>QXEO01000247.1:10368513-11618774 GCA_007115705.1 Dactylis glomerata
TGAAGGTGATGCTTGCTAGCTTGCGACAGCTTCGGACAATTATATATATGGCGCCTCGTCCAAGCTTTGCTTGCTAGCTGCAACGCGGAACCTGCACACAACACAACCAAGTACTTCGTTCCCAACTTGCGATGAGGTTGTCAATCTCACCGGTTTGCTTGAAACAAAGGTTATGAGCGTATCGAGTGGAAAATAATAGAGTATGCGAGTAAAGTAAACAGTGCGAGTAAAGTAAACAGGTGATAGCAATATGATGGAAATAGGACCGGCATCCACAGTTCACTAGTGGTGTCTCTCCATAAGATAAATAACACATGCTGGGTAAACAAATTATAGTTGGGCAATTGATAGAATAAAGATAAATGTGATATGTCAAGAAGATCACTATGAGATTTACTCTGGGCATTATAACAAAATACATAGACCGACATCCAACTGCATCTATGACTAATAATCCACTTGTGGCGAATCAATCCGAGAACTCCACAAGTATTAAGTTGCGAACAACAGATAATTGCATTAAGCAAAGTGTGTAATGTAAACAAAGCATATGCCCTTGAGCATATGAATGTTGTTTTCTCCCTAGTAGCAACAACACATCTACAACCTTAGAGGTTTCTGTCACTCCCCCAGGTTAAATAGAGGCATGAACCCACTATCGAGCATAAATACCCCCTCTTGGAGTCACTAGCAACTACTCGGCCAAGATAGCTACTAACAACGGAGAGCATGCAAGATCATAAACAACATAGAGATAACAAAAGATAATATTCAGTACAACAACTCAATCATAAACACCAATATTCATCGGATCCCAACAAACCAAACATGTAGAATTACATAACGGTGATCTCAATCATGTAGGGCAGCTCATGAGATCTAAACATGAAGCACATGGTGGAGGAGACAACCATCTAGCTACTGCTATGGACCCATGGTCCAAGGTAGACTACTCACTCATCGCTCCGGAGGCAAGCTTGGCGATGAAGAAGACCTCCGGTGGCGATTCCCCTCTCCGGCAGGATGCCGGGAAGAGCTTCTGGATCCTCCCGATCTTCGGGTCGACGGCGGCGACGGATCGCGATGTGTTATGGAAAATTGATCGGGTACTTAGGTTTTTTCCGTCGGGGGGCTTTATAGGCGAAGGGGCGATGCCAGAGGAGGGGCCAGATGGCCTCACACCATGGTGGTGCGGGCCAGGGGCTGGCCGCGCCACCCCTGTGTGTGGGCCCCTGGTGGCCCGCCTCCTACTCTCCTTCGGATCTCTGGAAGCTTTCGGGTAAAATAAGACTTCAGGAACTTGTTTCGTCCAATTCCGAGAATATTTCTTGTGTATCACTTCTGAAACACAAAAACAGCAAAAAACAGGGAACTGGCACTGTGGCAACTCGTTCATAGGTTAGTTCCGGAAAATGCATAAAAGTGCCACAAAGTGTAACGAAACATTAGGCAAATGGTGTAAAAACAAGCATGGAGCATCAAAAATTATAGATACGTTGGAGACGTATCAAGCATCACCAAGCTTAACTCCTGCTCATCCTCGAGTAGGTAAGTGATAACAAAAGAATAATTTTTGAGGTGACATGCACCTACACAATCTTGATCATATATGTAAGCATTTGTGAGTTGGGATCATAAGAACTTAAAACATGGGCATGAAAATATAATCTTGACAATAGAAACTTAGCAACCATGTTGTAAACATGCAAATGAACACAAACAAAAGATCATGAAAATGAAACAATGAAAGTCAAACGTGTGTTCAAATCATAAGGAAAAACATACAAATGGTTTTCAGCTTGTCCTTCAAAGAGAGCAAAACATAAATGCATAGGACACCTTCAAGTTTAAGAGGGTGACTAGATACAAATAATTTGAGAACAAGTGAAACAAACAATATGAATCAATCAATGAACTTTGGGACAATGCATATTACACTAAGAATGACAACTATGCTCTCTTAATGGTGCATAAAGATAGAAGGTGGTGACTCAACATAAAAGTAGAAGAAAGGCCCTTCGCAGAGGGAAGCAGTGATTGCAAGTTTTATAACCTTCAAAAATTATGGTACTTACCGGCTTTGAGCTCTCATTGCCCCCATCATAAGCATCTTGAATGGTTAAAGTTAATGCGAGAACAATTATGATGCATATGCTTGACAAATCATAAGTTGAAAACCTCGTGCCCCGTGAATACGAGTACCCAAACCTCATGCTACTTTACTTAGAGTCCCAAGCAAGGCTCTTGTCATTGTAAGTATATGCATATCATTGAGAACTGCCAATGGGGTACCTCCATGCCCGATGACATGGAACAAGCCCACACCAAAATGACATGACAAGCAGACAATGAACACCTCGACATCTCTTTTATTTGCCATTTGTTTAGCTTTTTATTGTGAGATGCGTCGTCGAATGTCCACCATGGGTATGCTGCAAATTTCCACCATGAATTATGCATGGCTTAGATTAGCGGTCCGGCGTTTCCCTAACACATATACAAACTCCATGATCCCCACAAGATTCCCAATTCATTTCACACCGCGGGCATCCATAAACAAAAGATCACGATATCAACTCAAATAAGAAGTGCAATGTTGAAAGCTTGCCCATGACAGCATGGATGGGCTAGTATCCAACTTACAACTTGCAAGCATAACAACTCAACATAAGAGACCACAATGTCAAATTTTTAAGAACAGGGAAAAGTAAAGTGTGCCTTCCGGTTCGTGAGAGCTTTACTGACCGAATTTCGCATAACACTGGTAAGAGTTTAATTTGAAGATAAAATAAAAGCAAGTCAAATTTACTTGGAATAGCAAATTGCTAGTAGGTATGTATGGTGGACACTTTGGAAAACTTTGGCTTTTAGGAGTTGGATGCACGAGTAGAGCTCATACTCAGTACAAGGCGAGGGCTAGCAAAAGACTGGGAGCGACCAACTAAGAGAGCAATAATGGCCATAATCATGTAAAGCGACAAAGCGACATTAAAAGAAGCATAAGATGGCATCAAAAGTCAAAAAATAAATGATCATAGAGGCTATTGGCGACTTTGTAAGAGTCTAACATGTGTGAGCATGCGCCAAGTCAACCCAAATAAAGCATCAAGGAGAAAACCAAAATAATGCTTCCATACAATAAAAAGAATGCATGATTTTTTCAAAGGCTCATTAAGCAATCTCAGTTATTTGAGACAAGTCATGCTACAGCAAAACCACTAAGCATACTATCAAAAAGACATCAAGCATGACATGAAAAAGCCTAAGCCGCAGTCTACACAAGCTCCTTCTTGTACCACTATTTTGCACAAAGCTTTTTTCTCTTTTCCAACACCATTTGAAATTTTTTAAAGACATCTCTTTTGATGAAAACCAATAAAGATCAGAGGCAAAAAATACACCTTGATGAAAAGATATGGCAAGGTCTGAACGCAAATCAAGGCAAAAACGAAAACCAAAAGCAGTAGCAGAAAAAGAAGAACACTCGATTTTTAATAAGAGTGAAAACTAGAGCGTTCTTGGCAAATGAAAAGCAAGGCAAATTCTCCAAAAGAAATTTGTTGGGGTCCAACCATTTATTGCAGCAAACAAACAAACTAAACTAACTAAGAAAACTAAAACAACTGACGCTCCAAGAAAAACACATAGTGCATGAAGCAATAAAAATATAGTGTTTTGAAAGGTGACCTGATTTTTGCCGATGAAGAAGGGGTGCCTCGGGGGCATCCCCAAGCTTTGACGCTTGTACTTCTTGGATATTTCTTGGGGTGATGCATGGGCATCCCCAAGCTTGAGCTTTTGTCCATTCTTCAACTCATCTCATCATTCTCCAATCCCTACACTTGAAAACTTCCGTCATACAAAACTAAACACAATTCTATTAGCAACATTAGTGTAGCATAACATATAATCAATCTATTTTTGCTTCAGGTTTCAACTCAAAACAACCACATATATAGCAAATAATACTGTAGCAACTTCTCCAAAAGTTCCGTGATCAAAAGAACTCAAAAGAAAGCGATAAAGTGGCAAACACAAATATTGGCAGAAATCTGTCAAAACTAAACAGCTGACAAAGGTCGAATTTTTGAGGGGTTTTCTGTTGCTCAAATAAAAAAGTGTTTAACTAACAAAAGTTTGGATATAACCCGGGGCATATGCACAAGAAATCGCAGGTCCAAAAGATATACAGAGAATTTATACGAATTTTTACGGTGCAGCACCGAAAACAGTTTCAGGACAGCAACATCCCCAAATCTTTACCTCACTCGAATTAGAGGCTTCTCTTGGCACAAAAACAAAATAAACAAGATAAGGACCGGTCATTACAGTAGTAATGACTTCCAAGACTCAAATAAAAGAAAAAGTACTGAAAATAAAAACATTGGGTTATCTCCCAAGAGTGCTTTTCTTTAACGCCTTTGAGCTAGGCGCAGAAAATTGCGAAGATGCTCACATAAGAAATATGAATGGAAGCCAAAAAGAGCATCAAGGAGCAAATATAAAACATATTTAAGTCTAACCCACTTCCTATGCATAGGAATCTTGTAAGAAAATAAATCAAAGAAGCACATAGTCACAAGTATGGGTAGATAAAATAAGAACAACTTTGGAACTTTAAATATAAAGAGAGGTGTTTTAGTAACATGAGAATTCCAACAACCATATTTTCCTCTCTCATAATAATTTTCAGTAGCATCATGAACAAACTCAACAATATAAATATCACACTCACCCTCCTTTGTTAAGCATGGAAGGCGATTAAATAAGGTATTAGTTAAAGAGTTACTCTTATTAGGAGGTAGACATGGGTAACTCCATTCTTCCTCCTCTTGATCATCACTCTCCTCCTCTTTTTCATCCAATGAGCTTCCAATTTCTTCTTCCATAGGCTCCTTCAAGGCATTAGTCTCTTCCGTTGGAGAGCATCTATTAAGATATTTAAGAATATAGCCATTTCCTTCCTTGTAATTATCAAAGTAAAATGTGAGTATATCATAAACCTCATATTTATAAGGTGCATCATCAGTATTTTCAAGCAAATAAGCAAGTTCGAATGCACCCTTCCAAACAATAAATTCATCAATTGGTTCCACATCATAAAAGTCGTAATTTCCATTAATATAAGAAGATATGGTAACATCATCATTATACTCACATTGAAAAGGGAGGTGTTTATACCTCCTATAGCAACAAGATTCATCAAAGCAATAAGTAACATTATAAGTAGAGCACACATTTCTAGCAATCATATATAATCTATTGATTTGTTCCCATAAGTGTTTCCCTTTTTGTGAAAAGCGGTGTTCATCATAATAATTTAGCTGCTCTTCCGTGAACCCACCTTGCCAAAAAGATTTAGTTTCAAAGAAACCAACCATTGATAGAAAGCATGATAAAGCAAGACAAGTAAAAACAACTATCAAGGATACTAATTTTTTTGGGTTTTTGATATAAAATGATGCAGGTAAAATAAATAAAGTAAAGCAAAACAATAACAAAGTAAAGGATGTGCGTGCAAAAACTCCCCTCGCAGAAGTCTTCTACTTCCTCCCCGGCAATGGCGCCAGAAAATTAGCTGATGCTCCTAGTTGATGTGGGAGCTTGGCAGTCCTTGTGCGTGGTGAATGACCAGCCCGTTGGGAACCCCAAGAGGAAGGTGTGATGAGTATAGCAGCTGGTTTTCCCTCAGTAAGAAACCAAGGTTTATCGATCCGAACGGGAAGAAGCCAATACGACTGAAGGTGATGCTTGCTAGTCTAGTGACACTCCAACAAGGGCGCCGTTTATGACCAAGGTTTAATCGTTCTTGGAGAGGAGAGACAAACGACTGAAGGCGATGCTTGCTAGCTTGCGACAGCTTCAGACAATTATATATATGGCGCCTCGTCCAAGCTTTGCTTGCTAGCTGCAACGCGGAACCTGCACACAACACAACCAAGTACATCGTTCCCAACTTGCGATGAGGTTGTCAATCTCACCGGTTTGCTTGAAACAAAGGTTATGAGCGTATCGAGTGGAAAACAATAAAGTATGCGAGTAAAGTAAACAGTGCGAGTAAAGTAAACAGGTGATAGCAATATGATGGAAATAGGACCGGGATCCATAGTTCACTAGTGGTGTCTCTCCATAAGATAAATAACACATGCTGGGTAAACAAATTACAGTTGGGCAATTGATAGAATAAAGATAAACGTGATATGTCAAGAAGATCACTATGAGATTTACTCTGGGCATTACAACAAAATACATAGACCGCCATCCAACTGCATCTATGACTAATAATCCACTTGTGGCGAATCAATCCAAGAACTCCACAAGTATTAAGTTACGAACAACAGATAATTGCATTAAGCAAAGTGTGTAATGTAAACAAAGCATATGCCCTTGAGCATATGAATGTTGTTTTCTCCCTAGTAGCAACAGCACATCTACAACCTTAGAGGTTTCTGTCACTCCCCCAGGTTAAATAGAGGCATGAACCCACTATCGAGCATAAATACCCCCTCTTGGAGTCACTAGCAACTACTCGGCCAAGATAGCTACTAACAATGGAGAGCATGCAAGATCATAAACAACATAGAGATAACAAAAGATAATATTCAGTACAGCAACTCAATCATAAACACCAATATTCATCAGATCCCAACAAACCAAACATGTAGAATTACATAACGGTGATCTCAATCATGTAGGGCAGTTCATGAGATCTAAACATGAAGCACATGGTGGAGGAGACAACCATCTAGCTACTGCTATGGACCCATAGTCCAAGGTAGACTACTCACTCATCGCTCCGGAGGCAAGCATGGCGATGAAGAAGACCTCCGGTGGCGATTCCCCTCTCCGGTAGGGTGCCGTGAAGAGCTTCTGGACCCTCCCGATCTTCGGGTCGACGGCGGCGGTGGATCGCGATGTGTTCTGGAAAATTGATCGGGTACTTAGGTTTTTTCCGTCGGGGGGTCTTTATAGGCGAAGGGGCGATGTCAGAGGAGGGGCCAGGTGGCCTCACACCATGGTGGCGCGGGCCAAGGGCTGGCCGCGCCACCCTTGTGTGTGGGCCCCTGGTGGCCCACCTCCTACTCTCCTTCGGATCTCTGGAAGCTTCCGAGTAAAATAAGACTTCAGGAACTTGTTTCGTCGAATTCCGAGAATATTTCCTGTGTATCACTTCTGAAACACAAAAATAGCAGAAAACAGGGAACTGGCACTGTGGCAACTCGTTAATAGGTTAGTTCCGGAAAATGCATAAAAGTGCCACAAAGTGTAACGAAACATTAGGCAAATGGTGTAAAAACAAGCATGGAGCATCAAAAATTATAGATACGTTGGAGACGTATCACATCTCTTCCGCCGAAAGTGGCGGTGCATCACGGCGCTGATGCCATTCCGATGTTGGCCTTGAGTCGCGGCCGGTGCTTCTACTGCTGCTTCCGTAGTAGTTGTTCCCTTGCCTTGGTCCGTCATGGTTGTCATCGCGATCGTTGTTTACATAGCCTGCAGCTACCATATCCGCCGTATCCGCATCCTCGTAGTGGTTCTGACGTCCTTTCTTCCGCGAGTTGGAGTGGAATTGATCTTTCGGGTCGACGTCGTGGTCTACCGATCGGCGACGGCTTCTACGGACCGCGATAGAGTCCTCCCCATCGGCCCACTTGTTTGCCAAGCTTATAAGGTGGTCGATGGTCTTGGGCTTGCATCATCCCAACTCTTCTCTGAAGTCCCGTCGGATGAGACCATCCCGAAAAGCGTCAATGGCCCTCTCCGGTGAGATGTTCTCCGATGTATTGCGCAGGCTGAGCCATCATGATATGTACGACCTCAGGCTTTCTCCGGTCTTCTGTACGCATAGGCGTAGTTCTTCGAACGACGAGGGCCGTCGTGAGGTGCCTCGGAAATTCGCAATGAAAGCTTGCCGAAATTCCTCCCAAGGGCGAATGCTGTCTGGGGCGAGGTTGTTGAGCCAAGCCCTTGTGTTGTCCTTCAGGTGCAGAGATAGCAACTGGAGGGCGTTGTCTCTGGATCCGCCGTTGATGGTGATGGCGGTGATGAAGTCATCGAGCCAAATTCGAGGGTCCTGCTGCCCATTGAACTTGACTACACCGTCGCTGAGCTTTATTCCTTTTGGCAGCGGTGTGGAGCGAATCAGGAACCTAAAGCACTCCACGCCACATAGTCCATGACGACCATTTCCGAATGCCTCCAATTCGGCCTCCTCCTCGAAGCGACACGCGTCACGTTGCGCACGCGCGGAATCGACTCTATTTTGAGCCAAGCCATGCCGAAGTTCACCGTTTATAGGCTCCACTACTTGAGGCCTGGGCGCTACTGCTGGCGCTGCTGCTTGGTGCCTAGACGGCTTGACTGGAGGGATGTTTCTTCTTGGCGTGGCCTCGCGGTCTTGCTCGTTCATACCTTGAATCACCCTGACTCCTTCGAGTGCGAGATTCCGCAGATGTCGCATGTGCTCATCGCGGTTGGATGCATTGGCTGCAATGTATGCTGCTGTCACCATAATGGCAGCTTCTTTGGTCCTAGGCAGCAATTCGACCTCATTGAATTCCGCCTCTAAGTTTCTCACGATGTTGTGCGCCGTGCCTTCGGGCGGGATGTGTGACCGTGTCCTATGCTGAACGCTCAACGAGTAGTGTGATGAAAGTTTGGCCCGTCTTCTGCCGGACGCGTCGGCCTCTTCTCTGCGTCATTCCAGGACTCGCTTATCAGAGTTAATCTGGTCCTTTTGCTCCTGGATGATGAATCAGAGCGCAGCTACCTCTTCGGGACTTGGATTAGGACCCAAAGGCGCCTCGCCCGAATAGACCTTCCTCGCGTGCCGGATCTGGTCTTGAGTTATGATTCGACCGCCAGTATTTGGCCGGTCTCGATTGTTGTTGGCTCTGTGCTCGTTACCATCTCTGCGTGAGGCCATCATGCAGTGCCCACCGAACGATGGGATCGAGTAATCGCTGCTCTCGCCCAGCGCGAGAGGGTAGACGTCGTTGTCTCCGATGCATGATCTGACCTCGATCATGGTGTCAGAGATAATCAATCACGTATCCACCGTCGGACGTGACAGATTCGCTTGAATATGAGATAGCCGAATTGCCGATTTTTCCCTTGGCCTCGGGGTAGATATCGTCGTCTGAGCATGTGTAGTCTGAGTAGAGCCCTTTGACGTAATCAGGGTCGTAGGGCGTAGGATGAAGTGTGAGGGCGTTGAGAGCCCGTTCGCACTCGGATATCGTCGGGTAGATGGCCGCAGTGGCCCCCGAGGGTCTTCACAGCCGGCGATCTCGTGAGATGAGAAGTCTCCGACGCCCACGAAGTGGTAAGCGTCGCACTCGACGCAATAGGCGGTGGTCGGGGATGGAGGCGGATCTTGGAAGTCGTTTGACCCAACTGATGGGGTCGAAGTTTTCAGTCTCGGTTCTTCCTCTGATGGCGCCAGCGGCGTTGTTGTCGAGGGATTTCCCTCGATGGATGGTGGCGTGCTTGGATCTGCCGCGGGCGGTGTCGAATCGCTGACGGAGATCAGCTCGGCAACCCCGTCGTCGTCCATGCGGAAGTTGAACAGCCCGAAATCCATATCAAAACCTCCGGTCCTTGCCGCGACCACCCCTGTCAGGCTTGAGACAGGCTCGCCGATAGTCGTCTCTGGAGAGTCGATGATGACTGCTGAGACGAAATCGGCGACGCTTGGCGATGTGGTTTTGGAGACGGTCGATCCAGTGATGTCGACCATGGTTGCCGATGGAGTAGCGTCGACGACGGTCGGCACAGCGATGCCGACGATGGTGGTCGATGCAGTGTCGACGTTGATGCTGGCGTTGGTGTCGAAGTTGGTGGTGAGCAAGTCGATGTCGATGTCGATCGACGATGTAGAATCGACGGCCATAGCTGATGACGAGCCATCGAACCTTGTCGGTGTGGAGAGGTCGGCGATGGTTGGTGAAGGAGCCGGCAAATCCATAGATCCAGATCCCGTCGTCCCCACGGTCGGCACCAATTGATGAGGTTCAACCCCGGCAATGCCCATGCTTGAGGGCTTTCGAGACATGAAGAGCTTGTGGGATCTGGCGAACTCGACGGCGATCAGACAGCGCAGAAAACACGGGTTTTACCTAGGTTCGGCCCCCATGATGGGTAACGACCTACGTCCTGCTTGTCTGACTTTATTGATGGGGTGGCTACAATGGACGAGTACAATGGTGGCGTAGATGCGATCTAGCCGAAAGGTGGAGAGCTCTCGAGATTACAAGCGCTCAGGTGGATGGTGGCGAAAAGTGTCTAGAGCGGTTCTTGGATCTCCCTCCCAACCTTTTATATGCGAAGGTTGGTCTCGGGATTGTTCTCCAAGCTAACTACGTACAAAATCGTAGGTGAAACCCTAATCGAGTCCTAATCCAACTAGGCTTCTTCCCTCGAGCCTTCATCTTGCATGACAAGTTTAGCTCCTGGGCCACGCTAGGCTATCAATGTAATGGCCTTGTTATCCCTTCGGCGGTTGTCCCTCCTGGACCGAAAACTAGGTAGGTGAATATCGAGGGCCCATTCGGCATTCCTTCGTCACCAAGATTAATAGTATCTTTGACATATCGAAGTATTCTTTTAGCTACAGTCCAATGAGTGGTAGTAGGAGCATGAAGATATTGACAAACTTTGTTGACAGAATATGCTATGTCTGGACGTCTCAATGTGAGATATTGAAGAGAACCAACAATACTGCGATATTTTGTACTATCGTCTGGACCAAGTGGATCACCATCATGCAAAGACAGAGATTTTATAGCGGAAAGCGGTGTAGATACTGGATTGCATTGTACCATACCAACCTTTGTAAGAAGATCAGAAGCATACTTTTCTTGTGTTAATAATAATCCATCCGGAATTTGTTTCACTTCAAGACCCAAAAAATAATGTAAGGGCCAAGATCTTTAATAGCAAAATGAGTATTGAGATCTTTGAGAAGTGCAGAAATAGCAGCATCAGAAGAACTTGTGACTATGATGTCATCAACATATATTAGGACAAAGATAGTAATGCCTGACCTCTGATAATGGAATAAGGATGTATCAGCCTTGGAAGCTTTGAAGCCAAACGCATGCAACTTGGAACTGAGACGAGAGAACCAGGCTCTTGGAGCCTATTTAAGACCATATAATGCTTTGTCTAACTTGCAACACATGATTTGGAAAATTAGAATCTACAAAACCAGGAGGTTGCTTCATATATACTTCTTCATCAAGGACACCATGAAGGAATGCATTTTTAACATCTAGTTGCCGCAAACTCTACCCGTGAAAGACTGAAATAGCCAAAACAACTCTGATGGTGGCTGCTTTTATAACAGGACTAAAAGTATCTTCATAATCAATACCATAGCGTTGTTTGAAACCCTTTGCAACAAGACGAGCTTTGTATCTATCAATAGTGCCATCAGAGTTTCTCTTGATACGGTATACCCACTTACAGTCAATAACATTCCGGCGAGATTTCGGATTTGCAGGGACAAGATGCCATGTTTGATTTTGATGTAAAGCAGCCATTTCTTCTTCCATTGCCCTTTTCCAACGTGCATCTCCAAGAGCCTCAGAGAGAGATCTAGGTTCACCTGTAGAAGTGAACAAGCCATATCGAACTGTACCATCTTTATAAATTTTTGGGTGTCGAATACCTTGCTGGAGGCGAGTGCGCACACCAGACGGACGAAGGGGTGTAGCAGGAGCAGCCGCAGAGGATCTCTCTAGAGGGCCATCGCCATCATTGGTAGATGCTGCAGGAGCACATGCGGGCGAACGAACAGGCGACACATGGTGGCAGGAGGGCGAGCGCCGAGCTGGGGACGTGGAGCGGGGGCGTGATGAGCTTGCGGGGATGCGTAGCCAGGAGAGCCGGTCGACGCAGGAGGAGACAACGACCGGCATCGGTTCCAACCACGGGCATGTGGCGACGCCGGAGAGGCAGCATCGTGCTACACCAACACGGCAGGAGAATCCTGCTCGGGATTGGCACGCACGAGATCAGGAGTGGTGGGAGGATCAACCTCGGATCATGTGTCAGGTTCGTCTTCTTCTGCAGGGGGTATATGTTGCTCATTTTCAGCATTGTTAAGTGCATTTGGAGTAAAATTTTCAGCAGGAGCTGCATCGTCATTATTTCCTGCAACATGATTAGTAGCAACAGGTATCATAGGCACAGTCATAGGATCATCAGTATATGCATCCCCATCATGCAAAGGTGTGGAGGACTCTTGTGGTAAAAGAAGAATTTCTTGTCTAAGGCGAGTACCAGCATTGGGATGCATGGTAGCAAAGGGAAAAAGATTTCATCAAAGACAACATTGCGAGAGATATAAACTCTACCAGTCTTGGTATCTAGACATTTTACTCCTTTGTGGTGAGGACTATAGCCTAGGAAAACGCACCTTGTAGATCGACAAGCAAGTTTGCGTTTATTGTAAGGGCGAAGATTAGGCCAACAAGCACAACCAAAAATTCGAAGAGAGTCATAATTTGGTGTGGTCTGAAGAAGGCGTTCAACAGGAGTTTCAAAGTTGATAACTTTACTTGGTAACATGTTGATAAGAAAAGTGGCACAGAGGAATGCTTCATCCCAATATTTGAGGGGCATAGATGCATGGGCAAGTAAGGCAAGACCGACCTCAACAATATGACGATGTTTTCGTTCAGCAGAGCCATTTTGTTGATGTGCATGAGGACAGGAAACATGGTGAGTGATACCAACTTTCTGAAAAAAGCCATGTAATTTCTCATACTCACCACCCCAATCAGTTTGCATGGTGATAATTTTTGTGCCAAATTTGCGCTCAACAAGTTGTTGAAAATTGAGAAACACTTGGTACACATTAGAACGCTTTTTAAGCAAATAGATCCAAGTAAATTTGCTAAAATCATCAATGAAACTTACATAATATGAGTGCTTGCCAACAGAAACAGGAGCTGGACCCCATACATCAGAGAACACTTGTTCCAAAGGAACAGTGGAAACACTAGTGGATATAGGATATGGCAATTGATGACTGTTTGCAAGTTGGCAAGAGTCACATACATAAGGATTTATTTCAGGAGTAAAGGAAATGTTATGCTTCCTAAGAACTTGCTGAACCACAAAAGACGAAGGATGCCCTAAACGACGATGCCAAGTGGATGAAGATGGCTTTATTGAAACAAAAGCAAGCTTGGAATATCCCATAGACAAAGGAACTAAGGGATAGAGACCATCACGACAGGGGCCTTTAAACAGTATTCTCCTTGTTGCCCGATCCTTTATAAAAAAGAAGAATGGGTGAAATTCAAGAAAGATATCATTATCAAAAGTGAGTTTGTGAACGGATAACAGATTCTTGGATGCATTGGGGACATGTAAAATATTTCTAAGATGGAGTTTATCATGTGGGTTATGCAAAACTGAATTACCAATATGACTTATAGACATGCCCGTACCTTCTGCCGTGCACGGAGAGCTTGTTCAACTCTCCAGTGAGGTGATGTGTCGCTCCAGAGTCAGTATACCAGTTCGTATCAATTTTATAGGCGGCATGGGCACCCTTCTCCTTGTCATCACGATCATCATCACTATCAGAATTATCCTGGTTGTGCCACCAGCAGTCATGAGCTGGGTGTCCATGGATCTTGCAAATTTGACAAGTTATGTCAACATAAGGAGTGGGTGCATGTCCAACAATCCGACGACGACCTCCATCATCCTTGCGTGCTCCATCATTGCGGCGCCGATCACCATCATCATGGCGTCGGTTGCCATCATCAAAGCGGCAACGGCCACCATCGTTATCACGACGGCGCCTGCCACCATCATCATCACGTCGCTTGCCATTGTCATAGTAGTCATCACGACGCTTGCCATTGTCGTAGTAGTCACGACGGCGTCCACCATCATCATCACGACGACGGTCTTCATGATAGCGATCGCGGTAATACCCGCAGTCACGGTCACCACGGTCACTGCGATCACCACGATCACCATGGTCTGGAGATCGACCACGGTTCCCACGGTAGCGATCATCACGGCATTTATCAGCAGCATTGGCAGAAGATTGAAAAACTTCCTCCTGCCCGAACTCAACAAGCATATCTCGACGAAGATCATGTGAATTAATCTGACCGTAGACATCATCAAGAGTAGTATTAGGGTTACCATTAACAGAGGAGACCAGATCATTGTAGGAGGAATCAAGGCCGTTCAGAATATAGCCAATCATCTCGTCATCCTCCACGGGTTTGCCGGCAGCAGCGGGTTCAGAAGAGAACCCCTTCATCTTGGCGAAGAACTGATCCGTGGTCAGAGTACCTTTCTTGGTGTTGTTGAGAGCACCACGCAGATGATTGATACGAGTGCGGGAGGGAGTAGAGAACATCTTAGAAATAATACTCCATACCTCCGAAGCATGTTGGAGACCAAGAACATGAGCAGTAATCTCTGGCGAGAGCGAGTTCACAAGAAACCCAAGTACCGTCTGATCTCTGGAAACCCACGCCGCATAGGCTGGGTTAGGGATTGTAATCTTCTTGCCGTCCTTGTCATCAACCTCCAGCGTCTTCTCCGGAGCAACTTCAGTGCCATCAAGAAGCCCAAAAGCAAGAGCACCACGGATCGGCGGGAGAACAAGTGTGAGCCAGACCAGATAGTTTGAGTGGGTAAGTTTTTGAGAGGGGGCAGCGCCAAGGGTAACAGCAAGGGATCGAGGCGAAGATGATGATGATGCCATGGAGGCTATGATTGTATTGGAGATGTAGGTGTAGGTTTTTGTGGCGGCGGCGGCAAGATGCGGCGGCGGCGATGAAAGGATCGTGGCGGCGGCAGATATAGGTTGTGTCTAGGGTTTATGTTGTGTAGATTGGTATTTCAGCGGCGGTGACGATGGAATCGTGGCGGCGGCAGAGGGTGTATTGGGTATAGGGTATAGTATGGCGGCGGCGGCGACAAGAATGCGGCAGCGGCGGCAGCTAGGTTTATTGGTGTATTTGTGTGGCGGCGGCGGCGAAGATAATCGCGGCGGCGGCTGAAATCGATGAGCGGTGTCGCTAGATCGATGCGAGACCTAGCTCTGATACCATATCAGATGATAGGCGGAAACGATCACCCTTTCGGGCTCGTGCGACGTGTTTATATAGGGAGAGAAGAGCCCTCTCCGTGGCATAAAAAGGGTATTGTATACGTCGGTGTACTACACCATACATATACGTGTATCTACTATATACTAAAAGCACAATACGAAAGTTTAAAACAGAGGCACGAGGTTAATCCACATCATTAGAATTATTTTAACTCTTAGATCTATATTGTAAGGCTAAGATTTAAAGACCAGATTAAAATTACGTAACCATTGTCACGTCCAAGTCCAACCAACGGTATGTGTAACCATCCAACAAATAAAAAAGGTATAGCTCCCATCCAGATGTGTCCACGCACGCACAACAGTTTTTTTTAGAGAAAACGTATGGCAATTGAATATCTCATTTTTCTTTTTTGAAAGAAATAATGTACAACAATAGAAATATTGTCAAAACAAATTTGTACAACAATAGGAACGTTTTCTTTATCCATGTTCAAATTAGATACATAGCAGTATAGATGTGCAGAAAACAAATGAAAAAACTTACGTACTCTCTCCAGGCTACCTGGGGAAACTATAACAAGGAATTAATTCCGAGGCTTAAAAAATACACAAGGCATTTCTCTATTTCTAGAATCTATTCTATTCTATCATACACTAAAAATATAATACAGGGCTCTAAAATAGAGACATCATGTTAATCCACATTATCTTAATTATTTTAATTGTTGGATCTAAATTTATAGCTATGACTTAACAAGATATTAGTAGTTACGTAAACAATATAATTCTATTTGACACGATATATGTTCACGTCCAATTTAAAGAAACTCCCATAATATATATAAGACGTACTAAATAAATTGACCAGCAGAGTTAGCGTGTGAGAGGGGGACTCTAATTGCGTCCGATCTAAAAAAAATTATAAAATATATATCTACCTTTGCGTTAGCTCAGTGACCATCAGCAGCACTTTGTGCTTATAGGCACGCACACCGGTCATGCATATATTATCTTTCTGCTGCTTCATGGCACATGAGACATAATAAATTTATTTAATAAAGAATTATGTATTTTTCATATATTGCTATGTAGACCAGAAAAAATATTTGTGGATCTTATATTGTGACTATTGTTTAAACTTTGAACATGAAATTTTAAAGTTAAAAATTTCGAAGTGGACAATCAAAATAAACATAGTTAAGTTTAATTAGACACTGTTCACAACTGGGCAGGCTAATATGGTGAAATGGACGGATAAGAAATTCCGAGAATATAAAAGGGTGTTGGTATTGATTGGAGTATTATGTTGGGTGCATGCGGGTTGAACAAATATACATGTATTCATGCTGATAAAAGTAGTTGCTAAACAAATATAAAATACATGTCATTTTATTTGAGCTTTTACAACTAAGTTATTCATGCTTTTAGTTGCTATAGAAAGAGGGGGAAGAGAATTGTGTTGCCAGTATATTTGTCAATATAATTTGATTAATTCTTGTCCGATCTTTCCGCTGTATAGAACAATAATTTTCTCTGAAAGATCAAAACATATGTATCTAATTTTTTTGTTAAATGAATCTAGAACTGCTAACTGTCTTTGGATGATAATATAGTGTCAAAGGTAGCCTTTGATTTTATTTTCTTTCAATTGAGTTTTGTTTAGTTTGTTAAAAATGTATTAAATAATTCTATTTAACATATTTGACACAGTACGCAAGATCACAGTAGCTTTGCGTGGAACCTTTCTCTCAATTAATTATATCCTATAATAGAAGTTTTATCGAGTCATATAATATTTTTAGACATATTCAGACCTTACTCTCGCATTTGCGAGGGCCACTGTGCTAGTTACATCTAACAATGCTAATATTGCTAGCTGTGATGTATACAATAAGAGAGTACTTCGCTATGCTAATATTGCTATCTGTACTGTATACAGTGAGAGACTGTTTGGCCGCACATACCTCAAACTTTGAGGCTCAAACATATCGATCCCACTGCCATACCCTGTTGCAAGTACCGGCACTTGTACTAATAAAATTAGTTGTACAAAAACACTATTCCGAATATTCCAGTCTGTACATTAACTCGGCCGTTGCCTGATAGCGGCGCGTCGCCCGCAAATTCTATCGAGATCCTCATGCCACGGCCCACGGGCCACCGCACCGCGCGCCAATTTGCACGCCGCATGCTAATGCCAACCGACGGCATGATTGCGCTCGCTCGCCCAACCTTCCTTCATTCCGTTTTGTCACCAAGAAACCGCTAGCACTAACTGAGAACAGTCCAGCATCGCCGAATCGGCGTGCCAAGTGGAACAGCTGAACGAGTGCCAGGAGTCTCCCATTGCCTCGCTCCTCTGCTTCTTCTTCATATAACAATCCTTTTTCTCTAGCGAACCTAGCTTGCTGCAAACACCGTACCTGCGTGCATGGTGCAAGCGTCGATCGTGCCGGCGGCGATGGCGAGTGCCGTGGAGGGCGTCGACGTGGCTGGGTTCCTGATCAGGGTGTACGACGGGTGGGCACTGGAGCTCGCCGCGATCTCCCTCGCCGCCCTCCTCCTCCGGTACGCCGTGGTGCCCTACGCCAACCACATGGCCGCCAGCCTGAGCGGCCTTCAGGCGGCGGTGGCGAGCGACGCTGCCATCGCGGGCTACCGCCGCGCCCCGGGCCTCGACGGCGCCACTATTGCCCGGCTGCCGTGCTTTGCCTTTGTGGCCGTGAGCAGCACGGTCGGGCAGGGAGACGCTGATGCCGTCGCCGCCACGGCCACGACGGAGTGCCCGGTGTGCCTGGGCGCCGTCGAGGAGGGGGAGACGGTGCGAGTGCTCCCTTCCTGCCGGCACGCCTTCCACGCGCGGTGCGTCGACGCCTGGCTGCGCTTGCGGCCTACATGCCCCGTGTGCCGGGCGACTTTCAGGTGACAGCGAGAGACCGACGACGTCGTGGGTACAGAGGAGCTGGGTACGTACACGCAGTTTGAGCTCAAGGGGTGAAATGGCATGGCCACAGATGACGATTTCGCTCGTTGGAGCTATTCTAACGTGGGTGGGTTAGCGCTCATGGAGACATGTCTTGTGACTTGTGGTTGTTTTACTCTATTTCAGTTCTTCTTCCTTTTCTTTTGAACTGTCAGTATTTTGGACAAGGCGTTTTGGCTTCCGGGTGTATATGCTACTTTTATTTGAAATCTATTTTTGAGACATTTTAAAATTTCAAAAAATATCAAAGAAATATATTGTATGTAGATCTTCACGTTCTATGTGCTCAAGAAGTCATTTCAAGAAAAACTGACTTTTGGTGTAGTTTATGTAAAAAACTAAAAATCGATATTAAAATAAGCCTTTTTACGAAGTTTTTTTTTTTGTCTTTTTTGGACAACCTACGAAAAATAATAGTTTTTCACAAAACTCTATGTGCACATAGACTATGAAGATACATATGCGGTTTTTTTTTTCCAAATTGCAGCACGGCAGGCGTATTCTAGCATTATGTTCAGCTGGAGGAGGGTCACCAGATCCTGCATGACATACACTATGGCCACCGTGGACACCATGTTGGCTCCCACTCCCTGACTCCCATGCTGCAAAACCTTTCCGGCATGGTTTCTTCTGGGTTACAGCGCATACAGATGCAAAGGACATTGTGAAGAAGTACATTAGCTGCCAAAAGTACGAAGTCAGCCTCACATGTCAGCTTCCGCTTAAATTCCCGTCACTTGGCCATTCGCCGTCTAGGGGTTCGACATGGTCGGACCATTTAAAAGGACCAAAAGTGGCTTGACTCATCTGCTAACCGCAATTGACAAGTTCACAAAATGGATGAAAGGTAAACCTAACAAAAAGCTTTACGGTCCAACTGCAACGATATTTCTGAAGGAGGTGATCTTCCAATATTGCTACCTGCACAACATAACCACCGACAACAGCTCCAACTTTGTCAAACGTGACATGGCCGAATTTCGCAGGGACAAGGGAATCTGACTGGACCTCGCCTCTGTCTCACACACTTAGTCAAACGGGCAGGTTGAGCCGATGCACCACGCGATCCTGCATGACATTAAGCCACGACTCCAGGTCCCTATAGAGAGATCGTCTGGTTGTTGGGTTGACGAGCTATGTTCAGTACACTAGGGCACTGGACGACTCCAAACTGGTCAAACAGCTTCACACCCTCTTAGTCTACGACGATGAAGCGTTCATGACTTCAGACCTCGAGCATGACTCGCCTCGATGGCCAACCGCCAGGATGGCCTGGGTTTCCTTTTAGAAGAACGTGAGCTAGCCTTATCACATATAGCCATCTACCAACAAGGCCTGCGGCGCTAACATGGCCGCCGAATCAGGAGTCGAACTTTCTAGGAAGGTGACTTGGTACTTCGGTTGATCCAAAAGATGCACGGGATGCACAAGTTGTCTCCTCCATGGGAGGGCCCCTTCCTCGTTAGCAAGGCCCTCGGCAACAACTCGTACTGCCTTGTCGATATCTGGGAGGATGACGAAATCGCCAAGGCAGAGCAAGAGCATTCGTGGAATATTAACTTGCTCCATCATTTTTACTCTTAGCAAATTTATGTAAGCTTTTATCTTCAATATTAATGAAATAAAGCCTGCACCACTAGCAAGAGTTATGGGTTGCAGTTTCAATAAAAAAAAGCATGCCAGTCTGCCACCACCGCCATGAAGCCCATCATGCCAAGGCCCAAGACCGCCGAAGTGTACCAGCGCTGGTACTTAGGCGTGTTAGAGTTGTCTGATGTCTCCAAAAAAAAGGCGCGTGAGAGGGATTAGGTGAAGCCATCCTGAAACTAAGTTGTAATTCCCTGTCCGGGTTTCTCTCGCCCTCTCCTCCCGTGATCTCGCGATTCTTTTTGAGGGAGATGTTGTGCATCTTGTATCGATTATACACTTGATTGTGTGACTAAGGAGAGCCTTACAAAACATGTTGTAGTTTTACGCAACATGTGATCGAGCTCCTGTACTATAGTAAAGAAACTCAGCGTACGTTGTGCCTTCGGTAACGCCGTACGTGTCGAGCAATGGGGATCATACAGTAGCACGATGATGCACTTGGAGATGCAACGCAAGAGGATCAAATGATGGGGAACGCCTACGTACGGCGATCCATCTCTTCGAGGAAGAAGTAATGGAAAAGAGTATTCTGCCGCTTATCCGCACACTGGAATATGGGAGTGTACAAACAAGAAAAGTTACAAAACGGCGAATAGCGAACCGGCAAGTGGAGTCTCCCGCTGTAGCACGCGATGCAAAGGAAACCGATCGCCTTGAAGTTTGCAAGCACAAGCTGCGGCCAGCACACCTCAGGACTGAGGAGTCAGAAAACAAATCCCTGAACTTCACCGCACATTTCGTGGTCTGCAGTCTGCATACTCTGATACTCCTCACAGGCTCAAAGCATTAGGCCGCCGCAGATCTCATGAGGCTGTTGCGGCTAGGTCTGCTTTGGTGGTCTTTCTTCGATGAAGTCGGAGTAGCTGACTCATGGAGAATGACGATGACGTCGACCGGCAACCTTGACGACGTTGCTCGTTTGAAGCGGTGTGTGCGCGGTTTGCATTTGATAGTCAGGGTGGCTGTGTGTGCCCTTGCGATAGTCGTGTTCCATGATGGTTGTCGAGGGTATTTGTATGGGTTTTGGCTAGTTTTCTGCTAATTAAATGGTCAACTCTCTTCTTCTTGATTAATAAAAATGACAAGTCTTATGTCTCATCTACTATATACTAAAAGCACAATACGGGGCTAATCGAATAGAGACACCACGTTAATCCACATCATCCGAATTATATTGACAGTTAGATCTATTATTTGTGGCTAAGATTTAACTAAAAGACTATCATTACGTAACGCAATAGTCGTGACGTATAACAATTTGTAACACGTTTAACATGTACAAAAGTGGACCGTGCATCCAAGTCCAAATATCCAGATTAAAAAAACGATGTCACACGTTTTACTGTACCGAACCATGCATCCAAGTCTAACACAGTCCATGAGATCTAAAATTACATGGTCCATGGAACCAGCTGATAAAGGAAAAAACTGACACGGTCTATAGGACCTAAAAAACTTACACGGTCCATGGTAGAGAATAGGGACGTATCTCCTTGGGACTCCACCAGGTGCAACTTTTCCTTTTGACAGTGGGTAATCTATAATATTAATTTACCTAGCCTGACACAATTATACCATTAGATTGTATCTCACTTTCGTATGATGGACTAGCCTATAAAAAAGAGCAATTGGATTTGAATCTGAACAAGTCTAATTGCTTGGTGTAGATTTGACAAGATAATGGGATACAATGTATTAAAAGCGCAATATGGGGCTAATTGAATAGAGAGACCACGTTAATCCACATCATCAGAGTTATATTAAAATTTAGATCTATTATTTATGGCTAAGATTTAACTAAAAGAGACTATTATTACATAACGCAATAGTCGTGACGTATAACAATTTGTAAAAGAAAAATCAAGTATCATGTAAAGAGATGGGTGGTTCATGATAACATGCGCGTTCTTTTTGAATCATTACGTAACGCAATAGTCGTGACATATAACAAGTTGTAGAAGAAAATCAAGTATATCATATAAAGAGACGTGTGGTTCATGAAAACATGCTTGGTTCTTTTTAAAGGGAAAAAATGTGCGGTCTGATTGCATCAAAAATAGAAGAAGCCTCTGGACATCGTTGGCATTAGTTTAGCTTCACATCGATTTGCTCCTCTCTCTCCCACCTTTATGTGATTTCCGCGCTGTACTTTGCTCCGGTGTCAGCGATGGAAACCGAAATAGGAAATAATGGGAGTTATACCATGATCATCTCTTTCTCGGGTCACCAATAACCCAACGCGTCGAGGTAACGGAGATTCACCACAACCCCAGCTCTTTTCCATGAAAACTATTGGTTGACAAAGATGAACAATGTTTGAAGATCGATTTACCAAGATCAATTCTTTTTTCTGTTGACCAATCACGTCATGCTCAAGGTCACAAAAGATGAAGGGGATCGCACGAGACCGTGCGAACTCAGTCGCAGCGAGCCGCTAGCCACCGGCACTGGCTCACTACTCGGGTCCTGACAAAGAGATGAAAAGGGAACGAAGGCATGACACTAGCGTGGCTGCCATGCGGATCTAGGGGATGGTTGTTGGTATAACTTATGTGATTTGGTCATGAGCAGCTGGCGCAGACGGCTTACCCCACATGTTCTACGTGAAACGGAGTGATAATTCATAGTGTTTGTCTTGGTGCCGAGTAACCGTTTCAGGGCTACCCTCCCTCCCAGTCAGATCCTCTCAGTTACCAAGTGCGTTCCTTCCGTAGTCCTTTGCTCCCCCACTAGATGCAGCAGAGAGAGCAACAAAGGTAGCGGTCACTTACTTAAGAATAAAGTGTGCATATGTTGTTTGACGAGCCCGTGGAGACCAACGGCGACACCCCATCAGCAAGTAGTATATAATCTAGGTGACCTTTTAGAGTTATACCCACGGCTAATTTCAGGCCACAGTTTGTATATGGGATAGCAGAATAGGAGGGATCCTAGCTAGCACATTGAACCGTGATCAAAGTTTCAAATTTTGTCTCTGGAAATTGTGTGATATAGTATTAGTATCAACCGACATACCTTAAAATCAAGGAGAAACTAATTTGAAGCTAAAGCAATATGTTCCAAGTTACATGATTTCTATTATAAGCCACTCGATGTTCTCGAGTATATTAACTAGGAGATGAGAAAATTCTTTATTAAATCCTGTATCGCACCTTAAAGTTAATGAGAAATTAATTTGCAGCCAAAGTACATGGTTTCTATTAGAAGCCACTCAATTTCTTAAGTATACTGACTAAGAAATGAAAATTATTTATTCAATCATGCGACGTACCTTAAAGCTAAGGAGAAACTAATTTGCGACTGACCAATGTGTTCCAAGTTACATGATTTTATTAGAGGCCACCCAATGCTCTCGAGTCTATTGACTAAGAAATCAGAAATTGTTTATTCAACCCTAATAAAACATGTTCATAGTACTCTAAAATATGTCCTGTGTAAATTAGTTAAGTTATTAGTAGGAGTTTTATTTTATTTTATATTTTGACCGCACTACATCTCTTTTACCTCTTCTTCCAGAGATTTTTAATCCTTTGAAATTTAATGCGATGTGTCCCTAAAATGAAAAGAATACTTATTAAGATACCCATATGTGCGAATGAGAGCTTATTAAAAACCAAGGGGAGGGATAGAGATAAAGAGAAGAGATAAAAGATAATAGTTGCTTTGTTTTGAAATAGATGACATTCTAAAAAGCATGTAGCCAAGCTTCTCTATTAATCATCTATACATTAATATTTTATAAGCACATGACAATTAAAATAAAATCATGAAGCAAGCAATAAGCTGTAAAACGATCTCCTCAAAATAAAATAAAATGCTTGTCCCCATTATGATCTATTTTGCTATCTTATTCACGAAATCATATAAGCATCTTCTAGCCTTGCTCAGGTTAACCTTACTTGTAATCTTCAGGTTGACCAACATATTGGAGGAGTCTAAAATAATTTAATAATATTCAGTCACAATTAAAGATGATTAAAAGTGTCTTCAATGATGATATTTTATTCAGGCTAATAACCCATAGTATTTCTCACACAGTTCTAAATCCACAAATATATTTCTCGATGTTGTTCAGCACACTAAAGATGAGGCCCTCGCATTTACGAGGGCCACTATGCTAGTTTCAAAAAAAAAAAGCATGCATATCCACCGCTTGATTTCGTGTCTTATTTCAGAACAACGGGGATATCCTACGTTCTTCAGTATTCACATTTGTTGTGGCTTCAGATTTCATTGAGAGCACTTCGATTCCATTCTTCAGAGCCTTACTGGAGCTTGTAATGTCTTTATTACATGCATTCGCCGCCCAACTGATCAAGTTTGGTCAATGGTTAACCAAATCATACATGGAACTGAAAAGGGTACTCGTAATTTTTGCTTTCTTGAAGATGCCGATCTCTGAAAAACAGAATGACTTTTCCCATTTGCGATACAACCGAGTGCCTCTGAACGGTGGTTAAGCAGACATACGCAAGTTTGGTATGTACGCAACCATACGCCGTGAAGAGCTTGTCTAATACTTCTCCATACTCCTACAAAATAGTATATAGCAACAGTGTGGCCAGCACTGTTTTGTTCACGTATATTTTTCGTTTTCTCTTCAAGGAAATATATATGATCGAAGATAGGATCCCAGGTCCCAGCCCTAAATCTTTGGGCGGCATAGATGTACCATGCTAAAGTTGGGTATTCCAAAATCCTACGAAGATCGTCTCCATGCATGTTCAACACAAACCGTAGGAAACTAGCTAGGCACCGGTATAAAGATTCCGCAGGGTGGTAACACAAGTAGCTATAGTGCTACTACCGATATAAAATTTCCTCGGCACGTAATTGGTAACACTGTAACACTTCTTCTGCTTATATTTTGTGTTGGGGCATCAAAACAGCATCAATATTTTTATACTTTGGGGTTTTTTAGATAAAGGGAATTATACTTTGGTTAAAACGGTTATAAGCATTGTCAGATGCAAGAGTTCTCTTTTAGTGTGATAGATCAGAGAGCTAGGTCTTGTTTTGTTTCGAGAAATTCTTATAATTGGATCGATGAACCTCTTAGTTTTATTTTATATACCTCGTAAACAAATGTAACTACCCCTTCCTTGGCAAAATGTAGTGCATATAAGGTTTTAAAAACTCAATCAACGTAAAGTAATTTTGGTTTTAGAATTTTTTGAAACTTTAAATTATATTTTATATATATTTAAATATAAAGGGCTATATGTAGCTCGGTCTACATTAGTCTATTCTCCCGTAGAGGTGCTCTATCTATCAACCTTATTTTCCAAGACAGACCAACACAAAAAGTTGAAATTCCGTTTGTGTGGGAAACAACCACGCTGTCGGGACTCAGACCCAGCTACGTACTGAGCTACGTACATACGAGTTGGTTGCCATACCGGCCTGTAGGTCAAGTTGGAAAACGCAACTTTCCTACAGTGTACATGTTCCCAAAAGCTACGTACCCTCACGCAAGGACCCATTGTGTAGGGCAAATCAACGTACCAGAGAATCCGAAGCTAGAAAAAGCAAGGGGTTGCAACGGAAGCATGCAGCTTCGACCGGTCCCAGCAGCTGCCCGCCCACCTCACCGCGACGCTAGCGCCGTCCAACCAATCCACGGCTGGAATGAAGCTAGCGTAGGTTCGCTGCCCGGCGGCGAGCGCAAGCTAAGCTAACATATGATCGCAGTTATTGCGAGCTGGAGAATCAAGGAACCGGACAGACACAGACGGCTACGGTTCGATCGCATTTGCAGATACAACCGATCCGTGCTAGCTAAAGATATGTTCACTCCATCTACTATATACTAAAAGCACAATACGGAGGTCTAAAATAGAGGCACCACGTTAATCCACATCATTAGAATTATTTTAGCTGTTAGATCTGTAATTTACGGCTAGATTTTAACGATGATTGCGTAACTTTACTATGGACACGTGTATAACCCGTACACGGGCCAAAACATTTTTTTTGTGTTCAGCCGTAGTACTTAATTACACGTGCAAGGTAAAGGCCAATGTACAATTTAAATAAAAAAAAGTATCCGATGGCACGTGCAAAGCAAGGCTTGGTACAGATTGGGAAAAAAAATTAATCATTGCTCATTGCATTGCACCGAGTACATACGTGACTCTACTTTTTTTTTAAATTCAAGCCGGTCTCCATTGTACTAGCTCAGTGCAGCGAGTCAATCCGCAACTCTTTTTTCTAATTCACCTAGTACAAAGGAACGTTTTAGTTGTACTACTAATAGCTTGAACTTCTTTTTAGTTGATTTAAAGTTAAATAAATGTCCGACCTAAACCAACGGCATGCAAGCTAAACGTTGTGAACCTAAATCTCCAATCCAGCAATAAATAAGGAACTCCAGTTTTCCAAATTTAAAACTTACATATAATAGAAAAAAATAAACGAAATAGAAATGATTTTATATATAAATTAACGTGTTCTGGTGTGTCCTGAAATAAGACCAACCCAACACGGTTCAAGGCTGCCGTGCATGCGCTGAAGTCATTAATGATCAATACTCCTTTTGTAAATATATGCAATTTCTAAGAAATGTGATATCTTACTTTTCTATTATTGACTATTGATAGATTTTAAAATATGTATATCAACAAAATAAAATTTGTACCATTAAATTTTTGTTGAATATGTTAAACACAAAAGAAAAATATATACATACATATATTTATGTACAAACAAATAATTAAAAGATGATTATTTGTTGTTCTCACGTTTGCACGCGATGTTCTTATGAGAGGAAGAAAATTGAATTTCAATCATGATATGAGGTCTTTTTTTGTTACAAATGCAAAAATAATTCAAAATGAAGATATAACACCTTTTTTTGTTACAAATGCCAAAATTATTCAGAAAGAAGATTGAATGTCCAATGATCTTATTTGTGCATACATTAAGCATGGTTGTATACCTGCTACAGTAATGCTCTACATTTTGCTATAACATAACACACTCAAATTATGGAAAATAATTCCTGATTTATTCTAATCAATATAAAGCCTTATATATGGATATGTCATCCCAAAAGTTCAACCATACATTGGCTTAAGCCAAGGGATTCTCAAAAATAAAATAGTATCAATCTCCAGATCGATTCAAAAGGAATTGTCAAAATTGCATCTTCGGACCGTGCCTATTTTTGCATACTATACCCAAGTAATGACATGAATAAATATGTGGATGAGGTAAAATGGAATCTCACATTATTTACGTGTCCTACCAATAATGTTGTTTTTTTAGTTGTCTCATGTTCAACACATTGGAGAATATGTTCACCCCAAAATATTTATGAGAAACTATATTTTTATTCTAAATAAGATCAAACAACAAAAAAAATTCAAGGATGCACACAACCAATTAATTAAACAGAAAAGAATGGCAATCAACTGTCCATTCCTAGAGAACATCAACATGAATCAATGATTTTTAGTTTAAGCTTCCTCCGAAGTGACGTTTCCTAACACGAAGCACACGCACACCCTTTGTTGTTGCCTCTGATCGTTGAAGTGAATATCAAGGACTTCCACCAAGAGCTACATCAATATAAATGTATTTTGGTACTAACATACCGTAAAAATCTGTAAGACTGTGAGTGTATATATTTCTGAGACACATAACGATTTTCCCTCGCATTCACGAGGGCCGCTGTGCTAGTTAGCAGAAAAAGAACGATCTATCTCCAACTAGTTCTGATGTACTCAGTGGATGAATTGCGTACAGCTTTGATCTACTTAGAGCATCTCCAGCCATTGGGGGCTCCCTAGGCCGATAGCGCCGGATGGATGTAAAATTCGGTCTGAAGAGGCTCATTTTCCCAGCGGCGAGCCTATGCCCCAAGGCCGATAGCGCCGGATGGATATAAAATTCGGTCTGAAGAGGCTCATTTTCCCAGCGGCGAGCCTACGGGAAAATGGGAATTCAAACATAAATAGACGAAAAATGTTCAAACTTAGGCGAAATTTAGAGATATTTAATATATATAGGCGAGTTCTTACATATATAGGCCGAATTCGTAATATATTTAAATTTGGCCAGAGGCAAACATAAACTAAACTAAAAACACGGCGTTCTACATGCCCAAACGGCGGTAGAACGCCGCCATCGTTGCTGGAGTCATCGCCGTCCTGTGGTGACGGCACCTGCTGGCTGCTCTGGCCGGGGGCCCAACGGCTGGACCCCTGTCCAGCGTCGCCGAGGTGTGGCGGGGTCGGCCGGTACCAGTCGTCGTCGCTGGAGTCCTCCAGCTTGACGACCGGCACTCCTCTGGCGTTGTGTGGCGGCGGCGCCGCCGCGCGGCCGCAAGGTCTAGCAGCCGCCGCCGCTGCTCTGCCTCCTCCCTCTCCCAGTCCCGCCTGGACCAGGCGAGCGCCGCGTCCATCGGCATGGCGTTGTCGGCGGGGACGAGGTCTTCGAGGGACCTCACGATCGCCTCGCGGAGCGCCGCGTCCTCGGCCCGCGCGGCCTCCGCAGCGGCGAGATCAGACGCAGCTACGGCCGCTGCGTCCTCCTTCCTCGGCTTCCTCTTGTGGCCGCGCGTCGGTGGCGACGAGGTGCGCGCTCCCTCGCGGATGACGAGGGCGCCACCGCTGCGCCCTCTGGTCGGCGGTGCCGGCGGCGGCTCCTTCTTCACCGTCCTCGGCGTCGATGCCGACCTCGACGCCGACCCGGACGACGCCGACCCGGACGAGCGGGATGCCTTCCGCCGTGGCATCCACGAGCTCCCGTGGCGGCGCGGCAGGGAAGGCACCAGCGGCGGCGGCATCCCCAGGACAGGGTAGTTGCCACCCTCGATGTGCGCGAGCATGTTTTCGAGGGTGCGGCCCGGCGCGCTCCACCAGCGGCGGCGGCCGGTGGCGTTGTTGTGCGCGGGAGAAGGGGGAGGGCCTTCGTAGGCGACGAGCTCCCGTTCATACCTGCGCCGAAAGAACTCGTTCCACGCTGGGTAGTTGTCGGGGAAGAAGCGCGGCTCCGCGCGCTGCTCGCCGCTCATGGTTTCGAGCACCTCATCGATTGCGGCATCGAGGGCGGCGCCCACTGGCGGCGGTGGGATCGGGACGCCCCCCGCGCTCAGGCGCCAGCCTCCGGGTGCACGGAAGTCTGGCGGCGCCGGGTAGCCCGCCATATACAACAGCCGGCCCTCCCAGTGGTGCAGAGAACGCCGGCCGAAGCCGTTGTTCGCCGCGCCGTCGTCGTCGCCGTAGCCCGCCATTGCTCGAGTTTTTGGGGAGAGAAGACTGGGGAGAAGGTGGGAGTGAATGCGGCCAGACGCGGCAGGTCCGCGATAAATAGAAGGCCGCGCATTAACTCGCCTCGCCGCGTGGAAGCTACGCGTCCGTCGGCGGCATGCTTTTACAGTGCGCGGAAGACGATGCGATGAGAACGACGACCGGCCTTTCTTGCCGATAAGTCGGGGCCACTAGGCGCGCGGGAACTTTCCTCGACGTTTCCCGCGCATTTGTTTCCTCCGGACTCCCCGAACGCGCCCCGGGGGTCGGGATGGCCTAGCTCGCCGGATGGATGAAAGCTCAAATCCGGACGAAAACGAGGAACCAGGTGCACGACTGAACCGTTTTTCGCCATCCAGATTAAAAAAAGAGCTACTGGAGGCCTCGTCGGGGAGATAGCTGGAGATGCTCTTAGTTGCCACCTTCTCCCATCCAAGTTAATCCTCCATCGCGAATCCAGAGGATTCCTAGAGAAAGACCGGTATAGTGCAGGATCGTCAGCCTGAGGCAGCCATAAATATACACACAGCATCCTCGTGTCGAGCAATATACTGTACGCGCAATACGAGCACAGCTGGAGATGCTAAAGGCACGGGCAGCAATACAAAACGGAGGCGCTGGATGGCGAGGAATTGAAGACATCGCTTGCTTTGCCAAAGTCGGAAATAAACTAGGGCCAGGCCGGCGAGTCTCGCAACACGCACGATTCTATCCGGTTAATTTCGTACCACTAGACACCCGACACAGAACTTCCCAGTCTTCAGGTGAAATTCAAAAATATTCACTCTGAACGGAAATGAAACGTAAACTGCAAAAAAGTCGGTCCGCGGTATACACCAGCGGTCGACAGGTTAGGACATCTCCAGCGGGCCAACGCATTGTGTCCGTACGCGTCTGAAATGGTCTGATCGGACTGGCGTGTCGCCAGCGCACGCCGCAGCGGTTCGACACATTTGAACGAATGCGTCCGACCGGACCTATCCTTGGCCCAATTTTGGACTAGGTTTGCGTCGGCGCGGACACTGACGGATGGCACGCATGTCCTCCCTAGTTTATCGCAGGCCCGCATGGCAGCGAGACATTAGTAATGCATAATATTAATATTAGTTCATTATAAATTGATATGCCCATCACAAGGGTCAAGGGCCTACAAACCAAAACAAAAAAGACCTATCCTAGGACAGTGGTCAGTCTCCGGCGCGGGCGCCGCCGTCCTGGCGAGGGAAGTCGTGGCTACGTGGCCGGCACCGTCGCTATGTAGTCACCACCACCGTCTCCATACTGCACGGTGGCTCCGTCGCCGTTGCCGGCGGCCTCGATAGCCACCGTCGTGGCACGGATGGCGGCTTCCTGGCGGCGTAAAGTCCAGTGCCGCTCAAGGCGGTGCTCAGTCTCGGTGCGGCGGGCAGCCTCCCGCCAATGGATGTCCCTCCGATCAACGTCCCTCCAGTAGGTGAGGGCCTTGTCCATCTCTGCCGCCCAGTGCATGGCCCGCTCCGCAGCCTTGGCCTCGGCGACACGCTTCGCCTCCGCCGCCACCTTGACGCGCACCTCCGCACCACGCAGCTCGGCGTCGCACTCTGCCTCCACCGCCGCCTCCGTCTCCTCCTCGGCTCCTCGTCGTCGTCGTTCTCCACCTCCGTCTCGTCGCCGTCGATGAGCAGCCACACCGGCATCTCGGCCGCCACCACAGCCGTCGCGGCGACGCGCGACTCCTCGTCCGCGATGTCGTTGACATACATCTATGCCTCGGCCTCGGCCTGGCGCGCAACGACGCCGTCGCGCAGCTCGCGCATGGCGACCTTGGCGGCCTCCATGGCCATTGCCTCCAGCTATACCAAGGCTGCATCGTTGCGCATCGCGCGCAGGGCCGCCATGGCAGCATCCATCGCCACCGCCTCGACCGTCTTCCTGGGCGCAGCGGTGTGCATCTTACCGACGGCGAAGTCAGCAGCCACCGCGGCCGCGTCCTCCAGCACCCTGACCATGGCCGCCTGGGCCACCTCACCTGTTAGGAATAAGCACGATGCGATGCCGGTACGGCAACGTGTACGTACTGTACCTACGTATACGAGTAGGATTGGAGTAGTATCCGGGTAGGTCTCTAAACCAACTAGGACTAGTACTTCGCCTATGCGTGTATATAAGTGCACCCAAGGCTATGTAATCTTGTACCAAGAAAAGAAAGCAAGAGGTGTTACGAGAGGCTCGACACGGGCCTCTAGCAATCCAAAAATCGTGTTTGTTGCGTGTGTTCCGACGAGACAGCAAATCGTCAAGTGAAGTCGATCTACGTCAACAGCTAGCTAGACTAGGAAAGCAATCTAGTTCAGCCAGCTTATGCGTGTGCGTATCCACCAGATATTGATCTCTAGCTAGCTCGTACGTGCGCGTACTTGTAGCTAGTGTGTCCGTATTACCGGAGTTCATCGAGTTAGCGTGTACGTGCGTCGGAGTCGTCGGAAAGTACTCGACGAGCTGCGTCGTCGGTCGGGCCAATTCCAACAATTGGTATCAGAGCCTGAGGTTATTCGTCCGTGATTTTCTGAAAGTACTAGAAGATCATGGCGATGGTCAAGGTTGGCGAGAACTCGGCATCGGCATCGGTGGTGGAGACGGTGGGGGCGGCTTTGTATCCGCGCCTCGATCGCAAGGACTACGGGCTTTGGGCCGTCAACATGGAGGTGGCCATGGAAGCTCAGAAGATTTGGGAAGCCGTCAATCCAGGCGGTGGTGAGTACGCCAAGGGAGGCGCGAAGTACCGGAAGGATCGCCAAGCTCTAACGGCGCTCTATTCCGTCGTACCGAAGGACGTGTTACAACACCTTGTCGGAAAGAAATCGGCAAAGGATGCTTGGGAGACGATCGAGATCTTGCACCAAGGTCATGCCCGCGTGAAGGAAGCGCATCTTCAAAGTTTGACAAAAAGCTATGAAGATCTGAAGATGGAAGAAAGCGAGACGGTTGATCAGTTTGCCGCCCGTTTCGTCACCCTCATCAATGGAATCAGGGGATATGGCGAGAAGTTGGATGAGGTCAAGAACGTCAGAAGATTCTTGCGTGCCGCACCGGCGCGCTATATGCAGATCGTTACGTCAATCGAACAATGTCTCGACCTGAATACACTGACGGTTGAGGATCTCGTCGGAAGGTTCAAGGCCCATGACGAGAGAATCCGGCTTAGCTTCGGCGACCTGGAAGAGAGTGAGCACTTGATGCTCACGAAGCAGCAATGGATGACTCTTTCAAAAGAAACGCAAGGAGGATCCACGAGCGGCAGCAAGAAGAAGGAGAAGGAACGCTCAGCGAGAAAGTACGTCGCAGAGCAGAAGGACGATGACGAAGCTCCGCCGCGGAGGAAGTTTGACATAAAGAAAATAAGGTGTCATAACTGCGGCAAGCTTGGTCACTTCAAGTCTGATTGCCGAGAACCACCGAAGGAGAGGGCTCTTATGGCCCAGAAAGGAGATGATGGACCCATGATGATGATGCTTGAGGAGTGCGAGCAGATCGATAAGGAGGAGTTAGCTCTTCCAACGCCGACTATAGAGATTGTGAAGCTCGTAGAAGAGAAGGTTTACCTTCATGAAAAGCAGGGGACAAAGACGGGTGGCAACGTCTGGTGCCTCGACACGGGCGCGAGCAATCACATGGCCGGCGACATGGCCCTATTCTTCGAATTAAATCTCTCGGTGGGAGGCACCGTTCGTTTCGGTGATGGAGCGACGGTCAGCATCGCAGGACGAGGCAATGTCTTGCTTGAATTGCAAAGCGGTCATAAGGTACTCACTAGTGTGTACTATGTTCCCAAGTTGGAGAGAAATATTATCAGTCTTGGACAGCTCACAGAGCGTGGATACAAGATTGTGCTCGAGGAGAACTATCTATGGGGATATGATCGTCAAAGGAAGCTTATCATGAAGGTGGAGAGATCAACGAACAAACTTTACTACCTTGACTTGGATCAGGTGGATCCAATATGCGATGGATTTCTAGTCAAGGAGCAACGGAGTGCCCCGTTCCCATATGAATCCACGCATGTCACGCAAGACATAATTTGCGAGGGAGAAAATTCGGGTCAAACAGAAGAGAGCCCGGCAGGTAGCAGGCCAACATGGCCAGAAGGAGGCGGTCTAAAAGAAAAAGATACGCCAGAAGAAGTTTCGTCAAAAAAACAGACACGTTACGCATGTTTAGAGCTACTAAATCTAGCTGTAACAAGCATCACTGAAGGTTGCACGGGTACGGAAAAACCAGAAATCAGCACTACGTTTGAAGGCAAGCAAACAAATAATACTGCCAAGTCAGGCACCTTGCCTAGATGCAGCGCTAGGCCATGAAGGCCAGAAGCAGGCGGAACAAAGGGTGCTCTAGTTGGAGACACAGAAGATGCTACGTGCACAGATCGAGCAGAATCGATCAATACAAAAGTAACACACCTATTGTGTGTTACGGAGGAACCATCCAGGAGCTTATATGAGGCTAGCTTATACATGAGTCTAGTTTGTATCAGCTCTACATCGTTGCATGGAGGTTCAGAAGCTAAAGAGATAAGCGCCACATCGAGCGCAGAAGATTACATTGTACATGCTCCGACAGTACCGGAGACAAGGCGAGTACGATCGACGCCAACACGTATGCAACACGTGTTGGACTGCTATCCGAAGAAGGTTCTTCGGACGGTAGATAATCCGGTGAAGATGAAGCAAGAAAAGAATTGTTTGCTCATCGAGGAACCAGTGAAAGTTAAAGACGACAAGAAAGATGATCAGCGTCAAGCCATGGAGAAGCTGGCGAAAGTAAAGACGGTGACATGGATGCTACGAGGAGCGACGAAAGCAATGTCGACGAGGAAGGCCAAGACGGCGAAACTAGTGCCGAGGGTAACACCTACGCAAAGTAAGTGGCGTATTTGGGACCCAGGTCGAAGTGAAGTGGTCGTGCTTAGGGGGGTGATTGTTAGGAATAAGCACGATGCGATGCCGGTACGGCAACGTGTACGTACTGTACCTACGTATACGAGTAGGATTGGAGTAGTATCCGGGTAGGTCTCTAAACCAACTAGGACTAGTACTTCGCCTATGCGTGTATATAAGTGCACCCAAGGCTATGTAATCTTGTACCAAGAAAAGAAAGCAAGAGGTGTTACGAGAGGCTCGACACGGGCCTCTAGCAATCCAAAAATCGTGTTTGTTGCGTGTGTTCCGGCGAGACAGCAAATCGTCAAGTGAAGTCGATCTACGTCAACAGCTAGCTAGACTAGGAAAGCAATCTAGTTCAGCCAGCTTATGCGTGTGCGTATCCACCAGATATTGATCTCTAGCTAGCTCGTACGTGCGCGTACTTGTAGCTAGTGTGTCCGTATTACCGGAGTTCATCGAGTTAGCGTGTACGTGCGTCGGAGTCGTCGGAAAGTACTCGACGAGCTGCGTCGTCGGTCGGGCCAATTCCAACATCACCTTCGCGCTCGAAGGCGGCCACCTCCTCCTCCGCTTGCGCCTGGGCTAGCTCCATGGCCTGCACCTCCAACTCCTCCGTCGTTTGGGCGGCGAAGCGCCGCCGGCACATGTTGTGGATCGTCATCTAGTTGGCGATCTTGCGGCGAGGCATGACTAGGGTGGGTCTTGGATGGTGCTCTCTACTTGGCTAGGGTTTTGGTGGGTGCTGATCGCCGCCGGCGGCGCCTGCTTATATAGGTGGCGCGTGGCGGGAAATGGCGCCGGCGGCGGGATAATTTCCGGTCAAGGGCGAGGGCGGGAAACAATCTCCGGCCACGCGCGCGGGGGAAACATTAGGCAGCGTTGGCGGGAGAATTTTCATCGTGCGGGAAGCCACCGGCGGTCATTGGCTACGTCACATCGCCATTAGTAGAGCATCATCAGACCATCTAGGTCTAGTTCGTGGGCGCGGACGATATGCGTCGCGCCGCTGCGCACGCCGGCCAGATGAGCCGGACCGCGATCCATTTTCAGTCCGTGGGTTAACACAAACAGACCGTTTAGATCGTCGGTTTGCGTCGGTCCGCTGACGATGCCCTTACGGCCGGCCGGACGAATACCCGCCAAAACGGGTTCTCGAAACAAAACATGTGCGCGCGCATGAAACGAATGGGGACGGGGATCCCCTGACGTGCCTGATCACTGCCATTGAGTTGCTGATAGGCGGGTCCTACTAGGTGTGGGCCCCACATATTAGTGGCGGAAAGTCAGGACACTGCAGGGATTGGAACGTCAGACGATCCGTGTCCGCAGGATGCTTGGTCGACGCGGCGCACGGCGAAGATGGAAATCTCGGTGGATTCCGTGCTTGCTGCCCCTCGGAATCGGCCGCGGTTTCGCATTCTAGTGGAAGCTAGCGTGACATGCGCACGTCGATCGGTCCTTCGCGACAACGCGCGCAAGAGGCCACAACGTTTCCGTTCGAAAGGTAGACGCTGACGACAAGATGTGTTGCGGAACAGTACCTACTGGATTCATTGATTCAGTTTTTTTTTTTTTGCGGGTATCATTGATTCAGTTAATCAGAAAAAAATCACAACAGCTAGCTTAGCTGACCAATACAAGAATTCGCAAAAAAAAAACGAATACAAGAACAATCGACGTCACAGATACACCTGTACACGTACGTACTACGAACCAAATTAGTCACCCTCGATTAGGCCTCTACGTACCTCTATACTCCTATCTAGCTAGCTGTACCTGTACGTATAGCTATTCATTCTGCAATCATGTGCCTTAGTACACTCTTCCCGACGAAGCCACGCGAGCCTAGACAGGTGGCAGCGCCTCTGTCGCATCCGCCGGGGCGGCGTCCGCGGTGCCGTCCTTCTTGGCGCATGCGGCGGCGGGCGGGCCGACGGCGGCGCGGCACATGGGGCAGGTGGAGTGCGCGCGCAGCCAGGCGTCCACGCACTCGGCGTGGAACAAATGCGCGCACTTGGGCAGCCGACGCACCGTCTCGCCGGACTCCACCTGCCCCAGGCACACCGCGCACTCCGCCGCCTGCTGTTGCGCGTCGTCGTCGGCGACACCCTGCGCGGCGGGGAGCTCGTACATGAAGGTCGGGAGCGCGGCGATCGCGGCGTCGCTCATGCCGCCGCGCTCGGACCCGGGCGCCTCCTGATCGTGCACGGCGCGCGCGGCGGCCTGGCGCTGGCTGCCTCTGCGGCGTGTGCAGGCGTACCAGACGGCGAGGTAGAGGAGGAAGGTGGAGATGCCGATGGCGAAGGAGAGGCCCATGAAGAGCAGCCGCGACCGGGTGCTGTACCTCGAGTTGTCCGCGAACAGCCATGAGGTGGGCGCGTTCATGCTGCAGACTTCCTGCTCGCAAAAATGGCTTCTCGATCGGCTTCCGCAGCCGCAGCTGCAGCAGGTTCTGTACTGTATACGACTGGTGTAGCGGCCGGATCGAGCAAGCAAGTGAGGTGTGTCTGTGTGCGTCTCTCTTTTTCTTCAGGTCGCGTCTCTGCTGGGGCAAAGTGGCGCGGAGGCCGTATATAAAGGAGTCGATCGGCCAGCCGGGTTGGATGGAGGCTTCAACACAACGGCACGGCGCAGCAAAGTGAGCTCGCTATGATGAGCGATGGTAACCGCCAGAGATATTTGAGCGATGGATCCATCGATCGGGGGGCCGGCCTCGGTTTGATTAGTTTCATTCTGCCACCACGACGAGACGGGGACCCGGTGCGGACTGAAAAAGGACGACGGCGAGGATTTCACATACGAACCACTATATCATCGCTCGGTGGCCAGGTCGACCAGATCTGTTTACTCTGCTCTGCGTGCATCAAATGAGATCCTCAGATATTTATGTTGTGTGGTACCGTTTCGCTGTTCAGGCCGACTTGAGGAACTTGAAAAGTTACCCCGTGTTTTCTCCCGAGCAACATGTAAACTATTTTTTTAATTATGGCATTTCGAAGTTTCATGAAATTCTGAAACTAAATCCTAGAGGCTGACAATGATGTACTCAACCAACGTCCAAAACCTCATATGGAAACACCTTGTACTTTGGCCTACATAAAAATTATATATCAGACAAAATTTGGAGGTTTTTGAATTTTTTTTTTCAAGGTTCACTTCACTTCACAACAACATCTTGTCCACGACACTCTAGACTCCGTTGCTCGGAAGCTAACCCCCTCCGAGGAATACTCTTGCTCTTCGGCTCAAAACGTGTAATTCACCGGATCGATTCTCTCGCATGTGGATTCGTTAGTTTAGAAAATTTGCCCCCCTCCCCCCGAAGTTCAAAAGTTTTGCATGGCTCATGATACAAAACTAGGTTTGGATGGCAGACCGCCTTCACAAAAGGGATGGTTGAATGGGTTGATTTGCCCCTTTGTCGACGCGAGAATGAATCGTCTTGCCACATCCTCTTCCATTGTCGTTACTCCTCATGCATTTGGAACATGGTTAAAGATTAGGTTGGGTGTCCTAACCTACACCCGTCGGCTTGGCTTCAATGATGCCCTCTCGTGGTGGACCAAAGTGGTTCTCATCGACGATGGAAGGGGAAAGCTACGACGTTACTTGTTATGCTTGTAACTTCAATTTGTTTGGACAAGCGGAATGCGAGGACCTTCAAGAATAAAAAGCACCATGACGACTATCATCTTCTCTAGAAATAAGTTAGAAGCGAGAGCTTGGGTTTTTGCTGCTGCTAAACATTTGGTTAAAAAGCGAGAGCTTGAGTTTTGGCTGGTGCCAAATATTTGGTTTTGTTCATATCAGGAGAGTAGGCTTTTCATTTTTCAGGTGGTTTGAAACCTAAAATCTTTTAATTCCTTATTCAATGAATTAACGAAAATATTTTTTTTCTTTAATATAATACACGGTTCACCGCTAGTTATGATATTTACTTTTGTCATTTTTGCACAGCATGAAATATGTGAAGTTTTGAGTTGAAATTTTGCACATAAAATCATTGCCTACGTCTAGAAAAAATTCAAATTTTCAAAAAAACTTTAAAATACCATTTTTAAAAATTAAAAAAAATTACATGTAGCTCGAGCTACAAAAATCTGCACTCGCGTTGCTCTCAATTGTAGCAGCTCTCTCGCACGGCGTTTCTCAATTTCACTGCCAAACAGATTTGCTCGCATTATCTTCCTCCTTTTCGAAAGCAAGAGGGACCTGACGCGTTGATCGCCATCCATCCTCCCTCGTTTTGGAATCATTCCGGGGTCTTTTTACAAGTTGTGTGGTGGCTGGTAGGACATGGACGTACGTACGTACGTACGCGGCGATTAGAGCGTTCGTTCGTGCCTCGTGTTCGTCCACAATCCTTGTTGTTCTGGCTGCGTGAACGTACGTTTTTCACGTCATACAGATGTTTGACTCGATCGGTTTTGCAGCTAGCTGGAGCCGTTCGGGAGGTTTGCACGTTGGAATTGGACACTGCAAGCCAGCATGGTCCGAATTCCATGCCAACAAGCGATCGTGACAAGTTGATGTATATTTGCTGCACAGTTCTTTATTTTATTGCAGAAAAAGATTCATTCGATATATTAATATTCATTATTTGCATTAAAAGAATCTAAAAATAAAAAATATGGTCATTGGACCACCTAGCACGGCTAGAAGCACTAGAGTGTGCCGACGATCGTTGCCGTTCTCGCCCCTCCTTTGGAGGAGTCCAGCAAAACATGTTGTAGTAGAACTTGCTATAGTAGAAAGACGGATAGTTGTCATGCTAAGGCTTTGTGGACCACATAATCAGAACAACAAATATTAGCAAAGATGGGAAAGTTCTGAAGAGTCTACCAGCTACGTCGGATACACAATTCCACGCTCTCTGTCGGCGCTAGAAACATTTCGGAGCAATGATACGATGGGAAGAACCTCATTTTGACAACATGATATCGTCGTTGCCTCACTATTCCAACAAAGTCACAAAAGTTTGCTAAAACAAGAAATAATCTCCTGTCGCCGAGAGGCCGGGATCCGCCGCCCCTCCAAAACCTAAGAGGCCGTCAGAGGAGAGGCAGCCCACCAGACATAGGGGACGTGAATCCTAGCCGCCTCCTTTGTATCGCCTGCTTTTGTTTCATCGTACCCGTTTATGACAGTTATGTTAATTCTTCTAGCGATTTGCCACCTGGTGGTCATAGACTACCCATGTGTCATGCTTAGGTTCATATTATGTCTATCACGATGGGAAAGCTCATTGCGTCACTAAATTGGTAGGGCCGGATGGCTGCAACACATACACGACTTTCAGCTACGCTTTTAGCATACAGAGTTAGTGAGCGGGTAAAGGATATGGCAGTGCCCGTCCGATTCAAATGGGGTTAGCTTGTGAGATTTTGCCGATTTCAGCTAAAATCTCGGGCAAATCCTTCTCCACAAGAAAGGCCGGCATCGCCCTTTCACATCCTCATTCATTCTAGTGCTAGTGAAGCGTCTAATTGTAATTGCCATGTTGTTGATACGATGTAACGATGATACTGCAGCAGAACAGTAGAGTGGTTCATCACTAATTGCTGCAGCTAGATGCTGGATGGCTATAAGCTAGAGTGACAGCGGAGGCGGCGCCACTGATGACACGCTGCTTTCTCTGAAACGAGTTCGACGGTACTGCTGACAAGAAGAAAAAGCGCACACTGAATCGTATTATTAGCAGAGTTTACACACACAGCAGGAGGGAGGCGAAGGCACACACGCAGACTTGACAGCCCGCGGACACGCACGGCGAGCTCGCCAGCTAGTGTTCAAATGATGGCTTGCTCTTCAGGTTTTCATGATAGCTTCTTGTTTGTTTCAAGCATAGCATTATGGTGAACTAATCCGTGTCGTCTGCTTAGTCGTGTCAGAAATTCAGAGTTCAGACGTCTTCGTGCTCAAGTAGATTCCAAAACCTAGCTAAGCTAGCTACGTGAATGTAAGTAATGTCTACAATGTTCTAAAAGTTTACTATTTAACCGTCAGAAAGGATGCAACAAGTATATATGGAAAGGAATTTTCGGAGCCGAGCTTCACATGTACTCCCTCCGTTTATTAATATAAGATGTTTTATCTTTTTATAGATTCATCTACTTTTGTATGTATCTAGTCTAATTTTAGTGTATATATTCATTTACTATGGGGTGTATGAAATCCACTTTAAACTGTTTAAAACGTCTTATATTTGTGAACGGAGGAAGTAGGCAATATGCGAGATAATGTAAGTTTCCACGACAACTGAGATGATGTTTAGTTACATGAACCTTGTAAAGGGAAATTAACAAGGAAACGACACTCTCGTTCTCAAAGGTTCCAATGCTGCACCAAGCACTAATAATAACAAATGCTGGTTTCTCCACACCAAACGTTCTTTTAGTGAAAACCCGCTCGGCCAAACAGGCCTGGTGATCATGATACGACATCTCTATCAGGCATTCTGCAAGCTGCGGTGACTTTGACATGAAAGGTGTGAATTAGGACTTGACTGCAAAGATTTTCTGCCTTTTTCGTTGGGTCAAAAAGCTTCCTTCTCAGAGAGAAAACAATGGATTCTGCGCCTCCCCACCCGCCGTTTCTTTATAGCCTCTTTGGATAGTTTCGGGGTTACGCAGTCGGAGACCATGAAGACATCCTTTACGGAGGTGTCTGATCTCTAACTAGAGATTGCCTGATCTCCAACTGGAGATCATTCACCAGATGTCATCCTTCTTTTCGAATAAAATTTGAATTGCGAAAAATTGATCAAAATTTGTAAACAAATTAAAATAATTAAAATTTAGAACAAATTTGGAATATGGAAAAGTTGGATATGAACAAATTTTGAATTGTGAACAAAATTCGAATTTGAACAAGTTTCAAAATTGTTTTGCTAAACAAATCTGGAATATGAACATATTTCAAATTTGAAAAATTTAAATCTATTTTTTAGAATATGTACAAAAAATTCGAAGTATGAACAAAATTCAAATGTGAATGAATTTCAAATTTGAAAAAAAAAATCGAAAACAGGCTCACCCACGAATCTCCTACGAAACCGGACGGCACGATTCATCATGCATGTACTCCTTTTCACGACAAAAATAATAAACTTGAGTAACAAATCTTTTTTTGCTAAGGTTATATGTGAAGATAATAAAAATGTAGTTCCTTTTTGAAAATAAATAAAAATATAGCTGTGCATCAACTAATGCATAGGCATGCGCACATGACTTTAAGCAACGGGCCGTATGTTAGGAGAGTGGACGGCCGTAGAGGTGCTCTATCAACTTGTGAAATTCCGTTTCCGTGGGAAAGTATCAGTAAGTACGTACATACCGGCGTGTAGCTCTAACTGCTCAAGTGGCAAAACGCAAGTCTCCTATGTTCCCAAAAGCTACGCACCAATCCCTCACCTCAGTGGCGGAGCCAGGATTTGAATTGAGCCGGGTCGAACAAATCAGCTCTAAATTTTTTTTGGACAAAATATCACACGTAATCAACAAAAAATGGCCTCTACGGTTACTGTAGGCATGAAAATGAAGCATAATCTTCTTGTCATCAATTTGTGCAAATATCTCTTTCTCAACATAGCAAATCATCAAATCATTGAGCCAATCATCCCCTATCTTGTTTCGAAGATCTGATTTTATAATCTTCATGGCTGAGAAAACCCTCTCTACTGATGCTGTTGCCACAGGCAAGGTTAAAGCTAGTGTAATAAGGCGGTAGACCAATGGAAATATCAAATGATATCTTTTCTGAACCAACTTGAGAGCAAGATCACTCAAAGTATCACAAGCTATGAATTCAGGAGTTCTCTTCATGACATCAACATATATGTTCAGTTCATCAACCAATAGACAGCAATCATGTGCAGAGAAATCAGCAGAGTATATGGTAGCAAGCTGTTGAATGAGTCTCTAGGATCAAGGCATGAAGTGCACAATAATAGGCGTGTTGTGAAAGCTCGTTGGTCCACCTACATGACCCCTGAAATTTTCCGATGCTTTCTTCCAATTTGTAAACCCCGACTTTGTGAAAACATCCGATCCAAAGTGGTTAGCATTGCTTGAAGACTTGAAAAGAAAACAATGGAAACAAAATGCAGCATCCTTCTCCACACTATACTCTAACCAATCATACTTGCTATACCATGCATCTAGAAATGACCGCCTATCCGGATTTTTGGGATAACTATGACCAACTAAACAATTACGACCTCTCGACAAATATGCCCATCGCATTTTATCTCTAATTTCAGGGGTACCATATGACTCAATTGATCTCCGAATTTCAGGATCGGCAACCACATTTGCTAGATCAAAGATTTCTGGAACATTTGCCTATAACAATGAAAATAAAACGAACTATGAGGAAAGATTTCACACTAGTAATTAATTACTAGACAAATATGTATCAAAACTCAAGATAAATGGGGAAATTCAACCTCTATGCGTGCCCTCTTGCGTGCTTCTTCTGCTGCCTCAGCTGCCTCCCCTTCTTCAATCCAGGCAGCCAAATCAGCCTCGTCGGCGGAGTCCATCGAAGGCGGCCGCCGGACCGAGCAGAGCAGAGAGAGAGCGCGGTGCTGCAGCGCTGGGGCAGCTAGCGGGGCAAGCTGCGGGGGCTGCGCGGGGCTGCGGGGGTCGCTGGTTGGGGACAAGCGGCCGAGGGCGCCTGCGAGCGGGGGCGGTCGGGTGAGCGAGGGCGTATGCGAGCGGCCCAAGGCGCCTGCGAGCGGCGGCGCGTGCGAGCGAGGGCGTCTGCGAGCGGGGGCGACTCGATTAGGTCGGGCTTCGGCAGTTCGTGCGGCCGTGCGGGGGCTGGAGAGATCGATCGGTACTCAATTTTTTTTCCAAAAAAATGAGCCGGGTCGGCTGCCCAGGCTCGACCCGGTGTTGGCTCCGCCAATGCCTCACCTCACGTTGGCAGCAAGGACCCCGCGCACATTGTGTAGGCCAAAGCAACGTACCAGAGAGAGAACCCGAAGCTAGAAAAAGCAAAGGGTCGGCGTTAAATCTCCGCTCGCGCTTTTGCGCAACGGAAAGCATGCAGCTCGCGACCGGTCCCAGCTGCCCGCTCATGTCACGGTGAGGTCCTCACCTCAACTCGAGCGCCCGCGGTGCCGTCCAACCAATCCACGGCTGGAATTCGGCGATTCGTTTATGGGTGGCAGTGCCACATCGGGCTAGCGCATGTCCATCCGCGGCTGTCTTTTTCTTAGACCATTTAAAAAACATTTAAATTTTTAAAATGATATTATTTTTAAAAAACCCGCAGAAGATCTACGCATCATTATATTAAGTTTAAAGGAAAGAAAACACCAACATAGAATGACTACAACACCGTACGCACTCAAGACAAAGCGAACACCTACAACCATGGACGTACCCAGCGGGTGGGCCGGGGCGGGGGCCGTGGCCCAACCAGAAATTTTGACAATGCATGACTACCTGTTTGCAGTCAGCTGACGATCCATGTTTCTCGTAGGCTGCTCATAGTGGGGAGTAACATAGACTAGTGTCATACAGATGTTACTAGTCTATATTACTACCATCATTATGGGGAATAATATATGTGTAGTGTCATGCAAGACCTTATTTATTAGGTTATAGACTCATCATGTATTGGGGTATGTGATGTTGCAGTAATATAATATGTTACCACAACACTCTATTTCCTCACTTAATAGCATGCCATGTCATCAAAATGCATTGAAGTGTGTGATGTTACTAGCTATGTTACTCTCACTATGAGTAGTCGTATACACGAGACAACGAGCGCACAAACACACCGCCCAATGCGCCATGGAGACATGATATTGAATGATTGAATGGAGTAATGCTAACTCCCTGGTCAGCTAGGTGCCAGTAAAAACCTTATTTCATGGTGTTCTTCATTCTTTAGTTCATTCTTGTGGTTTAATTTTTTTCTCACAGTTTATTAATTTTTAATAATTAAAACGGTTCATCCTGTATTAAAAAAAGGTTCATTGGTGTTAAAAAAAATCACCCATAGCAACGTATGCCATACATAATGAAAAAAGAGTAGAAAATATGTATGGCATACGTTGCTATGGGTGATTTTTTTTAATAATTCTTTGTGCATTATGAAGAGAGCATGGTATAGCTAAATCTACGCTTTCTTTCGCCAAGTGGTAGCTACAGACGGAGGTAGCATCGAGGTTTTTTAAAAGAGCGCTACGCTCCAATTGCTCCCAAATTCCACATTCAACTTTTCCCACTACGATTTTTACAATTAACAGAGCCCCTGCCTCTCTCGCTAGTCTCCCCTGGCCTAGCTGCCTCCCTTTGCCGGAAACCCGCTACCTCCTAGTAATGAAAATTTTAGTTTTTATCTTACATTTCATTATACTAGAATCATCATCCACATCTAAAACATATGAATTGTTCTGTAGTTTTTTTGAATCGACTGGTATATATCTATATCATCGATTTACCAAATTCTTGTTGCACATGGGCTGTGACTTTTTTTGTATGTGTGCCTACCCATCAGTTTTTTTCTGCGTCCGCCACTGCCTAAAACACATTTCTACAAGCCTAACGATAAAGGTCGCATTGCCCAACCTCCAGCCAATAATGGCGACGAGACGAGACACCAAGCTCTTTAAGACCGCGTCACGTTCAAACCAACACCATCTAAACACAGCTACGACTCCAAGGCTACCCGGACCAACTTGTCATGCATTTAGGTTGCATAGATAGAATTAAACTCCCGCGATTCGTTTGCGACAGCCTATAAAAATTGCCATAATCAGTCGGCTGGTGCCGTGGTTTCGCGTTCGAGTGGACGTACGCTAGCGTCGCACCGAGTTGACATGCGTTAGAGCGCGTGTCAACCAAGACCGAGAGGGGGTGACGGCGGAGCTGAACTATGCAACGGAAACGGTTCTTCACGACAGAACGGAAAATGTGGTAGCTTGCGACAAGATGCGTTGCGGTACTACAGTACGAGTCATTCAATCAGAAAACAAAAATCAGAACGCAGAATAGCTAGATCACCTAGCAGTACAACGAATACCACAACAATCGACGTCACATATACACATGTACACGTACGTACGAACCGAATAAATCAATCTCCCTCGATTAGGCCTCTGCTGTACATCGTCCTCCTAGGTTAATTACATTCCTAGCTAGTCTTCGATAGGTCACTGTACGTAGCTATTCTTCAATCATATGGCTCAGTCTCAGTGTACTCTTCCCGATGAAGCTAGGCGCGCGTCGAGCCACGCGAGCCTAGACAGGTGGCAGCGCCTCCGTCGTCGGATCCGCCGGGGTGGCGTCGGCGGTGCAGTCTTTCCTGGAGGCGGCGGCGGCGGGCGGGCCGACGGCGGCGCGGCACGTGGGGCACGTGGAGTGCGCGCGCAGCCATGCGTCCACGCAGTCGGCATGGAACAAATGCGCGCACCTGGGCAGCCGCCGCACCGTTTCGCCGGCCTCCACCTGCCCGAGGCACACCGCGCAGTCCGCCACCTGCGCGTTGTTGTCGTCGAGCACCGGCATGGCGTCGGCGGCGGGGAGCTGGTAAGTGAACGTCGGGAGCGCGGCGATCGCGGCTTCGCTCATACCGCGCTCGGAAGAGGTGCCGGACTCCAGCTGATCCTGCGCGGTGCGCGCGGCGGTCTGGCTTTGGCTGCGTCTTCGGCGGGTGCAGGCGTACCAGACGGCGAGGTAGAGGAGGAAGGTGGCGATGCCGATGGCGAAGGAGATGCCCAGGAAGAGCAGCCGCGGCCGGGTGCTGTACCTCGAGTTGTCCGCGAACAGCCATGAGATCGGCGTGTTCATGCTGCAGGATTCTCGACCAGCTTCCCCGACGGCCGGCGTGGGAACCTTGCAGCAGCTGCACTGGTGGGGGATTAGCGGCAGAAGCAAGCGAGGTGTGTGCGCGTTTCTGGGGCAAAGCGGCACGGAGGCCGTATATAAAGGGAGGAGCCCGGTGGGGCTTCACCGCGACGACACGGCGCAGCAAAGGCGACCACTGAGCTCGCTCGCTTGCTATGATGAGTGTTGGTAACGGCCAGAGATATTTGAGGAACGGATCGATCTGGGCCGGCCATGGTTTTGATTGGTTTCATTCTGTCACCACGAGGAGACAGACAGGGACCTTGTCACCCGGGCCGGGGTGAAAAAGGACGGGTTGATCACAGACGAGAGGAAGGTCCGGGCCGGCCGGCCGGGCGACGAGAAGACACACGAACCACTCATCGCTTGGTGGTCAGGTCGGCCAGATCCTGTACCGCTGTGCTCTGCATTGTTTTTTATTGTAAAGTTAATCCACCTGCATATTTGGTGTTCAAATGTGAATTTTCGTAAAGTCACATGGTTTTTCTGCTCCAGCTCATATGCTCCAGCTTCCATAAAAAATAGAAAATAGCAAAAAAAAAAAGTCAAAAATTTGAATTTTTTTACAATGAACATGAACATGTGTTCTAAAAGCATGCAACAATTCTTCGAGACAAGATACATGTAGTGGTCTGTAAAAAACAAATCTTAGTGTTGTAAATACTATTTAACCGTCAGAAAGGAAGCTTCAAGTATGGGGAGGAATTTTGGGAACGGAGGTTAGGCAATATGCCAGCCAATGGGAAGGCTTACAAGTGGGAGGTGGGTCCTACAAGGAAAAGTCAACGATTTAAAAAAAATGTATTTTCACAGGACCTCAGTTTAACTTATGATTTCCGTCAAGTATGCAGCCGTCCGCAGCACTCAACCCAGAAACATTTCAAGTTGTGGTATTTCCTTCGATCCAAAACACATGTCCTAAAAAAAGTGAACATACATGCCAAAATATATCTAGATATATACATGCACTTTAGACAAATTTTAGACTAGTGGGAGTATGTAAGTTTCCACGACAACTGAGACAGAAGATGGTTAGTTACATGAACCTTATGAAGGGAAATTAACAAGGGAAACGGCACTCTCGTTCTGAAAGGTTCCAATGCTGCCCTTAAAAAAAAATAAAAGGTTCCAATGCTGCACCAAGCACCAGTAATAACAGATGATGGTTTCTCCACACCGAACGTTCTTTTAATTAGTGAACACCCGCTCGGCCACACGGGCATGGTGATCATGATATGATATGACATCTCTATCGGGCATCTTCCGTAAGCTGCGGTGACTTTGACATGAAAGGTGTGAATTAGGACTTGACTGCAAAGATTCACACCTTAGGTCAAAAAGCTTCCTTCTCACGGAGAAACAATGGATTCTGCGCCTCCCCGCCCGCCGTTTCTTTATAGCCTGTTGGGATAGTTCGAGTGTTACGCATATCTTTGGTTCTTGTAGGTGTGTGTTGGATCCAAGTGGCATATATAGCACTTAGCGCATACTGGAACTGACGGCACATGATAGGATTGTGCGGTCTCTCTCTTTTTATTATTTTTTAGAGAATAGGATTGTGCAGTATTTCCTGTTCAGGACTTTAACGAACCTTTATATAATAGATCTAGATCTTTCTTGGAAAAAAAGAAGAAAAACGAAAACATTTAAAATGCACAAAAAATTTGACCTTGTTGGCCTGACCCATCACCGTGTAGCGCATGGACGTCGCCTCTGCACCCGACATTTAACGGAGCGCTTCTATAGGACACTCATAGCATCTGTTGCGGCTTTGACGCTCAGGTCGGCGTTTATGTTGGGCCGGCCCAAGTAAATTTCATTCTTATCACAATTTTCTACTCCCCCCGTTCCCAAAAACATGTCGCACCATCAATTTGGCAAATCAGACCCCAATGTTTTTAATCCAAAGCCTTCCGTCCCTACCCGCTCCTCTCTGTCGCCACTCCTCGCGTCCATCCCCATCCCCGACCACGACACCTCCCCATCCGCCATCAATTGTCTTGTCGTAGGCACTTGCGAACGAGAATTTGGCATGAAACTTGTGTGGCTTTAGCGACCATTGTGGTGGGGCCCTCATCACTTATCGGGTGGTGAAGTCCGAGTTTCCAGCAGCGAGAAGGAGTGATAAGGATGGCACAAATTGATTTTCTTCTTGGGACCTTAATTACGTGGATTTGTGTTGTGTGATCCAGGTGGATCAGGTCTGTCATGCGGATTTTGTGCTCGCCGTTTCACCCCCTTGGTGAGACTAGGTCCCTCTCATCCACGAGCCCTTGAAGACACCCTTTACTTTAACGATTCATAGAGACTGGCTAGGACTTTGCTCGCTAGCCTAGCAGCCCGCGTTCGAATCTTGTCGTCCTCATGGTTGCTGCTCGCAGCTCCTTCTATAAGAATATGCCCTGGATGCTAGTGCCCATGGGTCTCTGTTTTTTTTTTTACTTTAACGATTCATCATGTACTCCCTCTTCATGTTGCCTTTTCACGGCAACAAATAATAAACTTGAGTAACAAATCTTTTTTTGCAAAGGAAACATATGTGAGTACAATGAAAATGTAGTTCCTTTTCAAAAACAAATAGAAATGTATTTGTACATCAACTTTTTTTTTGCGTATAAATCTCAGGGCTTTATTCAAAAACAGGAACACCTGCACTATCAGCTTGACAGCTGATTGCGAGGAAACTAGGAACAGTACCCATCCAACAGCACGTCTCATTCTGTGTACAAGCAAACTTAGCACACAGGTGAGCCGGCACATTGGCTGGTCTTTTAACATGCTGAATTACAAAAGAAATAAAATTAGAAGCTAGCCCTTCAATGTCTAAAAGAATTGGTGCAACTACTGAACGAGAAGCAGCGCGCGAGTTCCAGAGATTAACAACCTCTAAGCAATCAACTTCAAACACCACAACTGATGCATAGGCATGTGCACATGACTTTACGCAACGGGCCGTATGTTAGGAGAGTGGACGGCCGACGGCCGTAGAGGGGCTCTATCTACCAACTTGTTTTCCAAGACAGACCAACACAAAAGCTGAAATTCCGTTTCCGTGGGAAACAACAAACAACCACGATGTCGGGACTCGGACCAGCTATGGTGTGGTATCAGTACGTACATACCGGCGTGTATCTCAACTGCTCAAGTGGCAAAACGCAACTCTCCTATTATGTATGTTCCGAAAAGCTATGCACCAATCCTCACCTCACGTTGGCAGCAAGGACCCCGCGCAGCCGCAGCCGTCAACATTGTGTAGGGCAAATCAATGTACCAGAGATGGAGAACATGAAGCTACAAAAAGCGAAGGACGCATTAACTTTTGTGCAACGGAAGCATGCAGCTCGCGACCACCGATCGACTACCTGTCCCACTGTCCCAGCTGCCCGCTCACCTCATGGTGAGGTCCTCACCGCAACGTGAGCGAGCGCGCTCGGTGCCGTCCAACCAATGCACGGCTGGAATGCAGCTAGCTTAGGCTTCCTGCTCGGCTAAAATACACTTCCCCCGATGTATATTACTCGTTGATGAAACAAATAAATACAGTACGCCCTCGGTCTCGGTGTACAGGCTTATGCGTGTCCTTAGGTCATTATTTTGACCAACGTAACAATAGTAGAAAAAAGGTCTTTAGGACTAGTCTACTAAGCATTAGTTTAGGGCTCAGTAGACCTCTTCTTCTCCCCCTTCGGTGATCGCTACTCCCCCGTAACCACCGCTACCGAACCGTACGTGGCCGGTGCGCTGCCACGCACCTCGCCACACCACCCCGCCTTGCCCCCAGGTGACGAGGTTTAACCCCGGCAAAGTCCATGCTCGAGGACTTTTGAGTTGTGAGAAGATGGGCGCTGGCGGATTCAACGGCTTCAGATAGAAAAAGGGGGGCATGATGTTTACCCAGGTTCAGACCCCGGAGGGTAATACCCTACATCCTGCTTATCTAATCTTGTATTGCTGATATAATTTGGAGATGTTACTGTAGTGGCGCAGATGAGATCTGGCCGAGGTGGAAGAAGCTATGAGGCGTGTGCCAGCCTATGTGTGCGGAGGGAGAGAGGATCTGCGCGAGATCAGATGATGGATCCCTTCCTGGCCGCCCCTGCTCACCCTTATACGGGGGGGGGGGGGGGGAGGCGAGGTCTCGGGATCAGGTCCAAGTCGGTTACAGGTAGAAGCAAACCTTAACTAGCCTTGGGTCTCATGGGCTTCGAGTGGCCATCTTGTTCTTGAGATGGAGCAGGTGTGCCAATAATATAGACCCGATGGGTCATACCCTTGTCACCAGGCGCCTCCTCCATCGGTCCAGTATCGCCCCGGCCATCTCTCTAACTCCGGTGAGTGGTCGCACCTTCTTCGGCGCCAACACGTCCTCACCCCTAATTTTTTTTTGCTTCCTCCACCGCCTCCGCCGTCAGAAAGAAGAGGTGGACATGGGGATAAAGTTACACGAATCTTGACGCACCGTTGTATGGTAGAAGATCTTACTGAGCCCTAAGCTAGAATTAGCAAAACCATAAAAATATATATTATAATGAATCTACCAGAATGTATTGTATATTGTAAATACTAGTACTTTTTTACATTTAGTTAAAGCTTATAAAATTTGACTTTAATAGAACCTAGAATGCATAGTAGTTACGGACATACGAAGTAGTGTGAATGGGAGAGAGTATGTGTGCAGTTATAGCCTTTGCACCCGACCTAGAGAATCAGGGAACCGGGACAGACGGCTCCAGTCCGATCACACAACTGCATTTGCAGATATACGACTGATCCGTACTAGCTTTAGATATGTTCACTCTATTAGCAGAAAAGAACAATCTCTCTCGAAGTTCCGGGCCATGTACTTATGCTTTGCTCGATGAATTGCGTGCAACTCCGATCTACCTATAGTGTCGCATCAGTGCATCGCCCTGAGGCAGCGATAAATATACACAGCTTTCTCGCATCGAGCAACATACTACTTCCTCCATTTTTTAAAGAGTGTACTTCTAACTATCTTAAAGAGTCGAACTTTTTAAAGTTTGATTGTGTTTATATAAAAATGCACAAATATTTATGTTACCAAATTAGTGTCATTAGATTCATGATAAAATATTTTTTTATTATATAGCTTTCTCTTTTATTAAATATTATTATATTTTTTAAAAAAACTTAATCAAATTCAAAAAAGTTGACTCTCCAAAGAAGTTAAAACTACACTATTTCGTAGATGGTGGGACCGTGGGTGGGAGTACGTGCAATAAGCACAGCTGGAGATGCTAAAGGCACAGGCTGCAATACAAAACGGACGCGATGGATGGCCAGGAACCGAAGACATCATCATCGAGAAATATACCTAGTAATGGTATACAAATACTACCAGAACAATCGACGTCGAAGATACACCTGTACACGTACGTAGTAGTACGAACCAAATACTCCGTAAATAAATCTCCTCGATTAGGCCTCTACTACTGTAGTATACTATCGTCCTAGGTTAATAATTACCCTCCTATCAGCTACCTAGTCGACCGATCGCTGTACGTACGTAGCTATTCCTTCCTCAATCATGTGGCTCAGTGTACTCTTCCCGATGAAGCTAGGCGCGCGTCGAGCCACGCGAGCCTAGACAGGTGGCAGCGCCTCCGCCGTTGGATCCGCCGGGGTGGCGTCGGCGGTGCAGTCCTTCCTGGAGGCGGCGGCGGCGGGCGGGCCGACGGCGGCGCGGCACATGGGGCAAGTGGAGTGCGCGCGAAGCCATGCGTCCACGCACTCGGCGTGGAACAAATGCGCGCACTTGGCCAGCCGCCGCGCCGTCTCGCCGGCCTCCACCTGCCCCAGGCACACCGCGCAGTCCGCCTGATGTTGCGCGTCGTCGCCGTCGGCCCCCGGCGCGGCGGGGAGCTGGTAGGTGAACGTCGGGAGCGCGGCGATCGCGGCTTCGCTCATGCCGCGCTTGGAGGTGCCGGCCTCCTGGTCGTCGGCCTGCGCGGCGGCCTGGCTTTGGCTGCGTCTGCGGCGGCCTTTGCAGGCGTACCAGACGGCGAGGTAGAGGAGGAAGGTGGCGATTCCGATGGCGAAGGAGATGCCCATGAAGAGCAGCCGCGACCGCGTGCTGTACCTCGAGCTGTCCGCGAACAGCCATGACGTCGGCGCGTTCATGCTGCGGATTCTTGTTCTTGATCAGCTTCCTCGCCGGGAGGCGTGGGAACCTTGTGACAGCAGCCGCGGCTGCACTGGTGCTGTTCACGCGACGCTGTGGGGGCTTCGCGGCCGGAGCAAGCAAGCGAGGTGTGCGTGCGTTTCTTTTTGTCTAGGTCGCGTCTCTGATGGGGCAAAGTGGCGCGGAGGCGTATATAAAGGGAGGAGTCGGGTGGGGCTTCACCGCAACGGCACGGCGCAGCAAAGGCGACCAGTGAGCTCGATCGCTTGCTCCATCGTTCGTTCGTTCGCTATGATGAGTGAGGTAACGGCCAGAGATATTTGAGGAATGGATTGATTGGTTTCGTTCTGTCACCACGATCTACAAGACAGGGACCCGGTCACCCGGGCCAGGGTGAAAAAGGAGGGGTTGATCACATACGAGAGGAAGGTCCGGGCCGGGCGAGGAGAAGGAGAAGACACACGAACCACTCATGACTCATCGCTCAGTGGTCAGGTCGGCCAGATCCTGTACCGCTGTGCTCTGCATGCACCGGATCCCTGGATATTTTTTGGTCTGGTACATTACTGTGCAGGCCAACTAGAGGAAGCTGTAAACTTAATCCACCTGCACATTTGTTGTTCAAATGTGGATTTTCGTAAAGTGACATGCATGGTTTTTATGTTCCCCAGCTCATATGGTCCAGCTTCAACAAAAAATAGAAAATAGCAAAAGCAGTCAAAAAAATTGATTTTTTTTACGATGAACATCAAATTGTGTTCTAAAAGCATGCAAAAATTCTCCGAGACGAGATACATGTAGTGGTTTGTCAAAAAAAATCTTAATGATGTAAATAACAAAAAAAAAATAACATAAGGAATATACTAATGCCAAGATGATACCAATTAACTTAAAGACTACATCAACATAATATCTAGATCAAGTCTAGACATCAACGGTGCACACATAAAAAAAGTCCCCAACAGAGCAATCAAAGGCTCGCAACATCGAGAGCGCCACCAGTAAATTTAAATGCCATAAACAACGCCAAATTTTGTTATTTTCTCATAGACATGTTATTTCTCACAAAAAATGTTACTTGCATTTCGAACACATTCTCATGTTCATTGTTTAAAAATCAGATATTTTTATTGTAAAGTTAACACGTGTTACTCTCAAAAGTACCTCTCACGCACGCGCGGCCGGTCTCAACTTCACTGCAAAACAGCTTTGCTCGCATTATTTTCATCCTTTTTGAAAGCAAGAGGGACCTGACGCGTTGATTGCCATCATGCCTCATTTTATTCCGGTCCGGGGTCTCATTTGTTGGATCATATAGGTTCAGTTATCTGCGTACGACACAACCGGATATTTATGAACGCTTATGTGGTGTGGCTGGGCGTACGTACGTACGTACGCGGCGATGAGAGCGTTCGTTCGTTTCGTCCCCATTCTTTGCTTGGTCGGCTGTCCCGGATGCGTGAACGTATGTTTTGACTAGATCGGTTTTGTAGCTAGGTTTGCACGTTGGAATTGGACACTACGTGAAACGAGAGCGCTCATCCGATCTAGCAGACTTTTAGCGAGTACCTCATGCACACGCTATAGAAGTTGTCACCTCCATCCGACCGATTAGCAATCATTAGGGTAAATATCTGCAAAATCTTCATTCCTATCATCGACGCCACCATGATGCCAGACAACGCCACCTCCCTACGCGCGTCCATCGTCACATGCCGGCCGCCGAGACTGCGCTGCACCATCCAGCCGAGCCTTGTCGTTGTACATGGTAGATGGCACGCCGCTCCACCTTCATCTCCATGCGAGAAACATGCGGAGAACGACGCCTAACAAGCAGGTGGATCTGCTTCCTTTACCCAATTTTTTTAAAATGTAAAAAAATTAGGAAAATATTATGCACGTATATTTTGACCTTCGCTCACGCACAGTTCGTGAAAAATGAATTTTTTTTGTGAGTTGCGCAAAAAAGACAAAAAAAGTGACGCAAAAAGACTTTAGCGCCAAATTTTGTAATTTACATAGGCCACATAAGTCTTTTTCTTTTCTTAAAACCACTTCTGGGCACGTAGGGCATAGAGATGAACGCAAAATATTTTTGTTTGAATTTTTTAGATTTGCAAATATGTTGAAAATGTATTATAAATAATGGGAGGTTATGCACCAGGGAGCCAAAACGCCATGTCCGAGCCACGAGCTACATGTAGCCTAATTTTTTAAAATTTAAAAACAACATATTGGAATTTCAAAAAAATGTGAACATAAATCTAGATATAGATTCTGCCACCAACGTGCCAGTTTTCAACTTGAAATACCTTACATATTCAGGGCTATGCAAAAAATGAAATAATCTGACATATATAGTAGTGAACATTGTAAAATTTCAAAACCTCAAAATTTGTCAGTTTTTATTATTTTTATGGAGCCCCAAAGATAAGTTATTTCGATTTGAAATTTAACAAGTTGGTAGAACACAATATTATCTACATCTCGATTTTTTGCAGATTCTTTGAAACTTCAAAATGTCATTCTCGATTTTTTTTAAAGCTACATGTAGCTCCGGCTATGAAAATCGACACTTCACCTGATGGTCGTAGACTAACCCATCTCTAATACTTAGGCTCATATTATGTATGGCACCATAGGAAAGCTCATTGCGTCACTAAATTGGTGGGGCAGCTAGCTGCAACATAAACCCGACTTTCAGCTACGCTTTTAATTAGCACATAGAGTGAGTGAGCGGGTCAAGGATATGGCAAATCCCCAGTGCAAAGGGGCTCGTGAAGTTTCGCCGATTTCAGCTAAGATCTCGGACAAATCCTTCTCATCAAGGGGCCGCTGATGGCACGCTGCTTTCTCTGAAACGACCTTGACGCTACTTCTGACTTCTGACGAGAAGGAAAAGCGCATACTGAATCGTACATTAGCAGATCAGTTTACACAGGCCACGGGAGGCCAAGGCGCACACGCATGCTTGACAGGCCGCAGACGAGCACGTCGAGCTCGCCAGCTAGTGTTCGAATGATGGCGCCCTCTTCAGGTTTTCATGATAGCTTCTTTATCCTGTTTCAAGCATGGCATTATGGTGAACAAATCCGTGGCTTCTGCTTAGTCGTGTCAGAAATTCAGAGTTCAGACGTCTTCGTGCGCAGGTGGATTCCAGTTCCAGCACCTAGCTAGCTACCTGTATACACTTATAGAAAACAGGCTTTCGTCCGGAGCTGTTGCCCCCTTTAGTCCCGGTCATTTTTGAACCCGAGACCAACGCCCCCTTTAGTTCCGGTTTAAGAGGCTACATGAGCCACAAAGTTTTAGTCCCGGTTTAAACGAGACCTTTAGTCCCGATTGGAGATACAAACCGGGACTAAAGGGTTAGTAACCTTTAGTCCCGGTTGTTGGCTCCAATTGAGACTAAAGTCTCACCCTTTAGTCCCGGGACTCCGCCCATTTTTTCCTCCTACCCCCTCCCCCGGCACAGAAAAAACATCTAAAAAAGTAAAAAAAAAATTATAAAAACTTCAAATTTCAAAAACCTTTGACATGCATGTACCTCACGCAAGCATCTATTAGGGAAAATTTGAAAATTTGAATTTTCTATATTTTTGCAAAAAAAGGTTATTCAATCTTCAAACGACAATAACTTTTGCGTACGGACTCAAAAAAATATAATATATGAATATCTATGGGAAAAGTTACATCTGATTTCAATAGCCATAGGCCGTTTGCACAAATTCTTGCTTTTCAAAATTTCAAAGGGAAATATGAAAGCAGGAAGATTTTAGATTTTGTAAAAAAAATTAGAAAAAATGATTTTTTTATATATTTTTGAATTTCTTTTATGTTTCTTATACTTTTAAATTTTTGAATTGATTTTAGGAGTAGAGTAGTGTGAGGATGGGTGACCGACCGGGAAGTTTGACCATAAGTAGGCATTTTGACATGAGAATAGATGTGATTAGAGATTAGAGTGGACACTCTCAAATAATTCAATTATCCAAAAATAGGGAAATCTGAAACTTTTTTTAAAAAAATTCTAAAAATTGCAAAATGACCTTTAGTCCTGATTGACGTTACCAACCGGGACTAAAGGGTGCTTCAGCACGCAGCGCTCATCCGCGACCACGTGAACAGCCTTTAGTCTCGGGTTGTGGCACAAGCGGGACTAAAAGGGGAGGCCTTTAGTCCCGATTGAATAGTCCCGGTTGGAAAACTGGGACTAAAGGCCCTTACCAACCGAGACAAAAGACCGTTTTTCTACTAGTAATGTACACGCTCGTAGTATCCATAAAATTCTTGTTAATTACTACACTTGTAGTACTTCCTAATATGGATGTCTGTCCGAATACATCCGTATTAGGATACATGATAGTGGTCATAAAAAGTAATGCTCCATCCGTTTCAAAATATAAAGATGTTTTCGCTTTATAAAGCAAATGCATCTAGACATTCTTTAGTGTGTAGGTTCACTTGAATATACATACTAAAAGGTATCTAGATAAATTTACTTCATAAACCTAAAATATCTTATATTTAAAAACGGAGGGAGTAGTATACGAATTTCCACGACCACACTAAGACAGAATATGTTTTGTGTAGGAAATAGACTGAATATGGTAAGTTGCATGCTCTTTGTAAAGGCAAACGGCACTCTCTGATGGTTCTCAAGGACTCCAATGCTGCACCAAGCACCAATAGATGCTGGTTTCTGCCAACCGAACGTTCTTTTAGTGAACACCCGTTCGGCCACACAGGCCTGGTGATCACGATATGATATGACATGACGATCGGGTATCTTCTGCAAGCTGTGGTGATTTTGACATGAAAGGTGTGAATTGGGACTTGACTGCAAAGATGTTTCCTCGAGTTTTACCTTTTTCAAGGGTCAAAAAGCTTTCTTCTCAGGGGGAAACAATGGATTCTGCGCCTCCCCGCCCGCCGTTTCTTTATGGGCTGTTGGGGTAGTTTGAGGGTTACGCATATGCTCATGCAAACCTTTGCTTCTTGTTGGTGTGTGTTGGATCCATGTGGCAGAATTGACGGCACAGGATGGGATTGTGCGGTCTCTCTCTTCTTCTTCTTTTCAGGGAATTGATTCTGCAGTATCTCCTGTTCAGGACTTGGTTCAAAAGTGAGAGCTCCTGTCACGGTAAAGAGTGTAGACAACGGGAGGTCGGGAGCTCCTATTGGATGCCGCATCGATGCCTGACGGGTTTCAACATTTACCACATCTCGGGGGCGGCAAATTAGTGATACTATTTTAAATTATATATCTTGAATTTTTTTTAAAAAAATGTTCATGTGAATACAAGTAGTCAATCGTAGGAAAAAGACTACCTGTGACGTACATTTTTTTTATCTACAGTTGTACGCCACTAGATCCACGTGGGAGGACACGCGCTTTCTTCATTGGATTGCTGCCCTGCGGGGCTCAGACCCACGCTGGAGGACACACGCTATGTTTGTCCGTGTTCGTCCTAACGCATCGGTCACCCAAATCTGGTAGACCGATGGGTCGCGCCGGACGCGTCGGTCTAGATGGGTCGTAACGTTGGAAGGGGCGCAGCCGATGCTCACGTCCAATCAGACAAGTTCAGACGCGCTGGACCGTTTGGGTCGTGCCGCTGAAGATGCCCCGATGCCGGCCATGCGTGTGTGTGAGAGCAACTACTATTGAGAGCAACACGGGTTAAATTTAACTTCAATGTGCCGATACAAACAGGAAGCGCGTTTCCAATTTGATTCAAGCAGGTGGGAGAACGTCAAAAACTCGGCCCAACAGAGCGACGCAAACAAACAGACGAGAGAGGACCAACCCATTTTGGCCCATATGTGAGTGAGAAGTGGGTTAGCGCAGACAGGAGAGCAGTCCGCGCATGCGTCTGCGTGCATCCTTTGGTGTCCTCTCCGTGCCCGCCTAGCAGTGATTGGTCATCTACGACGCGTGTACGCATGCCAATCTGCGCGCTGCGCACGCCACCTTTGCCTTCATTGAGCGCGGCGTCAGCGAGACATTGATGCCATGTGTGTGGCCCAATGCGCGAGCATCAATACCCCGCCACTTCGGCTCACGCGCAAGACGCCAATGGCCCTCGGCTTTGCCCTTTTAAGGCCGGCAAGGCGCCATTAGTAGGCACCAAATAGGCGAGCGACCACAAACACTATGAGAGCCGTGGGCGAAGGATGCTGGCCCTTCGGTAAGAAGCCAAAGAACGACCAAGAGGCTGTTTCTTCCTCCGGTAGCCGGCGTCGCCTCCTACCGTCTTTTTAATGCCGCATGTCTCAGCTACCGCCGCGCCCTTCGCGTGATCGCGTCTATGTGCATATCAAGCAGGCGCGACGCATGTACCAGCGCAACCAACCTTCGTCACTGGAGGAGATGTTACTGCTAAATTGACTTGTCGAGAGATGCTTTTTTCCTCTTTGTATGACTTTGGTATAGGTTGTATCATTGCGGTGATGTGTCCTTTGGATGGGATGTATCCTCTATCATTGTCGTTTCCTTGATTTGGCTGACTTTGTCCTTGCGTTGCTCCGTTATTTGCTTGCTGGTTGCCAGAGGTGCGTTTTTTGTGTTTCCCTCGTAGCCTTGCCTCCTTGCTTTGGCTTGTTTATTCCCTGCTACTTCCTGGAGTTTCAGAAATGTCTTGTAATCCTTCATTGCATGCATGGACACTCTTTTTCCGTTGATGAATGCATAGTGTATATGACATGGTCCGTTCGACATGTCGGCTGGTGATTGATTATACTCCCTGGACCCCCTTGACTGGAACCTTTTGCTATTGCTTGAATCCTCTCTACCATAGTTGCGGTACCCAAAGTTTCTGAGGTCATCTCCTTGGTAGTTATTGTCCTTGTATCATGTGGCTACTTGACTATGAGAACCGTAGTTGTCGTAGTTGCGAGATCTTCTCCTTTGACTGTTGTATCTGTTTCCCCTGTCGTCTTCAGGTGAACGCGTCCTTTTATTGTTACATGTATCTTCGTCGCCAGCAAATCTATTTGCTATATCCATTAACTCTGATATTGTACTTGGTTTGATCTGTCCCATTTCTTTGACTAGATCTCCCCGTCATAACCCGAGTGTGAAGGCATCGATTGCTGTTTCGTCTGAAACATCGACTGCGGAGTTTTTGATGATGCTCCATCTTTGTATGTATGATCTAAGTGTCTCATTGCACTGCTGTACGCAAGCTTTGACTTCTTCTATTGACGCTGGCCGCTTGTACGTTGACTTGAAGTTGCTTGTGAACTGTTTTGTGAGTTCATCCCAGTTTCCAATTGTTTCCCTTTCCAGCTTGCTTAACCATGACCGTGCCGCGCCGATGAGGTGGAGCTGCAGACTTTGCATCGCTGTCTCTTTCGAGCCCCCTAGTATTTTGACTGCTTGCAGATAATATGAGAGCCATGACTGTGGCTCTTGAGATCCATCATATTTTTGCTGATCATGGAGTAGTTTGAACCCTTTCGGTACAGGTGTGGTGCAAACTTTGCGAGTAAAGCACGGTGCTCCCATCTCTTTTTCGTTGTCTTCGTAATCGTATGCCTTGGTGGGAGTGTGGGATCTTCGGGTTCCTCAGTGCCTTGGGCTTTTGTAGTATCTTGGCGATGATGACCTAGATCGTCGACTGCTACTCCTGTGTCGAGGACTGTTGTGACAGCGCGGTGACCTAGGTTTGTGCGTACCTTTGTTGCGATATGCCTCTTCTTCTTTAGCTGTTAGCTTGTTTCTTACTAACCTAATCCTTGTAGTGCTGCTCGGTGCATGTGTTCCCTTGGGTCCCCTGGGTTTGGCTGCGTAGTATACAGATATGTTTGTGCCACCACGAGTGTTGTTTCTAGTGTTTTTGGCATGATATTACCTTGCTCATCGACCGATGGGAAAGATGAGTCAAGGTTTCTGGAGAGGTTTCTTCTATCTGAGTGCTCGAGGTTTTTGACTCGCGAGCCGTGCCGGTTGTGCCTTCTGCTGTCCATATGCGATGCGTTGCTGCGTGCTTCGTGTAGAGCTGCGATTGCTGAGTCCCTCCTTTTCCTTATTTCACTTCTTTCTTTCGCCAGCTGTTTTGATTGTTGTTGAAGGGCGTAATGATACCCCAAAAGTACCTTTTTACTTGCATCCACTGAGATGGCTGCGCCGTGCTCAATAGCTGCTTTAATTGTGTTCCACTCATCGGCGGATAGCCAAATTTTTGCTCTATTTGTTAAGGAATCTGCAGTATCTCCTTCCGCCAAGTGATTTGCTCCTCTTGTCATGTTTGCTGGGTTTAGTACTGGGTTGTTGTTGTCATCAAATTCTTCTGAGTTGTCTCCTATGATTGCGAGTATTTGATACTGATTGTCGAATTTGCTGCTACAGCTTGAGAGGGTATCTTGGTTGTCCTCATGAAGCTCCAATCCTGTTTTCCATGTACTGTGGATTTGTCCAAGATGCCGTCGAAACAAATCATGAAATCTTCTAATTACTCTCCTAAGTCGAGGTTCTCCATGGTTTCGTCGAGTTCTTCAATTTTGTCTTATATATTTTCCATTGTCGCGAAGCTGACCAGTGAGTTTACCTCGCTGGAAGAGCCTACCAATGATTCTGATATTGCCATTGTCGCGGTTTTTCCTGCCGACGGATCCGATTTCTTCGGATCTGAGAGGCGAATCGACCCCAAGGAACCGACGCGAAAGCTCAGACTTCTAATTGTCAGGTCCATCCCCTGATCTAAGCTTACAAAGACCGGAGTAAGGGTTGGTGGGTGAGGTTGAAAATCTACGGTCCCAAAGAATATCTGGTTTTCGTCGACTTCCGAGTTGCTGTTGGCTGGAAGCGAAAAAGCCGTCGAATTCATGATTCCAACGCCCAAAGTCCACACGGCCGGCGCCAATTGACGAGGGTTAACTCGGCAAATGTCCTAGATGAAGGACTTAGGATCGAGGGAAGAGGGCGTCTGATGAATGATACGTCTCAAACGTATCTATAATTTTTGATGCTCCATGCTTGTTTTTACACCATTTGCCTTGTGTTTCGTTACACTTCGTGGCATTTTTATGCGATTTCCGGAACTAACCTATTGACAAGATGCCACAGTGCCAGTTCCCTGTTTTCTGCTGTTTTTGTGTTTCAGAGTGATACACAGGAAATATTCTCGGAATTGGACGAAACAAAAGCCAGAAGTCTTATTTTTCCTGGGAGCATCCAGACATCCGAAGAGAGGAAGGAGAGGGGCCACAGGCCTCCCTCACATAGGGCTGGCGTGGCCCAGGCCCTGGCCGCGCCACCCATGTGTGAGGAGCCCCTGGCTGCCCTCTCGCAACGCCCCTTCGCCTATATAAAGCCTCGGGACGGAAAACCCTAGGGGAGTCGGCAATTTTCCAGAAGCAGTTCCGCAGCTCCGCCGCCACCGTCGACGAATTTCGGGGGACAGAAGTCTCTGTTCCGGCACCCTGCCGGGACGGGGAAGTGCCCCCGGAGCCATCTCCATCGGTCTCCATCGCCGTCTCCGCCGTCTCCATCGACCTCACCACCATCTCCATCAACCTTGCTGTCTCCTATGATGAGGAGGGAGTAGTTCACCCCCGGGGCTGAGGGCTCTATCGGTAGCTATGTGGTTCACCTCTCTCTCCCATGATGTGATCTTTATATGATCGTGAGCTTTGTATCATGTTGAACAAGTAGATGTTATTATTCAGATGTTATGTGTACTCTAGTGGTGATTGTTAAAGTAATCTATTCCTCCTGCCTTGGTGTAACGGTGACAGTGCGTGCATCATGGTGGTACTTGGTTTAGGCTATGATTGTGATCTCTTGTGGATTATGAGAATAATTATTGCTATGATAGTATTGAGTGACCTATTCCTCCTTTCATGGTGTAATGTTGACAGTGTGTGCACCGTGTTAGTACTTGGTCTAAGTTGCAATGATTTCTATCTTGAGTTGTGATCTGATTTGGTATCTCTATGAGTGGTGTTTGTCAAGTACTTGATGAACTTTAAGGGGTGCTTCTGTAGCCACTACACAATGATTAGTGTTATTCAATAGGAGAGTAATTCAGAGTACCATAGTGGAGAGAAGTTGTTTATTTGTTCATTCATGTTATATTGTTGGGAGTGTGTCCACTAGTGAAAGTATGATCCCTAGGCCTTGATTCCAAGCTTTGCATACCGTTTACTTGCTATTTTGTTACTTGTTTGCTCGCAGTGATATTTATTTCACATCACGTTTGCTACTTATAATCATCTATACCACTTGTATTTCACTATCTCTTCGCCGAACTAGTGCACCTATACCTCTGACAAGTGTATTGGGTGTGTTGGGGACACAAGAGACTTTCTGTATCGTAATTGCAGGGTTGCTTGAGAGGGGTAGCTTTGACCTCTAACCTCCCTGAGTTCGATAAACCTTGGGTGATCCACTTAAGGGAAACTTGCTGCTGTTCTATAAACCTCTGCACTTGGAGGCCCAACAAGTGTCTACAAGAATAGAAGTGCGTAGACATCAAGCTCTTTTCTGGCGCCGTTGCCGGGGAGGTAAGGTAAAAGGTACTTGCATCCTCCTGTGTGAGTGCTCGGAGTTATTTCCTTTCGATTCTGCAATTACATCTTTTTGTTTCTTGTTTTTATTTTCACTAGTTAGGCTTAATGGAAAATAAAGAGTTCTTTAGTCTTTTTCCTGAGTTTAGATATGAAGTGTTTGAAGAGAAAATTGAAAAACCTTTGGAGCCTAATTTGCATGCTAATAGTGTTGTTAGTATGAATGCTTTGAACACCGTTGTTGCTAATGCTATGGAAAAGTCTAAGCTTGGGGAAGCTGGTTTTGTTAAGCATGATATTTTTAGTTCCCCAGCTCTAGTGGAGAAAGTTTGTTCTGATGATATTTTATCTCCCATATGTGATGTTCCTTCTTATGATGATATGTTTGAAGAATATGCTTTGCGAAATAGCTGTTCTCTAGCTTGTGTTGATACTAAACCTCTAGTTTATGATGGTTATGATGATAATATTTTCAGTCCACCTACTTTTGAGGATAAAATTAGTTATGGTTACAATATGCCTCCTATTTATGATGATTATGGTGATGAGAATAATTATTCTGTTGAATCTGCTCCCACTACTATTGTTCCTGTGGTGAGTATTAATTCTTTTATGCATGTGGCTCATGATAGGGATGTTTTATGTGATAGTTATATTGTTAGTTCTATTCATGATGCTACTGAAAGTTATTATGAGAGAGGGAAACATGGTTTGATGGATCTCAACAATATTAAGTTTCCCCTCTTTATGTTGCAAATCTTGAAGTGGCACTTGTTTTATCTATCCATGCTTGCTACTATGTGCCTCGTTGATTTATTTTCTTACAAGATTCCTATGCATAGGAAGTGGTTCAGATATAAATGTCTTTCACATTTGCTTTTTGATGCTCTCTATTGCTTTAAGTTCCTATATGACGCCTTTGCCTCAAGCTCTTATATGGCGCCCACATGAGCATCTTTGCAAATTACCGCGCCTAGCTCAAAGGCGTTAAAGAAAAGCACTCTTGGGAGATAACCCATTGTTTATTTTTCAGTACTTTTTCTTTTATTTGAGTCTTGAAAGTTATTACTACTGTAATAACCGCTCCTTATCCTTTTTATTTCGTTTTTGTGCCAAGAGAAGCCTCTAATTTGAGTGAGGTAAAGATTTGGGGATGTTGCTGTCCTGAAATTGTTTTCGGTGCTGCACCGTAAAAATTCGTATATATTCTCTGTATATCTTTTGGACCTGCGATTTCTTGTGCATATGCCCCAGGTTATATCCAAACTTTCATTAGTTGAACACTTTTTGATTTGAGCAACAGAAAACCACTCAAAAATTCGACCTTTGTCAGCTGTTCAGTTTTGACAGATTTCTGCCAATATTTGTGTTTGCCACTTTATCGGTTTCTTTTGAGTTCTTTTGATCATGGAACTTTTGGGGAAGTTGCTACAGTAGTATTTGCTATATATGTGGTGGTTTTAGGTTGAAACCTGAAGCAAAAAGAGGTTGATTATATGTTATGCTTACACTAATGTTGCTAATAGAATTGTGTTTAGTTTTGTATGAAGGAAGTTTTCAAGTGTAGGGATTGGAGAATGATGAGATGAGTTGAAGAATGGACAAAAGCTCAAGCTTGGGGATGCCCATGCATCACCCAAGAAATATCCAAGAAGTACAAGCGTCAAAGCTTGGGGATGCCCCCGAGGCACCCCTTCTTCATCGGCAAAAATCAGGTCACCTTTCAAAACACTATATTTTTATTGCTTCATGCACTATGTGTTTTTCTTGGAGCGTCAGTTGTTTTAGTTTTCTTTATTAGTTTTGTTTGTTTGCTGCAATAAATGGTTAGATCACATCATGTTTCTTTTGGAGGAGATGAACTCGCTTTTCATTCGCCTAGAACGCTCTAGTTTTCATTCTTATCAAAAACCGAGTGTTCTTCTTTTTCTGCTACTGCTTTTGGTTTTCGTTTTCGCCTTGATATGCGTTCAGATCTTGTCATATCTTTTCATCAAGGTGTATTTTTGCCTCTGATCTTTATTGGTTTTCATCAAAAGAGGTGTTTATAAAAATTTCAAATGGTGTTGGCAAAGAGAAAAAGCTTTGTGCAAAATAGTGGTACAAGAAGGAGCTTGTGTAGACTGCGGCTTAGGCTTTTTCATGTCATGCTTGATGTCTTTTTGATAGTATTCTTAGTGGTTTTGCTGTAGCATGACTTGTCTCAAATAACTGAGATTGCTTAATGAGCCTTTGAAAAAAATCATGCGTTGTTTTTATTGTATGGAAGCATTATTTTGGTTTTCTCCTTGATGCTTTATTTGGGTTGACTTGGCGCATGCTCACACATGTTAGACTCTTACAAAGTTGCCAATAGCCTTCATGATCATTTAGTTTTTGACTTTTGATGCCATCTTATGCTTCTTTTAATGTCGCTTTGTCACTTTGCATGATTATGGCCATTATTGCTCTCTTAGTTGGTCGCTCCCAGTCTTTTGTTAGCCCTCGCCTTGTACTGAGTATGAGCTCTACTCGTGCATCCAACTCCTAAAAGCCAAAGTTTTCCAAGTAAATTTGACTTGCTTTTATTTTCTCTTCAAATTAAACTCTTACCAGTGTTATGCGAAATTCGGTCAGTAAAGCTCTCACGAACCGGAAGGCACACTTTACTTTTTCCTGTTCTTAAAAATTTGACATTGTGGTCTCTTATGTTGAGTTGTTATGCTTGCAAGTTGTAAGTTGGATTCTAGCCCAGCCATGCTGTCATGGGGCAACCTTTCAACATTGCACTTCTTATTTGAGTTGATATCGTGATCTTTTGTTTATGGATACCCGCGGTGTGAAATGAATTGGGAATCTTGTGAGGATCATGGAGTTTGTATATGTGTTAAGGAAACGCCGGGCCGCCAATCTAAGACATGCATAATTCATGGTGAAAATTTGCAGCATACCCATGGTGAACATTCGACGACGCATCTCATAATAAAAAGCTAAACAAATGACAAATAAAAGAGATGTCGAGGTGTTCATTGTCTGCTTGTCCTGTCATTTTGGTGTGGGCTTGTTCCATGTCATCGGGCACGGAGGTACCCCATTGGCGGTTCTCAATGATATGCATATACTTACAATGACAAGAGCCTTGCTTGGGACTCTAAGTAAAGTAGCATGAGGTTTGGGTACTCGTATTTACGGGGCACGAGGTCTTCAACTTATGATTTGTCAAGCATATGCATCATAATTGTTCTCGCATTAACTTTAACCATTCAAGATGCTTATGATGGGGGCAATGAGAGCTCAAAGCCGGTAACTACCATAATTTTTGAAGGTTATAAAACTTGCAATCACTGCTTCCCTCTGCGAAGGGCCTTTCTTTTACTTTTATGTTGAGTCACCACCTTCTTTCTTTATGCACCATTAAGAGAGCATAGTTGTCATTCTTAGTGTGATATGCATTGTCCCAAAGTTCATTGATTGATTCATGATGATTGGTTTCACTTGTTCTTAAATTATTTGTATCTAGTCGCCCTCTTAAACTTTGAGGTGTCCTATGCATTTATGTTTTGCTCTCTTTGAAGGACAAGCTGAAAACCATTTGTATGTTTTCCTTATGATTTGAACACACGTTTGACTTTTATTGTTTCATTTTCATGATCTTTTGTTTGTGTTCATTTGCATGTTTACAACATGGTTGCTAAGTTCTTATTGTCATGATTATATCTTCATGCCCATGTTTTAAGTTCTTATGATCCCAGCTCACAAATGCTTACATATATGATCAAGATTGTGTAGGTGCATGTCACCTCAAAAATTATTTCTTTGTTATCACTTACCTACTCGAGGACGAGCAGGAGTTAAGCTTGGGGATGCTTGATACGTCTCAAACGTATCTATAATTTTTGATGCTCCATGCTTGTTTTTACACCATTTGCCTTGTGTTTCGTTACACTTCGTGGCATTTTTATGCGATTTCTGGAACTAACCTATTGACAAGATGCCACTGTGCCAGTTCCCTGTTTTCTGCTATTTTTGTGTTTCAGAGTGATACACAGGAAATATTCTCGGAATTGGACGAAACAAAAGCCAGAAGTCTTATTTTTCCCGGGAGCATCCAGACATCCGAAGAGAGGAAGGAAAGGGGCCACAGGTCTCCCTCACATAGGGCTGGCGCGGCCCTGGCCCTGGCCGCGCCACCCATGTGTGAGGAGCCCCTGGCTGCCCTCTCGCGACGCCCCTTCGCCTATATAAAGCCTTGGGACGGAAAACCCTAGGGGAGTCGGCAATTTTCCAGAAGCAGTTCCGCAGCTCCGCCGCCACCATCGACGAATTTCGGGGGACAGAAGTCTCTGTTCCGGCACCCTGCCGGGATGGGGAAGTGCCCCCGGAGCCATCTCCATCGGTCTCCATCGCCGTCTCCGCCGTCTCCATCGACCTCACCGCCATCTCCATCAACCTTGCTGTCTCCTATGATGAGGAGGGAGTAGTTCACCCCCGGGGCTGAGGGCTCTATCGGTAGCTATGTGGTTCACCTCTCTCTCCCATGATGTGATCTTTATGTGACCGTGAGCTTTGTATCATGTTGAACAAGTAGATGTTATTATTCAGATGTTATGTGTACTCTAGTGGTGATTGTTAAAGTAATCTATTCCTCCTGCCTTGGTGTAACGGTGACAGTGCGTGCATCATGGTGGTACTTGGTTTAGGCTATGATTGTGATCTCTTATGGATTATGAGAATAATTATTGCTATGATAGTATTGAGTGACCTATTCCTCCTTTCATGGTGTAATGTTGACAGTGTGTGCACCGTGTTAGTACTTGGTCTAAGTTGCAATGATTTCTATCTTGAGTTGTGATCTGATTTGGGTATCTCTATGAGTGGTGTTTGTCAAGTACTTGATGAACTTTAAGGGGTGCTTCTGTAGCCACTACACAATGATTAGTGTTATTCAATAGGAGAGTAATTCAGAGTACCATAGTGGAGAGAAGTTGTTTATTTGTTCATTCATGTTATATTGTTGGGAGTGTGTCCACTAGTGAAAGTATGATCCCTAGGCCTTGATTCCAAGCTTTGCATACCGTTTACTTGCTATTTTGTTACTTGTTTGCTCGCAGTGATATTTATTTCACATCACGTTTGCTACTTATAATCATCTATACCACTTGTATTTCACTATCTCTTCGCCGAACTAGTGCACCTATACCTCTGACAAGTGTATTGGGTGTGTTGGGGACACAAGAGACTTTCTGTATCGTAATTGCAGGGTTGCTTGAGAGGGGCAGCTTTGACCTCTAACCTCCCTGAGTTCGATAAACCTTGGGTGATCCACTTAAGGGAAACTTGCTGCTGTTCTACAAACCTCTGCACTTGGAGGCCCAACAAGTGTCTACAAGAATAGAAGTGCGTAGACATCAATGAACTCGAAGGTAAAGATCAATCAAAAAGGCGAGGTTTGGTGTGTATCGAGAATAAGCGTGGTACTCAATTGGCTCAATCTCAATCTGTCCCTGGTCGGCCTTTCCTAGCCCCTATATATAGGTGGCCAGGTCTCGAGGATCCGGTCGGGTTCAATATAAATTACAATGTCTGTATACGACGCTATCTCGTATTTCGACTACATCTATGCTTAGGACTCCCTAACGGGCCCGAGGTACCAAGATAATGGGCCTTATTAGCTATACCCTTGTCACAACCCGTTCCCTGGCCATATGTCCATCTGCCAAAGAGGTGGCACCTGAACTCGCGGTACGTGCTCATGCCGCCGGTGCCACGATACGAACCTGATCAGACTGCTGGGCCCTGCTCACTTTGGCACTGAGGCGGGACCTAGACTATGCGATTGAGTCCTTGGCCTGGGATACCTTCGCCCAGGTCGCCCCCTCCGCCTGGGCCGCAACCGCCATAGTAGACGACGCCAAGGCCACGTCGTGCCCCATGGGCGGCGAGGACTGGGACCCCTGGCCACAGCGAGGCAGCCTCAGTCGCTCGCGCGGAGGCCTCCTCCGGCGGACCGCCACCACCGCCCATCCCGTCATGTTCGTGGTAGCAGGCGCCCTACATCATCCTAGACCCCCGGCGAGGACGACATGTTGGCCGCGGCGGTGCCGGAGCAAGCCCTAGTTTAGGCTAGGGCATATATCTAATCTTTGCTGTTTTTTATTTTTTAAACATGTAATATATATTTTTCAATAAAATGGACTGGTTATAAAGTCCAAAAAATTGCTCTGTCCCATTTGGACGACCCCTGATCTAGTCGAACAACCCTTTATTTAGGGTTCGAGAGCCGAATCTAACACGAAAATAAGTGGGTCCATTGAAGATACCGTAATGCTACAATGCCTGAACAAAAGTTTCCAGGTGCTATGGTGCATGGAGAGCACAGTGGTATAGGATCTGGCCGATCTGACCACCACCGAGCGATGATGAGTGAACATAGTGGTTCTTGTGTCTCTTCGCCCGGCCGGACCTTCCATTCCTGTCTTCGCCCGGGTGACCGGGTCCCTGTCTGGCTGTCTCGTCGTGGTGACAGAATGAAACCAATCAAAACCATGGCTGGCCCCCAATCGATCCATTCACTCAAGGCATCTCCAGCGGGCCGACCCAAATGGACACCGCGGGTCTGTTTCTGTCCGACCGGACAAACAGGCCGAAAAACCTGCAATCAGCGGGCCGGCCCAAACGGACCCCGGACCCCGGAGCCGTCCGCGCGCACCTATCCGTGACCCAGTTTTGGGTCAAAGATGGGTGCGCGCGGACGCCTCGCTCGTCCGCGCGCTCGCCTCCCTTGTCCTCCCCTGGCCCCCAAGGCAGTGACACAAAATTGAAATTTCGCCCATTCCTATCCCGCCAGCGCCACTGGACTGTCCCGCCGAACACCCTAGCCAGCCATGGAGCAAGCCACCGATTCCACTGTCGCCGCCGGTGCCACCCTTCCCGTCGCCGCCACCGGCCTTCCCATCGCCGCCACAGCTCCTTCCTACGACGCCAGCATGAACCCCTCCGTCGATCTCACCAGCGAGCCAGCGCGGGCGACAGCGGTGAGGGTGAAGAAGGAGATATCGGCGGAGCAGCACGCCGCCGAGTCCAAGAAGCGCGCCGCCCGCCGGAACGCCGAGCGGGCAAGGAAGGCCGAGGCCGAGAAGGCGATAGCGGAGGCCGCTGCGGTCGAGTAGTTCCGGGAGATGCAGTGCCGGGCCAACGCTGAGTTGTTGGCATCACAGGCGGCCGCCCACGCGGTGATGATGATGAAGGAGGAGGCGATCACCCAGTACCAGCTGGCCAACGGGGTCACCGGCGAGGCCGCCCATTCGGCGGCAAGCTCGGTGTCTTTGCGGCCACCCATGCGCCCTCGCCCGCCGGTCATCGACGTCGACCTCAACCGCATGCCCCACTCTAGCGATGGCGTTCCGGAGCTCAACAAGAGGCCACGGGTCGTGCCCGCCGGCCAAATGCCGCATGGCCGGAACCTGTTCGACGAAATGCCTGACCCGACCCGGCCCATGGAGGTATGCCCACAGTCTCTCACTGGCCGCGCCGCATTTTGGAAGAGAGTTTGGATCTACTTCCACGAGCGCCGCCGGTTCGCCCCCCACAATTTTGAGAGTGATCGAAATGAATTATCGATCTCAAAGAGGTGGGCGGCAATTCAATTGGAGTGCAACAAGTTTTGTGGCGCTCACGAGAATATCACCAATCGGAGATTGAGCGGCCATGGCGTGAAGGATGTGGTGACCAACTCTTTGGACTTTTTCTTGGAGCTGGAGAAGCACCAATTCTTGTTTAGCCATTGTTGGAAGAAGCTCAAAGATTTTCCTAAATGGCAAGCCAGCTATGCCATCTACAAGAGGGAAAAGGCAGCCGGCAAGCATCATCCAGGCGAGACGGTCGACCTTGACAGCGGCGACGCGGCCAAACCTATCCGAGGTGATCGGCCAAGGGGCCACAAGGCCACCAAGCAAGACATGAAGCGCGATGCCAGTGCCCTAGCTCTGGAGAGCACACTGAAAGCTGTCCTGGCCGAGAAGGAAGAAGTGTGGACGGTGCGGGAGGAGAGGAGGCGCCAACAGAAAGAGGTAGCGATGACCAACTTTGCGGCCTTGCAACAGAAGGCCATCGAGGTACGAGAGAGGCAGCTCCAGATTGATGAGGCCAATGCCCGTGCTACCGCCAAGAAGATTGAGTTGAAGGAAAAAGAGGTCGCCGCCACCTTGCTCGCCGAGGAGAACCGAATCATGGCCGCCGATTTGTCCAAGATGGATCCGGGTACAAGGGCATGGTTTGAGAAGAGGCAACGCCTCATTCTGTCCAGAGACGATTAAATTAATGTAATTGTATGCTAAAACTATACTTATTTGTATGTTTTAATCTATCTTCTAATTTGTAAATATATTGCCCTTGTCAAACTGGCCAAAATGATAGTCAGCATGGACAGACAGGCAGCCATCCTGGCGAAAACGCCAGTCTAAACCATCCCTGCCCAGAAAATGGGCCGCGCCGCTGGGTGCACAGCCCGACCCAAACGGACAGAGGTCGAACGGAAGGCCTTTTCTGTCCAGGATCCGACCCAAACAAACCGATTCGGACAGATTGGCTGTCCGAAATGGGTCGGGTCCGGTGAAGATGCCCTCATGCGAACGAACCAACGATCGAGCAAGCGAGCTCGCTCACTGATCGCCTTTGCTGAGCCGTGCCGTTGCGGTGAAGCCCCACCCGGCTCATCCCTTTATATACGGCCTCCGCGTCATTTTGCCCCAGCAGAGACCCGACATAGACAAAAAGAAACATACGCACACCTTGACCCCGCTTACTTCCACCGGCCCCCAACGCCAAGCCCCCACTGCGTCGCGTGCACCGCACAGATCCTGGTGCAGTTGCGGCTGCGGTTACTCCGGCGAGGAGGCCGATCCAGCTGAAGCCATTCTCGTCCACACCAGAGAGCAGAGCCTGCAGGCTGCAGCATGAACGCGCCAACCTTATGGCTGTTCGCGGACAACTCGAGGTACAGCACCCGGTCGCGGCTGCTCTTCATGGGCCTCTCCTTCGCCATCGGCATCTCCACCTTCCTCCTCTACCTCGCCGTCTGGTACGCCTGCACACGCCGCAGACGCAGCACCCAGCGCCAGCGCAACTCGGGCGCCGCGAACGATCTGGAGGCCGGCACCTCTCCAGGGTCCGAGGAGCGCGGCATGAGCGACGCCGCGATCGCAGCGCTCCCGACCTTCACGTACGAGCTCCACGCCGCGCCGGGGACCGAAGAGGACGACGCTCAGGTGGCGGACTGCACGGTGTGCCTGGGTCAGGTGGAGTCCGGCGAGACGGTGCGGCGGCTGCCCAAGTGCGGGCATTTGTTTCACGCCGAGTGCGTGGACGCCTGGCTGCGCGCGCACTCCACCTGCCCCATGTGCCGCGCCGCCGTCGGCACGCCCGCCGCCGCATCCGCCAAGAAGGACGGCACCGCGGACGCCACCCCAGCGACGGTGGAGGCGCTGCGCCTAGCTTCATCGGGAAAAGTGTAGTGAGCCACATGATTAGCTATACGTACAGCTGGCTAGGAACCTCATTAATTAACCTAGAGGCCTAATCGAGAAGATTTTTTTTGTTCGTATTACGTACGTGTACAGGTGTAACTATGACGTCGATTGTTCTGGAGTAGCTTAGACTACTCACAATGGGAGTATCATAGTTAGTATCATGTATTATATACATGTAAAAAGTTAATGTGACACCATAATTAATGAGAAGAGAGATGAGTGTGGTATCATGTATCATGATACTGTATTATAGCATGTCAATCTAGAAAAGTTAGTGACAAATACATTTTGTACACATATTTACATTGAGATTCTACAAAACAATAAATATGATGAAACTATGATACTACTTTATAATACTATGCATTGTAGGAGTGGTATCATAAACTAGTATCATATACATAATACTAATGTATGATACTCCACATTGTGACCGGTCTTAGAGGCTAGGTGACCAGAGCTAGTTATTCTGATTTTTTTTCTGATAGGATGTTGAATGAATAATTTTTGTACTACCGCAGCACATCATGTCGTAAGCGTCCACCTTTTAAACGGAAACGTTCTAGACTCTTCCGCGCGCTCTCTCGAACGATAGTTTCCGTTGCACGGTTCAGCTCCGCCGTCACGCCCTCTCTCGGTCTCGGTTGACGCGCACCACTGCTCATGTCAACTCGGTGCTACCCTAGCTTCCACTAGAGTGCGAAACCGCGACACCAGCCGATAGCTTCACATGGTGGAAATCTTCGCTGGTTGAATGCGTTTTCCAGCCAAGCCGTCGTCGAAGGCATCCATTCATTTCGTGCGCGCGCACACATGTTTTGTTTCGCGAACCCGTTGTTAGAAGTTGTATTCTGTATACAATACGTATTGTGTATGGATATCTAAAACTCTCCTGTGTACCCGAGTTGCCCTTTGTGGCCTATAACAACAGATATCGATACCGAGGCCAAGGTATCGTTTCCAGCTATTGTTCGATATGGTATCAGAGCCCTCTTCTCCATGACCTAGCCGTTGATCGATAAAAATACTGCCGCCGCCGCTGTCTTTCAACCGCCGCCGGCACCATAACCCGCCGCTGTCATAGTCCTAACTACTGCCGCCGCCCAATATACCTTGCTGCCACCACCGCTGCCACAAACTCAGAAACCCTACATACAATATACTTGTTGCCGCCATCGCCGCATCATACATACCTGATACACATCAAACTCGCTGCTGCCGCTGTTTCCAGCTGCCGCCGCCAATACCCTGCACATCAAACCCTAGATCATCATGAGTTCCGCTTTGAGCTCCTCTTCGTCGACTACCGCTCTGGCCGCTGCCTTGGACGTGACCCCTGCTCAAGCACTGACATGAGGAAACTATTTGCTATGGAAAGCTTTGTTGTTACCTGCTTTCCGTGGAGCCAATGTCATGGGTCGGCTTGATGGATCCGATCGCCCTCCGCCCAAAACCCTAGAGATCAAAGACTCTGATAGAAAGAAGGTAATATTTGAGAATTCTACCTATGTTGCTTGTATGGCCAGAGTCAGTTGGTCCTACGTTTTTTGCTGAATTCACTATCATCGGATATTCTCTCTCATGTTCTTGCCATGGATTCCACCACTGAAGTATGGACTTCTATCACCACCATGTTCACCTCTGCCTCGCGCTCCAAAGTTAATCACCTTCGTGCAGCTCTTAATGATACCAAGGAACTCACCATGACGTCTGATCAGTACTTCACTAAGATGAAATGTCTTGCTTCTGAACTTGTATCAGCAGGCAAACCAGTTGATGATGATGAACTTATTGGTCATATTCTGCATGGTCTCGATGGCTCATACAATTCTCTTGTGACCACTGTCAATGGCAATCCCAATACCACCCTTGATGATTTATTTGGTCAGCTGAGTTCATTTGATATGTGCAATAGTGCTCTTGAGGAATCTGGAGATGGCATGTTCTCCTCTTTAGTTAATGTGGCTCGCCGTGATGCTGATCGTGACCGTGGTTGTGAGCAAGAATACCGTGGTCGTCAGGAGTATCGCAATGACTATCGTGGTGGAAGTGACCGCTGAGATGATGACGGGCGTGACTGGTGCCGAGATGATGATCGTCGTGATCGACGTGACAGACGTTCTAATGGTGATGATCGTTGCTATATTGAGCGTCGTGATGATGGTGGTGATTGTCGCTATGATCACCGTGATGACAATGGTGATCGGTGCAATGATGGTGGTAGGCGTCGGGATGACAAACGTTACATACGTGGACGTGCTCCTACTCCCTATCTTAATGTTACTGGTCAGTGCTACTCGGTGATGGCGCCAGAAAAGACTGGTGGCGTTTAGTTGGCGAGGGAGCAGTAAGTCCTTGTGCGTGGTGAATGACCAGCCCGTTGGGAACCCCAAGAGGAAGGTATGATGAGTGTAGCGGCTAGTTTTCCCTCAGTTAAGAAACCAAGGTTTATCGATCAGGAGAGGAGAGACGGCGACGACTGAAGGTGATATGGAACCTGCACACACACAACCAAGTACTTTGTTCCCAACTTGCGATGAGGTTGTCAATCTCACCGGTTTGCTTGAAACAAAGATTATGAGCGTATCGAGTGGAAAACAATATAATATGCGAGTAAAGTAAACAGTACGGGAAAAGTAAACAGGTGATTGCAATATGATTAAAATAGGACCGGGGTCCACAGTTCACTAGTGGTGTCTCTCCATAGATAAAATAACATGCTGGGTAAACAAATTACAGTTGGGCAATTGATAGAATAAAGATAACGTGATATGTCAAGAAGATCACTATGAGATTTACTCTGGGCATTACAACAAAATACATAGACCGCCATCCAACTGTATCTATGACTAATAATCCACCCTCGGGGATATCAATCCGAACACCCCAAAAGTATTAAGTTGCGAACAACAGATAATTGCATTAAGCAAAGTGTGTAATGTAAACAAAGCATATGCCCTTGAGCATATGAATGTTATTTTCTCCCTAGTAGCAACAGCACATCTACCACCTTAGAGGTTTCTGTCACTCCCCCAGGTGAAATAGAGACATGAACCCACTATCGAGCATAAATACCCCCTCTTGGAGTCACTAGCAACTACTCGGCCAAGATAGCTACTAACAACGGAGAGCATGCAAGATCATAAACAACATAGAGATAACAAAAGATATAATTCAGTACAGCAACTTAATCATAAACACCAATATTCATCGGATCCCAACAAACAAACATCATAGAATTACATAACGGTGATCTCAATCATGTAGGGCAGCTTATGAGATCTAAACATGAAGCACATGGTGGAGAAGACAACCATCTAGCTACTGCTATGGACCCATAGTCCAAGGTAGACTACTCACTCATCGCTCCGGAGGCAAGCATGGCGATGAAGAAGACCTCCGGTGGCGATTCCCCTCTCCGGCAGGGTGCCGGGAAGAGCTTCTGGACCCTCCCGATCTTCGGGTCGACGGTGGCGGCGGATCTCGATGTGTTCTGGAAATCTGATCGGGTACTTAGGTTTTTTCCGTCGGGGGGTCTTTATAGGCGAAGGGGCGATGTCAGAGGTGGAGCCAGGCTCCCTCACATGGGCCCGGCGCGGCCAGGGGTAGGGCCGCGCCACCCCTGTGTGTGGGGCCCTGGTGGCCCCTCTCCGTCTCTCCTTCGGATGTCTGGAAGCTTCCGGGAAAAATAAGACTTCAGGAACTTGTTTCGTCCAATTCCGAGAATATTTCCTGTGTATCACTTCTGAAACACAAAAACAGCAGAAAACAGGAAACTGGCACTGTGGCACTTGTTAATAGGTTAGTTCCGGAAAATGCATAAAAATGCCACTAAGTGTAACAAAACAATAGGCAAATGGTGTAAAAACAAGCATGGAGCATCAAAAATTATAGATACGTTTGAGACGTATCAGTCAGATATGTAAAATTCATGGACACCCTGCTCGTGATTGTTGGTGGCGCAACCAAGATGATAATGATGATGACAATGACCGTCGCGACAAGGGTGCCCACATCGCATCTTATGGAGTTGTTACAAACTGGTATAGTGATTCAGGTGCCACCGACCATATCACTGGTGAATTAAGCAAGCTCTCTACACATGACAAGTACAAGGGACATGACAATGTCCGCGCAACTGGAGGTCAAGGTATGCACATTAGTCATATTGGTCACTCTATTTTGCGCACCCCTCATAGCTCCCTTGATCTCAATAACATATTGCATGTTCCTAGTGCCTCTAAAAATCTTTTATCTGTTCATAAGCTTACACTTGAGAATGATGTATTTATTGAATTTCATCCTTTCTTCTTTTTGATTAAGGACCGGGCAACCCGAAGAACTCTGCTTAAGGGTCCATGTCATGGTGGCCTCTATCCATTGGTGCCTATCTCCACTTCATCCTCCAAGCAAGCCTTCATGACAATAAAAAGCCATCATCTTCCACATGGCATCGTCGTTTAGGTCATCCATCTTTATTTGTGGTTCAACGAATTCTTAGGAAAAAAATTAGTTTATTCTCCTAAAATAAATCCCTTTGTATGTAACTCTTGTCAACTTGCCAAGAGTCATCAGTTGTCATATCCTACTTCCACCAGTGTTTCTATTGTTCCTTTGGAACAAGTGTTCTCTGATGTATGGGGTCCTGCTCCTATTTCTGTTGGCAAACATGCATACTATGTAAGCTTTATTGATGACTTCAGCAAATTTACTTGGATCTGTTTACTTAAGAAGCGTTCTGATGTTTATCAAGTCTTTCAATTTTCAACAATATGTTGAACGTAAGTATGATAGGAAAATTGCTACTATGCAAAATGACTGGGGAGGAGAATATGATAAATTGCAAGGCTTCTTTCAAAAAGTGGGCATTACACATCATGTTTCTTGTCTACATGCCCATCAACAAAATGGTTCAGCTGAAAGAAAACACCGTCGCATTGTTGAAGTTGGTCTTGCATTACTTGCAAATGCTTCCATGCCTCTCAAATTCTGGGATCAAGCTTTTCTTACAACCACTTTTCTCATTAACTTGCTTCCTAGCAAGGTTATCAACTTTGAAACTCCAACTGACCATCTCCTTCAAGCTAAACCAAATTATGATGCCCTGCATGTGTTTGGGTGTGCATGTTGGCATGACCTTCATCCTTACAACAAACGTAAACTCTCTTTTCGCTCCAAATGGTGTGTGTTCCTTTGTTATAATCCACTCCACAAGGGAGTCAAATGTCTAGATATCTCCACTGGTCGAGTCTATATTTCTCGATATGTTGTCTTTGATGAGAACATTTTTTCCTTTTGCCACTCTCCATCCAAATGCCGGTGCTATTCTTAAACATGAAATCTTACTTCTTCCACCAAATGCTTGTTTTTCACACGAGGGTGCTCAAAATATTGTTAATCCTATATCACCTATTGTGCCTATTATTAATACTATACAGGATGGAGAAACCACAAAAGAAAATTCTGCTGAAAACAGAGAAGAAAATAGCTCAAAAATCAACATTGAGAGTCATTCTGAAAATGACAAAACTAACACAGAACATGAGGAGGAACATTCCTCTGCCTCCTCTGATCCCGATGCAGATCTTTCCGATCTTGAGGCAGATCCTGCCTCTCCTATCGTCGGTAATCCCATCCTATCGCCTGTGTTGGCTCGTGGTCCTTCCACGTGGGATCCTCCAGGCAGTGCCACAAATCAGGGCCTGGCTGGGGCAGACTGTGCACATGCATCGCCAGCCACAAGTGCACGCGCAGGCGCACACACTTCAACGCCTGTGCATGGACATGCACATGATTCGCCGCCTAGGTCTTCTGCGCCCGAATCTTCTGTAGATGAAGATGCGCCAAGATTTTCTACATCCGAAGACTTTGCTGGTGATTCTGATGATACTGATGACTCTCCTCCTCCACAACCTGCTGTGTCATTGCGCCCTCGCACGGGTCTTCAACAAGGTATAAGACAACCAAAGAAGTATACTGATGGTACTATTAGATATGGAATGTTGTCTTTTACAAGAGAGACATGTACACTGACAGAAGCTCTTGGTGATTCCAACTGGCGCAAAGCAATGGATGAAGAGTATAATGCATTGATTCAGAACAAAACTTGGTAGCTTGTCCCGACGAGTACTAATAAAAATGTGATTGATTGCAAATGGGTGATGTCTACGAACGCTTCTATTCTTGTAAATAGTGTTGGGCCCCCAAGTGCAGAGGTTTGTAGAACAGCAGCAAGTTTCCCTTAAGTGGATCACCCAAGGTACCCAAGGTTTATCGAACTCAGGGAGGAAGAGGTCAAAGGTATCCCTCTCAATCAACCCTGCAATTAAGATACAAGAAGTCTCTTGTGTCTCCAACACACCCAATACACTTGTCAGATGTATAGGTACACTAGTTTGGCGAAGAGATAGTGAAATACAAGTAATATGGATGGTTATAAGTGGTAATTGCAATCTGAAATAAAAATTACTGCGAGCAAACATGTAACAGAACTTGTTGTAAATGGTGTTTCAATGCTTAAAAACAAGGCCTAGGGATCATACTTTCACTAGTGGACACTCTCAACAAAGATAACATAATTGAACACATAAATATCATTTTCCACTACGCTACACTGAACTACTCTCCGGTTGGATAACGAACACTAATCATGTGTAGGGCTACAAACCACTCCTTAAAGTTCGCATTCCCCAATCTAGATTACAAAACACTGTCACATTGAGTGCACTAGACGGTTCCAGACAAACACCAACAATTCATAGAGACATCCAACTCAAATCATAACTCATGATAAGTATAACTATAAACTTTAGCCTAAGAGACACACATAATGCGCACACTGTCACCTTCACATCATGAGACAAGGTGTCTCCGAAGATTACAAGAATAAAACCACTTGAGTAGCATAATAGATGAAGAGTAACATCTACCAATTCAACTAGATACAAAGCTCATGATCACATAAAGATCACACCATGGGAGAGAGAGATGAACCACATAGCTACCGGTAGAGCCCTCAGCCCCGGGGGAGAACTACTCCCTCCTCATCATGGGAGATAGCAACAACGATGGAGATGGCGGTGGCGTCGATGGAGACGGCTCCGGGGGTAATTCCCTGTCCCGGCAGGGTGCCGGAACAGAGACTTCTGTCCCCCGAACTTCGTCTTTGATGGCGGCGGTGCTGCAAAACTTTTCTGGGAGAAACGCTCATTCTTTTAGGGTTTTCGCGTCAGAGGATTTATATAGGCGGAGGGGCAATGTCAGAGGGCATCAGGGGGGCCCACACCAGGTGGTAGTGCGGCCAGGGTGGACTCGCGCCACCAGGTGGTGTGGCCACCTCCTGGCCCTCCTCCGTCTCTGCTTTGGACTCCATCTCGTGCCGGGGGAAATAGGAACTTCGGGCTTCGTTTCGTCCAATTCCGAGAATATTTCCTGTGTAACTTTTCTGAAACACAAAAATAGCAGAAAACAGGAACTGGCACTGTGGCGTCTTGTTAATAGGTTAGTTCTAGAAAACGTATAAAAACGCCACGAAGTGTAAACAAAACACAAAGCAATTGGTGTAAAACAAGTATGGAGCATTAAAAATTATAAATACATTTGCGACGTATCAATGGGTATACCATATTAAGAGGAAAGTAGATGGATCTATTGACACATACAAAGCTCGTCTTGCTGCTAAAGGATTCAAGTAAAGGTATGGCATTGATTATGAGGATACTTTCAGTCCAATAGTTAAAATTGCTACTATTAGAACAATATTGGTGATTTATGTTTCTCGTGAATGGAGTCTGCGACAGCTAGATGTCAAGAACAGCTGTCTCTCACTGATGGTTCACCTTTGGGTCCAGAGAATAGTATACATTATATAAGTATAGTTGAAGCATTACAATACTTAACCTTGACACGTCTAGATTTATCTTATTCTGTTAACAAGGTCTATAAATATCTTCATGCTCCAACAACAACACACTGGACAGCTGCAAAACGTATTCTTCGATATGTTCAGGGTACATTATAACTTGGAACTACATTTATATAGTCGTCTTCTACACTTTTGAGTGGTTTTTTAGATGCAGATTGAACATGTTGTCTTGATGATAGACGTTCCACAGGTGGTCTTGCAATATTTCTTGGACCAAATTTGGTATCTTAGAGTGCTAGAAAACAAGCTATTGTGTCAAGATCAAGTATACAAGGCCTTAGCAAATGCTACAGCTGAATTGATTTGGGTTCAAGCTCTTCTTGGTGAGCTTAGCGTGAAATTGAAGCAAAAATCATGTCTTTGGTGTAACAATTTAGGTGCTAACTATTTGACTGTGAACCCAGTCTTTCATGCTTGTACGAACTTGATTTTCACTTCGTCAGACAAAAAGTTGCTAATGGTGAGTTAGACATTAAATTTATTTTTAGCAAAGATCAAGTTGTAGATGGTTTTACGAAAGCACTACCAGTTAAAAAATTCGATGAGTTTAAGCGTAATCTAAACCTTTTAAAAGGTTAAGATTAAAGGGGGCTGTTAGAAGCCATACGTATTGTGTATGGATACTTAAAACTCTCCTGTTTACCCGAGTTGCTCTTTGTGGCCTATATCAACACGTATAGATACCGAGATCAAGGTATCGTTCCCAGCTATTGTTCGATACCCGTTTCGTGTGTATTCGTCTAGACGTAAACTTCTTTTTTGCCGGTTAGAATATTTTTGAATTTCACCTGGAGGCTGGGAGATACTGTGCCGTGTGTCTAGTGGTACGAAACCGGGTGTAATCATGCGCATCCGTAGTTTATTTCCGACTATCAAAATACCCGCGCGTTGCTACGGACGGACCAGGCCAGCTAATGAATTTATATATTTTATAAAATAATTATATTTTGTTATTATTGAATGTAAATGATGATCAATGAGAAAATATTTTTCTTATATACATGTTCATGTCTAGCTACGTTGTCGAGCACTATCATAATCACATCTCGTTTGATTTGTATCTTCTAAAATATTTGCAGTTGATTGATATTGTTGTGCCATTGTTGTAGTTGATCTTGCAATTACATATATCTTGTTGCATGATCGTTTATTTGGTTCTTCTAAAGAGATGTCGCCGCATTGGATGCAAGGCACTACCGAATTATTTCTGATCCTATTGGCGGGGGTAGAAACTCCCACTGTTAAAAATCTGCAACCTTCCAAATAGAAACTTGCCAATCCATAGACATTCTCAGAAATTATAAAATAAGCACAAAAAAAAGTAATAGGCTAGACCATCCTACAAAAACGGAACGGTCTCATTTAGCCAATCATCCATAGTATCAAATACCAATGGTTATAGTCATAGTAATCCACCTATTAAATAACTTGAACTTTTGCTGCATCAGTCTCTAGTTTCCCTAAGATTCGGATTTTTCCAACGCTATGGCATCATTTTTTTTAGAACATAACCACTTATTCATATCTTGATTCTTACAGCGTACACAGTACACACGTATCACCCACTGAAAGGACCCGGAAACACATGTGTCCTTGGAACTTTGTACAAGAGCCCCCCAAAAAACAAAAATACAGCCTAGTCCTTGGAGCCCCTTGCATACCATCTTCTTCAATGCCTGTCTCCGACCGCCGCCGCCACCGAAGCACCACCGGAGGGTGGGAAGACAGGCTGCCAACAAACTAGATCTGCCGAAGCACCATCGCTGGAGTAGCTTTGTGAGCCGATTTAGCAAAGCCATGGCATCATGTTAATTGAACACGAATATTTTTACAAAACCCATCTTTATTTTTAAAAACTAAAAATATTTTAGTATGTAGATATATATATATGAATTTAGATAAAGTTGACACATTTTTTATTTTGGAACAGAGGGAGTAGAGAGGTTTTCAAAAAAAGCACACAAGGAAAAAATTAAAATCATAAATAAGACGTGATTTTTTTAGGGAAAGCATAAGCTTTATTACAAAACAAGTTGGGCAAAATCACCCATTAGAGAGATTCTAGTGCACTCCGACACCTCATACTAACAGGACACACCATAATTCTCATTACAACTCAAACTGAAACGTGCTAAATCATGTGCAGCTCTATTAGCAGCTCTTCTGCTAAAACTAATTAAGCAAGAGGAAACCAAGTTCTACTCTGCACCTTAATGTCCTCAATGATTGGTGCCTCCTTACAGAAATCAGGTTTGCGACTATTCAGTACCATTGCAAGTTCTTGTGCATCAGTCTCAAACACTGCTCTGATCACACCAAGATCGGAAGCCAATTTAAAAGCTTCTTCCATAGCCTTGAGCTCCTGTGAAAGGATCATATATTGCATTTGACTTACCAGCACGAGCTGCAACCACTTTCCCATCTGCTGCTCTAGCGATAACACCCCATCTTCCTGTCAATTGATAGGCAGAAAGAGGTCTAAAAAATAGTGCACGCGTGATTTGCATATACCTCTTTGATACACGACTCTATGGGCATTACTTTACCCTTGATTTTTTTTCATCGCCTGAATTTCCCCTTGTTTCCCTCTGCAGGATGGCGCAGCTACTCCTTGTCGTGGTACTCGCCATGGTGCCAGCTCGTTGGCTAGAGCCGAGCGAGCTAGGGGAGTACACCGCTCCGCTCCTAGCATCTGGGCCCTGGCCCATGGGCGCCTGAGGAGGCGAGCGCAGTATGCCGCTCTGTTCCTAGCACCTGGGCCCTGGGCACCCGAGGAGGCGAGAGCCTCGACTGTTGACACGCCGACCGTGTGGCCGCTCACCACGACCATGCGTAGAGGCGATGATGATCTCGAGATGGAGCTGGAGCAAGAGTTTGTGGCTAGCGGCAGTCCATGGGTCTGGCTCTGAGCAGTCACTAGTAGAAAATGGGCCTAATATCCTGGGGCATTAGTCCCGGTTGCTCTTTGAACCGGGACTGGTGCCCTGGGCCCCACCGCTTTTTTGGCCGCAGGACCCCAGAATCCATTAGTCCCGGTTCGTTTTGAACCTTTAGTCCCGGTTCGTATTACGAACCGGGACTAATGTGTCTGGAGTCGAATCCGGCCGTTGCCAGGCTCAATAGTCCCGGTTGGTACTACCAACCGAGACTAAAGACTCAGCCTTTCGTCCCGGTTGCTATTACCAACCGGGACTAATGAGTTCTCTATATAAAAAATCTCCTTCTTCCTCCCCGAGCCAGCCACTCCCCCTCTCCACTCTACAAGTGTTCTTCATGCAACAAGCTAGCTCTAGTTAATCCTCTTTGATCACCATTTTTTGTCACAAATTGGTGTCCCCACTTCAATCTAAGTGGACTAAAAGGTGAGGAACTTTGAGCTTTTGTCTTTCATTGGTAATTTAGCTCATTTAATGCTCTAGAAGTAGAGAATTTTGTGAATTTTTTTATGGGAGCAATTATTTAGATGTTTATTTGATTATGTGTAGAAGTAGATGAAGATAGAGGTAGAAATAGAGGTAGAGATAGAGATATAGATAGAAATATAAAATAAAAATAAAGATATAGAGATAGAGATAGAATTAAAAATAATGATAGAAATAGACATAGACATAGAAATAGAGATAGATATAGAAATAGAAATAGCGATAGAAATAGAAAATAGAAATTGAGATAGAAATAAAAATAGTGATAGAAATATAGATAGAAATAGAGATAGAAATAGAAATAGAAATAGAAATAGAAATAGAAAATAGAAATTGAGATAGAAATAAAAATAGTGATAGAAATAGAGATAGAATTAGAAATTGAGATAGAAATATATAGATAATAGAAATAGAGCTAGAAATAAAAATAGTGATAGAAATAGAGATAGAAATAGAAATAGTGATAGAAATAAAATTAAAGATATAGAAATGGACATACAAACAAAATTAGAGATAGAAATAGAAATTGTATATTTGATTTGCGTTTGATATATACTTATATAATGCAGATGAGCCGAGCATGGATGTACGCCGATCGACGCTCTGGAGATTTAATTAAAGGTGTGCATTCTTTTCTCAATGTGGCTGAGGAAACCAAGCGGAATGGTTTTATGTGTTGTCCATATGGTGTTTGTCGAAATGAGAAGGATTACTCCTCCACAAAGACCCTTCACATCCACCTGTTCCGGTTCGGTTTCATGTCCGGCTATAATTGTTGGACCAAGCATGGGGAGAGAGGGGTTATGATGGAAGACAACGACGAAGAAGAGAATGATGAAAACTATCCTGAGTTCCCTGAAACCACCAATACTGCAATGGAAGATAATGAAGAAGAAGAAGGTGAAGAACGGGCATCAGATGTGCCTGCTGATGATCTTGGTCAGGTCATTATTGATGCACAGATTGACTGTGAAAGTGAAAAGGAGAGGGAGGAGTTGGAATGCATGTTAGATGATCACAAAAAGAATTTGTACCCAAATTGCGAAGATGGCCAGAAAAAGCTAGGAAGCACGCTGGAATTGCTGCAATGGAAAGAAGAGAGTGGTTTATCTGACAAGAGATTTGAAAAGTTATTGACAATTGTGAAGAAGATGCTTCCAAAGGATAACGAATTGCCCGCCAGTACATATGAAGCAAAGAAGATTGTCTGCCCTCTAGGATTGGAGGTGCAGAAGATACATGCATGCATTAATGACTGTATTCTCTACCATGGTGAGTACGAGAATTTGAATGCATGCCCGGTGTGCAGTGCATTTCGGTATAAGATCAGGCGAGATGACCCTGGTGATGTTGAGGGCGAGCGCCCCAGGAAGAGGGTTCCTGCCAAGGTGATGTGGTATGCACCTATAATACCACGGTTGAAATGTTTGTTCAGAAACAAAGAGCATGCCAAGTTGTTGAGGTGGCACAAAGAAGACCGTAAGAGTGACGAGATGTTGAGACACCCCGCTGATAGGTCGCAGTGGACAAAAATCGACAGAGATTTCCCGGAGTTTACGGAAGACGCACGGAACTTGAGGTTTGGTCTAAGTACAGATGGCATGAATCCTTTTGGGGAGCAGAGCTGCAGTCATAGCACCTGGCCCGTGACTCTATGTATCTATAACCTTCCTTCTTAGTTGTGCATGAAGCGAAAGTTTATTATGATGCCAGTGCTTATCCAACACCCGAAGCAACCCGACAATGACATTGATGTGTATCTAAGGCCATTAGTTGATGAACTTTTACAGCTATGGCAGACTGAAGGTGTTCGTGTGTTGGATGAGTACAAATAAGAGGAATTTGATCTACGAGCGTTGTTGTTCGTGACCATCAATGATTGGCCTGCTCTTAGTAATCTTTTAGGACAGATAAACAAGGGATACAATGCATGCACGCACTGTTTAGGTGAGATCGATAGTATATATTTGGATAAAAGTAAGAAGGTGGTATATCTGGGGCATCGTCAATTTCTTTCACCCAAACATCAATTGAAGAAAAAAGGCAAGCATTTCAACGGCGAGGCAGAAGTCCGGGGCAAGCCTAAACGCCATACTGGTGATGATATATTTGGTATGGTCAAAGATTTAAAAGTAATCTTTGGAAAGGGTCCTGGCAGTCTGTCTGTTCCGAATGACGCTAGCGGACATGCACCCATGTGGAAGAAGAAATCTATATTTTGGGAGCTTGAGTATTGGAAATTCCTAGAGGTCCGCTCTGCAATCGACGTGATGCACGTGACGAAGAATGTTTGCGTGAACCTACTAGGCTTCTTGGGCTTATATGGGAAGACAAAAGATACACCGGAAGTACGTGAGGATCAGCACCATATGAAAAGAAGAGACGGCATGCATCCAGAGGATTCTAAGGGTCCTGCGAGCTACGCTCTTACCAAAGAAGAGAAGAAAATCTTTTTTGAATGCCTCAGCAGTATCAAGGTCCCATCTGGATTCTCGTCAAATATAAAGGGAATAACAAATATGGCAGAGAAAAAAATTCCAAAACCTAAAGTCTCATGACTGCCACGTGCTTATGACGCAATTGCATCTGGTTGCACTGAGGGGGATTCTACCGGAAAATGTTCGAGTACCGATTGTGAAGCTATGTACATTCCTCAATGCAATTTCGCAGAAGGTAATCAATCCAGAAGATCTACAACGGTTACAGAATGATGTGGCCCAATGTCTTGTCAGCTTCGAGTTGGTGTTCCCACCGTCCTTCTTCAATATTATGACGCATCTCTTAGTTTACCTAGTCGAAGAGATTACCATTCTCAGTCCAGTAGTTCTGCACAATATGTTCCCCTTTGAGAGGTTCATGGGAGTCTTAAAGAAATATGTGCATAACCGTGCTAGGCCAGAAGGAAGCATCTCCAAGGGCTATCTAACAGAGGAGGTCATTGAGTTTTGTGTTGACTTTGTTCCTGACCTGAACCCGATTGGTCTTCCTAAATCGCAGCATGAGGGGAGACTGAGTGGAAAAGGCACGCTAGGAATGAAATCAGCATACTATATGGACGGACATTCTTTGAGTGAAGCACACTACACAGTTTTACGAAATTCCACGTTGGTGGAGCCGTATATGGAGCGACACAAGAATATTGTACGCTCGGAAAACCCGAGGCAGTCTAACTCCTGGATTACAAAGTTGCACATGGCGACTTTTGGTGGTTGGTTGCAAACACTTCTCATAAATGACGCTACTGTTGGATATGAGCTATCCATGTTGGCCAAGAAACCATCTTCCACTATATTGACTTTCCAGGGTTACGAGATAAATGGGAATATATTTTACACGGCCGCCCAAGATAAAAAGAGCACCAATCAAAACAGTGGTGTCCGCTTTGATGCAGTACACGACAATGGGATAAAGGACACATATTATGGTTACATAGAGGAGATATGAGAACTTGACTATGGACCGTGTTTTAAGGTCCCTTTGTTTCAGTGCAAATGGGTCAAGCTGACAGGAGGCGGGGTAAAGGTAGACCAGGAGTACGAAATGATAACGGTGGATCTCAATAATCTTGGTTACAGAGATGAACCATTCGTCCAAGCCAATGACGTCGCTCAGATTTTCTATGTGAAGGACATGTCTATGAAACCGAGAAAAAGAAAAGATAAGAAAACGAATACATCACACGATGAGCCAAAGCGACACATTGTTCTCTCAGGGAAAAGAATCATCGTGGGAGTGGAGGACAAGACAGATATGTCAGAAGATTATAACAAGTTTGATGAAATTCCGCCATTCAGAGTGAACACTGACCCAACCATCCTCTTAAACAAAGAAGATACTCCATGGTTACGGTGCAGAAGGAAACTCCAACACTAGATGGGGATGTTGGTGATGTGTAATAATGTATTAAACCTTTTATGTGTAATAATGTATGATTTTGGGTTAGTTATTCAAATTCGAACACTTTTTATATTCCAAGTTTTGTCAGATTAAGAAGTATAGTTTTAACTGAAAATGGCAAAATAGTTAATAGTTTGAATAGTAAGAATAACTTTTGTTGAAAATAGAAAATGGTTTTGAATTAGTTATTCAATTTGAAACACTTTTCATATTCAAAGTTTTATCAAATTCTAAAATCTGCTAAAAGAATATTAATCAATATATTTTTAATTGAAAATGGCAAAAAAGTTAATACTTTGAATAGTTAGAATAATTGATTTTAAAAATAGAAAATGGTTTGGAATTAGTTATTTAATTTCAAACACTTTTCATATCCATAGTTTTATCAAATTCTAAAATATGCAAAAAGAATATTAATCAATATAGTTTTAATTGAAAATGGCAAAATAGTTAATAGTTTGAATAGTTAGAATAACTTTTTTTGAAAATAGAAAATGGTTTTGAATTAGTTATTCAATTTGAAACACTTTTCATATTAAAAGTTTTATCAAATTCTAAAATCTGCAGAAGTTATTCAATTTAAAATTCAAAATTCATATTTCAAATGAGATCTGAAAAAATCTGTCCCTTGGCGCGCATTAATTACCCCTTTAGTCCCGGTTCGTTTCATCAACCGGGACTAAAGGTCTGGATCTGAGCGCGCGAACCGCCAAATGTCTTTAGTCCCGATTGGAGGCACTAACCGGGACTAAAGATCTCCAACCGGGACTAAAGACCCTCCTTTAGTCCTAGTTGGAGCCACCAACCGGGACTAAAGGGGGGGGGGTATATATAGCGCGCCGCCCTCTCCTTCTTCTTCCTCTTCTCACACTTAGCAGTTTCGAGACGATCGACAGGCGCCCCCGATGAGCTCCCTGCCTCCAACGTTGCGGCCGCTCGCCGCCGTCGACACGTCGCCGCACACCGTCTCGACGCCCGCCCCGACGCCCGCGACCGCCGCCCGCTCCCCCGCGACACCCGCGCGCAGCAGCCCCACCGCCCAGCCCCGCCGCCCGCGCCCCCGCCGCCCACCGCCGCCCCCAATGCTCGCCCCGGCCAAACGCCGCCGCCCCTAACGCCCCGCCCCGGCTGACGCCGCAGCCCACCGCCGCCCCCGACGCCCACTACACCTGCAGGTAAATTTTTTTAACTTTTATTTTGTTTAATTTTGTTAAGTTTATTAGGGTTAGAAATGTTAGAAATAGGAAATAGTTAGAAATATGCAAATTTGGGGTTAGCAAATAGGAAATAGTTAGAAATATGCAAATATGAAAATAGGAAATATGCAAATATGAAAATAGGAAATAGGAAAATAGCAAATATGCAAATATGAAAATAGGAAATAGGAAATAGTTAGAAATATGCAAATATGAAAATAGGAAATATGCAAATATGAAAATATGAAATAGGAAAAATAGCAAATATGCAAATATGAAAATAGGAAATAGGAAATAGTTAGAAATATGCAAATATGAAAATAGGAAATAGTTAGAAATATGCAAATAGGAAATAGCAAATATGCAAATATGAAAATAGCAAATATGCAAAAATATAGGAAATATGCAAATAGGAATTATGCAAATAGGAAATATGCAAATATGCAAATAGGAAATATGCAAATATGCAAATATGCAAATAGGAAATATGCAAATAGGAAATATGCAAATATGCAAATTTATTAGAAATAGTGAATAGATAGAAATGTTAGAAATGGGCTTAATAGAAAAATTGTTAGAAATAGGAATTTATTAGAAATAGAGTTAGAATTAGAAAATGCAATAGTTAGAAAATGCAAATAGTTAGAAAAATGAAATACTAGTTAGCAATAATAGTTAGAAAATGCAAATTTAGGGTTAGCAAAATTGTTAGTAATATAGTTACAAAAATAATAGAAATAGAGTTAGAAATAGAAATAGTAGTTAGTAATAGAAATTGTTAGTAATAGAAATAGAAATATAGAAATATAGTAATGTTGTTGATCTATGTTATGGATTTCAGTTATGGATTTTGGCGCCGAAAGAGAAGGTGAAGAAGAATTGTTGAATATTATAGGAGAGGGTACCGGTGCAGAAAGAGACGGCTCAGAATTTTTGAACGAGTCAGGTGAGGGAATGGAGGAGGAGCAGCCGCATGAATCAGAAAGAAATAATGATTGCGAGGATGGCTCACAAGGGACTGGACGTGACTTAATAACACGGTCCGGTGAGGTATATATATATATATATGAATACTCTATTCATGAATCAGTAGATGACGATGCATTATGTGGTATATATATTAATGAGTGTTTTCTTCTTTTAGACCTCTGAATCTTCTAGAAAGAAGCAAGGCCCGGCCAAACGGCTGGCATCCAATCAACATTACACGATTGGGCGTCTCTCAAATGAAGGCGAACCGTTGGAACCCAAGAGTGTTGCAAATGCGTTCACATATCAATGTGGATGTCTTGTCAGGGACATGGTGCCGATAAGCATTCAGTATTGGTATTAGCCCAAGGCGGCAAAGGGAGAGCCAGAAGAGGTAGAGCCAGAAGAGGGTACAGCAGTCAATTATGTCACCAAGGTCTTGAAAGACAGACTTTGGGAATCCCTCATTCCACATTTCAATCCGCTGGTCACCGAGTCCCTAGAAGACGCAGAGAAATAGAAGGAGAAAGTCAGGGAGTGGACTCTCAAGAAGATAGCTACACAGTTCAATAACCACAAGAAGAGGTTATGGACCGCCTATGTCAACGCCGATCGAGAAGCTCCAGAATTTACTGGCCCCAATGAGAACCTGCAGGATCACTGGGACGCATTTGTGGAGTACAAGGAGTCCGAACTAGGTAAGCTAAGGAGTAAGAAAAAATAGTTAAATGCCGCGAAAAAGAAATATCACCATACGTTGGGTCCAGGTGGCTACAAAAGGGCCGAGCCTAAGTGGGATATGCAAGAGGCCGCCCTACGAGAAAAAGGCATCGAACCAGAAACAGAACAATGGCCCAGAAGGTCAAGAAATTGGGCACTTGCGCATGGGGCTGTCTATGATGAGAGAACAGGGAAATTAGTCCAAAAGAAGAAACAAATTGCTGAACCCCTGGGAGAACTTGTCAAGACAATCGCCGAGGTTCAAGAGGGGACGTTCAAGCCGGACAGAGAGAACGATGAGCTGACAAAGGCCCTCGGGAACAAAGAACATACAGGATGAACACGGGGTCTGGGTTCTGCTATTCCGTGGAGGTCTGGGTTCGCCAAAGATAGCCAGACTTATAGAAGCCGAGAGAGAGCAAAGAAGTGAAAGACGCAGGAGGAGGCCACACGGATAGAGAGCATAGAAAGGCAACGGGCTGAGCTGAGAGAGTTGTATTTACTGCAGCAGAAGGCACTGGAGGAATTAAAGTCGCAAGGGGCAACTCAGCATCAGCAACAACTAGAACATGCATCAGGCGACCGATCTCAGCGGAGAAGCAGCGTGGCTTCCACGGAGGTCAGGGCCGATGAGGCACCGATGGATCGCTACCCCGTGGATGATATCAGCAAGAAGACAAGCTGTGAGATGCATGTTCCCATGAAGAACATATCGATAAAGGTGGCGGTTGGCTATGTGTTACCATCTGGACCTGGACAAACCTGGCATGGCCGTGAGATTTGAGCTGGCTATGCTCGTGTCGGGGTGGATGCAATTGTACCGGGGTATGAGTCCGTCGATCCTGACGTCGCTGGACCTGAAGAGGAGGCAACACTTGGAGAAGTATTGGGTGGTGTCATTCTTTGGGATAAGAAACACATCGTGTTTCCAGGCTTGGCGCCAAGGCGGCCACCCTCTCCTCCGAGTCCTCGCAATTCACCACCTCCCGACGATGACAGGGACGACTACCATACTCTGAGTCCACATCGATCTCCGCCTCAATGTCAGCCGCCTCCGCCGACTCCACCGCCTCTGCCCACTTGTAAGTCCCAGAGTTATGGCAAGTCCGCTGCTATGTCCACTAGCAATGTCTCTCCAAAGAAACGTAGGGCCAAGAAAGTTAAGGCGGTGCCGCCTCCTCCTGTCGAGAAGACTGCTGAAGAAATTGAGGCGGAGGACAGAGCCAAAGTGAAAAGAAAGCTCGCAGCGCTACGCCCGACCCCTACCCCAAAGCAGGTATATACTCCGAAACAGAAGGAGTGGGCCTTTGATATGCTTACCCAACCTTCGCAATATGAATTGAATAAGCCAGATGACTACAAGCACTCTTTGGATAAGCAGGTAGATGCAAAAGAAGAAGCTAATAAGACAAGCGCAACTACAAGAGGGAAAAGAGACTTTGCCCAGCTTGGAGCACATACCAAAAAATCAATCTCCCCGCTAAAGGTCTTTGCTAGTGATGCTGGTGAGAGTGTTGCTCAACCCAATCCCATCGACTTTGCTGCTGAAGCTGGTTTGACTCTTTCTCAATTGATGTATGAAGATATCCCAAAGGCGCCTGTAGCACGATAATATGAAAAGTGGAAGAGTCTGGTCCCACCTGAAATTGAAATAAATCTACCAACACAAATGTGAAAATTGCATAAGTGGTACATGCATGCCGCAAAGGGCACGCAATAATTTCTCCTTATAAAAATCACACGGGACCATTTCTTAGGTGAAGACTTGGTCCATATTGAGTTTGATGAATTCTTTCAGCTATTCAATCAAGACGCGCTCGACAAATCTCTCGTCAGTGCCTATGTTCTGTAAGTGATTCATTATTTCTATAAGTCTCTAGCTCAACTCGTTCTTTGTATGTAATTATCCTCACTATGCTGTTTATTATGCAGAATGAAGAGTATGCAATATAAGCAAAGGAATGACTTCCAACTTGGATTCATTGATCCAAATCGAGTTAACGCAGTGACGGTACAGAACAAACGCAAGGAGACGGAGGTTATCTTGCTAGAGTTCTTACTTACGCAGGAATACAGAACTAGAATACTATTTCCGTACAACTTCAAGTGAGTGTTACTATCTTATACATAGTTACTTTTCCTTACTCGATGTTATAAGTGTAATTGATGAGTTATTAACTTATATAATTAAACTTGTGCGCGCAGTTACCACTGGATTTTGCTAAAGATTGAACCTGACTATGGAAGGGTTGATTCTTTGACTCGATGAATAAACAACTTAATGAATACCAAAGCATCATTGATATGATGGATAGGTAATTTCAATCATTACGGCATTATATCGGTCTCTTTCGTTCATTTATAACTCATCTATTCATTTTGTTTGCTCGGCAGTGTTTGGAAACGGTTTATACGCACAGTAAAAGGTGAATGGAAAAATTAGCTGATTTATCGTCCGATTGAGGTAAGTCGTACGAGCTAGGTCCGCACATCCCTTTAGTTCTAGTTTCAAATACCATTAAGTATATCAATCTTGATATGTCACTGACTAAAATCTATTCTCGTAAAGTGTGCGAGGCAGCCATCAGGGACTAATTTATGTGCATACTACGCTTGCGAGAACCTTCGTGCGCTGGTCAATGAAGGAATTGATTTTCAAACAGTAAGTGAACAATATACTGACAAATTCATTTATTGCCATCAATTTTGTTATGATGATTTGTATACATATTGATCTTCTTCTTCGCAGTTCGAAGCAAAGCGGAATCGGCTCTCACCGACTGAACGCATAATAGGAATTCAAGAGGAAATAGTCGGATTTCTGCTTGACCATGTCATTAACCCAAAGGGTTAATTTCATGTCAGTTTTGATTAGACAATGTGTGTAATTAAACACAAGTCGTGATCTTATGTGTGTGAACAAGTTCTATATATACTTGTATGTATATGCTCGGCGGACAAAATATATTATATATGTATCGGCTTGTATATTATGTTGTAATGTTGTATGAATATGTATATAAGAAAACTTGTTTGAAATGAATCAAAAAATTGAATAGAGCAAGATACATGATAAACCCTAAACCCTAACAAACAATTTAAATGCAGAAAAATAAGGAGAAAGCAAAGGCTGCCACGTGTGGGCTCTTTAGTCCCGGTTCGTAACACGAACCGGGACTAAAGGTCCTACGCCCACGAGCGCCTGGCCCCTGCCACGTGGTAAGCCTTTAGTCCCGGTTCGTATAGCAACCGGGACTAAAGATAGGGCTCCAGTCCCGGTTGGTTAGTCCCGGTTGCGCAACCGGGACTGAAGCCCGAAACCAACCGGGACTGAAGGCGTGTTTTCCACTAGTGAGTGGTGTGTGGCCGGCGGCAGCCCGCTGGTTTCTAACTCGTTCGGGCGGCGCGTTGCCCATGTCAGCAAGCGGGATCCTCGTCTTCCCCGACGTCATCCAAGCTAGCCATGGCTGTCATGGGAGAGGTTGCGTCGGCTCACTATCCCATCACTCCTCTTCTTCACCTGCAAGGCTGCGCCGGCGACGCATGCCCTCCGCCCCGCCGTGCCTTGCCATAGGTGGTCAATCTCGAGATTTCTCCTATCGCTCTCTATCGGAAGTAAATACGGGGATATGTACCTCGGGGTAGACGGTAGTGCAACGGCCGGTGTGCCTGCACTCTACAGCCGGAGGCGGAAGGGAGACCTTGTTCTTTCTCCACGATGTCCATAGATGGCGGAACAGTGGTGCCATGGTTAAAGTTCGGCCGACGCTACACGTTAGGCATAAGACGGGAAAAGAAATCCTAAACGGTAAGTCACTTAGGGGTGGCATAACCTCGCAAATAGTTTACAGATAGAAAACGTATTTTCGGTGGACGGAAACGTATTTTGCGACCGCCACGGACCATACCTCTAGCAATATTATTAGTAGAGACTTTCGCAAAGCGACCCATGTCTTCAATCCCCGCCATCCATCTCCTCCGTTTTGTATTGCCGTCCGTGCCCTTTAGCATCTCCAGCTGTGCGTATTCCGTATTGGGTATAGTATATTGCTCAGCGCGAGGATGCTGTGTATATATTTATGGCTGCCTCAAGCTGATCCTACCACACTATACGGGTCTTTCTCTAGGAATACTCCTACTCTGGATTCTCGATGGAGTATTAACTTGGATGGGAAGGTGGCACCTAAGTTGATCGGAGCTGCACGCAAATTTATCCACTGAGTACATCAAAACTAGTTGGGGATTGATCGCTCTTTTCTGCTAATGGAGTGAACATATCTTTAGCTAGTACGGATCGGTTGTATCTGCAAATGCGATCCAACCGGAGCCGTGTGTGTCTGTACGGTTCCTTGATTCTCCAGCTCGCAATAACTGCGAAGTGCGAACATATGTTAGCTTAGCTTGCGCTCGCCGCCGGGCAGCGAACCTACGCTAGCTTCATTCCAGCCGTCGATTGGTTGGACGGCACCGCGCTCGCTCACGTTGCGGTGAGGTGAGCGGCCGGGCAGCTGGGACCGGTGGTCGAAGCTGTGGCCGCGAGCTGCATGCTTCCGTTGCACAAAAGCGAGACGGAGTGAATGACTCCTTGCTTTTCCTAGCTTCGGGTTCTCTCTCTGTCTCTCGTACGTTGATTTAGCCTCCACGGCTACACAATGCGCGGCTGCGCGGGGTCCTTTGCCTACGTGAGGTGCGTAGCTTTTGGGAACATGTATAGGAAAGTTGGGTTTTGCAACTTGACCTACAGGCCGGTATGGCAACCAACTTCGTACCAACGTAGATGGTCCGAGTCCCGACAACGTTGTTGTTCCCCACGGAAACGGAATTTGAACTTTTGTGTTGGTCTGTCTTGGAAAACAAGTCGGTAGAGTCAGGGGCGCACTACGGGAACAAGACACTATGCCAACGGCCCAGAGCTATGCCGACGGCTTTTTGTCGGGGCCGTCGGCGTAGCTCGTTGAATAGGAATCCTACGAAAAAGGCCGTTGACATAGAAAAGCCGTTGGCCTAATTATCTACGCCGACGGCAAAGTCGTCGGCCTATGAAGGTACGCCGATAGCAAAGCCGTCGGCATATCAAAGCCGTCGGCCCAAGGTGGGCCCGTAAACTGCAGGCCTAACAGCCGTCACGGAGGACCGTCAGTCCAACCTATGCCGACGGCAATGCCGTCGGCTTAGATTTTTCCGAATTTTTTTCCCGCATTTGGTTTTTCATGATAATTTATGCACCACTAAAATATATCATAAAATAACAAAATATAGATATTTTGATGTTTCAAGATTTTGGAAAGTGATGTATGGGATCGCATAAAATGACACGGTAGGAAGTTCGCACCATGGGGTCAATTATGCTCTTGGACTCCACGGTGTTGTTCCATGTTGAAAGCCCCCAAAGTTATCACTTCCCCCTAATATATGTAGCTACGTGTGTTAGGGTGCTTAGAGAGGCAACATCTATCTCCGAGGTGTCACCCTCTTCAGACATATGCGATAACACTCTCGAAAATGTCGGGCGTAGGGCGGGAAACTCCCACGACGAGTCTACTGGGGGCTCTTGGACTCCACGGTGTTGTTCCGTGCTCCTATAGCCTAACCAAACAAAATAAATTAAAAAGGTCCACCGGTCAACCGTCGTTGGAGGGAAGTCAAAGGGGTAGACCGCGCGGGCCCACATGGCTAGAGTTTTGATGTACGCAGAGCCTGAGAGGAGTAGGAATCCCCCCCAAAGCTATCACTTTCTCCTACTATATGTAGCTACATGTGTTAGGGTGCTTAGAGAGGCAACATCTATCTCCGAGGTGTCACTCTCTTCAGACACATGCGATAACACTCTCGAAAATCTCGGTCGTAGGGCGGGAAACTCCCACGATGGGTCTACTAGGCGGGCTCTTGGACTCCACGGTGTTGTTCCGTGCTCCTATAGCCTAACCAAATAAAATAAAGTAAAACGGTCCACCGGTCAACCGTCGTTGGTGGGAAGTCAAAGGGGTAGATCATGCGGGCCCACATGGCTAGAGTTTCGATATACGCAGAGCCTGAGAGGAGTAGGAATCCCCCAAAGCTATCACTTTCCCCTAATATATGTAGCTACGTGTGTTAGGTTGCTTAGAGAGGCAACATCTATCTCCAGGGTGTCATCCTCTTCAGACACATGCGATAACACTCTCAAAAATGTCGGGCGTAGGGCGGGAAACTCCCACGACGGGTCTACTGGGGGTGCTCTTGGAGTCCACGGTTTTGCAAAAATTATTTTTAGATCCGCAACATGTCATTTCTTCACTAAACAGGTGGGTAAAAAACAGGAATCCGCACCGCCTAGGCGCGAGCGGGAGTTTTCGGACGTTGTCATTTCATGTGGGTCTCAAATCGGGCGTAACTAATTCAAAAAAATCGAAAAAATGTGAGACCTTCGTGTGACATCATTTTATGTGACCTAGATGTGGGAAAAATATTCAAAACTTGAGAAAAAAATGGTTACCAGAAAGTCCCTTTACAGAAATGATCTATCACATTCGAGGTTGCATGACTTTTAGGTTAAATGAGCTAGATTCGGCCAAGAGCATGGCATAGTTTGTCAGAACGAGGCCAGCCATATCAGACACGCGAGTGGCCCTTGGGATGGCGAGGAACGCCATGGAGGCCGATTTTTGTTTTGTACCATGAAAAGTGCCTATTCCATTTTCGGAGTATCGAAATTGGGTTTTTTTGTGAAGCAGCTACCGAAACGCGAAATCGAAAGCTGGGGAAAACACCCCACATAAATAGTAGACCACCTGGGATACGCATATCAGCTCTCGTTTTGTTGCGGTAGCCTTCAGAGGTATTTTTTGAATTTTGTGCAAGTTCCTGCCGATATCGTTGGAACCGGGGTGGTTTTGCACTTTAGCGCTAAAAAGTAAACCTCCTGATTTTTTGCAAAAATCATTTTTGGATCCGCAACATATCATTTCTTCACTAAACAGGTGGGTAAAAAATGGGAATCCGCACCGCCTGGGCACGAGCGGGAGTTTTCGGGCGTTGTCATTTCATGTGGGTCTCAAATCGGGCGTAACTAATTCAAAAAAAATCGAAAAATGTGAGACCTTCGTGTGACATTATTATATGTGACCTAGATGTAGGAAAAAAAATTCAAAACTTGAGAAAAAAATGTTTACCAGAAAGTCCCTTCACAGAAATGACCTATCACGTTCGAGGTTGCATGACTTTTAGGTTAAATGAGCTAGATTCGGCCATGAGCATGGCATAGTTTGTCAGAACGAGGCCATATCGGACACACGCGTGGCCCTTGGGATAGCGAGGAATGCCATGGAGGCCGATTTTCATTTCGTACCACGAAAAGTGCCTTTCCCCTTTTTGGAGTACTGAAATCGGGTTTTTTTGTGAAGCAGCTACCGAAACACGAAATCGAAAGCTAGGGAAAACACCCCACATAAATAGTAGACCAGCTGGGATACGCATATCAGCTCTCGTTTTATTGCGGCAGCCTTCAGAGGTATTTTTTAAATTTTGTGCAAGTTCCTGCCGATTTCGCTGGAACCGGGTTGGTTTTGCACTTTAGCGCTAAAAAGTAAACCTCCTGATTTTTTGCAAAAATTATTTTTGGATACGCAACATGTCATTTCTTCACTAAACAGGTGGGGAAAAAACGGGAATCCGCACCGCCTGGACGCGAGCGGGAGTTTTCGGGCGTTGTCATTTCATGTGGGTCTCAAATCGGGCGTAACTAATTCAAAAAAAAATTAAAAAAATGTGAGACCTTCGTGTGATGTCATTTTATGTGACCTAGATGCGGGAATTTTTTTTTCAAAACTTGAGAAAAAATGGTTACCAGAAAGTCCCTTCACAGAAATGACCTATCACGTTCGAGGTTGCATGACTTTTAGGTTAAATGAGCTAGATTCGGCATGAGCATGACATAGTTTGTCAGAACAAGGCCATATCGGACACGCGTGTGGCCCTTGGGATAGCGAGGAACGCCATGGAGGCCGATTTTCATTTCGTACCACGAAAAGTGCCTTTTCCATTTTTGGAGTACCGAAATTGGGTTTTTTTTGTGAAGCAGCTACCGTAACGCGAAATCAAAAACTGGGGAAACCACCCCACATAAATACTAGACCACCTGGGATACGCATATCAGCTCTCGTTTTGTTGTGGCAACCTTTAGAGGTATTTTTTGAATTTTGTGCAAGTTCCTGCCGATATCGTTCGAACCGGGGTGGTTTTGCACTTTAGCGCTAAAAAGTAAACCTCCTGATTTTTTGTAAAAATCATTTTTGAATCCGCAACATGTCATTTATTCACTAAACAGGTGGGGAAAAATTCGGAATCCGCACCGCCTGGGCGCCAGCGGGAGTTTTCCGGCGTTGTCATTTCATGTGCGTCTCAAATCGGGTGTAACTAATTCAAAAAAAAAATCGAAAAAATGTGAGACCTTCATGTGATGTCATTTTATGTGACCTAGATGTGGGAAAAAAATTCAAACCTTGAGCGAGATATGAAGCACTTGTAGTTCAAGTTGAGCCCGCTTCAAGCTAAATCGACCACTTGCCAAAAGGATTAAAAATACCAATAAAAGGTTTTAGGTTTAATTATTAGGTGAAATGTAAATATAAAGTAATATAATATTTTTGATGATTGGATTTTTCAAGTTATCAAAATGAATTTTGATAGTTGCTTCACAAAAAACCTTATTTTAATACTTGAAAAATAAAAATTGAGATTTTCGTGCAAAGAAAAGGGAAACTCATTTCGACAATGTTGTTTGCCATTTTAAATCGAACACTTTTGCACAATGAGATTTAATTTTACTTAGTGTCAAACCAATAGATTTAATATGATAATACAATTATTTTTATTCTTCTACACACAAAATTAAAAGACGAGATATAGTATAGCTGAAATTCCCTCCTAGAGCCAATTTTTTTCGCTTCCAGCGCCAAGTTCTCCCGCCCCTCCACTCTTTGGACTTAAAATGATGAAACACCCCAGCAATCCCACAGTTGGCACCACAGAAAACAGGGGTACTTTGGTAAAATCATGAACAACAACCAAATAACCCCCCACCCAAACCCTGGCCCCCGTGTCATCCCGAACAGCTCGCCCCTCGTCCACCCATGGCGGTGGCGCTCCCGAGCGATGGAGGCGGCGCTCCCGAGCCTCCCCTCGTAGCAGGGAGAAGTCGCCTCCCCTCCGCCTCCTTCCTCTTCCCCTCAACTCGCATCTCACCCAAACCCACAAGAGACCGGCGGCGCGCAACCCTCCCCCACACCCCTACCTCGCTCCTGCTCCGATCCGACGATGAAGGCGAAGGTGGCCTCCCGCGGCGGTGACTCCAGGTCTGTGAGCCAGCCAGCCCCCGACTGTCCCTGTCTATCCCCTTCTCGGTTCTGATTTCTTATTCGATTTGCCTGTCGTTTCACGTCTGCTCTTATTTGATCTGCTGCTGTTGGCGTTGTAGGCTCTCGGTGAAGAAGGGCAAGGCCGAGAAGGACCCCAACATGCCCAAGCGTCCCGACAATGCCATGGACGCCATGGATTGTTCAAGGCGTGTGCGCGCAAGATGACAACGCCATGGACGGCACCAGCAAGGCGAGCCTTCGTGAGTGCTCATCAACGACCGCACCCAGATGCACATCAAGCTGGACGGCTTCACTGGTACGTGCCATCTAGCCATGATTGCACTAGTAGTTAGAACTGTTAGTGCTTCTTGTAGCGTACTTCGGAAATGATCATTTTAAGGAACCACTTCTATCCTGCTTAGATTGTTGGCGGTATATTAGTTGCAGTGGCTTGATCAGTCAAAATCCTTCATTAGACTTATTGGTCCATGTGTTGTATGAATCTATTTATATGGTATTGTTCTGTGGATCACAAGGTAGTGATTAATGCTAGTTCGCTAGCTTCTGTCAAGATCCAGGAGGCATATATATAATGGTACATGTTTATTTAAATTTTTAGTCCTCTGAGTGTGTAAGGTCTGAGTTCAAGAAGTCATTGCAGATGATGTTGAGCTAGTATCTGTGTGATGCTTAATAAAATGCTCATTATCAAGTAATGGACAATTTGTCTCCGTACACCTAGTTGTTTGTTAAATAAATCCTCAACTTATAATATAATATTTTTCAATACATTGAATTGTACTTTTTTTATTTCTGTTACTCATCTAAATTGTGTCTTGTTTGTTTCTATGCATGTTCGAGCGGCTATTTGCTGGAGCATGAAGTTGCTTGCTGGTGCATGAATTGTACAAGGACTTCTACGCCACCGACGATGCGGATCTAATCATCTGCAAGGGCGGGAAGAGCAATGCCAGGAGGAACACCAACAAGCCCAAGAGGGTGCCCAGCGCCTTCTTCGCCTTCATGTGTGCTCCTCAGGCCCCCTTTGCTCTGGTGTGTTTTGTTACTTCCTATGATTTTTAGGCTGCTGGTCTCCTTTTCAATCAGTGAAATGAAAATATCTAGATCTGATATGCTTCTGCTTGTATGTGTTTGATTTGTAAGGTGTCCTCAAGGTGTATTCGCTGTTTACCCCAGCCTGCTGCGTACCTCAATTTGGCATGTACATCTCTTATAGCAGTCATATAATAATGATATAAAACCAGAGGCAGGGTGCAAATTTACCACAATACATCTAAGAGAAAGACATGGGCCATAATAACTCCATTCAAAAACTTGCAAGCATCTTCTGTCTTATTAAAATCATGCTCTGAGTACTCCAGTGGCACCGCAATGTCCTATTTGCTCAATGATTGCTGGGAAGATGGCGCCAGAAAAGAGTTGGTGCCTAGTTGAATGTCCAGCCCGTTGGGAACCCCAAGAGGAAGGTGTGATGAATACAGCAGCAAGATTTTCCCTCAGTTAAGAAACCAAGGTTTATCGTTCTTGAAGAGGAGAGACAAACGACTGAAGGTGATGCTTGCTAGTTTGCGACAGCTTCGGACAATTTATATATGGCGCCTCGTCCAAGCTTTGCTTGCTAGCTGCAACGCGGAACCTGCACACACACAACCAAGTACTTTGTTCCCAACTTGCGATGAGGTTGTCAATCTCACCGGTTTGCTTGAAACAAAGGTTATGAGCGTATCGAGTGGAAAAAAGTAAAGTATGCAAGTAAAGTAAACAGTGCGAGTAAAGTAAACAGTGATAGCAATATGATGGAAATAGGACCGGGGTCCATAGTTCACTAGTGGTGTCTCTCCCTAGATAAATAACACATGCGGGGTAAACAAATTACAGTTGGGCAATTGATCGAATAAAGATAAACGTGATATGTCAAGAAGATCACTATGAGATTTACTCTGGGCATTACAACAAAATACATAGACCGCCATCCAACTGCATCTATGACTAATAATCCACTCTCGGGGATATTAATCCGAACGCCCCATGAGTATTAAGTTGCGAACAACAGATAATTGCATTAAGCAAAGTGTTTAATGTAAACAAAGCATATGCCCTTGAGCATATGAATGTTGTTTTCTCCCTAGTAGCAACAGCACATCTACAACCTTAGAGGTTTCTGTCACTCCCCCAGGTTAAATAGAGGCATGAACCCACTATCGAGCATAAATACCCCCTCTTGGAGTCACTAGCAACTACTCGGCCAAGATAGCTACTAACAACGGAGAGCATGCAAGATCATAAACAACATAGAGATAACAAAGGATAATATTTATTACAGCAACTCAATCATAAACACCAATATTCATCGGATCCCAACAAACCAAACATGTAGAATTACATAACGGTGATTGATGACCCACAAGTATAGGGGATCGCAACGGTCTTCAAGGGAAGTATTACCCAAATTTATTGATTCGACACAAGGGGAGCCAAAGAATATATGTAAGCCTTAACAGATGAGTTGTCAATTCAGCTGCACCTGGAAACAGTCTCGCTCGCAGTGGTTTATCAGTAGCAACAGTTTTATAGTGGTGACAGTAGTGAAACAGTAGCAGCAGTAGTAAAATAGCAGCAGTAATAGTAACGGTTGTAAACAGTAGGAACAAGTACTGTAGGCATAGGGATGGATAACGGGCGTTGCATGGATAAGATAATTCATGAAATCAATGAGATACGGGCATTGCAGATAAATAATGATAAAGCATCCTAGTACAAACAATCATAGGCATGTGTTCCGTATATAGTCGTACGTGCTCACAAGGAGAAACTTGCACGACATCTTTTGTCCTACCAGCCTGTTGCAGCAGGGCCTTAAGGGAAACTACTGGTAATTAAGGTACTCCTTTTAATAGAGTACCGAAGCAAAGCATTAGCACTCGGTGAACACATGTGATCCTCACATCATAGCCATCCCCTCCGGTTATCCCAATTTCTGTCACTTTGGGGCCTCGGGTTCCGGACAACAATATGTGTATACAACTTGTAGGTAAGATCATAAACAACAAGTATCATCATAGAAATAATAACATGTTCAGATCTGAAATCATGGCACTCGGGCCCAAAGTGACAAGCATTAAGCACAACAAGTTGCAACAATGTCATAGGCACTAAATAAAGATACTAGGCACTATGCCCTATCAATCTCATATCAAATTACATGAACAATCTCATCCAATCCCTACCATCCCCTCACCTACAGCGGGGGAATTACTCACACATGGATGGGGGAGTCATGGATGGTCGATGGAGGAGCGTCGGTGGTGATGGTGATGAAGATCTCCTCCGAATCCCCGTCCCGACAGGGTGCCAGAACGGAGTTTCTGGTTCTGAATCGCGGTTTCTGATGGCGGCGGCGCAGCGGAAGTCTATCTGGGAAAAACGCCGTCTCCCCGATCTTAAGTCGTCAGGGGGTATATGTAGGCGAGAGGGGAGGCCGAGTGGGCGCCTGGAGCCTCCTCACACAGGGGTGGCGCGGCCAGGGCTGGGCCGCGCCACCTATGTGTGATAGCCCCTCGAGCCCCCTCTCCGTCTCATCTTCTGGCTCCGTGGGTCTTCTGGTGAAATAGGATTTTTCATGATTTTTCCCGAATTTTTACTGGAAGTTGAATTTCTGCACAAAAACGAGACACCAGAGTAATTCTGCTGAAAACAGCGTCAATCCGTGTTAGTTGTATTCAAAACACACAAATTAGAGGAGAAACAATAGCAAAAGTGTTCGGGAAAGTAGATACGGTTTGGACGTATCAACTCCCCCCAAGCTTAGCTATTTGCTTGTCCTCAAGCAATTCAGTTAACAACTGAGAGCGATAAAAGAAACTTTCACGAACACATTTGCTCATATGATGTATATATACTAACTATGTGATCAAGTACTCAGGCAATTCATAATGAGGAATATGTAACTAATGTCACCTCATAGTCAAGCAAGCTATGAAAGAGTGCCAATGCACTAATAACAAGTAACATGTACATAAGAAGCTACAAGATTGTAATATGCATAAATGATATGAAAGAGTGGTATCCCGCTTGCCTTTATTTGTAGAGCAAAACATAAATGCTGAGGCACCTCTGAAGTCCAAGGGAAGACTAGAAGTAGAAATATCAAAGATACAAGCATCAAAGTTATACCACAATTAACCGTGTTCTGGGACAAGCACATTACACTAAGAATAACACCTATGCTCTCAAGAAGTGCTTAAAGTTAGAAGATGGTGACACAACATAAAAGTAAGCGAATGGCCCTTCGCAGAGGGAAGCAGGGATTTAACATGTGCTAGAGCTTTTCATTTGTAAAACAGAGATAAAAGTTTCTTTTGAGAGGTGGTTGTTCTATGTCAACGACTAGCAATGGGGACTTACTATCTTCCATAATAAACAAGTGAGAGCGGTTCCGAGTTCTTTGAAATTTGGCACATTGGTGCTCTTTTATAAAGCTTTGGCACTCCTCCCCACCTTTTTCCTTTCTCAAACCATGGCTAACTGATTCTATCGGGTGCCCACCAACTTTCACATTCCTTTGGAGGAGTGCCTTTTTTTTTCTTTTTTTTAGGATTAAGATTATAATGGTCTGACCAGCTCCCTTGCAAAATTAATGACGAGCAGATGAAGCTGCCTAGTCGAGGGATACTCAATTTAATATGGAAGATAGCAATTCCGACCACTACGTCCCCATGAGCTAAAAACAGTGGCACAAAATGAGAAGTAGTTGAAAGTTTTGAAAGGTAGCACATGAAAATTTACTTGGAATGGCTTACAAATACCATGCATAGGAATTTATAGTGGACTCTTTGGAAGACTTAGTTTTTGGTAATTGGATGCACGAGTAGAGCTCATACTCGGTACAAGTGAAGGCTAGCAAAAGACTGGGAAGCGACAATCGAGAGAGCAATAACTATCATAATCATGCTTGCGACAAAACAAAATTAATATAGGCATAAAATGATACAAGAACTCTGAGGCAATTTAGATCATCGAGGCTTAATTGACTTTTTGTTCAGTCATATGCATGCTTGAGCATGTGCCAAGTCGATTCAAATGAAGCTTTCAGAGGTGGATACCACAATATCATACCATACTATAAATAAAACAATGCATGCAAGCGTCTACATGACATGCTACAGGCTAGTAGTAAATTGAAACTAATCATATGGGAGCAAGAACTACAAAGCATCCATTAGATGACATATACCTTACATGAACCGACTAAGCATGTCCACATAGATGAGTATATGTACAAAAATGAAACAAATAGAGTTCATACCAGCCTCTTACCACATCTCGGATTGTCATATGTCGTCATTATTGCTCTTCACTTGTGTGGCTTGAATAATATAAAGTGAATACCAAGCTCCAATGGAGTAACGGGAGACTGAACTCTGCAACAAACTTTACAAAACCGAAGAAGAACAACAAATATTTTTGGGGTTTTCGATTTTTAAAACCAAAGCAGAAGGAAATAGCAAACAAAGCAAAATATTTTTGGGTTTTTCAAGTAGCAAACCGAAAATAGCAAGTAAAGCAACCAAAGGTAGAAAACCAAAGAACCAAATTGAGAGAAACAACGGAAATATTTTTGGTCTTTTTGTGTTTTGGAAAGCAGAAGTAAGAACTAGAACAATAAAGAAAGCGAAACATGAATATACAAAGGTCCGACAAAATATGATATGTAGATGAGTGAATCGTCGGCGTACCTCCCCCCAAGCTTAGGCTTTTGGCCTAAGTGGATATCAATTCTGGCTCTGGTAGCTGCTCCAGGCTGGTGGGTCATCATAAGTGTAATCGTACCCCGGTTCCCGTGAAGATGAAGTTGATGGCGCATAATCATAATAAGGCTGCTCATATGGGAAATTCATAGTGTTGGAGGGTTGCCCCGACTCTTCGGCGCCTTCCTCATCGTGTACAGGCGGCGGGTGCTCCTCCACATACGCATCAAGCTCATCTTCTGTAAGCGACCATCCATTCCTGCGATCAAGGCTAAACAAAAGAGGTGCAGGCAAACGGATTGATCGTTCAGACTTTACTACCCTCCAGGTAGTCTTCTTGAAAAAGGTTAGCTCAAATGTTAAATTAATCAAACTGGCAGGAGGAGAAATAAACTTATGTTGAACCATAGCGTCAAGGCCAAGTTTCTCCTCGGGGAACTGCAGATCTCGAATATGAGGCAAAACACCATGCAAAGCTAACAGGCGTGAAGCTATAAGCCCCCCACAGATTCCCCCTTTCTCACGATTAATATCAAGACGGAAAGCTATTAAGGCACCCAAGTGGTAAGTCCTATCATGCCTCAAAGCAGCAGAAATAAAGGCTAGATCATGGAGAGACAATTTACTTGCAGATTTCCTAGCAAGAACACATTTGGTAATGAAGAGGGCAAAATATCGAATGGATGGAAAATGAATGTTTCGAATTTTACCACCCTCTCCTGTGAAGCTTCTTCCTTGACAAATCTCCTCGTATAGTTCTAACAAATGCCTTGGTTGTCCCCTTATCTTCTCGAGCGATCCCCACTGTGGTACTCTAATAGCTGTACAGAAAACATCAAGAGGCAAGTCCACAGATTGGTTATAAATTTTATAATGAACCATGGGATTAGAAGCAGACCAACTAAATCTGAAATCCTGCACCACATTGTCAGTTTAACATATTGGGGAGGTTCACCCTCAACAAAATATTCTAATCCTGCATTAGAAAGTAAGGCTTGAAAATCCTGCAGGAATCCAGCAGCACTCAAGAATGCTGAGCATGGATAGTGTGAGGGGAAAACCTTCTCTTCACGATGAACTTTCATAACATCTTGCACTTCTAGTTCATGTTGAGAGAGTTGATATGCATTCCCCTCCATTTCTGAAATTTTTGACAAACCTCATAAAAATGATTTAAAGACAAGCAAGTGTAGGAAACTACTATGGTGAGTTACTAGAGAGCTATCATGCATCAAAATATCAATTCTAAGCAAGAGAACAAGCATGCATACTCATTTATACTGTCACCTACAATGCTAAAATACTCAAGATATACTTCACCAAAAGAAAATCTACTTGGACAAGTGGAGGAGTCACATACCGGAGAGCAAATGATCCAAATTTCAGCAGAAATGTTGGGCTGAGCAAGGAGATCGAGAAATCCAGGTGAAGAACAGCAAGAACTCGAGCTTGAGCAAATGGGGCGGTGTTTTTCGGGAGAGAGAAAGAGCAGGGGAAGAAGAGATGAGTGAGGTGCCTGGTGGGGCCCCCTCACACCTGGGTGGCGCGGCCAGGGCTGGGCCGCGCCACCTGTGTGTGAGGTGGCGTGGCTGCCCCACCTGGTGCCTCCCAGGTGTCTCTCTACCCCATTTTTGACATAAAAATTTATAAAGAATTTTCTGGAATTTTTCGAGAAACTTTATTTTCGAGGATTTTTCAGAAATTGGCATATTGATGAAACTCAGAAAAACGAGGATGAAAAGATTTCAAGCAAATCAAAACTGAGCATGCAGCAGCTCTGAGATACTCTTACTCAAGCAACTTAACTGAAGGAATAAAATTTGATGAAAGTAAATACAAGTGAGGTGGAGTGGATGCGGTGAAAACGAAGTTTCTTTCATATAAAATCACTTTGTTAACAAGGTTGATCAAGTCTTGTTACCAAACTAACTTTGTATGAGGCAAAACTTTGCATATCACTTAATGCTTATGTTACCTCAACTTTGATAGGTATGGTCCCGACCATGACAATTTGACATTCTTCCTTGGGCTTTCGCTCTGAACAAATAATTTGACCAACTTTGATGGTCTCAACATGCTTGATTGTATTTAGAGCATTTTTCCTATCAATCTTCTTGGGAAAATACACCGTATACTCTTTATCATTGACATTAAAAGTGACTTTTCCTTGATTGCAATTGATAACCGCACCTGCAGTATTTAGAAAAGGTCTTCCAAGAATAATAGACATATTATCATCTTCAGGCATTTCCAGCACAACAAAATCAGTTAAAATCAAACAGCTATTAGCAACTTGAATAGGAACATTCTCACATATACCAATAGGAATAGTAGTAGACTTATCAGCCATCTGCAAAGATATATCAGTTGATACCAATTTTTCTAGATCAAGTCTCTTATAAAGAGAAAAAGGCATAACACTTACTCCAGCTCCCAAATCACATAAAGCAGTTCTAACATAGTTATTTTTAATGGAGCAAGGAATAGTTGGTATACCTGGATCTCCAAGCTTCTCCGGCACTTTACCATCAAAAGAATAATTAGCAAGTAAAGTGGAAATTTCCTCACTAGGAATCTTCCTTTTGTTAGTGACAATATCTTTCATATACTTTGCATAAGGAGGCATTCTAATAGCATCAGTCAAAGGAATTTGCAAAAATAAAGGTCTCATCCATTCACAAAACCTGTTGTAGTGTTCTTCTTCCTTGGACTTGTGTTTCTTACTAGGAAAAGGCATTGGCTTCTGTACCCAAGGTTCTCTCTCCTTACCATGCTTGTTGGCAATGAAGTCTTCTTTGGTGTACTTTGCATTCTTGTCAATCTTCTCTGGTTCTTCTTCAACTTCTTCTTTATCTTCTTCTTCTTTATCGAGAGCATCTCCTGGTTCAGTTTCAGCATCAGAAATAGAAACACTGTTAGGATCTTTACCTGCTTCGGAGGATTTTGCGGTTGTTTTATGCTTCTTCTTCTTCTTCTTAGACGGGACATCATCATTTGAGGTGCGTTGAGAATCTTGCTCAACCCTCTTAGGATGCCTTTCAGGATATAGTGGGTCTTGAGTAGCAGCACCACTTCTTGTGCGTATTTCACATGCTTGCTTCTCTCTCGCAGCATTAACTATCAAATCTTTTTGCACCTTGGTAAGCTGATCAATTTGTGTTTGAACCATTTGAAAATGTTTAGCAAGTATCTTCACATCATTGGCGGTTCTCTCCACAATATCCTGCAACTTGTTAATAGCTCTAGAATTTTCCAACAAATGATTATGCACCATTCTATTAAAATTTTCTTGCTTAACAATAAAATTATCAAATTCATCTAAGCATTGATCAGGAGGTTTAGTATAAGGAATATCTCTTTCATCAAAGCTTTGGAGAGAGTGTACCTCAATAGTAAATGACCGAGGAATTGGCTTACATAATTCTTCAATAGGAGGTAAATTCTTCACATCTTCGGCCTTAATACCTTTCTCCTTAAGAGATTTCTTAGCCTCCTTCATAACTTCATCATTTAATTCAATCATCCCTCTCTTCTTCAGCGTAGGCTCTGTAGATGGCACAGGAGTTGGTGCTGGTGTTGGCTCAACTAAGGTTCAATCATCATGATTCAGGCTTATTTTAGCCATTAGTTCTTCGGCTTCAGCCGGAGTTCTTTCCCTGAAAACACAACCAGCACAACTATCCAAATATGATTTAGATTCATCCGTTAGTCCATTATAAAATATATCAAGGAGTTCATTTTTAGGCAATGGTTCTTTAGGCAAAGCTCTAATTAAAGAACAAAACCTTGTCCAAGATTCAGGCAATTTCTCTCCTTTTCCCTGTTCAAAATCAAAGATTTTCTGCACAGCAGCATGTTGAGCACTAGCGGGAAAATATTTCTGAAAGAAAGCATTAACCAAAGCAATAGGACTAGTAAGGGATCCGGGAGACAAGCTATTAAACCAAGTTTTAGCAGCATCTTTCAATGAAAAAGGAAAAATCTTAGCAACAAAGTAAGTGCGGAGCTTAATATCATCAGAAAATAAATTACTCAAAGTAGAAAGCTCATTCATGTGCTCCATAGCACTCTCATCTTTAGTACCACAAAAAGGAGTTTTCTCAACAATAGATATGTAAGATAAATCCAAAGAGAAATCATAATCCTTGTCTCTTATATTTATGGGAGAAGCAGCAAACTTAGGATCAGGAGACAAATTATATCTAACAGAGCGTCTTGCAAGAAGTTCTTTAACCTTACCAGCATCTCGAGCAGCTCGTGCTTCTGCAATAAAATCATCATTAAGCTCAATATAAGCATCATCATCATAATCATCACTAGGACACTCCCTAGACCCAGGTGAACTAATAGGTGTAACAATGATGTTTCCTAACTTAGCTCTAGCAATAGTAGCATCTAAAAAGGAACCCAGTGAACCACTCTCGTCAAGCACAGTAGAAGCATCGTCTAAATTATCAGTGGCATTTTCAATCTCAGCAGAAGTAGTAGCAGTAACGTGTGGGTGTGGTGGTGTAAGCAACTTACTCATAACAGATGGTGAATCAAGAGCAACAGAGGTGTTGAGAGTCGTACCTCGTCTTGTAGTGGATGGCAATATAGGAACTTTTCCATCACGAGGTTTACCCATGATGAAAGGATTGCAGCGAACAATATGAATACCAAGTGAACTTACAGATAAAGCTATGCTCCCCGGCAACGGCGCCAGAAAATAGTCTTGATGACCCACAAGTATAGGGGATCGCAACAGTCTTCGAGGGAAGTATTTCCCAAATTTATTGATTCGACACAAGGGGAGCTAAAGAATATATGTAAGCCTTAACAGATGAGTTGTAAATTCAGCTGCACCTGGAAATAGTCTCGCTCGCAGTGGTTTATCAGTAGCAACAGTTTTATAGTGGTGACAGTAGTGAAACAGTAGCAGCAGTAGTAAAATAGCAGCAGTAATAGTAACGGTTGTAAACAGTAGGAACAAGTACTGTAGGCATAGGGATGGATAAAGGGCGTTGCATGGATAAGATAATTCATAAAATCAATGAGATACGGGCATTGCAGATAAATAATGATAAAGCATCCTAGTACAAACAATCATAGGCATGTGTTCCGTATATAGTCGTACGTGCTCACAAGGAGAAACTTGCACGACATCTTTTGTCCTACCAGCCTGTTGCAGCAGGGCCTCAAGGGAAACTACTGGTAATTAAGGTACTCCTTTTAATAGAGTACTGGAGCAAAGCATTAGCACTCGGTGAACACATGTGATCCTCACATCATAGCCATCCCCTCCGGTTATCCCAATTTCTGTCACTTTGGGGCCTCGGGTTCCGGACAACAATATGTGTATACAACTTGTAGGTAAGATCATAAACAACAAGTATCATCATAGAAATAATAACATGTTCAGATCTGAAATCATGGCACTCGGGCCCAAAGTGACAAGCATTAAGCACAACAAGTTGCAACAATGTCATAGGCACTAAATAAAGATACTAGGCACTATGCCCTATCAATCTCATATCAAATTACATGAACAATCTCATCCAATCCCTACCATCCCCTCACCTACAGCGGGGGAATTACTCACACATGGATGGGGGAGTCATGGATGGTCGATGGAGGAGCGTCGGTGGTGATGGTGATGAAGATCTCCTCCGAATCCCCGTCCCGGCAGGGTGCCAGAACGGAGTTTCTGGTTCCGAATCGCGGTTTCTGATGGCGGCGGCGCAGCGGAAGTCTATCTGGGAAAAACGCCGTCTCCCCGATCTTAAGTCGTCGGGGGGTATATGTAGGCGAGAGGGGAGGCCGAGTGGGCGCCTGGAGCCTCCTCACACAGGGGTGGCGCGGCCAGGGCTGGGCCGCGCCACCTATGTGTGATAGCCCCTCGAGCCCCCTCTCCGTCTCGTCTTCTGGCTCCGTGGGTCTTCTGGTGAAATCGGATTTTTCATGATTTTTCCCGAATTTTTACTGGAAGCTGAATTTCTGCACAAAAACGAGACACCAGAGTAATTCTGCTGAAAACAGCGTCAGTCCGTGTTAGTTGTATTCAAAACACACAAATTAGAGGAGAAACAATAGCAAAAGTGTTCGGGAAAGTAGATACGTTTTGGACGTATCAGTGATCTCAATCATGTAGGGCAGCTCATGCGATCTAAACATGAAGCACATGGTGGAGAAGACAACCATCTAGCTACTGCTATGGATCCATAGTCCAAGGTAGACTACTCACTCATCGCTCCAAAGGCAAGCATGGTGATGAAGAAGACCTCCGGTGGCGATTCCCCTCTCCGCCAGGGTGCCGGGAAGAGCTTCTGGACCCTCCCGATCTTCGGGTCGACGGCGGTGGCGGATCACGATGTGTTCTGGAAAAGTGATCGGGTACTTAGGTTTTTTTTCCGTCGGGGGGTCTTTATAGGCTAATGGGCGATGTCAGAGGAGGGACCATGCGCCCTCACGCCAGGGTGGCGCGGCCTAGGGCCTGGCCGCGCCAGCCCTGTGTGTGGGCCCCTGGTGGCCCCTCTCCTTCTCTCCTTCGGATCTCTGGTAGCTTTCGGGTAAAATAAGACTTCAGGAACTTGTTTCGTCCAATTCCGAGAATATTTCCTGTGTATCACTTCTGAAACACAAAAACAGCAGAAAACAGGAAACTGGCACTGTGGCAACTTGTTAATAGGTTAGTTCTGGAAAATGCATAAAAGTGCCACGAAGTGTAACGAAACAATAGGCAAATGGTGTAAAAACAAGCATGGAGCATCAAAAATTATAGATACGTTTGAGACGTATCAAGCATCCCCAAGCTTAACTCCTGCTCGTCCTCAAACATACAAATGGTTTTCAGCTTGTCCTTCAAAGAGAGCAAAACATAAATGCATATGGCACCTTCAAGTTTAAGAGGGCGACTAGATACAAATAATTTAAGAACAAGTGAAACCAATAATATGAATCAATCAATGAAAACTTTGGGACAATGCACATTATACTAAGAATGACAACTATGCTCTCTTAATGGCGCATAAAGAAAGAAGGTGGTGACTCAACATAAAAGTAGAAGAAAGGCCCTTCGCAGAGGGAAGTAGTGATTGCAAGTTTTATAACCTTAAAAAATTATGGTACTTACCGGCTTTGAGCTCTCATTGCCCCCATCATAAGCATCTTGAATGGTTAAAGTTAATGCGAGAACAATTATGATGCATATGCTTGACAAATCATAAGTTGAAAACCTCGTGTCCCGTGAATACGAGTACCCAAACCTCATGCTACTTTACTTAGAGTCCCAAGCAAGGCTCTTGTCATTGTAAATATATGCATATCATTGAGAACCGCTAATGGGGTACCTCCGTGCCCGATGACATGGAACAAGCCCACACCAAAATGACAGGACAAGCAGACAATGAACACCTCGACATCTCTTTTATTTGCCATTTGTTTAGCTTTTTATTGTGAGATGCGTCGTCGAATGTTCACCATGGGTATGCTGCCAATTTCCACCATGAATTATGCATGGCTTAGATTGGCGGCCCGGCGTTTCCCTAACACATATAAAAACTCCATGATCCCCACAAGATTCCCAATTCATTTCACACCGCGGGCATCCATAAATAAAAGATCACGATATCAACTCAAATAAGAAGTGCAATGTTGAAAGCTTGCCCATGACTGCATGGCTGGGCTAGAATCCAACTTACAACTTGCAAGCATAACAACTCAACATAAGAGACCACAATGTCAAATTTTTAAGAACAGGAAAAAGTAAAGTGTGCCTTCCGGTTCGTGAGAGCTTTACTGACCGAATTTTGCATAACACTGGTAAGAGTTTAATTTGAAGAGAAAATAAAAGCAAGTCAAATTTACTTGGAATAGCAAATTGCTAGTAGGTATGTATGGTGGACACTTTGGAAAACTTTGGCTTTTAGGAGTTGGATGCACGAGTAGAGCTCATACTCAGTACAAGGCGAGGGCTAGCAAAAGACTGGGAGCGACCAACTAAGAGAGCAATAATGGCCATAATCATGCAAAGCGACATTAAAAGAAGCATAAGATGGCATCAAAAGTCAAAAAATAAATGATCATAGAGGATATTGGCGACTTTGTAAGAGTCTAACATGTGTGAGCATGCGCCAAGTCAACCCAAATAAAGCATCAAGGAGAAAACCAAAATAATGCTTCCATACAATAAAAACAACGCATGATTTTTTTCAAAGGCTCATTAAGCAATCTCAGTTATTTGAGACAAGTCATGCTACAGCAAAACCACTAAGCATACTATCAAAAAGACATCAAGCATGACATGAAAAAGCCTAAGCCGCAGTCTACACAAGCTCCCTTCTTGTACCACTATTTTGCATAAAGCTTTTCTCTTTTCCAACACCATTCGAAATTTTTAAAGACACCTCTTTTGATGAAAACCAATAAAGATCACAGGCAAAAATACACCTTGATGAAAAGATATGACAAGGTCTGAATGCAAATCAAGGTGAAAATGAAAACTAAAAGCAGTAGCAGAAAAAGAAGAACACTCGATTTTTAATAAGAGTGAAAACTAGAGCGTTCTTTGCAAATGAAAACGAGTACATCTCCTCCAAAAGAAATTTGTTGGGGTCCAACCATTTATTGCAGCAAACAAACAAACTAAACCAACTAAGAAAACTAAAACAACTGACGCTCCAAGAAAAACACATAGTGCATGAAGCAATAAAAATATAGTGTCTTGAAAGGTGACCTGATTTTTGCCGATGAAGAAGGGGTGCCTCGGGGGCATCCCCAAACTTTGACGCTTGTACTTCTTGGATATTTCTTGGGGTGATGCATGGGCATCCCCAAGCTTGAGATTTTGTCCATTCTTCAACTCATCTCATCATTCTCCAATCCCTACACTTGAAAACTTCCTTCATACAAAACTAAACACAAATCTATTAGCAACATTAGTGTAGGCATAACATATAATCAACCTCTTTTTGCTTCAGATTTCAACTCAAAACCACCACATATAAAGTAAATACTACTGTAGAAACTTCCACAAGAGTTCTGTGATCAAAAGAACTCGCAAAGAAAGCGATAAAGTGGCAAAAACAAATATTGGCAGAAATCTGTCAAAATAGAACAGCTGATAAGGCCAAATTTTTGAGGGGTTTTCTGTTGCTCAAATAAAAAAGTGTTCAACTAACAAAAGTTTGGATATAACCTGGGTCATATGCACAAGAAATCGCAGGTCCAAAAGATATACAGAGAATTTATACGATTTTTTACAGTGAAGCACAGAAAACAGTTTCAGGACAGCAACATCCCCAAATCTTTACCTCACTCAAATTAGAGGCTTCTCTTGGCACAAAAATGAAATAAAAAGGATAAGGAGCGGTCATTATAGTAGTAATGAATTTCAAGACTCAAATAAAAGAAAAAGTACTGAAAAGAAAACATTGGGTTATCTCCCAAGAGTGCTTTTCTTTAACGCCTTTGAGCTAGGCGCAGAAAATTGCGAATCAAGTAATATCAAGTGATGAAGCATCAAGCTCATAATTTGCTCTAAGAATAGAGTCAAAAAGTAATTTCTTTCTTTTCCTAGGGAAGTGTTCCATACCTTTCTTTAGTGGGAATCGATATTTGATAGTGCCTTCCCTCATATCAATGATGGCACCTACAGTTCGAAGAAAGGGTCTTCCCAAAATAATAGGACATGAAGCATGGCATTCAACGTCCATAACAAGAAAAGCAACGGGAACAAGGTTATTGTTAACCACAATAAGAACATCATTAATCCTTCCCAAAGGTTTCTTCTTAGCAACATCAGCAATAGGAACATCAAAATAACATTTTTCGAGAGGCGGTAAATCAAGCATATCATAAATCTTTCTAGGCATGATAGAAATACTAGCACCTAGATCACATAATGCATGGCAATCATAACCATTAACATGCATATCAATGATGGGTTCCCAACCATCTTCTAACTTTTTGGGAACAGAGGCTTTTTGCTGCAACTTTTCATCCCTAATTTTTATGAGAGCATTGGTAATATGCTTAGTAAAAGCAATATTTAAAGAACTAGCATTGGGAGTCAAAGCAAGCTTTTGCAAGAACAAAATAACTTCAGATATATTGCAGCCATCAACATCAAAATCATTAAAAGAAGTAGAGCTATCATCTCCCACACTCCGAAAAATTTCAGCACTCTTTTGAGAAAAAGTTTTGGCAGTTTTAGGCTTTTTAACACAAGGAGTGGGAGTTTTCTCTACACCGATCAAAGTAAAAGGATTGCTAGCAGTAGGAATAACATCATTAGAGGTAGTAATGGTACATACCTTCATCTCTCTAGCCATCTCATCTTCTCTTTCCCATCTGACATGCAATTCCGCTAACAATCTAATATTTTCATCAATTCCAACTTGAATAGCATTAGCGGTAGCAAAAACATTGTCCTCTTTCACATCATTGGGAAACACTTTTAATTTCAGAAGTTCAACATCATGAGCAAGGCTATCAACTTTAGAAGCAAGAATATCAATTTTGCCTAACTTTTCCTCAACAGACTTATTAAAAGCAGTTTGCTTACCTTTGAAGTCCTTGAGCATCACCTCAAGGTCAGAGGGCTCGGCCCTAGTGTTGTTGTAGGAATTACCATAACCATTACCATTGGTAGAAGGATACGGCCTATAATTGTTACTAGCAAAATTGTTCCTATAAGCATTGTTGTTAAAATTATTGTTTCTAATGAAATTCACATCAACATGCTCTTCTTGAGCAACCAAAGAGGCTAAAGGAACATTATTAGGATCAACATGAGTCCTATCATTAGCAAGCATAGCCATAATGGTATCAATCTTATCACTCAAGGAAGAGGTTTCTTCAACAGAATTTACCTTCTTACCTTGTGGAGCTCTCTCGGTGTGCCATTCGGAATAATTTACCATCATGTTGTCGAGTAGCTTTGTTGCGGCGCCTAAGGTAAGGGACATAAAAGTACCTCCAGCAGCTGAATCAAGAAGGTTCCTTGAAGAAAAATTCAGTCCTGCATAAAAAGTTTGGACAATCATCCAAGTAGTCAGTCCATGAGTGGGGCAATTCTTTATCGTAGATTTCATTCTTTCCCAAGCTTGAGCAACATGTTCATTATCAAACTGAGTAAGCTTCATAATATTGCTACGCAGAGATATAATCTTAGCAGGAGGATAGTATCTACCAATAAAAGCATCCTTACACTTAGCCCATGAATCAATACTATTCTTAGTCAAAGACATCAACCAATCTTTAGCTTTTCCTCTCAAAGAAAAAGGAAACAACTTGAGCTTAATAATATCACTTTCTACACCCTTATATTTCTGCATCTCACATAGCTCAACAAAATTGTTGAGATGAGCTGCAGCATCTTTAGTACTAGCACCAGAGAATTGCTCTTTCATAACAAGGTTCAACAAAGCAGGCTTAATCTCATAAAAGTTTGCAGGAGGAGCAGGTGGTGCAATAGGAGTGCAGATAAAATCACTATTGTTTGTGCTAGTAAAGTCACATAACTTGGTGTTTTCAGGATTGGTCATTTCAGCAAAACTAAAGTAAACAAGTAAAAACAACTACCAAGGATTCTAATTTTTTTGGGTTTTTGATATAAAACGATGCAGGTAAAATAAATAAAGTAAAGCAAAACAATAACAAAGTAAAGGATCTGCGTGCGAAAACTCCCCTCGCAAAAGTCTTCTACTTCCTCCCCGGCAACGGCGCCAGAAAAGAGCTTGATTGCTGGAATGATGGCGCCAGAAAAGAGTTGGTGCCTAGTTGAATGTCCAGCCCATTGGGAACCCCAAGAGGAAGGTGTGATGAATACAGCAGCAAGATTTTCCCTCAGTTAAGAAACCAAGGTTTATCGTTCTTGAAGAGGAGAGACAAACGACTGAAGGTGATGCTTGCTAGTTTGCGACAGCTTCGGAAAATTTATATATGGCGCCTCGTCCAAGCTTTGCTTGCTAGCTGCAACGCGGAACCTGCACACACACAACCAAGTACTTTCGATGAGGTTGTCAATCTCACCGGTTTGCTTGAAACAAAGGTTATGAGCGTATCGAGTGGAAAACAGTAAAGTATGCAAGTAAAGTAAACAGTGCGAGTAAAGTAAACAGTGATAGCAATATGATGGAAATAGGACCGGGGTCCACAGTTCACTAGTGGTATCTCTCTATAGATAAATAACACATGCTGGGTAAACAAATTACAGTTGGGCAATTGATAGAATAAAGATAAACGTGATATGTCAAGAAGATCACTATGAGATTTACTCTGGGCATTACAACAAAATACATAGACCACCATCCAACTGCATCTATGACTAATAATCCACTCCCGGGGATATCAATCCAAACACCCCATGAGTATTAAGTTGCGAACAACAGATAATTGCATTAAGCAAAGTGTGTAATGTAAACAAAGCATATGCCCTTGAGCATATGAATGTTGTTTTCTCCCTAGTAGCAACAGCACATCTACAACCTTAGAGGTTTCTGTCACTCCCCCAGGTTAAATAGAGGCATGAACCCACTATCGAGCATAAATACCCCCTCTTGGAGTCACTAGCAACTACTCGGCCAAGATAGCTACTAACAACGGAGAGCATGCAAGATCATAAACAACATAGAGATAACAAAAGATAATATTCAGTACAGCAACTCAATCATAAACACCAATATTCATCGGATCCCAACAAACCAAACATGTAGAATTACATAATGGTGATCTCAATCATGTAGGGCAGCTCATGAGATCTAAACATGAAGCACATGCATGGTGGAGAATACAACTATCTAGCTACTGCTATGGACCCATAGTCCAAGATAGACTACTCACTCATCGCTCCGGAGGCAAGCATGGCGATGAAGAAGACCTTCGGTGGCGATTTCCCTCTCCGGCAGGGTGCCGGGAAGAGCTTCTGGACGCTCCCGATCTTCGGGTACTTAGGTTTTTTCCGTCGGGGGGTCTTTATAGGCGAAGGGGCGATGTCAGAGGAGGGACCAGGCGCCCTCACGCCAGGGTGGCACGGCCCAGGGCCTGGCCGCGCCAGCCCTGTGTGTGGGCCCCGGGTGGCCCCTCTCCTTCGGATCTCTGGAAGCTTCCGGGTAAAATAAGACTTCAGGAACTTGTTTCGTCCAATTCCGAGAATATTTCCTGTGTATCACTTCTGAAACACAAAAATAGCAGAAAACAGGAAACTGGCACTGTGGCAACTTGTTAATAGGTTAGTTCCGGAAAATGCATAAAAGTGCCACGAAGTGTAACGAAACAATAGGCAAATGGTGTAAAAACAAGCATGGAGCATCAAAAATTATAGATACGTTTGAGACGTATCACTCAACTAAATTACTTGAACCTTGCTTAGGTACTGTTAATTTTGTAAGTTATACTGATTAAGTGATACCATGTAGAACACTTATACACACTTGCTTAGGTAGTGAACATCTGATCCCGCACTTGTTAAATTAATTGGATGATGTCTCTTTTATACCTGCTACACTCTCTTTTGTTAGCTTTCTTTTTATTTGTAGTTGTAGAGAAACATGCTCCTCTGTCTTGAACCTCGTGTGCGTGCTAATGTTTTGCAGGATCGGTGTCATCCAGTCTCTTTGTGCCATGGTATAGGCAGCCTAGAAGGCTCCTGATCTTCTCGTTGTGTTCTTTAATATTTCACTTTCATAGGCTGTGACGTGACAGTTTGTGTAGGCATATTATTTTTCTTGCATATAAAATTTGTGGTTACTGTATATTGGATGTTTACTACTTTACAAAGAAATCAGTATGCTAAAACTTATCATTTTTGTACAGTGGCAGAGTCGAGTGAATCAAAACATTTTGTGGCTCTCAGTCACTGCCGTGTATCATGATAGTAATCCAGTTTATCTTCTATAGCATGACAGTATTAATGCAATGTCCAAGACATGAATTAAGTCCATGTATATATTTGGGTGCTGGATAATTAGAAAATGTGCTCATCTGTTCTTGTGTCATCATACTGTTTGTAATACTCTTGAGCTATTTGCCTGGTAGGACTGGACAGACGGTAGGTGGACTCCACACGGAGCAGCAGCAGCATTGGGCATGTCCAATGGTTCTGCTGACCGGCTTGGGCTGGAGGATGAGTCTGTGCTTCTTTCTTGACACTCTGTCCTACTACTGCAGGTACCTCACCAATGATGGCTATTTCTATTAATTTTGAGCTTCTATAGCATGACATCCAGTTTATCTTCTATAGCATGAAAGTATTAATGCAATGTCCAAGACATGAATTACCTGAACTAGTATGAATGATGACCCATTTACTGTTCTCTATAACTTCATTGTAAATGTGAGTGTAAAGGTGCCTGGTAGTAGGTATTAATCAGTATAAAGGGTTTGTGTGTAAAGGTGCCGGGTAGTAGGTATTAATCAATGTAAAGGTGTGAGTGTCAGCTAATATTGGTATGCATGGTAGATATGGCACTAAACAGTACCTTTCATGTGTCACCTGGTACCTGGTGCCTGGTAGTAGGATGCTGGATGTTATGAAAATAATGGAAGCCACATGCCATCTGAAATAATTTATTACATGTATTGCCTAGAATAAATCTTGTTTTTACACCTTTTGTAATATACATGTTTTCATAATTTATTACATGTATTGCCTGGTCGAAGAGACTTTCCAATGGACACTTGATGGGGTTCATCAAGACAATTTGTTACTGGAAATCAATGCGCTCAGGTGTAAGATCTTTCCTGTCCCACTGCAATATCTGTGGATTTCAAAAAAATGTATGCTACTGTTAAATAGTTATGCTCCCATGCTTGTAGTTACATGTCATGATGATAGAATATTTCATATATTGTTCATTATCATCCATGGAAAAATAAGCCAACAAATTCATCCTTTTTAGCTTTGCAAATTGGATATGTCCATGTTGTTGTGTGGAAGAACAAGCAAAAAGAAATGGCTATTTTGGCTTTAGCTCCTGTTGGCATGCTTTGTATGTATGATACCATTTGCAAGCATTTTTTTTTGGTTTCATTAGTAGAGTTGCTTGTATCTAGCAGCATGATAGAACATTGCTGGAATACTTTGTTTTAGCTTTGATTTTTTACCGTGAGATCTGCTTGATGAAAATCATAGTGTATTTGAATCTCCATGCAAGTTCTCGAAAACAAGTCATATTTATACTAGAATTTTATACTTTCTATATTATACTTTTTAAAAGTATAAACTTAAGTATTGTATTTTCTATTTAACCACATAATAATATTGCCATGAAGTAGAGCATTGTTTGTTATACATTTTAACATCTATCATTAAGAAATACACATGTGCAATCCTAAATTGAAGATCTATATTATAGTACAAGTTACTTTATTCTTTGCCATATGTCACTTACAAGATTAAGAAAGATTCCCTTAAACATGCCTCCACTGATTAAGTTATAACAGTTGCACAAACAACAATGTACATATTTATATGCATGTGTATGTGGTTTTTCTTATATTCCCAAATATCTTGATGCACAAATGTAAAGTGTACAATTCAACAAATATCATGATAGCGTCTTCTAATGTATGATTAGATTTAAGCAAAAAAGAATAGTTCATAAGATTATATGAGGAGCATATTATATGACGCTATGCATGGGGCCCTGCTTTAATGGTGGTCAAATGTGTTTACATATTATATGGCGGTACGCATGCTGAAAGAATCTTTGTTTGCCTTAGACTTGTATTGGAATGACGTTGAATTCAAATATAAATCATATAAACAAGTGCTCCTTCTTGTTTTCTCAATAAAGTCCTCTAACCCACAAAATTAACATAAAACTATAATTTGCTAGGATAAATCATATAAATGAATGGTTCAATGATTTGATGATATCTTACATCGAGCGGGAGATCTTTAGGAACCTTGATGGTGGTGTTATTGCTCAAAGGTTTCAAGCCATGAAGAAGAGGAGGACACATTTATCTCGTAGCCCTAAGACTTATTAGCACATCATTGGTACTAACTCAATATATTAAATTTCCCCATGAGTTAAGATGAATATATTTTGAAGGTTTATTCATGTTATTTACTAATCCATCATTCTTAATTATCTTGTAGAGTATCTTTGTGGGTGTATTCGCACACTTCAATTTTTGTCGCCAATCAACTGGTTTCATTAGCGTTTTGGGAGTTCTCACTACTCCCTCCATCCCAAAATGTAAGGCGCCTAAGCTTTAGCCAAAAGTTAACATCTTCTAAGTTTGACCAAGTTTATACAGAAAAAATTATGAATATCTACAATATCAAATGGACATTTTGAGAAACTATACTTTCTGGTGAATCTATTGATATTGTGATTGTTTATATTTTTGCATATAAATTTGATCAAACTTAAAATGTGTTGACTTTTGACTAAAGCTTAGACACCTTACATTTTGGGATGGAGGGAGTAATTTCTATCATATCTAGCATTTGTGCATGTGAGCATTTTGCATGTGTTGTGAACTTGTGAGAATTTGTTAGTGTGTAATGTATTGTATTCATGTTTCTGAATTAAAACTGTCGGTGTTCTGGATACCGGGGTATCTCGGTCCACCTGCTCCTGGGCCCCTTTAACGGCCCAGCTTCGGCCCAGGGGAGGAACGACGACCGAAGCCCAACGGAGAAGACCCTCATGAGGAGGCGCCTCATGAGGAGAACGACGGCTAAACAGCTAAGGACCAGAAGACCTCCTCATGAGCTGTTTCTCGTGAGGGGAAAGACCACATCCACGTCAGCTCGGCATGTTTCCATGCTGAGCAAGAAGATAAGAGCAGAAGACTGTGTACCGTCCATGCTACCCCCGATAGGGAGGAGACCAACTTTCGCCGTGCCTGCATAAAGCGGCACAGTGGTTGTTGGCCACCCCCCCTAAAAATAGGGTGGACGGCGCAGGGCGCCAGAGGAAGACGTCAGCTTCCTCCACCCACTCCTGTGGACCAGCGCCACTACTCTACGAAGACTACATCCACGGAAGACCCGAGTCTACAGTTGTCCTCCCTCCTTGGCCGTGTGTGGCAACCCCTTCCCCAAGATGATAAGGGGAAGGAGGACCTGGGCGCTATAAAAGGAGGGGAGGCCACCCCTTAGAGGGGATCCGATCTTCATCTCCGAGTTCCTAGCTAGGCTAAGTTGGTTCTTCTACCTCCGGCCAGTTAGAGCTCTGTAACCAAGACCTTGTACTCCTCGCGAGGTGTCGCGTCGTAATACAAGAAGGCAGGAAGTAGGGGCTTTACCTCACCACGAGGGCCCTAAACCTGGGTAAAGCTCGGCGTCTCCCTCTCTGCAGTGCGTTGTGCGTTCGATGTCTCGAGGCTTCCGTCACCGTGTTTCGTTGCGATCTAAGATCTCCCACGTTCAGCCCCCTGCGTTTGAATCTTTGGGTCCGTCGCGTGGTACCCCGTGTTCTTGCGACACGAAATCCATCGACATTTGGCGCGCCAGGTAGGGGGCCGAGGTGTGTTTTCTTCTATATCTGCTTCGACATGGCCGACGCCAACGCAAGGCTCGAGCGTCTTCGCCGCCGCAACGCTGTTCGGGGGCAAACCGAGCCCATCTTCCATCATCGGGATGTCTCAGACGGGGAGGAACAGGAGGAAGATCTGGAGTCCTCCTACCTCCCGTCCGGGCGTACGGAGCCTTCGCTCTCCTTCACCGCCACCGCCACTTCTCGCGCTCGTTCTGGGAGTCAGCCGTCCCCTGCGCAGGCTCTCGCCATGGCGCAGGAGCTGCTGCGCTATCAGCCCACTGATGATGGGTGTGAGGGGTGGCACGCTCGAATTGCCGAGCTCGTCGCCATCGCCAACGAAGACCCGGCCCAGGGAGGAGCCCAGGGCGCGGGAGAACCAGATCCAGTGGAAGGGCATCGCGCCCCGAGCGCCGGGGATGGGAAGGCCGCCAAGGCTAAGAAGGTGGCTTCCCGCGCCGCATCTTCTCCGCGCGGGGAGCCCAGCTGCCAAATCGTCCAACGCGCTCTGGAAGACGCACGCGTCTCCCTTGAGCGCCGCCGTGAGAATCATGACCGCGCCATCGACGACATCTGCGAAGCTAGAAAGAACGTCAAGACCCCCGGGGACCCTATCTACAACCCCGGGTGCCTTGCTCTCACTCGCCAGCAACGCTACGTGGTCTGGCCTGACAAGTTCAAGCCGGACATCGGCGCGTGTTACGATGGGACCACTAACCCCGTCGAATTCCTCCAGCTCTACGTCGTTGCCATTCAGGCCGCGCGTGGAGATCAGCGTGCGATGGCTAATTGGTTTCCCATGGCCCTCAAAGACGCTCCGCGAACTTGGCTCATGAATCTTCCTCATGAATCTGTGACTTCATGGAAGGACTTGTGCCGTCAGTTCGTCGCCAACTTCATGCCCACGTACGAGCTCCCCACCACCAAGAACGACCTTAAGGCGGTGCGTCAGTACAAGGGCGAGATGCTTCGTCAATACATCCAGTACTTCAGCCAGATAAGGAACAAGATTCCTAGGATCTCCAATGAGGAGGCCATCTCCGCGTTCTCCACGGGCGTCTCCGACATCAAGATGAGGGAGAAGCTATCCATGAATGATGAGCTGACTTCTGTCGTCAGGCTCTTCAAGATCGCCGACTGGTGCGCCAAGGCTGAGGAGGGGAGGCTCTTCGTGCACAACCTTCCGGAGGCGCTTCCCCCAAAGCCGAAGTCCAAGGACCCCAAGCGCAAGGAGGCTGCTGTCCTCGCGGCAAAGCCTGAGCATAAGCAGCGCCGCAAGGACCGCTCCGAGTGCCATAAAGGTCGATGTCGCCGCTACTACATCCTCCACAAAAAGGACACCCACAATACCGATGATTGTTGGATTGTCCGGAAGTTTTATAAAGAAAATGGTGTCACCAAGCGCCGTGGGAGTAGCCGTAGCAACGGCAAGGGCAGATCCCGGGGCGATCGCCGCGATGACGACCGGGACGAGGGTCGCCGCCGCGATGGTCTGTCTTGTGCAGATCCCGAGTCGCTACCGATGCTCCACTGATGAATGATCATCGGGAAGAGAACCAGGGGGCTATCAAGAGCCACGAGGCTTCACCGCTTGCCTCCTGGGTGGAGCACAAGCTCCTTTGTCTAATCGCCACTTCAAGTAGCTATCGCGAGAGATCGCGGCGGCACAGCCCAACGCCGGCAACCGCTTGATGAAGTGGTCAACCAGCAAGATCAGCTTCGACGAGGAGGATCATCCGACCTCCACAAAGGGCGTGGGCACAATTCCCTTCTTGTGCACGCCTACCATCAATAACATCGCCGTCAACCGTACCCTCAACGACGGAGGGGCGGGCCTCAACATCACCTCGGTTGAGGTCTTCGAGAAGATGCAGGTGCCGTACCATCGGCTCATGCCAACCTGACCGTTCTTCGGGGTAACCGAGGGGTCTACAACACAATTGGGCAGGTACGCCTGCCCGTCACCTTTGGCACCCGGGAGAACTACAGGACAGAAAGCCTCGACTTCGACGTCGCCTACATTGCGGTGCCATACAATGCCATCCTCGGCTATCCAGCCCTGGCAAGGTTCATGGCAGCAATGCATCATGGCTTCAACGTCCTCAAGATTCCGGGCGCCAATGGCACGATCACCGTGCGCTACAACGAAAAGGATGCTCTCCGATCTGTGGAGCATGTCTACCGTGAGGCCGCCACCATGTTCCCCGCTGATGAGGATCTGCTGGAACACTCTGGTGACCTCACGAGGAAGAAGCAGCTCGTATCGCAAGAGCGGGCTGCGACAAAGAAGGCCTCTCTTGAGCCCCTCCCGTCGGGTTCATCAGGGAAGAAGTTCACCGCCTCTGCATCGCCTACTCCAAGCGAGGACCTGGTCCATCCGATGCTGGACATGAGCATTGGGGAGGCTGCAGTACCCTCAGGGCGGAGGCCCCAGTTTACCCAAGAGCTCTCTGCTACAAAGAAGGTCCCGCTCCAGGCTGGGGGCTGCGAAAACTTCGTCACCATCGGGGCAGGGCTTTCTCCCAAATAGGAAAGCGCGCTCATCACCTTCCTGCGGGCAAACTCTGACATGTTCGCTTGGACTCCGTCGGATATGCCCGATGTTCCCAGGGAGGTGATTGAGCACCACTTAGCCGTGTGCCCTCAGGCACACCCCGTGAAGCAGAAGACCAGGAAGCAAGCACAAGAGAAACAAGACTTCATCGTCCAAGAGATAGAGAAGCTGAAGAAGGCCAAGTTGATACGCGAGGTAGCCCACCCCACCTGGATCGCCAATCCGGTGATTGTCCCAAAGGCTAATGGCAGTGGGCACCTCTGCGTGGACTTCACAAGTCTCAACAAAGCCTGTCCCAAGGATCCTTATCCACTCCCGAGGATAGATCAAATCATCGACTCCACCGCCGGCTGTGACCTCCTTTGCTTCTTGGATGCCTTCTCTGGCTATCATCAAATCAAGATGGCACGGGAGGACGAAGAGAAGACTGCCTTCATCACACCCTGTGGCATGTACTGCTACGTCTGCATGCCCTTCGGCCTAAAGAACACAGGGGCCACATTCCAGAGGCTCATGCGTAAGGCCTTGGGGGATCAGATGGGAAGAAATGCGGAAGCCTACATCGACGATATCGTCGTCAAGACTCGCGAGAGTCACACCTTCATCGAGGATCTGGAGGAGACCTTCGCCAACCTGAGAAAGGTAAATATCAAGCTCAACCCCGCCAAGTGCGCCTTCGGCATACCATCGGGAAAGTTGTTAGGGTTCCTCGTGTCTCATCGCGGGATAGAGGCAAACCCTGACAAAGTCAAGGCCATCGAAAAAATGCGTCCTCCGCGCAATCTCAAGGAAATGCAGTGCCTCGCAGGATGCATGGCAGCCCTAGGGCGCTTCATCGCGAGGAGTGGAGAGAAGGCCTTACCCTTATTCAAGCTCATGAAGCGCACTGGGAAGTTTGAGTGGACTCCGGAAGCTGACAAGGCCTTTGCCGAGCTAAAGAGGTATCTCACGAGCCCACCGATCATGGTTGCCCCAACGTTCCACGAGCCTTTGCTGCTCTACATCACAGCAACTCTGAGAACTGCAAGCGCTGTCCTTGTCGCTGAGCGGGATGCCAAGGTAATCGCCAAAGAGGGAATCGATCCTCCTTGCCCGGGGGCTCCTCTTGAGGAAAAAGCAGCGGTTTCTTCTATTCCGCAAGAGGAGCTGCCCGCTGCAACTTCGCCGACCGAGCTGCTCTCACAGAGCGATGCTTCTAAACTTCACGAGGAGAAGACTCCTGAGGACACCGCCAAGGTGCAAAAGCCCATGTACTTCGTCAGCACGGTGCTACGCGACGCGCGGGAGCGCTACACCATGCAGCAAAAGCTGCTCTACACTTTGCTGATCGCTTTAAGGAAACTACGACATTACTTCTAGGGTCACCCAATCAAGGTGGTCACTGATCGGCCCCTGGAGACCATTCTACGCAACCCAAACGTCACCGGGCGGGTGGCAGAATGGGCCGTGGAGCTTCAGCCCTTTGAGTTCTCCTTCGAAACCACCTAGGTGATCAAGAGCAAGGCATTGGCTGAGTTCACAGCCGAATGGACTGATCCATTTACCGACGAGCCTCTAGAGGTAGAGTCAACGCTTCCGAGAGAGGAAGCCCCAGGCCTCTGGGTCATGCACTTCGACATCGCCTTCAACCTTCCCAGCGCGGGGGCTGGATCCGTCCTTACCTCTCCCTCTAGGGACAAGCTTTTCTACGCCATCTAGCTCTGCTTTAAACTAGAGCACAAGGTCTCCAACAACATCGCGGAATATGAAGGACTACTCGCCGGCCTAAGGGCAGCGAATGCTTTGGGCATCAAGCGTCTCATCGTCAAGGGAGATTCACAGCTGGTGGTGAACTTCTCAAACAAGAGCTACACTCCAAAGGATGAGCACGTGGCCGCTTATCTTGAGGAGCATCGAAAGATGGAAAAACGCTTCCAAGGCTTGGAGCTAAAGCACATCCCAAGAGGAGAAAATGTGGAAGCGGATGAGATCGCCAAACGCGCCTCTCATCGCCTGGCACAACCTGCCGGCGTCTTTGAGGAGCGCCTCTTCAAGCCGTCCGCTTCTCCATCATCAACAGGATCAGACCTTCCGCCTGCCCTGCCACCGCCACCGGAGTAGGGGGCTCCAGACTGCGGGCCTCCTTCGGGTGACCGCGTCCTTCTGGCATTGGCACGGTAGGAGAGTGTGGATTGGATCCTCGAGCTCAAGGCATTCCTCGTCAGCAGCAGGCTTCCTGAAGACGAATTGGAGGCTGAAAGGATAGTACGCCAAGCTTCGGGATACTGCGTCAAGGATGGTGACTTGTACCGGCGTCGCCCAAACGGCGTCGCTCTGAAGTGCATATCTACTCACCAGGGCCAAGTGCTTCTCCGGGACATCCACGCCGACGAGTGTGGGCATCATGCATCTGCTTCAACCCTCGCCGCAAAGGCATATCGAAGCGGCTTCTACTAGCCTTCCGCACTCTGGGACGCGGCGGAGATGGTCAAGAGGTGCGAGGCATGCCAATTCCATGCCAAGCAGATTCATCAGCCAGCGCAGGAACTGCAAACCATCGCACTCACTCGGCCCTTTTCTGTTTGGGGGCTAGACATTCTCGGTCCATTCCCCAGAGCGCAAGAGGGCTATCGCTACCTCTACGTTGCCATCGACAAGTTTACCAAGTGGGTGGAGGTGGAGCCAGTGTGCACCATTCTGGCCAGGTCCGCAGTCAAGTTCATCCGTGGGCTGGTCTGTCGCTTTGGTGTGCCTAACCGCATCATCACCGACAATGGCAGCCAGTTCACCAGCGGGCTGTTCCGGGAGTACTGCGCATCGGTCGGCATCAAGATCTGTTTCGCCTCAGTCGCCTATCCCAGGAGCAATGGCCAAGCCGAGCGTGCCAATGCCAAAGCCCTCAAGGGACTCAAGACAAGAAGCTTCAACGCCAAGCTTGAAGCCTGCGGCAAAAAATGGTTAGACAACCTCCAATCCATCCTGTGGTCCATCCGGACTACCGCCACCAAGCCCACCGGGGAGACCCCTTTCTTCTTGGTCAATAGGGCGGAGGCTGTGCTTGCCACCGACGTCAAGTTTGGATCGCCAAGAGTGCCCGCCTTCAACGAGATTCACCAAGAGGACCTCATCAAGGACCGCCTCCTCCAGCTCGAAGAAGCTCGGTGCCAAGCGGCGCTTCACGTCGCGAGGTACCAGCAAGGACTACGCCGCTACCATAGCCGCCATGTTCTGGTGCTGAGGAGGATACTCTCTCGCGAGGGCCTACACAAGCTGTCTCCAATGTGGGAAGGCCCCTTCAAGGTGACGCACATCGCCAGGCCGGGCTCGGCGCGGCTGGAGACCGCGGAAGGCAAACCGGTGGGGAACCCGTGGAACATAGCTCATCTACGAAAGTTCTACCCGTAGGTTCCTCACGAGGAGATAAGACCGTTGTCATGGCACTTTGTATCAGCTCAAACTGCTCTTCAGCGCTGATATTAAGTTAAAGCGCATTATAGCACCTCTGCTTTGGCATGATATTGAAATGGCATGAAGTCCATTTATTTTCTGTTGTACTCCACGCGGAAGGGGGCTAGGCACGGTGTCTATGCTGGGGCCTTCGCCCGGAAAACAACAAGCCCGAAAAACCCGAAGGGACTGAGCTCTGATCAGGGGCGACGACCCATTATCGATCACCACCACGTGCCCGTGGTGCTTAGTTCCTCGCGAAGTAAACCGGGAAATAAAAAATCTTCGAGAAAAGTCCAAGGTGTGCCCAAGGCACCCGCTAAGGACCAGCGCCTCGTGAGCAACCCTCACAAGGGAGCAAGGATGCGTCGATGCACAAAGCATCCGCAGGAAGATTCCCCTCGCTCGAGGAAGGCCAAGCATGACAGGATTACTGAAGACCAGCACCTCGTGAGCAACCCTCGCGAGGGTTCAAGGATGCGTCGATGCACAAAGCATCCGCAGGAAGATTCCCCTCGCTCGAGGAAGGCCAAACGCGACAGGATTATTGAAGACCAAGGCCGCTCCGATCATCTTGCGAAGGAGACGTAGATTCGGAGGTCCGCGTCAGGCCCTTCACCTCGTGAGCAACCCTTAACGAGGTGTTGACGGTCTCTGGGCTCTCTTAAGCATCAACGCTTTCGCATCCGTGAGGGTCCAGCTTCCCTCAACGATGAGGAAGGCCCTGTGAATCGCCACACGTGGCAATTTGCTCTTAGCTGCTGGCATAGATAGTGCCATGCTCCCTCACGACGAGGAAGGTCCCTGTGCCGGTCACAGGGGCATCTTATCGCCTTATTTTTTTGTTTGTTTTATCAACTTGTTTTTTGTTTTTGGGGATTTGGGGTTTTTTATTTTCCGACTCTTTCTTCAACTACTTGTCTCAGGAATCATCAAACGTCGTCACCGGCGCCGACCCCGTCTTGAGCTCTGAGGCGCAGGGAGGCCTCCCGCCGGTGCTAACAACTCACTAGGGCTCTCAAGCGTGCGGATGATCAAGACAACGACAAACAACGAAAAGCGGAAGAACAAGACAATTAACAACTAAGATGGCATTGATAGCCCCCGGTGGGGGGAAAAGCAGAGGCACGGCGGGGCATACCCCGCCGGCATGAACTACATAACAAAAGAGGGAAGGAGACTAGCTCCCCTTCTCGGAAGGCTACTGCGGCAAGGCCACCCCTTTACTGCGCCGCGGGCTGGGGGTAGGTGCAGTGGACGCAGGCGGCGGCGAAGATCCGCACCGAGGCCTCCAGCGTCCCCAGCTTGAAGCGGAAGACGAGGTGGTCGCCAACGCGGAGATGATAGCCGAGGGCAAAAGCCCTCCAGCGTCCGGAGAGGACGGCGTTGTCGCCCGCTCCGAGGATGATGTCCACAGGCCAGAGGAGCTATGGCCTGCTCTGCTCCACCAGCACGACCTCTCCGAAGGAAGCGCCGGGGGCGTAGATCACCCTCTGGACTGCGTCGGGCAGCCGGAGGGAGTTGAAGCTCCAGGCGTCAATGACGACGAGGAGCTCCAGGAAGCGGGACCCAGGGGCGACGAAGGGTCCCAGCATCTCCGCCGCCAGGGGGCGGGGAGTCGCGACCACTCTGGTCATCGGCGGTAAGCCTGTAATTGGGCACGCCCACGGACGTCCACTAGCTGACCACCCGTGTCCGTGCTTGTAAAACGGGAGTCCACTAGTACCCAAATTAAAATTTATGTTTGCAACGGCGCCCAGCTGCCCGTTTAAATCCGTTCGGTATAGTCAGATCTTAATCCCCACAGAGGAAAACGCCTCCTGAATCCTGATCCCCTTGTCACCGCGCGTGCATGCTCGACCCAAGCAAGTGGGGCCCTCCACTACTGCCTTATCGGCTCAGCTCCCATCAGTTCCCCTTTTCTTCTCTATTTTTTCTTTGCGCTGCGCCCACCATGGCTCATCTCCAAGCACTAAGAACTCCCCTGTGAACGCAGTCAGCTCACCGCGTCGACTGCCTCTCACATAGTCAAGCTTGGCTGACCCTCTTCTCGAGGGCCTCTCACCAGGGCGCGCGCTACGCCGCCGCGGTCTATGCCGACCTTCTCGAGATAGCAGCCATGGCGTTGCAATTCTACCCGCCCAATCCACCGGTCAGCAGCACCGCTTCCTCCTTGACCTCCAAATCGACGCCCCTATGAACATCAAACCGAGATAGTGGCTGTAGCGCTGCCATTTATCGGCTCACCATCTCACTCCCCTGTGAACGCAGCACGGTGGCGGCCTGGCGGCGGTAGCGAGCGAGCCGTAACCGTCCGCGACGATTTTTTGCGTGCCCGTGGGTTTCCACTAAGCCGAATTAAATGGTTGGACAAGTGGCGCCGTGGACAGCCCGTGTCCACTTACAGGCCTAACCGGCGGGGCCACCTCCTGCGACTTCGGGGCGTCCACGGTCGGGGGGAGGGGGCCCAGGGTGGCCTCAACCTCCCGGAGCACCCGGTCGATGCTCCCCGGGGAGCGGGGAGCCGGCGCCGCCACCACCGGTGATGGCGCGTTCAGAGCGCCTCCAGGCGTAGGACCCCAAAGGGTCAGGGCGTTGGAGGTCCCCGGGGCGGCGCGATTCGCCTCGTCCTGCCTCGGTGCCCCGATGCGCAGGGGGCCTTCGGCATCGGGCATCCACTAGGCGGGAGTCTTCTCCTTGTTTCTGCTGCCTGGGGGGCACCCGCGGCGCTTCACCCCCGAGCTCGATCCAGCGGTGGCGGTGGAGGCGGAGGGATCCATTTGCTTGGGGGTGTTGATGAAGAAGTGGCACTGGAGGAAGAGGGTGAGGTGCCGGAGGTCTCGAGGAGGCTGTATTTAAGGGGCGCGGCCGACGTCGATGCGTCAAATCTCAGCACGGGAATCGAAGCATTGGCGCAGCGCTCTGCAGCGAAGCGACGTGCCATCATGACGGTTTGACGCCTCGGAGACTGCTGTGTCGCCCGCCGTTTCGTCTCGCCAGCTGCGGTCGCGCCACGTGTCCGCGACACCTGCATCTTCACATGGTCCTCTGACCGCACGATTGACGCATGCCATTGGAGGGCCCAGCAGCTTCTCGGGGCCCCTGGCCCTTCGCTCCCTCAAGAGGGCGCGTTCGCGGGCTAGGCTCCCGGGGGCTACTGTCGGTGTTCTTGATACCGGGGCATCCCGGTCCACCTGCTCCTGGGCCCCTTCAACGGCCCAGCTTCGGCCCAGGGGAGGAACGACGACCGAAGCCCAGCGAAGAAGACCCTCATGAGGAGGCGCCTCATGAGGAGAACGACGGCTAAACAGCTAAGGACCAGAAGACCTCCTCACGAGCTATTTGTCGTGAGGGGAAGGACCACATCCACGTCAGCTTGGCATGTTTCCGTGCTGAGCAAGAAGATAAGAGCAGAAGACTACGTACCGTCCACGCTACCCCCGACAGGGAGGAGACCAACTTTTGCCGTGCCTGCATAAAGCGGCACAGTGGTTGTTGGCCACCCCCCTAAAAATAGGGTGGACGACGCAGGGCGCCAGAGGAAGATGTCAGCTTCCTCCACCCACTCCCGTGGATCGGCGCCACTACTCTACGAAGACTACGTCCACGGAAGACCCGAGTCTACAGCTGTCCTCCCTCCTTGGCCGTGTGTGGCAACCCCTTCCCCAAGATGATAAGGGGAAGGAGGACCTGGGCGCTATAAAAGGAGGGGAGGCCACCCCTTAGAGGGGATCCGATCTTCATCTCCGGGCTCCTAGCTAGGCTAAGTTGGTTTTTCTACCTCCGACCAGTTAGAGCTCTGTAACCAAGACCTTGTACTCCTCGCAAGGTGTCGCATCGTAATACAAGAAGGCGGGAAGTAGGGGCTGATGACCCACAAGTATAGGGGGTGTATCGTAGTACTTTCTATAAATAAGAGTGTCGAACCCAACGAGGAGCAGAAGGTGTTGATGAGCAGTTTTGATCAAGGAATCACTGTAAATACTAGCAAACAGGTTTTCAGGGGTATTTGGTAAAATGAGTAAATAAAGTGCGAGTAAATAAAAGACAGTAGTAACAATTGCAGCAAGTGGCCCAATCCTTTCTTCAGCAAAGGACAAGCCGGTTGTGTACTTATAATAACCAAACGTTCTCGAGGACACACGGGAGTTTCTGTCAAGAGCTTTCGCTTCATAGAGCCAATAGTATTTATTGGTTTGGTAAGTGTTATGGGGGTGAACCTGTGCTAGCGCACTACCCTTACTAGGATAAATACACACTTGTGATTATACCCCTTGCAAGCATCCGCAAATACAAGAAAGTAATTAAGATAAATCTAACCACAGCCTTAAACTCTATGATCCTACGCTCCCTGGTGCAATGGTTTCCCAACGGAGGTTTAGGTTTCTGTCACTCCAGCAACCCCACAATCGGTAGCCAAATACACAATGCATCTCACTAGGCCCATAAATGGTGAAGTATCATGTAGTCGACGTTCACATGACACCACTAGTGAAATAGCACCACAACAATATCAAACCATTAAATATTTCTCAACAATAATTCACTACTAACATCTGGACTTCTCCCATGTCCTCAAGAACTAAACGAACTACTCACAAGACATCATATGGATCATGATCAGAGGTGAAATAATGGTAAATAACAATCTGAACATAAACCTTAACTCAATGGTTCCAATCAATAGCATCAACTACAAGAGTAATCAACACCGGGAAAGTTTCCCCTATGAATATAACAAGATCCAACTCAAGATGTTACAGCGGGATGGTGTGGTGACGGTGGAGATGAAGGTGCTGGTGATGGAGATGATGGTGATGATGATCCCGATGAAGTCCGGTGCGATGGTGATGACGATGGCGACGATCTCCCCTCTCCGGGAAGGAATTTCCCCGGCAGATTTCTCCCTGCCGGAGAGCTTTTCTCTCTCTGTGTTCTCCGCCCCGCAGAGGCGGCTGTGTCTAACTCTGAGCCTCCTCCCCGACTTAGGTTTTCGGGAACGATGATGTACGCGAAGGGGAGAGACCAGAGGTGGGCCAGGGTGGCCTCACGTGGGGCCCGCGCGGCCAGGGGGCTGGCCGCGCCGCCCTGGCGTGTGGGGCCCCCCTGGCTCCTCTCGATTCCTCCTTCTGGCTTCGTAGGTCTTCTGGGAAAATATAATTTCTTGGTATTTTTCTGGAATTTTCCTGATCTTCAAAATATGGTCTCTTGATGGTCCTTTTTCCAGCAGAATCCTGACTCCGGCAGCAACTCCTCCGATAATCATCAAACATGTGAAAACAAAGGAAATAACATAAGTATCATGTCTAAATATGAAATATATCAATGAATAACAGTAAATTATGATATAAAATAGTGATGCAAATTGGACGTATCAGGGGCTTTACCTCACCACGAGGGCCCTGAACCTGGGTAAAGCTCGACGTCTCCCTCTCTGCAGTGCGTTGTGCGTTCGACGTCTCGAGGCTTCCGTCCCCGTGTTTCGTTGCGATCCAAGATCTCCCACGTTCAGCCCCCTGCGTTCGAATCTTTGGGTCCGTCGCGTGGTACCCTTGTTCTTGCGACACGAAATCCATCAACAAAAACCATTATGAAAACAATATTTGCTCCATATGATATTTATATTTGTCCGAGAGAAAAATTAGTTGCCCTGCGGCGCATACATCCTTCGCCAAAATCCTGGATCCGCCACTTTCCATAATAGATTTTCAAATGAAATATCGCAAAGCATTTTCCTTTGTGTATAAAATCTGAGTTAAAATTTTTGACAAAAAATTGAATACTCATTCGTTCTTTTATGCATGTTTTTCCCATCGCATCTAGCTTGGAGAAGTTTGATCGCTAATGCAAGGAAAGATGTTTTGATTTGTCATTAGAATCTCTATACTATATCTATGACACTTGAAGAACCCTTCTATCTTACAATGTTTATAACCGTTTTAAGGGAAGTATAGTCCCCTTTATGAAAAAATCACCCCGCAGTATATAATATAAATATTTGATACTGTTTTGATGTGCAAACACAACAATAAAAACAGTGGAAGTGCTACACTGTTACCAAAACTAAGCCCGATGAATATTTATATATGTTGGCAGCACTAGCTAGCTACTTTGTGTTACCACAGTTATGTGCTACGGAATCTTTATACCGGTAGCACGAGCTAGTTTCCTACGTACGGTCTGTGTTGAATATGCATGGGGACGATTTTCGTAGGATCTTGGAATACCCAACTTTAGCTGGTCTCTATGCCGTCCAAAGATTTAGGGTTGGGATCTATCTTAGATCTCTATATATATTGCCTTGAAGAGAAAGTGTAAAATTCGCGAACAAGACAGTGCTGGCCACACTGTTCTTATATATGCTAGGAGTATGGAAGAAGTATTAGACAAGCTCTTCACGGCGTATGGGCTGCACCCATATGAAACTTGCGTATGCGTCTGCTTAACCATCGTTCAGAGAAATTATGTTGCATCGCAAAGTGGGAAAAGTCATTCTGTTATTTTCTGAGATTGGCACGGGGAGAAGCTTCAAGAAAGCAAAAAATTTATGAGCACCCTTTTTGAGTTTTATGTATGATTTGGTTAACTATCGACCATATATAGTTTCTCGGTTGCGCGGCAAATGCTTGTAAAAACACATTAAAAGCTCCAGTAAGGCTCTGTCGAATAAAATTGAAGTGCTCTCAATGAAATCTTTTGACGAGAGCTCTCAATGAAATCTGAAGCCTCAACATATGTAAGCACTGAAGAACGTAGAGGAATGTGCAGACCACACCAAATGTGCTGCGAAGTTCAGAGATTTGCTTCCTGATGACTCCTGATGGGTGGTGGCCGCAGCTTATGCTCGCAAACTTCAAGGCGATGGGTTTCCTTTGCATCGCGTGCTACGGCGTTTTGTAACTTTTGCTGTCTACTAGATGACCCGTTGCGCCACTGGCGCAACCGGCTAAAGCATCGCCATAAGTTTTATCAATTTTGAACTACCAGGATATATGCAACCATATAGCAACACAACTATAGCAAATAATATAAATGTAGTACCATTTGTGGTTAGGGTTGATTAATGGAGAAACATAGAAAGAACACTGGAGTGTTATTATACTTGCTAACTGCAGATACTAAATAAAATTACAGATTGAGCGACAGTGAAAGCCGCATAACTTTGAACTGAATCTTACAGGCGGCCTACACTCAACTGGTAAGTAAAAGGCAGTTCTATTATGTAGTAACTATATCAGGAGGCAATGTAAGTCCTTCGAAGCATGGAATTGGGCGGTGCGAGAGAGCAGGGTAAGACATGCAAGGCTTGGTGTATTCTTCATCTTAGGTTGTTTCTTGGCATCATCGGTGTTCTGAATCAGAAGAAAACAATCACCTTGTGAACGCTAAGTTGTTCTCCACAGCAGTATAAGAGTAGTAACTAAGTGAAGAACAAACCTGTTTCTTGGAACCAGCAGTGAACCTTTCTTCAAAAAGTGTCTTCCTCACTTTATCTTGACGGAGTGAGTGAATTTTTTCGCGATGTGGTAAACTATAGAATGGCAGGTCATGAGAGTGCGTTTTAGCTATGTGCTAGATGTACGCATCAAATTATAGGGAATGCTTATATTGTTACCTAGTAGTAGATTGCTCGTGACACGGTGATGGAGTCAATAAGTTGTCTGTAGGTTGTTAACGTCATCTACAGATATAGTATTACCACCTTTAGCCATTTCAAATCCAAGGAGGAAATGGGTAGTGCTCAGAATACTCCAGAGTCCAGACTCCAATAAACGCACACACAATTTTTTTATTCAGTATATATGGTCTGCTCATAGATTTCATAATTCCTATACAAACTCATGCAACCTTTTCTTCTCTACCAAACATCAGTGATTATTTCAAATACTTAGTTTTCTTTTCTCTAGAGATGGCTGGTATGAAGTTATAGACAATTAATCTCGTGTAAAGAGACCAATTTATAATGGTGGCTGCTGCACTTAGTTTCTGCAACAATAGAAATATAACCTAATGATTTCTTCAATAAAAGACAGGTACACACACAGATGACAGGCTGAAATTCTTACTTTTGCAGATCAGTGTTACCAAGCCTATGAGCGGTAGAACATACATGTTCTCGACGGTGGCTGCTGAACTCAAAGGTGTGTTGTTGGTCCTCTTCAATCTGAGACAAATCAGAGCAATCAATAACCCATAAATACTGGAAAGGAGAAGTTAAGAATATAGGTTCATGCCTGATCAGCGCAAGCAAAAGTGTATTAGCAAAAGCAATTAAATTCTAATGAAAAGAAATGATGACCATCATATCTAGGATTCGCTTTATAATAAAAGAGAAGTGTGTAACAACAACGGCAAGAACACAATCTAAGAGACACAAACGACCTACATCTAATTTGCTGTATCTCTCGTCCAAAGAGAAGTGTGCGTAAGAACTACTAAAAGAACACAATCTAAGAGACACAAATGACCTATAATTAATTTGTTGCATCTCATGACCAAAGAACTGACCCATCATTCAAACATGCCAAACCTAGAAAGGAATGGAGACTGGAAACAAGAAAACGCTTGATTTTAATCAAGCGACATACAAACCTGCTCTACACAGCGAACATCGCCCTTTTGACAATTTGGCATGCCCTGCCACAACAATATATTTTTTAGTATCAGTACAAAGTATTGATGTAATATAGAAAATGTAGATGGACTGGCAATTAATAAGCCTGCAACCGTATGTTATCTCATGTCCAAAGAACTAACCCATCATTCTAACATGCAAAACCTGGAAAGGAATGGCGATGCAAACCAGGAGAAACCACTTGATTTCGATCAGGAGACATACAAACCTGTTCTGTGCTTGCAAGAACAAAGCAAACATCACCGTTTTGACAATTTGGTCACTTCTATACTGAGTCTCAACATGTCCTGCCATGAACAGTTTGGTCATTTTATCCTCGCGGGCCACTGCGCATCGTGTGGTGCCCCTCCTTCCAGAGCTATGAGCATATCCATTAGATGCTCTCCATGAACCTGCAAGAATCAGATATAATAAGTACAAAAATTTGTGAAGCAAATGCATCCTATTATACCTGAAGGTATTTAAGATCCCAAAGACTATTGTTTAAGGAAATTATATCATAAATGAATATGAAGAGGGGAAAATATAAATCTTGTAGCTCCCATATAAAGTAGAACATTGACCAATATCAAGACCATCTATCATCTCATTTAATCTATTGACAAAATCCAACTCAAATCCTATTAATCCACTACTCCCTCCATACCGGATTATAGGGCAATTGCGTACTTCGAGATAAACTTTGACCTTTAATTTTAGTCAAAAAAATATAAAATATATTATACAAAAATTATACCATTGGATTCATATTCAAAAAAACTTTCTAATGGTATAGTTTCTATATCAAATATCTCATATTTTCTTACCTAAAATTAATGGTTAAAGTTTGTCTTAAAATACACATTTGCCCAATAATCCGGTATAGAGGGAGTACCATTCGTTGGGAAGAAATAGATAGGACTTAGGAACCTAGGTATATTGTCAAGATAATTAACAGTAATCTCATTTACTACTCATATCTACCTGCATGGATAATTAACAGTAATCTCATTTACTACTCATATCTACCTGCATGATTCCATATTAAATATCCTCAAATCTCTGCAGCACGGGAAGGAAGGATGAAATCTGAATACCTTGAAGATGAGCTGGTGCAAGCTGGAGCTCGAGGTTGATCCCACCTCCCACGCAGTTTGCTGTGTTCTGGGCAACCAGCACGAAAGCGCTTGTGTCGCCCTACATCTCCACAGGTGGTTGTCCGGCCGCCGCGGCAAGTCTCTTTTCTACTACTGACATCAGAGCGAGCGTGCGGCTAGGTAAAGCTCCTGCCACAGCCCATCACGAGGGAGGAGAAGGAGGGTGTCACCGTCGTGTTGCTGTCTCCCGGGCTCGTGCAGCCTCCTGCGCCTGCCTGGAAAGTTCTCCGTTCCGATGCAACCACATCCGCAGCCGGCCCTATCCCCGCGCTGCCGGAAAAGGAGATCTCGAGCCCCAGGCGGCGGTGGACGATTATCTCGAGGTAGCACGCCACGCCGCCGCCGTGGACTCTGCTGGAGCGCCGCCGCCACCTCCGCGTTGCCGCCGTCCTACGGGACGCGTTCTTCCAGCGCTTCCTCCCGCTGGCCATGGCGACCATCCCGCCTGGCTCCATCCGCTCGTTGCTCATCCTCCACGCCGCTGCCCTTCTTCACCACAAGCGCCCGCCAATGTGGCCGCCACGTCCGGCTCTGGCAAAGGAGGCGACGGATTGGGAGAGGAGACGAGGAGGGGATTGGGGAGGAGAGGAAATGACTGATTGGGGAGAGGATATTTTCGCTCTTAGGTTTTCACCTACTGCCCCTCAGGGCCTCACGCGCATACGAAGGCGACGCAAACGAGCAGGCGTTGCTGCCTCCCACTGCCGGACCCGCGTGCTTATAGCCCCATACGTCATGGACTCATGCACAGATACAAGAAGTGAAAAAAGAAATTACTCCATCTGACGGTTGGAGTGAAAAGTGGAGGTAAAACCGCCCTGTACAGACTGGATTGAACGACTCAGATTGATGTGCCCCTGGGAGCAGCCTGGCTAGCCGGGTAGGCTCGCGCCATTTATAGAAGTAATACACTCCCATATTCCAGTGTGCAGATAGGCGGCAGGATTCTCTTTTCCATTACTTCCTCCTCGAAGAGATGGATCGCCGTAGCCGTAGGCGCTCCATATGATTTGATCCTCTTGCGTCGCATCACAAAGCTGGTGTCATCTCGGACTGTTTTGGGGCTGCTGTACGATCTGCAGGCGATCCCCGTTGCTCGACACGTACAGCGTGATGAAGCGAAGGCAGAACTTTCGCTGAATTTTACTATAGTAGCTCGATCACATGTTGAGTACAACTGTACAATGTCTCAGGCCGACTACTGGTCGCATCTGCTCTCACACCAATCTTGAAATTCCATGCAATCTTGGTTCATTTTGGAAACGACGTCAGATTAAGAGCATTTACAGTCGCGCCCTCCAAAGCGACCCCCAAACAGTGCCGGATCGAGCGTATGGGGGATGCCGTCGCGGATTGCCGCTTTTAGGACGCGTCGCAACCCAGCCGCATTCCCCAAACGGTGCCTCAAAAGTCAAAACTTCTAAAACATGCGAAATTTAAAGGTTTTCATTCATATTTGATTGTATTTTCAATTTAGAATGAAAACGGCTACACCTAGCCTACTCGCTGCCACCTCCACTGGTAGAAGCACCCCAAACTGGTATTCAAGCGGAGTATAGCCCGCTTGATCTACTATGCACTGGAGGGGCCAGCGCCATCGTCGGAAGGGCCAGTGCCATCATCGGAGCGTCGGTTCTTGGCCACCTCGAGGAAGCTTGTGAACGTCCCCATGTCGTCCTCGCGCTGTTGCCATGGTTGGTAGGAGGTAGGGCGTACTGGCCATCGCGGCGCTGGCTTGCCATCGCCATCGCCGCCTCTGCGCCCGCATGGTCCTCCTGCTCCTGGCGCCTCCGTTCCGCCACCGCCATCTCCTCCCTCGCTGGTGCCACATTGCGGCGGTGAGCCGACTAGCGTGCAGCTAGCTGCGCCGCCGCCAGCCTATCCGCCTCCGCCCTCCTCTAGGTGACCATGAATCGCAGGGAAGATTCATCGTGGCATTTTGTCTCGAATGACGCCATCAACGCCCTCTGCTCGGCAGCAGCCTCCTTGGCTTCACGGGACGTCTCACCTTCCCTCGCCTTGGGAACTGCCATCGCCATTAAGGCAAAGTTGTGTCATTTCCGATCGTGCAGCTGACGAGACGGGCCCGCGAGGCGCGAAGCGTATCCGCGAAGAATCCGACGTCCCCGCAGCGTCCCCCGTATGGTGGGGATGGACTGGGGGCGCTGGACACCGTATTGAGCTGCGCTAGACCAAAAAGGCTTTGGGGCGCGCGGCTAGGGGAGGCCAAGCGTCCGGCGCGCCCCAAATCCGTTTGGGTGTCGCTTTGGGGGACGCGGCTGGAGATGCTCCAAACTTGACAACTTGGCATGCGAAACATGTGTCTTAAGATGAGGGGAAGACACCAGAACATATATCTCTGTAGGGCCTAGGCGGTCGATGCGTTGCGTGAGTTTTCACTGGCACGAATCAGTGGATCCGTGGTCGATTCTTTCGTGCAGAGAAAGGAAGAACATCCATATCGCGTGTCAGGAGCTCCGGTGAGGCTCCGACGATAATTCACGGAAGAGGGAGAGGGGGAGCACTCGGGGCTCAGATCGACTCTACTGCTAAAACTGAAAGTAAACGAGACAAGAACAAATCTGGTTTTTGGATTTCTTGATCCTCCCATCCACCCCACTCATGCCTTTATATCGAAAGCATGAGCTTAATCATATTTACAATAATGCCCTTGTCCAAAATCAGACACTGAATTACAAAACGAGGGTGAAATGGTATCTTGGTTCTCGGTGTCGATCTTCAGTTACGAAGTATTCTTCAGGTTCAGAGGAGGAAGGGTGTGTAGCTCCTGACAGTTCCCCCCTTTAACTTAAGACGCCACGGCTTGAAAGTCGGGAAATGTTGATTGGATGAATGCCGCATCTTCCCAGGTAGCTTCTTCCTCCGTTAACGAGTACCATTGGATAAGCGATTGAGCTACTGCAACATCATAATCACCAGCAGACCCTGGGAACTAGTCTGCGCTGCAAGATAGCAATTGGAAATGTTTTGATCTTACCGGTGGTGGTGACGAGTGGCAGAGAAGGGTTTGGTACACCATGGGGTCCAAGAGGTTTCTTCAATTGATTGGCATGGAAGACGTCGTCAAGTTGAAGTACCCGTAGGTAGGCAGAGGCTGCAGCTTATTAGCTCGGGAGCCTTTGAAGAATGTGGAAGGGACCATACCATTTGGAGCTGAGTTTCATGGGGTTTTGGCCGAGGGCTGTTTCTCGTTGTGGCATCGTCTTTAAATAGACCATGTCACCAACAGAGAATGTTCTCTCTGTACTATGCTTGCGAGGGAGCTCAGTGATCGCCTTTTGCTGCGCCGTGCCGTTGCGGTGAAGCCTGAGAGCGATCCATCGAACCCACCAGGCCGGCTCCTTTATATACGGCCAGCTCCGCGCCATTTTGCCCCAGCAGAGACAAAAAGAAACACACTTGCACATCTTGACCCCGCTTACTTCCACCGGCAGCCAACGCCAAGCCCCCACTGCGTCGCGTGCACCCCGCACAGATCCTGGTGCAGTTGCGGCTGCGGTTACTCCGGCGACGAGGCCGGTCCAGAAGCCATTCTCGTCCACACCAGAGAGCAGAGTCCGCAGCATGAACGCGCCCACCTCATGGCTGTTCGCGGACAACTCGAGGTACAGCACCCGGTCGCGGCTGCTCTTCATGGGCCTCTCCTTCGCCATCGGCATCTCCACCTTCCTCCTCTACCTCGCCGTCTGGTACGCCTGCACCCGCCGCCGCCGAAGCGCCACGGCGCGCGCCGCGGGCTTCGCGTTGGATCTGGAGGCGCCGGGGTCCGACCGCGGCGGCATGAGCGACGCCGCGATCGCCGCGCTCCCGACCTTCACGTACGAGCTCCCCGCCGAGGCCGTGCCCGGGGCCGATGACAAGGACGCGCAGGCGGATTGCGCGGTGTGCCTGGGTCAGGTGGAGTCCGGCGAGACGGTGCGGCGCCTCCCCAAGTGCGCGCATTTGTTCCACGCCGAGTGCGTGGACGCCTGGCTGAGCGCGCACTCCACCTGCCCCATGTGCCGCGCCGCCGTCGGCACGCCCGCCGCCGCATCCGCCAAGAAGAACGGCACCGCCGCCCCGGCGGACGGGACGGCGGAGGCGCTGCCACCTGTCTAGGCTGACGTGGCTGGACGTGCGCCTAGCTTCATCGGGAAGAGTGTGCTGATAGCTAGCTAGAAGGTGATTGACATAGGAGGACGGTATAGAGGCGTATTCGAGGCGTCGATTTATTTAATTTGGTTTTCGTAGTAGTATACGTACGTGTACAGGTGTATCTGTGACGTCGATTGCTCTGGTATTTGTACCAGCTACTGTACAGTTATTCTGATTGAAATATTGAATGAATGAATCTACTGTACTAGGGGACGTGCTGTAGCGCAGCGCAATCTTGTCGTAAGCGTCCACCTTTTGAACGGAAACCTTCTCGACTCTTCCGCGCGCGGCCGGGGTCGCCAACATCCACCAGTGTCTCCGTGACTCCGTCGCCCTCTCTCGACCGGGGTCTCGGTTGACGGCTTGACGCGCGCACCAACGTGCGTATATATGTCAACTCCCGCGCGACGCCAGCTTCCACTAGAGTGCGAAACCGCGGCACCAGCCGAGAGCCGACTGCTTTTGCAAGGTGAACATCTTCGAGGCGTTTTCCAGCCGGGACGTCGTCCGTAAACTTGTCTTACCCTTTTAGTACTCTCTACTAACTGTTTTTAACATGATATATCTAGATTATTTTAATAACTAGATACTTATAGATAAGTACTAGTGGTCGGAGGAAGTAGATTGTTTTCGTTGGAAGTACGAGTATTTTTAAACTTTACCTGCAGACAGGGAGGTGCTGTGCCGCGTGTCAGGTCTCTAGCGGTATGAAACCCGGTGGAATCATAATATGCGATGGGAGACTCGCCTGCCTGACCCTAACGTAGTTTATTTCTGGCTTTCGCAAAGCGGCCGACGCCTTCACCGACTCCGTTTTGTATTGCAGCCCGCGCATTTGGCATCTCCAGCTGTGAGTATATTGCTCGATGCCAGGAAGCTCTGTGTATTTATTGCTGCTGCCTCAAGCTGATGGGAAGGTGGCAACTACGAGCTGCTAGTGGTACATCAGAGGTACACGCAATTCATCCATTGAGCAAGCAAAGCGTAAGAGCATCTCCAGTCGCTCACTTAAAGGTCTCCAAACCTCGTTTGGGGGCGCCGATGCAGAAAATCACACCTATTCGTGGCTCCCAAAATACTTTTTCATCTGGTGCGGTGCAAAGATTCGTCCGGCACCCTGTGGAAACCCAGCGCACGGGGTGGCGAGCAGGGGCGTCGGCTACGCCTCAAAACTCTTTAGGCCAGCCCTGCCGGTGAGAGGAGCTAGTTTTTTCCCAATTCGGCCACCCCATCTCGCCTACCTCTAGTAGATTGCCGCCGTGCTGCCTCGACGCATGTTTCTCGGCAAACCAGTTCTTCCACCAAAATCGGCGCAGCACCACGCCATATCTCACCGCCTGACACCTTTATGTGGTGTTGCACCGTCCCGCTGGGCATTCCCGCGGCCGCATCACCGCCACCTTGCACACGAGGTGTTCGGCGATTTGCCGAAACCATGGACGAGCTCATGAACTCTAACGACGAGGCTATGTTCGCCAGTCTGATGGAGGAGGAAGCTGAGATTGCCGTCGGCAACGGTGATGAGCATTTGATGATGATGTCTTGCCTCATGGCGATGTACGCAAGAGATGATGCAAAGCTGCGGCGAGGAGGGTCGGCGCCTGGATGCCGCAAGATCAAGCCGAGGCAACGGTTGGAAGGATATTGCATTCTCTTCGCCGACTACTTTGCCGATGACCCTTTGCACGACGATGTGGTATTTCGGCACCGTTTCCGAATAAGTCGGAAGCTCTTCCTTGAGATTGTCTATGCCGCTCGGAGTTGCGACAAATACTTCATATGCAAGAAGGATTGCACCGATATGGTTGGTTTTTCCTCACTTCAGAAGTGCACTGCTGCTTTGATGATGCTTGCAGATGGAGCTTCAGGTGATGCACAGAATGATTACATACGCATGGTCGAGTCAATGGCCATGGAGTGCATGTGTAGGTTCTGCAGGGCAGTGGAGGGCAGTGGTGTGGGTGTTTGGACCAGACTACACGAGAACACCCAATGAAGAAGACACTGCTCGGATCCTTGCCCAGAATGAAGGGCGAGGATTTCCTGGGATGCTGGGTAGCATCGAATGCATGCATTGGAAATGGTAGAACTACCTGTTTGCTGGGCAGGGTATGTACAAAGGTCACAAACGAGGTTGTAGTGTTGTACTAGAGGCTGTGGACGATCATGATATGTGGATTTGGCATACTTTCTTCAGTATGGCAATATCTCACAATGACATCAATGCACTGCAGTACTCGAATGTGTTCTCCCGGCTAGTTGAAGGCCATGCTCCTCCGGTGAACTTTGTGATCACCCTGCAAAAGGATACAACAAAGGATACTATTTGGCGGGAGGCATCTATCCAAGATGTGCAACATTTGTGAAGACAATCACATGCGCTGTGCTAGGAGGTAAAAAGTCTTGGTTTGTGTAGTATCAGGAGGCTTGTAGGAAGGAAGTTGAGTGAGCATTTGGTGTGCTCCATGCTCGATTCGCTATTGTCTGGTTTCCTACACTTACCTGGTCGAAAGATCAGATGTGGGAGATCATGGATCCATGTGTGACCACGCACAATATGATCATTGAGAGTGAGCGGGAGCATCCGGTAATTGACACTGAACTGTATCACCGATAGGGCCCTCCTGTGACTCTTGATCAACACGTGCCTACCGCATTTGCTGCTTTTATTGCCATGCGTCAAGAAATTCGAGATGTGGATACCCATAGCCAACTGCAAGAAGATTTGGTGGAGTATTTGTGGATGTTCAAAGGAAACAACGCCTAGCTTTTTGTATTCTATTTATTTGGATTTCAAACTATTTATTATTTGGGTGTATGAACTATGCTTTGAATAGTTTATATGGATCTAGCGACGCTATTTCGTGCCGACTCAGTGCAGTGGCGGTAATGGCACTTTTCAAAAATTTGGGCCGAATCTACTCTAATTTGGGCCTCTTTGGGCTTTCGGGGCGCCGTATAGAGGCGAAGTTGGGACACCGCTGCCCCCCTGAACGGATCGTATGGGCACCTAGAGGGGGGGGTGAATAGGTGCTACTCAAATTTTAATTCTTTTTTCAATTTAGGCTTGACACAAAGGTAAATTCTCTAGATATGCAACTAAGGTGAATTTACCTATATGTCAACAAGCAAGCTAAGCAAGATATAATATATAAAGGCAATAAAGGATAGAGGTAACCGAGAGTGGAGCACACGGAGACACGGATGTAATTCCCGTAGTTCCTTCCTTTTTAGGGGAAGTACGTCTACGTTGGAGGGGTGTGGTTGCCACAAAGGCCTAACCAACGCCACAAAGGCTCACCCTATTCTCTGGTGCAAGCTTCCGCCACAAAGGCCTAGCTCACTTTCCACTAAGGGATTCCTCAAGGCGGAACCGGCCTTTACAATCTTGGGGCACGCATCCACAACCGAATTGGAGGCTCCCAAGCACAACACAATGATGTCAAACAACAAGTAGCAATATATCAAATACACAAACAAGGTCTTGGGACACAAGGGAACCCAAGACACAAGGGCCCTCAAGCAAATGAGAGGGGAAATCAAATCGCTTCGGTGAGGATGTAGATGATGGTCTTCTCCTTCGATTCTCCAAAGATCAAGAGCTTTGGTGGGTTGAGGGAGGAGATCTAGTTGATTTGGTGGCTCAACAATGGTGGTCTTCTTCTTTTTGGACGAGCTACCCATTGGAGAAGAAGGTGGGGGTATTTATACCCCCCCCCACAAAATCTGACTGTTGCCAGCCAGGAAGTCCGGCTAAAGCCAGAGATAAGTCCGGCTAAAGCCGGCCACACCGGCTAAAGCCGGCCTCACACCGGCTATAGCCGGCCTGAAATATCCGGCCCAGCCGGAAATAGCCGGACAAATAGCCGGTTGAGACCAGAGGCGCAGAGCCTCTCTCGAAAATGAGCAGTCCGGCTATAGCCGGTCTGGGGACCGGCTAAAGCCGGCCTTCCTGGCCCAACATTATATGAAACTTCTCCCAGAGCTTATTATCACCATTTCCTCAATAATTTCCTTTGGATAATGATAAATATCAAGTATAACATAGGAAACCCAATATCTTGTGCAAGAACATAATAAAATCCTGCAAAGCATAATCACACATTAATAGATAATGTATTGTTAACAAACGCCAAAATCAATTAGGCGGGAAATGCTCTTTCAATCTCCCCCTTTTTGGTGTTTGATGACAATACATAAATTTGCATGTTTCAAACGATATAAAATATAGACGGAGCTCCCCCTTGCTATGTGCCTTATTTTAAGTTTTGTATTTGAATACAAAGACACATCAACAATAAGAACTCCCCCTAGATTTTATAATGTGATACATATGTGCACAAGATATATATCATAATTCAATAGCACATAATCAACAAACATATAATATGACAAAATATAGCAAGTAGTAGATAACGATAACCATAAGGTCTACTACACAATAAGCATATAGTTCAACACATAGTAGTAGATGATAAGTTCAACCATGGGACACAAGCAAGCAAGCACACGATATAAGAGCTTGTGACCCAACCAAATCCAAATGGAAAACCACAAATCCAAATGGAACACATGCAAATGGGACTTTCTCCCCCTTTGGCATCAAGACGCCAAAAAGGGAGACCACAACACGAGATCACTCATCAACATCATCAAAGTCCTCATCATCCTCATCATCTTCTTGGTCATCGTCTTCTTCCTCTTCATCATCATCTCCATCTTCTTCCTCATCTTCATCATCAACGGCTTCCTTGCCCTTGGAGGTGACTTCGGCTAACTCCTTCCAATCAAAAGTTGAGCCCTCATTCCACTTGCCAAATGAAAAAGTGTCCTCGGATAGATCTTGCTCTTGGGACTCCTCTTCATGGCTAGCTCCTTTGCCCTTCTCCACAGCCCTCAAACGAGCATCCAAATCCCTTTGCTTCTTGTGGATGCGCTTGCGGTGCACATAGTCCTTGTATTGAGTTTGACACACATCATTGTTCATGCAAAACAAAGCCCTTTGCCACCACTTAAGCTTCTTCATTTCTTGAGCCATTCCACCACTTGGTGGATCCGCATTCTTCCTCCTAGAACCACTAGCATAGATGTTGCCACCCAACACATCACTCGAAGAGGGATAAGCACTTGAGGTGCTAGACACCAAATGAGCGGTCTTCTTGTAGAGCTTGTTGGGCTTGTGCACTTCCAACTCTTCATCAAGCAAATCTTCCTCAATCTCAAAGTCTCCTTCAATGCCTCTGTCAATGATAAGCCTCATGATGAATGGAGCATAAGGAGGAATCTTCCTATCAAGCATAGCAATCTTCATCTCCATGAAGATGAAGTACATCACATCGAGCTCCATCCCTTCACAATCTCTTCCGGCCTCGAAGACAAGACGGGCATGGTGGAGTAGATGCACAAGACCACCTCTGATAGAATCATTGTTGCCCCCACTTGGAGCAATGTTGGCACGGAATATCCGAAGCAGAATATCATAGAGGGGAAGGAGATTTGCAGTCTCTCCCGCTTTGCCCCCTGGACCATACAAACACTGGATCTTCCTCTTGTTGTACTCTGTGGTGTCAAGATGCAAGCGGGCACCTCTTGGTCGATGAATGCCATCAAACCTATAGCCCAAAAGCTTCCCAAAGCGAGACATGGTCGAGTACTTCCTCACTTTACCTGACATCCAAGTGAAACCAACCTCATCCCGAGTATCAAACTCCAAAGTGGCAAAGAACTGCTGAATCAGATGAGGATTGTAGTCTTGCTTGAAGACCATCAACTTGTGCAAACCCAACTTCTCGGTGACCCACAGAGCATCGGCAAAGTACTCATCCCTGGACAGCGATGCAATGTTGGTGACCTTCATGGGGCAAACCTTTGTGCTCATGGTCTCATAAATCTGCTCAAATATCCTCTGATGCTCTGACCGGTAGAAGGAACCACTGTCGATGTCCCTCGGCAAGGCATAGAACTTCTGCTCACGGAACTCACGGTACTCTTGCTTGGACAGCTTCTTGAGATCACCAATGTTGGCAAACAGAGATTTCTTCTTCCATTCTTCCAACCGCTTCTTCTTCATAGCAGCTGTCATACGGGCATCTTGATGCTCTTGACGGCGGGCAAGAGAGGGATCAACATAGCGAGACCTCTTGGGTCGAGAACCACCTGCATACAGCACATATATAGAAAGCATATAGGATAAGCATGCATGCCAGAGGATCAAATAGCAATAGCATAAAAGGAAAAAAAACAGGACTGTAAATGGTGATCTACACCGGCTATTTCCGGCCTTAGGCCGGCTTTAGCCGGTCTGACACCGGCAAAAGCCAGACCAGATGGACAAACTGCGAAATCACAGGAGTAGGCCACCAAAACTAGTCCAGTACTTTCAATTTATGCAATGCAGGAAGGAAATCACGAATCCAAACATTCCCAGATGAACCAAGGTACCACAAGATCAACTAACCCTAACCCTAGAGAGAACTAGGGAGAGAGAGAGAGGAAGGGGGAGGATACCCTGGTCCATGAGGAGGGCGCCGGAGAGATGGCCGGCCGATGAGAGGGCACCGGCGGCCGGAGAGGAGGCGATCGACGGCGGCGGCGGCGGCTTCAAGAGAGAGGGGTCGAGTGGAGAAGAATAGTCGTGGGGGTAACTGAGGAAACCCTCACCCCCACGGCCTAATGACTTGGACTCGAAATCCCCAGGCCGGCTATAGCCGAGGAGCCCGGCTAAAGCCGGACACCGGCTATTTCCGGTGACAGACCGGCTATAGCCGGTCAAGATGACCCAAAACAGATGATTTTCATTTCAGGAAATTCTGGGCATGCAAGAGAGGATGATTTGGCTTTAGATAAGTGGGCTTAGGACAGAAAACATGCATGGAGTGGTTCTCGGCACTTGGCATTGCAAAACACAAGAAAACTTTAGAAAATCCAATGCAAGTGCCTTCCCATTTCAAGGATAGAGACAATGACGAAAAAGCTCCATAAAACTCAAATAGAATTTGCAAGGAATCAACTCTTCGAAAAGAAGAGGTCGGTGGTCAAGGCCACCATGTATGAGTGTTATGGCATTGGACCGCGAAGATATATCTTGGGTCCATAACCAATACTCGTCATTGAAACTCATATATCACAAAAATGATAGAAAGAGAACAATTTTGTCACTATTGGCATAATGGGGGGAGGGATAGCCCAATAGATTAGGACCGCACTCCCCCTATCTCCATGCCCACACCTAAACCAAACAAGCATTGAAGATAGGTGTATTTGCAAGATGCTCAAGCCACACTCCTTGAATCAATGATATTTAGCTCATTCCTCAAATATCCAAATCTTGCTTCATCAAGGGGCTTCGTGAATATGTCGGCAAGTTGATCCTTGGTGCTTACATATGCAAGCTCAATATCACCACGGGCAACATGATCTCTAATAAAGTGATTCCGGATCTCAATATGCTTGGTTCTTGAATGTTGCACCGGATTATAGGCTATCTTGATAGCACTCTCATTGTCACATAAAAGAGGAACTTTGTCACAATTGACACCATATTCCTTTAGAGTTTGCCTCATCCATAACAATTGAGTGCATCCACTTGCGGTGGCAATATATTCGGCTTCGGCGGTGGAGAGAGATATACAATTTTGCTTCTTAGAAGACCAACACACCAAAGACCTACCAAGAAATTGGCAAGCTCCGGAGGTTGATTTCCTATCATCCTTGTCACCGGCCCAATCCGAATCCGTGAAGCCACAAAGAGAGAAATCCGAGCCTTTGGGATACCAAAGCCCATAAGTTGGGGTATGAACCAAATATCGAAAGATTCTCTTAACCGCCATAAGGTGGCTTTCTTTAGGAGCGGCTTGATACCTTGCACACACACCTACACTCAACACAATATCGGGTCTAGATGCGCAAAGGTAAAGCAAAGAACCGATCATAGAATGGTATACCTTTTGATCCACATCTTTACCATTGGGATCAAGTTCAAGATGACATTTTGTGGCCATTGGTGTGGCGGCCCCATTTAGTTCCTTCATCTTGAACATCTTGAGCATGTCTTGGACATATTTGGCTTGATAAATGAAAGTCCCTTCTTTCAATTGCTTGATTTCAAAACCAAGAAAGAACTTCATTTCGCCCATCATAGACATCTCGAACCTATCGGTCATAAGCTTTGAAAATTCATCATTAAAAGCTTTGTTAGTAGAGCCAAAGATAATATCATCAACATATAGTTGGCATACGAAAAGCTCCCCATTGACCCTCTTAGTAAAAAGAGTAGGATCGATTTGCCCAACTTCAAACCCACGGTCTACCAACAACTCCCTAAGGTGCTCATACCACGCACGTGGGGTTTGTTTAAGGCCATAGAGTGCCTTATGGAGTTTGTAGACATGGTTAGGAAAGTTGAGATCCTCAAACCCCGGGGGTTGCTTAACATACACTTCCTCTTTCAATGGACCATTAAGAAATGCACTCTTAACATCCATTTGTTGCAACTTAAAATTATGATGAGTGGCATATGCAAGAAGGATACGGATGGACTCAAGACAAGCCACGGGAGCATAAATCTCTCCAAAGTCAATGCCTTCAACTTGAGAGAAACCTTGAGCAACCAATCTTGCCTTGTTCCTCACAACAATACCATGCTCATCTTGCTTGTTCTTGAATATCCACTTTGTGCCAATCACATTGCGGCACTCCTTTGGCTTCTCTACTAACACCCAAACATTATTGCGCTTGAAGTTGTTGAGTTCTTCATGCATAGCATCCAACCAATCTGGATCTTCAAGTGCTTCAAATACTTTCTTGGGTTCAACCATGGAGATATAAGCATGATGAGAGCTAAATTGTGCCAATTGACGCCGGGTTGACACTTTGCTTCTTAAATCTCCAATAACCCTCTCAAGGGTATGACCTTTAAGTTCCAAGTCCCTTTCAACTCTTTTCTTGCGACGGGCTTCGATCTCCTTATTTGACCTTAGAGGAGTCACTTGATCATCTTGATCATTTTGGTCCCCGTCTTGACCATCAAATTGACCTTGATCATCATTATCTTCATGAGTAGGTTGATCTTGGTCTTGTGAAGAATTAGGGGCGGTTGAGATAACCGGAGAGGATGGTGGTGCCCCTTCTTCTTCATGAAGGTCCTTGTCTTGTTCTTCGGTTGGTGCATTACTTGCTTCCTTGGGAGAGGCTTGTTGAGCTTGTGAAGATGAAGGCTCCACTTGAGTAGAGCATAGTCCTTCCCGGTCGGCCACAAGGTGTCCCTCAATGGGGCGGAAAAATCCCACGCCCATTCTTCCTATGGCTTCTCGAGGTATTTCATCATCTACATCACAAGAAACAACATCTCGCCCCCCTTGGGAGCCATCATTCTCTTCGAATACCACACTACAAGATTCTTTAACACGTCCGGTGGACTTGTTGAAGACTCTATAAGTGTGGGATTCGGCACCATAACCAACAAAAATACCTTCTATTGCTTTCGGATCAAATTTACCTAAACGAACTCCTTTTCTTTGAAAGAAACACTTACACCCAAAAACCCGGAAGTAGGAGATGTTGGGCTTGCTTCCGGTGAGTATTTCATATGGAGTCTTGTTTAGGCCTTTGCGGAGGAAGAGCCGGTTTGAAGAGTGACAAGCCGTAGAGATAGCTTCGGCCCAAAAGTTGTATGGAGACTTAAACTCCGCCAACATGGACCAAGCCATATCCATAAGAGTCTGGTTCTTCCTTTCGGCTACACCATTTTGTTGAGGGGTGTATGCAGCGGAATATTGATGACGAATCCCCTCATCACTAAGAAATCCATTTAAGGTGTAGTTCTTGAACTCCGAGCCATTGTCACTTCTAATTGCCAAAATAGTTTGCCCATGTTGACGTTCAACTTCCTTGGCAAAGTCGATGACGGTTTGTTGAGTCTCACTCTTATGCTTGAAAAAGTAGACCCAAGTATATCTTGAATAGTCATCAACAATCACCAAACAATATTTCTTCCCACCAAGACTTGCATGAGAGGGAGGACCAAAAAGATCCACATGAAGGAGCTCCAAGATCCTCTTGGAAGAAATGATAGTCTTGCTTGGGTGGGGAGAATCATGCATTTTTCCTAGAACGCAAGCCCTGCAAACACGATCTTTGGCAAAAGAAACATTCTCTTTTAGTCCGAGTATGTGGCCACCCTTGTGAAGTCTTTGCAAAGTTCTCATATTGACATGGGCTAGTCGGCGATGCCAAAGCCAACCCACATCGGCCTTTCCAAATAAACACATTGCACTTGTAGTGGTTTTCCCCGAAAAGTCCACCACATACAAGTTATTTTCAATGTGTCCAACGAAAGCGACCTTTAGAGACTTGCTCCACAAGAGTACCACAATGTCATTATCAATGAAGACGGCAAAGCCCATCTTACCAAGTGCACGAACTGAAAGTAAATTGTAACCTAGGGTCTCAACAAGCATGACGTCCACAAGGGAAATATCCGGTGCGACCACCACCTTGCCAAGACCCAATACCTCGGATTGTGACATGTCTCCATAAGTGACGGTTATGTGGTTGTCATTTGGTCTCATCTTCGTCATAATCTCCTTGCTTCCGGTCATATGACTTGTGCATCCACTATCAAGCACCCATTTTGATCCACCGGAAGCATAGTCCTACAAGAGATCATTGCTTGGTTTTAGGTCCCCATTTTTCAATGGGTCCTCTTTTGTCAGCAACAAGGGTCTTTGGAACCCAAATAGACCAAGCAACATAACCATCATTTGGACCAACATATTTTGCATAAACATCACCATAATAATCACGAAATAAAACATAGTGAGGGTTAGCAATTCCCGCATGATCATCATGAGTGGCTTTGCCACCCACAATAGGATCCTTCTTTGCTTGAGCGGGCTTGGCCTTCTTTTTCTTGTTGTTCTTCTTCTTCTTCTTTGAGACATAGCCAATCCCCGTTTTATCACCAAATGCCTTTTGCTTACTCAAAAGGTCATTCAAGTTTTTCTCACCTATGGGAATGGAGGACTTGGCAAGCTCATCTTTCAACCTAGCATTTTCTTCAATGATATTTGCATGATCACAAGTAGAAGTAGAAGAACTAGGCACATTATTCTTAGTCAATTGAATTTGAAGTTGTTCATGTGACTTGGTAAGAATAGAGTGTTCACTTTTCAAGGCCTTGTGAGCCTTGTCAAGATCTTCTAAATCCTTAACAAGTATATCATGACCAACACCAAATTCAACCTTTTCCTTTTTAAGCATTTTTACTTTAGCACGAGCATGGTCTCGCTCTTTAATGAGTTTGGAAACAACTTCATTATTAGCTTCCTCAATGGAATCGAGCTTCTCTTCAAGAGTTGCTCGTTCCTCTTGCTCTTCTTCAAGAGACTCGGTTAGTGAGGCAATATCTTGAGCATATTCGTTTTCAAGCCTCATTTGTTCATCTAGTTTTTCTAGAGTTTTACCATATTGGCTCAATAGACGTTCAAAGTGAAGCTTGTGAACACCATCTACACTAGACACATAATCATCAAAAGCAACAATTTATTCCTTTACTCTAAGACTAGCAAGATCATTCAAGGAAGCATCATTTGTCTTAGAGGAAGAGAAAGATGTGGGTGATACCTCGGAAGACTTGGCCATAAGGCACTTGACGTTCTTGACAAGAGAGTCCTCATTGGGGGATTCAAAGAGTGATGTGGGGGAAGTGGAGGTGGTTGCCATTGCGGCCATCTCACTAGTTGTGGTTTCTTCTTCATCACTCTCACTTGCGGAGTACTCTTCTTGAGTCAAGAACACAAACTTCGGTTGTTTCTTCTTTGGTCCACCCTTCTTCACAAATGGCTTCTTGGATGGTGACTTGGTCTTGCTTTTGAAGATGAGCTTCCCACCATGGTCTTCTCTCTTCTCATAAGGGCACTCGGCAACAAAGTGAAATCTATCATTGCAATTGTAGCATGTCCTCACCCTTTGACCATTGGTGTCATTCCTTTGATAGCCACTTGACTTGCTTCTTCTTTGATTGTCTTCTTTAGCCTTGTGTGGATCAACCCAAAAGGTTTTTCCATAGAAGGCCATGTGCTCATTGTACTCATGTCTTATGTCCTCGGGACACATTTCTAGCCTTGCATCAATGCTTGCTTGAAGAGGAATCTCTTTCTCAACCACACTAGCCTTTAATGCAAGATTGGAGCTTCTTTGCATTCCTATGGCACGAGCACGAGCATCTTCCGCATTTTGTGCGGCCACCTTGTAGGCTTGAATCTCTTGCATCACTTGATTGGAAGTCATCTCATTGAAGTTGTGCTTGCCTTGAACACTCTTCACATCCGCGGGCTCATATGGAGTAAGAGCAAGAATGTACTTCATCTTGATCCACTCATCATCAATATGGTGAGCACCGAGGTTCTTGAAGGTGGTAGCGATAGCCTTGAGTCTTCTATACATCTCTTGATGGTCCTCACCATCCAACATGAAGAACCCCTCCGCTTGATTTGAGAAGGCCACATATCTTGTTTTCTTCATACTCTCATTGCCAACAAAGACGTCGGAGAGTCCTTGCCAAGCTTCTTTGGCGGTGGAGAAATGTTGGATATGAGGCAAGTCCTTGGACCCAACGGCGACTTGAATCATGTGGAAAGCGGTAGCATTGAGTTGACTATCGACCGTCTCTCTTCTTGTCATGTTGTGTGGATCCACGGCCTTGAAACCTTCCTCAACGATCCTCCAAAGCTCGATGCAAGAACTGCGCATATGAGAGATCATTTGATATTGCCATTGACCAAAATTTAATGCATCAAGCTTAGGTGGATCTCCTCTATGGTTAATATGAGGATGAGGAACCGGCGGGTCGGGTGAATACCAATGAGGGAATTCACCTTTCCCGTCGCCCTTGGTGGAAGACTTAGCATCGCCATTTTTATCGGTATCCTCCACATCAACCACCACATTCTCCACTTGTGGAGTAGCGGGTTTTTCCGGAAGTGGAGGAGCATTAGGAGTTTTAGCTTGCATGAGTTGCGCTATCATTTCACGCAACTCATTTATTTGAGATGTCATGGAAGTCATGGATGATTCCAAAGATTTGAACTCACCCATGGAAACTTGACCCGAGCCCTCACTCGGAGAGGTGTCCATACTCTTAGGCGGTTAAGCCCGAATAAAGAGCCGAGGCTCTGATACCAATTGAACGGATCGTATGGGCACCTAGAGGGGGGGTGAATAGGTGCTACTCAAATTTTAATTATTTTTTCAATTTAGGCTTGACACAAAGGTAAATTCTCTAGATATGCAACTAAGGTGAATTTACCTATATGTCAACAAGCAAGCTAAGCAAGATACAATATATAAAGGCAATAAAGGATAGAGGTAACCGAGAGTGGAGCACACGGAGACACGGATGTAATTCCCGTAGTTCCTTCCTTTTTAGGGGAAGTACGTCTACGTTGGAGGGGTGTGGTTGCCACAAAGGCCTAACCAACGCCACAAAGGCTCACCCTATTCTCCGGTGCAAGCTTCCGCCACAAAGGCCTAGCTCACTTTCCACTAAGGGATTCCTCAAGGCGGAACCGGCCTTTACAATCTTGGGGCACGCATCCACAACCGAATTGGAGGCTCCCAAGCACAACACAATGCTGTCAAACAACAAGTAGCAATATATCAAATACACAAACAAGGTCTTGGGACACAAGGGAACCCAAGACACAAGGGCCCTCAAGCAAATGAGAGGGGAAATCAAATCGCTTCGGTGAGGATGTAGATGATGGTCTTCTCCTTCGATTCTCCAAAGATCAAGAGCTTTGGTGGGTTGAGGGAGGAGATCTAGTTGATTTGGTGGCTCAACAATGGTGGTCTTCTTCTTTTTGGACGAGCTACCCATTGGAGAAGAAGGTGGGGGTATTTATACCCCCCCACAAAATCTAACCGTTGCCAGCCAGGAAGTCCGGCTAAAGCCGGAGATAAGTCCGGCTAAAGCCGGCCACACCGGCTAAAGCCGGCCTCACACCGGCTATAGCCGGCCTGAAATATCCGGCCCAGCCGGAAATAGCCGGACAAATAGTCGGTTGAGACCAGAGGCGCAGAGCCTCTCTCGAAAATGAGCAGTCCGGCTATAGCCGGTCTGGGGACCGGCTAAAGCCGGCCTTCCTGGCCCAACATTATATGAAACTTCTCCCAGAGCTTATTATCACCATTTCCTCAATAATTTCCTTTGGATAATGATAAATATCAAGTATAACATAGGAAACCCAATATCTTGTGCAAGAACATAATAAAATCCTGCAAAGCATAATCACACATTAATAGATAATGTATTGTTAACAAACGCCAAAATCAACTAGGCGGGAAATGCTCTTTCACCCCCCATACGGAAATTGGCGCCGGTGCCCCCCCATATGGAAATCGGCGCTGGTGCCCCCCCCTCCCCACATACGGCGAAAAAAGCTTGCGCCGGACGCCGTATGGGGAGTGGGGCGAGTGGAGATGCTCTAAGTACATGGTGTATGTGAATGATACAACGAAGCAATAAACAACCAAACACCCTCTCATTGTAATATAGTGCACGGCAATTTCGGATGACAATACATACCGACGAACACCTTCTGTGCAAGGCGGAAGCAAGATGGTTAGAGCGATGTGTGAGACGACTCAACCCACGTGCGTGCTCATAGAAGAGTGTCCAGCAGCCAGAGGTAGTGCGAGGGATTTACGCTATGGTTAGACAACAGCCCCGCGGCAAACGAGATTTACGCTGTGGTTAGACAACAGCCCCGCGGCAAACGAAACGGCAATGACCGAGGTGGCCAGTGGCGATAGAGTTGAGGTTGGGAGAGGTATGGGGCATGGAGTTTATGCTGTGGGTAGCTCACATGTGATGCCCCTACCGGTATCGGTGTTACCGGATCTTTCTGGTGCTACCAAGACGATTCCCAAGGCACCAGGTTATGTTGGTAGCACCAGAGAGTTTTTTAGCCATATGGGCTTTGTTGGGCGGGCAGTTTTCGTGTCTGGTGGCCCCATAACGTTTGACGAGGGTTATGAGTCTGTTTGTTTAGACTTCTATTTCTACTTTTAGGGTCTAGAAGCAGAATCTGAAACAAACTGCAAAGCATTCATGCAGGAAATATAATAGTACTGAGATTGAATTGAATGCTTTCTATCGCAGAAGTCCCCTTGCTCCCGATATAATAGTGGAAATATAATAGAAATGGTATCGGTTCATGCAGGAAATATAATAGTGGAAATATAATAAACCGATACCATTTATATTATATTTCCTGCATGAGAAAAATTATTACTCAAGTTTATTATTGTTGTCGCCGTGAAAATGCAACATGAAGAGGGAGTATGCGATGATCCAGTTAAAGTAAAGGATGTGTTCAACGGCTGTGTTGCTAGTCGTTGGACACAAACATGATTGACACAATATCTTTAGTAACTGCGTCTAGCCTCGATTCACGGACTATAGACACCTAGTATCGATGAGGGTGCGACCGTGGGCACAAAAGCGACAACTGAGTTACGTGTCAAGGCCATTTTCCACCAACAAGATACAACTTTCACCAAGATCATGTAGGCCCAAAGTCCATTACAAAAGGAATGAAAATTACAAAGTATGATAAAAAATAACAAACAGAAAACCAGATTACAAATATTACAACAGTTCTTCCAGAACCTCGACTAGATTAAAAAAATCGAACGCGGTTGTCGGTTTTTGTTGCAACATTGTCCCGTGTTGATGCAAAAAATACACTAGCGAGACCAATTTCATCCGTGGGGAGCAATGTGGGTTAAAACTAGTCATAATTATACTATATTTTTATACTTAATATATTATATTTTATAAGGAACAAACTTAAGCATTAAATTTTCTACTTAGCCACATAATAATATTGCCAAGAAGTAGAGAATTCTTTGTTATAGAATTTAACATGTATCATTGAGAAATACACACGTGCAATCCTAAATTTAAGATGTATATTGTAGTAGAAGATACTTCATTTTTCACCATATGTCACTTAAAAGATTAAGCAAGATTTCCTTAAACATACCTCCACTTATTAAGTTATAGCAGTTGCATAAATAACAATGTACATATTTATATGTGTGTGTGTTTGTGTATTTTCTTATATTCTCAAATATCTTGATGCACATATGTGAAGTATACAATTCAACAAATATCATTATAGCTATTTACGAGTAGATTCAAGCAAATAGACTAGTTTATAAGGTTGCATGGGCCCCGGCTTTAATGGTGGTCAATTGTGTTTACATATTGTAGCTAGTTCGATATAATGCTGAAGAATCTTTGTTTGCCTTAGACTTGGTATTTGAACGATGTTGAATTTGATAATAAATCATATAAACAAGTTCTCCTTCTTATTTCCTCAGTTAAGTCCTCCTAACCCACAAAATAACTATAAATTTGCTAGGATAAATCATATAAGTATAGTTGAAATAAATTGTAGTACTAAGGAAGTGACTAGAACCCTAACTAAACTATGAACCACACTTATCATATTGAGTTGTTTGTGTGTGTTCGTATGTATGTAGTATGAAATTGCTTCGGGATATCGGATATGTTTTTTAACATCCATTAAACTTCAATAATATATAATATTGTAGTGGATACTGGTATGTGTGTTGGGCCTCCGTCGTTTGAGGGCCGATCATCCTATTTGTCGTTGCTTCGGAGCACAGGTCGACGTAAATGAGCGCCACACATACCGCCCACCACTCTCCTCAACTATAATTATCCTACCAGCTCCATTGCCGCTCTCACATCCATCTTCTGCTTCTCTGCTCCTCACCACCTCCTCCCTCGCTACAGCTCGCCATAGAACTCCAAGCAGACATGTTGGAATTATGCCCTAGAGGCAATAATAAAGATGTTATTATTATAATTCTTGTTCATGATAATGTTTATATTCCATGCTAGAATTGTATTAAGCGGAAACTTTAATACTTGTGTGGTTTATGAACAACACCGTGTCCCTAATAAGCCTCTATGGACTAGCTCATTGATTAATGATGGTTAAGGTTTCCTAACCATAGACATGTGTTGTCAATTAATAATGAGATCATATCATTAGGAGAATGATATGATGGACAGACCCAAATAAAGCAGAGCAATTAGATCGTGTCATCGTGTTCATCTTTGCGAAGCTTTTCCTATGTCATGTATTGTATTCCTTAGACCATGAGATAATACAACTCCCTAGTATCGGAAGAAAGCTTTGAAGTCATCAAACGTCATCCTATGTGAGGGTGATAATAAAGGTGTCTCTCAGGTGATCGGAAAGTACTTGTTGGGTTGTATGTATCGAGATGGAATTTGTCCCTCCCAAGTCGGAGAGATATACTTCGGGCCCACTCGGTAATCGATATCAACACCGCTTGCAAGCATGTGGTTAAGGAGTTAATCACAAAGTGATATCGGATTACGGAATGAGTAAAGTACTTGCTGTGAACGAGATTGAACTAGGTATGGCGATACCGACGATCAAATCTCGGGCGAGTAAAATATCGTGTGACGAAGGGAATACATATACGGGATTAATTGAATCCTGACATCGTGGTTCATTCGATATGATCATCGATGAATATGTGGGAGTCAATATGGGTTTCCAGATCCCGCTGTTGATTATTGATAGAAGATCATGTCTACATATTCTCGAACCCGTAGGGTCACACACTTAACGTGTATCGATGCTAGGATAGAATGGATAATTGGTTTATGAGTTTTATTTCGGAGTCTCGGATGAGATCCAGGACGTCACGAGAGGTTCCGGAATGGTCCGGAGAATAAGATTCATATAAAGGAAAGCAGTTTTTGGATTCCGGAAAGGTTTCGGAGTTTATCGGTATTGTACCGGAAGGTTCTAGAAGGTTCTGGAGTGGGACCAACGTGGGCCCACTTGACGGAGGCCTGCGTGGGCCTAAGGGGAAGTTCCCTGGCCGCCCTGGGCCAGGCGCACAAGGCCCCTAAGGCCCAGCCGGCCAGCCCAAGGGGAAACCCTAAGGGAGTCTTCAAAGAAGGAAGGGGGGAAACTTGCCCCTCACTCTTCCTACTCCAAGTCGGCGTCCTAGGGTTTGGGGAGAGGCCAAGCTGGCCGGCCACCCCTCTATATATAGGGGGGCAAGGGCGCAGCCCTCTACACCCTTAACCCAAAACCCTAGCCGCCAACTGCTGCCCTCCCTCTCTCTCTCTCGCGACTGCGCGTAGGCGAAGCCCTGCCGCAGAAACTCTCCACCATAAGCACCACGCCGTCGTGCTGCTGATCCAATCTATCTCTCCACCATACTTGCTGGACCAAGGAAGGAGGAGACGTCGCTGCACCGCACGTGTGCAACTCTCGGAGGCGCCGCCACTTGCGGCGTAGGATCGGATCGGATCGCGAGGAGGAGACGGCAAGTACGACTACGTCAACCACGTTCTATTGAACGTTTCCACTGTGCGAATCTTCAAGGGTATGAAGATCTCATCTACCTCTCTCGTTGATTATATCTCCTAGATTAGATCTTGGCTTTCTCGTTCGCATCCGTAGGAAATTTTTTGATTTACTATGCTGCGAAACCCTTCAGTGGTATCAGAGCCAGATCTATGCGTAGATGTGTTTCACAAGTAGAACGCAACATGTTTGTTGCGGGCGTTGATGTTTTCTGTTGCAAACTTCTTGTTGTGTATTTCTTATGGCGCGGTATAGTGAGATCGAAGCGGTCCAGGCCAACTTTACGCGACCGCATTCGCGAGACCGGCTCCGCACTTGACGTGTGGCTTGTTCCACACATGCGGCTGGTGGATGCCAGTTTCTCTCACTATAGTAGTCATGGGAGTTACATCGGATGTTAGCAACCATAATATCACCGTTGTGGCTTTTCGTAGGTAAGAATCGTTCTTAGCTTGCTACTCCCATAAGCCACGTAAAACATGCAACAACAAAGTAGAGGCGTCTAACTTGTTTTTGCAGGGAGTGTTTTGTGATATGGTATGGCCCAAGACATGATGAGTATGAATTGAGTTGTATGCAATGATCATGTTTTGTAATCCTTCACGACTTGCATGTCGATGAGTTCACAACCGGCAGGAGCCATATGGTTGTCTTTATAATTATGTATGACCTGCATGTCAACTTCTTATACGCCATGTAATAGCTTTACTTTATCGCTAAGTAGTTAGCAATAGTTGTAGTTGCTATTCGTGGTGGAGGCAATCATGGTGGAGTGATGGAGATCATGCCGGCGCGCACAAGATGGAGATCATGGCGCGGAGATTGGCTATACCATGTCACATAAAATTATATGCATGTGATGTTTATCCTTTTATGTATCTTATTATGCTTAGATCGCGAAGGTAGCATTATAAGATGATTCCTCACTTAAAGATCAAGATAAAATTGTGTTCTCCCCTCGTATGCGCCGTTGCGAAAGATCGTCGTTTTCAAGCACCTCGTGATGATCGGGTGCTATAAACTCTACGTTCACATACAACGGGTGCAAGCCAGTTTTGCACACGCGGAAAATACTTGGGTTAGACTTGACGAGCCTGGCATGTACAGACATGGCCTCGGAACACACGAACCGAAAGGTTAAACATGAGTCATATGAATGATATGATCGACACTGAGTTGTCCACCATTGAAACCACATCTCTTCTCGTGAAGATCGGATTAGGTGTGGTGAATTTGGATCGTGTTCACTAAACAACTTGAGGGATGTTGAATTTAGTGGGAGTTCATCTAGTAATTTGATTAAGTTGAACTAGTTATCATGAACATAGTCTAAAATTGTACTTGCAATGTTGTAGATCAAATGGCTAAGTCCAACTTCAACTTCAACGTTTTTGCTGAGAAAGAAAAGCTTAAGAACAATGGGTCTAACTTCACCAACTGGTTCCGCAATCTGAGAATCATACTCGCTGGCGGACAAAAAGCCTATGTACTTGACAAAGCGCTAGGTGACACCCCTGCTGCAACTGCGAAAACTGAAGAACTTGCTGACTTCAATGCTCGTAGAGATGATTGTGATGTGATTATGAGTACCATGCTGTTTTCTATGGAACCGGAACTTCAAAATCGTTTTGAGAAGTACCGCGGGCCTTATGAGATACTTGAGGAACTGAAAACCATGTTTCAGACTCAAGCCCGTTCTGAGAGATATGAGATCTCTGAGAAGTTCTTTAACTGCAAGATGGAGGAAGGGAGTTCCGTTAGTGAGCACGCCATTAAGATGTCGGGCTACACTCAACGCCTTGAGCAACTGGACTGCAAGATTCCAGAGGAGCTCAAGATTGACAGAGTTCTACAATCACTCCCTCCTAGCTACAAAGGTTTTGTAGTTACTCATAATCAAATTGGTTCCACTGATACGATCACTGAGCTCTTCGCTAAGCTGAAAGCTGCGGAGGTGGATATCAAGAAAGACAATCATGTGTTGATGGTCAACAAGACCACTAGCTTTAAGAAAGCTAAGGGTGCAAAGAAATCCTTCAAGAAAGGCAGCGGCAAGCGCGTTGCTCCTACTGAGAAGAAGCTCAAGTCTGGACCTAAGCCGGACACTGAGTGCTTCTATTGCAAGGACAAGGGTCACTGGAAGCGCAACTGTCCGAAGTACTTAGCGGACAAGAAGGCTGGCACCATCAAAGGTATATTTGATATACATGTTATTGATGTCTACCTTACTAGCGCTCGTTGTAGTGCCTGGGTATATGATACTGGTTCAGTTGCTAATATTTGTAACTCGAAACAGGAACTACAGAATAGACGGCGGCTAGCAAGGGATGAGGTGACGATGCGCGTTGGCAATGGATCAAAAGTTGATGTGATGGCCGTCGGCACGCTCTCCTTAGTTTTACCTTCGGGATTAGTTTTAAACCTTAATAAGTGTTATTATGTGCCTGCGTTGAGCATGAACATTATATCTGGATCGTGTTTATTGCAAGACGGTTATTCATTTAAATCTGAGAATAATGGTTGTTCTATTTATATGAATAACATCTTTTATGGTCATGCACCTGTTGTGAATGGTTTATTTCTTCTGAATCTCGAAAGCAATGAAACACACATCCATAACATTGAGGCTAAAAGATGCAAAGTAGATAGTGATAATCCAACTTATTTGTGGCACTGCCGTCTAGGTCATATTGGTGTAAAACGCATGAAGAAACTCCATTCTGATGGACTTTTGGAGTCTCTTGATTTTGAATCATTTGACACGTGCGAACCGTGCCTCATGGGCAAGATGATCAAAACCCCGTTCTCCGGTATAATGGAGCGAGCAACGGACTTATTGGAAATCATACATACCGATGTGTGCGGACCAATGAGTATTTCGACGCGCGGTGGATATCGCTATTTTCTCACTTTTACTGATGACTTAAGTAGATATGGGTATATCTATTTAATGAAACATAAATCTGAAACGTTTGAAAAGTTCAAAGAATTTCAGAACGAAGTGGAAAACCATCGTAACAGGAAAATTAAATTTCTGCGATCCGATCGTGGAGGTGAGTATTTGAGTTATGATTTTCTCACGCATCTTAAAGCAAGCGGAATCGTTTCGCAACTCACGCCACCCGGAACACCACAGCGCAATGGTGTGTCTGAACGTCGGAATCGAACTCTATTAGATATGGTGCGATCAATGATGTCTCTTACAGATTTGCCGTTATCATTTTGGGGTTATGCATTAGAAACCGCTGCATTCACTTTAAATAGGGCACCATCTAAATCCGTTGAGACGACACCGTATGAACTATGGTTTGGTGCTAAACCTAAGTTGTCATTTCTTAAAGTTTGGGGATGCGAAGCTTACGTCAAGAAGTTGATGCCGGACAAGCTCGAACCCAAAGCGGAGAAATGTGTCTTCATAGGATACCCTAAGGAAACGATTGGGTATACCTTCTACCACAGATCCGAAGGCAAAGTGTTTGTTGCTAAGAACGGATCCTTTCTTGAGAAGGAGTTTCTCTCGAAAGAAGTGAGTGGGAGGAAGGTAGAGCTAGACGAGGTTATTGAACCTTCTCTCGAGTTGGAGAGTAGCGCAGCACCCGAAATTGTTCTGGCGCCGCCTGCACCAACAAGAGAGGAAGCTAATGATAAAGATCATGAAACTTCGAACGATGCTACTACTGAACTTCGTAGGTCGACAAGGTCACGTGCCACTCCTGAATGGTACGGCAACCCTGTCTTAACCGTCTTGTTGTTAGACAACAGTGAACCTGCGAACTATGAGGAAGCGATGATGAGCCCAGACTCTGAGAAATGGCTAGAGGCCATGAAATCTGAATTGGGATCCATGAGCGAAAACCAAGTGTGGACTTTGGTAGACCCTCCTAGCGACCGTAAGGCCGTTGAGTGCAAATGGATTTTCAAGAAGAAAACGGACGCGGATGGTAATGTTACTGTCTATAAAGCTCGGCTTGTCGTAAAAGGTTTTCGGCAAGTTCAAGGTGTTGACTACGATGAGACTTTCTCTCCCGTAGCGATGTTTAAGTCCATTCGGATTTTATTAGCAATTGCTGCGTTTCATGATTATGAAATATGGCAGATGGATGTCAAGACTGCGTTCCTCAATGGCAACATTGATGAAGAGTTGTATATGATGCAGCCCGAAGGTTTTGTCGATCCTAAGGATGCTAATAAGGTGTGCAAACTTCAGCGTTCCATTTATGGACTGAAGCAAGCATCTCGGAGTTGGAACCTTCGTTTTGATCAAGTGATCAAGAGTTTTGGATTTGTTCCAAATTGCTACGAAGCTTGTATCTACAAGAAAGTGAGTGGGAGCTCGGTGACATTTTTAGTACTATATGTGGATGACATATTGATTATTGGAAATGACATCGATATGCTTAACGATGTGAAGAGTTATTTGAATAAATGTTTTTCAATGAAAGACCTAGGGGAAGCTGCTTATATATTAGGTATCAAAATCTATAGAGATAGAGAAAGACGCCTAATAGCTTTAAGCCAATGTACATACCTGGACAAGGTTCTGAAGAGGTTCAGAATGGATAAAGCAAAGAAAGGTTCATTGCCCATGTTGTCAGGTAAGATATTGAGCAAGGCTCAGTGTCCAGCTACGGTAAAAGATAGAGAAACTATGAGCAAAGTGCCATATGCCTCGGCCATAGGTTCTATCATGTATGCCATGCTGTGTACTAGACCGGATGTGTCCAATGCTCTTAGTTTGACGAGCAGATACCAAAGTGATCCAGGAGTGGAACACTGGACAGCCGTAAAGAACATCCTAAAGTATTTAAATAGGACCAAAGAAATGTTCTTGGTCTATGGAGGTGATGAGGAGCTCGTCGTAAAAGGTTACGTCGACGCTAGCTTCGACACCGACCCGGATGATTCAAAATCTCAGACAGGATACGTTTATATTTTGAATGGTGGAGCTGTGAGCTGGAGAAGCTGCAAGCAAAGCGTGATCGCGGGATCTACAACAGAAGCGGAATACATGGCTGCTTCAGAAGCATCAAGTGAAGGAGTTTGGATCAGAAACTTCATCACTGAGCTTGGTGTGGTTCCAAATGCCTTGGACCCACTGGAGATATTGTGCGACAACACTGGCGCCATAGCACTGGCTAAGGAACCAAGATATCATCCAAAAACCAAGCACATCAACCGCCGTTTCCATATAATTCGAGATTATATATCAGATGGAGATCTGAAGATTAGCAAAGTACATACAGATCTGAATGTCGCAGATCCATTGACTAAACCTCTTCCACGAGCAAAACATGATCAGCACCTTAATGCCATGGGTGTTAGATTGTTGCCAGATGTAAACTAGATTATTGACTCTAGTGCAAGTGGGAGACTGTTGGAATTATGCCCTGGAGGCAATAATAAAGATGTTATTATTATAATTCTTGTTCATGATAATGTTTATATTCCATGCTAGAATTGTATTAAGCGGAAACTTTAATACTTGTGTGGTTTATGAACAACACCGTGTCCCTAATACGCCTCTATGGACTAGCTCATTGATTAATGATGGTTAAGGTTTCCTAACCATAGACATGTGTTGTCAATTAATAATGAGATCATATCATTAGGAGAATGATATGATGGACAGACCCAAATAAAGCAGAGCAATTAGATCGTGTCATCGTGTTCATCTTTGCGAAGCTTTTCCTATGTCATGTATTGTATTCCTTAGACCATGAGATAATACAACTCCCTAGTATCGGAAGAAAGCTTTGAAGTCATCAAACGTCATCCTATGTGAGGGTGATAATAAAGGTGTCTCTCAGGTGATCGGAAAGTACTTGTTGGGTTGTATGTATCGAGATGGAATTTGTCCCTCCCAAGTCGGAGAGATATACTTCGGGCCCACTCGGTAATCGATATCAACACCGCTTGCAAGCATGTGGTTAAGGAGTTAATCACAAAGTGATATCGGATTACGGAACGAGTAAAGTACTTGCTGTGAACGAGATTGAACTAGGTATGGCGATACCGACGATCAAATCTCGGGCGAGTAAAATATCGTGTGACGAAGGGAATACATATACGGGATTAATTGAATCCTGACATCGTGGTTCATTCGATATGATCATCGATGAATATGTGGGAGTCAATATGGGTTTCCAGATCCCGCTGTTGATTATTGATAGAAGATCATGTCTACATATTCTCGAACCCGTAGGGTCACACACTTAACGTGTATCGATGCTAGGATAGAATGGATAATTGGTTTATGAGTTTTAGTTCGGAGTCTCGAATGAGATCCAGGACGTCACGAGAGGTTCCGGAATGGTCCGGAGAATAAGATTCATATAAAGGAAAGCAGTTTTTGGATTCCGGAAAGGTTTCGGAGTTTATCGGTATTGTACCGGAAGGTTCTAGAAGGTTCCGGAGTGGGACCAACGTGGGCCCACTTGACGGAGGCCTGCGTGGGCCTAAGGGGAAGTGCCCTAGCCGCCCTGGGCCAGGCGCACAAGGCCCCTAAGGCCCAGCCGGCCAGCCCAAGGGGAAACCCTAAGGGAGTCTTCAAAGAAGGAAGGGGGGGAAACTTGCCCCCCACTCTTCCTACTCCAAGTCGGCGTCCTAGGGTTTGGGGAGAGGCCAAGCTGGCCGGCCACCCCTCTATATATAGGGGGGCAAAGGCGCAGCCCTCTACACCCTTAACCCAAAACCCTAGCCGCCAACTGCTGCCCTCCCTCTCTCTCTCGCGACTGCGCGTAGGCGAAGCCCTGCCGCAGAAACTCTCCACCATAAGCACCACGCCGTCGTGCTGCTGATCCAATCTATCTCTCCACCATACTTGCTGGACCAAGGAAGGAGGAGACGTCGCTGCACCGCACGTGTGCAACTCTTGGAGGCGCCGCCACTTGCGGCGTAGGATCGGATCGGATTGCGAGGAGGAGACGGCAAGTACGACTACGTCAACCACGTTCTATTGAACGTTTCCGCTGTGCGAATCTTCAAGGGTATGAAGATCTCATCTACCTCTCTCGTTGATTACATCTCCTAGATTAGATCTTGGCTTTCTCGTTCGCATCCGTAGGAAAATTTTTGATTTACTATGCTGCGAAACCCTTCAAGACACCCATGGAGCCGGCCGAGCACGAGGCCAACGGCTTTGGCCACCGCTACCTCCACGAGTAGGAGGCTCGCGTCTTGTACGAGGCTGGCTACATTGCGCCGCCGCCTCCCCGGCATGTGGATGGTCAGTGCCGGGAGGATCCCCATCCCGCTAGTGTCGGACGTCGCGGCAAGGAGCAAGACGATCGACCGGCACTACTACGGAGATCTCTCACCGGAGCAGCGGGCGGACCAGATCTAAGACCCCGAGAACAACATCTAGTGTATCAAAACTTCTTTTGGCAGTGCCACGAATTTGAGCTGGCATAGTACAAGGGCAACAGCCCACCGCAGCCCAATAAGAAAACTGTCGGCCAAAAGATCTGGTGGGGTGCCCCCGGCCGTACGCTCGCCGCCATCCTTGATCACATCACCGTGGGCAACAACCCACTGCTCACCTACCTTTTGGTGTCGCAGCGCTGGACGCCGCGTGATACGTCTCAAACGTATCTATAATTTTTTATGCTCCATGCTTGTTTTCACACCATTTGCTTAGTGTTTCGTTACACTTCGTGGCATTTTTTATGCATTTTCCGGAACTAACCTATTAACGAGATGCCACAGTGCCAGTTCCCTGTTTTCTGCTGTTTTTGTGTTTCAGAAAAGTTACACAGGAAATATTCTCAGAATTGGACGAAACAAAAGCCAGACATCCAGAAATTTACCGAAGCTTCCAGAGGACCAAAGAGGAGACGGAGAGGGGCCACGAGCCGGCCACACAGTAGGGCGGCATGGCCCAGGCCCTGGTCGTGCCCCCTATGTGTGTGACCGCCTCGGTCCACTTCTGATGCCGCCCCTTCGCCTATAAAGACCCCCCGACGGAAAAAACCTAAGTACCCGATAAATTTTCCAGAAACACATCGTGATCCACCGCCATCGTCGACACAAGATCGGGAGGGCCCAGAAGCTCTTCCCGGCACCCTGCAGGAGAGGGGAATCACCACCGGAGGTCTTCTTCATCGCCATGCTTGCCTCCGGCGCGACGAGTGAGTAGTCTACCTTGGACTATGGGTCTATAGCAGTAGCTAGATAGTTGTCTTCTCCACCATGTGCTTCATGTTTAGATCTCGTGAGCTATTTTACATGATCGAGACTACCTTTATGTAATTATACATGTTGTGTTTGTTGGGATCCGATGAATATTGGTGTTATGATTGAGTTGATGTGCTGAATATTATCTTATGTTATCTCTATATTGTTTATGATCTTGCATGCTCTCCGTTGTTAGTAGCGATCTTGGCCGAGTTGATACTAGTGACTCCAAGAGGGGGTATTTATGCTCGATAGTTGGGTTCATGCCTCTATTTAATCTGGGGAAGTGACAGAAACCTCTAAGGTTGTAGATGTGTTGTTGCCACTAGGGAGAAAACAACATTCTTATGTCCAAGGACATATGCTTTGTTTACATTACACACTTTACTTAATGCAGTTATCTGTTGTTCGCAACTTAATACTCAAGGGGTCCTCGGATTGATTCCCCGCGATTGGATTATTAGTCATAGATGTAGTTGGATGGCGGTCTATGTATTTTGTTGTAATGCCCAGAGTAAATCTTATAGTGATCCTCTCGACATATGCACGTTGTCTTTATTCTATCAATTGCCCAACTGTAATTTGTTTACCCAACATGTGTTATTTATCTTATGGAGAGACACCACTAGTGAACTGTGGACCCCAGTCCAATTTCCTTTATATTGCTATCACCCATTTACTTTACTCGCACTATTTACTTTACTCGCATATTACTACTGTTTTCCACTCGATATACTCATTCCTTTGTTTACAGCAAACCGGTGAGATTGACAACCTCATCTTAAGTTGGGAGCAAAGTTCTTGGTTGTGTTGTGTGCAGGTTCCGTGTTCCTACTAGTTGAAGGCGTGTCAACAAGTGTCGTAAACGGTGCCCTTGTTGGAGTGTCACTAGGCTAGCAAGCATCACCTTCTTGAGTTTGGCTTTTTCCTGGACTGACAAACCTTGGTTTCTTACAGAGGGAAAACTCGCTGCTGTACTCATCAAACCTTCCTCTTGGGGTTCCCAACTGGAAGGTGATTTACATCATCAACACCGCCATAGCAAAGATTTTTCTGGCGCCATTGCCGGGGACTAAAGAAGAAGAAGCTCCGACGTTAACTACATTTTCCCACGTCAACTACACGCCAGCAAGATTTTTCTGGCGCCGTTGCCAAGGAAAAAGAAGACTTCTGCAAGGGGAGTTTCGCACGCACATCCTTTACTTTGTTTTAGTTTTGCTTTACTTTATTTTTACTTGCTTTGTTTTATCAAAAACACAAAAAAATTAGTTTCCTTATAGTTTTTTGTACTTGTCTGCTTTTAGTTTTACTAGAATGGCTACTCCTGAGAACACCAAGTTGTGTGATTTTACTAGCACTAATAATAGTGATTTTATCTGCACTCCTATTGCGCCACCTGCTCTTGCTGCAAATTTTTATGAGATTAAGCCTGCTTTGTTGAACCTTGTTATGAAAGAGTAATTTTCTAGTGCTTGTACTGATGATGCTGCAGCTCATCTCAACAATTTTTTTGAGCTATGTGAGATGCAGAAATATAAGGATGTAGAGAGTGATATTATTAAGCTTAAGTTGTTTCATTTTTCTTTGAGAGGAAAAGCTAAGGATAGGTTGCTGTCTTTGCCTAAAAATAGTATTGATTCATGGGCTACGTGTAAGGATGCTTTTATTGGAAGATACTATCCTCCTGCTAAGATTATAGCTTTGTGTAGCAATATTATGAAGTTTAGCCAGTTTGATAATGAACATGTTGCTCAGGCTTGGGAAAGAATGAAATCTATGATAAAGAATTGCCCCACTCATGGACTGACTACTTGGATGATTGTCCAAACTTTTTATGCAGGACTGAATTTTTCTTCACGGAACCTATTGGATTCAGCTGCTGGAGGCACTTTTATGTCCCTTAACTTGGGCACCGTAATAAAGCTTCTCGACAATATGATGGTAAATTATTCTGGATGGCACACCGAGAGAGCTCCACAAGGTAAGAAGGTAAATTCTGTTGAGGAAACCTCTTCCTTGATTGATAAGATTGATGTTATAATGCTTATGCTTTCCAATGATAGAACTCATGTTGATCCTAATAATGTTCCTTTGGCCTCTTTGGTTGCTCAAGAAGAGCATGTTGATGTAAACTTCGTTAGAAATAATAATTTTAACAACAATGCTTATAGGAACAATTTTGCTAGTAACAATTATAGGCCGTATCCTTCTACCAATGGTAATGGTTATGGTAACTCTTATGGTAATTCCTCCAACAACACTAGGGCTGTGCCCTCTGAGCTTGAAGTCATGCTCAAGGACTTCATCGGTAAGCAAACCGCTTTTAATAAGTCTGTTGAGGAAAAGTTAGGCAAAATTGATATTCTTGCTTCTAAAGTTGATAGCCTTGCTCATAATGTTGAACTTCTGAAATTAAAAGTGTTGCCTAATGATGTGAAAGAGAACAATAATTTTGCCACTGCTAATGCTATCCAAGTTAGAATTGATGAAAATGTTAGGATGTTAGCAGAATTGAATGCCAGGTGGGAAAGAGAAGATGAGATGGCTAGAAAGATGAAGGTAAGTACCATTACTACCTCTAATGATGTTGTTCCAAATGCTAGCAATCCTCTTACTTTGATTGGTGTAGAGAAAACTCCCACTCCTTGTGTTAAAAATCCCAAAACTGCTAAAACTTTTCTCAAAAGAGTGCTGAAAATTTTTGGAGTGTAGGAGATGATAACTCTATTTCTTTTAATGATTTTGATGTTGATGGCTGCAATATATCTGAAGTTATTATGTTCTTTCAAAAGCTTGCTTTGAGTCCCAATGCTAGTTCTTTAAATGTTGCTTTTACTAAGCATATTACCAATGCTCTTATGAAAATTAGGGATGAAAAGTTGAAGCAAAAAGCTTCTATTCCCAAGAAGTTAGAAGATGGTTGGGAACCCATCATTGATATGCATGTTAATAGTTTTGATTTCCATGCTTTATGTGATCTAGGTGCTAGTATTTCTATTATGCCTACAAAAATTTATGACATGCTTGATTTACCACCGCTTAAAAAGTGTTATTATGATGTTCCTATTGCTGATGTTGCTAAGAAGAAACCTTTGGGAAGGATTAATGATGTTCTTATTATGGTTAACAATAACCTTGTTCCCGTTGATTTTCTTGTTATGGATGTTGAATGCAATGCTTCATATCCTATTATTTTGGGAAGACCTTTTCTTCGAACTGTAGGTGCCATCATTGATATGAGGGAAGGCACCATCAAATATCAATTCCTACTCAAAAAGGTATGGAACACTTCCCTAGAAAGAGGAAGAAATTACTTTTTGATTCTATTCTTAGAGCAAATTATGAGCTTGATGCTTCATCACTTGATATTACTTGATTCGCACTTTCTGCGTCTAGCTCAAAGACGTTAAAGAAAAGCACTCTTGGGAGATAACCCAATGTTTTTACTTTCAGTTCTTTTTATTTTATTTGAGTCTTGGAAGTTATTAATACTGTAATAACCTCTCCTTATCATTTTTATTTCTTTTTTGTGCCAAGAGAAGCCTATAATTTGAGTGAGGTAAGATTTGGGGATGTTGTTGTCCTAAAACAGATTTCGGTGCTGCACTGTAAAAATTTGTGAAAATTCTCAGTATATCTTTTGGGCCTGCGAATTCTTGTGCATATGCCCCAGGTTATATCCAAACTTTCATTAGTTTAACACTTTTTGATTTGAGCAACAGAAAACCCTCTAAAAATTCGACCTTTATCAGCTGTTCTGTTTTGACAGATTTCTGCCAATATTTGTGTTTGTCGTTCGATCGCTTTCTTTTTTAATTCTTTTGATCACGGAACTTTTGGGGAAGTTGCTACAGTGGTATATGCTTTATATGTGGTGGTTTTGAGTTGAAACCTGAAGCAAAAAAGGGTTGATTCAATGTTATGCTTACACTAATGTTGCTAATAGAATTGTGTTGAGTTTTGTATGAAGGAAGTTTTCAAGTGTAGGGATTGGAGAATGATGAGATGAGTTGAAGAATGGACAAAAGCTCAAGCTTGGGGATGCCCACGCACCCAAAGAAATATCCAAGAGGTACAAGCATCAAAGCTTGGGGATGCCTCCGACGCACCCCTTCTTCATCGGCAAAAATCAGGTCACCTTTCAACACACTATATTTTTATTGCTTCATGCACTATGCGTTTTTCTTGGAGCGTCAGTTATTTTAGTTTTTAGTTTTCTTTAGTTTCTTTTTCTGAAATAAATGGTTGGACCCCAACAAATTCCTTTTGGAGAAGTTGCCTTGCTTTTCATTTGCGAAGAACACTCTGTTTTTCACTCTTATCGTTCAAACGAGTGTTCTCTTTTTCTGCTACTGCGTTTAGCTTTCGTTTTTCACCTTGATTTGTGTTCAGATCTTATTATATCTTTGCATCAAGGTGTATTTTGACCTCTGTTCCATGTTGGTTTTCATCAAAAGAGTTGTTTAAAAAAAAGATTCGAATGGTGTTGGAAAAGAGAAAAAGTTTCATGCAAAAAAGTGGTACAAAAAGGAGCTTGTGTAGACTGCGGCCTAGGCTTTTGCATATCGTGCTTGATGTCTTTTTGATAGTATGCTTAGTAGTTTTGCTATAGCATGACTTGTATCAAATGACTGAGATTGCTTAATGAGCCTTTGAAAAAATCATACGTTATTTTTATTATTTGGAAACATTAATTTGGTTTTCTCCTTGATGCTTTATTTGGGTTGACTTGGCGCATGCTCACACATATTAGACTCATACAAAGTCGCCATTGCCTCTATGATCATTTATTTTTTGACTTTTGATGCCATCTTATGCTTTTTTTAATGTTGCTTTGTCTCTTTGCATGATTATGGCCGTTATTGCTCTCTTAGTTGGTCGCTCCCAGTCTTTTGCTAGCCCTCATTTTGTACTGAGTATGAGCTCTACTCGTGCATCCAACTCCTAAAAACCAAGTTGTTCAAATGTGTCCACCATATATACCTATTAGCAATTTGCTATTCCAAAGTACATTTGACTTGCTTTTATCTATCCTTCAAATTAAACTCTTTTTGGTGTTATGCGAAAATTGGTCAGTAAAGCTCTCATGAACCTGATGGCACACTTTACTTTTCTCGTTCTTAAAAATTTGACATTGTGGCTCTCTTATGTTGAGTTGTTATGCTTGCAAGTTGTAAGTTGGAAATTAGCCCAGTCATGCCTTCATGGGGCAAGCTTTCAACATTGCACTATCTTTCATTTGAGTTGATATCGTGATCTTTTGTTTATGGATACTCGCGATGTGAAATAAGTTGGGAATCTTGTGGGATCATGGAGTTTTTATATGTGTTAGGAAAATGCCTGGGCCGCTAATCTAGGCCATGCATAATTCATAGTGAAAATTTACAGCATGCCCATAGTGGACATTCGACAACGCATCTCACAATAAAAAGCTATACCAATAGTAAATAAAAGAGACATCGAGGTGTTCATTGTCTGTTTGTCTTGTCATTTTGATGTGGGCTTGTTCCATGTCATCGGGCAGGAGGTACCACATTGGCGGTTCTCGATGATACACATATATTTATAATAACAAGAGCCTGCTTGGGACTCTAAGTCGAGTAGCATGAGGTTTGGGTATTCGTACTTCACGGGATACGAGGTTTTCAACTTATGATTTGTCAAGCATATGCTTCATAATTGTACTCGCATTAACTCTAACTATTCAAGATGCTTATGATGGGGGCAATGAGAGCTCAAAGCTAGTAAGTACCATAATTTTTGAAGGTTTATAAAACTCGCAATCACTGCTTCCCTCTGCGAAGGGCCTTTCTGAAAGATCATTTCCCGCCTAATTGATTTTGGCGTTTGTTAACAATACATTATCTATTAATGTGTGACTATGCTTTGCAGGATTTTATAATATTCTTGCACAAGATATTGGGTTTTATATGTTATATTTGATAAGTATCATTATCCAAAGGAAATTATTGAGGAAATGGTGGAAATAAGCTCCTGGAGAAGTTTCAGACAAAGTTGGGCCAGTTAGGCCGGCTTTAGCCGGTCCCCAGACTGGCTATAGCCGGACTGCACGTTTTCGAGAGGGGTCCTGCGCCTCTGGACTCAACCGGCTTTTTGTCCGGCTATTTCCGGCTAGGCCGGATTTTTCAGGCCGGCTATAGCCGGTCTGAGGCCGGCTTTAGCCGGTGTGGCCGGCTTTAGCCGGACTTAACTCCGGCTATAGCCGGACTTCCTGGCCTCCAACGGTCAGATATTTTGGGGGGGTATATATACCCCCCTCTTCTTCTCCAACGGGTAGCCAGCCAAGATAGAAGAAGACCACCATTGTTGAGCTCACCAAAGCAAGTAGATCTCCTCCCTCACCCCACCAAAGCTCTTGATCTTTGGAGAATCGAAGGAGAAGACCATCCTCTACATCCTCACCGAAGCAATTTGATTTCCCCTCTCATTTGCTTGAGGGCCCTTGTGCCTTGGGTTCCCTTGTGTCCCAAGACCTTGTTTGTGTATTTGATATATTGCTACTTGTTGTTTCACAGCAATGTGTTGTGCTTGGGAGCCTCCAATTCGGTTGTGGATGCGTGCCCCAAGATTGTAAAGGCCGATTCCGCCTTGAGGAATCCCTTAGTGGAAAGTGAGCTAGGCCTTTGTGGCGGAAGCTTGCACCGGGGAATAGGGTGAGCCTTTGTGGCGTTGGTTAGGCCTTTGTGGCAACCACACCTCTCCAACGTAGACGTACTTCCCCTAAAAAGGAAGGAACTACGGGAATCACATCCTCGTCTCCGTGTGCTCCACTCTCGGTTACCTCTATCCTTTATTGCCTTTATATATTGTATCTTGTTTAGCTTGCTAGTTGACATATAGGTAAATTCACCTTAGTTGCATATCTAGAGAATTTACCTTTGTGTCAAGCCTAAATTAAAAAAGAACTAAAATTTGAGTAGCACCTATTCACCCCCCCGCCCTCTAGGTGCCCATACGATCCGTTCAATTGGTATCAGAGCCTCGGCTCTTTATTCGGGCTTAACCGCCTAAGAGTATGGACACCTCTCCGAGTGAGGGCTCGGGTCAAGTTTCCATGGGTGAGTTCAAATCTTTGGAATCATCCATGGCTTCCATGACATCTCAAGTAAGTGAGTTGCGTGAAATGATAGCGCAACTCATGCAAGCTAAAAATGCTAATGTTCCTCCACCTCCGGAAAAACCCGCTACTCCACATGTGGAGAATGTGGGGATTGATGAGGAGGGTGCCGACAAAAATGGCGATGCTAAGTCTTCCTCCAAGGCCGACGGGAAAGGTGAATACCCGCATTGGTATTCACCCGACCCGCCGGTCCCTCATCCTCATATTAACCATAGAGGAGATCCACCTAAGCTTGATGCATTAAATTTTGGTCAATGGCAATATCAAATGATCTCTCATATGCGCAGTTCTTGCATCGAGCTTTGGAGGATCATTGAGGAAGGGTTCAAGGCCGTGGATCCACACAACATGACAAGAAGAGAGACGGTCGATAGTCAACTCAATGCTACCGCTCTCCACATGATTCAAGTCGCCGTTGGGTCCAAGGACTTGCCCCACATCCAACATTTCTCCACCGCCAAAGAAGCTTGGCAAGGACTCTCCGACGTCTTTGTCGGTAATGAGAGCATGAAGAAGACAAGATATGTGGCCTTCTCAAATCAAGCGGAAGGATTCTTCATGTTGGATGGTGAGGACCATCAAGAGATGTATAGAAGACTCAAAGCTATCGCTACCACCTTGAAGAACCTCGGTGCTCACCATATTGATGATGAGTGGATCAAGATGAAGTATATTCTTGCTCTTACTCCATATGAGCCCGCAGATGTGAAGAGTGTTCAAGGCAAGCACAACTTCAATGAGATGACCTCAAATCAAGTGATGCAAGAGATTCAAGCCTACAAGGTTTCCGCACAAAATGCGGAGGATGCACGTGCTCGTGCCATAGGAATGCAAAGAAGCTCCAATCTTGCATTAAAGGCTAGTGTGGTTGAGAAAGAGATTCCTTCTCAAGCAAGTATTGAAGCAAGGCTTGAAATGTGTCCCGAGGACATAAGGCATGAGTACAATGAGCACATGGCCTTTTATGGAAAAACCTTTTGGGTTGATCCACATAAGGCCAAAGAAGACAATCAAAGAAGAAGCAAGTCAAGTGGCTATCAAAGGAATGACAACAATGGTCAAAGGGTGAGGACATGCTACAATTGCAATGATAGATTTCATTTTGTTGCCGAGTGTCCTTATGAGAAGAGAGAAGACCATGGTGGGAAGCTCATCTTCAAAAGCAAGACCAAGTCACCATCCAAGAAGCCATTTGTGAAGAAGGGTGGACCAAAGAAGAAACAACCAAAGTTTGTGTTCTTGACTCAAGAAGAGTACTCCGCAAGTGAGAGTGATGAAGAAGAAACCACAACGAGTGAGATGGCCGCAATGGCAACCACCTCCACTTCCTCCACATCACTCTTTGAATCCCCCAATGAGGACTCTCTTGCCAAGAACGTCAAGTGCCTTATGGCCAAGTCTTCCGAGGTATCACCCACATCTTTCTCTTCCTCTAAGACAAATGATGCTTCCTTGAATGATCTTGCTAGTCTTAGAGTAAAGGAAGAAATTATTGCTTTTGATGATTATGTGTCTAGTGTAGATGGTGCTCATAAGATTCACTTTGAACGTCTATTGAGCCAATATGGTAAAACTCTTGAAAAACTAGATGAACAAATGAGGCTTGAAAGAGAATATGCTCAAGATATTGCCTCACTAACCGAGTCTCTTGAAGAAGAGCAAGAGGAACGAGCAACTCTTGAAGAGAAGCTCGATTCCATTGAGGAAGCTAATAATGAAGTGATTTCCAAACTCACTAAAGAGCGTGACCATGCTCGTGCTAAAGTAAAAATGCTTAAAAAGGAAAAGGTTGAATTTGGTGTTGGTCATGATATACTTGTTAAGGATTTGGAAGATCTTGACAAGGCTCACAAGGCCTTGAAAAGTGAACACTCTATTCTTACCAAGTCACATGAACAACTTCAAATTCAATTGACTAAGATTAATGTGCCTAGTTCTTCTACTTCTACTTGTGATCATGCAAATGTCATTGAAGAAAATGCTAGGTTGAAATATGAGCTTGCCAAGTCCTCCATTCCCATAGGTGAGAAAAACCTAAATGATCTTTTGAGTAAGCAAAAGGCATTTGGTGATAAAACGGGGATTGGCTATGTCTCAAAGAAGAAGAAGAAGAACAACAAGAAAAAGAAGGCCAAGCCCGCTCAAGCAAAGAAGGATCCTATTGTGGGTGGCAAAGCCACTCATGATGATCATGCGGGAATTGCTAACCCTCACTATGTTTTAATTCGTGATTATTATGGTGATGTTTATGCAAAATATGTTGGTCCAAATGATGGTTATGTTGCTTGGTCTATTTGGGTTCCAAAGACCCTTGTTGCTAACAAAAGAGGACCCATTGAAAAATGGGGACCTAAAACCAAGCAATGATCTCTTGTAGGACTATGCTTCCGGTGGATCAAAATGGGTGCTTGATAGTGGATGCACAAGTCATATGACCGGAAGCAAGAAGATTATGACGGAGATGAGACCAAATGACAATCATATAACCGTCACTTATGGAGACATGTCACAATCCGAGGTATTGGGTCTTGGCAAGGTGGTGGTCGCACCGGATATTTCCCTCGTGGACGTCATGTTTGTTGAGACCCTTGGTTATAATTTACTTTCAGTTCGTGCACTTGGTAAGATGGGCTTTGCCGTCTTCATTGATAATGAAATTGTGGTACTCTTGTGGAGCAAGTCTCTAAAGGTCGCTTTCGTTGGACACATTGAAAATAACTTGTATGTGGTGGACTTTTCGGGGAAAGCCACTACAAGTGCAATGTGTTTATTTGGAAAGGCCGATGTGGGTTGGCTTTGGCATCGCCGTTTATCCCATGTCAATATGAGAACTTTGCAAAGCCTTCACAAGGGTGGCTGGTCTAGGTTGAGATTATAGGGGGGTTTTTCTAGTCGTCTCCACAGGGATCAACACAAATGAGACTATTTCCTAATTTCCAGAAGCTAAGCAGAAAAGTGGGGTTTTTGGTGTTGTAAACAGAAAAGTAACAGGAGGTTTTGAGCAGGGAAGTTTTTAACATAACAAATCCAATGTTTCTTGTTTGTCAGGCAAGGAAACAAAGGACAAACGAGCAAGTGAGGCAGGGATGCATTTTTGGGACTAGATGCAGAGACTAGTCTTACACCTAACAGATCAAGCAGATGCAACACAGAAATCACAGTAATCTTGGAGTTTACAATGGAGTGTGTCACTCAAACCATAGCAAAGATCCAGGACAAGGTTCAAACTGTTTTACAGTGCAAGATCAACACAAATCAGATCACAGAGCATGGGGGAGAGGAGAGAGAGATTTGCTGTTTGTCACCGAAGGCTTGCCGTGGCAGAGAAATTGGAGAAGGCAGAGATGTTGCTGTCGTGGCAGAGAATGAAGAGGGATGAAGAAAAGCTTGGCCTTCAGATCCTTCGAGCCTTGTCCATCTTGACGTTCTTGGAGGTGTTCTTGGTGGTGTTCATGGTGTTCTTGCTTGCGCCGTTGATCTGATCTTGTTGCAAAAAGAGGAGTAGAGGGAAAAGTGGGTGGAAAAGGTGAAGGTTTCGGTGTGTTGGACTATAGAGGAGGAAGGTTTTGGTGGAGTGGTGGATGGATGGAGTGGTTGTGTGGCGATGGAGTGGCTGTGTGGCGAGGTGGCCATGGATGGATGCGGGATGGGATGGTGTATATGCTGCAGCGTAGAGGAGTAGAAGGAAAAAGGTGGCGGCAGCAGCTAGCTTGCTTTTCCGTTTTTCTTGTCCCTTTGTGCCGTGGCAGCCTGTTTCTGCCGTTGGCTTCTTTCTTGCTCCTCAAGATGTACTCTTCCTTTCCTGGTGGCTTGAGCTGATGTTTGAATTGCTCTGACTTGTAGAATTAAGTGCCTTGGCGCACTGATCTGTGACAAAGGATCAAATGATGTAAAATGTTGGTGCAACACAGGTAGAAATGAGGTAAAACAGACGAGTATTATGGTTGCAAGGTTCAGATATATGTGTAAATCTTAGAGTGATCAAAACCCCCAGACCAAAACCTTTGCTTGTCCTCAAGTAAAGAATAGTGCATTGTACCAAACAAAATGTAACAGAGCATGATGAGGGACATTGCTGACTCAATGCAGATAAATCTTGCAATTGCCAATTCAAAAACAAGTTTCACAAGAGAATTTGAGTATGTCTAGATCAAACAACATGGACACATGAGTATAAAGTAATTGACTCTGAAATTGAAAACTCAAGATCCAGTACATAGCCCAATATGTAATGCAAAATTAGTGCTTCACCTATTACAGTTCCCAGGAACATAATAGGCTAATGCATAGACAAGTTAGTCAGTTAGTAACTTAGCTTGATGGGTCAACTTAGTTAGTGCTTCACACACTACAATCCCAGGATCATAGGTGCTAGTGCTTTGGGTATTTACAACAAGTTTTACTTAGCATTTTCAGGTTAGTGCTTCACACACCACAATCCAGAGATCATGGTTGCTAATGCTAAACTTTTTCCTTTCTGTTAATATGTTAATATGTTAGTATGTTAGTGCTTCACAAATCACAATCCAGAGATCATGTTTGCTAATGCAAAAAATGCAACAGATGCAATTGGTTAGGGGCTAAGAAATGGATCATGAACTTCATTCTTAGGGAAATTAACAAATATACTGATGTTTCACAGGTTCTTTGAGTAAAGCCATACAAAAGTTCTAAAGTGGAACTAGGCTCTGAACAAAGCATTTGCAAGAGTTATAAGCAGATTCAAAGCAAAGTTCTTCATAGCATGCAAAGTGATATTTTCAGGTCCAAGCAAGCGAAATTGATTCATTCCTTAACAAAGTACTTTCACACAAGATCAACCAACAGTATAGTATATTCTGATTCAGATTTTAACAAATGTGTGGAAATGGAAAGTGTTCACCTGGTGATTTTCCTGCTTCTCTGCCTTGTCAATCAACAGCAATCCTTCTCCTAATCCAAGTTCTTACTGAAACAACAAAAAAGAAACAAACACACAAGGCAAGAACATAAAAAGGTGAAAGGGAAATATATGATACAAGGGATACCAGGTTTCCTCCTGGAAGAGAGCTTGTTTAAAGTCACTAGCTTGACTATAGCTTCATCATCACTGGTTTGCATGGGTAGAGGATGCATTGGAGCCATCCTCTGGTTCATCATCTTCTTCAACTTGGTTTTCAATAAAATCTCCAATCCTGTAGTGCTTCAACCTCTGGCCATTTACTTTGAATGTTCCCTCAGCTGAGCTATAAACCTCAAAGGCACCATGGCCTAGATCTTTTTTGATAACACAAGGGCCAAACCATCTGGACTTGAACTTTCCAGAGAATAAGTGTAACTTGGAATCATACACCAGCACTGACTGCCCTTCCTTGAATTCCCTTCTCAGAATGTGGGAGTCATGCCATTTCTTGGTCTTCTCCTTGTAAATCTTTGCACTTTCATAGGAATCATTCCTGAGCTCTTCAAGCTCACACAACTGCAGTTTCCTCATGTTTCCTGCTTTGCCAATGTCCAAGTTCAGCTTCCTGATTGCCCAATGCGCTCTGTGCTCCAATTCGACTGGCAGATGGCAAGCCTTGCCATAGACAATTCTGAAAGGTGACATGCCAATGGGTGTCTTGTATGCTGTCCTATAAGCCCACAAAGTGTCGGGCAATTTCATTGACCAATCTCCTCTGGTCTTGGACACAACTTTCTCCAAGATTTGCTTGATTTCCCTGTTTGACAACTCCACTTGGCCATTGGCCTGCGGATGATAAGGGGTTGTCACTCTGTGATTCTTCACTCCATACTTGGTCAGAAGCTTCTCAAACTGGTCATTGTTGAAGTGAGCACCACCATCACTGATTACAACTCTTGGCACTCCAAATCTTGGGAAAATGACAGTCTTGAACATTCTACAAACTGCCTTGGCATCAGCATTAACAGTGGGAATGGCTTCAACCCATTTTGACACATAGTCAACAGCAACTAAAATATGCTTGTAGCCTTGAGAAGATGGCAAGGGTCCAACAAAATCAACTCCCCAAACATCAAACAATTCCACTTCCAAGATTCCTGTTTGGGGCATTTCATTTCTCTTTGACATCTTTCCTGCTCTTTGACAAGGATCACACTTCATTATGTACTCATGAACATCTCTGAACATACTTGGCCAAAAGAAACCAGCTTGCAAAATCTTGGCTTGAGTCTTGGACACTCCAGCATGTCCTCCATACAATCCTGAATGGCATTGGAACATCACATCACTTTTTTCATCAGAGGGAACACACCTTCTCACAATGCCATCAGCACAATGTTTGTACAGAAAAGGTTCATCCCAATAGTAACTCTTGACATCATGGAGGAATTTTTTCTTTTGCTGGTAGGAGAGATCTGCTGGCACAATATCACAAGCTAGGAAGTTCACAAAGTCAGCATACCAAGGTGAAGTGGCACTGACTGCCATGAGCTGTTCTCCTGGCATCAAGTCTTGAATCTCTCTGTTTTCATCAATGTTGATTCTGGACAAGTGATCAGCAACTGAGTTCTCTGACCCTTTCTTGTCTCTAATTTCTATGTCAAACTCTTGGAGCAGAAGGATCCATCTGATGAGCCTTGGTTTAGCATCCTTTTTGCTCACTAAATATCTGATTGCTGCATGGTCTGTGTAGACAATGCACTTGTGTCCAACCAGGTATGGTCTAAACTTATCAAATGAGAACACAACAGCAAGCAGCTCCTTCTCTGTGGTGGTGTAATTAATCTGAGCATCATCCAAAGTCTTGCTTGCATAATGTATAACATGCACAGCTTTGTCTTTCCTCTGGCCAAGGACTGCTCCAACAGCAAAGTCACTTGCATCACACATAAGTTCAAATGGCAGTGTCCAGTCAGGAGGTTGAACAACAGGGGCTGTGATGAGAGCATCTTTCAATTGGTTGAATGCTTGCAAACAAGTGTCATCAAACACAAACTTCACTTCATGATTCAGGAGGTTGGTGAGTGGCTTGGCAAGATAGGAGAAGTTCTTGATAAACCTCCTGTAGAAGCCAGCATGGCCCAGGAAGCTTTGAATTCCCTTCACATTTTCAGGAGGAGGTAGCTTGGCAATCACATCTACCTTTGCCTTGTCCACCTAAATTCCTCTAGCAGACACAAGGTGGCCCAACACAATGCCTTCAGAGACAAGGAAGTGACATTTTTCCCAGTTCAGAATCAAATTTTGCTCAGAGCATCTGTGAAGGACTAAGGTGAGGTTCTTCAAGCAGGCTTCGAAATCTTTTCCATACACAGTGAAATCATCCATGAAAACTTCCATAATCTTCTCAATGTAATCAGAAAATATGGACATCATGCATCTCTGGAAGGTGCCTGGAGCATTGCAAAGGCCAAATGGTAGCCTTTTGTAAGCAAAGGTTCCATATGGGCAGGTGAATGTGGTCTTGTCTTGGTCAGAAGGGTGGATTGGAATCTGCAGAAATCCAGAGTAACCATCAAGGTAGCAGTAGTACTTCTGGCCAGCAAGTCTCTCTAGCATCTGGTCCATGAATGGCAGAGGGAAGTGATCTTTTCTTGTAGCTTTGTTCAATTTTCTGAAGTCATTCTCCATCCTCCATCCTGTAACAGGTCTTGTGGTCATGAGCCTTCCTTCTTCATTTTCAACAACAGTGTAGCCACCTTTCTTGGGCACAATGTGGATAGGACTCACCCACTCACTGTCAGAGATGGGGTATATCATTCCAGCCTTTAACAATTTCAGAACTTCCTTCTTTACTACATCTTGCATAGCAGGGTTTAGTCTCCTCTGTCCTTCTCTTGTTGGCTTGCTGCCTTCTTCTAAGTGGATCCTATGAGAACACACTTTCTCACTAATGCCAATGATGTCATCAATGGAATATCCAATGACATTCTTGTACAGCTTCAGAATAGACAGAAGACTTTCTTCTTGCTCACTTGAAAGGGCAGAACTAATAATCACAGGGTGTAACTTTTCCTTCTCCAAGAATGAGTATTTCAGATGGGAAGGCAATTCTTTGAGCTCCACAACAGAATGGTGAGCTAGATGAGCTGGTTCTCTTGCACTTGACACAGGTAAAATTTCACAAATTTTCACTTCACAGAGCTGCTGTACATTGGTGGTTTCAGCAGTAACAAAGACTTGAGCTTCAGGCTCCTCTTGCTCAGGTTCTGGCAAAGTTTCTAGCACACTTCTTTCAACAATATCAATGGAATGGCAATGTTCAGGAACATTGGGTAAGTGAGTGGCATGTTTCATGCTGAATTCAGCTTGCTCTGATCCAAATTGTAATTTGAGGGTTCCACCTTTGACATCAATGATGGCACCAGCAGTTGCCAAGAATGGCCTGCCTAGAATCATTGATTCAGCATTGTCTTCCATCTCTAGCACAACAAAGTCCACAGGATATGCAAAGTTGCCAACTTGGACTGGCACATCTTCAAGGACTCCTACTGGTTTTCTCAAGGTTCTATCAGCAAGTTGAAGTGTCATTGGGGTAGGCTTCAACGTTCCCAGCTGCTGAATCTGGCTTGCAGCAGAGGGTAACACACTCACAGAGGAACCTAAGTCACAAAGGGCTGTGAAGGTTTTTCTTCCCACTACACAGGGAATGCTGAAACTTCCAGGGTCTTGTAGCTTCTTGGGCATGTGGTTCAAGATCACAACACTGCAATCTTCTGTCAAGGCTACTAACTCAGGGCTGTCCAAACTCCTCTTCCTTGTGATCAGATCTTTGAAAAACTTTGCATATAGGGGAATGTGCAACACTGCATCCAAGATGGGGATGGTGATTTGCACTTCCTTCATGGTCTCAAGGAATTTAGAGTATTGCTTCTCCTCCTTGGTCTTGTCCAATCTCTCTGGAAATGGCACTTTCATCAACAAAGGCTTCTCTGTTGGTTCTGTGGCAGAGATCTGTGCCTTGGCAGGGTTTTCTGTCTGGGCAGGTTGTCCTGTTGATTTTTCCTGCCTTGGCAGAACAATTTCTGGAGGTGTTTGATGCTGCACGGTGGGTCTTCTCTGTGGAGCAACATAAGTGACATTTGGTGGGGTTTTGAGTAAGGGTTCAGTGTTCACCCCACTCCTAGTGGTGACTGCATCAATAACTTCAGTAGTGGAAAGGGCACCACACTGTTTTGGGTTTTTCTCTGTTTGGGCTGGCAGTTTTCCTTCAGCTTGTTTTCCAATGTTGTTGGTCTGGATTCCAGCAGTGAGTTGCTGCATAGTCTTGTAGAAAAGTTCAGATTGCATTTTCATAGTTTCTTGCATTCCACTGAACATTTCCTTCTGTAGCTTCATCATTTCTCCAAGCTCAGATTGGCTGCTACTGCTGGATGAAGTAGTTTGCTGATGTACTGGGTGGTGTTGTTGTTGTGGGTGTTGCACTTGACCTTGGGGTCTGAAATTTTGTTGTCCAGGCTGATGGTAACTCTGCTGGGATGCTTGGGCATAGTGCTGCTGCCCTGGTGCTGGGTAACTTTGCTGATTATTGCTCTTGTAAGAAAGGTTGGGGTGGTTTCTCCAAGAGGGGTTGTAACTTTGGGAATATGGCCCTTGATTCTGGGCATAGTTCACCTCTGATATCATGGCTTCAGGAGGTGCAGACAAGGTACATTCCATGAGGGAATGGCCTTCTTTTCCACAAATTGCACAGGCAGAAGTAACTTGGTTGACAGGAACCAAAGCTTGGCTGTTTCTTTCTGTCATGAGCTGGGCAAGCTGAGTTGTTAAACTCTCCAACTTGGCTTCCAAAGCATTCTGGCCACTTGACTGAATCTGCAGCTGATTGTTGGGGTGGACAGCTCTTTCATTTGTCCATGAGAAGTTGTGTGATGCCATGCTCTCAATCAACTCAGTAGCTTCATCAAGGGTCTTGTTCATGATTCCACCTCCAGCAGCTGAATCAACAAATGATCTGGTTTGCTCTGTCAAACCCTTGTAGAAGGTTTGCAAGATGAGCCATTGCTCCTGGCCATGGTTGGGACACATCCTGATGAGACCTTGGTATCTCTGCCAAGTATCATACAGGCTTTCTCCTTCATATTGCACAAATCTTGTTATCTTGTCTCTGCACTCAGCTGCTTTGGTTGGAGGGAAATATCTCTCAAAGAAGGCTTGAAGAACATGTTCCCATGTGTCTCTGCAGTGAATAGGAAGAGAGTGGAACCAAACTTTTGCAAGTCCAGACAGTGAGAAAGGAAACAATTGCATCCTGATGGCTTCAGGAGGAACACCATTGTGCTTCAAAGTGTTGCAGTACTCCAGAAAGTTTCTGATATGCTCATGGGGGCTCTCCAAAGCAGAACCTTTGAAGGGATTATGTTGCACCATATTGATCAGAGCTGGCTTGATTTCCCAGTTGTTTGCTTGTATTGTAGGCATAATCACATCTGCATTGTTGATCTGGTCCTTGGGAATCCACAAATCTCTCAACTTCTTATCACCCATGCTGAAATCTGAGGATGACGATTCCAAATCTGAGGCAGAGGTTTCCAAATCTTCAGCAGAAACTTCAGAAGCTGCTCTCTTTCTTGCAAACAAAGTCCTCTCTGGCTCAGGATCAAATGGGGCTAGTGGAGAATCTTCAGAGGACTGCATCAACTGAATTCCCACGGAGATTGGATGAAATCATTGTTCTACACACAATCACAGACAAGAACTTGATCAAGGGTTAGTGAACTAAATCCCCTAATAAAAGTTCTAAGCTTGATCACAGACAAGTCATTAAAACAGACAATCAAAGATTGCAAATTGGAACAAGTATTTACACAGCTTAGTCTACTGTAATCTAAGGAAACAATCAAAAGTTGATCCCCGGCAACGGCGCCAATTTTGGTCTAGGTTGAGATTATAGGGGGGTTTTTCTAGTCGTCTCCACAGGGATCAACACAAATGAGACTATTTCCTAATTTCCAGAAGCTAAGCAGAAAAGTGGGGTTTTTGGTGTTGTAAACAGAAAAGTAACAGGAGGTTTTGAGCAGGGAAGTTTTTAACATAACAAATCCAATGTTTCTTGTTTGTCAGATAAGGAAACAAAGGACAAACGAGCAAGTGAGGCAGGGATGCATTTTTGGGACTAGATGCAGAGACTAGTCTTACACCTAACAGATCAAGCAGATGCAACACAGAAATCACAGTAATCTTGGAGTTTACAATGGAGTGTGTCACTCAAACCATAGCAAAGATCCAGGACAAGGTTCAAACTGTTTTACAGTGCAAGATCAACACAAATCAGATCACAGAGCATGGGGGAGAGGAGAGAGAGATTTGCTGTTTGTCACCGAAGGCTTGCCGTGGCAGAGAAATTGGAGAAGGCAGAGATGTTGCTGTCGTGGCAGAGAATGAAGAGGGATGAAGAAAAGCTTGGCCTTCAGATCCTTCGAGCCTTGTCCATCTTGACGTTCTTGGAGGTGTTCTTGGTGGTGTTCATGGTGTTCTTGCTTGCGCCGTTGATCTGATCTTGTTGCAAAAAGAGGAGTAGAGGGAAAAGTGGGTGGAAAAGGTGAAGGTTTCGGTGTGTTGGACTATGGAGGAGGAAGGTTTTGGTGGAGTGGTGGATGGATGGAGTGGTTGTGTGGCGATGGAGTGGCTGTGTGGCGAGGTGGCCATGGATGGATGCGGGATGGGATGGTGTATATGCTGCAGCGTAGAGGAGTAGAAGGAAAAAGGTGGCGGCGGCAGCTAGCTTGCTTTTCCGTTTTTCTTGTCCCTTTGTGTCGTGGCAGCCTGTTTCTGCCGTTGGCTTCTTTCTTGCTCCTCAAGATGTACTCTTCCTTTCCTGGTGGCTTGAGCTGATGTTTGAATTGCTCTGACTTGTAGAATTAAGTGCCTTGGCGCACTGATCTGTGACAAAGGATCAAATGATGTAAAATGTTGGTGCAACACAGGTAGAAATGAGGTAAAACAGACGAGTATTATGGTTGCAAGGTTCAGATATATGTGTAAATCTTAGAGTGATCAGTGGCCACATACTCGGACTAAAAGAAAATGTTTCTTTTGCCAAAGATCGTGTTTGCAGGGCTTGCGTTCTAGGAAAAATGCATGATTCTCCCCACCCAAGCAAGACTATCATTTCTTCCAAGAGGATCTTGGAGCTCCTTCATGTGGATCTTTTTGGTCCTCCCTCTCATGCAAGTCTTGGTGGGAAGAAATATTGTTTGGTGATTGTTGATGACTATTCAAGATATACTTGGGTTTACTTCTTCAAGCATAAGAGTGAGACTCAACAAACCGTCATCGACTTTGCCAAGGAAGTTGAACGTCAACATGGGCAAACTATTTTGGCAATAAGAAGTGACAATGGCTCGGAGTTCAAGAACTACACCTTAAATGGATTTCTTAGTGATGAGGGGATTCGTCATCAATATTCCGCTGCATATACCCCTCAACAAAATGGTGTAGCCGAAAGGAAGAACCGGACTCTTATGGATATGGCTAGGTCCATGTTGGCGGAGTTTAAGTCTCCATACAACTTTTGGGCCGAAGCTATCTCTACGGCTTGTCATTCATCAAACCGGCTCTTCCTCCGCAAAGGCCTAAACAAGACTCCATATGAAATTCTCACCGGAAGCAAGCCCAACATCTCCTACTACCGGGTTTTCGGGTGTAAGTGTTTCTTTAAAAGAAAAGGAGTTCGTTTAGGTAAATTTGATCCAAAAGCAATAGAAGGTATTTTTGTTGGTTATGGTGCCGAATCCCACACTTATAGAGTCTTCAACAAGTCCACCGGACGTGTTGAAGAATCTTGTAGTGTGGTATTCGAAGAGAATGATAGCTCCCAAGGGGGGCGAGATGTTGTTTCTTGTGGTGTAGATGATGAAATACCTCGAGAAGCCATAGGAAGAATGGGCGTGGGATTTTTCCGCCCCATTGAGGGACACCTTGTGGCCGACCGGGAAGGACTATGCTCTACTCAAGTGGAGCCTTCATCTTCACAAGCTCAACAAGCTCCTCCCAAGGAAGCAACTAGTGCACCAACCGAAGAACAAGACAAGGACCTTCATGAAGAAGAAGGGGCACCACCATCCTCTCCGGTTATCTCAACCGCCCCCAATTCTTCACAAGACCAAGATCAACCTACTCATGAAGATAATAATGATCAAGGTCAATTTGATGGTCAAGACGGGGACCAAAATGATCAAGATGATCAAGAGACTCCTCCAAGATCTAATGAGGAGATCGAAGCCCGTCGCAAGAAAAGAGTTGAAAGAGACTTGGAACTTAAAGGTCATACCCTTGAGAGGGTTATTGGAGATTTAAGAAGCAAAGTGTCAACCCGGCGTCAATTGGCATAATTTAGCTCTCATCATGCTTATATCTCCATGGTTGAACCCAAGAAAGTATTTGAAGCACTTGAAGATCCGGATTGGTTGGATGCTATGCATGAAGAACTCAACAACTTCAAGCGCAATAATGTATGGGTGTTAGTAGAGAAGCCAAAGGAGTGCCGCAATGTGATTGGCACAAAGTGGATATTCAAGAACAAGCAAGATGAGCATGGAATTGTTGTGAGGAACAAGGCAAGATTGGTTGCTCAAGGCTTCTCTCAAGTTGAAGGCATTGACTTTGGAGAAACTTATGCTCCCGTGGCTCGTCTTGAGTCCATCCGTATCCTTCTTGCATATGCCACTCATCATAATTTTAAGTTGCATCAAATGGATGTTAAGAGTGCATTTCTTAATGGTCCATTGAAAGAGGAAGTGTATGTTAAGCAACCCCCGGGGTTTGAGGATCTCAACCTTCCTAACCATGTCTACAAACTCCATAAGGCACTCTATGGCCTTAAACAAGCCCCACGTGCGTGGTATGAGCACCTTAGGGAGTTGTTGGTAGACCGTGGGTTTGAAGTTGGGCAAATCGATCCTACTCTTTTTACTAAGAGGGTTAATGGGGAGCTTTTCGTATGCCAACTATATGTTGATGATATTATCTTTGGCTCTACTAACAAAGCTTTTAATGATGAATTTTCAAAGCTTATGACCGATAGGTTCGAGATGTCTATGATGGGCGAAATGAAGTTCTTTCTTGGTTTTGAAATCAAGCAATTGAAAGAAGGGACTTTTATTTATCAAGCCAAATATGTCCAAGACATGCTCAAGAGGTTCAAGATGAAGGAACTAAATGGGGCCGCCACACCAATGGCCACAAAATGTCATCTTGAGCTTGATCCCAATGGTAAAGATGTGGATCAAAAGGTATACCGTTCTATGATCGGTTCTTTGCTTTACCTTTGCGCATCTAGACCCGATATTGTGTTGAGTGTAGGTGTGTGTGCAAGGTATCAAGCCACTCCTAAAGAAAGCCACCTTATGGCAGTTAAGAGAATCTTTCGATATTTGGTTCATACCCCAACTTATGGGCTTTGGTATCCCAAAGGCTCAGATTTCTCTCTTTGTGGCTTCACCGATTCGGATTGGGCCGGTGACAAGGATGATAGGAAATCAACCTCCGGAGCTTGCCAATTTCTTGGTAGGTCTTTGGTGTGTTGGTCTTCTAAGAAGCAAAATTGTATATCTCTCTCCACCGCCGAAGCCGAATATATTGCCGCCGCAAGTGGATGCACTCAATTATTATGGATGAGGCAAACTTTAAAGGAATATGGTGTCAATTGTGACAAAGTGCCTCTTTTATGTGACAATGAGAGTGCTATCAAGATAGCCTATAATCCGGTGCAACATTCAAGAACCAAGCATATTGAGATCCGGAATCATTTTATTAGGGATCATGTTGCCCGTGGTGATATTGAGCTTGCATATGTAAGCACCAAGGATCAACTTGCCGACATATTCACGAAGCCCCTTGATGAAGCAAGATTTGGATATTTGAGGAATGAGCTAAATATCATTGATTCAAGGAGTGTGGCTTGAGGATCTTGCAAATACACCTATTTTCAATGCTTGTTTGGTTTAGGTGTGGGCATGGAGATAGGGGGAGTGCGGTCCTAATTAATTGGGCTATCCCTCCCCCCATAATGCCAATAGTGACAAAATTGTTCTCTTTCTATCATTTTTGTGATATATGAGCTTCAATGACGAGTATTGGTTATGGACCCAAGATATATCTTCGCGGTCCAATGCCATGACACTCATACATGGTGGCCTCGGCCACCGACCTCTTCTTTTCGAAGAGTTAATTCCTTGCAAATCTTATTTGAGCCTTCATTGAGTTTTCTTGTCATTTTCTCTTTCCGTGAAATGGGAAGGCACTAGCATTGGTTTTTCAAAGTTTTCTTGTGTTTTGCAATGCCAAGTGCCGAGAACCACTCCATGCGTGTTTTCTGTCCTAAGCCCACTTATCTAAAGCCAAATCATCCTCTTATGCATGCCCAGAACTTCCAGAAATCAAAATCATCTGTTTTGGGTCATCTAGACCGGCTAAAGCCGGTCTGGTACCGGAAATAGCTGGTGTCCGGCTTTAGCCGGTCACCCCGGCTATAGCCGACCTGGGAGTTTTCGGGCCCAACTCATTAGGCCGTGGGGGGTGAGGGTTTCTCACATTTCTCCCCACGCCTATCTCCTGCTCGAGCTCCTCTCCCTTGAAGTCGTCGCCGCCGCCGTCAATCGCCTCCTCTCCGGCCGCCGGAGCTCCTCCATCGGCCGGCCCTTCCCTCCGGCGCCCTCCCCATGGACCAGGGTATCCTCCTCCACTTCTTTCTCTCTCTCTCTCCCTAGTTCTCTCTAGGGTTAGGGTTAGTTGATCTTGTGGTACCTTGGTTCACCTGGGAATGTTTTAGCTTCGTGTTTCCCTTCTGCATTGCATACTTTGAAAATGTGTGACAAGTTTTGGTGGCCTACAGCTGAGATGTCGATTTTGTTCATCTGGTCCGGCTAAAGCCGGTGTCAGGCCGGCTATAGCCGGTCTGACCGGCTAAAGCCGGCCTGAGGCCGGAAATAGCCGGTGTAGATCACCTTCTACTGTCATGCTTTTTCCTTTTATGCTATTGCTCCTTGATCCTCTGGCATGCATGCTTATCCTATATGCTCGCTTCATATGTGCTGTATGCAGGTGGTTCTCGACCCAAGAGGTCTCGGTATGTTGATCCCTCGCTTGCCCGCCGTCAAGAGAATCAAAATGCTCGTGTGGCAGCTGCTCTGAAGAGGAAGAGATTGGAAGAACGCAAGAAGAAATCTCTCTTTGCCAATGTCAGTGATCTCAAGAAGCTGTCCAAGCAAGAGTACAGGGAGTTCCATGAGCAGAAGTTCTACTCAATGCCTAGGGACATTGACAGTGCGTCCTTCTACCGGTCTGAGCATCAGCGGATTTATGAGCAGATTTATGCATCCATGAGCACAAAGGTGTGCCCCATGAAGGTCACCAACATTGCAGCTTTGTCACGGGATGAGTACTTTGAAGATGCTCTTTGGGTCACCGAGAAGCTTGGGTTGCACAAGCTGATGGTCTTCAAGCAAGACTACAACCCGCATCTGATTCAGCAATTCTTTGCCACTTTAGAGTTTGATACTCAGGATGAGGTTGGTTTCACTTGGATGACAGGTGAAGTGAGGAAGTACTCGACCATGTCTCGGTTCGGGAAGCTTTTGGGCTATAGGTTCGATGGCATTCATCGACCTAGGGGTGCCCGTTTGCATCTTGATACCACTGAGTACAACAAGGGGAAGATTCAGTGCTTGTATGGTCCAGGGGGCAAAGCGGGAGAGACTGCAAATCTCCTTCCCCTCTATGATATTTTGCTCCGGATGTTCCGTGCCAACATTGCTCCAAGTGGGGGCAACAATGATTCTATCAGAGGTGGTCTTGTGCATTTGCTCCACCATGCCCGGCTTGTCTTCGAGGCCGGAAGAGATAGTGAAGGGATGGCGCTTGATGTGATGTACTTCATCTTCATGGAGATGAAGATTGCTATGCTTGATAGGAAGATTCCTCCTTATGCTCCATTCATCATGAGGCTCATCATTGACAGAGGCATTGAGGGAGACTTTGAGATTGAAGAAGATTTGCTTGATGAAGACTTGGAAGTGCACAAGCCCAACAAGCTCTACAAGAAGACAGCTCATTTGGTGTCTAGCACCTCAAGTGCTTATCCCTCTTCGAGTGATGTGATGGGTGGCAACATCTATGCTACCGGCTATAGGAGGAAGAATGCGGATCCACCAAGTGGTGGAATGGCTCAAGAGATGAAGAAGCTCAAGTGGTGGCAAAGGGCTCTCTTTTGCATGAACAATGATGTGCGTCACACTCAGTACAAGGACTATGTGGACCGCAAGCACATCTCCAAGAAGCAAAGGGAGTTGGATACTCGTTTGAGGGCTGTGGAGAAGGGCAAGGGAGCTAGCCATGAAGAGGAGTCCCAAGAGCAAGATATATCCGAGGACACTTTTTCTTTTGGCAAGTGGAATGAAGGATCAACATTTGATTGGAAGGAGCTAGCCGAAGTCACCTCCAAGGGCAAGGAAGCCGTTGATGATGAGGATGAGGAAGAAGAAGATGTTGATGATGATGAAGAGGAAGAAGACGATGACCAAGAAGATGATGAAGATGATGAGGACTTTGACGATGTGGATGAGTGATCTCTTGTTGTGGTCTCCCTTTTTGGCGTCTTGATGCCAAAGGGGGAGAAGTCTCATTTGCATGTGTTCCATTTGGATTTGGTGGATTTCCATTTGGATTTGGTTGGGTCACAAGCTTTTATATCTTGCTTGCTTGTGTCCCATGGTTGAACTTATCGTCATCCCATGGTTGAACTTATCGTCATCTACTATGTGTTGAACTATATGCTATATCTTGTCATATGATATGTTTGTTGAAATTATGATATATATCTTGTGCATATATGGATCACATTATAAAATCTAGGGGGAGTTCTTATTGTTGATGTGTCTTTGTATTCAAATACAAATTTAAAATAAGGCACATAGCAAGGGGGAGCTCCGTCTATATTTTATATCGTTTGAAACATGCAAAATTGTGTGTTGTCATCAAACACCAAAAAGGGGGAGATTGAAAGAGCATTTCCCGCCTAATTGATTTTGGCGTTTGTTAACAATACATTATCTACTAATGTGTGATTATGCTTTGCAGGATTTTATAATATTCTTGCACAAGATATTGGGTTTTATATGTTATATTTGATAAGTATCATTATCCAAAGGAAATTATTGAGGAAATGGTGGAAATAAGCTCCTGGAGAAGTTTCAGACAAAGTTGGGCCAGTTAGGCCGGCTTTAGCCGGTCCCCAGACCGGCTATAGCCGGACTGCACGTTTTCGAGAGGGGTCCTGCACCTCTGGACTCAACCGGCTTTTTGTCCGGCTATTTCCGGCTAGGCCGGATTTTTCAGGCCGGCTATAGCCGGTCTGAGGCCGGCTTTAGCCGGTGTGGCCGGCTTTAGCCGGACTTAACTCCGGCTATAGCCGGACTTCCTGGCCTCCAACGGTCAGATATTTTGGGGGGGTATATATACCCCCCTCTTCTTCTCCAACGGGTAGCCAGCCAAGATAGAAGAAGACCACCATTGTTGAGCTCACCAAAGCAAGTAGATCTCCTCCCTCACCCCACCAAAGCTCTTGATCTTTGGAGAATCGAAGGAGAAGACCATCCTCTACATCCTCACCGAAGCAATTTGATTTCCCCTCTCATTTGCTTGAGGGCCCTTGTGCCTTGGGTTCCCTTGTGTCCCAAGACCTTGTTTGTGTATTTGATATATTGCTACTTGTTGTTTCACAGCATTGTGTTGTGCTTGGGAGCCTCCAATTCGGTTGTGGATGCGTGCCCCAAGATTGTAAAGGCCGATTCCGCCTTGAGGAATCCCTTAGTGGAAAGTGAGCTAGGCCTTTGTGGCGGAAGCTTGCACCGGAGAATAGGGTGAGCCTTTGTGGCATTGGTTAGGCCTTTGTGGCAACCACACCTCTCCAACGTAGACGTACTTCCCCTAAAAAGGAAGGAACTACGGGAATCACATCCTCGTCTCCGTGTGCTCCACTCTCGGTTACCTCTATCCTTTATTGCCTTTATATATTGTATCTTGTTTAGCTTGCTAGTTGACTTATAGGTAAATTCACCTTAGTTGCATATCTAGAGAATTTACCTTTGTGTCAAGCCTAAATTAAAAAAGAACTAAAATTTGAGTAGCACCTATTCACCCCCCCCTCTAGGTGCCCATACGATCCGTTCACTTTCTTTTACTTTTATGTTGAGTCACCACCTTCTACCTTTATGCACCGTCTAAGAGAGCATATTTGTCATTCTGAGTATAATGTGCATTATCCCAAAGTTTTCATTGATTGATTCATGATGTTGGTTTAACTTATTCTTAAATTATTTGTATCTAGTCGCCCTCTTAAACTTGAAGGTGTCCTATGCATTTATGTTTTGCTATTCCATGAAGGACAAACTGAAAACCATTTGCTATGTTTTTCCATATGATTTGAACACACGTTTTGAAACATCCCAAGCTTTTATCAAATTTTGGGGGAAAGATTTTGCTTTTATTTTGAGTGCATTGATTGAAAATTCACAAGGATTTAAAACTTTTTGAGTTTATTTAAAAGCTTTACTAGAAAAACTATTTCAAACTCTTAATTATTTCTTGACGAGTTTCTTTGAGAAAATGAAAGATTTCAAAAATGTTATTTTCCTTCATTTATTCAAAATTATGCAAGATTGCTTGCAGAGAAATGAATTACAAAAGTGTTAATAAAGATTATCTTTTAGAAACCCATGATTAGGTGTGAATTCTAATTATTATTTTATAAAATACTATTCTCCTATTTTCAAAGGATTCCTTTAGAAAACCCTAATTTCATTATCTTTATGCAAGCAAAACTAATTGACTTAATTAGGAATTGTTTAGGAAATCATGGTTTGTTTCTGAAAACTTGTTCTATTAATGGTTTAAAACCTTGCTGTGATGATTTGAAGAAATTAGGAATTTTTTTGAAGTGATTTGAAGCATTTTTGCAAAAGATAGAAATAATTCAGAAAATAGAAAAAGGAAAAGAAAAAGAATAAAGAAAATAGGAAAAGGCCGAGGGGAAGCCATTCGGCCCGGCCTCGGATTTGGCCCACGGCCCATCCCGGCAAATCCCGAAGGGGTACGTTGCCCCCCCCCCGTCTCTCCCGCTGACCGCCCCGGCCCACCTGTCAGCTCCTCCTTCCTCCTCTGGACTACCTCTCCCCCACGGGAGTCACCCGCACCGTCCGATCTTTTCCCTTGCGCGAACCCTAGCTCTTCCTCCAAGCCAAGGCCGGCTATAAGTAGCCCCAGGACCCCTCCCGCGCCTCCTTTTTCTTCCTTCGCCCGAGGAGCTCCCACTTCGACGAATTCGCTCGCTGAACTTCCGCACCACCGCGGGCACCTCCTGTCGATTCCGACGCCATCAGTGAGCCCAGCCCCGTCTTATCTCCTCTGACCTTTCTATTTCAACAAGGCACGTCTCCCTGACCTCCTGGTCTGGCCAATCCCGCAGGAAATTGACGCGCACATCGTCACCCGAAGCACATCGCCGCGCCGCCGATCTCTAGCCGCCTCCCTCTCGTGCTGCAGGACGCAATCGACGATCCCGACCAAGCACCCGAGCATGCCCCATCCTCCTGCACCTCGTCGTGGCCTTGCCGCTGTCCAGGACCCATCGGAGCATTGCCGGCATCATCTACCTGGCCGCCCTCGCCGGAGAACTCGACGGAAACCTAGCCGGGGTAAGCTCTTTTTCTCCTTTCTCCTGCTAACCGTCCGATCAAGATCCGATGGACCAGATCATCTCACTTATCGAACCAGTACCAACAGATCTGATCCGTCCAGATCCACTTAGATCTAATGGCCCCAATCCGTGATCCAACTGAATTGGTGTGGACCAATCAGGGACCGCCACGTGTCGGCTCTCGATATAAACAGATTCAAAATAGAAATTTCAAATCAGATTTCAGTCCAATCTTCAGAAAATCATATCTTTTGATCTATAGATCCAAAAATTACAAACAATATACCATTGGAATCCTTAGAACATGTAGAATCCAATAGTGCACTAATAATTTATAGTTTCAGCATTCGATTTGAAACCATTTTCAAATTGAATCAAACATGTCTGTTAGCTTAATTAATTCATTCGCAAAAAAAAAGCTTAATTAATTCATATCTTTTGAACCAAGTGTCCAAAAATTACAAATTTGTAGTCTCTAGAATCCTATAAACATGTAGAACATCTTAGGATCAAGAAATTCCAAATTTGGTATGTGCACACACTGTGTGCATCCAAATCTATTCAAATCACTAATTTGAGCATAATTTGAATTCTATAACTTATTTTAGAGTGAATCCAATTGTAGTAGCTTTGTTTTACTGTAGGCTATCCAGTAGCATCACTCCCATATTTTATTGAACTCCTTAACAATTATTCAAATTCTAATATGAGTATTTGAGTAATTTCCACTATAGGATTAATTCTATTTCTTTTCAATATTAATATTTCCATCTACTCTGGTAAACCCTATGATCCTAGTTAGCTAACAAATATCATCTTGAGATCACTTAGATCCAATGTCACATCTATCTAAGTCTATTTTGCCTATCCCACATATATTCAAATTTCAATTGAGTTATTTGAGTAAAGTGTGCTATCCTTCAATCATAGATTCTACTCTTATTTTATGGTGTTATACCATGATAGCCCCCAACCATGTCCCAACCAACCTTCTAAGCCATGTTCACAATTATCTTTCACACATATCAAATCCTTTGCTTACTTAATCTTAGTCTCATGTATTGAACTATTCAATTTGCAAATGTGCTAATTGAGTAATGTAATGGTTCACTAATCTTTGCCCAAGGCCTAAGTGTAATATATGCTATTTAAGAATAATTGTTGTCACACTTATTCAATAGTATTGTTATTGCACCAATTGACATTTGTGTGATTTAGTTCACATGAAACTTCCTAAATTTCATTCATGCTTTAATAAAGCATAAAGACTTCATCACTTATGTCTTGTTAGTCAATTCTTATCAATCATATTGATCCTTCCCAACTAAGTTCTCAAAGCCATATCTCACAGTTCATGATCCTTTACCAAATCTTTCTATCATAACACCTCAATAGAATTAAATTGTTAAACAAACACTTTTCAATTGTTTGATTTGTTTGATTGTGTTTGTATGGTATGTTTATGGTATGTTATTTTTGTGCTATAGTTTGTGTGAAGATCTACGTGCTTAGTTGAGAGAAGTGGAAAGATCGTATTCTTCAAAAAGGCATGTGACACACATTCTTCTACCTATTTTTATTATGCATTAGTGATTTTCAGTAGTATGCATGATAGGTGAATATTCAACTGTTTACAAAGTGCTAGATCCTAGTAGTGAGTAGCTATCCCTCAAACACCACCTGGTAGGATGCTAAATACCTGAATATTGATGCTATGCTTTGATCATATGAAAAGTTGTTTTGTGAATCAAATTAACAACTTTGACTAAAATGAACTACCTGGGTGGAGTGGTAAGATGGAAAAGCGAAGTAGGTGGGCCCTAGGGCACATGCTAGGACAGATGTGTAGCTCAGGATGCTGCTCGGGACGGCCACTTAGGATTCAAGAGATTAATATGGCTTCCATGATTAAAGTATTTCCAGTGCAGCCTTATGACAATTTGGGCTCTGTCAAGAAAGAGTAGGACTAAGGGTTCAACCAAGAGTACTGACATCAGGTGGTAGCAAAATATAGGGGGTACGGTCAGACTAGTTTGGTTGAATGCTTTTTCTGAAAGGTCTTGTTTCATTTTATGTGTATGGGCTTAAAATGAAGGATAAGGTGAAAGTGCACAACCCTTGCAAGGTGTTAAAATCTAATCGATTAGCCGAGTCCTCAGAATAGACAATTGAGTCTCTAGCCATGGAATGATCAAAAGAATCTCATCACCATTTCTGAATGCTATAAAATTTGATTAGCAACAATCAGGAGAAGGCTCAGGGCCATACACTCCGAGGGGTGGTGGTTTCTGTACTTCAAACTTTGTTAAGTTTCGCCCAGAAACTACATACCGGCCAGTATGTAATGTATGGGGGTTGTCTTGACCCTTATAAACTAAAAATTTGAGAAAAAGGTTCTGAAAAGTATGGTAGGATAAAAATTGCTTTATGCAAATTATCCTTTGAGATCCACTAAGCCAGATGTCATGTAGTATAGTCTTTTTACAAATGCCACAAATATGTGTCATTTGCCAGTACATTGTTGTACTAGCCCCTTTGGGGCTGCATATTCAAACGTGCAAGTTTTATTCGAATAAGGAACCAGGAGTAGGATCTCGAGCTTACATTCCAACATGTCTGCCTGTGGCACTTGATGAAGATGGAGGCTCATTGCTACTATGTTTTATGCTGTGTACTCGTAAGATTGAAGACCTTTCTAACTAGATTTACGTTATATTATTGATGCTATTGCAATGATTACTTATTTTGTACTGTGGTGCTATCTACTGATCCAGGGAATGGCACAGTAACACAGGAGTTCTGTCTTTTGATAAGGCAGGGCGCTACAGAATGGTATCAGAGTATAGTGTTGCCTGTAGGATCGAGACCCTAGGTTTGGAATAGACTAGGAAGCCCTAGGAATTCTTTCCTCTACAAGAGAAATCTTCATTTCATTTTTCATAAATAAAATTTATCTACCTCTCAGTCTGAATCTCTCTTGTAAGACTTATCACATTCATTCTTTTACACAACTTTTCTTTCTTTTAGATGACCAACCTCACCGAATCCATCATGAAAAGACCAGTGATGATCATGACTATTCAGTGTCACCTATTAAAGGACCAGTGATGACCATGACTCTGAAGTGTGAGACTGAAATTCCCAAATCACTGAAGAACCTCACGTTAAACATGGGAATGCAAGGAGAAGCAGTTTACAAAGGATTTCCCATGATTGATGAAGGTCAAGAATATAGGTGGAGTTGTACCTACAGAAGGTGAGACTTTGGAATGTTCATCTATATAAGGACAAAGAAGATGACCACAAAAGATGAGACTTTGGATGTTCATCTATAAAAGGATAAAGAAGATAACCACAAAAGATGAGACTTTGGAATGTTCACCTATACAAGAGCAAGGAAGATGACCATAAGAAGATGGGACTTTGGATGTTCACCAACTCCGAGATGCATATTTCATTCCTCGACTCCGCAAGATGTGCTGCTTGGTCAGCAATAAAGGAGCTTGGAGAAAGACTCAAGTGGAGACTTCACAATACTCAGCAGGACCTCAAAGAAGAAAAGAAAGACACTACTACATTGAAGGAAACCATAAGTCAACTTCAAGGTGACATGGAAAAGTTGGTATCTGAACTTAATGTCCAAGGAGACCTCATCAAAAACAAGGATGAATAGATTGCCAATTTATAGAAGCAGCTGGACCAGAACAATGGATCTACATAGAAGAACACCAAGAAGCCATAGTTGGATCTCCAGTTAGGAATCTTAATAAACAACATGTAATAGACGTTTATGGTCATACCGACTTGTGGATGATTGTACCTTTTGTGTGCTTTAGAACTAGTTTGATTGATGCGATGAATGCTTGTTAGATATTGTTTGCACAGCAGATCAAGAGAATTCATCTTGCAAACAATCTGCTATGTTTGGGTAGGAATCTTCTTTAGATCCCTTCTATCTATTCTCATCTATGCTAAATTTCTAAACCTGTCCTAAAACCCAACCGAAGAGTTCTCAACAACAGACCAACCACAATAACCCTCAGATGGAGATGATGATACAAAGGACAATAGCAAGGTGCTATGAATCGCCAGTGAGATGGAATAACTGAAGGATACCACAAATACACGAAGAAGACACCACCAAGTGTAGCCAACGAGGAAGTAATGATATTCAACCACTACTTGGAATGGAAGTGGAAAGGACTTACAAGATCTAAGAGCAACCTGGATGAATGGATTCTACTCCTCCTTATGAGATGGCAAACCCAAGGAATTGCAAAAATTAAGGATTAATGCCATGAGATTTGTCGCAAACCTCTAGCTAGGAACGATAGATTTTGTTTTCAAAATTCAAAAAAAAATAGGATTTGGGAACTTGGTTCCATTTCTAATAAAACTTTTGTTTAAAACCAGCGAGGTTGACCAACAGTTAGAATGCGAGATGCACCAGACCATCATGAGGAATGGTGAATCTAGAGAGACATACCTACGAGAAACAACGTTGTAAAGCCTAAACCCTAGGAAGATAGCATGTTATACCCCTTATAGTAGGCAAGTGCTGCCAAACGTAGGAATACGACAAGGATGAACCCCAAGCATTTTGTTGAAGAAGACTTACTATGGAAGATGTTCATCAACATGAAAGGTACAAGAACCGAATGGTATCACAAGGAAGGTTACCAGAATGGAATGGAATAGAATGGTATCATAAAGGAAGTAACCATAAGATGAAGAACATCCAAGGATGATGACAAAGAAGTGGAGATGAAGATAGGAAAACCTCTCAGCTTGATCTTCTGATTGACCCAAAAAGGAACATATCAACTTGGACTTCTGACAGAACCAAAGAGTGACTCTTCATTGCCCAAAGTAGATCAACAGAACCAAAGAGTGACTCTTCAGTGTCCAAAGTAGTTCAACAGAACCGAAGAGTGACTCCTCAGTGTCCAAAGTAGTTCAACAACTACCCTGCCGGATAGAAGCCCTACAACGGAGCAAGGTTATCCTCAAGCAACCCCTAAGGAAGGTTGATGCCCAAGTCTATGAATAGACACCCACCTATTGTAAATGAAGATGAAGACTAACTATGGAATCAAAAGATGACCCAGTGCCAAGTCAAGACCAAGGTGTTTCCAGTTAAGCCTAAGGACCTAGACTACCTACAAAAGTTTCTTTTAAGGGTGGTAGCCACCTAGGTAACCTAAACCCTTCTTTCCTTCTAGCCTCTCCAATCTCGGGGACGAGATTTCTTTTAAGGGTGGTAGTCTGTAACATCCCAAGATTTTATCAAATTTTTGGGGAAATTTTTTGCTTTTGTTTTGAGTGCATTGATTGAAAATTCACAAGGATTTAAAACTTTTTGAGTTTATTTAAAAGCTTTACTAGAAAAACTATTTCAAACTCTTAATTATTTCTTGAAGAGTTCCTTTGAGAAAATGAAAGATTTCAAAAATGTTATTTTCCTTCATTTATTCAAACTTATGCAAGCTTGCTTGCAGAGAAATGAATTACAAAAGTGTTAATAAAGATTATCTTTTAGAAACCCATGATTAGGTGTGAATTCAAATTATTATTTTATAAAATACTATTCTCCTATTTTCAAAGGATTCCTTTAGAAAACCCTAATTTCATTATCTTTATGCAAGCAAAACTAATTGACTTAATTAGGAATTGTCTAGGAAATCATGGTTTGTTTCTGAAAACTTGTTCTATTAATGGTTTAAAACCTTGCTGTGATGATTTGAAGAAATTAGGAATTTGTTTGAAGTGATTTGAAGCATTTTTGCAAAAGATAGAAATAATTCAGAAAATAGAAAAAGGAAAAGAAAAAGAATAAAGAAAATCGGAAAAGGCCGAGGGGAAGCCATTCGGCCCGGCCTCGGATTCGGCCCACGGCCCATCCCGGCAAATCCCGAAGGGGTACGTTGGCCCCCCTCTCTCCCGCTGACTGCCCCAGCCCACCTGTCAGCTCCTCCTTCCTCCTCTAGACTACCTCTCCCCCACGGCAGTCACCCGCACCATCCGATCTTTTCTCTCGCACGAACCCTAGCTTTTCCTCCAAGCAAAGGCCGGCTATAAGTAGCCCCAGGAACCTTCCCGCGCCTCCTTTTTCTTCCTTCGCCCGAGAAGCTCCTAGTTCGACGAAATCGCTCGCCGAACTTCCGCACCACCGTGGGCACCTCCGGTCGATTCCGACGCCATCAGTGAGCCTAGCCCCTTCTTATCTCCTCCGACCTTTCTATTTCAACAAGGCGTGTCTCCCGAACCTCCTGGTTTGTCCAATCCCACAGGAAATCAACGCACACATCATCACCCGAAGCACATCGCCGCGCCGCCGATCTCCAGCCGCCTCCCTCTCGTGCCGCAGGACGCAATTCACGGTCCCGACCAAGCACCCGAGCACGCCCCATCCTCCTGCACCTCGTCGTGGCCTTGCCGCTATCCCGGACTCATCGGAGCATCGCCGGCATCATCTACCAGGCCGCCCTCGCCGGAGAACTCAACGGAAACCTAGCCGGGGTAAGCTCTTTTTCTCCTTTCTCCTGATAACCGTCCGATCAAGATCCGATGGACCAGATCAACTCACTTATCGAACCGGTACCAACAGTTCTGATCCATCCAGATCCACTTAGATCTAACGGCCCCAATCCGTGATCCAACCGAATTGGTATGGCCCAATCAGGGACCGCCACATGTCAGCTCTCGATATAAACAGATTCAAAATAGAAATTTCAAATCAGATTTTAGTCCAATCTTTAGAAAATCATATCTTCTGATCTATAGGTCCAAAAATTACAAAAAATATACCATTGGAATCCTTAGAACATATAGAATCCAATAGGGCACTAATAATTTATAGTTTCAGCATTCAATTTGAAACCATTTTCAAATTGAATCAAACATGTCTGTTAGCTTAATTAATTCATATCTTTTGAACCAAGTGTCCAAAAATTACAAATTTGTAGTCTCTGGAATCCTCTAAACATGTAGAACATCTTAGGATCAAGAAATTCCAAATTTGATACGTGCGCACACTTTGTGCATCCAAATCTATTCAAATCACTAATTTGAGCATAATTTGAATTCTATAACTTATTTTAGAGTGAATCCAATTGTAGTAGCTTTGTTTTACTGCAGGCTATCCACTAGCATCACTCCTATATTTTATTGAACTCCTTAACAATTATTCAAATTCTAATATGAGTATTTGAGTAATTTCCACTATAGGATTAATTCTATTTCTTTTCAATTAATATTTCCTTCTACTTTGGTAAACCCTATGATCCTAGTTAGCTAACAAATATCATCTTGAGATCACTTAGATCCAATGTCACATCTATCTAAGTCTATTTTGCCTATCCCACATATATTCAAATTTCAATTGAGTTATTTGCGTAAAGTGTGCTATCCTTCAATCATAGATTCTACTCTTATTTTATGGTGTTATACCATGATAGCCCCCAACCATGTCCCAACCAACCTTCTAAGCCATGTTCATAATTATCTTTCACACATATCAAATCCTTTGCTTACTTAATCTTAGTCTCATGTATTGAACTATTCAATTTGCAAATGTGCTAATTGAGTAATGTAATGGTTCGCTAATCTTTGCCCAAGGCCTAAGTGTAATATATGCTATTTAAGAATAATTATTGTCACACTTATTCAATAGTATTGTTATTGCACCAATTGACATTTGTGTGATTTAGTTCACATGAAACTTCCTAAATTTCATTCATGCTTTAATAAAGCATAAAGACTTCATGACTTATGTCTTGTTAGTCAATTCTTATCAATCATATTGATCCTTCCCAACTAAGTTCTCAAAGCCATATCTCACAGTTCATGATCCTTTACCAAATCTTTCTATCATAACACCTCAATAGAATTAAATTGTTAAACAAACACTTTTTAATTATTTGATTTGTTTGATTGTGTTTGTATGGTATGTTTATGGTATGTTATTTTTGTGCTATAGTTTGTGTGAAGAGCTACGTGCTTAGTTGAGAGAAGTGGAAAGATCGTATTCTTCAAAAAGGCACGTGACACACATTCTTCTACCTATTTTTATTATGCATTAGTGATTTTCAGTAGTATGCATGATAGGTGAATATTCAATTGTTTACAAAGTGCTAGATCCTAGTAGTGAGTAGCTATCCCTCAAACACCACCTGGTAGGATGCTAAATACCTGAATATTGATGCTATGCTTTGATCATATGAAAAGTTGTTTTGTGAATCAAATTAACAACTTCGACTAAAATGAACTACCTGGGTGGAGTGGTAAGATGGAAAAGCGAAGTAGGTGGGTCCTGGGGCACATGCTAGGACAGATGTGTAGCTCAGGATGCTGCTCGGGACGGCCACTCAGGATTCAAGAGATTAATATGGCTTCCATGATTAAAGTACTTCCAGTGCAGCCTTATGACAATATGGGCTCTGTCAAGAAAGAGTAGGACTAAGGGTTCAACCAAGAGTACTGACATCTGGAGGTAGCAAAATATAGAGGGTACGGTCAGACTAGTTTGGTTGAATACTTTTTCTGAAAGGTCTTGTTTCATTTTATGTGTATGGGCTTAAAATGAAGGATAAGGTGAAAGTACACAACCCTTACAGGGTGTTAAAATCTAATCGATTAGCCGAGTCCTCGGAATGGACAATTGAGTCTCTAGCCATGGAATGATCAGAAGAATCTCACCACCATTTCTGAATGCTATAAAATTTGACTAGCAACAATCAGGAGAAGGCTCAGGGCCATACACTCCGAGGGGTGGTGGTTTCTGTACTTCAAACTTTGTTAAGTTTCGCCTAGAAACTACATACCGGCCAGTATGTAATGTATGGGGGTTGTCTTGACCCTTATAAACTAAAATTTTGAGAAAAAGGTTCTGAAAAGTATGGTAGGATAAAAATTGCTTTATACAAATTAGCCTTTGAGATCCACTAAGCCAGATGTCATGTAGTATAGTCTTTTCACAAATGCCACAAATATATGTCATTTGCCAGTACGTTGTTGTACTGACCCCTTTGGGGCTGTATATTCAAACGTGCAGGTTTATATTCAAATAAGGAACCAGGAGTAGGATCTCGAGCTTACATTCCAACATGTCTGCCTGTGGCACTTGATGAAGATGGAGGCTCATTGCTACTATGCTTTATGTTGTGTACTCGTAAGGTTGAAGACCTTTGTAACTGGATTTATGTTATATTATTGATGCTATTGTAATGATTAGTTATTTTGTACTGTGGTGCTATCTACTGATCCAGGGAATGGCACAGTAACACATGAGTTCTGTCTTTTGATAAGGCAGGGCGCTACATGTTTGACTTTCATTGTTTCATTTTCATGATCTTTTGTTTGTGTTCTTTTTCATGTTATAACATGGTTGCTAAGTTTCTTCTATCAAGATTATATCTTTCATGCCCATGTTTTAAGTTCTTTTGATCCCAGCACACAATGCTTACATATATGGTCAATATTGGGTAGGTGCATGTCACCTCAAATATTATTTCTTTGTTATCACTTACCTACTGGAGGACGAGCAGGAGTTAAGCTTGGGGATGCTGATTGGTGGCGCCCAGTTGACGAGGGAGATTATTCTTCTTCGTTCCCGGCAACGGCGCCAGAAAAGAAGCTGTTGGTCCTTGTGCATGATGAATAACCAGCCCGTTGGGAACCCCAAGAGGAAGGTATGATGAGTATAGCAGCTAGTTTTCCCTCAGTTAAGAAACCAAGGTTTATCGTTCAGGAGAAAAGCAGACAATAACGACTGAAGGTGATGCTTGCTAGTTTGCGATGGCTTCGGACAATTTATATATATGGCACCTCGTCCAAGCTTTGCTTGCTAGCTGCAACGCGGAACCTGCACACAACACAACCAAGTACTTTGTTCCCAACTTGCGATGAGGTTGTCAATCTCACCGTTTTGCTTGAAACAAAGGTTATGAGCGTATCGAGTGGAAAACAGTAGAAGTATGCGAGTAAAGTAAACAGTGCGAGTAAAGTAAACAGGTGATAGCAATATGATGGAAATAGGACCGGGGTCCACAGTTCACTAGTGGTGTCTCTCCATAAGATAAATAACACATGCTGGGTAAACAAATTACAGTTGGGCAATTGATAGAATAAAGATAAACGTGATATGTCAAGAAGATCACTATGAGATTTACTCTGGGCATTACAACAAAATACATAGACCGCCATCCAACTGCATCTATGACTAATAATCCACTCACGGGGACATCGTCCGAACACCCCATGAGTATTAAGTTGCGAACAACAGATAATTGCATTAAGCAAAGTGTGTAATGTAAACAAAGCATATGCCCTTGAGCATATGAATGTTGTTTTCTCCCTAGTAGCAACAGAATATCTACAACCTTAGAGGTTTCTGTGACTCCCCCAGGTTAAATAGAGGCATGAACCCACTATCGAGCATAAATATCCCCTCTTGGAGTCACTAGCAACTACTCGGCCAAGATAGCTACTAACAACGGTGAGCATGCAAGATCATAAACAACATAGAGATAACAAAAGATATATTTCAGTACAGCAACTCAATCATAACACCAATATTCATCGGATCCCAACAAACCAAACATGTAGAATTACATAACGGTGATCTCAATCATGTAGGGCAGCTCATGAGATCTAAACATGAAGCACATGGTGGAGAAGACAACCATCTAGCTACTGCTATGGACCCATAGTCCAAGGTAGACTACTCACTCATCGCTCCGGAGGCAAGCATGGCGATGAAGAAGACCTCCGGTGGCGATTCCCCTCTCCGGCAGGGTGCCGGGAAGAGCTTCTGGACCCTCCCGATCTTCGGGTCGACGGCGGCGGCGGATCGCGATGTGTTCTGGAAAAGTGATCGGGTACTTAGGTTTTTTCCGTTGAGGGGTCTTTACAGGCGAAGGGGCGATGTCAGAGGTGGAGCCAGGTGGCCTCACACCTGGCTGGCGCGGCCTGATACGTCTCCAACGTATCTATAATTTTTGATGCTCCATGCTTGTTTTTACACCATTTGCCTATTGTTTCGTTACACTTCGTGGCACTTTTATGCGATTTCCGGAACTAACCTATTTACAAGATGCCACAGTGCCAGTTCCCTGTTTTCTGCTGTTTTTGTGTTTCAGAAGTGATACACAGGAAATATTCTCGGAATTGGACGAAACAACATCTTGAAGTCTTATTTTACCCGGAAGCTTCCAGAGATCCGAAGAGGAGTAGGAGGTGGGCCACAGGGGCCCCACACACCATGGTGGCGCGGCCAGGCCCCTGGCCGTGCCAGCCATGTGTGAGGGCGCCTGGTCCCACTCCTGACATCTCCCCTTCGCCTATAAGAAGCCTCGGGACGGAAAACCCTAGGGGATTCGGCAATTTTCCAGAAACAGTTCCGCAGCTCCGCCGCCATCACCGACGAATTTCGGGGGACAGAAGTCTCTGTTCCGGCACCCTGCTGGGACGGGGAAGTGCCCCCGGAGCCATCTCCATCGGTCTCCATCGCCGTCTCCGCCGTCTCCATCGACCTCACCGCCATCTCCATCAACCTTGCTGTCTCCTATGATGAGGAGGGAGTAGTTCATCCCCAGGGCTGAGGGCTCTACCGGTAGCTATGTGGTTCACCTCTCTCTCCCATGATGTGATCTTTATGTGATCGTCAGCTTTGTATCATGTTGAACAAGTACATGTTATTATTCAGATATTTTGTGTACTCTAGTGATGTTATTAAAGTAATCTATTCCTCCTGCCATGGTGTAACGGTGACAGTGCATGCATCATGGTGGTACTTGGTTTAGGCTATGATTGTGATCTCTTGTGGATTATGAGAATAATTATTGCTATGATAGTTTGAGTGATCTATTCCTCCTTTCATGGTGTAAAGTTGACAGTGTGTGCACCGTGTTAGTACTTGGTTTAAGTTGCAATGATTTCTATCTTGAATTGTGATTTGATTTGGGTATCTCTATGAGTGGTGTTTGTCAAGTACTTGATGAACTTTAAGGGGTGCTTCTGTAGCCACTACACAATGATTAGTGTTATTCAATAGGAGAGTAATTCAGAGTGCCTTAGCAAAGAGAAGTTATTTGTTCAGTCATGTTATATTGTTGGGAGTGTGTCCACTAGTGAAAGTATGATCCCTAGGCCTTGTTTCCAAGCTTTGCACACCGTTTACTTGCTATTTTGTTACTTGTTTGCTCGCAGCGATATTTATTTCACATCACGTTTGCTACTTATAATCATCTATACCACTTGTATTTCACTATCTCTTCGCCGAACTAGTGCACCTATACATCTGACAAGTGTATTGGGTGTGTTGGGGACACAAGAGACTTTCTGTATCGTAATTGCAGGGTTGCTTGAGAGGGATAGCTTTGACCTCTAACCTCCCTGAGTTCGATAAACCTTGGGTGATCCACTTAAGGGAAACTTGCTGCTGTTCTACAAACCTCTACACTTGGAGGCCCAACAAGTGTCTACAAGAATAGAAGTGCGTAGACATCAAGCTCTTTTCTGGCGCTGTTGCCGGGGAGGTAAGGTAAAAGGTACTCGCATCCTCCTGTGTGAGTGCTCGGAGTTGTTTCCTTTAGATTCTGCAATTACATCTTTTTGTTTCTTGTTTTTATTTTCACTAGTTAGGCTTTATGGAAAACAAAGAGTTCTTTAGTCTTTTTCCTGATTTTAGATTTGAAGAGAAAATTGAAAATCCTTTGGAGCTTATTTCGCACAGCAATGTTATTAGTACGAATGCTTTGAACACTGTTAATGCTAATGCTATAGAAAAGTCTAAGCTTGGGGAAGCTGGTTTTGTTGAGTATGATATTTTTAGTTCCCCAGCTTTAGTGGAGAAAGTTTGCTCTGATGATATTTTATCTCCCATATGTGATGTTCCTTCTTATGATGATATGTTTGAAGAATATGCTTTGCGAAATAACTGTTCTTTAGCTTGTGATGATACTAAACCTCTAGTTTATGATGGCTATGATGATGAGTATAATATTTTCAGTTCACCTACTATTGAGGATAAAATTAGTTATGATTACAATATGCCTCCTATTTATGATGATTATGGTAATGAGAATAATTATTCTGTTGAATCTGCTCGTACTACTATTGTTCCTGTGGTGAGTATTAATTCTTTTATGCATGTGGCTCATGATAGGGATGTTTTATGTGATAGTTATATTGTTAGTTCTATTCATGATGCTACTGAAAGTTATTATGAGAGAGGGAAATATGTTTTGAAGGATCCTAATAATATTGAGTTTCCCCTCTTTATGTTGCAATTCTTGAAGTTGTACTTGTTTTGCCTTCCTATGCTTTTTGCTTTGCGCTTTCATGACTTGTCTCTTTACAAGACTATTTTTCATAGGAAGTGGTTTAGATTTAAATGTGTTCCATACTTTCTTTTTGATGCTCTCTATTGCTTTAAGTTCCTATATGGCGCCTTTGCCTCAAGCTCTTATATGGCGCCCACATGAGCATCTTCGCAAATTACTGCGCCTAGCTCAAAGGCGTTAAAGAAAAGCACTCTTGGGAGATAACCCATTGTTTATTTTCAGTAATTTTTGTTTTGTTTGAGTCTTGGAAGTTATTAATACTGTAATAACCACTCCTTATCCTTTTTATTTCGTTGTTGTGCCAAGAGAAGCCTCTAATTTGAGCGAGGTAAAGATTTGGGGATGTTGCTGTCTTGAAACTGTTTTCGGTGCTGCACCGTAAAAATTTGTGAAAATTCTCTGTTTATCTTTTGGACCTGCGATTTCTTGTGCATATGCCCCAGTTTATATACAAACTTTTGTTAGTTGAACACTTTTTGATTTGAGCAACAGAAAACCTTTAAAAAATTCGACCTTTGTCAGCTGTTCAGTTTTGACAGATTTCTGCCAATATTTGTGTTTGCCACTTTATCGCTTTCTTTTGAGTTCTTTTGATCATGGAACTTTTTGGGAAGTTGCTACAGTAGTATTTGCTATATATGTGGTCGTTTTAGGTTGAAACCTGAAGCAAAAAGAGGTTGATTATATGTTATGCTACACTAATGTTGCTAATAGATTTGTGTTTAGTTTTGTATGAAGGAAGTTTTCAAGTGTAGGGATTGGAGAATAATGAGATGAGTTGAAGAATGGACAAAAGCTCAAGCTTGGGGATGCCCATGCATCATCCCAAGAAATATCCAAGAAGTACAAGCGTCAAAGCTTGGGGATGCCCCCGAGGCACCCCTTCTTCATCGGCAAAAATCAGGTCACCTTTCAAGACACTATATTTTTATTGCTTCATGCACTATGTGTTTTTTCTTGGAGCGTCAGTTGTTTTAGTTTTCTTAGTTAGTTTAGTTTTGTTTGCTGCAATAAATGGTTAGATCACATCATGTTTCTTTTGGAGGAGATGAACTCGTTTTTCATTTGCCAAGAACACTCTGTTTTTTTCACTCTTATCGTTTCAACGAGTGTTCTCTTTTTCTGCTACTGCTTTTGGTTTTCGTTTTCGCCTTGATTTGCGTTCAGATCTTGTCATATCTTTTCATCAAGGTGTATTTTTGCCTCTGATGTTTATTGGTTTTCATCAAAAGAGGTGTCTTAAAAAAATTTCAAATGGTGTTGGAAAAGAGAAAAAGCTTTATGCAAAAAAGTGGTACAAGAAGGAGCTTGTGTAGACTGCGGCTTAGGCTTTTTCATGTCATGCTTGATGTATTTTTGATAGTATGCTTAGTGGTTTTGCTGTAGCATGACTTGTCTCAAATAACTGAGATTGCTTAATGAGCCTTTGAAAAAATCATGCGTTGTTTTTATTGTATGGAAGCATTATTTTGGTTTTCTCCTTGATGCTTTATTTGGGTTGACTTGGCGCATGCTCACACATGTTAGACTCTTACAAAGTCGCCAATAGCCTTCATGATCATTTAGTTTTTGACTTTTGATGCCATCTTATGCTTCTTTTAATGTCGCTTTGTCGCTTTGCATGATTATGGCCATTATTGCTCTCTTAGTTGGTCGCTCCCAGTCTTTTGCTAGCCCTCACCTTGTACTGAGTATGAGCTCTACTCGTGCATCCAACTCCTAAAAGCCAAAGTTTGCCATTGTGTCCACTATAAACTCCTATGCATGGTATTTGTAAGCCATTCCAAAGTAAATTTTCATGTGCTACCTTTCAAAAACCTTCAAAACACTTCTCGTTTTGTGACACTGTTTTCAGCTCATGGGGACGTAGTGGTCGGATTTGCTATCTTCCATATTGCTTATTCCAAAAAGAAAAAAAAAGAGAAAAAAAAGAAAGAAAAAGGCACTCCTCCATGGAAAGTGAATGTTGGTGGGCACCCGATGGAATCGGTTAGCCATGGTTTGAGAAAGGAAAAAAGGTGGGGAGGAGTGCCAAGCTTTATAAAAAGAGCACAAAAGTGCCAATCTCTCTCTCAAAAACTTGCTTTATTTTTGTATGGAAGATAGTAAGAACCCCATTGCCAGTCGTTGACAAAGACAACCACCTCTCAAAACCAATTTGTATCTCTCTGTTTTACAAATGAAAAACTCTAGCACATGTTTAATCACCGCTTCCCTCCGCGAAGGGCCTTTCTTTTACTTTTATGTTGAGTCACCACCTTCTTTCTTTATGCACCATTAAGAGAGCATAGTTGTCATTCTTAGTGTGATATGCATTGTCCCAAAGTTCATTGATTGATTCATATTGTTGGTTTCACTTGTTCTCAAATTATTTGTATCTAGTCGCCCTCTTAAACTTGAAGGTGTCCTATGCATTTATGTTTTGCTCTCCTTGAAGGACAAGCTGAAAACCATTTGTATGTTTTTCCTTATGATTTGAACACACGTTTGACTTTCATTGTTTCATTATTCATGATCTTTTGTTTGTGTTCATTTGCATGTTTACAACATGGTTACTAAGTTCTTATTGTCAAGATTATATCTTTCATGCCCATGTTTTAAGTTCTTTGATCCCAGCTCACGATGCTTACATATATGATCAAGATTGTGATGGTGCATGTCACCTCAAAAATTATTTCTTTTGTTATCACTTACCTACTCGAGGACGAGCAGGAGTTAAGCTTGGGGATGCTGATACGTCTCCAACGTATCTATAATTTTTGATGCTCCATGCTTGTTTTTACACCATTTGCCTATTATTTCGTTACACTTCGTGGCACTTTTATGCGATTTCCGGAACTAACCTATTGACAAGATGCCACAGTGCCAGTTCCCTGTTTTCTGCTGTTTTTGTGTTTCAGAAGTGATACACAGGAAATATTCTCGGAATTGGACGAAACAACATCCTGAAGTCTTATTTTACCCGGAAGCTTCCAGAGATCCGAAGAGGAGTAGGAGGTGGGCCACAGGGGCCCCACACACCATGGTGGCGCGGCCAGGCCCCTGGCCGCGCCAGCCATGTGTGAGGGCGCCTGGTCCCACTCCTGACATCTCCCCTTCGCCTATAAGAAGCCTTGGGACGGAAAACCCTAGGGGATTCGGCAATTTTCCAGAAACAGTTCCGCAGCTCCGCCGCCGTCACCGATGAATTTCGGGGGACAGAAGTCTCTGTTCCGGCACCCTGCCGGGACGGGGAAGTGCCCCCGGAGCCATCTCCATCGGTCTCCATCGCCGTCTCCGCCGTCTCCATCGACCTCACCGCCATCTCCATCAACCTTGCTGTCTCCTATGATGATGAGGGAGTAGTTCATCCCCGGGGCTGAGGGCTCTACCGGTAGCTATGTGGTTCACCTCTCTCTCCCATGATGTGATCTTTATGTGATCGTGAGCTTTGTATCATGTTGAACAAGTACATGTTATTATTTAGATATTTTGTGTACTCTAGTGATGTTATTAAAGTAATCTATTCCTCCTGCCATGGTGTAACGGTGACAGTGCGTGCATCATGGTGGTACTTGGTTTAGGCTATGATTGTGATCTCTTGTGGATTATGAGAATAATTATTGCTATGATAGTTTGAGTGATCTATTCCTCCTTTCATGGTGTAAAGTTGATAGTGTGTGCACCGTGTTAGTACTTGGTTTAAGTTGCAATGATTTCTATCTTGAATTGTGATTTGATTTGGGTATCTCTATGAGTGGTGTTTGTCAAGTACTTGATGAACTTTAAGGGGTGCTTCTGTAGCCACTACACAATGATTAGTGTTATTCAATAGGAGAGTAATTCAGAGTGCCTTAGCAAAGAGAAGTTATTTGTTCAGTCATGTTATATTGTTGGGAGTGTGTCCACTAGTGAAAGTATGATCCCTAGGCCTTGTTTCCAAGCTTTGCACACCGTTTACTTGCTATTTTGTTACTTGTTTGCTCGCAGCGATATTTATTTCATATCACGTTTGCTACTTATAATCATCTATATCACTTGTATTTCACTATCTCTTCGCCGAACTAGTGCACCTATACATCTGACAAGTGTATTGGGTGTGTTGGGGACACAAGAGACTTTCTGTATCGTAATTGCAGGGTTGCTTGAGAGGGATAGCTTTGACCTCTAACCTCCCTGAGTTCGATAAACCTTGGGTGATCCACTTAAGGGAAACTTGCTGCTGTTCTACAAACCTATGCACTTGGAGGCCCAACAAGTGTCTACAAGAATAGAAGTGCATAGACATCAAGCTCTTTTCTGGCGCCGTTGCCGGGGAGGTAAGGTAAAAGGTACTCGCATCCTCCTGTGTGAGTGCTCGGAGTTATTTCCTTTAGATTCTGCAATTACATCTTTTTGTTTCTTGTTTTTATTTTCACTAGTTACGCTTTATGGAAAACAAAGAGTTCTTTAGTCTTTTTCCTGATTTTAGATTTGAAGAGAAAATTGAAAATCCTTTGGAGCTTATTTCGCACAGCAATGTTATTAGTACGAATGCTTTGAACACTGTTAATGCTAATGCTATAGAAAAGTCTAAGCTTGGGGAAGCTGGTTTTGTTGAGTATGATATTTTTAGTTCCCCAGCTTTAGTGGAGAAAGTTTGCTCTGATAATATTTTATCTCCCATATGTGATGTTCCTTCTTATGATGATATGTTTGAAGAATATGCTTTGCGAAATAACTGTTCTTTAGCTTGTGATGATACTAAACCTCTAGTTTATGATGGCTATGATGATGAGTATAATATTTTCAGTTCACCTACTATTGAGGATAAAATTAGTTATGATTACAATATGCCTCCTATTTATGATGATTATGGTGATGAGAATAATTAATCTGTTGAATCTGCTCGTACTACTATTGTTCCTGTGGTGAGTATTAATTCTTTCATGTATGTGGCTCATGATAGGGATGTTTTATGTGATAGTTATATTGTTAGTTCTATTCATGATGCTACTGAAAGTTATTATGAGAGAGGGAAATATGTTTTGAAGGATCCTAATAATATTGAGTTTCCCCTCTTTATGTTGCAATTCTTGAAGTTGTACTTGTTTTGCCTTCCTATGCTTTTTGCTTTGCGCTTTCATGACTTGTCTCTTTACAAGACTATTTTTCATAGGAAGTGGTTTAGATTTAAATGTGTTCCATACTTTCTTTTTGATGCTCTCTATTGCTTTAAGTTCCTATATGGCGCCTTTGCCTCAAGCTCTTATATGGCGCCCACATGAGCATCTTCGCAAATTACTGCGCCTAGCTCAAAGGCGTTAAAGAAAAGCACTCTTGGGAGATAACCCATTGTTTATTTTCAGTAATTTTTGTTTTGTTTGAGTCTTGGAAGTTATTAATACTGTAATAACTTCTCCTTATCCTTTTTATTTCGTTGTTGTGCCAAGAGAAGCCTCTAATTTGAGCGAGGTAAAGATTTGGCGATGTTGCTGTCTTAAAACTGTTTTCGGTGCTGCACCGTAAAAATTCGTGAAAATTCTCTGTTTATCTTTTGGACCTGCGATTTCTTGTGCATATGCCCCAGTTTATATCCAAACTTTTGTTAGTTTAACACTTTTTGATTTGAGCAACAGAAAACCTTTCAAAAATTCGACCTTTGTCAGCTGTTCAGTTTTGACAGATTTCTGCCAATATTTGTGTTTGCCACTTTATCGCTTTCTTTTGAGTTCTTTTGATCATGGAACTTTTTGGGAAGTTGCTACAGTAGTATTTGCTATATATGTGGTGGTTTTAGGTTGAAACCTGAAGCAAAAAGAGGTTGATTATATGTTATGCTACACTAATGTTGCTAATAGATTTGTGTTTAGTTTTGTATGAAGGAAGTTTTCAAGTGTAGGGATTGGAGAATGATGAGATGAGTTGAAGAATAGACAAAAGCTCAATATTGGGGATGCCCATGCATCATCCCAAGAAATATCCAAGAAGTACAAGCGTCAAAGCTTGGGGATGCCCCCGAGGCACCCCTTCTTCATCGGCAAAAATCAGGTCACCTTTCAAGACACTATATTTTTATTGCTTCATGCACTATGTGTTTTTTCTTGGAGCGTCAGTTGTTTTAGTTTTCTTAGTTAGTTTAGTTTTGTTTGCTGCAATAAATGGTTAGATCACATCATGTTTCTTTTGGAGGAGATGAACTCGTTTTTCATTTGCCAAGAACACTATGTTTTTTTTCACTCTTATCGTTTCAACGAGTGTTCTCTTTTTCTGCTACTGCTTTTGGTTTTCGTTTTCGCCTTGATTTGCGTTCAGATCTTGTCATATCTTTTCATCAAGGTATATTTTTTCCTCTGATCTTTATTGGTTTTCATCAAAAGAGGTGTCTTAAAAAAATTTCAAATGGTGTTGGAAAAGAGAAAAAGCTTTATGCAAAAAAGTGGTACAAGAAGGAGCTTGTGTAGACTGCGGCTTAGGCTTTTTATGTCATGCTTGATGTCTTTTTGATAGTATGCTTAGTGGTTTTGCTGTAGCATGACTTGTCTCAAATAACTGAGATTGCTTAATGAGCCTTTGAAAAAATCATGCGTTGTTTTTATTGTATGGAAGCATTATTTTGGTTTTCTCCTTGATGCTTTATTTGGGTTGACTTGGCGCATGCTCACACATGTTAGACTCTTACAAAGTCACCAATAGCCTTCATGATCATTTAGTTTTTGACTTTTGATGCCATCTTATGCTTCTTTTAATGTCGCTTTGTCGCTTTGCATGATTATGGCCATTATTGCTCTCTTAGTTGGTCGCTCCCAGTCTTTTGCTAGCCCTCACCTTGTACTGAGTATGAGCTCTACTCGTGCATCCAACTCCTAAAAGCCAAAGTTTGCCATTGTGTCCACTATAAACTCCTATGCATGGTATTTGTAAGCCATTCCAAAGTAAATTTTCATGTGCTACCTTTCAAAAACCTTCAAAACACTTCTCGTTTTGTGATACTATTTTCAGCTCATGGGGACGTAGTGGTCGGATTTGCTATCTTCCATATTACTTATTCCAAAAAGAAAAAAAGAGAAAAAGAAAGAAATAAAAAGGCACTCCTCCATGGAAAGTGAATGTTGGTGGGCACCCGATGGAATCGGTTAGCCATGGTTTGAGAAAGGAAAAAAGGTGGGGAGGAGTGCCAAGCTTTATAAAAAGAGCACAAAAGTGCCAATCTCTCTCTCAAAAACTTGCTTTATTTTTGTATGGAAGATAGTAAGAACCCCATTGCCAGTCGTTGACAAAGACAACCACCTCTCAAAACCAATTTTTATCTCTCTGTTTTACAAATGAAAAGCTCTAGCACATGTTTAATCACTGCTTCCCTCCGCGAAGGGCCTTTCTTTTACTTTTATGTTGAGTCACCACCTTCTTTCTTTATGCACCATTAAGAGAGCATAGTTGTCATTCTTAGTGTGATATGCATTGTCCCAAAGTTCATTGATTGATTCATATTGTTGGTTTCACTTGTTCTCAAATTATTAGTATCTAGTCGCCCTCTTAAACTTGAAGGTGTCCTATGCATTTATGTTTTGCTCTCTTTGAAGGACAAGCTAAAAACCATTTGTATGTTTTTCCTTATGATTTGAACACACGTTTGACTTTCATTGTTTCATTATTCATGATCTTTTGTTTATGTTCATTTGCATGTTTACAACATGGTTACTAAGTTCTTATTGTCAAGATTATATCTTTCATGCCCATGTTTTAAGTTCTTTGATCCCAGCTCACAATGCTTACATATATGATCAAGATTGTGATGGTGCATGTCACCTCAAAAATTATTTCTTTTGTTATCACTTACCTACTCGAGGACGAGCAGGAGTTAAGCTTGGGGATGCTGATACGTCTCCAACGTATCTATAATTTTTGATGCTCCATGCTTGTTTTTACACCATTTGCCTATTGTTTCGTTACACTTCGTGGCACTTTTATGCGATTTCCGGAACTAACCTATTGACAAGATGCTACAGTGCCAGTTCCCTGTTTTCTGCTGTTTTTGTGTTTCAGAAGTGATACACAGGAAATATTCTCGGAATTGGACGAAACAACATCCTGAAGTCTTATTTTACCCGGAAGCTTCCAGAGATCCGAAGAGGAGTAGGAGGTGGGCCACAGGGGCCCCACACACCATGGTGGCGCGGCCAGGCCCCTGGCCGCGCCAGCCATGTGTGAGGGCGCCTGGTCCCACTCCTGACATCTCCCCTTCGCCTATAAGAAGCCTCGGGACGGAAAACCCTAGGGGATTCGGCAATTTTCCAGAAACAGTTCCGCAGCTCCGCCGCCGTCACCGACGAATTTCGGGGGATAGAAGTCTCTGTTCCGGCACCCTACCGGGACGGGGAAGTGCCCCCGGAGCCATCTCCATCGGTCTCCATCGCCGTCTCTGCCGTCTCCATCGACCTCACCGCCATCTCCATCAACCTTGCTGTCTCCTATGATGAGGAGGGAGTAGTTCATCCCCGGGGCTGAGGGCTCTACCAGTAGCTATGTGGTTCACCTCTCTCTCCCATGATGTGATCTTTATGTGATCGTGAGCTTTGTATCATGTTGAACAAGTACATGTTATTATTCAGATATTTTGTGTACTCTAGTGATGTTATTAAAGTAATCTATTCCTCCTGCCATGGTGTAACGGTGACAGTGCGTGCATCATGGTGGTACTTGGTTTAGGCTATGATTGTGATCTCTTGTGGATTATGAGAATAATTATTGCTATGATAGTTTGAGTGATCTATTCCTCCTTTCATGGTGTAAAGTTGACAGTGTGTGCACCGTGTTAGTACTTGGTTTAAGTTGCAATGATTTCTATCTTGAATTGTGATTTGATTTGGGTATCTCTATGAGTGGTGTTTGTCAAGTACTTGATGAACTTTAAGGGGTGCTTCTGTAGCCACTACACAATGATTAGTGTTATTCAATAGGAGAGTAATTCAGAGTGCCTTAGCAAAGAGAAGTTATTTGTTCAGTCATGTTATATTGTTGGGAGTGTGTCCACTAGTGAAAGTATGATCCCTAGGCCTTGTTTCCAAGCTTTGCACACCGTTTACTTGCTATTTTGTTACTTGTTTGCTCGCAGCGATATTTATTTCATATCACGTTTGCTACTTATAATCATCTATACCACTTGTATTTCACTATCTCTTCACCGAACTAGTGCACCTATACATCTGACAAGTGTATTGGGTGTGTTGGGGACACAAGAGACTTTCTGTATCGTAATTGCAGGGTTGCTTGAGAGGGATAGCTTTGACCTCTAACCTCCCTGAGTTCGATAAACCTTGGGTGATCCACTTAAGGGAAACTTGCTGCTGTTCTACAAACCTCTGCACTTGGAGGCCCAACAAGTGTCTACAAGAATAGAAGTGCGTAGACATCACGGCCCAGGCCCTAGCCGCGCTGGCCTGGTGTGTGGGGCCCCTGTGGCCTCCCTCCTACTCCTCTTCGGATCTCTGGAAGCTTCCGGGTAAAATAAGACTTCAGGAACTTGTTTTGTCCAATTTCGAGAATATTTCCTGTGTATCACTTCTGAAACACAAAAATAGTAGAAAACGGGGAACTGGCACTGTGGCGACTTGTTAATAGGTTAGTTCCGGAAAATGCATAAAAGTGCCATGAAGTGTAAGAAAACATTGGGCAAATGGTGTAAAAACAAGCATGGAGCATCAAAAATTATAGATACGTTTGAGCCATATCAAGCATCCCCAAGCTTAACTCCTGCTCGTCCTCGAGTAGGTAAGTGATAACAAAAGAATAAATTTTGAGGTGACATGCACCTACACAATCTTGATCATATATGTAAGCATTTGTGAGCTGGGATCATAAGAACTTAAAACATGGGCATGAAGATATAATCTTGACAATAAAAAACTTAGCAACCATGTTGTAAACATGCAAATGAACACAAACAAAAGATCATAAAAATGAAACAGTGAAAGTCAAACGTGTGTTCAAATCATAACGAAAAACATACAAACGATTTTCAGCTTGTCCTTCATAGAGAGCAAAACATAAATGCATAGGACACCTTCAAGTTTAAGAGGGCGACTAGATACAAATAATTTAAGAACAAGTGAAACCAACAATATGAATCAATCAATGAAAACTTTGGGACAATGCACATTATACTAAGAATGACAACTATGCTCTCTTAATGGTGCATAAAGATAGAAGGTGGTGATTCAACATAAAAGTAAAAGAAAGGCCCTTCGCAGAGGGAAGCAATGATTGCAAGTTTTATAACCTTCAAAAATTATGGTACTTACCGGCTTTGAGCTCTCATTGCCCCCATCATAAGCATCTTGAATGGTTAAAGTTAATGCGAGAACAATTATGATGCATATGCTTGACAAATCATAAGTTGAAAACCTCGTGTCCCGTGAATACGAGTACCCAAACCTCATGCTACTTTACTTAGAGTCCCAAGCAAGGCTCTTGTTATTGTAAATATATGCATATCATTGAGAACCGCCAATGGGGTACCTCCGTGCCCGATGATATGAAACAAGCCCACACCAAAATGATAGGACAAGCAGACAATGAACACCTCGATATATCTTTTATTTGCCATTTGTTTAGCTTTTTATTGTGAGATGCGTCGTCGAATGTTCACCATGGGTATGCTGCAAATTTTCACCATGAATTATGCATGGCTTAGATTGGCGGCCCGGCGTTTCCCTAACACATATACAAACTCCATGATCCCCACAAGATTCCCAATTCATTTCACACCGCGGGCATCCATAAACAAAAGATCACGATATCAACTCAAATAAGAAGTGCAATGTTGAAAGCTTGCCCATGACTGCATGGCTGGGCTAGTCTCCAACTTACAACTTGCAAGCATAACAACTCAACATAAGAGACCACAATGTCAAATTTTTAAGAACAGGAAAAAGTAAAGTGTGCCTTCCGGTTCGTGAGAGCTTTACTGACCGAATTTCACATAACACTGGTAAGAGTTTAATTTGAAGAGAAAATAAAAGCAAGTCAAATTTACTTGGAATAGCAAATTGCTAGTAGGTATGTATGGTGGACACTTTGGAAAACTTTGGCTTTTAGGAGTTGGATGCACGAGTAGAGCTCATACTCAGTACAAGGCGAGGGCTAGCAAAAGACTGGGAGCGACCAACTAAGAGAGCAATAATAGCCATAATCATGCAAAGTGATAAAGTGACATTAAAAGAAGCATAAGATGGCATCAAAAGTCAAAAACTAAATGATCATAAAGGCTATTAGCGACTTTGTAAGAGTCTAACATGTGTGAGCATGCGCCAAGTCAACCCAAATAATGCATCAAGGAGAAAACCAAAATAATGCTTCCAAATAATTAAAACAACGCACGATTTTTTCAAAGGCTCATTAAGCAATCTCAGTTATTTGAGACAAGTCATGCTACAGCAAAACCACTAAGCATACTATCAAAAAGACATCAAGCATGACATGAAAAAGCCTAAGCCGCAGTCTACACAAGCTCCTTCTTGTACCACTATTTTGCATAAAGCTTTTTCTCTTTTCCAACACCATTTGAAATTTTTATAAACACCTCTTTTGATGAAAACCAATAAAGATCAGAGGCAAAAATACACCTTGATGAAAAGATATGACAAGGTCTGAATGCAAATCAAGGCAAAAATGAAAACCAAAAGCAGTAGCAGAAAAAGAAGAACACTCAATTTTTAATAAGAGTGAAAACTAGAGCGTTCTTTGCAAATGAAAACGAGTACATCTCCTCCAAAGGAAATTTGTTGGGGTCCAACCATTATTTGCAGCAAACAAAACAAACTAACAAAGAAAACTAAAACAACTAATGCTCCAAGAAAAACACATAGTGCATGAAGCAATAAAAATAGTGTTTTGAAAGGTGACCTGATTTTTGCCGATGAAGAAGGGGTGCCTCGGGGGCATTCCCAAGCTTTGACGCTTGTACTTCTTGGATATTTCTTGGGGTGATGCATGGGCATCCCCAAGCTTGAGCTTTTGTCCATTTTTCAACTCATCTCATCATTCTCCAATCCCTACACTTGAAAACTTCGTTCATACAAAACTAAACACAAATCTATTAGCAACATTAGTGTATCATAACATATAATCAACCTCTTTTTCCTTCAGGTTTCAACTCAAAACCACCACATATAAAGTCAATACTACTGTAGCAACTTCCACAGGAGTTCCGTGATCAAAAGAACTCAAAAGAAAGCGATAAAGCGGCAAAAACAAATATTGGCAGAAATCTGTCAAAACAGAACAGCTGACAAAGGCCGAATTTTTGAGGGGTTTTCTGTTGCTCAAATCAAAAAGTGTTCAACTAACGAAAGTTTGGATATAGCCTGGGGCATATGCACAAGAAATATCAGGTCCAAAAGATATACAGAGAATTTATATGAATGTTTACGGTGCAGCACCGAAAACAGTTTCAGGATAGCAACATCCCCAAATCTTTACCTCACTCAAATTAGAGGCTTCTCTTGGCACAAAAACAAAATAAAAAGGATAAGGAGCAGTCATTACAGTAGTAATGACTTCCAAGACTCAAATAAAATAAAAAGTACTGAAAAGAAAACATTGGGTTATCTCCCAAGAGTGCTTTTCTTTAACGCCTTTGAGCTAGGCGCAGAAAATTGCGAATCAAGTAACATCAAGTGATGAAGCATTAAGCTCATAATTTGCTCTAAGAATAGAGTCAAAAATTAATTTCTTCCTTTTCCTAGGGAAGTGTTCCATACCTTTCTTTAGTGGGAATTGATATTTGATGGTGCCTTCCCTCATATCAATGATGGCACCTACAGTTCGAAGAAAAGGTCTTCCCAAAATAATAGGACATGAAGCATGGCATTCAACGTCCATAACATGAAAATCAATGGGAACAAGGTTATTGTTAACCACAATAAGAACATAATTAATCCTTCCCAAAGGTTTCTTCTTAGCAACATCAACAATAGGAACATCAAAATAACATTTTTCAAGCGGTGGTAAATCAAGCATGTCATAAATCTTTCTAGGCATGATAGAAATACTAGCACCTAGATCACATAAAGCATGGCAATCAAAACCATTAACATTCATATCAATGATGGGTTCCCAACCATCTTCTAACTTCTTGGGAACAGAGGCTTTTTGCTTCAACTTTTCATCCCTAATTTTCATGAGAGCATTAGTAATATGCTTAGTAAAAGCAATATTTAAAGAACTAGCATTGGGAGTCAAAGCAAGCTTTTGCAAGAACAAAATAAATTAAGATATATTGCAGCCATCAACATCAAAATCATTAAAAGAAGTAGAGCTATCATCTCTCACACTTCGAAAAATTTCAGCACTCTTTTGAGAAAAAGTTTTGGCAGTTTTAGGCTTTTTAACACAAGGAGTGGGAGTTTTCTCTACACCAATCAAAGTAAGAGGATTGCTAGCATTAGGAGCAACATCATTAGAGGTAGTAATGGTACATACCTTCATCTCTCTAGCCATCTCATCTTCTCTTTCCCACCTGGCATGCAATTCCGCTAACAATCTAATATTTTCATCAATTCCAACTTGAATAGCATTAGCAGTAGCAAAAACATTGTTCTCTTTCACATCATTGGGCAACACTTTTAATTTCAGAAGTTCAACATCGTGAGCAAGGCTATCAACTTTAGAAGCAAGAATATCAATTTTGCCTAACTTTTCCTCAACAGACTTATTAAAAGCAGTTTGCTTACCGATGAAGTCCTTGAGCATTACCTCAAGCTCGGAGGGCGCGGCCCTAGTGTTGTTGTAGGAATTACCATAAGAGTTACTATAACCATTACTAGAAGGATACGACCTATAATTGTTACTAGCAAAATTGTTCCTATAAGCATTGTTGTTAAAATTATTGTTTCTAATGAAGTTCACATCAACATGCTCTTCTTGAGCAACCAAAGAGGCTAAAGGAACATTATTAGGATCAACATGAGTCCTATCATTAGCAAGCATAGCCATAATTGTATCGATCTTATCACTGAAGGAAGAGGTTTCCTCAACAGAATTTACCTTCTTACCTTGTGGAGCTCTCTCGGTGTGCCATTCGGAATAATTTACCATCATGTTGTCGAGTAGCTTTGTTGCGGCGCCCAAGGTAAGGGACATAAAAGTGCCTCCAGCAGCTGAATCCAATAGGTTCCTTGAAGAAAAATTCAGTCCTGCATAAAAAGTTTGGACAATCATCCAAGTAGTCAGTCCATGAGTGGGGCAATTCTTTATCATAGATTTCATTCTTTCCCAAGCCTGAGCAACATGTTCATTATCAAACTGAGTAAACTTCATAATATTGCTATGCAAAGATATAATCTTAGCAGGAGGATAGTATCTACCAATAAAAGCATCCTTACACTTAGCCCATGAATCAATACTATTCTTAGTCAAAGACATCAACCAATCTTTAGCTTTTCCTCTCAAAGAAAAAGGAAACAACTTGAGCTTAATAATATCACTTTCTACATCCTTATATTTCTGCATCTCACATAGCTCAACAAAATTGTTGAGATGAGCTGCAGCATCTTCAGTACTGGCACCAGAGAATTGCTCTTTCATAACAAGGTTCAACAAAGCAGGCTTAATCTCATAAAAGTTTGCAGCAGGAGCAGGTGGTGCAATAGGAGTGCAGATAAAATCACTATTGTTCGTGCTAGTAAAGTCACACAACTTGGTGTTTTCAGGATTGGCCATTTCAGCAAAAATAAAAGCAGATAAGTAAAAACAACTACCAAGGATTCTAATTTTTTTGGGTTTTTGATATAAAACGTTGCAGGTAAAATAAATAAAGTAAAGCAAAACAATAACAAAGTAAAGGATGTGCGTGCGAAAACTCTCCTTGCAGAGGTCTTCCACTCTTCCCCGGCAACGGTGCCAGAAAAGAAGCTGGTGGCAGCCAGTTGACGAGGGAGATTATTCTTCTTCGTTCCCCGGCAATGGCGCCAGAAAAGAAGCTGTTGGTCCTTGTGCGTGATGAATAACCAGCCCGTTGGGAACCCCAAGAGGAAGGTATGATGAGTATAGCAGCTAGTTTTTCCTCAGTTAAGAAACCAAGGTTTATCGTTCAGGAGAAAAGCAGACAATAACGACTGAAGGTGATGCTAGCTAGTTTGCGACAGCTTTGGACAATTTATATATATGGCGCCTCATCCAAGCTTTACTTGCTAGCTGCAACGCGGAACCTGCACATAACACAACCAAGTATTTTGTTCCCAACTTGCGATGAGGTTGTCAATCTCACCGGTTTGCTTGAAACAAAGGTTATGAGCATATCGAGTGAAAAAACAGTAGAAGTATGGGAGTAAAATAAACAGTGCGAGTAAAGTAAACAGGTGATAGCAATATGATGGAAATAGGACCGGGGTCCACAGTTCACTAGTGGTGTCTCTCCATAAGATAAATAACACATGCTGGGTAAACAAATTACAGTTGGGAAATTGATAGAATAAAGATAAACGTGATTTGTCAAGAAGATCACTATGAGATTTACTCTGGGCATTACAACAAAATACATAGACCGCCATCCAACTACATCTATGACTAATAATCCACTCACGGGGATATCGTCCGAACACCCCATGAGTATTAAGTTGCGAACAACAGATAATTGCATTAAGCAAAGTGTGTAATGTAAACAAAGCATATGCCCTTGAGCATATGAATGTTGTTTTCTCCCTAGTAGCAACAGCACATCTACAACCTTAGAGGTTTCTGTCACTCCCCCAGGTTAAATAGAGGCATGAACCCACTATCGAGCATAAATACCCCTCTTGGAGGCACTAGCAACTACTCGGCCAAGATAGCTACTAACAACGGAGAGCATGCAAGATCATAAACAACATAGAGATAACAAAAGATATATTTCAGTACGGCAACTCAATCATAACACCAATATTCATCGGATCCCAACAAACCAAACATGTAGAATTACATAACGGTGATCTCAATCATGTAGAGCAGCTCATGAGATCTAAACATGAAGAACATGGTGGAGAAGACAACCATCTAGCTACTGCTGGTATTCCTATGATTGGTTTAGTAGGTGTTTTCTTTTACGGTTCATATTCTGGATTGGGTTCATCTCTATAGTAATCGGAGGGACCAGATTGTAAACATGAAAAAGTAGCATAGTCGAAGGTAGACTACTCACTCATCGCTCCGGAGGCAAGCATGGCGATGAAGAAGACCTCCGGTGGCGATTCCCCTCTCCGGCAGGGTGCCTGGAAGAGCTTCTGGACCCTCCCGATCTTCGGGTCGACGGCGGCGGTGGATCGCGATGTGTTCTAGAAAAGTGATCGGGTACTTAGGTTTTTTTCCGTCGGGGGGTCTTTATAGGCAAAGGGGCGATGTCAGAGGTGGAGCCAGGTGGCCTCACACCTGGCTGGCGCGGCCCAGGACCTGGCCGCGCCGACCTGGTGTGTGGGGCCCCTGTGGCCCCCCCTCCTACTCCTCTTCGGATCTCTGGAAGCTTCCGGGTAAAATAAGACTTCAGGAACTTGTTTCGTCCAATTCCGAGAATATTTCCTGTGTATCACTTCTGAAACACAAAAACAGCAGAAAACAGGGAACTAGCACTATGGCGACTTGTTAATAGGTTAGTTCCGGAAAATGCATAAAAGTGCCACGAAGTGTAACGAAACATCGGGCAAATGGTGTAAAAACAAGCATGGAGCATCAAAAATTATAGATACGTTTGAGACGTATCACTGATTCTATAATTTTTGATGCTCCATGCTTGTTTTCACACCATTTGCTTAGTGTTTTGTTACACTTCGTGACGTTTTTTATGCATTTTCCAGAACTAACCTATTACCGAGATGCCACAGTGCCAGTTCCCTGTTTTCTGCTGTTTTTATGTTTCAGAAAAGTTACACAGGAAATATTCTTGGAATTGGACGAAACAAAAGCCAGACATCCAGAAATTTGCCGAAGCTTCCAGAGGACCGAAGAGGAGACAGAGAGGGGCCACGAGCCGGCCACACAGTAGGGTGGCGCAGCCCAGGCCCTGGCCGCGCCCCCTATGTGTGTGACCGCTTCGGTCCACTTCTGACGCCGCCCCTTCGCCTATAAAGACCCCCCGACGGGAAAAACCTAAGTACCCGATAATTTTCCAGAAACACATCGTGATCCGCCGCCGTCGTCGACCTGAGATCGGGAGGGTCCAGAAGCTCTTCCCGGCACCCTGCCAGAGAGGGGAATCGCCACCGGAGGTCTTCTTCATCGCCATGCTTGCCTTCGGCGCGTTGAGTGAGTAGTCTACCTTGGACTATAGGTCTATAGCAGTAGCTAGATGGTTGTCTTCTCCACCATGTGCTTCATGTTTAGATCTCATGAGCTGCTTTACATGATCGAGACTACCTTTATATAATTCTATATGTTGTGTTTGTTGGGATCCGATGAATATTGGTGTTATGATTGAGTTGATGTGCTGAATATTATCTTATGTTATCTCTATGTTGTTTATGATCTTGCATGCTCTCCATTGTTAGTAGCTATCTTGGCCGAGTAGATACTAGTGACTCCAAGAGGGGGTATTTATGCTCGATAGTTGGGTTCATGCCTCTATTTAATCTGGGGGAGTGACAGAAACCTCTAAGGTTGTAGATGTGCTGTTGCCACTAGGGAGAAAACAACATTCTTATGTCCAAGGACATATGCTTTGTTTACATTACACACTTTGCTAAATGCAGTTATCTGTTGTTCGCAACTTAATACTCAAGGGGTCCTCAGATTGATTCCTCGCGAGTGGATTATTAGTCATAGATGCAGTTGGATGGCGGTCTATGTATTTTGTTGTAATGCCCAGAGTAAATCTCATAGTGATCCTCTCGACATATGCGCGTTGTCTTTATTCTATCAATTGCCCAACTGTAATTTGTTTACCCAGCATGTGTTATTTATCTTATGGAGAGACACCACTAGTGAACTGTGGACCCCGGTCCAATTTCCTTTATATTGCTATCACCCGTTTACTTTACTCGCACGGTTTACTTTACTCGCATATTACTACTATTTTCCACTCGATACCCTCATTTCTTTGTTTACAGCAAACCGGTGAGATTGACAACCTCATCATAAGTTGGGAGCAAAGTTCTTGGTTGTGTTGTATGCAGGTTCCGCGTTGCTACTAGTTGAAGGCGTGTCAACAAGTGTCATAAATGGCGCCCTTGTTGGAGTGTCACTAGGCTAGCAAGCATCACCTTCTTGAGTTTGGCTTTTTCCTGGACTGACAAACCTTGGTTTCTTACTGAGGGAAAACTCGCTGCTGTACTCATCAAACCTTCCTCTTGGGGTTCCCAACTGGACTGTGATTTACATCATCAGCACCGCCACAGCATCGCGCCAGATGGAGAGCGTGATGTCCTCCTTGTCACTCACTTTCTCGTCCACGCTGAGGACACCACGCACCACATGCATCATCGTCATTGGAGAGCCATGAGTGCCCTCTTCGGTGGTGTGCAACACTCCCCTCCTCCGACAAAGGAGGCGGGCTCATTCGACATCTACGTCCGGGTGAAGGAGGAGGAGGAGGCCGACGCGCCGCCACCGCCCCGCGTGCGGGTGGAGAATGAGGGGGGGGGACACACTAATGTCATCGCTGAAGAAGAAGCGGCATGTCCAGGACTGGCAGGCGCTGCCGGATTACGCCGCACGCCAGCTCTAGTTCCAGCCGCCGGACAACCCAGAGGAGATCCCCAACCAGAGAGCGGTGGAGCACGCCTCCTTTAACGAGGTCCAGCCGGGGACCTTGGAGTTCGCCCTCGCCTGTTCCAGGCAGGACGCGAAGAATGAGGTGGCAGAGCACACGCACAGCCTCGGCCTTTGCATGGATCTACAGGACGACGATGATGATGACGTCGGCCTGAGCCAGTGGTGCGACATCGACGACCAGGGCAGCAATAGCTGGACCACTAGTAGAAAGCAAGGCTTATGTCCAGAGCTGATGTGAGCTTTAGTCCCGGTCGTGTTTGGGTCTGTGACTAATGTGCGCATTAGTCCCGATTCCAACGGCTATAGGGGCCAGCCAGCTTTAGTCCCGGTTGGAGATACCAACCGAAACTAAAGGGATAGTGACCTTTAGTCTCGGTCGGTGTCTCCAACCGGGACTAAAGATAGACCTTTAGTCCCAGTTGGAGACACCAACACGGACTAAAGGAAGACCAAAATTTGTTTCCTCTCATGCCTACCCCTCACCCCTGAAAAAAAATGTCGAAAAAATAAATAAAAATAATAAAAACTTCAAATTTCAAAATCCTTTGACTTGCCTCTACCTCACACAACCAACTTTTAGGGAAAATTTGAATTTTTATTTTTTTGTTGCAAAAAAGTTGTTTCAAATTAGAATGGCTATAATTTTTGTATACGCGCTCAGAAAAAATTGTGTAATATATGTAAAAGTATCTACACGAAAAGTTACATACATATGCCATTTGCACAAATAACAGATTTTCAAAATTCTAAAGGGAAATATGAAAGTAGGTAGGTTTTAGATTTTTGCTAGGAAAAATGAGAAAAAATGTTTTTTTTTGAATTTCTTAATTATTTTGAAGTTTTTATATTATTTTGGAATTTTGGAATTTTTGATTTTTTTAGGTTTTTGATAGTTTTTATTTTTTTCAAAATTTTGAGTTTTTAAATTAATAATTGAATTATGCATAAAGTTTTTTTGGAATGCATTGTTGGTTATTATTACTTAATCATTGTTGCTTATTTTTAAAATTATTTAGGATTCCAAAAATAAATTATGTGTTATCAAAATCTAAGGATTAATAGAATTGATAGCATACTATTATCAGGAAGGTATGAGCGCAATCTTGTTAGGTAATTTGGAAAGAACTCAAAAGTTAAGCATGTTGAGGATGGATGAGTGTAAGGATAAGTGACCGACTGAAAAATTTGACCAAGAGAATGCTCCTTGACATGAGAATAGGGGTGATTGGAGATTAAACTGTCAAACAATTCAAAAATCTGAAACTGAAAAAAAAAACAACCAGGACTAAAGACCCTTTCCAATCAGTTCTGAAGGCCATTTTCTACTAGTGGGTGTTCAAGGATGAGCCGCTATCCGACAACGACGTAGACTACGACGTCTTCTACCAGTGCCTCGGTGTCTAGTAGTATTAGGTTTATTTCCTGTTTTAGTTAAATTTTGCCGTATTATAAAAAATATACTCCCTCTGATCGGAAATAACTGTCGACAATTTTGTACTAGCTTAGTATAAAATTTGTACTAAGTGCCCGACAGTTATTTCCGATCGGAGCGAGTATCAAGTTTTAATGAATTTAACCGTCTTAGCTAAATTTAACTGAATTAAAAATTTAGGATGGGGCTGGAAAAACGCGCCCCCCAACGGAAGGAAACCAATCAAATATATCTGGCCGTCACCGTTGCTCATCATTACGCGGCCGCCTGACATGCTCGCGAAACGTAGCCGACGACCCGGGCCCCACGCGAACGAGCGAGCGAGCTCACTGTTCGGCTGTGCCGTTGCGGTGAAGCCTGAGGTGCCGGCCGGCCTCCTTTATATACGGCCTCCGCGCCAATTTGCCCCAGCAAAGACGCGACCTAGACAAAAACAAGCATACACACACCTCGCTTGCTTGCTCCGGCCGCCAAGCCCCTGCAAAGAACCTGGTGCAGCTGCGGCTATTCCGGCGAGGAAGCCGATCAATCGAGAAGCCATTTCCGTGTACACCGGAGAGAGAGAGAGCCTGCAGCATGAACGCGCCGACCTCATGGCTGTTCGCGGACAACTCGAGGTACAGCACCCGGTCGCGGCTGCTCTTCATGGGCCTCTCCTTCGCCATCGGCATCTCCTCCTTCCTCCTCTACCTCGCCGTCTGGTACGCATGCACCCGGCGCCGACGCAGCACCCAGCGCAACACCGCCGCGGCGGCCGCGCAGGACCAGCTGGAGGCCGGCACCTGCGAGCGCGGCATGAGCGACGCCGCCATCGCCGCGCTCCCGACCATCACGTACGAGCTCGACGACGACTGCGCGCAGGCGGCGGACTGCGCGGTGTGCCTGGGGCAGGTGGAGGCCGGCGAGACGGCGCGTCGCCTCCCCAAGTGCGCGCATTTGTTCCACGCCGAGTGCGTCGACGCCTGGCTGCGCGCGCACTCAACGTGCCCCTTGTGCCGCTCCGACGTCGGCACGCCGGCCGCCGCATCCGCCAAGAAGGACGGCACCGTGGACGCCACACCAGCGACGGCAGAAGCTCTGCCACCTGTCTAGGGTCGCGTGGCCGCCGCGCAGGCTCGACAAGCGCCTAGCTTCATCGGGAAGAGTGTAGTGAGCCACATGATTAGCTATACGTACAGCTAGCTAGGAACCTAATTAATTAACCTAGAGGCCTAATCGAGAAGATTTTTTTTGTTCGTATTACGTCCGTGTACAGGTGTATCTATGACGTCGATTGCTCTGGTATTTGTAGTAGGAGTACTAGCTAGGTGACCAGAGCTAGTTATTCTGATTTTTTCAGATACTGTTGAATGAATAAATCTTGTATTTTCTTTGATCTATATTACTCTTCGCTAATATGGATGTATCTACTACTAAAATGTGTGTAGATATATGTGGGGACCCCGGCTTACCACCCGGGATACCCGTTATGCATACAATTCACGATCCCAGGAGACCGTCGTGAATCCACATAACAGAGTTGGCATTACAGATACATCATCTATTACATAAATAAGTCGTTAAGTCTTACATAGCCGCTTGGCTGAATACACACGCCTCACAGGGCAAGTTCAACAGACACACTAATATAATAGCAGCGGATACACATAGCGTAGTGGACCCAGTCAGGCCTACTACCCTACAGGCGACTGACCAGGAAACGAATCCTAATTCGCACCGGCGTCGTCATACTCCTCGTCATCTTCATAGTAGTCATCTCCGAAGTCTGGCCAAGTTAATAGCCAGGGACAAAGCCGTGAGTACATTTTGGAATTGTACTCGCAAACCATCTAAGAGAAAGAATTGATTCACATGCTATATGGCTGTAGCAAGGTTTGGCTGAGTTGTAGAGTCTATGTGCTACTAACTTCTCGTGTCGATATAGCATGTCCCACGACATTTCTATATCCTTGTTAAAGAAGACTTTTAGAAAACATTTAGTAAAATCTCTAGGGAAGGGGGAAACTCCTTTAAAGAATAGACCGGTGGTCAATCAAACATGACCACCCCAAAGCATCGGCAGTACCCTCCAAGTACTCCGATCCACCTCCGTGCCACGGCAGTACCCTCCAAGTACTCCGTCCGGCACAAAACTCCATTTTTCTAGTAAACCATTTATAAAACCAAAACCTGACATTGGGCAATGTAGTGATCTCCACAACCGTCCATGACCGAGGACGCGGCTATTCGAATAGTTTTACACTCTGCAGAGGTTGTACACTTTACCCACACCAATCGATAAATCCGCCGGGATACCACCATGGACCGTCATACACAAGTATACGGGGTTCGGATAATCGATCAAAGCCGTCCATCTATCCACCTTAATACGGGTGCCTACCCTATGGAGTATACATCCCCGGCAAACCCTGGCCGTCTACCTCTGCCGAGCGTAGTTCCAGTGCCACGGCGGGAGAAACCCAAGTGTCTTCCGGACGGGTAGCCTATTGGCGGGCCCGCTACACTGTTGCCCATGACTTGCGACAACCCGGATTCCGGGGTCCTCCAGACCCTTATATAGTGCGAGGCTCCCCGCACTAAGGCAGTTAGACTTCAAACTAAGCCCGTCCCATACCGGGTAATGTGGTTGTACTGTTTAATTGTTTTGAGCGACTACAAAGAAACACCGATGCCTTTTTCTGAAAACACCAACTCCTTTCTTCCATAACCCAAGTGTCCACTTGTTCCAAAACCATTTAGAAAACATTTCAGTGGAGTCGGTACTACTCCAAGGTTTTCGTAAACAATTTTGAAAACATTTCCGGAAGTTATCCCATCCTAGAGTTTTTGGCTCCACTACAAGTGTTTCCCAAAGACTTCGATGCTAATCATCGAGCCTCTACAATCAGGGGTAATGATAGGTGGTTAATGAGTCATCCTCATTTGGATGGTGTCAATGTGACCCGTGGAGCTAAGTCACCAACTATTGCTAACTAGAGATAATTAGCAATAAGAAAAAAAAACAATGCATAGTAGTAAGAGTAAGAGTAGAATAATGCATAGTGCTGTGATAGGGTTCAGATATGAGTCAAATAGATGGCTTGCCTTGATTTGCTTGTCCCTGGTCACCCTCCTCCTGATACTCGAATACTTCCCCCTCCTCTGCACAGTCGTCGTTCGATTCTATCGCCGGAAAAGAAACGCAACATACATACAATAAGCATTCTTGCATACATGAAGTTCACTCAAACAACACCATACAACTCAGGCATTTGAGTATCAGAAGCAAACAAGTTTAGATTTCTGAACATAAAACTATTTTATAAAAGAAAATAGTCACCAACATAATAGCAAGCAATTTCTACTTGCATGATACTACCCAATCACAAGCAAACACTTTCATGCATCAAACATATCAAGACATGGCATCAGCACACTTACAGGTAGTGAACGGATCGTATGGGCACCTAGAGGGGGGGGGTGAATAGGTGCTACTCAAATTTTAGTTCTTTTTCAATTTAGGCTTGACACAAAGGTAAATTCTCTAGATATGCAACTAAGGTGAATTTACCTATATGTCAACTAGCAAGCTCAACAAGATACAATATATAAAGGCAATAAAGGATAGAGGTAACCGAGAGTGGAGCACACGGAGACGAGGATGTAATTCCCGTAGTTCCTTCCTTTTTAGGGGAAGTACGTCTACGTTGGAGGGGTGTGGTTGCCACAAAGGCCTAACCAACGCCACAAAGGCTCACCCTATTCTCCGGTGCAAGCTTCCGCCACAAAGGCCTAGCTCACTTTCCACTAAGGGATTCCTCAAGGCAGAATCGGCCTTTACAATCTTGGGGCACGCATCCACAACCGAATTGGAGGCTCCCAAGCACAACACAATGCTATGAAACAACAAGTAGCAATATATCAAATACACAAACAAGGTCTTGGGACACAAGGGAACCCAAGACACAAGGGCCCTCAAGCAAATGAGAGGGGAAATCAAATCGCTTCGGTGAGGATGTAGAGGATGGTCTTCTCCTTCGATTCTCCAAAGATCAAGAGCTTTGGTGGGGTGAGGGAGGAGATCTACTTGCTTTGATGAGCTCAACAATGGTGGTCTTCTTCTATCTTGGCTGGCTACCCGTTGGAGAAGAAGAGGGGGGTATATATACCCCCCCAAAAAATCTGACCGTTGGAGGCCAGGAAGTCCGGCTATAGCCGGAGTTAAGTCCGGCTAAAGCCGGCCACACCGGCTAAAGCCGGCCTCAGACCGGCTATAGCCGGCCTGAAAAATCCGGCCTAGCCGGAAATAGCCGGACAAAAAGCCGGTTGAGTCCAGAGGCGCAGGACCCCTCTCGAAAACGTGCAGTCCGGCTATAGCCGGTCTGGGGACCGGCTAAAGCCGGCCTAACTGGCCCAACCTTGTCTGAAACTTCTCCAGGAGCTTATTTCCACCATTTCCTCAATAATTTCCTTTGGATAATGATACTTATCAAATATAACATATAAAACCCAATATCTTGTACAAGAATATTATAAAATCCTGCAAAGCATAATCACACATTAATAGATAATGTATTGTTAACAAACGCCAAAATCAATTAGGCGGGAAATGCTCTTTCAATCTCCCCCTTTTTGGTGTTTGATGACAATACACAATTTTGCATGTTTCAAACGATATAAAATATAGACGGAGCTCCCCCTTGCTATGTGCCTTATTTTAAATTTGTATTTGAATACAAAGACACATCAACAATAAGAATTCCCCCTAGATTTTATAATGTGATCCATATATGCACAAGATATATATCATAATTTCAACAAACATATCATATGACAAGATATAGCATATAGGATTAATAACGATAAGCATAAGGTCTACTACACAAGATAATAGCACATAGTTCAACACATAGTAGATGATGATAAGTTCAACCATGGGACACAAGCAAGCAAGATATAAAAGCTTGTGACCCAACCAAATCCAAATGGAAAACCACCAAATCCAAATGGAACACATGCAAATGAGACTTCTCCCCCTTTGGCATCAAGACGCCAAAAAGGGAGACCACAACAAGAGATCACTCATCCACATCGTCAAAGTCCTCATCATCTTCATCATCTTCTTGGTCATCGTCTTCTTCCTCTTCATCATCATCAACATCTTCTTCTTCCTCATCCTCATCATCAACGGCTTCCTTGCCCTTGGAGGTGACTTCGGCTAGCTCCTTCCAATCAAATGTTGATCCTTCATTCCACTTGCCAAAAGAAAAGGTGTCCTCGGATATATCTTGCTCTTGGGACTCCTCTTCATGGCTAGCTCCCTTGCCCTTCTCCACAGCCCTCAAACGTGTATCCAACTCTCTTTGCTTCTTGGAGATGTGTTTGCGGTCCACATAGTCCTTGTACTGAGTGTGACGCACATCATTGTTCATGCAAAAGAGAGCCCTCTGCCACCACTTGAGCTTCTTCATCTCTTGAGCCATTCCACCACTTGGTGGATCCGCATTCTTCCTCCTAGAGCCGGTAGCATAGATGTTGCCACCCATCACATCACTCGAAGAGGGATAAGCACTTGACGTGCTAGACACCAAATGAGCGGTCTTCTTGTAGAGCTTGTTGGGCTTGTGCACTTCCAAGTCTGCATCAAGCAAATCTTCTTCAATCTCAAAATCTCCCTCAATGCCTCTGTCAATGATAAGCCTCATGATGAACGGAGCATAAGGAGGGATCTTCCGATCAAGCATAGCAATCTTCATCTCCATAAAGATGAAGTACATCACATCAAGCTCCATCCCTTCACAATCTCTTCCGGCCTCGAAGACAAGCCGGGCATGGTGGAGCAAATGCACAAGACCACCTCTGATAGAATCATTGTTGCCCCCACTTGGAGCAATGTTGGCACGGAACATCCGGAGCAAAATATCATAGAGGGGAAGGAGATTTGCAGTCTCTCCTGCTTTGCCCCCTGGACCATACAAGCACTGAATCTTCCCTTTGTTGTACTCCGTGGTATCAAGATGCAAACGGGCACCCCTAGGTCGATGAATGCCATCGAACCTATAGCCCAAAAGCTTCCTGAACCGAGACATGGTCGAGTACTTCCTCACTTCACCTGTCATCCAAGTGAAACCGACCTCATCCTGAGTATCAAACTCTAATGTGGCAAAGAACTGCTGAATCAGATGAGGGTTGTAGTCTTGCTTGAAGACCATCAGCTTGTGCAACCCAAGCTTCTCGGTGACCCAAAGAGCATCTTCAAAGTACTCATCCCTTGACAAAGCTGCAATATTGGTGACCTTCATGGGGCACACCTTTGTACTCATGGATGCATAAATCTGCTCATAAATCCGCTGATGCTCAGACCGATAGAAAGAAGCACTGTCAATGTCTCTAGGCATGGTGTAGAACTTCTGCTCACGGAACTCCCGGTACTCTTGCTTGGACAGCTTCTTGAGATCACTGACATTGGCAAAGAGAGATTTCTTCTTGCGTTCTTCCAATCTCTTCCTCTTCAGAGCAGCTGCCACACGAGCATTTTGATTCTCTTGACGGCGGGCAAGCGAGGGATCAACATACCGAGACCTCTTGGGTCGAGAACCACCTGCATACAGCACATATGAAGAGAGCATATAGGATAAGCATGCATGCCAGAGGATCATGGAGCAATAGCATAAAAGGAAAAAGCATGACAGTAGTAGGTGATCTACACCGGCTATTTCCGGCCTCAGGCCGGCTTTAGCCGGTCAGACCGGCTATAGCCGGCCTGACACCGGCTTTAGCCGGACCAGATGAACAAAATCGACATCTCAGCTGTAGGCCACCAAAACTTGTCACACATTTTCAAAGTATGCAATGCAGAAGGGAAACACGAAGCTAAAACATTCCCAGGTGAACCAAGGTACCACAAGATCAACTAACCCTAACCCTAGAGAGAACTAGGGAGAGAGAGAGAGAGAGAAGTGGAGGAGGATACCCTGGTCCATGGGGAGGGCGCCCGAGGGAAGGGCCGGCCGATGGAGGAGCTCCGGCGGCCGGAGAGGAGACAGTTGACGGCGGCGGCGGCGGCTTCAAGGGAGAGGAGCTCGAGCAGGAGATAGGCGTGGGGAGAAATGTGAGAAACCCTCACCCCCCACGGCCTAATGAGTTGGGCCCGAAAACTCCCAGGCCGGCTATAGCCGGGGTGACCGGCTAAAGCCGGACACCGGCTATTTCCGGTACCAGACCGGCTAAAGCCGGTCTAGATGACCCAAAACAGATGATTTTGATTTCTGGAAGTTCTGGGCATGCACAAGAGGATGAATTGGCTTTAGATAAGTGGGCTTAGGACAGAAAACAAGCATGGAGTGGTTCTCGGCACTTGGCATTGCAAAACACAAGAAAACTTTGAAAAACCAATGCTAGTGCCTTCCCATTTCACGGAAAGAGACAATGACAAGAAAACTCAATGAAAGCTCAAATAAGATTTGCAAGGAATTAACTCTTCGAAAAGAAGAGGTCGGTGGCCGAGGCCACCATGTATGAGTGTCATGGCATTGGACCGCGAAGATATATCTTGGGTCCATAACCAATACTCGTCATTGAAGCTCAAATATCACCAAAATGATAGAAAGAGAATAATTTTATCACTATTGGCATCATGGGGGGAGGGATAGCCCAATTAATTAGGACCGCACTCCCCCTATCTCCATGCCCACACCTAAACCAAACAAGCATTGAAAATAGGTGTATTTGCAAGATGCTCAAGCCACACTCCTTGAATCAATGATATTTAGCTCATTCCTCAAATATCCAAATCTTGCTTCATCAAGGGGCTTCGTGAATATGTCGGCAAGTTGATCCTTGGTGCTTACATATGCAAGCTCAATATCACCACAGGCAACATGATCCCTAATAAAATGATTCCGGATCTCAATATGCTTGGTTCTTGAATGTTGCACCGGATTATAGGCTATCTTGATAGCACTCTCATTGTCACATAAAAGAGGCACTTTGTCACAATTGACACCATATTCCTTTAAAGTTTGCCTCATCCATAATAATTAAGTGCATCCACTTGCGGCGGCAATATATTCGGCTTCGGCGGTGGAGAGAGATATACAATTTTGCTTCTTAGAAGACCAACACACCAAAGACCTACCAAGAAATTGGCAAGCTCCGGAGGTTGATTTCCTATCATCCTTGTCACCGGCCCAATCCGAATCGGTGAAGCCACAAAGAGAGAAATCTGAGCCTTTGGGATACCAAAGCCCATAAGTTGGGGTATGAACCAAATATCGAAAGATTCTCTTAACCGCCATAAGGTGGCTTTCTTTAGGAGCGGCTTGATACCTTGCACACACAGCTACACTCAACACAATATCGGGTCTAGATGCGCAAAGGTAAAGCAAAGAACCGATCATAGAACGGTATACCTTTTGATCCACATCTTTACCATTGGGATCAAGCTCAAGATGACATTTTGTGGCCATTGGTGTGGCGGCCCCATTTAGTTCCTTCATCTTGAACCTCTTGAGCATGTCTTGGACATATTTGGCTTGATAAATAAAAGTCCCTTCTTTCAATTGCTTGATTTCAAAACCAAGAAAGAACTTCATTTCGCCCATCATAGACATCTCGAACCTATCGGTCATAAGCTTTGAAAATTCATCATTAAAAGCTATGTTAGTAGAGCCAAAGATAATATCATCAACATATAGTTGGCATACGAAAAGCTCCCCATTAACCCTCTTAGTAAAAAGAGTAGGATCGATTTGCCCAACTTCAAACCCACGGTCTACCAACAACTCCCTAAGGTGCTCATACCACGCACGTGGGGCTTGTTTAAGGCCATAGAGTGCCTTATGGAGTTTGTAGACATGGTTAGGAAGGTTGAGATCCTCAAACCCCGGGGGTTGCTTAACATACACTTCCTCTTTCAATGGACCATTAAGAAATGCACTCTTAACATCCATTTGTTGCAACTTAAAATTATGATGAGTGGCATATGCAAGAAGGATACGGATGGACTCAAGACGAGCCACGGGAGCATAAGTTTCTCCAAAGTCAATGCCTTCAACTTGAGAGAAACCTTGAGCAACCAATCTTGCCTTGTTCCTCACAACAATTCCATGCTCATCTTGCTTGTTCTTGAATATCCACTTTGTGCCAATCACATTGCGGCACTCCTTTGGCTTCTCTACTAACACCCATACATTATTGCGCTTGAAGTTGTTGAGTTCTTCATGCATAGCATCCAACCAATCCGGATCTTCAAGTGCTTCAAATACTTTCTTGGGTTCAACCATGGAGATATAAGCATGATGAGAGCTAAATTGTGCCAATTGACGCCGTGTTGACACTTTGCTTCTTAAATCTCCAATAACCCTCTCAAGGGTATGACCTTTAAGTTCCAAGTCTCTTTCAACTCTTTTCTTGCGACGGGCTTCGATCTCCTCATTAGACCTTGGAGGAGTCTCTTGATCATCTTGATCATTTTGGTCCCCGTCTTGACCATTAAATTGACCTTGATCATTATTATCTTCATGAGTAGGTTGATCTTGGTCTTGTGAAGAATTGGGGGCGGTTGAGATAACCGGAGAGGATGGTGGTGCCCCTTCTTCTTCATGAAGGTCCTTGTCTTGTTCTTTGGTTGGTGCACTAGTTGCTTCCTTGGGAGGAGCTTGTTGAGCTTGTGAAGATGAAGGCTCCACTTGAGTAGAGCATAGTCCTTCCCGGTCGGCCACAAGGTGTCCCTCAATGGGGCGGAAAAATCCCACGCCCATTCTTCCTATGGCTTCTCGAGGTATTTCATCATCTACATCACAAGAAACAACATCTCGCCCCCCTTGGGAGCTATCATTCTCTTCGAATACCACACTACAAGATTCTTCAACACGTCCGGTGGACTTGTTGAAGACTCTATAAGTGTGGGATTCGGCACCATAACCAACAAAAATACCTTCTATTGCTTTTGGATCAAATTTACCTAAACAAACTCCTTTTCTTTTAAAGAAACACTTACACCCGAAAACCCGGTAGTAGGAGATGTTGGGCTTGCTTCCGGTGAGAATTTCATATGGAGTCTTGTTTAGGCCTTTGCGGAGGAAGAGCCGGTTTGATGAATGACAAGCCGTAGAGATAGCTTCGGCCCAAAAGTTGTATGGAGACTTAAACTCCGCCAACATGGACCTAGCCATATCCATAAGAGTCCGGTTCTTCCTTTCGGCTACACCATTTTGTTGAGGGGTATATGCAGCGGAATATTGATGACGAATCCCCTCATCACTAAGAAATCCATTTAAGGTGTAGTTCTTGAACTCCGAGCCATTGTCACTTCTTATTGCCAAAATAGTTTGCCCATGTTGACGTTCAACTTCCTTGGCAAAGTCGATGACGGTTTGTTGAGTCTCACTCTTATGCTTGAAGAAGTAAACCCAAGTATATCTTGAATAGTCATCAACAATCACCAAACAATATTTCTTCCCACCAAGACTTGCATGAGAGGGAGGACCAAAAAGATCCACATGAAGGAGCTCCAAGATCCTCTTGGAAGAAATGATAGTCTTGCTTGGGTGGGGAGAATCATGCATTTTTCCTAGAACGCAAGCCCTGCAAACACGATCTTTGGCAAAAGAAACATTTTCTTTTAGTCTGAGTATGTGGCCACCCTTGTGAAGGCTTTGCAAAGTTCTCATATTGACATGGGATAAACGGCGATGCCAAAGCCAACCCACATCGGCCTTTCCAAATAAACACATTGCACTTGTAGTGGCTTTCCCCGAAAAGTCCACCACATACAAGTTATTTTCAATGTGTCCAACGAAAGCGACCTTTAGAGACTTGCTCCACAAGAGTACCACAATTTCATTATCAATGAAGACGGCAAAGCCCATCTTACCAAGTGCACGAACTGAAAGTAAATTATAACCAAGGGTCTCAACAAGCATGACGTCCACAAGGGAAATATCCGGTGCGACCACCACCTTGCCAAGACCCAATACCTCGGATTGTGACATGTCTCCATAAGTGACGGTTATATGATTGTCATTTGGTCTCATCTCCGTCATAATCTTCTTGCTTCCGGTCATATGACTTGTGCATCCACTATCAAGCACCCATTTTGATCCACCGGAAGCATAGTCCTACAAGAGATCATTGCTTGGTTTTAGGTCCCCATTTTTCAATGGGTCCTCTTTTGTTAGCAACAAGGGTCTTTGGAACCCAAATAGACCAAGCAACATAACCATCATTTGGACCAACATATTTTGCATAAACATCACCATAATAATCACGAAATAAAACATAGTGAGGGTTAGCAATTCCCGCATGATCATCATGAGTGGCTTTGCCACCCACAATAGGATCCTTCTTTGCTTGTGCGGGCTTGGCCTTCTTCTTCTTGTTGTTCTTCTTCTTCTTCTTTGAGACATAGCCAATCCCCGTTTTATCACCAAATGCCTTTTGCTTACTCAAAAGGTCATTTAGGTTTTTCTCACCTATGGGAATGGAGGACTTGGCAAGCTCATCTTTCAACCTAGCATTTTCTTCAATGACATTTGCATGATCACAAGTAGAAGTAGAAGAACTAGGCACATTAATTTTAGTCAATTGAATTTGAAGTTGTTCATGTGACTTGGTAAGAATAGAGTGTTCACTTTTCAAGGCCTTGTGAGCCTTGTCAAGATCTTCCAAATCCTTAACAAGTATATCATGACCAACACCAAATTCAACCTTTTCCTTTTTAAGCATTTTTACTTTAGCACGAGCATGGTCACGCTCTTTAGTGAGTTTGGAAATCACTTCATTATTAGCTTCCTCAATGGAATCGAGCTTCTCTTCAAGAGTTGCTCGTTCCTCTTGCTCTTCTTCAAGAGACTCGGTTAGTGAGGCAATATCTTGAGCATATTCTCTTTCAAGCCTCATTTGTTCATCTAGTTTTTCAAGAGTTTTACCATATTGGCTCAATAGACGTTCAAAGTGAATCTTATGAGCACCATCTACACTAGACACATAGTCATCAAAAGCAATAATTTCTTCCTTTACTCTAAGACTAGCAAGATCATTTAAGGAAGCATCATTTGTCTTAGAGGAAGAGAAAGATGTGGGTGATACCTCAGAAGACTTGGCCATAAGGCACTTGACGTTCTTGGCAAGAGAGTCCTCATTGGGGGATTCAAAAAGTGATGTGGAGGAAGTGGAGGTGGTTGCCATTGCGGCCATCTCACTCGTTGTGGTTTCTTCTTCATCACTCTCACTTGCGGAGTACTCTTCTTGAGTCAAGAACACAAACTTTGGTTGTTTCTTCTTTGGTCCACCCTTCTTCACAAATGGCTTCTTGGATGGTGACTTGGTCTTGCTTTTGAAGATGAGCTTCCCACCATGGTCTTCTCTCTTCTCATAAGGACACTCGGCAACAAAATGAAATCTATCATTGCAATTGTAGCATGTCCTCACCCTTTGACCATTGTTGTCATTCCTTTGATAGCCACTTGACTTGCTTCTTCTTTGATTGTCTTCTTTGGCCTTATGTGGATCAACCCAAAAGGTTTTTCCATAAAAGGCCATGTGCTCATTGTACTCATGCCTTATGTCCTCGGGACACATTTCAAGCCTTGCTTCAATACTTGCTTGAGAAGGAATCTCTTTCTCAACCACACTAGCCTTTAATGCAAGATTGGAGCTTCTTTGCATTCCTATGGCACGAGCACGTGCATCCTCCGCATTTTGTGCGGCAACCTTGTAGGCTTGAATCTCTTGCATCACTTGATTTGAGGTCATCTCATTGAAGTTGTGCTTGCCTTGAACACTCTTCACATCCGCGGGCTCATATGGAGTAAGAGCAAGAATATACTTCATCTTGATCCACTCATCATCAATATGGTGAGCACCGAGGTTCTTGAAGGTGGTAGCGATAGCTTTGAGTCTTCTATAGATCTCTTGATGATCCTCACCATCCATCATGAAGAAACCCTCCGCTTGATTTGAGAAGGCAATATATCTTGTTTTCTTCATGCTCTCATTGCCAACAAAGACGTCGGAGAGAGCTTGCCAAGCTTCTTTGGCGGTGAAAAAGTGTTGGATGTGAGGCAAGTCCTTGGATCCCACGGCGACTTGAATCATGTGAAGAGCGGTAGCATTGAGTTGGCTATCAACCGTCTCTCTTCTTGTCATGTCGTGGGGATCCACGGCCTTGAATCATTCCTCAACGATCCTCCAAAGCTCGATGCAAGAACTGCGCATATGAGAGATCATTTGATATTGCCATTGACCAAAGTTCAATGCATCAAGCTTAGGTGGATCTCCTCTATTGTTAATATGAGGATGAGGAACCGGCGGGTCGGGTGAATACCAAGGAGGGAATTCACCTTTCCCGTCGCCCTTGGTGGAAGACTTAGCATCGCCATTTTTATCGGTGCCCTCCACATCAATTACCACATTCTCCACTTGTGGAGTAGCGGGTTTTTCCGGAGGTGGAGGAGCATTAGTAGTTTTAGCTTGCAAGAGTTGCGCTATCATTTCACGCAACTCATTTACTTGAGTTGTCATGGAAGCCATGGATGATTCCAAAGATTTGAACTCACCCATGGAAACTTGACCCGAGCCCTCACTCGGAGAGGTGTCCATACTCTTAGGCGGTTAAGCCCGAATAAAGAGCCGAGGCTCTGATACCAATTGAACGGATCGTATGGGCACCTAGAGGGGGGGGGGGTGAATAGGTGCTACTCAAATTTTAGTTCTTTTTCAATTTAGGCTTGACACAAAGGTAAATTCTCTAGATATGCAACTAAGGTGAATTTACCTATATGTCAACTAGCAAGCTCAACAAGATACAATATATAAAGGCAATAAAGGATAGAGGTAACCGAGAGTGGAGCACACGGAGACGAGGATGTAATTCCCGTAGTTCCTTCCTTTTTAGGGGAAGTACGTCTACGTTGGAGGGGTGTGGTTGCCACAAAGGCCTAACCAACGCCACAAAGGCTCACCCTATTCTCCGGTGCAAGCTTCCGCCACAAAGGCCTAGCTCACTTTCCACTAAGGGATTCCTCAAGGCAGAATCGGCCTTTACAATCTTGGGGCACGCATCCACAACCGAATTGGAGGCTCCCAAGCACAACACAATGCTGTGAAACAACAAGTAGCAATATATCAAATACACAAACAAGGTCTTGGGACACAAGGGAACCCAAGACACAAGGGCCCTCAAGCAAATGAGAGGGGAAATCAAATCGCTTCGGTGAGGATGTAGAGGATGGTCTTCTCCTTCGATTCTCCAAAGATCAAGAGCTTTGGTGGGGTGAGGGAGGAGATCTACTTGCTTTGATGAGCTCAACAATGGTGGTCTTCTTCTATCTTGGCTGGCTACCCGTTGGAGAAGAAGAGGGGGGTATATATACCCCCCCAAAAAATCTGACCGTTGGAGGCCAGGAAGTCCGGCTATAGCCGGAGTTAAGTCCGGCTAAAGCCGGCCACACCGGCTAAAGCCGGCCTCAGACCGGCTATAGCCGGCCTGAAAAATCCGGCCTAGCCGGAAATAGCCGGACAAAAAGCCGGTTGAGTCCAGAGGCGCAGGACCCCTCTCGAAAACGTGCAGTCCGGCTATAGCCGGTCTGGGGACCGGCTAAAGCCGGCCTAACTGGCCCAACCTTGTCTGAAACTTCTCCAGGAGCTTATTTCCACCATTTCCTCAATAATTTCCTTTGGATAATGATACTTATCAAATATAACATATAAAACCCAATATCTTGTGCAAGAATATTATAAAATCCTGCAAAGCATAATCACACATTAATAGATAATGTATTGTTAACAAACGCCAAAATCAATTAGGCGGGAAATGCTCTTTCAGGTAGTTGATAATATTTCAGTAGCAACACACTTGGAAACACCCTTAAATTCTATAAAGGTGATTTAATAAGGATTTACTATTTTCTAGGAATCACTAGAATAGCAATACAATTCCTAAAAATAATCTGTAAGTCCAAAAATTCTCACAGAGGCCATTATGGAAAGCTAAACAAATGCACAGCACAACAGAAGTGGAATCACTCCACAATAATAAATACTTTGTGCACAATAAAACAATTTCTGCAGGACATTAATAACACCATAATAATTACTGCAAGCAATTTACAGATCCTAAAATAGTAAAACTAGTTTCTATAGATCAGTAAGACAGTAAGCTAACAGTAAAAATTGGATTCATAAATTTTTGACAAACAGAGTAACATCTAAGCAGGTAATGGTTAAAATGAATAGATCTGACCATAATAAACCTCAGATATTAATTAGGATCCTAAAAATCACACATGCAGCACCAGATGGTTAGTAACTTAGTACTGCATCCTACAAAATTTATCTCATAATTTTCTGCGGCCTAAAACATTTTTAAAACGATTTAAAACTCAGCACATAATCAGTATTTGAATTAACAGAGAAAAAAGGAAAAGAGAAAGGAGGGGCAGGCCGGGATCTGGCCGGGCCGACCCAGATCGGGGCTGGATCCAGCCCAGCTGGCCAGCCTGCCAGCCCGGGCAGAGCGCCGAACCGGTACGGCCTCCTGGTCGTCCGATCAGGCGACGATCCACGACCAGGGGCCGTCGTCCTCGTAGGGTAGTGCATGCGCGGGAGAAACCTCGCTCCTGCTAGGGTTTCATGGGGGAGGCGCTTACCAAGGTCGCCGGGGTCAGGCGTGGGCTGGAATCGGCCGAGTCGAGGTCGAGGAGGATAGGTGCGGTCGCAGAACTCGCATGCAGAAACTAGGGCTGGGCTGGGGCTTCCGCCGTGGTCTGCTCGTCTACGGGGATGGCGACGTCGGCTCCACTTGCTTCCTGCACGAGAGCGAGAATAGGATGAGGTCTGGGAGATGCAATGGTGCTCCAGGTTCCAGAGAAGAGCAGAGGGGTGACGAGCTCGACAGCAACCTTCACCCAAGGCCGGCGGCGATCTACTCGGGTAGATCGAGCTGTCCGGTGGCTGCTCCTCCTTGTCTAGGCGACGGCGAGTTTCCAGGAGAGGTGAGGGAGGTGGAGGGGGGACAAATGGCCAGCACCGGAGAGCACGAGGGATCCAGAGGGGTTTTATATGGTTGTGGTGAGCTCGGTCTATGGTGGGTGACGAAGGAATTACAAATAGGCCCTCGATATTTGCCTACCTGGTTCCTGCCAAGGAAGAAGCCCGCTCGAAGGGTACCTGAAGCCCGCAAAGCCCAGCACTTCGACTTGGAGTAGAAGGCAAAAAATATTTGTAAACCCTAACTGGCTGCATCTATAAAGCCACCAAGGGCGCCCCCCTAGAGGCGAGATTCGCATAGCCTACAAAACAACCTCGCATAGGCTAGCCACGCCATCTCCTTCCACCTCCGCCAGATTGCATCTGCGCGCCATTGTAACAGCTCCTCATATACCAGCAATACAAGATCAGACAAGCAGGATGTAGGTCTTTACCCTCCGGGGGGCCGAACCTGGGTAAATTCGTGTGCACCCCCTGTTTCTGTCTGAAGCCGTCGAATCCGCCAAGCGCCCACATGCTCTCCATGAATCGAAAGCCCCAAAACATGGGCATTGCCGGGGATAAACCTCGTCAGTGGGTTTCGTCGGAAACGATTGGGCGGCGTGGGCGGTTTCTCCGGGGCGGCGTCGTGCACTAAGTGCAGGGATCAGGGGAAAAGCGTTGGTGGCGGGTCGGTTTGGACGCGGCTGGGTCGGGTTCAGAGAGTGAGCAGGGAAAAGGACGCGTGGCGCGGGTGTTTCGGTGCATGGCGGTGCGGGGCGAGGGTGCCGTAGTGTCGGGGGCTCGGTGCCGTTCTTCTGTGCATGAAGAGAGGAGCTGGACGAGGTGCTGGTGCACGGGAACGTGGTGTCCGCTCTGGGCGCGCTGGGCGGCCCGATGGCATAGCACTGACAAGGTCGGGGCGTGGTCTACGGTCACGTTTGAGCGGAACCAACTCGGGGAATTGGTTCCTCGTGTCGAGTTGAGCCTGGCGGCGAGGTGACTGCACGGGAGGTGAACGGTGGCGTGCTGGCTTGGCTGGGGTGGCCTCGGTGGGCATGGCGACGGTGCAGGCGGCGTGGGGTGTTGTTGGCGTGAGGCTGCGAGGTGGGGTCGTGGAGGGGCGCTTGCAGGGGTGGCGATCACCTGTTGGGGGTCGAGGGCGGTGGCTGGGTGAGATCAGAGCGAGGGAGAGGTTTAGCAGAGAGGGAGGGGAGTTGATTTCCTCGGGGTTCTCCTGTTCCCCTCGATGCCAAGCTGCAAACGACAAGGGGGAGAGATTTGCAAATCTCTGGACTCCAGAAGAAAATCTCCTGCAGGTCTTTCCTCCCTCCTGGTCGTTCTTTTTTTTTGAAAGAAGAAAGAGTAGGGAAAGAGAGATAGGGTGATAGCTAGGTTAGTTTGACCAAAATTCAAATTTGAAAAAGAAAACACTTGCAAGGTTTTGGAAACTCCACCAGATGGTCTCCATCAGTTTCAAACCTAGCTAGGAGGTACTTGCCAAGTTTTCAAGAATTGAGGGGGTGGCAAGCTAGGTTTTTAGACATGCACCCAATTTCGGATTAAGGTGAGAAGGAAAAGAAGAGAAAAAGAAAAAGAAATTTGAGCAAGCAAGAATTACCATGCTAGGTTCAGCTTTGAAAGAAAACCAACCTAGTTCCATTATTGCTTGCATAAAATCATAGAACTATTCTAGTTCATAAAACTTAAGCATGGAATAATTCTAGAATTAAGGCATGAAATAAGGTACACACATGCACTCATAAAATCAAGCACTCACATAGAATTACACATGCTAGCACACACATGAAATCATGCATTCATAGGGCGCATATGCATGGCTGAGCAAAAGTTTTTTTAATTACCCACAAATAGCACTTAAGTAGGTTTTAACTCGGGCAACAAAAGTGGGGTGTTACAATATATCACATTAGCAAAGAGTATTATAGGTAGATAACTAGGCCGACGGCTTTTCTACGTTTCGTAGGATTCCTATTCAACGAGCTACACTGACGACCCCAATAAAAAGCCGTTTGTATAGCTCTGGACCGTCGGTGTAGTGTCTTGTTCCCGTAGTGACTACGTACTGTAGTACTCCCTCCATACCGGATTATTGGACAAATATATATTTTAAGACAAACTTTAACTATTAATTTTAGTCAAGAAAATATGAGATATTTGACATAAAAATTATACCATTGGAAAGTTCTTTTGAATATGAATCCAATGATATAATTTTTATATAATATATCTTATATTTTTTGATTAAAATTGAAGGTCAAAGTTTGTCTCGAAGTGCGTAATTACCCTATAATCTGGTATGGAGGGAGTAGTCCGTACCGCAACACATCTTCTCGTAAGCGTCCACCTTTTGAACGGAAACGTTCTGGACTTTTCCGCGCGCTCTCGCGAACGACCGTTTCCGTTGCACGGTTCAGCTCTGCCGTCACCCTCACTCGGTCTCGGTTGACGCGCACCAATGCTCATGTCAACTCGGTGCTAGGCTAGCTTCCACTAGAGTGCAAAACCGCGGCACCAGCCGACTGCTTCACATGCCAGCCAAGCCGTCATCGAAGGCATCCATTCGTTTCGTGCGCGCGCACACATGAACTCCTCCCAGGCGCCCGGGGAGGGGGGGGACCCAGATCTTCGTCGCCTTCTAGCCCCCTTCTGACCCCTCTTTTCCCCTCGCTGCCACCACGGGGCGCGACCTAGCAAAGCCGGGGAATTGCTGGCGGCGGCGGGGATTCATCCTTCCCGTGCAGGCGCTTGCGCTGCGGGCGCGGTGCTGGGCTGGGCACCCCGGCGACTCAGCTATCCTCGTGGCGGCTCGAGGAGATGTTGCGGCGCGACGGGCGGCGCCCCTCCGTCGTCCGCGGCGGAGGTCGGATCCCAGGGCGGCGGTCCTGGATATGGTGGCGGTGGCGCACCTCCTAGCGGGGCTGGTCGCCCCCCTTGACCACGTCGTCAAGCTCTTTGCAGGAGGCGGAGACAAGGACGACGCTGGACTTGGTGGATCGAATCCCGGTCTTGCGCAAAGGTCAGCCTCCGGGGGAAACCCTAGATCCTCGGATCAATCGATGGTGGCGTTCAACGTCATTTCCTCTTTGGAGGCATCGGTTTGGAGCTTCTTTGTGGCGATCGATTCCTGTCTACTAGTCCGGGCAACTCTGGGGGAAACCCTAAATCTGGATCTCCCACACTTGTGGGCATTGTTTTTGGAGTTGATACTGGTTGGAGGGACCATGAGGCGGTGCGGTGTTCTTCTTCCACGTCGACAACACTGGGGCTCGGCAGTGTGGCGCAGCGGGGTCTCGGTGTCGGACGCGTTTTGAAGGACTCGCGCAGGGCGAAGGCGCTGTCTGGCGTCATGGTGGCATCGGCGGGAGGTCTGACAAGGTCATTGCGGAGATCTATGCCCTAAAGAAGATGCGTGGAAGATTGCGATGACGACTTCTGTGGCGTGTACATAGGTGCACGCTGACTGTGGTGCCGGTTTGAATAATGTGCGTAGGTGTGCGGTTAGGGCATAGGTTCTAACCATGGCCATCCTCTTCATTTCTTGTTTGTATTATGATTTGTTGCAAAGTAGGTGGCTTTAGGCTGATCGATGTGTAAGTTTGTAAGGCTCTTGCGAAATCTAATAAAATAAAAAAGCTATGTGCATACTTTCGATGCAGAGGCTGGGATACCCCATTTCTAAAAAAAACCAAAAAAAAAAGCATGTGTTGTTTCGAGAACCCGTTTCGTGTGTATTCGTCCAGACGTAAACTTCTTTTTTGCCGGTTAGAATATTTTTGAATTTCACCTGGAGGCTGGGAGATGCTGTAGTGCCGGGTGTCTAGTAGTGGTACGAAACCGGGTAGAATCACGCGAGACTCCCCTGACGCTAGTTTATTTCCAACTTTCGCAGAGCAAGCGACTTCTTCAGTTCCTGGCCATCCATCGCCTACGTTTTGTATTGCAGCCCGTGCCTTTAGCCCTTTAGCATCTCCAGCTGTGCTTATTGCGTACAGTATAGTATATTGCTCAACGCGAGGATGCTGTGTGTATATTTATGGCTGCCTCAATCAGACGATCCTGCACTATACCGGTCTTTCTCTAGGAATCCTGTGGATTCTCCATGGAGTATTAACTTTGATGGAGTAGATCGAAGCTGCACGCAATTCATCCACTGAGTACATCAGAACTAGTTGGAGATAGATCGTTCTTTTCTGCTAATGGAGTGAACATATCTAAAGCTAGCACGGATTGGTTGTATCTGCAAATGTGATCGAACCGGAGCCGTCTATGTCTGTCCGGTTCCTTGATTCTGCAGCTCGCATTAATTGCGAACATATGATATGTTAGTTTAGACTGCTCATAGTGGGGAGTATCATATAGTAGTATTATGCATATTATATTTGTGTATGATACTATGTCTACTCCCTCCATACCGGATTATTGGGCAAATATGAATTTTAAGACAAACTTTAACAATTAATTTTAGTCAAAAAAAAAATGATATATTTGACATAAAAATTATACCATTGGAAAGTTTTTTTGAATATGAATCCAATGGTATAATTTTTATAAAATATATCTTATATTTTCTTGACTAAAATTAAAGGTCAAAGTTTGTCTCGAAATACGTAATTGCCCTGTAATCCGGTATGGAGGAAGTATAATACATGGTATTATAAGGTAGTATCGTATACTCATTGTATTTATTATTTTGTAGTATCTCAATATAAACGTGTGTACAAAATTTACTTAAGCTTAATATTTCTCGTAATGTGCATTATGATATAGTATCTACCTATGATACTCTAATCTTCTCTCTCTTTATTAATTAACTGCCACATCAATAATTATGTGGGCCTAATTTATATGATACTATCTATAGTACTACACTATGGCTAGCCTTAGCTTGCGCTCGCCGCCGGGCAGCGAACCTACGCTAGCTTCATTCCAGCCGTGGATTGGTTGGACGGTGCCGCGCGCGCTCGTGTTGCGGTGAGGACCTCACCATGAGGTGAGCGGGCAGCTGGGACCGGTAGTCGATCGGTGGTCGCGAGCTGCATCTTCCGTTGCACAAAAGTGAATGCCTCTTCGCTTTTTCTAGCTTCGGGTTCTCGCTCTGTATCTGGTACGTTGATTTGCCCTACAAAATGAGCGGTTGCGCGGCTACGTGAGATGCGTAGCTTTTGGGAACATGTATAGGAAAGTTGCGTTTTGCAACTTGACCTACAGGCCGGTATGGCAACCAAACTCGTATGTATTAGTACCTCTGTTCCAAATTAATCAACGCCATTTATGTATAAATTTATACTACCTTAGACCTTACCTGTCTAACCATGTTAATTTAAAACGGGACGGGGGGAGTACGTCCAACCGTAGCGGGTCCGAGTCCTGACAACGTGGTTGTTTCCCACGGAAACGGAATTTTAACTTTTGTGTTGGTCTGTCTTGGAAAACAAGTTGGTGGAGATAGGGGCGTATATCTACCATATATAGATGATATTAGTTTTCTAATAGCTTAAATCATAATTTGTGACTATTTTTTAGGCTTAGGGTGTTATGTAGACAAAATATATTATTTGTATTGTAACCAACACAAAATTTGGGCCCATATTTTAGAGTTATGTGGTCCACGTAAACTGTGGCACCTCTAGTTTTGTCGTCCTAGATCCGCCACTAGGTGGAGAACCTCCACAGTCTGTCACTCTCATGACATACAACCCATTCCTAGGCATGCATGCCTCAGCATCCGTTGATGAACCGTTTCATTTATATTAGATTTGCTTCACAAAAAAAATTATTATTGTTGTCCCGTGAAAAAACAACAACATGGAGATGGAGTATGTGATGATACAGTTAAAGTAAAGGATGTGTTCAATGACTGTATTGCTAGACACTGGACACAAACATGAGTGACACGAATATCTTTAGTGACTGGTTTAATCCTCGATTCGTGGACGAGAGAGGCATAGACTCATTGAGGGTGCGACCTCGGGCACAAAAGCGACAACTAGATTACGTGTCAAGGGCCAATTTCACCAACAAGAAACAACGTTAGGCGAGATACTTTCTGTAGGCCTAAGGTCTATAACAAAAGAAACAGAAATTACAAAAGTAAAAAATGATTTCAAAGATTACAACTGTCTTCTGGAACCTTGACTAGAATTTCAAAAATGATAATGCGGTTGTCAATTTTTAGTGTAGCACTGTCCACTGCCTTTTGTTTAAAAAATACCAGTGAGACCAAATTCATATTTGGGGACTAATGTTGGTTAAAAAAATTCATATTTATACTAGAATTTTATACTTTGTATAGTAAATATTTTTAGTACAAACTTAAGCATTATATTTTCTACATAATCACATAATAATATTGCCAAGAAGTAGAGCATTCTTTGTTATAAATTTTAACATCTACCACTGAGAAATACACACGTGTAATCCTAAATTTAAGATGTATGTTATAGTACAAGTTACTTTATTGTTGGCCATATGTCACTTAAAAATTAAGAAAAAATCCCTTAAACATGCCTCCACTGATTTAGTTATAACGGTTGCATATATAACAATGTACATATTTATATGTGTGTGTATGTGTTTTTTTCTTATATTCTCAAATATCCTGATGCACATATGTAAAGTGTACAATTCAACAAATATCATGATAGCGACTTCTAATGTATGATTAGATTTAAGCAAAAGGACTAGTTCATAAGATTTTATGAGGAGCATATTATATGATGGTATGTATGTGACCCGGCTTTAATGGTGGTCAAATGTGTTCAGATATTGTAGCTTGTTCGGTATCATGCTGAAAGAATCTTTGGTTTCCTTAGACTTGGTATTCGAATGCTGTTGAATTCAACAATAAATCGTATAAACAAGTGCTCCGTGTTGTTTTCTCCATAAAGTCCTCCTAACCCACAAAATTAACGTAAAATTACAATTCTCTAGGATAAATCATATAAGTATAGTTAAAGTAAATTGTAGAACATTTATACTAAAAAAGTGACTATAATCCATTAATCCTACTAAACTATGAACCACACTTATCATATTGATTTGTTTGTGTGTATTCATATGTATGTGGTGTGAAATTGCTTCTAGAGATTCGATATGTTTTTTTTAACATCGTTGGAGAGGGCTTTTTGAGTAATGAAGATCATCAAGTCCAAATTGCGTAACAAATATCAAGAATGGATGGTTCAATGACTTGATGATATGTTACATCGATCGGGAGCTATTTAGAAACCTTGATGGTGGTGTTATATTGCTCAAAGGTTTCAAGCCATGAAGAAGAGGAGGAAACATTTATCTTGTAGGCCTAAGGCTTATTAGCACATCATTAGTACTAACTCGATATATTTAATTTCCCCATGAGTTAAGATGAATATATTTTATAGGTTTATTCATGTTATTTACTAATGCATCTTTCTTATCTTGTAGAGTATCTTCGTGGGTGCATTTGCACATTTCAACTTTTGTTGCCAATCAATTGGTTTCATTAGTGTCTTGGGAGTTCTTGCTAATTTCTATTATATTTGTGCATATGACCATTTTGCGCATATGACCATTTTGCATGTGTTGTGAACTTGTGAGAATTTGTGAGTGTGTAATGTATTGTATTCACGTTTCTGCATTAAAACTATTATGAAATCAATATTTGCTCCTTACGATATTTATATTTGTCTGAGAGAAAAATTAGTTGCCTTGCGGTGCTTACATGCCTCAACAAATTCCTGGGTCCGCCACTGTCCATAATAGATTCTTAAAAATAATATCACAAAGAATTTTTCCTTTGTGTTTAAAATCTTAGGTGACAATTTTGAGAAAAATTTGAATACTCATTTGTTCTTTTATACATGTTTTCCCCATCCCATCTAGCTTGGAGAAGTTTGATCGCTAATGCAAGGAAAGATTTGTCATGTAGAATCTCTATACTATATTTATCACACTAGAAGAACTCTGCTATCTTAAAATGTTTATAACCATTTTAACGGAAGTATGATCCCCTTTATGGAAAAATCACCCCGAAGTACATAATAAAAATATTTGATGCCGTTTTGATGTGCAAACGCAATAATAAAAACAGTGGAAGTTCTACACTGTTACACAAATTAGGCCCGAGGAGTATTTATATATATTGGTAGCACTGGCTACTTTGTGTTACCCCAGTTGTGTTCTACGGAATCTTTATACCGGTAGCACTAGCCAGTTTTCTACGTACGGTCTGTGTTGAACATGCATGGGGACGATTTAGGATCTTGGAATACCCAACTTTAGCTGTTCTCTATGCCGTCCAAAGATGTAGGGTTGGGATCCTATCTTAGATCTACATATTGCCTTGACGAGAAAACGTAAAATATTCGTGAACAAGACAGTGCTGGCCAGGGTTACAGAAGGAAGGTGATAAGGAGATCCTGGGTGAGAATTCAAGGAAGCTGATGAAAGTGGCAGCGGTGATGGTGGGAAGTGGCAGTTGATCCCGCGGGAGAATGGCAATGACGGAAGCCTTGGAGACGTGCTCGATGTCAGGAAGTGCTTTTGGTTGCGTGGTACTTGTGGTTCTATTTCCTGTTACTGTAACTAGCACGGTGGTCCTCGCAAATGCGAGGGCATCGGCCATTGGATGATTTATTCTTATACGGAAATTCTATTATATCTCATATCCTTTTCAGTCTAATTGTGTCATTGTAATATCTTTTGGATTATGACAATTATTCTAATATATCTATAGGAAAATATCTCAATTTATAGGAATAATCAATGTGCTGAATGTGTCCATGACTTTTTTATAAATTTTCAAATTTGTGAACATTTTATATGTGTTGTGGCAAGAGTTTCTGAAATATTTTTATCCTGTTTTATGTTCGTACTCAAATTAAAAATATAATTGTCTTATGATGATTTTTCTATACTCAACCATGCATATTTTAGCGAAACACATAGACATGCATATGTATAAATTAGTATACTTAACTACATACATGTTGATCATTATATACTTTATATTCTAGCATATTTATCCACACCATGTTCTAGCTAGCTAGCCAACCATGCAGAAACTGCATGCAATATTATGTTTTAGTGCAGTCAACTGTTTCTAGGCTGATTGTTTTTCACATCGCGAACCATTATATTGTGGGTGTTCTGTGAAAGAAAAATTGGGAATCTTGGCTTACAATATGATACCACAAAAAAAGTTATTTTAGATGGTACATTTATCTGACTAATATTTTTTCACTAAATCATGGCAATAACTTCTTGATCTAGCCATCAAACTAATTTACATAAAGTGGTCTACTTATCCACAAATGGTACTTTTATGGATTGAATGTGATTTTTAGCCTATATAAACGAATATGATAAACTAATATTTTGAAGAGGTTTAACTAATATGATAAACTAATATTCTATATTCTACTTATTGATGCACGAATAAACAAATTTACATCATATAGCCGATTGCATGTATTGTACTTCTCCCGGTACTAAATTCATACCATCTATATTGTACTATGGATTTTACATGGCACGTCCAAGCATGCATGGTTGCTGATTGTATTTATGTCTTCACATGGACATGTTTTGTACAGCTAAATAGACCTGTATCGATCAAAAATTGATTGGTCTTATCTTGACTTTAATTTTGCCGAGATATGTCATCGAGATCAACCGTGAAAACTTACCCTAGACATACATACTCATCTAGGTTATATTATGGGAGGACTGATCCCGCTGATAGAACTCATCGAATGAAGCTCATATAGTTAAATATAATCTCCACCTCTCTTTCCAAACTTTTTTATATAGTTTGGTAAGGACCTAGAGATAGATTCCATGAGTTACACGGTTGCAACTGGCCCGTTTAACGTGGCACGTTATGACTATGTTTTTCTGTTTTTCCAATTATATTTTAAGGCACAAATTATACATCTAACTGTCCAAAATATTGTAAATAATGTGGATTAACATGATGTCACAAAAATTACCTCTTATGTCACTATATTTTAGTTAGGTATAAAGTTTATTTTTCTAGTGAGTGCAGCTAGATATAATTGGAGATCGGTCTTAACCTTTTTGAAGAGCTATGCATGTCTTAACACGCTGCATTGAGCTTAGCACGATCAGGTTTAAAAAAAATTACGATCAACTTTTCCTTTCATGTGCCATTAGATACGATAATTTTTTTAAAGAAATTATACCATAGACTTTGTATTGCCGGTGTTATCCAATCTAGGAGTACCTAAATGCAGGAGTTCAGGAACGTGTTGGGCGCGTGTCTGGCCACTTCTAATGTGTCACGGGAGTGACTTCAGCTAGAGAGGCCGGACTAAGTTTGTGCCAAGCTAAAAAATACAAAACATGTGTTGCACATGCTGATGTCGTCAATGAGGTCATCATTGACTAATCAGGACTCTCCTATAGATTCTGTCCATAGGATCGCCTTAGTCTGGCACGTCCCAATTTTGTTTTCCACTTTTTTTTATGTTTAACTGGTACGGTACACATATTTGATAGACCGTGCCAACTAAATCACACGGTTACGTAATTATTAGTCTGTTGTTAAATCCTAGCCACAAATATTAGATCTAACAATCAATATAATTTAAATGATGTGGCTTAACGTGGTGTCTCTATTTTAGACTTTCGTATTGTGCTTTTAGTATATAGTAAATCCTTGTTAGGCAGGTTGGTGGTCTCCTGAGACTTGGTTTTCCTTGTGGTGTTTGGTTGTAGCAGACTTCTCAATTTCTCATGTTGCTCTTTTGTGGTTAGTTTCTAGACTAGTGTTGTGGCAATGGGTTTTTGCCCCGTAGTGGGTGTTTCGACATCGAAATGCTCACAGCGGGTTTCCCATTGGTGCACCAACTAGCTTCCCCCCTCCCCATTCTCTAGTCCTTCCTTTTAATTGTTGTCCTTGTAATGAACTGTGTATTTCCGTTAAGTGATTAATGGAAAGGGGGTTAGCCCGGTTAAAAAAAAAAGACAGTGCTGGCCACACTGTTCCTATATATACTAGGAGTATGGAAGAAGTATTAGACAAGATCTTCACGGCGTATGGGTGGCGCCCACACGAAACTTGCGTACGCGTCTGCTTAACCATCGTTCAGAGAAATTATATTGCATCGCAAAGTGGGAAAAGTCATTCTGTTATTTTCTGACATTGGCACGGGGAGAAGCTTCAAGAAAGCTAAATTTTTATGAGTTTCATCTGTGATTTCGTTAACCGTCGACCATAGTTTAATGGAGTACGATATTCCCATTGCTCTGGGTTTTTTTTTTGAAAAACTACTAGAGGTGGGTATGCATGCTTTGAGCCTTTGTGCAATGTGGAGACTGCAGACCACACGAAATGCGCTGTGAAGTTCAGAGATTTGCTTCCTGATGACTCCTGATGGGTGGTGGCCGCAGCTTATGCTCGCAAACTTGAAGGCGATCGATCGGTTCCCTTTGCATTGCGTGCTGTAGCGGGAGACTCCACTTTGCCAGTTCGCTATTCGCTGTTTTGTAACTTTTGCTGTCTGCACACTCCCATATTCCAGTGTGCGGATAGGCGGCACAATACCCTTTTCCATTACTTCTTCCTCGAAGAGATGGATCTCCGTACCTAGGCGTTCCCTGTCATTTTCGATTCTCTTGCTGGTGTCAGCTCAGACCATCTTGGTGCTGCTGTATTGTCTACATTCGATCCCCGTTGCTCGACACGTACGGCGTAAGCGAAGGCAAAACGTGCAGTAGATTTCGTAGAACAAGCTCGATCACATGTTGTGTACAAACTACACCGGCCGTGTCTCAAATCAACTGCTGGTCGCTTCTGCTCACGCGCACCAATCATGAGATCCATTCATCTTCGCGCGCGAAACATGTCCCTGTGCAGCAGCATGTGTGTGTGTTCGCATGCGCTGCGCACGCGGGCTAACACCGGCGTCGCAGTGACCCCGTCGGCACAGCGCGCGTCTGCCTCCCGATGCCTGCGTCTCACTTCACTTCTTCCTCGCGATGCCCCCTCTCCGCCACCTGTTGAGCCACCGCCGCCATCGGTCGAGCCGCCGCCGACCGTCTCATCCAAACCATCCCTCGATTCTCCCCCCTTCGGCAGCCTCCTTCTCCGATGCCGGCGAGCACCCACCCACAACCCTAAGTTTTTGAGCTTGCTCCGCCCCTCCATCACGGCCAGTTGCAGTGTCGCCGGCTTCGTGGCGCAGCGGCATCACCGGCTTCAACCCTCATCTTCCTCACCTCCGATGGCCGCTTTCTTCCTCACCTCCGACGCTCTTCACCTTCGCCGACCGCCGCCACTAACAGGCCTAGCCCATCGTCGCACGCGTACCTAGCAAGGTACGCGGCGCAAGGCACCGCACCGCGGAAGGCGGCGTATAGGATTTCCCAGCAAAAGCAGAGATGCGTGATAAGGTGTTGTGTGGACCCATTATTCTGCGTACAACATCGTGGGTTGCCCCGCTAGCGCGGCTCCAGGGCGGATCCTATATGCCGCTCAAAGCGGCAGTATCTCGTCACGCCGCTCACCCCTCCGTGCACGTGGTTGCTTTAATTTTTGGGCTATGGGCTGGACCCATAGTCCGACTTTTAAAGCAAACGTATGTTTCTTTTTTCTTTATTTCATTTTTTTCTTTTTCTTTTTGCTTTATTTTTTGTTTAGTTCTGATTTTTTTTTTCAGATTTCTAAATTTGTTCAGATTTAGAATTTGTTCAGATTTTGAAATTTGTTTAGATTTTGAAATTTGTCCAAATTTTAAAATTTATTTAGATTTTGAAATTTGTTCATAATTCAAATTTGTTCAAATTTGAAATTTTGTTCAAAATTAAAATTTGTTCAGAATGTCCAATTTCTTCAAAATTTTAAAATTTGCCTGAATTTCTAATTTGTTAAAATTTCGAATTTATTCAAATAAAAAAAGGCAAAACAGAAATAAAAAAAGGAAAGAGAGTACCTGGGCCGCAGCCCACTAAGCCGTCGCGTGGTGGGCGTTGTGCGGCGCTTCCGACCCGTGCCGCTTTAAGCGGCTTACATGAGTGTTATTGGGGCGCCTATACACCCCAAATCCTATACACCGCGCACCCCCGCGCCGTATTAGGCCGGCCCATTTAGCTTTCTTCTCATTTCCCTTTTTCTTTTTCCATATTTCTTTCTTTTTTCCTTTTTGGTTTTCTTTTCTTTTTTCTTCCTATTTTTACTTTTCAATTTTTTTCTTTTTCCTATTTTAGTTGTTACTAGCAAATAGGCCCGTGCGTTGCAACGGGTTAATCCACTAAATAATTGGGCACAATTCCTTAGCTTTTAATCAAGGGAAAAGATACCAACAGGCGCCGCATGGATGGCTCCGCGTGCGGCGGTGCATCGTGATTCGTGAAAGAAAATCACGTGACTCCAGCCACACCCTTATCCCTTCCGCCTTATCCACTCGTTGGCCTCTGCTGTGCACTCGTTCTTATCTCTCTGTCAAATCCCCAACGCGATAGCATCCGTCGCCGACGAACTCGTAGGGAGGCACGACGCAGAGAGGGCTTCACCAGGCCTCCATCGACGAGCGCGAAGAGAGGGCTCTCGTCCCTGGCGCGGGTACGCCACCGCCGACGAGCACAGCGGGGAGAGCACCGCCCTCGTTTCGCCAGGCTGCCGACGACTGGTGCGCGGCGAGGGCTTCCGTCCCTAGCGCGGGGACGTCTCCACCGACGAGCACATCGGGGAGGGCACCGCCACCGTCGAGCTTCAGGAGATGCGACATCGGGAGTGGTCCGCCAGGCCGCGGCCGTCGAGCTCGAGGAGGTGCGACGTCGGCGTCGCGAGTGGTCCGCCAGGCCACCGCGAGCGAGCGCGAGGAGAGGACTTCTGTCCCTAGCGCTGGGACATCGCCGGTGCCGCTGACGAGCACGCAGAGGGGAGACTGGAGAGCGCTGGCGCCGCTAAGCTCGAGGCGACGAGAGCTGAGAGTGCTCCGCCAGGCCACCGCTGATGAGCGCGAGGAGAGGCCTTCCCTCCGGCACGCCGCCCCGGAGAAGCACGCAGTGGGGAGAGCTCAGCAGCTGTCGAGCTCGAGGAAGAAGCTGTCACCGCCGAAGATGCTGAACAGGCTGAACGGACACGGCAACTCCCATGGCTATGGCCCTGCTCCGTGCCGAAGACCTACACATGCGCGCGCTCACGCTGCAGTGCACTCTACGCATCCTCCACTACCACCATGGGGCTATCGACGTCCCGCTGGCCGTTCGTGGGCGTGGTGGTCTGGTTCGCGGTGCAGGTGGAAGCCAGGGAGGGGATGGGTCGGCAGGACTAGCCGTGAGTGATTATCTGGTAGCTATGAGTAATTAATCTGGTAGTAGTAGTTTGTTATGTGTTTACTGATTAATCTGGTCGCTGTGAGTGATTACCTGATAGTTATGAGTGATTAATCTGATAGCTATTAGTGATTAAACCTGGTAATTGTGAGTGATTATCTGGTTGATTAATCTGGTAGTTAGTGATTAATCTGGTGATTATGAGCAATTATCTGGTAATACTGTGATAGTTATGAATGTTCAATCTGATAGGTGTGAGTGATCAATCTGGTAGAGCGATTAATCTGATAACTGCGCTGATATAAATCTGGCACTGATTTGATCTGGAGTTCTCTTTAATCTGGTAACTACAACTAAATTAATCTGTAGCTTGATTTTTGGCAGTTGATAGCTGTTCGTAATGTTGATATAACGTGGAAGATGTGACTAAGGCAAGACATGCTCGAAAAGGTGATGGTGAACATAGCCTTGCACTTTCCTGTGAGTGCGGTCAAGCCAGGGGAAGGCCCGCTTTATTTGCAAAAGCTGTAGCGAGGCATAGTGTGACGCCAGCAGCCGCCGCACGCGGAAACAATTGTGCGGCGCCGCTGTATAGCAAAGTCCTTTAATCAATGAAACCTACCATGTCGTTTACGCCCGCACCGGCCTCTCTAGTACCAGCAACGGGGAGGTGTGATGGCTACATACAACGCGGGGCACCTCCTATGACGGCGCCATGAGCGCGGGCGGTGGACAATGACGCTCTCTGGTGATATTGGACGGTGGACAACGCTCTTTAATGATGGGTGCACCTGTATAGGCCGGTTGCTAGTACTTGGTTGTCGATCACCCTCTTGGACGCTGGAGCAATAGCATGATGTAAAATGTACATAAAACTATATATAAAAAAAGTAAACAAAAAATGTAGTCTAACCTGAACCTGCGATTGAACCAAAATAATGTGAGTTTATTCCTTGGCACAGAGCAAATAAAGAGATCTGTGGCCGCCAACCGACCTCAAGGGACAAAATAAAAGAAATCAATAGTGTACTCGTCACATCCTCTCATAGAAGGTCAAAAACTATTTTTTCATGGATTGGTTGGTTTGCAGGATAATTAATTCTGGCCATGATGTACAGCAACATATATAGTAGGAGCTTCAGCACCAACAGGGGCATTCAAATTACCTTCAGACAATGCACCTCAGGGTGAGTGAGTAGTATAATTCGCTAATATACACTGAAAATCCTGAACTTACTCAAGACCACCAGGGCCAAAAGAGGATCACATAATTTCATGGTCACATGAGGTACCATTTGTTTCAGCCGACCAACAATTCAAAAGCAAGCAGCGCTATAGTACCTTTGTTTCAGCCGGCCATTCAAGACCTCCTATGACGCGAGTGACAGCGAGTCAACCAACACGTCTTGGTCTCGCCTTAATCAAATGCAGATATGCCAAGGACTGCCAAAGAGAATGAAACCTCTAATATGTTTGTACCCAGCTCCTGATTTCTAGCTTATACTGCTTGCTCTAGATGAACTTGTGCTTTAATTTCGATTCCCTCAGCAACTCTTCTATGAAATATATGAAATTCGAAAAATGCAGTCATGGCTGCCATCTCCAGGAAGGCGAGGCAATGTTGTTAGGACATTGTAGCAAATATGAATTTCAGAGTATGTCTGAAAATCTATTCAATATATGTAGTTCAGCCACGAGTTCTCTGTCTGTAATCTGTAATTCAGCATGGTCATGCATCTTGAGATTGTAGAGTTGTACTGACAGTAAAGAAATTTAACCAATTAATTATAGATCAAGTTGTGACTTGAATAAACAGAAAAACAGGATTAGTACTGCATCCAGTTACCATTGGCAAATTTGTCAAGTACTGTGATCAAGGGCAATCCAGACTTCAGGCTAACCAAAAAATAGTATCTCGGGGGCAGCTTGCGCCGTCCGGCCATCGAACGCTTGTCATTGGAGCCGCCGTTGACAGCCCGTCCCTGCACTCCACGTCCTTGCTTGCCCGCTGTTAATTCTTGAGCGGTCGTCCGGCCTCCGGACTCGGAACCACAGGTGTGCCCAGCCGCCGCTCTCCGCCTATGCCCCCATCCAGCCTCCAGACCCAGAACCCTGGACCGTGGGGAATTTTTGACAAATAAGACCACCTGCGCCACTGAAATGCTAGAAAAGACCACCTCTGAAAATTTTTGTCAAAAAGGACCACCTGCGAATGGCGGCACCCTTGCCGACGCGACACGTGGCACGTGCCGCCAATGCCAAAGCCGGCACCACCCTGCCGCCAATGCCAAAGCCGGCATGTTGCCGTGCCAACACCATGTGGCACATGCCGGCAACGGTGGTGGCGGCACCCTGGTTTTTAATGGTTTATTTTCAGCTGTCTATCTATCATCGCATGCAACGAAACGGTCGGGCTGCCCAGGGTGCCGGCGATCACACTGGCGGCACGTTGCCACCTGGACATGCCGGCGTGGAACGGCAACATGCCGGCGTGGGCATTGGCGGCAGGCCCCTGCCGGCACCGGCCCAGGCGGCACGTGCCACGTGTCGCCTGGCCAGGGGTGCCGCCACTCCGAGGGGTCTTTTTTGGCAAATATTTTCAGAGGTGGTCTCTTTTGACATTTCATTGGTGCAGGTGGTCTCTTCTGTCAAAAATTCGACCGTGGGTGCTCAGAGTCACTGCCCACTAGTGGGGACAGGGTCTCTAGTCCCGGTTCGTAACGGTCTTTAGTCCCGGTTTGTAAACCGGGACTCTAGAGACGGGACTAAAGGCTAAATCTTTAGTCCCGGCCCGGTTACCAGCCGGGACTAGAGGGCTTCCATGTGGGCACCTCGGAGCATCTTCAGGGACAGGCTCTTTAGTTCCGGTTTGTAACATAGACCGGGACTAAAGGTCCTCTACAGATTTTGTTTTTGTTTTAGGGTTTAGGTGTTTGGGGGAATTATTTTTGTTGTATTTTATTTTATTTCTTTCTTTATTTTAAAAACACTTTTTATATAATTCTACACATACATGTTAGTGCATATATATGTAAGATAACTTATCTTACGATCGAATATATATATACAATTATATGGAAATCATAATTACCGGGACTAGAGCCCGTCTATTTGATTACATGGACCAATATTAGTAATGGCCCCTAGCTACATTAAATCTTCCTTTATCATCTACAACTTCTGTCCTCAAAAAGGCCGCTAGCTCCTCTGCAATAGCAATCGCGTGTTGCTCTGGTAGGTACTTCTCCCGCATGGTCGTGACCTATATAAGAAAAGGAGATCAATATGAATGTCAATTATGATAACAAAGAATGATAGGTAAAAATAGAGGTGTGAATGTGTATTGCTTACGTCGTATCTATAATCCTTGTGCTCAGAGGTAAACGTGCGAATGAACTCGCAAACGTAGTATCCACATAGATGCGTCCCCTGTGGCTGCTGGTCGCACTTTACGAGAATAGAATATAATTAACATAATAATCTAGCATCATAAATATATTGAAAATAGAAGTATCTCGTACCACTTACCTGAACCGCTCTAAAGGTCAGCTTCTCATGAGAGATACCGTCAGTCACGCACTTAAACCGCTTCCAAACCCTGCCCGACAAGGAAAATGATTTGCTAAGTTTTTCATTACTTGATATCTCAGAAAATCATCGAAAGAGACCGATATAGCGCAAGAATGATTGAAATTACCCTTGAAGCATGTCCTGCAGGCTTTGGAACTGTTCCATATTTCTCGATAATGGGTCGAAGACATCAACTCTTCCCTTATCAATTTGAATGTCCAACAGAATCCAGTGGTAGCTGCACATGTACATATATATGTCAGTAACTTATCAATTACACTTATAAGTGAATGGACACAACACAGTAAGAACCTCACTTGAAGTTGTATGGAAACAGTATGTGGTCATAGAAATTTTGATCCGTTAGAAACCTTAAAAGGTTTTCCTCCGTCTCCTTGGGGTTATTAGTTAGCGTCTTTATATGTATTTTATCTGGCTCAATAAACCCAATATTTATGATATTCCTACTTTTACAGACCATGATCTTCATTCTGCATAATAGAGTACAAGTCATAACTGAACAAGTTATATGTAGACAATGAATTGAAATAACTGAACAAGTTATATGTAGACAACAAATTGAAAAACTTACAGACAATAGCAACTCATGAGAGATTTGTCGAGGGCGTCACAATTGTACATCTGGAAGAGTTCATCAAAGTCGACATGGATATCTTCGGGACGGCCGTAGTACTCCCGTGGGACACGCGCCACGATCATTATTTTCCCATTCTTTGCTTTATTCATGTACCATGTATGCAAGTAACGCTTATTTGTTGGGAGATCTTCCAACTTTTCTTTGCTGACCAAAGGCCCTTCCATGACAAATTTAGGCTTAGGGGCTACAACAGCCTTGGGAAACCTCTCGTCTTGGGAAGCCAGAACGTCTTCAACACTCATACCCCATTCGGCCGCCCACTTCTCTGCTATTTCCAAATTTTGCCCCTGCACCAGAGAGAGAACATTCTCGGATAATACCCTGAGGGGTGGGATCGATTGTTTGGCCTGTTGTCCAAGCTGAGGAACCGTCTGATCTTTTTTTTTGCTTGTACTTGTACTTAATTTGCTCCCACTTACACTTGCACGTGATCTGCTCTTTTTCCCTTCCTTCTGCAATGTGCATAGATAGTCATCAGGCTTATGGTGCAAGTCATACTGTGATGGAAGGGTCAGTAAGTATTTTGCATATTCTTTTTGCTTCTCGGTGTATTCCGGGCGGGGCTCGGGTTCCTTCTTTTTCATCTGCGCATCATAATGTTCCTTTGCGATCCTGGCGTTTTCCTCAGGGGTACGATCATAAGGTCTGATGGGAAGATTAGCATGAGGTACCTTTGGGAGGGCGACAGTTTGCGCTTTGGGGGGCTCCGTCGCTTAGAATTATCGACGGAGCGTTCTTGCTGGCACGCTTCCGCTTAGTATCCTTAGCGGCCGGCGGCAGAGACGGCCGACCCAAGTCCGGCGGCGGTGATCGAGATGGACTCGTGTTGTGGTGGCCGTAGTCATGTGGAGGGCTTGGAGGTGATGGAGGTGTAGGTGACCTGCGACGACTCGGAGGCGGTGTTGTCCTTGGGGCCGAGCCTGGAAGCTTGATGTAGTTTTTGTCCCATAGAATGACTCCACCCAGTACTTCTCCGAGTGTCCTCTCATCTTCGGGTCCAGCAATGTCTAGCTCCATATCATGAAACCCCGGCACGATTTCATCCACCCCGACTTTAGCATAGCCAGCTGGAATCTCACGGCCATGCCAGCGTACATTAGGGCCAGAAGGTAAAGCTTGTTCGACAGCCACCTTTGTGGATATGTTCTTCATTCTCTGATGGAGTTCACATGAAGTTGACTCCTTGATTCCATCCACGGGGTAGCCGGGACCGCCCTCTATCATTCGTCGTGCATCGCCAGTCGGGGCCTCAGATTCAGCCACGCTGCTTTTCCGCTTAGATGGGCCGGCGGTAATATCAAGTGCAGGATCTTGCTGGCACACTACTCCTCTAAGTTCATCAATCTGCTGCTGTTGCTCGTTAAGTCTGGCAAGCAACTGGTTGAACTTGTCATTTTCCTCATCCTGCTGTCGCTTCTTTGCTCTCGCTCGGCTTCTGTAAGACTCTTGGTCTTTGGCAAACCCAAGCCACCACGGATAAGAAGGACCAAAGCCTCGCATTCGTCCTCCATGTTCATCATTCCCGAGGACCAGTGTTAGCAAGTCTTTCTCTCTATCTGGAGTGAACTGTCTTTTTCCCTCTTTAATTTCTTTCACTATTTTTTTCAAATTTTCCCTTGGTATCCTAAGACCGTCACTACAGATAAGGTCCCCTGTTAGTTCGTCGTACGAACCACCATGCGCAAGGAACCAATTTCTTGCTCTCATTTCCCACTCATCATGGATGGGTTCAGGTGTGATCCCTTTAGCAATCATCTCTTGCTCTTTCTTATCCCACTTTGGGATGGTAGTCTCGTATCCCCCTGGCCCCAGCTTGTGGTGATATTTCTTCTTGTCGGCATTTTTCTTGTTCTTTTCTGATAATGCCTTGGCATCTTCTGACTCCTTGTATGTGGGGACCCCCGTGATCTAAGCTATACAGAGATGTTATGTGTATTAGTCACGCTAGCAACGAGTGATACTGGGGTTACCAGTCCCAGGCCGGAACACCATCGGTAGGCAGGCCGGAATTAAACATCGGCTCTACACATCTCGAAGCGCCGTGAAACTAATCATAACCAAGACTGCATAACAGAGAGCTCGAGAATCTTAAACCCCTCTCGTGCACTTTATATCCATACACGCATCATGCACGAGATGGGTAACCAAAGTTGGTACACAATAGTGACTCTACGACTCAAAGGTAAAATTGTAAAGCTCTTACCTGAGCAAAGATCCAAAGGATTACAAACAGAGGTCACTGACCAACATTACATCAGACAACGGAAGGAAGGTTATGCTATTAGACATAGCAGGGAAAACATGGCCTAAGAGGCCAGAAGCATAACAGCGACAACCCATTCCGCAGCCCCAAGCTGCTGTCTGGGAACCCCAAGCTACTCGTCGGTGTCGATCTTCGTACGGAACTCTCCTTTGTGGTGGAACTTACTCTGCAGCAAAAATATCAACAAAGCAGGGGTGAGTACATAAGGTACTCAGCAAGACTTACGTATCCTATTAGCTAAACTTGGTTAAGAAAGGCTTTCTGTGGAGTTGTTTGCATAAAGCTATCTTTATTTGCATAAAACAAGTAATAGTAGAAGCTCGACTACTCAGAATGTTTAAAAAGAGTAGGAAAGCGATAACTTTGATCATTGACACATCCACCGAATCATCATCAGCTGAACCTATCCACTAGGATCACCTCCTCGAAACCCCAGAGGAAAGCAATCCCATTCACACTTTGCTTTTCAAGTTTTACGATGAGGTTAAAGTTCTCTATGATCAAGCATCTGTCTCCAAGTCGTCCATAACCGTGGACACGGCTTTTCAAAAAGATTTAACCCTGCAGGGGTGTACAACTTTACCCACACGTGACGACCGTCCCCTGGACCCTTGCAAGGAGTCTTAGCGGGGTGATGGCCGCCTACAATCTTTACCTTACGTCGACCTATTCCATGAGCCACGCCGAAAGGTTCCATCCGCCATCGCAAGACGGCCGATCTCCGACGCGGAACCGTTCGTTGTGAGTCGAGGTTGGTTTACCAGAGGAATCCACCTCAATCAACCTCGGCCACGTCCCTATATGATGCACCTCTTCCACCATCTCGTTTCACTTTCGATGCATATGCCAAATGGAAAGCCCGAATTAGGTAGCTCATGGATAAGTCTAAGCAAGTTAGTCAGTCGACGAGAGTCCCATACCTCCACGTGTGGTCGTACGCTCAGTCTTGGATGAAGAGACAAGAACTCGGGTCCTAGGGCGACAAGAATGAGTCAAACAACCACATCCCAAAGTGGCGGATCATCCAAGCCTTTTAGCATGTTTAAACACACAATTCTCATCACACCACGTCATCCTGTCATACTAGATTCATTTGTAGCTCTGATTCATTAACCATATGTACCAGAGTAAAAAACTAAGCATGGCTAAGCATTTAGATATAAAGCTCTAGCGATGCACATAAGCAAAACCTAGTCATGCTAGGAGCAGTGGATCAGGGTATTTAGGCGACAAGAATGGAATATACATTAGATAGGATAACTCTACCTATCGATAAAAGACAGTTGAACCGGGTGGTGCAAAATAGTAAGTTTTGAAATACTTTGAAACATAGGATCAGAGGGGGGCTGCTTGCCTTGTTGTTGATAACCAGAATAGAATAGATATCCAGGGTTCTTCTTCTTGACTTGTTCATCGATGGACAAGTATTGATCATCGACGTTATCGATCCTGACATCGGACGCGTTGCTCACATCAATCTCCGGATCCTACCGGGGAAGGTTGAAACACACCGGAAAAGGAAATAGCATTCAATACATGGCATCGATGTGCAAACAAATATGATGATATGACAAGTTTAGGATGCTCAAAATAAACCCTAATACTAACTAGTCAGGTAGCAGGGTTTTCGGATGACTCCGAAACGGGGATCCGATAACCCTAGATTTCACCGGAGGGGGTACAATTGGTTCTTCTAATTAAACAAGGGTTCAAGTTGCTTAACAATGCATGAATTTGACATAAACTGGTAGATTACATTTTTCTGAGCATTTTGATATATAATACACATTTTTCTGATAAACAGATAATTAACTAAGCATTTTACAAGTTTCTAACAATTTTCTGAAATTCCCTGGAATTAAAATAACTTGGGCAGACTTTTTACACCGGGTGAAAGTCACCCACAGAGACGGACCGAGGGGCCCGGGTCCACCCGTCAGTCCATGCTAGACCAGGTCAAACCTGGTCAGCGGGCTGACCGGGGCCTTCCCAGCACGGCGGCTAGGGAGCCGGCCGGCTTACCGGCGGCGTCGGCGGGGCACAAGGAAGGTCGGGGAAGAGGTCCTCCCAGACCGGAAGTTCACCAGGGAGTCACCTGCGGGGTCGGCTTGGCTGGAGAAGGTCCGGCGGCGGCGTATTTTAGCGGCGGCGAGGTCGGGACCTGCGAGGGTAACGGCGATGCCGGCGGCGACTGAGGGCTTCTCCGGTCGATTCCTCTGGCAGGGAGGCTTAGGACGGGGTGGCGGAGCTCCTCGGCTCGACGGAGAGGCAGGGGGAGGCGCGGAGCGGTGGTGCTAGGCGACGGCCACGACGGCGATCTCGGGCGCCGCTGAGAGAAAGCAGGGGAGAGGGAGAGGAGTGAGCCAAAGAGAGTGGGAAAGAAAGGGGCTCCATGGCGTGGTTTGAGCAGCTCCAGGGGGTCCTCGTCGGCCAGGACTCGGCAAGCAGGAGGTGGCAACGGCGAGCTCGAAGGTGCAAACACGCAGCAGCTCGAGGAAGGAGACAAGGTGCTATTTTTGCAAGAAGCCCCCTGGGCATTTCGAGATTCAGGAACATTTTCAAAACTGCACATATTTGGCAATACTTGTTGATTTTAAATGGTTCCAGGGATTATGAGATTAGTCAGGGTCTCTCTTGTTAATTAGCAAAACTCAACTTGTTTTTATTTGGATAGTTTCAAATAGCTCAAATCCATTTGGGACACTTTGAATAGAGTTTGATATTTGGGCAAATTAGGTTTTCCACTTAAATTTTAAATGCAAAAATTTCTTAGTGAATTTTAAATGATGCCAATGATGCAAATGCAATTAATTACAAACACGGCTGTTACATTGTACTCCTGAAATACCTTCCAGTGATTCGCCTGCTTCGCTAGATACCCTTCGAATACTGGCACTTTCTTTATCTTCAGATAGTTTTTCCATAATTTCTTCTTCCACCCCTGGAACAGTTCGGCCATCTTCTTTAGAGTCCACAGCTTGACTTTGGCCCTCAGTTGTCTTGCGGCGTCTTCATTCTCACATTCTGACAGGTTGAAATGTGCCATGAGATCATTCCAAAGACTCTCTTTGTACCTTTCGGCGACATACTCACTATCGTCTGCCCCTTTCCGCTTGTTCCACTCCCGAATGCTGATCGGGATGTGATCCCTAACTAGAACTTCGCATTGCTTCTTGAATGTATCGGCAACCTTCTTAGGAAGCTTGGGTTTGCCCGTAGGCAATATGACCTCAAAGGTGTAATGCGTTCATGCATCCAACTTTTTGGTCGGGCCTCGTTTCGTAGCTTTGCTCGATGTGGAGGCCTAAGAGGAGAAACATTCGTCAATGTATATGTATATAATATACAGCTATCTCCAATATTTTTCACATATTACAAGTGATTGCCAAACTTCATATATATACCTCGCCGGACTTTGTTATTTGTCCACCGGATTCTCCATCAGCGGAGTTATCGCCATCTCCATCATCGGAGCTATCGCCTTCCCCGTCGGCTTCATCTTCATGTCGGTCGACCTCCATTCCATCTCCGGGGGGGGGGGGGGGGGTTCAGATACGACGACGGAGATTCCGCTGGTTCAACATTGGGGGCGTCTTTGATTATATCTTTGAGAAGTTCTTCCTCTTCTAGGTTCCTGCTATGTGGATCCATAGTTTCTCCAAAACACCGACATTTATATTTCAATTATGGACGCTATATGGAACAATATCGATATTTGATTAACCTAACTAACAAACAATTAACCTAACAAAATAACCTAACTAACAAACAATTAAAGTGCTAACAATTAACCTAACAAAATAACAAAACAATTAAAGTGCTAACAATTAACCTAACAAAATAACAAAACAATTAACCTAACAAAATAACCTAACTTATTTTCTAACTACTAACCCTAACTAATAACAAAACAAATTAACTACTAACTCTAACAATTCTAACTACTAATTCTAACTATTAACCCTAACAAAATTCTAACACATTCTAACTAAATTCTAACATAGTCTAACTAAATTCTTTTTTACCCTAATTTTCTAACTACTAAAATTCTAGCTACCAAAATTCTAACTACTAAAATTCTAACAAATTAAATACACTAAAAATACATTTGCTAACTATGAAAAAATACACTATGAAAAAAATACACTATGAAAAAATACACTAAAAATACATTTGCTAACTACATTTTGCTAACCCTAATGCTTAACAAATTTACAAAATTAAAAAAAAACCTTGCGGGTGGGCGCGGTGGTGCGGGGCGTGGCCGGGGCGGCGGAGTGGCCGGGACGGAGTGGCCGGGGCGGCGGCGTGGCCGGGACGGAGTGGCCGGGGCAGCGCGTTGTTGGGGTGGCGGCATGGCCGGGACGTAGTGGCCGGGCGGCGCGCGCGCGCGGCTCGGCTCGGACCGGCGGAGCGGCGGCGTGAGCGGTGGCGGGAGTAGTGACGGCGGAGCGGCAACGGCGGCTCAATCGGCCGGGCGACCGCAACGTTCGGCGGCGGAGCTCCTCGCGTGCACCGTCGTCCGACCGAAAAATGGCTAAGTGTGAGCGGTTGGGGAAGAAGAGGGAGGGGCGGCGGCTTATATACACCCCCCCTTTAGTCCCGGTTGGTGGCTTCAACCAGGCTAAAGGGGGGTCTTTAGTCCCGGTTGAAGCCACCAACCGGGACTAAAGGGTCTTGGGTGGCGGTTTCCAGTTCGCGCCCGAGCCCCAGACCTTTAGTCCCGGTTGGTAAAACGAACCGAGACTAAAGGGGTAATAAATGCGCGCCAAGCCTAATATTTTTTTCAGATTTCATTTGAATATGAATATGAATTTCAAATTGAATAACTTCTGTATATTTTAGAATCTGACAAAAATTTTAATATAAAAAGTGTTTGAAATTGAATATGTAATTCAAAACCATTTTCTATTTTCAAAATCAATTATTTTAACTATTCAAACTATTAACTATTTTGCCATTTTCAATTAAAACTATATTGATTAATATTCTTTTTGCATATTTTAGAATTTGATAAAACTTTGAATATGAAAAGTGTTTGAAATTGAATAACTAATTCAAAACCATTTTCTATTTTCAAAATCAATTATTTTAACTATTCAAACTATTAACTATTTTGCCATTTTCAATTAAAACTATATTGATTAATATTCTTTTTGCATATTTTAGAATTTGATAAAACTTTGAATATGAAAAGTGTTTGAAATTGAATAACTAATTCAAAACCATTTTCTATTTTCAAAATCAATTGTTTCAACTATTCAAACTATTAACTATTTTGCCATTTTCAATTAAAACTATATTGATTAATATTCTTTTTGCATATTTTAGAATTTGATAAAACTTTGAATATGAAAAGTGTTTGAAATTGAATAACTAATTCAAAACAATTTTCTATTTTCAAAACCAGAAGATTATAATAAGTTTGATGATATTCCACCCTTCAAGGTGAAAACTGACCCAAGCATCATGTTAAATAATGAAGATTGTCCATGGTTGCGTCGCAATCAGAAGAAAGGGAAACACATGAAGAAAACTCAGAAGACTAGATAGGGATCATAACACTTTGAGAAGCTCCGCCACGGAAGATTTCCCAACCCTTTATCCAACACTGTTAGAGGAGATGGAGTCTTTCACGGGCTTGCAGGGAAATTTTTTCGAGGCAGAGCTTCCGAAGATTCTGTAGGGCGTGAGCAAGCTCCGACACGGGAGATTTCCCAATCCTTTACCCAACATTGTTAGAGGAGATGGAGTCTTTCACGGGCTTGCAGGGAAATTTTTCCGAGGCGGAGCTTCCAAAGATGCCGTAGGGCGTGAGCACCAACGACATCTTCGAGAAGCTCTGCCACAGGAGATTTCCCAACCCTTTCCCCAACACTGTTAGAGGAGATTGAGTCTTTCATGGGCTTGCAGGGAAATTTTTCCAAGGCGGAACTTCCAAAGATGCCATAGGGTGTATGCACCAATGACATCTTCGAGAAGTTCCACCACGGGAGATTTCCCAACCCTTTCCTCCATCCATGGGGATGAAACTCTCCCTGCCTTCTAGGTTGGCTTGTTGAGCTGCTTACCATGGCGTATCGATGCTCCTTTTATAGGCACGGCACCGCTTCTACTTTGTCTTGTTCCTCCGACAGGGGCGTCATGCGCTACATGCTTTAATACATTATTACATTATTGCACCAACATTCCTATCTATTATTTCTGATTTCTTCTGGGTCATAGCCATGGAGAATCTTCATCATTCAGTAGGATGCTTGGGTCAGTTTTCAGTTTGAAGGGCGGAATTTCATGAAACTTATTATAATCTACTGACATGTTTGCCTTGTCATCTACTCCCACGATGTTTATTTTCCCTGAAAGAACTATGTGGCGCTTTGGCTCATCGGACGATGTCTTCTTTTGCTAATTTTTTTTCTCATTTTTGTAGAAATGTTCTTCACATAGAAAACCTGTGCGACATCGTTGGCTAGGACGAATGGTTCGTCCATGTACGCACGATTGTTGAGATCCACTGTTGTCATGCCGTACTTTTGGTCTACAACTACCCCGCCTCCTGTCAGCTTCACCCATTTGCACCGAAACAAAGGGATCTTAAAAGTAGGTCCATAGTCAAGTTCCCATATCTCCTCTATGTACCCGTAATATGTGTCCTTCTGCCCATTATCGTTTGTTGCATCAAAGCTGACACCACTATTTTGGTTGGTGCTCTTTTTATCTTGGGCGACCGTGTAAAATGTATTCCCATTTATCTCGTACCCTTGGAAAGTACATATAGTCAAAGATGGTGGCCTGGCCAAACAGTACAGCTGATCTCCAATGGTGTTGTTATTCATGATATGTGTCTACAACCAACTGCCGAAAGTCTTCTCGTGTTCCCCTTTAATCCAAGAGTCAGCCTTCCCCGGGTTTTTGGAGCGTAGAATATTCTTGTGTCTCTCGATATACGGAGCCACTACGGTGGAATTGTGTAGAACTGTGTAGTGTGCTTTAGTGAATGAATGCCCGTCCATATATACTTTTGCTTTCCTTCCTAGTGTGCCTTTTCCTGTCAGCCTACCCTCATACTGAGATTCAGGAACACCAATCGGCTTAAGGTCAGGAAGAAAGTCCACACAAAATTCAATGACCTCCTCTGTTCCATAGCCCTTGGAGATGCTTCCTTCTGGCCTAGCACGGTTATGAACATATTTCTTTAAGACTCCCATGAACCTCTCAAAGGGGAACATATTGTGTAGAAACACAGGACCGAGAATTCTAAGCTCTTCGACTAGGTGAACTAGGAGGTGTGTCATTATATTGAAGAAGGATGGCGGGAACAACAACTCGAAGCTGACCAGACATTGGACCATATCAATCTGTAACCCTGATAGACTTTCTCGATCGATTACCTTCTGAGAAATTGCATTGAGAAATGCACATACCTTCACAATTGCCAGGCGAACATTTTCCGGTAGAATTCCCCTCAATGCAACCGGAAGCAATTGCGTCATAAGCACATGGCAGTCATGAGACTTTACGTTTTAGAATTTTTTGTCTTTCATTTTTATGATTCCCTTTATATTCGACGAGAAGCCAGTCGGGACCTTGATACTGAAAAGAACTTCAGAGAAGATTTCCTTCTCTTCCTTGGTAAGAGCGTAGCTGACACGCCCTTGAAACTGCCCTGGATGCATGCCATCTCGTCCTTTACGACATTCCTGGTTCTCCTGTGCTTCCGGTGTATCTTTTGACTTCCCATACAAGCCCAGGAAGCCTAGAATATTCACGTAGAGATTCTTCATTAGGTGCATCACGTCGATTGCGGAGCGGACCTCATGGACTTCCCAATAGGGTAGCTCCCAAAATATAGATTTCTTCTTCCACATGGGTGCGCGCTTATCAGGGCCGTTAGGAACAGGTTGGCTGCCAGGACCCTTTCTAAATATTACTTTTAAATCTTTGACCATATCAAATACTTCAGCACCAGTATGGGTGACAGGCTTCCCCCGTGGTTCTGCCTTGCCATTGAAATGCTTGCCTTTTTTCTTTAAGGGATGCTTGGGCAGAAGAAAACAACAATTGTATGGGTACACATTCTTTCTACATTTGTCCAGATATATACTTTCTGTCTGATCCAAACAGTGCGTGCATGCATTGTATCCCTTGTTTGACTGTCCTGAAATGTTACTAAGAGCAGGCCAATCATTGATGGTTATGAAAAGCAACGCTCGAAGGTCAAATTCCTCTTGTTTGTGCTCGTCGCACACACATACACCTGGTTCAGCCTACAGCTGTAAAAGTTCATCAACTAATGGCCTTAGGTACACATCAATGTTGTTGCTGGGTTGCTTTGGACCTTGGATAAGCACTGGCATCATAATGAACTTCCGCTTTATGCACAACCAAGGAGGAAGGTTGTAGATACATAGAGTAACGGGCCAGGTGCTGTGACTGCAACTCTTCTCCCCAAAAGGATTCATGCCATCTGTACTTAGACCAAACCATAAGTTCCTTGCGTCACCTGCAAATCTCAGGAACTCTCTCTCGATTTTTCTCCACTGCCGACCATCAGCGGGGTGCCTCAACTTGTCGTCTTTCATATGATCTTCCATATGCCATCGCAACAACTTCACATGATCTTTATTTCTGAACAGACGTTTCAACCGTGGTATTATAGGAGCATACCACATCACCTTGGCAGGAACCCTCTTCCTGGGTGGCTCTCCCTCAATATCACCAGGGTCATCTTTTCTGATCTTATACCGCAATGCAGTACATACCGGGCATTTATCCATATTCTTGTACTTCTCACTACGGTAGAGGATGCAGTCATTAGGGCATGCATATATCTTCTGCACATCTAATCCTAGAGGGCAGACAAGCTTCTTTGCTTCGTACGTGCTGGCGGGCAATTCGTTCTTTCTTGGAAGCATCTTCTTTATCAATACCAGCAACTTTTCAAATGACGAGTCAGTCACACCGGTCTCTGCCTTCCACTTCAGCAATTCCAGTGTGCTACCCAGCTTCTTCTGGCGATCTTCACAAGTTGGGTACAACAATTTGTTGTGGTCCTGTAACATCTACTCGAACTGGAACCTCTCCTTTTCTGTGTCGTAGCCTCGCCGTGCATCAGAAATGACCCAGCCAAGATCATCAGCGGGCTCATCTGGTTCCCGTTCTTCACCCTGATCTTCTTCTTCATTGTCTTCTATTGCGGTATCAGCATACTCAGGGAACATAGATCGGTAGTTGTCATCATCGTTCTCTTCTTCATCGTCGTCTTCCATCATAACCCCTCTTTCTCCGTGCTTGGTCCAAACATTATAGCCAGACATAAAACCGGACCGAAGCAGGTGGCTCTGACTGACTCTTGAGGAAGTGTGATCCTTCTCATTTCGACATTCAACACATGGACAAAATATAAAGCCACCACCATGCTTGTTCGCCTCAGCCGCATCTCAAAAAGAATGCACGCCTTCTCTGTAAGCGGCTGTGCATCGATCACCGTACATCCATGGATGGCTCATCTGCGTCGTACAACAGTATATCAAACGCAATCACGATCCTAAAATTAGTATCGCACGGTCTAAATGAGGAAATATAGTTGCTAACCTTTTAGAACAAGTGGAAATAAAGAGGAAGAGGCTTAAGCGTGGCTCGGGCACCTCATATCATAGTTGTGTTCGGTGAACTTAAGTGGCATCGCTCTAACACACATTTCAACAAACACCTCTAGTACATAGGAATGAAATAGAGAACTAGCACAAACCCACACTCCTCCATCCAAGAAAAATACAAGGGAGTGGGGAGAGGGGCTGCGGCCATATATAGGCAGAATCCTTTAGTCCCGGTTTGAGACACAAACCGGGACTAAAGGGGGTGCACATGCGGGCCGCCCACCGCATAGCCCTTTAGTCCTGGTTTGTGTCTCAAACCGGGACTAAAGGCTTGTAACGGACCGGGACCAATGGATGCTGTACGCGTGGGTGAATAAGGGACGACGTTGTAAGGCCTTTAGTCTCGGCCCAGATTACGGCCGGGACTAAAAGGGCCTGACCAAAGGCCCATTTTCCACTAGTGGCCTGCCGACGTTCAGTGTAATCCTCGTGCACATAGAGTTGCTTGTGATTCCTAGGCAGTAGGAGAGGGACGTATGGCCTTATGCTTTTACAGAAGGCAATCTAGCGATTCAATATGAGGCGCTTGCATTCCTGAGTGCATCGGTTCAGTGAGAAGCCGAGCTATGGCTGAGGTTTCGCTAATTACGTGCTTCATCCGACCGCCGCCGCTCCGTGCTGTGCCGTCGCAGTGGGCGCTCCCTGTCAACGGCCACCTCCACCACGCGCCGGTGCACGCGACACAAGTCAAGCTCCGGCTTGAAGATGTGAAGCGGCCGGGCGCTCGAGAGCGTTGACGTCAGCCAGTGTGCAGCTCGCAGAGGCCTCCAGAACCGGACGGCGAGCACCGTACGTCTAGGCTGTTGACATTGGCGAGCGTGCAGCTCATAGCCAGATCTCCTTGCCTTGCCGGCTCACGATGTAAAATCGTCAGCGGATAGAGAGCACCGGCATGCTAGGGTTTTCTTGGCAATCGGCGCGAGGGACAGATTGGTTTGTGGGATCGTCCCCTAGCTATATATCGGTAGGAAGCAGTCAGCTGCCGCGTCTGTTTTAATCTCCTCGCCTCTTTAATCTCCTTGCGTGGCCTCGTGTTCAAAAATGAAAAGGGGCATGATAAAGAAAAAAAACGTTTAAAAACGTTTCGGAAAGTATAATATAATTTGATGGGAGGGTAAAGTGGTCATTTAAAGGTGGAATCCCCAAAATCTAGGGAGAAACCCTTTTGCTTTTATTATTAGGTATAGATTTCCTATTTTCTATTAATTTTTCTTTTTAAAAAAGTTCGCAATTTTACATTTGTTTGTGGTTTTTCAAAAAAATTGTTCATGATTGTTAAAATGTTAACGCTATTTGAAAAATTGTTCATGAATTCATTTTATGGTTTCATGATTTCTGAAATATGGATCATAAATTTTTAAAAACTGCCCATGGTAGTCTACGAAATGTTCATGATTTCTTAAAAAAATCATGAGTTTCAAAATTTGGTTCATTATTTTTGAAAACTATTCATGAGCTTCAAAAATTGGTTCATTATTTTGATTTGTTTTCATGATTTTCAAAACTTGATTATGCTTAGATTTAAAAAATCAAAATTGATAAATTGTTCAGATTCAAAAAAGTTCAGATTTTTAAAAATCGATTTTACTAAGTGTTGAGATTCTTTAAATTCGAATTTATCCTTCTCTCATTCTTTTAGAAGGAAGCAAACTGGGAACAACCGAACAAGCAACATAAATATGTTTCATACTGAAGCGATGTGAAACAGTCGAACGAGGAGCGAAACAGTTGAACCATGTGTGACATGCAAATGGCACGAGCCCAACAGCGCGCAAGAGACACCGTGGGGTACACGTCGCAACCGATAGGCACCACTGAAGGTGGTATATAAGGAGCCCCCCTATGCAGCACCCTGATCGGCCGACGTGCCTGTACTCCGATCTGGTCGGGAAATACGGGACACTGCACATCTCCTGGCCAGTCGTGGGCTTGGCCCATTTCGCATTCCCACGTATTATGCTACTCGTGGGCTTGGCCGATCGTGGAGTATTTCTTATCATTTTTCTCATTTATATTTTTAGAAAAAGGCAGAACTTCTGTGTTAAGTGCTATTTCCTAGATCACTAATAGCATTACAATACAAAATATAATAATCACTGCAATAGTATTAAAATTTCAACGTAAATCCAGTTACATAAGTCTCCAACCTTACAATACACGGCTGAAAGCATAGTAGCAATGGGCCTCCATCTTCATCACGTGCCACAGGCAGATATGTTGGAATGTAGACTCGAGATCCTACTAATTATTCCTTATCCAAAAAACCCTGCAGGTTTGAATATGCAGCCCCAAATAAAAGGGGTCAATACAACAACGTACTGGCAAATGACACATGTTTGGTGGCTGTTATGAAAAGACTATACTACGTGATATTTGGCTGGTGGATCTCATAGGCTAATTTGCATAAAGGTAATTTTCTCCTACAATTCTTTGCAAAAAACTTTCTTTCAAAATTTTAGTTTATAAGGGTCGAAATAACCTCCATACGCTACATGTTAATTAGGTATGTAGTTCTGGGCGAAACTCAATAAAGTTGGAACAACAGAAACCACCACTCCTCGGAGTGCATGGTCCTGAGCTCCTATATAAGGGTTTCTAACCAAGTTTTAAAGCATTCAGAAAACGATAATGAGATTCTTCCGAACATTCTATGACTAAAGACTCAAATTGTCCATAACCGAGGATACGGCTAAATGCTTAGATTTGACACCCTGCAGGGGTTGTGCACTTCACCTTAAAACTCATTTTACCCAAGGAATAAAATGAGACAATACCTTTCAGAAGAAGCATTCAACCAAACTAGTCTGACCGTACCCCCCTATAATTCTGCTACCACCTCATGTCAGTACTCATGGTTGAACCCTTACATCATACTCAATCAAGACAGAGCCCATATTATCATAAGGCTGCACTGGAAGTACTCTAAATCATAGAAGACATAGTAATCTCTTTAATCCTAAGTGGCAATCCCCGAGTATACTCCCAAGGTCCACCTCATCCTCTAGTAGGCATGAGGCCCTGGGAGGCACTCAATTTTCACCTCCATCAACAAACCAATCCACCCAGGTGTTTCATTTTAGTTGAAGTTCTTAATTTATTCTCAAAATAACTTTAACAAAGTGATTATAGCAAGGCATCAATATTTTTCAAAGTATTTAGCATCCTAACAGGTGAGGTTCAAAGGATAGCTACACACTACTAGGATCTAAGCTTTTTATAAAACAGTTTGATAATTCCACCTATTATGCATACTACTGAAAACACTAATGCAGTAGTAAAAAGTAGGTAGAAGATATGTGTGTCACTTGCCTTTTTAAAGTTCACGAACATTCACTTCTCTCAACAAAATACGTAGCTCTCCGAACAAGCTATAACATAGAATTAACACAACATAAACAAACCATACAAACATAATCAAACAAGCAACAATTAAAAAGTGTTGATTTAACATTTTAGATTTATTAAGATACTATGATAAGAGAGATATGGTAAAAGATTGTGGATTACAAAAGATAGACTTTTTAGAGTTGGAAAGGCAAGTCAAAATGATTGGAGAGAAATGGGCTATCTAAGATATAATTGATGAAGTCTTTATGCTTTACTAAAGCATGAAGAGTATTTTGAAAGGCTCATGTGAATTGAATCACTTAAGAGTCAAATAGTGCAATATCAATACTATTGAATACGTGTGACAACAATTACTCAAAATAGTATAAATTACACTTAGGCACTGGATAAGGATTTGTGAAGCATTGCATTACTCAATCAACTCACTTGCAAACTGAATAGTACAACACAGGTGAACAAGAATAAGTGGGCATGGGTTCAATTTGATATTGGGAATATGGTTCAAAGGATTTATTGGACAACATGGAGTATGGACATGTGGTGTGGAGTAGAGTATAACAATACCACAAAAGTAGAACAAAGACTATGATTGAGACATATCACATTTTACCCAAATAACACAATTGAAATTTGAATATATGTGAACTAAACAAGCAAGATTTAGATAGACATGATATTAGGTCAAGGTGGTGTCAAGATGATCTTTGGTAGCTAGGTATGATCATGGAACACACTTTGGTAACAGGAAATAAGCTGAAAAGAAGCAGAATTAATCTATGAAGGAAAATACTCAAATTCCCATATTTGAATTTGAATATTTGTGAAGTGGTTCAAGAAATTTGGGAAGTGATGCTACTGGATAGCTTACAGTAAAACGAAGCTACTGCAATTGGATTCATTCTAAAATAAATTTTAGAACTCAAGTTATGATCAGAGCAAGGATTTGAACAAATTTGAATGCACAAGGTGTGTGTACGTATCAACTTTGATGTTTTTTGATTCTATGATGTTCTACATGATCATAGGATTCCAAAGACTACAAATTTGTAATTTTTGGATGTGTAGAACAAAAGATATGAACTGATTGGTGTAACAGATAGATTTGAATCAATTTGAAATTAAATTCAAATTGACTACCGAAATAATGGAATATTATTGCACCATTGGATTCTACAGTTCATTAGCTTTTCAAAGACATAAAGTTTGTAATTTTTTGATGCATGGTTTGAAAGATATGAATTATGCAAGATTCAAGCAAAATCTGCTTTAAAATCTAATTCGAAAATCTGTTTAAACCGGGGGCTAACACATTGCGCGACGTGATTCGTCGGTACCGATTCGGGCGGATTGAGCCTGTGGGTCGTTGGATCTAAATAGGATCTAATGGCTCAGATTGAGTTGTACCGGTTTGTTACATGGCTAGATCTGGGCCACAAGATCTTGATCGGACGGTCAAAGAAGAAGAGAGAGGGGACTGACCTTGGGCTAGGGTTTCGGTGGGATTTCTCCGGCGAGGCGCGGCCAGATGACGAACGCCGGCGACGTTCTAGCGATCTCCGGTGATGATGGAGGAGTGGACGGGCTTCAGCGTGATGAGGGGAGTCCAGGGGCTTGATCAGCGACGTCGATTGCTTCCAGCTGCAGGGTGGAGACGCGGCTAGAGTCATTGCAGCGATGGTGAGCTTCGGTTTATGCGGGGCATGCTCGATCTACTGCGTGCAAGTCCAATGGTGGGTGTTGGTAGACGCGCCAGAGAGAGGGGAAGAGGATAGGAGAAAGGAGAGGGGCTTGGGCTCACCATGGTCGCCGGAATCAAGCGGGCATGCCCGCAGATGCGTAAATTCCAACGAGGAATTTCCCCGGGCTGTAGGTGTCTCGGGCGGGGATAAAAAGAGATGAGAAAGAGGAGGTCTGGGGCTTTTATAGACGGGGTTTACTTGAGGAAGGGGGCTAGGGTTTGGCGAGGGGAGGCGATGGATAGCGGAGGGAGAAGCCGTGGTCTCCCAGGTCTCCTAACCGGAGGTTGAGGATGACCCGACAGGTGGGGCCCACCTATCGGCAGAAGAAGAAGGGGCAGCGGGTACCGTTTCGGGCGGAGGCGGAGTTGGGCCATGGACTGCCTCTCGGCTTGGGCCGATTGGTTGCCCCGCGGCCTTTTACCTTTTATTTGTTCTTTCCTTTTTTCCTTTTTCTTATTTCTATTTCTTTTAAAACTTTTGCAAAATAGCTCCAATTCCAATCAAACCAAAAACCAAGATTTTCTAAAATTCCAAGCAATGTTTTAAACCGTTAAATTGACAAGTTTTCAAAGACAAAACTCATTTTCAAGAAAACTTTATAGATTGGCCAAAAAGGCTTTATTTGCATAATGCAAAATAGAGATATGGTTTGAAAAGTAATCCTTTAAAACCAGAGAAAATACTTTATAAAATAATAGTTTGAAATTCATTTTTCAAACATGGTTTTAGAAATGCAAACTCTATTTAATATAAACCATTTGATAAATACTTCCTATGCAAATAAGCTTGCATAGGTTTGGATAAAAGAAAGAAAATAGTATTTGAAATTCTGTTTTCTCAAAGGAGTTCTTCAAGAAATAATAGAAAGTTTGAAATAGTTTTCTAATAAAGCTTTTTAAATAAACTCAAAAAGTTTTAAATCCTTGTGAAATTTCAATCAATACAAATAAAACAATTTTTTTTATTCCAAAATTTGATAAAAAAACTTGGGATGTTACAGACTACCACCCTTAAAAGGAATCTCGTCCCCGAGATTCGGAGAGGCTAGAAAGAAAGAAGGGTTGGGTTACCTAGGTGGCTACCACCCTTAAAAGAAACTTTTGTGGGTAGTCTAGGTCTCTGGGTTCAACCAGATACACCTTGGTTTTGACTTGGCACTGGGTCATCTTTTGAATCCATAGTTAGCTTCTATCTTCATTTCCAATAGGTGGGTGTCTATCCACAAACTTGGGCATCAAATCTCCCTCAAGGGTTGCTTGAGTATAACTTTTCTCCATTGTAGAGCTTATATCCAACAAGGTCTTTTGTTGAACTACTTTGGACACTAAAGAGTCACTCTTTGGGTCAATCAGAAGACCAAGTTAAAGGGGTCTTCTATCTTCATTTCATCCTGTTGGTCGACAACCTTGGAGGTCCTTCATCTTATGGATCATTCCTTTGTGAGAACTTTGGGGTCAAACAGAGTTACCAGGGTTAGCAAAACATCTTCCATTGCAAGTCTTCTTCAACGGTAAGCTTGGAGTTCATCCTCACCATATTCCTACGTTTTGGCAGCACTTGCCTATTATAAGGGTATAATATCTTATCCTCCTGGGGTTAAGGCTTAACAATGTCGCCTCTCGTAGGTGTGTCTCTCTAGATTAACCATTCCTTATAACAAGAGCAAACAATATGAGTAGTCGTCTTGGGGGCCGATCCATGTCGCACCAAATCATTACCTTGTATTTGGTTTGGTGCATCTCGCATTCTAACTCTTGGTCAACCTTACTAGCTTTGAAAAAGTTTTCTTGAAATCAGAACGAATGTTCCAAATCCCATTTTTTTTGAAGTTTTAGAAAACAAATCTATCATTCCTTAGCTAGGGGTTTGCATATGTATGGCATAAACTCTTGAATTGCAGATCCTTAGGTTTTCCATTTCATATGAAGAATGTAAGATCCATTTCCATTAGGTCGATCATTGCTCTTACATGTCCTTTCGACATTTATTACAAGTAGTAGCTGAACAAAATTGTTTCCAAGTTGGCTACACCTTGTTGTGTCTTCTCCTTGTATTTGTGGCATCCTTTAGTTATTCCATCTCGCTGAAGTTCCCAAGTACTTTTCTCTGGGCATCTTCTTGCATAATGTCCCTTTTGGTTGCATTTCTGACAGGTGACAAGATCTGTTCCTCTTTGCCTGATTACTTTGTGGTTTCTTTCTGGACATTTCTTCGCATAATGTCCGAGCTTCTTGCAATTTAAGCATAACACCTTGCTATTGTCTTTCTTCCTTTTCTTCTTTTTGGGTCTCTTTAAGGCTAGGGGATCTCTTACTTCACTTTCTTCATATTCCACTATATTGGTGGGAAGCCTTTCTTGTTTCCTTGGGCAATTCCCAGGTAAGTATCCTTGTCTTCTATCTGTTAAGCGACTCTTGGTGGTGACGTCGACTTCTATTTACACGTCTTTCGTTTTCACCTTCATCTTGGGTCTTCTATCTTTAGGGGTCCTTCCAAGCAACTGGCATAATCCATCCTTGGCTTGTTGATTCATTCGCTGCACCGTGGGATATAGGTTACATTCAACAGGGACATGATTGGTTCCATTGCATAGGAAACAAATAATCTAGGCCATGGGACATTCCCCCAACTGGGTGGTTCGTATCACAGCAAGAGCACTTCTCACGACATTCCTTAGACGTGTGTCCTATTTCTCCACAAATCCTGTAGGCTTGCAGTGCTATCTCGGCATCACCTCTTGGTTCCTTGCTACCAAGATTGTTCTGGGGTAGGTTGTTTGTAACGCCCCACCTTTGGATTAAGGTGGAACACCTGTGTTAAGTGCTATTCCCTGGATCACTGATAGCACCACAGAACAAAATGAAGTATGCATTGCATAGTATCAAAGATTACAACACAGATCTAGATACAAAAGTCTTTAAACTTACAAACTAGCTTAGTCTCATAGACTAGCTCAAATGTCAGAGTTCAGCACAACATAAACACAATGGAAACTAGGGTAGCAGTGAGCCTCCATCTTTACCATGCACCACAGGTAGTCATGTTGGTATGTAGACTCGAGATCCTATCAACTTACTCCTCATCAGAAGAATCTGCACATTTGAATATGTAGCCCCATAAATGTGGGTCAGTACAATGATGTACTGGCAAATGACACATATTTGGTGGCTGTTGTGAATGAGCTATCTACATGATATTTGGCTGGTGGATCTCTAAGGCTAATTTGCATAAAGCCAATTTTGTCCTACAATTCTTTTCAAAACTTTCTTTCAAAATTTTAGTTTATAAGGGACAAGACAACCCCCATACATTACATACTGGCCGGTATGTAGTTCTGGGCGAAACTCAACAAATTTGGAACATTAGAAACCACCACCCCTCAGAGTGTATGGCCCTGAGCTCCTGCCCAAGGGTTTCTAGTCAAGTTTTTAAGGCATTCAGAAACGGTGATGAGATTCTTCCGTACATTCCATGTCTAGAGACTCAAATTGTCCATAACCGGGGACACGGCTAATCGATTAGTTTGACAACCTGCAGGGGTTGTGCACTTTCACCTTAAGATCCATTCTACCCATAGAGAAGAATGAGACAAGACCTTTCATAAGGAGAGAGCAACCATACTGGCAAGATCCATTCCCATCCTATAATTCTGCTACCAGCCCATATCTTTCACACAAGTTGAACCCTCACATCTTAATCAGTCAAGACAGAGCCCATATTGTCATAAGGCTGCACTGGAAGTACTCTAAAGCATGGAAGACATGGTAACCTCTTTATTCCTGAGTAGTATTCCACAAGTGTACTCGTGACGTACACCCCACCCTCTATGAGGCATGAGGCCCTAGGAGACACTCAACTTCGCCTCCATCAACAAACCAATCCACCCAGGTGTTTCATTTTAGTTGAAGTTCTTAATTTTTTCACAAAACACTTTTAACAAGTGATCATAGCATGGCATCAATATTTTTCAAAGTATTTAGCATTCTAACAGGTGGGGTTTAAAGGATAGCTACACACTACTAGGATCTAAGCATTTTATAAAACAGTTGAACATTCCACCTATCATGCATACTACTAAAAATCACTAATGCAGTAGTAAAAGTGGGTAGAAGCATGTGTGTCACTTGCCTTTTTGGAGTTCAAACCCTTTCACTTCTCTCAACAAGACACGTACTCTCCTTTCAATCTATAGCAATTGAAGTACACAACATAAACACACCGGTTCAAGATAAACAAGATCAAGCAATGCAAACAATTGATATGGGTTGGTTCAACAATTTAATTTTCTTATGATTTCTAAGATGGGAGAGATATGGCTTGAAACTTGACTTACAAGATAGGGATTGAAAGTTTGGATAGGAAGACCAAATGATTGGAAAGGATTGATCCTCCAAGATTACCATGTAATGATAAAAATCTTATGCTTGGCATAGCATGGTTAGAGTTTAGGGATGACTCATATGAATGGATTCACATAAGTATAGGATAGTGTAACAAAACACTACTGAATAGAGTGTGGCAACACTTACTCATAATAGTATAGTGGCACATAGGCTTGGGATTAAATAGGTATGAAGGATATTTACAAAGATGGTGGCTTGGATCAAGGATGAATTTGGATTAGAATGGTTTAGGATAAATGTGATATGAGTTAGAGGGTGTCATACTCTAGTATCAAAGGAAACCCTAATTGGAGTAATCACCAATTACTCAATTTACTCAAGGGTAGTTTGAATATTATGAACTAAGCCCACAAGAATAAGATGGCTTGATATTGGGTGATGCTCAAGAATAAGCATGATAGTGATAAAAGGTATGATCAAGATTCACTTTTGTAGAAGGAGTCATATTGAAAAGAATTATAGAATCAATTCTATAATGAAAATACTCAAATTCTCAGGTTTGAATTTGAATACTTACAAATGATTTCAAATAAATGGGACAGTGATGTTTCCAGATAGGGTACTGAAAAACTAAGCTACTGCAATTGGATTCACTTTAAAATCATTTTTAGAAATCAAATTATGGTCAAAGTAGTGATTTGAATTGATTTGAATGTACCAAGTTTGTGCACGTATCAACTTTGGTGTTTCTTGATTCTATGATGTTCTACATGTTCATAGGATTCCATAGACTACAAATTTGTTATTTTTGAATAACCAGAGCAAAAGACATGAATTATTTGGTGCTAAAATGCAATTTATACCATTTGAATTTCACTTCAATAATTTGTAGAGTAACCACGTGAAATTATTGTTTATTTGGATTCTACACTTTGCAAGGATTCCAGGGATATAAAATTTGTAAAATTTGGACCAGTGGATTATTTTATATTGATTTTACAAGATTCAGCAGAAACAGGAATTTGAAATTTAAATTTAAAATCTATTTTGACCGGGGTGCTGACTGAGGCTGACTGGGCTGCGATGTGGCACGATGTTATTGGAGGATACCGATTCGGTTACGAGCTTATAATCTGTGCCTTACGATTTAGATCCAACGGACAGAAACCAAAGGGGTAAAGGCTCACCGGGGAAGTTAGGTTTTTCGGTCACCGGTGGCGAGTTGTGGCTCTGGTGTCGACGATGGCGACATCTCCGGTGATCTCTGGCGATGGGGAATGCACGGACAAGCTGCGGGAAACTGAGGCAAACTTGAGGGTGTGGATGGCGAGTTCGATCGCGTCCTGTAGAAGCAGAGAGGAGTGGCTGGAGACGAGCCAGGCGGAGGCGATCTTTGGGTGGCGACAGCGACGTAGTTTGGCTGCAATTTTCAGACCAGGGAAGGCACTAGCGTGAGCTCCAAGGACAGGTAAGCAATCCAGTGAAGAAGAGGGGGCGCAGGGTGGTCTGAACTCACCAGATTTCGACGTTCTTGCTCGCGGAAATGGCGAACTCCGGCGAGTAAATTCACAGCGTACTGACGGCGGTTTTGCCCGAGATCAGAGGGGAGAGAGGGAGGAGATGGTGGGGAGTGGGAGGGCATCGACGGGCACTACAAGAAATGTGTTGACTAGTGACGTTTTCTCCATGACCATAGAGAAAAGTGTCATAAAGTAGTGACGATTTTGTACCAGATTGTCATGGACTAATTGGGGAGGCCAACAACCCTTAAAATTACGACAATTTTTATCAGAAATGTCATAATCCAATGGACACAAATCGTCATAACCTATCCCATGCAACTCGAGACCTTATCCGGAGCCGTTTACGACGAAAATAGATCGTCATGACGCTATTATTATTGTATATTTTTATACAACAAGTTGACTGGATTGACACCTCAAGATGACTGGACTGACATCTCGCAATTTACCTATGTGTCATGTCTACATGGCCATCTATGTGGCTATTTAAATTAGTAAATTTCAGCCTAACAGCTAGGTCCCACCAACCAAATTGACATCCGGGTCCCACGAACCAACCCTACAATGAGTCCCACGGGCAGGTCCCACTAACCAATCAACCTGGCAGGCGGGTCCCACTGGCTGACGGGCTGGTCCCATGGGCCTGACAGCAAGGTCCGACCTGGCAGGCGGGGCTCACAATCCGACCTGGCAGGGGCTCACAGGCCGACCTGGCAGGCGGGGCTCACTGACCTGACAGTGGGTCCCACGGCTTACCTGACGAGCGGGTCCAATGGCCTGGCAGCCGGGTCCCACGGCCGACCTGACGGGCGGGTCAATGACCTGACAGCCGGATCCCACTGGCCGGCCTGACGGGCGGGTCCCGTTGCCAATCTGACGAGGACGGGCGGGGTGGAAAAATGATTTTAATCCCGCGCACAGCCTGGGGATCGAACCCGGGACCTCCTGGTCTGATCGGTGTCCCGTAACCACTATGCTAGACCGATGCTTGTGATTGTATCCCACGTAATAACCTTTTATTAGAAGTGTTCCGTTAGTTGGGCCTGGAAGGCTATGGCTAACACTTGGGCCGCTATGGGACAAAGGCACTCCGTGATGTTTTTTTTCCTCTTTGTTTTTTCTAATTCTTTTAAGATTCTAACACAAATGATTTAAAAAAGATTCAAGATAAGTCCAAATAAATTTAAACAAAGTTTGTAAATTATTTTTATTACATATATAATTACATTAAAACAATTATATGCAAAATAAATTTAAAAAAATAATCACTAGAATGCAATTATGGTATATTTAAAGTGCGATCAAAACAACGGGCGTGACCGCTCATATGTTGGGATAGAATCTTGCCAAACACTTGATGGATCTCTGATGAAATAGATACTTTTGTAACTAAAAAAGATTTTTGGAAAAAAACATGAGCAAACTATGAAGCACCTGCAGTTCAAATTTGACCCGCTTCCAGCTGAATTGATAGATATTTGTCTTTTTTTGAGGGGTGGCTATAAATTTTTTTCAATGCAAACAACTGGTGAATTATGGATCAAATATGATATAATATCATTTAAAATTTGGTTATTCTATTTTTGCAACATATTTTTGGTGGACGCTTCACAGAAAAACCCATTTTTTGCACTAAGAAAAAGAAAAATGAATTTTTTGTATAACGAAAATTAAAACGTCCCAAAGAAACATTGTTTGTCATCCCAAGATACACATATATGCACAATATGGGGTCATTTGAACAAATTATGATGTGGTTGTGGCCATAACTAGCTCATTTGGCTTAAAAGCCATAGAACTTCGTACGAGATAGCTCTTTTTTGTGAACACTTTTTCAAAATAGTTGCAATATTCAAAGTTTATTATTTTTCCTAGAAACTAGGTCACATAACATGACACAACGCAAAGGATTTGTATTGTTTTGATTTTTTTTGAATTTCTTATGCCGATTTCAAAATGCGGCCAAAACAACGGGCGTGACCGCTCATAGGTCGGGATCGAATTCTGCCAAGATCTTTATGGATCTCTGATGAAATAGATAGTTGTGTACCTAAAAATGATTTTTTGAAAAAAACATGAGCAAACTATGAAGCACCTGTAGTTCAAATTTGACCCATTTCCAGCTGAATTGATAGCTATTTGTCTTTTTTTAGGGGTGGCTATATAACTTTTTCAATGCAAACAACTGGTGTATTGTTGATCAAGTATGATATAATATCATTTAAAATTTGGTTATTCTATTTTTGCAACATATTTTTGGTAGACGCTTCACAAAAAAACCCCATTTTTTGCATTAAAAAAATGAAAAATGAATTTTTTGTGCAACGAAAATTATAACTCCCCAAATCAACATTGTTTGTCATTCCAATATGCACACATGTGCATATTATGGGGTTGTTTGAACAAACTATGCCGTGGTTGTGGCCATAACTATCTCATTTGGCTTGAATGCCATGAAACTTCGTATGAGATAGCTTTTTTTGTGAACACTTTTACACAATAGTTGCAGTATTCCAAGTTTATTATTTTTCCTAGAAACTAGGTCACATAACATGACACAACGCGAAGGATTTGTATTGTTTTGATTATTTTTGAATTTCTTATGCCGATTTTAAAATGTGGCCAAAACGGTGGGTGTGACCGCTCATAGGTCGGGATCGAATTCTGCCAAAATATTTATGGATATCTGATGAAATAGATAGTTGTGTACCTAAAAATGATTTTTTTGAAAAAAACTTGAGCAAACTATAAAGCACCTGTAGTTCAAATTTGACCCGCTTCCAGCTGAATCGGCAAAATTTTGTCAATTTCTTGAGGGGTGTCCAAAAAACTTTTTCCATGCAAACAAATGGTTAATTCTGCATAAAATATGGTACAATATCATTTAAAATTTTATTGGTCCATTTTTTAAACTTATTTTTGGTAGATGCTTCACAAAATAACCCATTTTTAGCATTAAGAAAATGAAAAATGAATTTTTTGTGCAAAGAAAATTAATACTCCCCAAAGCAACTTTGTTTTCCATACCAAGATGCACACATGTGCACAATATGGGGTCATTTGAACAAACTATTCCATGGTTTTGGCTATAACTAGCTCATCTAGCTTGAAAGCCATGAAACTTCATACGAGAAAGCTCTTTTTTGTGAACACTTTTTCAAAATGTTTTCAATATTCCAAGTTTGTTATTTTTCCTAGAAACTAGGTCACATAACATGACACAACGCGAAGGTTTTGTATTTTTTTAATTTTTTTTGAATTTGTTATGCACATTTTTGATGCTACCCTCTCTCCAGCCAATGAAATATCCAGGATATGCCTCCCACGGATCGGTCTGTGAAACGATCTAAACCATTGAACCACTTCATCCGACGCCTCTGGCTTCTCAAAGAAAACACAAATCAGACCCCAGCCTATCAAACCCTAGCCCATCGCATCGCGCCTCCATGTCCCGATGCAAACCCTAGCCATTCCCCTCCCCTCTCCTCTCCCTCGCGCTGCGGCGGCCACCACCGGTGATCCACATCTCGATCTAGATCCACACCATCCTCCTCCTCTGTTCTCCACCATCTCCCACACGCCCCGTACGCGCGGCGGGACGCCTACAGGCCGATGGGACGCGGGCCCCTCGGGGCGGCGCGGCTGGCCGTCGCTGCGGCCGTGCTCCTCCCGCTCCGGGTCGTGGCGGCCGTGCTCCTGCTTGTCGCCTACTACCTTGTCTGCCGCGTGTGCACGCTGGGGGTGGAGAAGGAGCGGGAGTGGGACGGGGGCGGCGAAGGAGAGGGCTACACGCGCCTCCAGGGCTGGAGGCGAGACGCGGTCGTGCGGTGTAGCCGCGCGCTCACACGCGCTCACGCGCGCCATGCTCTTCGTCTTCGGGCTCTACTGGATCCGCGTGGACGACCGCCACGTCGCCGATGCCCAGGCAGCGGCTCTAATCGATTCTCCCTGTTTTCTGCTGCTTGCTTCATAACATGTGCGACCTAGTTGTTCACGGTTCTGGTGCTTGTGCTGTCTGACGGAGTTCGAAATTCACGTACTGACTGAACTCCCTGCATGCTGCCGACCTGAGGAGAGCAGCGTTGTTGAGTCCTAATTGGTAGTATGGTGTTTGATTGTGGCTAAGTTGCAACTGGATTCACTGAACTGGATCAAAAAATTGTTCTAGCACGTACACCTGTTTAAATATGAAGTGTGTATATGCCCCACCCATCTATTTATCTGAATACTTCCTTGGAGAGAATAAGATGGATGAATACAAAGCGGCACATGTCCCTTATTAGTCAGTGAACTATGAACTATGGAGTAATGGTTAGCACTTTTTTTAACTTTATATACAACGGATCAAATTTTGCGTCCTATTCAAGATGGATGCGATTATGATTATGATGCGATTATGAATTCACTATGCTTGCTTCATTGAGTAGTAATGTAACTTGCTTGCCAGATTTTCTACCATGTTGCTCTATATTACAACTGGGCTATCTTTTGCGCTCTCTGTTGCTTTTTGCAAGTCATAGCTAACTAACAGCAGTAGTATTATCCTTTCCATTGATTATTGTAGTAGATGCAATACTTTTTGCAAGAATTTTCAAGAAATAAAAAAGGGAATTATCTTCTCCCTTTCTTCCAGCCACTGTATGAACTATTAAAAATGACTGAAAAATGGGACACAAGTGTGGGAATAAGGGTTAGTATGTTCCAGTAGCATTTGTACAAGCGTTAGGGCCAATGTTACTCCACCATTTTGTATGGATTACCACTCTCTGTTGTCATATAATAGTCATAGTACACTCTGTTGTCATGAATTGAACAGATATTCCATATTGCGTGGGAAAAATGCTGTGAACTGCTTGACATCTAGAACTAAAATAGATTTTCTTCTATTGAACTTTGCTCCGCTAATGTTGTGCATGGTCTTATAAGAATCTGTACAATTCTTTCATGCCGGATAAAACCTCTGTTTCGATTCTTTGCAGGTAAACACTGACGGTGCTGGTCCACCGGAGCTGCTCCTCTTCCGGATCTGCTGCTGCTGCCGACCACCACAGTCACAACGTCCTGCTGCCCGGCCGTTTCGTACATACCTGCCAGGTTAACACCGCCACAGTTCTCACATGACTGCACAAGTATTTCAACTGTTGTGTTGTAGTTTCTAGAACTTGCTCTGTGGCATGTTTTGATATACACTAGTGCATTGCAGTTTTTTATGCACAGATAGACTGGCATGCCTTCAAGAAACATGTCCATTACTTGAGTTCTAGTTAGACATTTGGACAGTATTCTTGTTATATTATCAGGACTGGGTTCATCAACCAATTGTTAGCAAGGTTTGCCCTCGGTTTTTTGCGAATGATGCATTGTATGTGAATATTCTGTTTTTGTGTGCTCTTTATCTATTTGAAACTTTGGACATTATGTTCTGATGAATGGTTCATTTCAGTTCTTAACACATACGAAATGGTGGGCAGTTCCTCTTATTTGGTTGCCTATTGTTTGCTGGTTGCCTGAATCAATTGATCAACTTAACATGCCCATCAACTAAAGCATAGCGACACCTTCCTTGTGTTTTACTGTTTGCCTGATAATACTTCTTTTAGTGGTTCATGTACATGAAAATGTTAGTTTTGTCAGTTTACACATGTTCTGGGTTCTTCAGCTATGCAGCTCCTATGACTGTTTGATGTCAGTATCAGGTTCGGCTTTGTTGCCCAGTTGCCATATTTTGTCATTCTTCATGGGTATAAAATCTCCAAATTGTTACATAGTTAGTAGTTGGACTTTGCTTTTACAGATACCTATATTGTTTATTGTCTTTTCTTTCATGGTCTGCTATGTTCATCTCCTTTAGTCCTTCTACATGTTATTCTGAGTATTGATGTGAGCTATTTCTATTTTCTGGGAAGCTGGTTATCCTCGCAAACAACTGCCCTCACTTAGAAAGTCAGTGATCCGAGTACTCATGGAAGTAAGACAATTCTGTCTTTTCTGAACCATATTATTGCGTTGCTTCACTATTCCAATACCTGATGCATATTTTGGGGATGCCATAGGCCTGAAATATCTATGTTTGATACTCTTGTTATTCCTTATTTATGTAACTTCATATTTATGCATATTCCTCCATATTTTTTATCTATGCATATTCCTCCATATTTTTTGTGTGGTTCTAATATACTGTTAAAAGCTTGTGGTTATCTACTTATAAAGTACCAATTCAAAATGCTTGGATATTTATGCCTTAGAAGTTCTGTATTTTATAAATGCAAAATGATTGATATACTGCTGTTGGTTTAATGTTGGAGTGAGCCAGTATTTAAAGCTGCTTACATAAGCATAGTTGTTACTGTTGTTGAATATCTCTGCTGCCATTGATGGAGGATTCTATCACTGATGATAATGAGCACATAAGTTGAATGTACTGGCAGTTTTGGTTCAGTTGGTTATATATCCTGCTGTGCTTTATGTTATCCTGTTTCTGATCGTTTTGATCTGTGGTGTAGGTTGCAAGTTGAAGGGAACGTGAGCACTGGGAGCGGTGCACACTGAGAGCAGTCGGCAGGTTTCTATGGTGTTGGTTGAGGCGAGAAGGTATTCTCTTCGCTTTTTCTTGTATCATTTCTTGTTTCTTATCTGTTGTGGTCTGGTATGTGCTTATGCTAGGCTGTTGGTTCTTGGAGTTTGACCTAGCAGCAGGCTTTATTGTTCTAAGCCAATTAGTATATATTTTTGTAGTGACCAAACGCTGCTTTTGATCATATTGATAGATATCCAGCTCGTTGCCTATGAGGTCCTGATTATCGAGCAGCAAGAAGGGACCTGGAGGTTGGAAGCTAAGTCCAGTCAGAGATACTTTGCTGGGAGATACTAGTCTGTAATGTTATAATTGTTATGTCACACTATGTAATACTGTTGCGAGATTGTAAGCTATGCGAATGATGGAAGTTTAATATTTTGTTTTGTGCTGTTAATAAAATGTTGTGATCCTACTGTTATTTTATTTGGGCTGGATTGTTATTGGTTTTCACTATACTAAAAATAAAGAGGCCAGGGCCCAAACCATTAAAAGGCCATGATACAAATATTAGGAAAAAAGTCTGCAAATTAGAAAATAATAAATTGGCTGAAAGAAAAGCCCAAAAGTAATGGATTCTAAAAGGCCAAGGCCCAAAATCGAAAAAGGTGGTAAAAAGGCCCAGGCCCAAACAAGAATTGGATAAAAATATATAAACAAGGCTGAGTTATTGGGCTTGGCCCATATAGATCACTGAAATGGACCGGGCTGATTACGATTTACATGTCTGCCACGTGTATTCCACGTCGGATTGCTGATGTGGCCTCCTGCCACACGTATGCCATGTCGGATTGCTGATGTGGCCTCCCCAAACTACTCATGACGATATTATATCGTCATAACCGTTATGACGGTCCAATATCGTCATAGACGGTTATGACGATCTCAGTAAATTCGTCATGTTCGATCATCAACGACGCCCCGTTTTTTACGATCATTTTTTCGTCATAAAATCGTCATAGATCAACCATTATGACGATCTAGTGACGAATTTTGAGCATCAGTAGTCAACACATTTCTTGTAGTGGGGGGGTAGTTGGTGCCCTGGGGAGCGAGGAGGATGCGGGGATCGGGCGGTACCGTTGCGGGAAAGAGGGGGCGGTTAGAGGAAGAAGATGACCCTGACATGGGGTCCCACCTGTCAGCGGCTTGGAAAAGAATTGAAAAAAATAAAGAGAGGGAGGGGTGCGCGGGGCTAGTTGGGCTGGTTCAAATCCGGGCTGGCCCAGTTGGCTCGGTTCATTTCTTTCTTCTTCCTTTTTTTCCTCTTTCTTTTATTCTTTTCTGTTTCTGTTTTCTTTTTAGCTTTTGCATTTTGGCTCCAAACTGAATCAAACAACTTTGTAAATTTTTCTAAAATTCAAAGTATCAAAGTGGGACAGTCAGAAATAGGTTTTCAAATTAAAATAAGATTTTCCATGAAACCTTATAAATTTTAGCAAAAGGACTTTCTTGCATAATGTAAAAATAGAAATTAGGGTTTTCAAATAATTCTTTGGAAACCTGGAAAGAAATACTTCATAAAATAATATTTTGAATTTTATTTTGAGACACATTTTTAGTAATGCATCTTTCTTTTCTATGAATCATTTTGTAAATATTCCCTTGGCAAGTTAGCTTGCATAGGGTTAAAATATAAATCAAATAGTATGTTGAAAATCCATTTCCTCAAATAGTTCTTCAAAGCATAATAGAAAGTTGAAATAGTTTTTCTGGCTAACATTTGAATTGGGAAATATTTATAAGATACTCTTTTATAAATTGGAAACCTTGGAAGTAAAATAATTTGATTTGAAGGTTTAATAAACCTTAGGAAGAAAACATTTAATTATACTCAAAAAGTTTTAATTCCCTGTGATTTTTCAATCAATAGAAACAAAACAAATTTTTTTGTTCCAAATTTTGATAAAAACTTGGGCTGTTACAGACTACCACCCTTAAAAGAAATCTCGTCCCCGAGATTTGAAGAGGCTAGAAGGGTAGAAGGGTTTGGGTACTTAGCTGGCTACCACCCTTAAAAGAGACTTTTGTGGGTAGTCTAGGTTTTTGGGTTCTAATAGGGCATCCTTGGTTTGACCTGACACTGGGTCATCTTTTGAATCCATAGTAAGCTTCTGTCTTTATTTTCAATAGGTGGGTGTCTATTCACGAACTTGGGTTCCCAATATTTCTCAAGGAAGCTTGAGTATAACTTTGCTCCATTGTGGAGCTCCTATCCAATAATGTAGTTTGTTGAACTACTTTGGACATTGAAGAGTCACTCTTTGGGTCAATCAGAGTACCATGTTATGGTGATCTCCTATCTTCACTTCATCCTTTTTGCTGACATCCTTGAAGGTCTTTATCTTATGGTTGCTTCCTTGGTGAGAACTTTTGGAGTCAAACGGAGTTCTCCAGGTTGGTAGGACTCCTTCCATCACGTGTCTTCTTCAACGGCAAGGTTGTGATTCATACTCATCGAAATCCTACATTTTGTCCACACTGGCTCACTATAAGGGGTGTAACATCTTATCCTCCTAGGGTTAAGGTTTAACAACGTCGTCTCTCTCTTGTAGGTATGTCTCTCTAGGTTTGCAAAGCCAATATTATGAGAGCGAAAAATAAGAGTAGTAGGAATGGTGATCAATCCATCCTGCACCCAAATCATTACTCCATACATGGTTTGTTAAATCTCGTATTCTAACTCTTGGTCAACCTCTCTAGCTTTGACAAAAATTCTTTTGGAAACGGAACCAATGTTCCAATCCCTTTTTTTGAATTTTTAGAAAACCAATCTATTGTTCCTTAGCTAGGGGTTTGCACACTCAGTCATATGGCATTAACTCTTGAGTTACAAATCCTTCAGCTTGTCATTTCATTGAAAAATAAAATCCATTCAACAAGGTTGTCCTTAGCTATTACAGTCCTTACTATATTTATTACAAGGCAGTAGTTGCATTCAAATTCTTCCAAGTTGGCTACACCTTGTTGTGTCTTCTCCTTGTATTGGCGGCATCTTCAGTTATCCTATTTTCTGAAGTCTTGAAGTGCTTTTCTCTTTGCATCTCCTTGCATAGTGTCCCTTTTGGTTGCATTTCTGACAAGTGACCAGATCTGTTCCCCTTTGCCTATTGGCTTTGTTGTCCCTTTCTAGACATTTATCCGCATAATGCCCTAGCTCCTTGCAACGGAAGCACAATACCTTGCTATTGTCTTTCTTCTTTATCATCTTCTTCTTTTTGGGTATCTCTAAGGCTAGGAGATCTCTTACTTCATTTTCTTCATTTTCCAGTGCTATGGTAGGAAACCTTTTTCTTTTCTTCAAGCAGTCTCTAGATAAGTGTCCTTCTTCTTCACATGAGAAGCAACACTTGGTGGTAAGGTTGGGTGTTGTTCCCCTGATTTTATCTTCCACCTTCATCTTGGTTCTTCTATTTTCAGAGGTCTTTCCCAGCATCTGGTTCAATCCATCCTTGGCTTGTTGATTTATTCGTTGTATAGTGGGATAAAATTTACATTCAGCAGGCACATGATTGATTCCTTCGCATAGGAAACAAGTAACCTGGGCCATGGGACATTCTCCAATTGGGTGGCTCGTATCACAGTAAGTGCACTGTTCATGACATTCCTTAGACATGTGTCCTATTTCTCCACATCTTTTGTAGGCTCGCAGTGTCATCTCAGTATCACCTCTTGGTTCCTTGCCACTATAATCCTTTTGTGGCAGTTTGTTTTTGGTGTTAGCCAAAATCTGGGACATCATTTGTACTATGCGAGTATGATTATCCAGTATTTGTTGCATCCCTGGAGGTAACTCTTTGCTATCGCGGTTGACCATATCTTGGGTCATTACTCGCATCATTTCGGTATGTACTTCAACCATTCGTTGCATTGCTATCTCCATTTGAGGGTTGTTGTGATTGTTCTGGCGTTGGGGATGCATCTATTTGGGGTTTAGGACAAGTTTAGGTCTTAGCATAGATGACATTAGATAGAAGGGATCTAAAGAAGATTCCTACCCAAACACAGCAGATCAAGAGAAATCATCTTACAAACAACATCTAACAAACACTCATCACATCAAGCAATCTAGGACAAACTCTAATAATCTAGTATGGTCGTACCCCAATTTGGTATGATCATTAGATTATCACAACATCGTTGGTTCTATAAACTAGAATTATTGGTGGTCTTGTCTATTACTATCTTCATTATTCCATGTTCTCATTTACCCTTCCTCGATGTATTGTTGGGTGTTGTGCAGGCTTCATATCTGTATTTCTCCAAATTCTTCGTCTGCCTTCAATGTAGTTCTTCATGTTGGGTCAAGGAGGATATATGAAGTATCCGCCTCACACTTTTGGCTCATTGATCTTCTTTCCTTTCTTGACGGTTTACAGAGTTGGATCATCTAAGGTAAAAAGAAATTATTTGAAGATGAAGTAGGGGAGAATACAAGGAGTTTCAAGATGCAAACTTTTTTATATACATATTCAAACAGAAGCAAGATGAGATAGAATTTTTATCCTAGGGTTTTCCTATTTCTAATCCAAACCTAGGGTCTCGATCCTACAGGCAACACTATGCTCTGATACCATTTTATAACGCCCCACCTTTGGATTAAGGTGGAACACCTGTGTTAAGTGCTATTCCCTGGATCACTGATAGCACCACAGAACAAAATGAAGTATGCATTGCATAGTATCAAAGATTACAACGCAGATCTAGATACAAAAGTCTTTAAACTTACAAACTAGCTTAGTCTCATAGACTAGCTCAAATGTCAAAGTTCAGCACAACATAAACACAATGGAAACTAGGGTAGCAGTGAGCCTCCATCTTCACGATGCGCCATAGGCAGTCATGTTGGTATGTAGACTCAAGATCCTATCAACTTACTCCTCATCACAAGAATCTGCACATTTGAATATGCAGCCCCATAAATGGGGGTCAGTACAATGATGTACTGGCAAATGATATATATTTGGTGGCTGTTGTGAATGAGCTATCTACATGATATTTGGCTGGTGGATCTCTTAGGCTAATTTGCATAAAGCTAATTTTGTCCTACAATTCTTTTCAAAACTTTCTTTTAAAATTTTAGTTTATAAGGGTCAAGACAACCCCCATACATTACATACTCGCTGGTATGTAGTTCTGGGCAAAACTCAACAAAGTTGGAACATCAGAAACCACCACCCCTCGGAGTGTATGGCCCTGAGCTCCTGCCTAAGGGTTTCTAATCAAGTTTTTAAGGCATTCAGAAATGGTGATGAGATTCTTCCGTACATTTCATGTCTAGAGACTCAAATTGTCCATAACCGGGGACACGGCTAATCGATTAGTTTGACACCCTGCAGGGGTTGTGCACTTTCACCTTAAGACCCATTCTACCCAGAGAGAAGAATGAGACAAGACCTTTCAGAAGGAGAGAGGAACCATACTGGCAAGATCCATTCCCATCCTATAATTCTGCTACTAGCCCATATGTTGCACACAAGTTGAACCCTCACATCTTAATCAGTCAAGACAGAGCCCATATTATCATAAGGCTGCACTGGAAGTACTCTAAAGCATGGAAGACATGGTAACCTCTTTATTCCTGAGTGGCATTCCACAAGTGTACTCCTGAGATACACATGAGGCATGAGGCCCCAGGAGACACTCAACTTCTCCTCCATCAACAAACCAATCCACCCAGGTGTTTCAATTTAGTTGAAGTTCTTAATTTTTTCACAAAACACTTTTAACAAGTGATCATAGCATGGCATCAATATTTTTCAAAGTATTTAGCATCCTAACAGGTGGGGTTTAAAGGATAGCTACACACTACTAGGATCTAAGCATTTTATAAAACAGTTGAACATTCCACCTATCATGCATACTACTGAAAATCACTAATGTAGTAGTAAAAGTGGGTAGAAGCATGTGTGTCACTTTCCTTTTTGGAGTTCAAACCCTTTCACTTCTCTCAACAAGACATGTACTCTCCTTTCAATCTATAGCAATTGAAGTACACAACATAAACACACCGGTTCAAGACAAACAAGATCAAGCAATGCAAACAATTGATATGGGTTGGTTCAACAATTTAATTTTCTTATGATTTCTAAGATGAGAGAGATATGGCTTGAAACTTGACTTACAAGATAGGGATTGAAAGTTTGGATGGGAAGACCAAATGATTGGAAAGGATTGATCCTCCAAGATTACCATGTAATGATAAAAATCTTATGCTTGGCATAGCATGGTTAGAGTTTAGGGATGACTCATATGAATGGATTCACATAAGTATAGGATAGTGTAACAAAACACTACTGAATAGAGTGTGGCAACACTTACTCATAATAGTATAGTGGCACATAGGCTTGGGATTAAACAGGTATGAAGGGTATTTACAAAGATGGTGGCTTGGATCAAGGATGAAGTTGGATTAGAATGGTTTAGGATAAATGTGATATGAGTGAGAGGGTGTCATACTCTAGTATCAAAGGAAACCCTAATTAGAGTAATCACCAATTACTCAATTTACTCAAGGGTAGTTTGAATATTATGAACTAAGCCCGCAAGAATAAGATGGCTTGATATTGGGTGATGCTCAAGAATAAGCATGATAGTGATAAATAGGTATGATCAAGATTCACTTTTGTAGAAGGAGTCATATTGAAAAGAATTATAGAATCAATTCTATAATGAAAATACTCAAATTATCAGGTTTGAATTTGAATACTTACAAATGACTTCAAATAAATGGGACAGTGATGTTTCTGGATAGGGTACTGAAAAACTAAGCTACTGCAATTGGATTCACTTTAAAATCATTTTTAGAAATCAAATTATGGTCAAAGTAGTGATTTGAATAGATTTGAATGTACCAATTTTGTGCACATATCAACTTTGGTGTTTCTTGATTCTATGATGTTCTACATGTTCATAGGATTCCATAGACTACAAATTTGTTATTTTCGAATAACCAGAGCAAAAGATATGAATTATTTGGTGCTAAAATGCAATTTATACCATTTGAATTTCACTTCAATAATTTGTACAGTAACCATGTGATATTATTGTTTATTTGGATTCTACACTTTCCAAGGATTCTAGGGATATAAAATTTGTAAAATTTGGACCAGTGGATTATTTTATATTGATTTTATAAGATTTAGCAGAAATAGGAATTTGAAATTTAAATTTAAAATTGATTTTGACCGGGGTGCTGACTGAGGCTGACTGGGCTGCGACATGGCACGATGTTATTGGAAGATACCGATTCAGTTACGAGCTTATAATATGTGCCTTACGATTTAGATCCAACAGACAGAAACCAAAGGGGTAAAGGCTCACCGGGGAAGTTAGGTTTTCCGGTCATCGGTGGCAAGTTGTGGCTCTGGTTTCGACGATGGCGACGTCTCCGGTGATCTGTGGCGCATGGTGAAGATGGAGGCTCACTTCTACCCTAGTTTCCGTTGTGTTTATGTTGTGCTGAACTCTGACATTTGAGCTAGTCTATGAGACTAAGCTAGTTTGTAAGTTTAAAGACTTTTGTATCTGGATCTGCGTTGTAATCTTTGATAATATGCAATGAATACTTCATTTTGTTCTGTGGTGCTATCAGTGATCCAGGGAATAGCACTTAACACAGGTGTTCCACCTTAATCCAAAGGTGGGGCGTTACATTGTTACCAGCAACCACCAACATCTAGGGTATCATTTGTACTATTCGGGAATGATCATCTAGTACTTGTTGCATTCCTGGGGGTAACTCTTTGCTATCGCGGTTGACCATATCCTGGTTCATTACTCGCATTATTCCAGTATGCACTTCCATCATTTGTTGCATCACTATCTCCATCTGAGGGTTATTGTGGTTGTTCTGTCATTGAGGATGCATCTGTTTGGGTTTTAGGATAGGTTTAGGACTTAGCATAGATGAGAGTAGATAGAAGGGATCTAAAGAAGATTCCTACCCAAACACAATAGATCAAGGCAATTCATCTTACAAACAACATCTAACAACATTCATCACATCAAGTAACTAGTTCAAACACTAACAATCCAGTATGGTCATCCCAATTTGGTATGATCATTTGATTTTTACGATATCGTTGGTTCTATAAACTAGAATTATTGATGGTCTTATCTAACACTGTCTTCATTGTTCCTTGTTCTCATTTCCACTTCCTCAATGTATTGTTGGGCGTTGTGCAGTATTCATATCAGTATTTCCCCAAGTTCTTCATTGGCCTTCCATGTAGTGCATCATGCTGAGTCGATGAACATCATAAGAGTAGAAGACTCATTCTTCTGACATATTGTGGCCTTCTTGTTCTTTCTTGAAGGTTTTAGGGTTGGGTCATTTTAAAGCAAAAGGAAAGCCTTTGAGAAATGATGTGGGAGAGAATACAAGAAGTTTTCAAGATGCAAACATTTTTGTACAAATAGAAGTAGATGAGATAGACTTCATTTAGAAAACCGAAATGATATTTTATTTTATTTTGAAGGAAGAAAACTAAATCCTAGTGGCTTCCTATTTCTAATCCAAACCTAGGGTCTCGATCCTACAAGCAACACTACACTATGATACCTTTCTGTAGCACCCTACCTTTAGAAAAAGGTAGAACTTTTGTGTTAAGTGCTATTCCCTGGATCACTGATAGCACCACAGTACAAAATATAGTAATCATTGCAATAGCATCAAAATTTCTATGTAAATCCAGTTACGTAAGTCTCCAACCTTACAATATACAGCTGAAAGCATAGTGGCAATGAGCCTCCATCTTCATCACGTGCCACAGACAGACATGTTGGAATGTAGACTCGAGATCCTACTAATCGTTCCTCATCTAAAAAAACATGCACGTTTGAATATGCAGCCCCAAATAAAAGGGGTCAATACAACAATGTACTGACAAATGACATATATTTGGTGGCTGTTGTGAAAAGACTATACTACGTGATATTTGGCTGGTGGATCTCATAGGCTAATTTGCATAAAGCCAATTTTATCCTACAATTCTTTGCAAAAAACTTTCTTTCAAAATTTTAGTTTATAAGGGTCAGAATAACCCCCATACGCTACATGTTAATTAGGCATGTAGTTCTGGGCGAAACTCAACAAAGTTCGAACAACAGAAACCACCACCCCTCGGAGTGCATGGTCCTGACCTCCTGTTTAAGGGTTTCTAACCAAGTTTTAAAGCATTCATAAAACGATAATGAGATTCTTTCGAACATTCTATGACTAGAGACTCAAATTATCCATAACTGAGGACACGGCTCAATGCTTAGATTTGACACCCTGCAGGGGTTGTGCACTTTCACCTTAAGACTCATTTTATCCAAGGAATAAAATGAGATAAGACCTTTCAGAAGAAGCATTCAACCAAACTAGTCTGCTACCACCTCATCTCAGTACTCATGGTTGAACCCTTACATCATAATCAATCAAGACTGAGCCCATAGTGTCATAAGGCTGCACTGGAAGTACTCTAAATCATAGAAGACATAGTAATCTCTTTAATCTTGAGTGGCAATCCACGAGTGTACTCCCAAGGTCCACCTCATCCTCTAGTAGGCATGAGGCCCTGGGAGGCACTCAATTTTCACCTCCATCAACAAACCAATCCACCCATGTGTTTCATTTTAGTTGAAGTTCTTAATTTATTCTCAAAACAACTTTAACAAAGTGATCATAGCAAGGCATCAATATTCTTCAAAGTATTTAGCATCCTAAAAGGTGAGGTTCAAAGGATAGCTACACACTACTAGGATCTAAGCTTTTTATAAAACAGTTTGATAATTCCACCTATCATGCATACTACTGAAAACACTAATGCAGTAGTAAAAAGTAGGTAGAAGATATGTGTGTCACTTGCCTTTTTGAAGTTCACGAACTTTCACTTCTCTTAACAAAATACGTAGCTCTCCGAACAAGCTATAACATAGAATTAACACAACATAAACAAACCATACAAACATAATCAAACAAGCAACAATTAAAAAGTGTAGATTTAACATTTCAGATTTATTAAGATACTATGATAAGAGAGATATGGCAAAAGATTGTGGATTACAAAAGATAGACTTTTTAGAGTTGGAAAGGCAAGTCAAAATGATTGGAGAGAAATGGGCTATCTAAGATATAATTGATGAAGTCTTTATGCTTTACTAAAGCATGAAGAGTATTTGGAAAGGCTCATGTGAATTGAATCACTTAAGAGACAAATAGTGCAATATCAATACTACTGAATAAGTGTGACAACAATTACTCAAAATAGTATAAATTACACTTAGGCACTGGATAAGGATTTGTGAAGCATTGCATTACTCAATCAACTCACTTGCAAACTGAATGGTGCAACACAGGTGAACAAGAATAAGTGGGCATGGGTTGAATTTGATATTGGGAATATGGTTCAAAGGATTTATTGGACAACATGGAGTATGGACATGTGTGTTAGAGATATGTCACATTATGTGACATGATTGCCAGAGATATGTCACATTATGGGACATAACTCCCTGATCCTCTAAATCATGGAGATTCCTTAATGTTGTGATCTCCCATTTATGATTAGGATTATAATTCTTGTATAAATAGACATGTAATGGAAAGGCCCAAAGTGTGGTCAATTCTCTCACATGGTATCAGACAAAAAATCCTAACCGCTTCCGCTCCTCCTCCTCAACCCTAGCCGGCCGCTGCCCCCCTACCCTAGCCGGCCGCCGCCTCCCTCCACCCTCCCCATGGCACCTGAACCTGTCGCCCCCACCCCGATGCCCACCTATGGCCGCAGGCCTCTACCATCCAAAACATCCGGTCTCTCGTTCCGGTCGTCCTCGACTTCAAGTCCAACGTCTTCCCCAAGTGGTGCACCTTCTTCTCCATGGCCGTCACCACCTACGGCCTCGAGGATCACCTCACCTCTGACAAGCCCTCCACGGATGCCACATGGCTCCGGCTCGATGCCCTGGTTCTCCGCTGGCTCTACGGCTCCATGGCCATGGACCTCATCGACCTCGTCATGCCTACCTCAACTGCTAATGTCTACACATGCTTCTGTTCTTGTAGACAGTGTTGGGCCTCCAAGTGCAGAGGTTTGTAGAGCAGCAGCAAGTTTCCCTTAAGTGGATCACCCAAGGTTTATTGAACTCAGGGAGGAAGAGGTCAAAGCTATCCCTCTCAAACAACCCTGCAATTACGATACAGAAAGTCTCTTGTGTCCCCAACACACCCAATACACTTGTCAGATGTATAGGTGCACTAGTTCAGCGAAGAGATAGTGAAATACAAGTGGTATGGATGATTATAAGTAGTAAATACAATCTGGAATAAAAATGACAGCAAGCAAACAAGTAACAAAACAGCAAGTAAACGGTGTGCAAAGCTTGTAAACAAGGCCTAGGGATCATACTTTCACTAGTGGACACACTCCCAACAAATATAACATAATTGAACAAATAAATAACTTCTCTTCACTATGCTACTCTGAATTACTCTCCTATTGAATAACACTAATCATTGCGTAGGGCTACGAAGCACTCCTCAAAGTTCATCAAGTACTTGACAAACACCACTCATAGAGATATCCAAATCAAATCACAACTCAGGATAAATATTATTGCAACTTAGACCAAGTACTAACACGGTGCACACACTATCAACATTACACTATGAAAGGAGGAATAGATCACTTCAATACTATCATAGTGATAATTATTCTCATAATCCATAAGAGATCACAATCGTAGCCTAGACCAAGTACCACCATGATGCACGCACTGTCACCGTTACACCATGGCAGGAGGAATAGATTACTTTAATAACACACTAGAGTACACATAATGAAGAAGAGTAACATCTACTTATTCAACATGATACAAAGCTCACAATCACATAAAGATCACATCATGGGAGAGAGAGGTGAACCACATAGCTACCGGTAGAGCCCTCAGCCCCGGGGGTGAACTACTCCCTCCTCATCATAGGAGACAACAAGGTTGATGGAGATGGCGGTGAGGTCGATGGAGACGGCGGAGACGATGATGGAGACCGATGGAGATGGCTCTGGGGGCACTTCCCCGTCCCGGTAGGGTGCCGGAACAGAGACTTCTGTCCCCCGAAATTCATCGATGGCGGCGGCGGAGCTGCGGAACTGCTTCTGGAAAATTGCCGACTCCTCTAGGGTTTTCCATCCCGAGGCTTTATATAGGCGAAGGGCCGTCGTCAGGAGTGGCCCCAGGCCTCCTCACACCTAGGCGGCGCGGCCAGGGCCTGGGCCGCGCCAGCCTGGTGTGAGAGTGGCCTGTGGCCCCACTCCTTCCTCTCTTTGGATCTCTGGAAGCTTCCAGGAAAAATAAGACTTCAGGAACTTGTTTCGTCCAATTCTGAGAATATTTCCTGTGTATCACTTCTGAAACACAAAAACAGCAGAAAACAGGTAACTAGCACTATGGCAACTTGTTAATAGGTTAGTTCCGGAAATCGCATAAAAACACCACGAAGTGTAACGAAACACAAGGCAAATGGTGTAAAAACAAGCATGGAGCATCAAAAATTATAGATACGTTTGAGATGTATCAGCATCCCCAAGCTTAACTCCTGCTCGTCCTCGAGTAGGTAAGTGATAACAAAAAAAATAATTTTTGAGGTGACATGCACCTACACAATCTTGATCATATATGTAAGCGTTGTGAGCTGAGATCAAAGAACTTAAAACATGGGCATGAAAGACATAATCTTGATAATAGAAACTTAGCAATCATGTTATAAACATGCAAATGAACACAAACAAAATATCATGAAAATGAAACAATGAAAGTCAAACGTGTGTTCAAATCATAAGGAAAAATATACAAATGGTTTTCAGCTTGTCCTTAATAGAGAGCAAAACATAAATGCATAGGACACCCTCAAGTTTAAGAGGGCGACTAGATACAAATAATTTGAGAACAAGTGAAACCAACAATATGAATCAATCAATGAAAACTTTGGGACAATGCACATTATACTCAGAATGACAACTATGCTCTCTTAATGGTGCATAAATATAGAAGGTGGTGACTCAACAAAAAAGTAAAAGAAATGCCCTTCGCGGAGGGAAGCAGTGATTAAACATGTGCTAGAGCTTTTCATTTGTAAAACAGAGAGATAAAAATTGGTTTTGAGAGGTGGTTGTCTTTGTCAACGACTGGCAATGGGCTTCTTACTATCTTCCATACAAAAATAACGCAAGTTTTTGAGAGAGATTCGCACTTTTGTGCTCTTTTATAAAGCTTGGCACTCCTCCCCACCTTTTTCCTTTCTCAAACCATGGCTAACCGATTCCATCGGGTGCCCACCAACATTCACATACCATGGAGGAGTGCCTTTTTTCTTTCTTTTTTCTATTTTTTTCTTTTTGGAATAAGACAATATGGAAGATAGCAAATCCGACCACTACATCCCCATGAGCTAAAAACAGTGTCACAAAATGAGAAGTATTTTGAAGGTTTTTTTTTGAAAGGTAGCACATGAAAATTTACTTGGAATGGCTTGCAAATACCATGCATAGGAATTTATAGTGGACACAATGACAAACTTGGTTTTTAGGAGTTGGATGCACAAGTAGAGCTCATACTCAGTCCAAAATGAGGGCTAGCAAAAGACTGGGAGCGACCAACTAAGAGAGCAATAACGGCCATAATCATGCAAAGCGACAAAGCAACATTAAAAGCATAAGATGGCATCAAAAGTCAAAAACTAAATGATCATAGAGGCTATTGGCAACTTTTTTTGTAGTCAACATGGTGTAAGCATGTGCCAAGTCAAGCCAAATAAAGCATCAAAGGAGAAAACCAAATTAATGCTTCCAAATAATAAAAACAACGCATGATTTTTTCAAAGGCTCATTAAGCAATCTCAGTCATTTGAGACAAGTCATGCTACAGCAAAAATCACTAAGCATACTATCAAAATGACATCAAGCACGACATGCAAAAGCCTAAGCCGCAGTCTACACAAGCTCCTTCTTGTACCACTTTTTTGCATAAAGTTTTTTCTCTTTTCCAACACCATTCAAACTTTTTATAAACACCTCTTTTGATGGAAACCAATAAATATCAGAGGCAAAAATACAACTTGATGAAAAGATAAAGCAATATCTGAACAAAAATCAAGGCAAAAAATGCAAGCTAAACGCAGTAGCAGAAAAAGAGAACACTCATTGAACGATAAGAGTGAAAACTAGAGTGTTCTTGGCAAATGAAAAACGAGTTCATTTCCTCCAAAAGAAACATGATGTGATCTAACCATTTATTGCAGCAAACAAAGCAAAATAAAACTAAAAATAAAAACAACGGACGCTCCAAGAAAAATGCATAATGCATGAAGCAATAAAAATATAGTGTTTTGAAAGGTGACCTGATTTTTGCCGATGAAGAAGGGGTGCCTCGGGGGCATCCCCAAGCTTTGACGCTTGTACTTCTTGGATATTTCTTGGGGTGATGCATGGGCATCCCCAAGCTTGAGCTTTTGTCCATTCTTCATCTCATCTCATCATTCTCCAATCCCTACACTTGAAAACTTCCTTCATACAAAACTAAACACAAATCTATTAGCAACATTAGTGTAAGCATAACATATAATCAACCCCTTTTTGCTTCAGGTTTCAACCTAAAACCACCACATATTAACCATATACTACTGTAGCAACTTCCCCAAAAGTTTCGTGATCAAAAGAACTCAAAAAAGCGATAAAGCGGCAAACACAAACATTGGCAGAAATCTGTCAAAACAGAACAGCTGACAAAGGTCGAATTTTTAGAGGGTTTTCTGTTGCTCAAATCAAAAAGTGTTCTACTAATGAAAGTTTGGATATATCCTGGGGCATATGCACAAGAAATCGCAGGTCCAAAAGATATACAGAGAATTTTCACGAATTTTTACGGTGCAGCACCGAAAATAGTTTCAGGACAGCAACATCCCCAAATCTTACCTCACTCAAATTAGAGGCTTCTCTTGGCACAAAAATGAAATAAAAGGATAAGGAGCTGTTATTACAGTAGTAATAACTTCCAAGACTCAAATAAAAGAAAAAGTACTGGAAATAAAACAATGGGTTATCTCCCAAGAGTGCTTTTCTTTAACGCCTTTGAGCTAGGCGCAGTAATTTGCGAAGATGCTCATGTGGGCGCCATATAAAAGCTTGAGGCAAAGGCGCCATATAGGAACTCAAAGCAATAGAGAGCATCAAAAAGCAAGTATGGAACACATTTAAATCTAAACCACTTCCTATGAAAAATAGTCTTGTAAAGAGACAAGTCATAAAAGCGCAAAGCAAAAAGCATAGGAAGGCAAAACAAGTATAACTTCAAGAATTGCAACATAAAGAGGGGAAACTCAATATTATTAAGATCCTTCAAAACATATTTCCCTCTATCATAATAACTTTCAGTAGCATCATGAATAGAATTAACAACATAACCATCACATAAATCATCCCTATCATGAGCCACATGCATAAAAGAAGTAATACTCCCCACATGAACAATAGTAGTAGGAGCAGATTCAACAGAATAATGATTCTCATCACCATAATCATCAAAAATAGGAGGCATATTGTAATCATACCTTGTTTCCTCCTCAATAGTAGGTGAACTAAAAATATTATACTCATCATCATAGCCATCATAAACTAGAGGTTTAGTATCATCACAAGCTAGAGAACAACTATTTCGCAAAGCATATTCTTCAAACATATCATCATAAGAAGGAACATCACATATGGGAGATAAAATATTATCAGAACAAACTTTCTCCACTAAAGCTGGGGAACTAAAAATATCATGCATAATAGAACCAGCTTCCCCAAGCTTAGACTTTTCCATAGCATTAGCAATAACGGGATTAAAAGCATTCGTACTAATAACATTGCTATGCGAAATAATCTCCAAAGGTTTTTCAATTTCCTCTTCAAATCTAAACTCAGAAAAAAGACTAAAGAACTATTTATTTTCCATTAAGCCTAACTAGTGAAAATAAAAACAAGAAACAAAAAGATATAATTGCAGAATCTAAAGGAAATAACTCCGAGCACTCACACAGGAGGATGCGAGTACCTTTTACCTTACCTCCCCGGCAACGGTGCCAGAAAAGAGCTTGATGTCTACACACGCTTCTGTTCTTGTATACAGTGTTGGGCCTCCAAGTGCAGAGGTTTGTAGAGCAGCAGCAAGTTTCCCTTAAGTGGATCACCCAAGGTTTATCGAACTCAGGGAGGAAGAGGTCAAAGCTATCCCTCTCAAACAACCCTGCAATTACGATACAGAAAGTCTCTTGTGTCCCCAACACACCCAATACACTTGTCAGATGTATAGGTGCACTAGTTCGGCGAAGAGATAGTGAAATACAAGTGGTATGGATGATTATAAGTAGTAAATACAATCTGGAATAAAAATGGCAGCAAGCAAACAAGTAACAAAACAGCAAGTAAACGGTGTGCAAAGCTTGTAAACAAGGCCTAGGGATCATACTTTCACTAGTGGACACACTCCCAACAAATATAACATAATTGAACAAATAAATAACTTCTCTTCACTATGCTACTCTGAATTACTCTCATATTGAATAACACTAATCATTGCGTAGGGCTACGAAGCACTCCTCAAAGTTCATCAAGTACTTGACAAACACCACTCATAGAGATATCCAAATCAAATCACAACTTAAGATAAATATTATTGCAACTTAGACCAAGTACTAACACGGTGCACACACTGTCAACATTACACCATGAAAGGAGGAATAGATCACTTCAATACTATCATAGTGATAATTATTCTCATAATCCATAAGAGATCACAATCGTAGCCTAGACCAAGTACCACCACGATGCACGCACTGTCACCGTTACACCATGGCAGGAGGAATAGATTACTTTAATAATACACTAGAGTACACATAATGAAGAAGAGTAACATCTACTTATTCAACATGATACAAAGCTCACGATCACATAAAGATCACATCATGGGAGAGAGAGGTGAACCACATAGCTACCGGTAGAACCCATAGCCCCGGGGGTGAACTACTCCCTCCTCATTATAGGAGACAGCAAGGTTGATAGAGATGGCGGTGAGGTCGATGGAGATGCGGAGACGACGATGGAGACCGATGGAGATGGCTCCGGGGGCACTTCCCCATCCCAGCAGGGTGCCGGAATAGAGACTTCTATCCCCCAAAATTCATCGATGGTGGCGGCGGAGCTACGGAACTGCTTCTGGAAAATTGCCGACTCCTCTAGGGTTTTCCCTCCCGAGGCTTTATATAGGCGAAGGGTCGTCGTCAGGAGTGGCCCCAGGCCTCCTCACACCTAGGCGGCGCGGCAAGGGCCTGGGCCGCGCCAGCCTGGTGTGAGAGTGGCCTGTGGCCCCACTGATACGTCTCAAACGTATCTATAATTTTTGATGCTCCATGCTTGTTTTTACACCATTTGCCTATTGTTTCGTTACACTTAGTGGTACTTTTATACATTTTCCGGAACTAACCTATTAACGAAGCGCCACAGTGCCAGTTTCCTGTTTTCTGCTGTTTTTGTGTTTCAGAAGTGATACACAGGAAATATTCTCGGAATTGGACGAAACAAGTTCCTGAAGTCATATTTTACGGGGAAGCTCCCAAACATCCGAAGACCTGATGGAGGGGGGCCACGTGGCCCCCACACACAGGGGCGGCGCGGCCACCCCCTGGCCGCGCCGGGCCCACGTGAGGGGCTGTGGTCCCTCCTCTGACATCGTCCTTTCGCCTATATATACCCCCTGACGAGAAAAACCTAAAGGCCCGATCAGTTTTCTAGAATACATCGCGATCCGCCGCCGCCGTCGACCCGAAGATCGGGAGGGTCCAGAAGCTCTTCCCGGCACCCTGCCGGAGAGGGGAATCGCCACCGGAGGTCTTCTTCATCGCCATGCTTGCCTCCGGAGCGATGAGTGAGTAGTCTACCTTGGACTATGGGTCCATAGCAGTAGCTAGATGGTTGTCTTCTCCACCATGTGCTTCATGTTTAGATCTCATGAGCTGCCCTACATGATTGAGATCACCGTTATGTAATTCTATGATGTTGGTTTGTTGGGATCCGATGAATATTGGTGTTTATGATTAAGTTGCTGTACTGAATTATATCTTTTGTTATCTCTATGTTGTTTATGATCTTGCATGCTCTCCGTTGTTAGTAGCTATCTTGGCCGAGTAGTTGCTAGTGACTCCAAGAGGGGGTATTTATGCTCGATAGTGGGTTCATGCCTCTATTTCACCTGGGGGAGTGACAGAAACCTCTAAGGTGGTAGATGTGCTATTGCTACTAGGGAGAAAACAACATTCATATGCTCAAGGGCATATGCTTTGTTTACATTACACACTTTGCTTAATGCAATTATCTGTTGTTCGCAACTTAATACTTTTGGGGTGTTCGGATTGATATCCCCGAGGGTGGATTATTAGTCATAGATGCAGTTGGATGGCGGTCTATGTATTTTGTTGTAATGCCCAGAGTAAATCTCATAGTGATGTTCTTGACATATCACGTTATCTTTATTCTATCAATTGCCCAACTGTAATTTGTTTACCCAGCATGTTATTTATCTATGGAGAGACACCACTAGTGAACTGTGGACCCCGGTCCTATTTTAATCATATTGCAATCACATGTTTACTTTTCCCGCACTGTTTACTTTACTCGCATATTACTACTGTTTTCCACTCGATACACTCATAACCTTTGTTTCAAGCAAACCGGTGAGATTGACAACCTCATCGCAAGTTGGGAACAAAGTATTTGTTTGTGTGTGTGCAGGTTCCACAAACACCTTCAGTCGTCATCGTCTCTCTTCTCCTGATCGATAAACCTTGGTTTCTTAACTGAGGGAAAACTAGCCGCTGCACTCATCATACCTTCCTCTTGGGGTTCCCAACGGGCTGGTCATTCACCACGCACAAGGACTGTCTGTTGCCACATTCACCTGAAGCATCAGCTATTTTTCTGGCGCCGTTGCCGGGGAAGAGAGAAGACTTCTGCGAGGGGAGTTCTTCGCACACACATTCTTTACTTTGTTATTTGTTTTGCTTTACTTTATTTTATTTTACCTGCATTGCTTTTTATCAAAAATCCAAAAAAATTAGAATCCTTGGTAGCTGTTTTTACTTGTTTACTTTCGTTTTGCTGAAATGGCCAATCCTGAAAACACCAAGTTGTGTGACTTTGCTAGCATGAACAATAGTGATTTTATCTGCACTCCTATTGCACCAACTGTTCCTGCTACAACCTTTTATGAGATCAAGCCTGCTTTATTGAACCTTGTTATGAAAGAGCAATTTTCTGGTGCTAGTACTGAAGATGCTGCAGCTCATCTCAACAATTTTGTTGAGCTATGTGAGATGCAGAAATATAAAGATGTTGATAGTGATATTATTAAGCTCAAGCTGTTTCCTTTTTCTTTGAGAGGAAAGGCTAAAGATTGGTTGCTGTCTTTGACTAAGAATAGTATTGATTCATGGGCTAAGTGTAAGGATGCTTTTATTGGTAGATATTATCCTCCTGCTAAGATTATATCGTTGCGTAGCAATATTATGAAGTTTACTCAGTTTGATAATGAACATGTTGCTCAAGCTTGGGAAAGAATGAAATCTATGGTAAAGAATTGCCCCACTCATGGACTGACTACTTGGATGATTATCCAAACTTTTTATGCAGGACTGAATTTTTCTTCAAGGAACCTACTTGATTCAGCTGCTGGAGGCAATTTTATGTCCCTTACATTGGGCGCCGCATCAAAGCTACTCGACAACATGATGGTAAATTATTCCGAATGGCACACCGAGAGAGCTCCACAAGGTAAGAAGGTAAATTCTGTTGAGGAAACCTCTTCCTTGAGTGATAAGATTGATACAATTATGGCTATGCTTGCTAATGATAGGACTCATGTTGATCCTAATAATGTTCCTCTAGCCTCTCTGGTTGCTCAAGAAGAGCAAGTTGATGTGAATTTCATTAGAAATAACAATTTTAATAACAATGCTTATAGGAACAATTTTGCTAGTAACAATTATAGGCCGTATCCTTCTACCAATGGTAATGGATATGGTAATTCTTATGGTAATTCCTACAACAACACTAGGGCCGCGCCCTCCGAGCTTGAGGTAATGCTCAAGGACTTCATCGGTAAACAAACTGCTTTTAACAAGTCTGTTGAGGAAAAGTTAGGCAAAATTGATATTCTTGCTTCTAAAGTTGATAGCCTTGCTCATGATGTTGAACTTCTGAAATTAAAAGTGTTCCCTAATGATGTGAATGTGAGCAATATTGTTGCTGCCGCTAACACTACCCAAGTTAGAATTGATGAAAATATTAGATTGTTAGCGGAATTGCATGCCAGGTGGGAAAGAGAAGATGAGATAGCTAGAGAGATGAAGGTATGTACTATTACTACCTCTAATGATGTTGCTCCTACTGATAGCAACCCTCTTACTTTGATTGGTGTAGAGAAAACTCCCACTCCTTGTGTTAAAAAGCCTAAAACTGCCAAAACTTTTTCTCAAAAGAGTGCTGAAATTTTTCGGAGTGTGGGAGATGATAGCTCTATTTCCTTTAATGATTTTGATGTTGATGGCTGCAATATATCTGAAGTTATTTTGTTCTTGCAAAAGCTTGCTTTGACTCCCAATGCTAGTTCTTTAAATATTGCTTTTACTAAGCATATTACCAATGCTCTTATAAAGATTAGGGAAGAAAAGTTGAAGCAAAAAGCCTCTGTTCCCAAGAAGTTAGAAGATGGTTGGGAACCCATCATTGATATGCATGTTAATGGTTATGATTGCCATGCTTTATGTGATCTAGGTGCTAGTATTTCCATCATGCCTAGAAAGATTTATGACATGCTTGATTTACCACCGCTTGAAAAATGTTATTTTGATGTTCCTATTGCTGATGTTGCTAAGAAGAAACCTTTGGGAAGGATTAATGATGTTCTTATTGTGGTTAACAATAACCTTGTTCCCATTGATTTTCTTGTTATGGATGTTGAATGCCATGCTTCATGTCCTATTATTTTGGGAAGACCCTTTCTTCGAACTGTAGGTGCTATCATTGATATGAGGGAAGACACTATCAAGTATCAATTCCCACTAAAGAAAGGTATGGAACACTTCCCTAGGAAAAGAAAGAAATTACTTTTTGACTCTATTCTTAGAGCAAATTATGAGCTTGATGCTTCATCACTTGATGTTACTTGATTCGCAATTTTCTGCGCCTAGCTCAAAGGCGTTAAAGAAAAGCACTCTTGGGAGATAACCCATTGTTTACTTTTCAGTACTTTTTCTTTTATTTGAGTCTTGGAAGTCATTACTACTGTAATGACCGCTCCTTATCTTGTTTATTTCGTTTTTGTGCCAAGAGAAGCCTCTAATTTGAGTGAGGTAAAGATTTGGGGTTATTGCTGTCCTGAAACTGTTTTCGGTGCTGCACCGTAAAAATTCGTGAAAATTCTCTGTTTATCTTTTGGACGTGCGATTTCTTGTGCATATGCCCCAGGTTATATCCAAACTTTTCTTAGTTGAACACTTTTTAATTTGAGCAACGGAAAATCCCTCAAAAATTCGTCCATTATCAGCTGTCCAGTTTTGACAGATTTCTGCCAATATTTGTTTTTGCCACTTTATCGCTTTCTTTTGAGTTCTTTTTTATCATGGAACTCTTGTGGAAGTTGCTACAGTAGTATATACTTTATATGTGGTGGTTTTGAGTTTAAACCTGACGCTAAAAGAGGTTGAATATATTTTATGCTTACACTAATGTTGCTAATAGAATTGTGTTTAGTTTTGTATGAAGGAAGTTTTCAAGTGTAGGGATTGGAGAATGATGAGATGAGTTGAAGAATGGACAAAAGCTCAAGCTTGGGGATGCCCATGCATCACCCCAAGAAATATCCAAGAAGTACAAGCGTCAAAGCTTGGGGATGCCCCCAAGGCACCCCTTCTTCATCGGCAAAAATCAGGTCACCTTTTAAAACACTATATTTTTATTGCTTCATGCACTATGTGTTTTTCTTGGAGCGTCAGTTGTTTTAGTTTTCTTAGTTTGTTTAGTTTGTTTGTTTGCTGCAATAAATGGTTGGACCCCAACAAATTTCCTTTGGAGGAGATGTACTCGTTTTCATTTGCAAAGAATGCTCTAGTTTTCACTCTTATTAAAAATCGAGCATTCTACTTTTTCTGCTACTGCTTTTGGTTTTCGATTTCGCCTTGATATGCGTTCAGATCTTGTCATATCTTTTCATCAAGGTGTATTTTTGCCTCTGATCTTTATTGGTTTTCATCAAAAGAGGTATTTATAAAAGTTTCGAATGGTGTTGGAAAAGAGAAAAAGCTTTGTGCAAAATAGTGGTACAAGAAGGAGCTTGTGTAGACTGCGGCTTAGGCTTTTTCATGACATGCTTGATGTCTTTTTGATAGTATGCTTAGTGGTTTTGCTGTAGCATGACTTGTCTCAAATAACTGAGATTGCTTAATGAGCCTTTGAAAAAATCATGCGTTGTTTTTATTGTATGGAAGCATTATTTTGGTTTTCTCCTTGATGCTTTATTTGGGTTGACTTGGCGCATGCTCACACATGTTAGACTCTTACAAAGTCGCCATTAGCCTTCATGATCATTTAGTTTTTGACTTTTGATGCCATCGTATGCTTCTTTTAATGTCGCTTTGTCGCTTTGCATGATTATGGCCATTATTGCTCTCTTAGTTGGTCGCTCCCAGTCTTTTGCTAGCCCTCGCCTTGTACTGAGTATGAGCTCTACTCGTGCATCCAACTCCTAAAAGCCAAGTTTGCCATTGTGTCCACTATAAATTCCTATGCATGGTATTTGTAAGCCATTCCAAAGTTAAATTTTCGTGTGCTACCTTTCAAAAACCTTCAAAATACTTCTCGTTTTGTGACACTGTTTTCAGCTCATGGGGACGTAGTGGTCGGATTTGCTATCTTCCATATTGTTTATTCCAAAAGAAAAAAAAAGGGAAAAAAGAAAGAAAAAAGGCACTCCTCCAAAGAATGTGAATGTTGGTGGGCACCCGATGGAATCGGTTAGCCATGGTATGTGAAAGGAAAAGGTGGGGAGGAGTGCCAAGTTTTATAAAAAGAGCACGAAGTGCCAATCTCTCTCTCAAAAACTTGCTTTATTTTTGTATGGAAGATAGTAAGAACGCCATTGCAAGTCGTTGACAAAGACAACCACCTCTCAAAATCAAGTTTTATCTCTGTTTTACAAATGAAAAGCTCTAGCACATGTTTAAATCACTGCTTCCCTCTGCGAAGGGCCTTTCTTTTACTTTTATGTTGAGTCACCACCTTCTTTCTTTATGCACCATTAAGAGAGCATAGTTGTCATTCTTAGTGTGATATGCATTGTCCCAAGGTTCATTGATTGACTCATATTGTTGGTTTCACTTGTTCTTAAATTATTTGTATCTAGTCGCCCTCTTAAACTTTGAGGTGTCCTATGCATTTATGTTTTGCTCTCTTTGAAGGACAAGCTGAAAACCTTTTGTATGTTTTTCCTTATGATTTGAACACACGTTTGACTTTCATTGTTTCATTATCATGATCTTTTGTTTGTGTTCATTTGCATGTTTACAACATGGTTGCTAAGTTCTTATTGTCATGATTATATCTTTCATGCCCATGTTTTAAGTTCTATAGATCCCAGCTCACCAATGCTTACATATATGATCAAGATTGTGTAGGTGCATGTCACCTCAAAAATTATTCTTTTGTTATCACTTACCTACTCGAGGACGAGCAGGAGTTAAGCTTGGGGATGCTTGATACGTCTCAAACGTATCTATAATTTTTGATGCTCCATGCTTGTTTTTACACCATTTGCCTATTGTTTCGTTACACTTAGTGGTACTTTTATACATTTTCCGGAACTAACCTATTAACGAAGCGCCACAGTGCCAGTTTCCTATTTTCTGCTGTTTTTGTGTTTCAGAAGTGATACACAGGAAATATTCTCGGAATTGGACGAAACAAGTTCCTGAAGTCATATTTTACGGGGAAGCTCCCAAACATCCGAAGACCTGACGGAGGGGGGCCACGTGGCCCCCACACACAGGGGCGGCGCGGCCACCCCCCTGGCCGCGCCGGGCCCACGTGAGGGGCCGTGGTCCCTCCTCTGACATCGTCCTTTCGCCTATATATACCCCCTGACGAGAAAAACCTAAAGGCCCGATCAGTTTTCCAGAATACATCGCGATCCGCTGCCGCCGTCGACCCGAAGATCGGGAGGGTCCAGAAGCTCTTCCCGGCACCCTGCCGGAGAGGGGAATCGCCACCGGAGGTCTTCTTCATCGCCATGCTTGCCTCCGGAGCGATGAGTGAGTAGTCTACCTTGGACTATGGGTCCATAGCAGTAGCTAGATGGTTGTCTTCTCCACCATGTGCTTCATGTTTAGATCTCATGAGCTGCCCTACATGATTGAGATCACCGTTATGTAATTCTATGATGTTGGTTTGTTGGGATCCGATGAATATTGGTGTTTATGATTAAGTTGCTGTACTGAATTATATCTTTTGTTATCTCTATGTTGTTTATGATCTTGCATGCTCTCCGTTGTTAGTAGCTATCTTGGCCGAGTAGTTGCTAGTGACTCCAAGAGGGGGTATTTATGCTCGATAGTGGGTTCATGCCTCTATTTCACCTGGGGGAGTGACAGAAACCTCTAAGGTGGTAGATGTGTTGTTGCTACTAGGGAGAAAACAACATTCATATGCTCAAGGGCATATGCTTTGTTTACATTACACACTTTGCTTAATGCAATTATCTGTTGTTCGCAACTTAATACTTTTGGGGTGTTCGGATTGATATCCCCGAGGGTGGATTATTAGTCATAGATGCAGTTGGATGGCGGTCTATGTATTTTGTTGTAATGCCCAGAGTAAATCTCATAGTGATCTTCTTGACATATCACGTTATCTTTATTCTATCAATTGCCCAACTGTAATTTGTTTACCCAGCATGTTATTTATCTATGGAGAGACACCACTAGTGAACTGTGGACCCCGGTCCTATTTTAATCATATTGCAATCACCTGTTTACTTTTCCCGCACTGTTTACTTTACTCGCATATTACTACTGTTTTCCACTCGATACACTCATAACCTCATCGCAAGTTGGGAACAAAGTATTTGTTTGTGTGTGTGCAGGTTCCACAAACACCTTCAGTCATCATCGTCTCTCTTCTCCTGATCGATAAACCTTGGTTTCTTAACTGAGGGAAAACTAGCCGCTGCACTCATCATACCTTCCTCTTGGGGTTCCCAACGGGCTGGTCATTCACCACGCACAAGGACTGTCTGTTGCCACATTCACCTGAAGCATCACCCACTCCTTCCTCTCTTCGGATCTCTGGAAGCTTCCGGGAAAAATAAGACTTCAGGAACTTGTTTCGTCCAATTCCGAGAATATTTCCTGTGTATCACTTTTGAAACACAAAAATAGCAGAAAACAGGGAACTGGCACTGTGGCGACTTGTTAATAGGTTAGTTCCGGAAATCGCATAAAAACGCCACAAAGTGTAATGAAACACAAGGCAAATGGTGTAAAAACAAGCATGAAGCATCAAAAATTATAGATACGTTTGAGATGTATCAACTGCCGCCGACGCCCCTATTGCTACCGCCAACACGGTGTGGCTGGCCGTCCACGGCCTCTTCAACGGCAACAAGAAGACCCGCGAGGTTTACCTCACCGAGGAATTCCGCAACATCAAGCAAGGGGACCTCTCCATCGGTGACTACCTCAACCACCAGAAGGCCGTGGCCGACGCCCTCGCTGAGGTCGGCACCCTGGTCTCCGACTCCAACCTTGTCACCAACGTCATCAAGGGCCTCGACGAGCGCTTCGACTCTGTCACCGACATTGCCCCTCCCCTCACGCCGTTCCCCACCTTCCTCAACTTCCGCAACATGCTGCTCTTGCAGGAGATGAAGGTGGCGCGCCGCACCACCAACACCTCCGCCTCAGCCTTCGTCGCCAAGGTTCCCGCACCCCCTCCTCCGGCCGGCGGTTTGCCCCTCCCAGTACAAGCGGGGGGCAGAAGTGGCGTGCTAACCCCCATCACGGAGGCTACAGCAAGAACAAGGGGAAGAACAAGGTCTACAAGCCCGCCACTGCCCCTCCCGCGCCCACTCCGTACAACCCGTGGACCGGCGCCATTCAGATGTGGCCCATGCCATAGCCTGTCGGCCACGGCATCCTCGGACCTCGCCCGGGTCCCCGCGCCAATGCCTTCATGGCATCCCCCCACGCCGGCCATGCCTCCTCTTACGGCACGGCTACGTACGGCGCCCCGTCGGGTGTCAGGCATGGCGCCCCCTACGGCGCTCCTTATGGCGCCCCCTACAGCGCCCCTTATGGCGCCCCTTACGGCGCCTCCTACGCTAGCAACGTCTCCCACACCGCGCCCCCGGCCTCGGCGCAGTCTTGGGACACCTCTGCGCTCGCTCAGCACTTCAACAACCTGACGCTGCAGCCTCCTCCGCCGGAGTACGTCTTCGACAGCGGTGCCACCACTCACCTCGTCAACGACGCCAGTATCCTTTCCTCTCTCTCTCCACATCCCGTTTACCGTCATGTCACCGTTGGAGATGGCTCCTCTGTCCCCGTCTCTTCTTCCGGACATGCCTCTTTTCCGTCTTTTTTCCTAATCGTCCTCTTCATCTTTGTGATGTTCTCGTTACACCTCGCTTTATTAAAAATCTTATCTCTGTTCGTCAGTTTACTACTGATAATAATTGTTCTGTCGATTTTGACCCTTTTGGTTTCTGTGTGAAGGACCTTCTTACTCGGCGTGAACTTCTTCGGTGTAACAGTACGGGGGAGCTTTACACTTTCCAACGCCTGGCGCCCCGTGCTTTCACTGCCACCGCCACCACTCATGATACATGGCACCGTCGCCTCGGTCATCCCGGTCATGACGCTTATCGTCGTCTTTCCCAGCATATTTCTCTGCCTTGTAATAAAGACACAAATTCTAGCTCTCTTTGTCATGCTTGTCAACTTGGACGCCATGTACGTTTGCCTTTTTCATCTTCGACGACTAGAACTACTCGCCCTTTTGAGTTAATTCACTGTGATCTTTGGACATCTCCTGTCTTGAGCACTTCTGGTTTTAAATATTTCTTAGTCATTTTGGATGATTTCACTCATTTCTTATGGACTTTTCCTTTACGCTAGAAATCTGATGCTTACGCCTCGCTCGCCTTTTTTCACGCGTACACCCATACACAGTTTAACTTACCTCTTGCGTCCATTCAGTGTGACAACTGTCGTGATTTCGACAACGCCAAACTCCACTCCCTAGCCGCCGAGCATGGCATACACATCCGCTTATCGTGCCCATACACATCCCAACAAAATGGTAAAGCTGAGCGCGTCATACGTACTGTCAATGACATTATGCATCCTCTCTTATTTCAGGCTAGTTTACCGCCTCGTTTTTGGGTTGAAGCTCTGCATCACGCCACTCACGTTCTTAATCGCCTCCCCATACTTTGCTCTTCATCACACGCACCCCGACTATTCAGCTCTTCGTGTTTTTGGTTGTCTTTGCTACCCCAACACCGCTTCCACTATGTCTCACAAACTCGCGTCTCGGTCTAGTGCTTGTGTTTTTCTTGGTTATTCACCTCACCATAAGGGTTATCGCTGCATGGACCTTGCCACTCAGCGCATCCTTATTTCTCGCCATGTTGTTTTTGACGAGTCCACTTTTCCCTTTGCCTCACCGCAGCCTTCCTCTGCTGCTACTTATGATTTTCTTGATGATGTTCCTTCTATCATTGTTCCTCCGGTTGTCCCACACAACCCTACGGGGCCGCCTTCGCCGCCGCCCTCCCCGTCGCCTTCGCCGGCACTCTTCCCGCCGCCTTCACCGGCGCATGCGCCGTCTCCGGCGCCCATGCATCGCACGCGTAGCACCTCTGGCATCCATGTCCCTCCCCGTGAGCGGCTTAACCTGCATGTTTCTGTCAATAGGTACTCGCCGGTTCCCTCCTCTGCACGTGTGGCGCTCAAGGATCCCAACTGGCTCGAGGCTATGACCGAGGAGTATCGTGCTCTCCTCGGCAATGACTCTTGGGATCTCGTGCCTCCTCCTCGGAATGCCAACATCGTTTCTGGGAAGTGGATCTTTCGCCACAAGTTGAAGCCCGATGGCTCTCTCGACCGCTACAAAGCACGCTGGGTGCTTCGTGGTTTCTCTCAGGAGCAAGGCGTTGACTTCGACGAGACATTTAGTCCGGTTGTCAAACCAGCCACGGTCCATGTCGTCCTCTCCATCGTGCTCTCCCTTAAATGGGAGACTCGCCAGCTCGACGTCAAGAGCGCCTTCCTCCACGGCAAGCTCGCCAAGGTCATCTACAGTCTCCAACCCACTGGCTTCGTCGACTCTACTCGCCCCGAGCATGTCTGTCGGCTGAACCGTTCTCTATACGGTCTCAAGTAGGCTCCTCGTGCGTTGTACCAGCGCTTCGTGACCTTCATCACCTCGCTCGGCTTCACGTGTTCACACTCTGACACATCCTTGTTCGTCCTTCAGTGCGTGGAGGGTACTTCTTTCCTCTTGCTGTACGTCGACGACATCGTCCTCACCGCCTCCTCGACCCGGCTTCTCAACCGGATCACCGCCTCCCTCCGCTCCGAGTTCACCATGACGGACATGGGCAGCCTCCACTACTTCCTCGACATCGCGGTCACCCGTGACTCCTCTGGCATGCACCTCTCGCAGGCCAAGTACGCGGCGGAGATTTTGGACAATGCCGACATGACTGCCTGAAAATCTGCCACGACACCGGTCGACACATCGCCCAAGCTCTGTGCTTCCGCAGGCCCTCCCGTGGCCGACTCGACTGAGTACCGGAGTCTCGCCGGGGCTCTCCAGTACCTCACCTTCACGCGCCCTGACATCGCCTATGCCGTTCAGCAGGTGTGTCTTCACATGCACGACCCGCGCGAACAGCACTTGGCGGCCATTAAGCGCATCTTGCGCTACGTCAAGGGCACGCTGTCTCATAGACTCCAGCTCCATTCGTCTTCACCGGCTTCCATGGTCACCTACACCAACGACGACTGGGTCGGCTGCCCCGACACTCGACGTTCCACGTCAGGTTTCTGCGTCTACCTCGGTGACAACCTCGTCTCATGGTCTTCGAAGCAGCAACACACGGTCTCTCGTTCCAGCCCTGAGGCTGAGTACCGTGCTGTGGCTAACGCCATGGCCGAGGCTACTTGGATTTGCCAACTCCTCCACGAGCTTCATCGAACATCTCCTCCAGCTACGGTTGTGTTCTGTGACAATGTTAGCGCCGTCTACATGTCTACGAACCCCGTCCAGCACCAGCTGTTGCCTGTCAAAACCCACCGGCGAGCAGCGACGAGCAACACGAAGAGCCGGGAGGCTCCCAGGACTGCTGGTGGGCCCTGGTCCCTCGGTCAACGGCCCGCAAAACTCCGGCACACGTCCTGGCTGATGCGAGGGCGTGCCACCTGATCTATACCTGATCAGGAAGGTGATGGTTTGCCTCGATTAGTTTCCTGCATGGCAGACACGCAAACATTAAATACGAGCCCCGATCGGCTCTCAGGTTTCCCTGTGAATCGGCTCATGTAGCCGATTGTCCCATGGATCTGCATTGGATCTACGTTAACATGGGGTTTTGCTTCATCAATACAAGTCAAATCGATCTACGACAGTTTAACGCTTTCACCACATAATTGGAACATCCCACACGTAATTGAGCCTGGTAGATACGAACGATAACGGAAAACTAACCCTAGAGGAGGCCAAAGAACCAACGTAGAGTCAATTCCCGGAACAACTCCTCTCGAATTGGCAAACCATATCCGTACGTACTACTGGATCGTTCAACCCGTTTGTGAGGCCTGACCATGCGGATATTAAACTAATCCTTGGAGAATCAAGGAACAACTATGACAGATTGAAACGACTGAATAAAGATCAAGCAAGATGCTGCCCTTACACCCAAAGTAGGTACAAAGGCAGCGAGATCTCTAGGGGCAGCATAGCTAAGCAAACATAAACAAGAAACACCGATGCTAGCCCAAACAGATCTAGGATAACAGTGTTACTCGCCATCAACAAGGCTTCAGTACGAGCAACACCAAATAACACATAAGCAGATGCTGCCTAGATCGCGAGATGCGATCTAGGCAGCACGACGCTTACCTGAAAGAAACCCTCGAAACAAGGGGTGGCGATGCGCCGAGATTGTGTTTGTTGCGAACGTTGTCGTCCTCCTTTCTCAATAACCCTAGGTACATATTTATAGTCCGGAGACTTTCTATCTTTGGAATAACCCTAACAACCCTAACTCTTGTTTAAACCGAAACGTACTCTATCATAATTATACAGATACACGGGCAATTAGCCCAAATCCACGCGCAAGGCCGATCCATCCTCCAAGCCCATCTTGATTACGGCCCATCTCCTCATTTGGCCAAAATGTGGCGATAACACATGCCCCCCTGGTTTTGGCAATAATAATTCCAAAACCACTCTGTTTTTTTTCTTCATCGGGTCACGCGTTGCAGAGCAGAACCGTCATATCGCCTCTTCATCATGATGCCTCGCCTTCTCAACTTCTCCGTAGTGCACGATTTGACAACTCTGGCACCACATCCTCGAAAACCGCTATGGCATTGAACCACCTTCCACTATTCCTCTTATTTAAATCTATCCAAGCCATTTGCATCCTCATTCTTCTCCAATAGCCAAAAAACCCTCTTCCTCCGCCATGGACTCCTCTTCTTCCTCCAACACATCCGGCCTTTCCTACCAATCATCCGACTCCGTCAACCGGGAGCCGACGCCGGAGCACCCGCCGATGGCGGCGTACGAAGCTCTCGCCCCACAATGGTGGGACGAGAGAGACTGGGACTTCGCCGCCCAGTCAGAGGACGACGAGTCCATGACCGACGGCGAGGAAGACCTCCAACTCCTCATCGACGGGGAACTGGAGGCGGAGAGCGCCGACGACGCCGTGTCCTGGGGCGAGGACATCGGCTCCTCCGATGAGGAGGAGGAAGCAGAGGAGGACACCTCCTCCGACGAGTACCCGCCGGTGAAGCGCTTCCGCGCCGGGTCCAGCGAGGACACCGACGACGATGACGAGGATGAAGAGGCCCCCGCTGCCAACTTTAGCAGCAGCGGTGAGGACTACGCCGGCAGCAGCGCCGATGACAGCGAAGACGGCGGCGGCAATGGCAACGGCGACGACGACGACGCCGCCTTTTAGATTAGGAAGTAGTAGTACTAGTAGGAGACCTCTATTTTGTAAGCAATCGGCTTCATTGTAAATAATCGTCTTTGGAATCAACAAAGATTGCTTTTCCCCAATTCGATTTTGCCGATAGTCAAATAGGTCAACGCTCCAAAAGCCGATAGTAACGAATCGGCTTTCACCATACCACGCTTGATACGGTCAACCAAGTCAAAGTCCAAAGAGCCGATGGCCATACATCAGCTTTTCCCACAAACGTTGGCAAGGTCAAATTCGGTCGCTTATTAAGACAAGTCTGAGCGGTCACTTTCCAATTTCAACGGTAACCTGCAACCATCTTCAAAAAGGCTAACTCAGACCTCCAATTGCCTCATTGAACAAATCTGGCTCACGGCGACACGAACCCTAGATTCCCCACCGCATAGATCCATCTCCATCAGCAAAGTAAATGGCGGAATCGTCCAGCACCAACACAGCGATCTCTGGTCTGAAGGTAATCCTTAACTGTCCCTCGCAATCCGAGCACGGTGCTAGAATTAATAGCGAACACCTGAATTAATGCTTTATCCCACCATTGAAATTTTAGGTTTCAGACATTCTGCTGCCGCATCCTTCTGTCCCAAATTCTCTCTGCCTTGGCCCTCGTACAGAATCTAGTCCTGCCCATCTGATCTCTTGCGAGGCAAACAGAATCCCCTTCGTAAGCCAAAACTTAAATTTGGATTCTTGGGCCGACTGCTTACGAGCCTGGCCTAATCCTCCCGAATATTGGGTTTCTTGGTACAGTAGGGTAGCCAAAACTTACCAATCCCAATGGGAAACCACGGGAATAGCCGATGCCTTGTCTTTGTCATTGTCTCCCCTTGAGAAGCATGAAAATCTTCTAAAAACCATCGGCTATTTCTGGTCTGATGCTCTGAACTGCTTCATGTTCGGCCATGGCCCCATGACACCAACTCTGCTAGACGTGGTGATGATTACTGGTCTAGATGTCACATCACCCAGCCCCTCTGCTTTTATGCTGCCAAAAGTCCCCTTCAAGCTTTCTTCCAAAACAGATTGCACAAACTGGGGTGCTTATCTTCGAAGCCACATGAAAACTAAGGGCCCTGTCACAGAGAAGGAACACACGGCCTTCCTCAATTTCTGGCTGGAACATTTCATATTCTGTGGCCCTTCCCTTGCTCCAACCAAGAATTATCTTCCCTTGGCCTACGAACTTGCCAGAGGCACTCAACTTGGCATCGGCAAACTGTTCCTTGGAGAAGTCTATCGATATCTCCAGTTGATGTCTGTCAAACTATTCTCCCACATAGCAGTCAAAACAGGAGGTCCTTGGTGGTTTATTCAACTATGGGCTCAGCTGTACTTTCAAAACCATATCCCAAACTTCTCCCTTTTGGCAAGTTGCACCTTTCCAGATGTCAAAGGGAAGCAGATCCGATGCACCAGCTACGGCCAAGCTCTGTATAGCCTGCCAGGTAGTAAACTGATCCCTCATGAAGCATCCAAGTGGTTCAGCATTTTCTTCCAAGGCCTGGACAATCCTATCTTCTTTCCTTACACGGAGGAATCGGAAAATTTTGAAAATCCAATCTCCTTCAGGCTGGACAACTTTGCCGATGACACTAGCACTCGGCAGCTATTCTCCACCGTGATCCGTCCCTGCTTCCTCCCAGTTGGCATGAGCACATCCAACAGAATAATCAAGCCTGGATACGAGTTCTACCAGCCAGTCGTAGCAGCTCGGCAATTTGGCCTTGGGCAAGTACCTCCTCATTTCTTTCTCCACCACCTCACAGAGAGTAGAGCTGACCTGCCCGATCCTATCACCAGTCAGAGGTGTTATTCTTTCTTCGATGCTCTGACCATCCCAATTCCTAACAACCTCATTTTCGCTTCATCAACCGATGGTTTTGAGGACTGGTGGTCGATGTGGAAGACTCATGCCTTCAGGAGAGCTCTGGGACCATTGCTGGAACAGCTCGATGCTGAATATGACATCCCTGTAGAACAGGTACTGCTACTTGTAAATCTTCTTGATGCAGCTCACGATGATTCTTTTAATATCCTGCTCTATCTCTTTGCAGCAACAAGATGGTCCAGAACCTACCAACGAGGATGGCTCCCCCTTTGAATTCCTCCCACCAGCTCCTGTGGTCCTTTTCTGCAAAAACTCGCCACCTTTGAAACAGGTCGTGATGCAGAACCAGCCGATATCACCAAAATCGGCTTCCAAGAACCAAGCAACTTCCGGGATAGCTGCCTCCCGAATTCCAACTAAAACAAGAACGGCGGTGAGGAAGGTAGTGGCCAAGAAAACTTCGAGGCGCCGGAGTCCTTCTCCAGAGAGCTCGCACGTACGCTGAATCATGCCTTGGTTGATCTCATTTATCTTTGTAAACATGCTCGTGCTTACCAACTCTCCCTTTCTTACAGGTCTCCATCGAAGACACCTCCAGCGAGGAAACACCATCCAACCGAGGAAATTCAAGCTCAGAAGACTCTGAGAGAACCACCACACCGAGCCAGCCAGATGTGCCACCATCGGCTTCCAGGAAAAGGCCTGTTCCTGAACCTGTTGCCCCCCGATCATCAGTCGAGGCAGGGCAAGCTGTGAGCCCCAAGAGGGCTCGCAAGGGACTGCAAACTTCTTCTCCGAGCCAGGAGGCTTCGCAAGTAATTATCCTCCATACTCTTACCACTCCTTTTTATGCCGATTCATTGCTATTCACATCGGCTAAGCACCTTTCATGCAGACGAAGGACACTCCTAGTGGGAAAGTCGGGGAAGTGTCGATGCCTTCCGCAAGCCTGGATCTAGTAATCCCTGAAGGTATAGATAAAACGGTTGCCAATCTGGCCAAGCCATCAGCAACAACACACGAGCCGATTGTCTCGCCGTCGGCTTTCCCCCTGATCTCAGGAGAGGTATGTTCGCTTCTTTCGATTCATCCTTCCCTGTTTGACGCATACTGACGCCACTTCTGCCTGCCAGGGTTGTGATATCTCAGGCTTGCTGACGTTCGACCCTGAATCCATCGAACCAGCTCCCTCTGTCGCCAACGATGAACCACGAGCAAGCGCTGTTCTACCTCAGTTCCAGCGTCTCAAAGCCTTGCTGTCCTTCCCAATCGAAAAGTTGGTCGAGGATTCTGAAGAGGTGAAGAGTGTTCTTGACGAAATCAAGGACCAACTCCCGGTAGCATTGCAGGTGAAGCTTTGGCCAGTTGTGACTCTGTCTTTCTACGGGTCAAGGGTGAAATTGGCTCGTGAGAGGATCAATCTACGCCACGCCCAACTCCCACTGAAGGCCGATATTGCAGCAAAATGTCAGCAGCTCAATGAGAAAAAGGCGTCTTTGGATGCCAAAACTGACACCTCTGTCAGCGCCGCCGAACTTGCATCCTTAAAAAAGGAACTGGAAGATCTCGAAGAGAAGGTCCGGGCGACCAAAAAGCTCATTCATGACAAGGAAGCATTCATCGCCCGCTCCCATGACGAAGCAGAAGGCCTCAAAGCTCAACTGAAGACTGATCTGGCAGAAATACGTGCCCTGAGCAAGCAGCTAGTGACGGGCAAGGACGATGATGACGAAGCCGAGATCGCCGAGGTGGATCGTGTCCGTGCTGACGCCCTCCATGCCTTCGAGGCATTCCTTCAGTAGCTTATTCATGTAACCTGACACTTGCTCATAACAGTCTGAACCTCGAGAGTCGATGGCTTTTTATTTGGCCGATTTCATGTATCGGCCCCCATGTTTTCACTGGATATATTTTTGTTACTGGCCGATTTCATGTATCGGCCCCCATATTTCACTGTCCATCATCCCACATGCTTGGGAAATATTTCTTGAGATGCTGACCGTTGACAGCCACTGGGAATTTCACACCGTCCAGCTCCTCAAGCATGTACGCGTTGCCCCTTAAAACTTGGTCGACCCTGTATGGCCCGTGCCAATTTGGAGACCATTTACCGTATGCTGCATCCTTAGTTCCCAATGGCAACACAGCTTCCCATACCAGATCACCAACGTGAAATTCCTTTGGTCTCACCTTCTTATTATATGCACGAGCTACCTTGGCTTTGTTCTCTTTAATTTTCTCAAGCGACCACAGCCTAAGTTCAGTTAAATCCTCAACACTGTCACTCATCAGGGCTGCATATTCTTCAGTTGTTAGATCGTTCTGAAAAGTGACACGTCTCGATCCAGCCGTAATCTCCCATGGCAATACGGCTTCTTGTCCATAGACTAGATGGTATGGCGAGGTTTTTATCGCTCCATGACATGACATACGATAAGCCCACAAAGCTTCTGACAAAACCTCGTGCCAACGCCTAGGGTGCTCGTCGATTTTTCTCTTGATCAGCTTGATAAGGCTCTGATTGGACGCTTCAGCTTGCCCATTTGCTTGAGCATAATATGGAGATGATCGGATCAGCTTAATTCCCGCGTCCTCGCAGAACTCTCTAAACTCGTGAGAAATGAAGACCGAACCTCCATCGGTCGTGATAGTTTGGGGAATCCCGAATCTATGAATGACATGTTCTTTCACGAAATTGATAACATCCTTCGAGTTTACTGACTTCATAGGGACGGCTTCCACCCATTTAGTGAAATAATCCGTAATGGCCAAAATCCACATGTGGCCTTTGCTTGATGGAGGATTGATCTTGCCAATCATATCCATGCCCCAGCCTCGGAATGGCCAAGGCTTGATGATGGGGTTCATCGCTGATGCAGGTACCATCTGAATCTTCCCGAATTTCTGACATGCTTGACACCCTTTATAGTACTTGAAACAATCCTCAAGCATGGTGGGCCAATAAAACCCTGATCGCCTGATCAACCATTTCATCTTGTGAGCCGATTGGTGAGTTCCACAGGCGCCTTCGTGTACCTCGTGTAGAAGCCGATTTGCCTCGGCTGGCCCTAGGCATTTGAGCAATAGCCCTTCCAGAGTCCTATAGAACATGTCATCCCCAATAAGCACATACTTCATGGCCTTGTACCTTATCCGTTTAGGTGCCCCCCGAGCCGAATCTCTCAAGTAATTGAAGATATCGGCTCTCCAGTCATCCGTCTCCAGGAACTGTACCTGAACATCAGTTCCATCTGCTATGTCCTTGTAGCCTAAAGCCATTTGTGCGAGATCATTCGCCTCGGTATTCTGCGATCGCGGGATCCAGTTAAAGTTTAAGTACCTGAACTGTGCCATCAGCTCACGGCATTGCAACCATAATGGGAAGAGTGACTCGCTCTCACACTTGTATTCGTCCGTGAGTTGGGAAATCACCAATTTGGAGTCTCCAAAAAGTTCCACTGCTTCTGCTCCGGCTTCAATGAGCAACTCCATTCCCTTGCGTATTGCCTCATACTCAGCGACATTGTTGGTGCAAGGGGTAGATAGCCTGATGGAGAAGGAATATGTTGCCCCCCGGGGCGACACGAGTAGAATGCCGATGCCGCAACCATCATCACAAGCCGATCCATCGAAAAACATAGCCCATGCACGTACAGACAGTGCTGCTATATCAGTGTTGATTCGTTCAGCAATAAGATCGGCCAACGCCTGTCCCTTAACCGCTTTTGCGGGTTGATACCGGATATCAAATTCCGATAGTGCAAACATCCATTTGCCGAGTCGGCCTTTCAACACAGGAGCCGAAAGCATATGTTTTATGACATCTGATTTGCATATGATGATAATCTCTGCTGACAGCAAGATGTGTCGCAGCTTGGTGCAGGTGAAAAATAGGCAGAGGCATAACTTCTCGATTTCAGGATACCTTGTCTCTGCATCCAGCATCCTTCTGCTGATGTAAAACACAACTCGCTCCAGACCATCATAAACTTGCACCACCACCGAGGCGATAGACGTGTCAGCCACCGACAAGTAAATGTAGAACGGCCTATCCTGCTGCGGTGGGACCAACACTGGCGGCTTCGTTAAATATTCTTTGATGTCGTCGAAGGCTCGTTGCTGTTCTGCCCCCCAGCGGAACTCCTCATCAGATTTAATTTTCACCAGTCCCATGAACGGCTCTATTCTTCCTGACAGATTGGAGATGAACCTTCTGACGAAGTTGATTTTGCCGATGAGACACTGCAGTTCTTTCTTCGTGGTGGGTGGCTTCATTGTTCGCACTGCCTCCTGACTTTTCAGGCCGATCTCGATTCCGCGTTCATGGACCAAGAAACCCAAGAACTGACCGGCCGTCACACCGAAGGCACACTTCTTTGGATTCATCCGTAGCCCGAATTTTCTGGTTCGGTCCAAGACGCGTCGCAGATCGTCCAAGTGTCCTTGTACTGAAGCAGACTTGACTACCACGTCATCGATATAAATTTCCACCAGCTTGCCGATCAGATCATGGAAAATGTAATTCATGGCTCTTTGGTATGTGGCGCCGGCATTCTTCAGTCCAAATGTCATGACTACATATTCAAACAACCCCACCGAACCTGGGACTCTGAATGCAGTCTTGTGTATATCTTCTGGAGCCATAAAAATTTGATTGTAACCGGCATTGCCATCCATAAAGCTCAAGACCTTATGACCAGCAGCTGCGTTGATCAATGTCTCTGCTACCGGCATCGGATATTCATCCTTTGGAGTGGCTCTATTGAGATCCCGAAAATCTATGGCAACACGCCATCGGCCATCCTTTTTCTCTACAGGCACGATACTAGAAATCCACTCAGCATACCTGCATGGCCTGATGAACCCAGCTTTCAACATTTTCTCGATCTCTTTCTTGACTTCCTCTAAAATTTCGGCCTTCATCTGTCGTGCTCGCTGCTGGAATGGCCGAAACCCTTTTTTAAGCGGGAGCCGATGCTCAATGATGCTCCTGTCTAACCCGGGCATCTCCGTATAGTCCCAGGCAAAGCAATCTGGATATTCTTTAAGCAAAGCTATCATCGGACCCCGCAGATTCGGATCTAACTTTTTACTGATAAATGTCGGTCGTGGCTTATCCCCAGGACCGATGTCAATCTCTTCTAGCTCATCAGCGGATGTAAACCCATACCCCAGCTTTCCGTCACCTGCCAAATCAATGCTGAACACAGGCCGACAGTTTGGTGAGGATAACAAAGATGATTTGGGCCGATTGCCGGAATCGGCCCCCTTTTTGATTGCATTACTCAAGGAAGGTTTACAACTTATTTGTGCTCTACAATGGTAGGGAATCTCCCTACTACGATTACATGACATGCTTGTCGTAAGATCATTGCTTTTTATTTTTTGTGGCCGATCGCAGGGATCGGCCTTACCACGCGCAATCGTGGGCTTTGCTACTCTGTCAGGCCAGTGGATAAGACCAGCCTCACCCCGTTTTTTGTAGCTTCAATGCGCTCACAGCCGTCTAGACTTACTCCAGAGATCGGCTCTTGGTCTTCTGCGTCCCAAATGTTCATGCCAGCTATTGAGATCTCGATCGAATCATCTGCATGAATGACCTCCACTTCATCTCCATCCCACTGTATCAGGCATTGGTGCATCGTAGATGGAATGCAGCAGTTAGCGTGAATCCAATCCCTTCCCAGCAAGACAACGTAGGTGCTTTTGCTGTCAACAATGAAGAACGATGTAGGGATGGTTTTTCTACCCACGGTCAGATCCACGTTCAGAACGCCTTGCGTTTCTGAAGCTTGGCCGTTGAAGTCGCTTAACGTGACGTTGGTTTTGATCAGATCTGCAGTGGAGTGTCCCAAACGCCGCAGCATGGAGTATGGCATTATATTGACTGCCGCTCCGGTGTCAACCAACATCTTGCGGACAGGCTGCCCATTGATATAACCTCTCAGGTACAGGGCTTTCAGATGTTTGTAGCCTTTCTCCCGTGGCTTTTCAAAGATGACCGGCCGTGGGCCGCAGTCAAACTGTGCCACTGGTAGTTCTTCGGTTCTTGGAGCGCAAAACTCTGACGGAAGTATGAACACCATGTTTGTGTCAGCCGATGTCTTCGCATCGGCTTTTACTGGTTTGGGGCGCCATTCTTTCCTTTGTGGACGGGACTCCGTCTCCAAGGTTCGCTGAATTTTCACGGCCAGATCAGGCCGGGCTTTCCTTAAAGTGTGGAGGTACTGCGCTTCGGCTTCCTCCAAGCTACGTAGCCTCTGAACTCTACGCTTTTGGGAGTGTCTGAGTCCATCGGGACACCACCTTGGCCGGTGATATCTATCTTCTTCTTCATCCTCTGACTCCTCGAGATCTTTTGCTCGAGATGACTCCCCTTGTCCGTTCTGAGGCCGGAGAGGCCCTAGACGCTTGAACACTGAAACTGGACCTGTGTCATCCTTCTGCTGTCGACATTCCGGGCAGTTGTCGACTGTAGGCAATCGGCTCATTCCCGCATCCCAACAGTACTTGAAGAAAGGACAATCCCAATGTTTATCCACGCCTTCCTTTTCCTTTGACCTTCCCCTAGCGCGGTGCTCATATCCTTCATCATCTCTATCATGCCGACGGTATCTCCCATCGTATGCGTCGGTCCGACGATCTCTTTCATCATCACTGTCGTACTGCCGACGTCGGTCATACTGACGCTCATATTTGTTAAGGAGATGCGTGGAGTGTGGCTTCTGATATCGCACGCTTCTCACTTGTTCCTCAGTTATATACCGCCTATCATAACGGGGCCGGTCGCGTGGACCGGCCTCTTCCTTTTCTTTGCCCCGGGAGTGGCTGCTTTCCCCCTTATACTTGCCATGGTGGTACACAGGCCCTGCCATGTTAATCTCGAACGAGAAATCTAGCTGACGCCTCGTGGAGTGGCTGTGCTCTACCATGTTGATGCCATGAAACGGGTTCGTGTCCACTTTCATGGCGAACTGCCCAAGGATCAGACGGCCCTGTTCTATCGCCGTTTGGATCTGCCGACGTAGCTCTTTGCAATCATTGGTGGTGTGGGTGAACGAGTGATGCCACTTGCAGTATGATCTCCCGTTCATCTCTTGCGCCGTAGGGATTTTATGGCCTTCGGGTAACTTCAGCTGCTTTTCCTTCAGCAGTAAATCGAATATCTGCTCAGCTTTGCTTACATCGAAGTCGAACCCTTTTGCAGGCCCTTGCTGTTTCACCCATTTGCAGGACACAGGATCTGCCCCCCGAGCCCATTCAGCCACAGCTATCTCCTGGTCTTCTATAAGATGTTGCTGCAGATGTTGTTGAATGTCCCACCGGGCGTGCCAGAATGTGTTGCCTGTCAAAACCCACCGGCGAGCAGCGACGAGCAACACGAAGAGCCGGGAGGCTCCCAGGACTGCTGGTGGGCCCTGGTCCCTCGGTCAACGGCCCGCAAAACTCCGGCACACGTCCTGGCTGATGCGAGGGCGTGCCACCTGATCTATACCTGATCAGGAAGGTGATGGTTTGCCTCGATTAGTTTCCTGCATGGCAGACACGCAAACATTAAATACGAGCCCCGATCGGCTCTCAGGTTTCCCTGTGAATCGGCTCATGTAGCCGATTGTCCCATGGATCTGCATTGGATCTACGTTAACATGGGGTTTTGCTTCATCAATACAAGTCAAATCGATCTACGACAGTTTAACGCTTTCACCACATAATTGGAACATCCCACACGTAATTGAGCCTGGTAGATACGAACGATAACGGAAAACTAACCCTAGAGGAGGCCAAAGAACCAACGTAGAGTCAATTCCCGGAACAACTCCTCTCGAATTGGCAAACCATATCCGTACGTACTACTGGATCGTTCAACCCGTTTGTGAGGCCTGACCATGCGGATATTAAACTAATCCTTGGAGAATCAAGGAACAACTATGACAGATTGAAACGACTGAATAAAGATCAAGCAAGATGCTGCCCTTACACCCAAAGTAGGTACAAAGGCAGCGAGATCTCTAGGGGCAGCATAGCTAAGCAAACATAAACAAGAAACACCGATGCTAGCCCAAACAGATCTAGGATAACAGTGTTACTCGCCATCAACAAGGCTTCAGTACGAGCAACACCAAATAACACATAAGCAGATGCTGCCTAGATCGCGAGATGCGATCTAGGCAGCACGACGCTTACCTGAAAGAAACCCTCGAAACAAGGGGTGGCGATGCACCGAGATTGTGTTTGTTGCGAACGTTGTCGTCCTCCTTTCTCAATAACCCTAGGTACATATTTATAGTCCGGAGACTTTCTATCTTTGGAATAACCCTAACAACCCTAACTCTTGTTTAAACCGAAACGTACTCTATCATAATTATACAGATACACGGGCAATTAGCCCAAATCCACGCGCAAGGCCGATCCATCCTCCAAGCCCATCTTGATTACGGCCCATCTCCTCATTTGGCCAAAATGTGGCGATAACACCAGCGCACCAAGCACATCGAGATCGATCTTCACTTCATTCGCGATCGTGTTGCCATGGGCCAGGTTCGCGTGTTGCATGTTCCCTTGTCTCGACAGTTTGCCGACATCTTGATGAAGGGTCTCCCATCACCGTTGTTTCTAGATTTTCGGTCCAGTCTCAACGTCCGCTCTCCTCCCGTTGTGACTGTGGGAGAGTGTTAGAGATATGTCACATTATGTGACATGATTGCCAGAGATATGTCACATTATGTGACATAACTCCCTGATCCTCTAAATCGTGGAGAGTCCTTAATGTTGTGATCTCCCATTTGTGATTAGGATTTAATTCTTGTATAAATAGACATGTAATGGAAAGGCCCAAAGTGTGGTCAATTCTCTCATAATGTGGTGTGGAGTAGAGTATAACAATACCACAAAAGTAGAACAAAGACTATGACTGAGACATATCACATTTTACCCAAATAACACAATTGAAATTTGAATATATGTGAACTAAACAAGCAAGATTTAGATAGACATGATATTGGGTCAAGGTGGTGTCAAGATGATCTTTGGTAGCTAGGTATGATCATGTAACACACTTTGGTAATAGGAAATAAGCTGAAAAGAAGCGGAATTAATCTATGAAGGAAAATACTCAAATTCCCATATTTGAATTTGAATGTTTGTGAAGTGGTTCAAGAAATTTGGGAAGTGATGCTACTGGATAGCTTACAGTAAAACGAATCTACTGCAATTGGATTCATTCTAAAATAATTTTTAGAACTCAAGTTATGATCAGAACAAGTATTTGGATAAATTTGAATGCACAAGGTGTGTGTGCATGTATCAACTTTGATGTTTCTTGATTCTATGATGTTCTACATGATCAGAGGATTCCAAAGACTACAAATTTGTAATTTTTGGATGTGTAGAACAAAAGATATGAATTGGTTGGTGTAACAGATAGATTTGAATCAATTTGAAATTAAATTCAAATTGACTACTGAAACTATGGAATATTATTGCACCATTGGATTCTACACTTCATTAGCTTTCCAGAGACATAAAGTTTGTAAATTTTGGATGCATGGTTTGAAAGATATGAATTATGCAAGATTCAAGCAAAATCTGCTTTTAAATCGAATTCAAAAATCTGTTTAAATCGGGGGCTGACACATGGCACGACGTGATTCGTCGGTACCAATTTGGGCGGATTGAGCATGTGGGTCATTGGATCTAAAGAGGATCTAATGGCTTAGATTGAGTTGTACCGGTTCGTTAAGTGGCTAGATGTGGGCCACGGGATCTTGATCGGATGGTCGAAGAAGAAGAGAGAGGGGACTGACCTCGGGTTAGGGTTCCAGCGGGATTTCTCCAGCGAGGCGCGGCCAGATGATGAACGCCGGCGATGTTCTGGCGATCTCCGGTGATGACGGAGGAGTGGACATGCTTCAGTGCGACGAGGGGAGTCCAGGGCTTGATCGGCGGCGTTGATTGCTTCCAGCTGTAGGGTGGAGATGCGACTGGGGTCGTTACGGCGATGGTGAGCTTCGGTTTACGCGGAGCATGCTCGATCTACTGTGTGCAAGTCCAATGGCAGGTGTTGGTAGATGTGCCAGAGAGAGGGGAAGAGGATAGGAGAAAGGAGAGGGGCTCGGGCTCACCATGGTCGCCGGAATCAAGCGGGGATGCCCGCAGATGCGTAAATTCCAACGAGGAATTTCCCCGGGCTAGAGGCGTCTGGGGCGGGAAGAAAAAGAGATGAGAGAGAGGAGGTCTGGGGCTTTTATAGATGGGGTTTACTTAGGGAAGGGGGCTAGGGTTTGGCAAGAGGAGGCGATGGACGGCGGAGGGAGAAGCCGTGGTCTCCCAGGTCTCCTAACCGGAGGTTGAGGATGACCCACAGGGGAGTGCAGCTAGGGGAGCTCTCCATCATCTCCAAGGAGGTTGTTCACTCACTCCCCTCTCCCATTCTTTTTTTTCTGTTGTAGTAAATTCCATATGTTCTTCTGTGGTGTCACTGTTAGTATTTCTATATATAGTCTAAATAGTCTACATCTGAATGCAATTATTTTACTCCAGTGGTACTGATGTGTGTTGTTGCATCTTATTGACCATATGCTAGTAGTAAGCAAGTTATTAAAACTTGCTTACTTCTGCTCAATGAACTATATTAGTTTACCTTGTATTGCTCATACAACAGGAACGTCCTAGGCCCATGATGGCGACCTATCCCCTCAAAGTTTTGTGCCTGACAACAGCGCCTCAAGGTTCTCTCCCCTCATTTCCTCTCTCAGTAACCAATGAAATGAAAATGGCTTGATCTGATGTGCCTCTGCTTGTATGTATTGTCTCTAGCTCCATATAAATAGTGTCTAGCGTGTAGACTAGATGGCTAATATACATAATGAAAATTATGCATTAATATATAGCTTGTTTCAGCACGTAAACTAAAATAGTGGCAGCTCCATAATAATGACAAGAGTGTATGCTTATTTTTCATCATCCATTTCCAATTATAGCTTCATCTTTTGTCATCATTGGCAATATTGTGTACAAACTTCTGCCATGTCCACTCCTAATAGTATATTCCATTCACTCTGTTGTTACCATCAGTGTCATTTGTAGACAGTGTTCCAATGTACTTGTTGAAGATACATTGTAATAATTACCAGTTTGACTTGTCTTGTTAATATAACTAGACGATACCCCGCGCGTTGCTGGGGGAATTAGTACAAAATATTATTTTATCAAAATTCATGAGGTCAAATTAAATGAAAGTACATATATGAATCAAACAAAATGATCCAAAAAATTATATATGTTCATAGAGTAGGTGCACATGCTCACATCAGTGATATTTTGGCTCATGGGAGCATATGCTCTCTATAGTTTAAAATACATATTTGACATATTTCAAAATATTAAAAAATTGAAATACAAAAATTGGCACGTACATCTTCACGTGCTACATGTTCACAAAGTCAATTCACGACAAATTGACATGTTATATGGCGTGTGTAAAAAGATAAAATTTAATGCTAAAAATAAGGCATTTCACATGACAATTTTTGTCTTCTTTATACAGATCACAAAACGTACCATTTTTCAGCAAAACTTTACAAACGCGCTTAGATTGTGAATATATAAATGCAAATTTTTTAGTCAATTTTTTAACATTTTAAAATATGTTTTTCAGGTAGAAAAAGCATATGCACCCGGGAGCCGATTTGAATTTCTGCAAAGTTGCAACAACTAATCAGGAGTACCAAGAGAGCCGTCATGGATCACCTACAGCCACTCTTTATATTTGGTATTTAAGAAGACCAACCTAGAATAATGAATGGTAGTGCAATATGTATTGTACAGAGATATAACATCACAATGGTACATAAAATAATTCAAAAATAAAAGGATGACATATTAATTTCAAACATGTCTACCTAGCTATATTGATGATGTTCACTGTACATTTTGTAGGACACACATAAATAATGTATACACACACCAGGACAGAACAACGGAAGCATATAATGTGAGTCTACTTAATATGAAAGGATATGGTCAGTTGTATGATCCCTCATCTAACAATACTTTTTTTTGGGTCAACCAATATGTTGGACGTGACTAAATTGCAATAATGCAGATTAAACATGTATGTGCGATTCAACTCAACCTTTATCAACCTGCAATAGTATTAATTCCTGCAGTTAGTACAATGTAGCCATAACATTAGGAACACAATGAAAAATGTATGGAAATTGAGAATTCGAAATGAACACAAAAATACACTTGCCTTCCTCTAGTTATTCTCTGCGTGGACAAAATTATAACTCCACTATCAAAAAATGGTTTACTTGAAAAAGTACAAATAACCAAATAACAAATAAAAGTAGAATACCTAGAAATTCCTCTCAGCTTTTAGTATGCCCAACAAAGAGCAAGGCTCGCCATGAAACCAGAGAGAAAGTTCTCATCAAAAGCATTGGATTTTTTTTATCTAAAAACGAAATAAGGAAAAAAGATGGAAGGCCGATCAGCTAGAACAACAGGCTGGAATTTGGCTTCTCAGCCTAATGTATATACAACAGAAAACTTGCACGATGAAGAGGGGACAAAATTATCGAGAATGAGATTCTAGTAAAGAGGGTAATCTACAAAAAGCGACAGGGACATATGCAGGAACGTGACCAATTGAAAAATTCCACCTGCCTGGTAGGACCCACAACTAGAGGAGCCTAACATTTGGGACCCACTCACATCACAATGAAAATCTCTGACAATCGGGACCTATGGAACCTGACAAGTGGGACCTTGTTTAGCCAAATAGGCCATGGCCCAAAATAAGAAGGCTGAAATCTTGGGCTTAGCCCATCTTGCTCATTAAAATTATCAATGGAAAAAATATATAAGCAGAATTTTGGGCTTGGCCCATGTAGAAAACTGAAACTGGACTGAGCTAAATTTGAATTATGACTATTTTGTTTGGTCATAATTCTGCCACGTAGGATTGGCCACGTAGGATCCGACGTGGCCTGGTCAAATTGCTAGTGACCAATATTTTGGTCATAATGCTTATGACCATCTATTTTGGTCATAATCGCTTATGACCAATTAGAAAAATTGGTCATTATAGGAGGTCAGTGACGCTCAACTGCCGACCAAGTGTTTTTGGTCACAAGAGGGTCATAAGTTGAACAATAGTAACCATCTAGTGACCAAAGTGAAGGGTCGCCAGTCAACACATTTCTTGTAGTGCGATAGGTGGGGCCCACCTATCGGCGGAAGAAGAAGGGGCAGCGGGTACCATTTCGGGCGGAGGTGGAGTTGGGCCGTGGGCTGCCTCTCGGCTTGGGCCGATTGGTTACCCCGAGGCCTTTTACCTTTTTTTGTTCTTTCCTTTTTTTTCCTTTTGCTGATTTCTATTTCTTTTAAAACTTTTGCAAAAGAGCTCCAATTCCAATCAAACCAAAAACCAAGCTTTTCTAAAATTCCAAGCAATGTTTTAAACGAGTAATTGACAAGTTTTCAAAGACAAAACTCATTTTCAAGAAAACTTTATAGATTGGTTTAAAAGGCTTTATTTGCATAATGCAAAATAGAGATATGGTTTGAAAAGTAATCCTTTAAAACCAGAGAAAAATACTTAATAATAGTTTGAAATTCATTTTTCAAACATGGTTTTGGAAATGCAAACTCTGTTTAATATAAACCATTTGATAAATACTTCCTATGCAAATAAGCTTGCATAGGTTTGGATAAAAGAAAGAAAATAGTATTTGAAATTCTGTTTTCTCAAAGGAGTTCTTCAAGAAATAATAGAAATTTTGAAATATTTTCTAATAAAGCTTTTTAAATAAACTCAAAAAGTTTTAAATCCTTGTAAAATTTCAATCAATACAAACAAAACAATTTTTTTATTCCAAAATTTGATAAAAAAAACTTGGGATGTTACAGCTACGGAGGTTTGCATCGTCAACATCGACTCCGGTGAGGAGGAATAGTTATCATGATGCACTCTTCCTCTCTTGCTTCTTTCTATGAATTGTATTTTCCATCTAAAAATAAAAAAGAAATGATAAAATAGGTCTTGTCGTTGGGCCTGCCCCTGACCCCCCTGACCCAAACAGACAAGATGGTTGACACGGCCTAATTTGTATTTGTGGCCCGACTCAAGCTAACCAAAACAGACACAAAATGCATCTGAAATGGTTTGGGTCGCTGGTGATGCCCTAATGTTGTGCTTCGTCTTCTCATGCAATTCCTTCTCTTTAAGCTTGTACCTTGTGTGCCTAAAATTCGCTTTTGGAAATTATACTTTCTGCAAACTTCCATATATCCATAGACTAATGCAATTCCAAAGGTTGTGTTTAAATTATAGTGTAATGTCGAGACTCCCACTCCCACGCTGACAAGTGAAAAACTGGACCATCACCGCAGGTCTGGACCACTTCCTATGATGGCACAAGCAGTGACAGGATGGCTGCAAGCTTCCCACCGTTCAAACCTAAAAGAAGCAGTTTGCCTTGCAGAAAGAAAGGACCACATGTACATAATACAGGTGGCATCAGTAAAAACAGGACCTCCGACAGAATTACACGCCACAGAATTTTGTTGTGTCTTAGAGAGTTTAGAGCCCGTTTGGATGGGCTCCGCTCCACCGATGGGCTCCCGGAGCGGACAGATCTGCAGGCCAAATTCTCAGAGTGGCCCAAACTGAGCTCTGCGGGCTTCTATGATTTGAGCGGAGCGGAGCCCATCCGAACAGGCCCTTAATCTGACACTTGGGTACTGCAACTATATATTTCACTATTTTTCCATCAAGGATCAGTGCTCATAAATCCATGGATTCAGACAGGGATGAGGTGAAGGAGAAGGTATCTGCCGATCCTTTTTCATGCAGCAGATTTTTATCAGTGCTAGACATATATCTATGCACAGATGAGAAGCTTATTGACGGTATGTTTATGTTTGTCTTAAGGTTTAACGGTATGGCTTACCGTGAAAACATTGGATTTCGCACAAGAACGTGCAAATGCTATAGTACGTGAAAAGCATTTAAACCAACAGGCTATTTAAACACAACCTTGGGACAGTACAATGTTATTCGGTTCCTGTCTAGCAAAACATATCTGAATCCATCAAAACATTGTTTTCATTTTTTTGCAGGCTTGCTCCAATACAACTCCCTCCTCCAAATTCAACAAAGCCATATCCAAAATCTGGTATATGAACATATGGGCATACGTATTGAGGTAACCTCTGTTCCACATGTTTCTTATGGCCTGATCTATCTCACCTGCCTTCGCCGATCATCGCCTCTATCGACCGACCGTGCGATCACTGCCGCCAGACAACCCCGTGACCTCCGTCGCTGTCGGACAATCTTTCCCCTTCTGTCAGACAGTCCAATGACCTGGCCAGACAAGTCGCCGGACAACTTGCCAGACATGTCTTGCTCCCACGCGCGTTCTTTTTCTAGCTAGGCACACACCACCGGACTGTCCGATGAATCAATGCGCCGCCACCTACACACCGCCGCCAGCCCTGCCAGCACCTACGAGGCCATGCCGATGCTCGTGCCGGCTGGATCCAACTTCTAGTGTATCGTGGCCGGCCACAACCGCCTCCGCCATGGTGCGCCGGCCATAACTGCCACCGCCACCAGCCCGCCGACCACGACTGTCTCTGTGCGGCAGAGACGCCGCCGATGAGCCGGCGTATGTACACTTATCCGGGGCGTATGTACACTACTGGATCTAGCCAGATAAGGAACATCGGCCGGAGGAGCCCTCCGAGCCTCTTCAACACCGGACCCGGGGCCAGCGCCACCTCGCCCTTCAGGCGGCCTGATCCTCCGCTATATTTTGCAAACAAGCAACAATCGAGACACCTGCACTCCAAGAGCAACCTATCCTTGTCGCCACGCCATGAGCAGCGCCAGATCGAAGCCACTCCAACAGCTTGGACTCTACAAGCCTCTCACCGGCGTCAACATCACCTCCGACAAGCAGAGGCATGGACTGGGAGACCATTATTTCAAGAAGCACCATCAACATCTGCCCCACCATGATGCATACAGAGAAACCTCGAAAACATAGAAAAGGAAACACACAGATGAGAACTGTGCCTCCCCTCCCCATCGCGACGCCAGAACAGCGATCGGAGGAGAAGGGGAGAGGTGGAATTGCCGGTGACGGGAACTGGAACAACCGCCTGGTTACGTTCTAGTGCAGTTAGTTATCTCAGCCGTTCTTGTGTGTGAGTTTAATCTATGTTTGGGGGAGGGGGTTGTACCCAAAAACAGAATCCGCACACATTATGCGCACTGATCACTGAAAATCGGGGAGCTCTCATATGTGCATAGACAAAACTTATAGCCGGACGGAAACCAAGTTATGTGCATGATTCATTTAAACCAATTCTATGAAGGTTAAGCATTTTATTTCGCGCAAGAATGTACAAATGGTATAGTGTGAAAATCATTTAAACCGAAGGGCTATCTAAACACAACCTTGGGTACTACAATGTTTCCTGGTTTGTGTCTATCAAAACATATCTTTTTTTTGAGGCAAAGCAATGGAGGGCGAACAGCCCACCTGAATTTTCATGTTAAATTAAAGTGAGGACATTACAACCACAGGGGAGAGGGGGTCACGCCTTTCGAGGCAAGGAGAAGTACAAAAAGAGAGGAGAAAAGCACATAGGGGGGGGGGGGGTCACAGTGCGAGGGACGCACACCATGAGACTAGGGGATCACAACTGACCCCACGGGGAGCCCTAACCACCCACAACATCAGGTGTCGCTGCATCAAGGTGAAGAATTCAGAGTCCATCACACGTACGGCGTCGAAGACTAGGCGGTTCCGAGTCTTCCATATAATCCACAGGAGCAGGGCAGCCGCCGTGTTGCGTAGGATGGGCGGCCAGCTCTGACGAACGTCGGAGAAGACGTCGATCATGTCCTCGAGCGACGACGGAGTCACGGTGGGGGAGGCAGGGGACGCACGCGCCCAAATGGAGAGGAGGCGAGGGCAAGCCACGAACAGGTGGTGCACGTCCTCCGGCACACCCGCACAGAAGGGGCAATCCGAGGAACTCAGGATGCCAAGGCGAAAAAGGTGCGCACGGGTCCGCGTCCGCCGATGCCGAAGGATCCAGATGAACACCTTCACCTTCACCGGGGCAAAGTTATCCCAGTTCAGGTCATGCAGGGGGGACCACATCCAGAGCTGTTGAGGAGGCGGTAGGCGTCCGCGGTCCGAAACCCCAGAGTAGTGGTCCCAATAATCGAGCGCTCGTCAAGGTCAGGAGTGGGATAGAATCGCTCGAATGCCCCTTCAACGAGCCAGAACTCAGCAGTCGTAGCAGGCGAAACGTGATCACGCCTGGCAAGAGTAACGACGCCGAAGAATTCATCCGCCACAGTGGCTCGCGGGGCGAGGCAGTGAGAGAACACCGACGGAAGAGCGCTTGACAGCGCGCCAATGGAGGTCCAGTTGTCGAACCAGAAGGAAGTTGTCGCACCATCCCCCACCCTTACCGTGGAGATCGACCGCAGCAAGGGAACCAGGTATGCGTAGCAACCCCAGAGAGGGGTTGCTGGTGGTGCGCCATCATGAAAGTACCATCGACAAATTCACACCATCCAAGGGTTGTCGATGCCGGACAACAGCTTGTAGACGTTCTTGAGCATCAGACAAGTGCTCTGAACACCGAGGTCAATTAGACCAAGGCCACCTTAGGAACGAAGTCGACATGCCATATCCCAGGAGACTAGACAGTCACCCCCCGTGCAGGCGGTCGACTCCTTCCAAAACATAGCACGTCGGGGACGATCCATTTTGTCAATGATGCATTTCGGGATGGGGAGCACTGACATAGCGAAGGAGGGGAGCGCGCTCAGGACCGCAGAAGTGAGCGTCAACCTACCGCCGGGGTCGAGAGTGCCCAGACGCCATCGGGGGATCCTCGCCGAGATCTTCTCCGTGAGGAAATCTAGTGCGCTGGCAGGGTGCTTACGGTCGGACAGGGGAAGGCCGAGGTAAGTCTGTGGAAAAGATGACACCGCGCACCCCAGGGTCTCAGCGAGAGCAGTAGCATCCCCAGGGGGGACACAAATAGGGACGAACGTACACTTGTGGTAGTTGATTGTCAGTCCCGTAGCCGCCGAAAAAGTGTCCAACGCAGCCTTGAGGAGCGCAACCTGAGCAGGGACCGCATGCACAAGGATCAGGGTGTCGTCAGCGTACTGGATGACCAGGCACGACACGTCATAGACAAGAGGATGGAGTAGCCGCGAGCCAGCAGGGCCCTGCGTGATGAGCTGGCGCAGGAGTCTGGCGATGATCAAGTATAGGTACGGCGAGAGGGGGTCGCCCTGTTGCAACCCATTCTTGCACTCCATCCACCGGCCCGGGACACCGTTAAGTAGGACGGCAGCTTTGCCTGTTCGGAGAATGACACGGATCCAAGATCGGAAGACATCTCTGAAGCCCCTGGCCTCAAGCACCGCATCGAGGGAGCTCCAACTAACGGAGTCAAAGGCCTTCTTGAAGTCTAGTTTCAGAGCAATCGTGGGGGATCTGCGGAGGCGACAGCACTGGACGAGCTCGCCCGCATATAGGAAATTGTCAGTGATGCAACGCCCTGCAATGAAGCCAGATTGTTCGAAGGCAACCAGCTGTTCGATGAAAGGTTGGAGTCGCGAGGTGAGGATGCGCATGACAATCTTCATGATGCAATTCTGCAACGATATGGGACGAAAGCCATCCCCAGAAACCACATCCTCTGCCTTTGGCAACAACACAATGTACGCCTGGTTGATCCCGGCAAGGTGGGCGTCTCCATGGTGAAATTCCTCCAGGAATGACATGAGATCCGCCTTGACCACATGCCAAAAACTCTTGAAGAACGAGGGCCCAAACCCGTCTGGCCCTGGGCTGCTGTCAGACTGCATAGCCCAGACAGACTTACGGAGCTCCTCCTCCGAGAAGGGCAACTCGAGCACCGAGAGGCCGGCAACGGGAGGCAGCAGACCAACAAGACTAGGGTCCCACGCACCAGGGGGTGGCGCCAAGGATGGAGGAGTAGAAGTCGTAGAGGACCCGCTCCTTATCACCCTGGTTCGTCAGAGCGCGACCCCCAGAGTGCAGGACCTTGACATGATTGCGGCGCAGGCGAGCGGAGGCATTGGCATGGAAGAAGGCGGTGTTCCCATCTCCCAACTTGCATAGGCGGTAGGCATACCTCTGACGCCAGTATGCTTCTTGTTCCTTGTATGCCCGGGACAACTGAGCCTTGACGTGCACACGCAGGCGGGCTTCGGCAAGAAGTAGGGGACGGAGCTCCTCAACCATATCGAGGAGGGAAACCACCATCCTACAGTTGGAGACAACGTCGTCGGGCCTTAGTCTTGAACGGGCCCATTCCTTGGACTCAGCACGGGTCCATTTAAGTTTGCGCGAGAGGCGACGCGCAGCACAGGGGACTTGTTTCGATGGCCTGGCCCAAACATCACGGACCAGTTCCTGGTAGTCGGTGCACTGGGCCCAGAACTTTTCAAACCTGAAGATTTGAGAAGAAGGCGAGCGAGAAACGGCTTCGACCAGAAGAGGCACATGATCCGAAGTGTTGCGGACGAGCGACCGGAGGGTGGAGTTGAAGAGGGCTTCACTCCACAAGGGGTTGATGAGGGCACAGTCTAGACGAACCAGCGTGGGCACCTCCCTGTTGTTGGACCAGGTGTACCGTTTGTCGAGAAGCGGCAGCTCCTGGAGGACGAGGTCGTCGATGACGGAGTTGAAGTCAGCCGCAGCCGCAGCATCAAAGCGGCCGTTGTTCTTGTCAGACGCGCCGCGGGTCATGTTGAAGTCGCCAAGCACCAGTGGCGAGGGTTCTGAGCTCGCTCAGGAACGCGTCGCTCTTCAGCGAGATTGACACAATCACTCTGACTTGAACTAAATCCCAATACATCCAAACAATCCAAAAGCCAAAAACAGAATCCGCACACATTAAGCGCACAGATCACCGAAACTAGAGCACCTCCAGTCTGGTCCCCTGGCGGTCCTGCCAAGGTTTCCAAACACAGAGCACAATTATGGACCCCAAATGGTCTAGCTACCAAATCCGGCGACAGACGCGTGTGCAGCACCGGAAACCTCACGAGCACGACGAGTCAAGACAAGCAGCAGCGGGGCTTTCACAGTTCTCCAACTCCCCGATCTCCTCTGCATTGTATTGCAATATTGCATGCGATCTCCTCTGATTTGGACGCGCTCCCAACACGATCTCGTCCTGATCTCGCAGCGTCCCCGTTTCGGGGCGTCCGGCCCGGATTGGCAATGGGCTCGCCCCCTTTCTGCCCCCTCTTTTAGGTCCCCTCAACCACCTCGAGATCATCCTAGGATTCACCTCATTCACCGCGTGTGAGCGACCTAATCTTATCTCTAGCTCTGCGTGTCAGTGTGCGAGGATGCCTCTTTGAGCAAGCTAGCTGCATGATCCCGTGGATAGATAATTAGGTCGTTTTCACTGAGAAGAAATGCAGGGTTTATCATTCCAGAACCCTGTCGGATTATTAGCGTATATACTACGTATAAACGCTAGCGAGCTCTCTCAACATATATATCACGGGCGGTTGCGATGTCGCTATCCATATACTATCATATATGTATACTCATCATACACATTATTACCAAGATTAGCACAGTCTGCACATGTATATATGACCACTTAGCGACAGAGGCTCTAAAATAGGAGCAATGATAGCCGGCCGGGCGCAGATCCGCTGCATGAACTGGAAAGATCTTGCTACTTGCATGAACGGTGCATCGGTAATGCATGCACCCGGCCCGTTGAACTGGAGATGGTAAGAGTTGAACAGTGAATCCTAGCCTGAAATATCCAGCAGTGTGCAACACAAGCAAGTTAAATTGGGTGGAGGAGAGAGTAGCTCCGTCTTTGGGACATGGCATCTCGAATCTCCCATGTCACCGTATATCTAACAACCATATCTTTCTCGACTCCACCTCACGAGTGACCCCCCAAATGAAGGAGAGATAAATTTCCTTAGCGGCTCGCTTGCGTCCTTGCATCCAAAATTCCCAAAACTAACCATCGCCGGGGCGTCCGACGTACATGTACTCCCATAGGCCGGCGATGCTGTTGCGAAAACCATAAATCCTAAAAACGACCATTCGCGGGTGGCCAGCTAGAGTGGGGAAGATTTAGCCATGTGGATAGTCGGATGAGTCACACTACATAGGACCACTCGAAAAGCAGGGCTCGCTTCGAGAAAGATTCACCCAGATCGGATGACTCCATCCGCGATCCACAGCTAGCTACTGGCACATGCGTGAATGCGTGGGATCCCAAGCGGTTTTTGGTCACGCAGGACGGCCATCTTTCGCGACTGTCGGCTGTCACCTTGCCCATCGGCCGGCCAGCCCGGCCTGATCAGTGATCAGCATCGCCGGTACGTGTACGTCCTACCAATTCGATCAGTCCGCTTTCAACTTGCCCGGATCGTGGATCTCGCGTCGCTACCGCACAGATACACTGCTGCTTATGAGTTTTTCTGTTTCACGGTTGCTTCAGTTCAACACAAGGATTCCATGCCAAGGATCGTAGGAAATCGCCCTTCTTCTAGTCCTTACTAGGTTTACAACGAATAACAATTTCTAGCAGATTATATCCAATAAGTATGTTGCCAAAAGCCCAAAAGTCTGCCGTGAATCCTGTTCCTGCTACATGAAATTGAGGCAACATTTTGCGATTCCGAATCTGTTCTCCTTTCACTAATAGAGAATAGGCTTTTCGTCCGGAGCTAATGTAAGCTTTAGTCCCGGCTGTGTTTGGGACCGGGACTAATGCTCACATTAGCCCCGATTCCAACGGCTACGGGGATCGACCAGCTTTAGTACCGGGTCAAAAAACAGGACCTTTAGTCCCGGTTGGAGATACCAACTGGGACTAAAGATTTTTTCCTCTCATGCCTCCCCCCCCCCCCCCTCAAAAAAAGTATAAAAAATAAACAAAAAATGATAAAAACATTAAATTTCAAAATCCTTTGACATGCCTGTACCAACCAACTTTTAGGGAAAATTTTGATTTTTGATTTTTGATTTTTTTCAAAAGAATGTTGTTTCGAATTAAAACGGCTAAAACTTTTGTGTACAAACTCAGAAAATTTTTGTAATATATGAAAAAGTATCTACGTGAAAAGTTACGTCCGATTTCAACCGCCTATGGCCGTTTACACAAATGACAGATTTTCAAAATTTCAAAGGAAAATATGAAAGCGGGAAGATTTTAGGTTTTGTCAGGAAAATGAGAAAAAGTGATATTTTTGAAAAAATTAATTTCTTTCATTGTTTATTTTATAGTTTTTTATTATTTTGGAATTTTTGATTTTTTTATTTTTTTGGAGTTTTTAAAAAAAATTGAGTTTTTAAATTAATAATTGAATTATGCATAAAGATTATTTGGAATTCATTATCACTTATTATTACTTAATAATTGCTGCTTATTTTTAAAATTATTTGGAATTCAAAAAATAAAATCATATGTTATCAAAGTCTAAAGATTAATAGAATTGATGGCATACTATTATTAGGAAGTTATTAACGCAGTCTTGGAAGCTAATTTGCAAGGTACTCAAAAGTTAAGTGTGCTAAGGGTGGAGCAGTGTGAGGATGGGTGACTGACTGGGAAGTTTGACAACGAGTATGTACTTTGACATGAGAATATGAGTGATTAGAGATTAAACTGTCAAACAATTCACAAATCTGAAACTTTGAAATTCAAAAAATCCAAAACTTTTTTTCAAAAAAATTTAAAAACTTCAATCAGACCTTTAGTCGCGGTTGGTGCTACCAACCGGGACTAAAGGGTCCTCCAGCCCCAGCACGCGACTGCAACCATGTGGAGGGCCTTTTAGTTCCGGTTTATGGCCAACCGGGACTAAAGGGGGGCCTTTAGTCCCGATTCCGTAGTCCCGGTTGGGCAACGGGACTAAAGGCCCTCCCCAACCGGGGCTAAAGGCCCTTTTTCTACTAGTGTTTGCATCAAAACATTATTTCTTGGAATTAAGGAGCACCAAGATAACAAATTTTCATTTCTCAGTGAACAGCTGATCATGTCGTATCAAGTCTATCCAAAACGAAAAAACTCTTTTGTATGCTGGCAGAAAAGAGATCCGGGAAGGCCATTGAGAAGGACCCTCGAGGAGGAAGTGGAAAGCAACATAAGGTATGGAGACCCGCTTTCACCACTTCCCTTTTTCCTTGCTATCGACCCCTTTCAACAGATCCTCGAATTGGCAACCCAACACAACGTCCTACAAAAAAATTGGGGAAGAAGACCAACCATGAGAAGCTCCGTTTTTGCAGATGATGCGGAAACCTTTGTGGCTCCAATGAAAGAGGACATTCAAAATCTTTCCTCCATTCTTGAGCTTTTTGGGGAGGCCACCGGACTAGTGACTAACTTCCAAAAGAGCTTGGTGGTTCCCATAAGGTGTCAAAATATTGCCCTTGATGATGTGCTTGAAGGCTGGCCGATTATTCGTGCTTCCTTTCCTATCAAATACTTGGGGCTCGCTCTCTCGGTGTGGGAGCTCAAAAGAGTCGATTTCCAACCACTCGAAGATAAGACGGTCGGTAAGCTTCTCATGTCGGACGGGAAGAACATCAATGTGGCCGGCCCGGGGGCGCTCGTTAAATCCGTCATTACCTCCCAAGTGATTTTCCACCTCACTCTTCTCAACATCTCGTCGGGTTGCTTAGCTTCCATGAACAAAATCGAGTGTGCCTTATTTTGGGCCGGCACTAAGGAGGTTATCGAAGGCAAATGCAAGCTAATTGGGAAACGTTTTGTAGGCCCAAATACCTTGATGTTGTGGGATCCTACACCTTGAGAAATTTGCGAGGGCTCTCTAGTTGAGGTGGCCGTGGATAGAATGGCATGACCCAACCAATTTTTGGGTGGGAATGGGAATCCTTGCAATGAGGTGGACACGAGCCTCTTCTATGCCGCCACCTCCATTACCATTGGGGACGGGGAGATTGCACCTTTTTGGGACTCTCCATGGATAAATGGTATGAAGCCAAAAGACATTGCACCTCTAATCTTTGAGGTGTCCTAGAAGAAAAAATGCACCATCAAACAAGCCTTGGTTGACAAAGGGTGGATCTCTAATATCAAGATGGATGTATTCGCGAGTACCTCCGACTTTGGGAGTGCCTTGATGGTGTGCAACTTCATGAGGAGAATGTGGACTCTATTTTTTGGAACCTCTCCTCCAATGGGGAGTACTCTTTGGCTTTGGCTTACAACGCCCAATTCTTTGGCGCCACCCTCTCATGCTTCAACAAGTTGGTGTGGAAAATTTGGGCCCCTCCAAAGGTCAAATTCTTTGCTTGGTTGGCTATTCGTAATAGGCTATGGACGGCGGATCGTCTTGAGAAATGATGTTGGGAAAATTATGGTCTTTGTCCTCTTTGCAAGCAAACCCAAGAGACGGCAACGCACCTTTTCTCGCATTGACGCTATTCCAAGAGGCTATGAGACATGATTAAGAGTTGGCTTGGTATCTCCTCTATCCAAAACCATGAGTGGATGGCAAACCTCTCCGTGGATGAGTGGTGGTTGCTAATGGCTTGCAAAGCCTCTCCGAACCGTAAGGTGATCACCTACTCATGATGCTTGTTAGTTGGACAATTTGGAAGAAATGAAATGCGAGAGTCTTCCGCAAAAAGCAAGAACCACCCACCATTCCTCTTGAACTCATTAAGAGGGAAACTAGGCTTTGGGTCGCTGCGGGGGCAAAGCTTTTGAGTATTGTAATAATGGGAGAGTAGTCCCTTTTGTGCATCTTTTTCATTTTTTATTTTCAGCCTCATGCTAGTTGAACTCTCATTCTATATTAATGAATGGTTACAAATATTTTGCCGCCCTTTCAAAAAAAGATCCGCCTGAGGCATAGAAAATGCCATGGAGCATGTATCATAAGCTGAGCCTTATGGTGCAGAAAGAGCAGAAGAACCGCCAACTAAGCCCTCCAGCAATGCTAGTCCTCGGACTTGGCCTTATTCTCCATTAGCTATGTTTCACATCACCTAGCCCAATCTCTTGACGTTGATCTTGTGGTGATCACTAGAACTTCACGAACTTATTGCGGTCAATCCACAGATCGGATGTTCAGCAACAACACAATGTGCTCTTGCTTAAGCTGGTAACATTCATAAACATACTATCGCGATACAGATAAGTGTGGCCACTGGCGTAGCTTGACGGGGGCGAACCTGGGCGTCCCCCCCCCCCCCCCCCCCCCCCCCCCCGGGCGTTATGACAACCCCTTGATCGCTGCAGTCCACCTTTCCCTTCTCCTTCTACCTGGGAGCTTCGTGTCTGAAGAGAGGAGAAATTCTATCTGTTGTCTTGGGTCTGATTGGGCGTGTAGATGTGGGAGGTGGCTGGTTGTCTGGTTTGCACCGGGAGTGGTGATCACAGTTGAGGATGTCTCTTTGCGTCCGTGCTTGGGCATGGCGGCGCTGCGCGCAGTGAGCAACACTGCAGCCCCTTTGTCTTACTCCAAGTTCCCAGCTGTTCGTTATCCACTGCAGCAAGGCCTAGCTAATCTTCATCTTCCTTGTGCCAATTTCCTGTAATTTTATTCTTTCCTAATGCAGTCCTAGAATCCTCTTTTGATTTTTTTCTGATTAGTGCATTTTATACTTGTGGAAATTTCTAATTAGGTTTTAGATTTTGCACTAAATAAAAATAGTAATTTATATATTACTACTGGATGAGGTAAATATGTTTATGGAGCAAACATTTATTTATTTTAGAAAACTAAGAGAGGTGAAATCATGAGAAGTACAACTAAGAGGATACTTTTATGCATTGCTGCAGCGCAAAGAGATGGAGAGCACATCTTTAGTGATTAACTCCATGATTCTTTGATGACAAACTGTGAAACTTTTTTGGGTATACTTTCTATTTGTTTTGAAGTAGCTTACATATATCGATATACAATTGTATTGTTTCAACTATTCTGCTTATATATATGTGTGCATCTGTAATTATTATTTGACATTCCCTGAAAAATATGCCATTGTGTAACTTCGCCCCTTCTAAGATTTCATTCGAGCTCCGCCACTAAGTGTGGCACATATTTATGCCGTGTTCGGAAGACTTTTTTATATCACGTAAATAATCACGTCCATTAGCTCATAATCAAGTGATCTATTGCTTCATTTGAAATTAATATTCAAGTAATAATTTCCATTTCATTAAGATATAAAATCCCATTAGGGTTACATTGATATTACACACGGTGCAACACCAAAAGAAAAGAAAAATAATACATGGAGAAAATTTCTCCTTTCTAATCCAATTCTTGAGCACCTCTCTATTCTGCTACTTTTTCTAATGTGACAAGGTGGAAACATAGATGATGATGGTGTCTAGATCCGTCCTTCGTGCGCGTAGCGAGCAGCCGCACCGATGCACTGCTCCAAAACCTTCTTGCCCGCCTCCTGGTGTAGGATCGCAGCAGATGGAGTTGGATCTAAAAGGGCCAACCGATCGATTAAAGAAACAAAATGGAAGATGATGGGAGTAAAGAAAGGGCCAACACAGCGATTAAAGAAAGAACGTATGATATGAAGAACATACCTTAGACTACGACGCGGAGGCTGCACCATATCGTCAGATAGTACCTGACATGGACATGCTTCAGATCTTTAGCTTGCGCGTCATCTCCTTGCCATGACGAGAGCACGGAGTACGGTCACTAGCCGAGATGGGAGTATGTGAGATCTAGGTTAACCCTTGAAATGATGGCCCGATCTAGGGTTTGTCTTGGCAAGTGGTAACGGGGAGTGCAGCAGCGTACGGAGTGGGGAGTGGGGTGCTAGGTGTTCCATGTATATAGGAAGCACGGCTGGAAAGTGAGGGTTATGGTTTTATTATGGTACCTAGAACAAATTTGGCAAACTATGTGGGCAGCATTTGCACACAGACCTCGTAATGTATGTTCTCGGCTAGTTTGGCCAACTATGACAGTGAACGAGATTGAGGTTTGTGGAGAAGATAAGATGGCATGCTCTGTATGAATACCCTCTTTTGATCATACTTATCTCACATTCTTGGTTTAGACAAAGTCAAACTTTACCTAGAATGCAAGCTGAATAAAAAGAGGTAGTAGTTAACATTCAAAAAATGCGTCAATGGTGGGCCAGACCCGTTAGCAAGACATGCTTGAGCAGGCAGCCCAATGTATTTTACTATTCTAAAGTGTGAGATCCACTTTTAAGGTTGCTTAGAATTCACGACGTAAATGTTTATGCCTCTGGTCCCCGAGCACGGCATTCATTCGCATCAGGCTTGCTTGGCACCTACGACGGCATAATTATCTACCGGTAAGGGATCTGCCACGACACATATTGGTCCGCCGGCCTTGATAGCTACCTGTAAAGCCCATCGCCCGGAAAAATACTTTTGGTGGGAAATCTTTCTTGTGCCGGCCAAAAGAACCGCCGGACACAAGATGCTTTTTTGTAGTGAGGTGTAGCTTGTTTATCTTTATTATTTGTAACAAGATTTCCAGAAACTTCCAAATATCATAAGTGCTTCTCTTGTCGTGTCAATCACCTCTTGGAAATACTTAATGGACTTTTCAGGGACCTCTGAGGTGGCACAATTTTTTTAAATAGATGCTACCTCTTTAGATAAATATTCCACCTTCTCAAACATAGCATCTACTTCTAAAACTCTTGCTACGAACTCTCGGTTTAGTTCCTTTTAGGTATATATAATAATCTAATGGTGTTCTAATCATTGAAGACATTATTACCACTAGAAAAACTATTAGGAGCATTAGGTGGTCTGGCATATCCATTATTAAAGTTGTTCCTATCAGCATTCTTGCTGAATTTCTAACAAAGTCAAAATCAGCACTTTTAGCAAAAAAAATTAACAAACTCTTGTAAATAAACATTATGATTGTTTGGTTTATTGAGCACCGAAATTAAAGAATCAACTTTAACACTTAAAGAATCTACATCTTCTATGGAGTTGATATTTGTAGATGATGTGGGTGTCCTATTAGGCTATTAGTAAGCCATTGGCTATGGCATTGCAACATGTTATCTAAAATAGCTTTAGCCTAAGAGGGAGTTTTTGTCATGAATGCACCTTCTAGACATATAATTAAGAACATTATAGAAATAATGCAGTATTGTCCATTCTTTTACTCCATGTGATGGAGAAGTTCTAAGCATAACATTAATTCTCTCATGAATTGAAGATAAATATTTATTATCATTTTGATAAAAATGAGAGAATGATATTTCTATTTTGTAGGATCTTAATTGGTTGACAATATATTTTAATTGAAGCCTCTTTCATGTTATCCTAGGGATATAATACTACTAGTGCGTAAAGACAGGAGCATTCTTTTGGTACACCATTTAATGAAAATTAGAATATATAACTTCAACTTAGTAATATCATTTTTTTTTTTATTTTTGCATATCACATATCTCACAGAAGTCATGCAAATGAATGGCACCGCCATCACTAGCACTACTCCCAAATTGATCTTTGCATATTAAATTAAGTTTTCCAAGATTAATATAAGTTCAAAAGACACAACGTTAATGTTAGGGGAAGTAATGGTATTAGCAATAAACTAAGCATTAGGAACACTAGCGAAATCACACAACTTATTATTTTTCTTTCACTCGTACTTGCAAACTAACTTTTGCACTAATTCTGATGTGTTTTATAATTATGATTAATGTAAATTGAAGACAGTAAGTAAGATCTAGAAATAACAAGACAACTAAAACTAGTTCGCTGAATCTAAAGAATAGAATGATCTCACAACCAAGTCAAGAAAAAATTGTTGACGATGTCAAGGATGATGTCCCCAAGCTTGAATCGTTGCAAGGCCTCTTCAGAGGTCCTGGCAATATCGCCAGAAAGATTCTTGATGGCAACTGACTATGTATACTACTTATCGGGACTCCAAACACAGAATGTTGTATCAAATGGCTCTTACACCAAAAATATTACTCAGGGCTTATGGGACACATGGACCTCCTTAAAAGAATCCTCCACTCTAGTAAAAACCTACAACAAGAACTTTCCTTGTGTCCACAACTCAGCCGTGGTGGGTGTTAGGCAACACTATGTTATAAAATGAGATGACAATAGTAGAAAACTATGTAAAGGCTTTAAATAACATACAATTTATGGTTTTGTAGGGTAGCTAATACGTCCAAAACGTATCTACTTTTCCGAACACTTTTGCTGTTGTTTCTCCTCTAATTTGTATGTTTTGAATACAACTAATACGGACTAACACTGTTTTCAGCAGAATTGCCCTGGTGTCTTGTTTTTATGCAGAAATCCAACTTCCAGGAAAAATCCCAGAAAATATTGCAAAAATCCTATTTTGCCAGAAGACCCACGGAGCTAGAACACGAGACGGAGAGGGGCCACGAGAGGCTCACACCCCCTGGTGGCGCGGCCCGGGCCTGGCCGCGCCAGGGGGTGATGAGGCCGCCTCGGCCGTCGCCTCGACCCCTCCTTCCGCCTACATATACCCTCTGACATGAAAACATCAAGGGTTCGGCGTTTTTCCCAGATAGACTTCCACTGCGCTGCCACCATTAGAAACCGCGATTCGGAACCAGAAACTCCATTCTGGCACCCTGCCGGGATGGGGATTTGGAGGAGATCTTCATCACCATCATCACCGACGTCTCTCCATCAACCATCCATGATTCCCCCATCCATGTGTGAGTAATTCCCGCTGTAGGCGAAGAGGATGGTAGGGATTGGATGAGATCATTCATGTATTTGCTATGAGATTGTTAGGGCATGGTACCTAGTATCTATTGTTAGTGCTTATGACATTGTTGCAACTTGTTGTGCTTTAATGCTTGTCACTTTGGGCCCGAGTGCCATGATCTCAGATCTAAATTTGTTGTTGTTTTATGATGATACTTGTTGTTTATGATCTTACCTGCAAGTTGTATACACATATCATTGTCCGGAACCCGAGGCCCCAAAGTGACAGCAATTGGGATAACCGGAGGAGATGGCTGTGATGTGAGGATCACATGTGTTCACTGAGTGTTAATGCTTTGCTCCGGTACTCTATTAAAAGGAGTACCTTAATTACCAGTAGTTTCCCTTGAGGCCCCGCTGCAAACGGGCTGATAGGACAGAAGATGTCGTGCAAGTTTCTCATTGCGAGCACGTACGACTATTTATGGAACACATGCATATGGTTGTTTAGTACTAGGATGTCGTGATTATTACATGAATTATCTTATCCATGCAACACCCGTACATCCATCCCTATGCCTACAACATTTAATCCTATGGTTTACTATTGATACTGTTACCGTCTTTACTTTATTATTGTTGCTACTATTTTACTACTATCACCACTATAAAACTGTTGCTACTAATAAACCGCTGCGAGCAAGTCTGTTTCCAGGTGCAGCTGAATTGACAACTCATCTATTAAGGCTTATAAATATTCTTTGGCTCCCCTTGTGTCGAATCAATAAATTTGGGTTTTACTTCCCTCGAAGACTGTTGCGATCCCCTATACTTGTGAGTCATCAAGACTATTTTCTGGCGCCGTTGCCAGGGAGCATAGCTTTATTTGTAAGTTCACTTGGAATTCATATTGTTTGCTGCAATTCATTCATCATGGGTAAACCTTGTGATGGAAAGTTTCCTATATTGCCATCCACTACAAGGAGAGGTACGACTCTGAACACCTCTGTTGCTCTTGATTCACCATCTGTGATGAGTAAGTTGCTTACACCACCGCATGCACATGCTACTACTTCTGCTGAGTTTGAAAATGCTTCTGATAATTCTGATGATGCTTCTACTGTGCTTGATGAGAGTGGTTCATTAGGTTCCTTTTTAGAGGCTACAATTGCTAGAACTAAGCAAATGGGAACGCTACTGTTACACCTGCTAGTTCACCTGAGTCTAGGGAATGCCCTAGTGATGATCTTGATGAGGCTTATATTGAGCTAGATGATGCTTTTATTGATGAATTTCATGCTACTAGTGATGCTGGTGCTATTAGAGATCTTCTTGCAAGACGTGATGTTAGATATAAGTTATTCCTGATGCTAAGTTTGCTGCTTCTCCCATAAATATTAGTGATAAGGACTATGATTTCTCTTTCGATTTATCTTACATATCTATTGTTGAGAAAGAACCTTTTTGTGGTACTGAAAATGAGAGTGCTATGGAGCACATGAATGAGCTTTCTTCTTTGAGTAATTTGTTTTCTGATGATACTAAGCTGCGTACTTACTTTGTTGCCAAGATTTTTCCTTTTTCATTGAAAGGCGCAGCTAAAGCTTGGTTTAATAATTTGTCTCCTGGATCTATTAATAGTCCTATTGCTTTGGTTAACGCTTTCTTTCAGAAATATTTTCCTGCTAGTGCTCAATATGCTGCTTTGCGGATTTTTTTTAACTTTGAGTAGGTAAAAGGAGAGAAACTGCCTGAATCTTGGGGAAGGTTTTGTTCTTTAATTAGAGTATTGCCTGGAGGGCCATTACCTAAGAATGAACTCCTTGATATATTTTATAATGGACTAACTGTTGAATCTAAGACATACTTGGATAGTTACGCTAGTTGTGTTTTTAGGAAAAGGACCCCTGCTAAAGCTGAAGCTGAAGAATATATGGCTAAAATAAGCCAGAATTATGATGATTGGACTATGAATGAACCAACACCAGCACCAACACCAGCGCCCATGCCAAAGAAGAGAGGAATGATTGAATTAAATGATGAAGTGATGAGAGAAGCCAAGAAATCTCTTAAGGAGAGGGGTATTAAATTTGAAGATGTGAAGAATCTACCACCTATAGAAGAATTATGTAAGCCAATCCCTCGCTCCTCCACTATTGAGGTACACTCTCTCCAACGCTTTGATAATAGAGATATTCCTTACTTTCAACCTCCTGATCAATGCTTAGATGAGTTTGATAATTTCATTGTTAAGCAAGATAACTTTAATAAAAGAGTTCGGAATCATTTGTTGGAAAATTCTAGAGCTATTAACAAGTTGTAGGATATTGTGGAGAGGACCTCCAATGATGTGAAGATGCTTGTTAAGCATTTTCAAATGGTTCAGACTCAAATTGATTAGCTTACCAAGGTGCAAAAAGATTTGCTAGTTAATGCTTCAAGAGAAAAACAAGCGTGTGAAATACGCACTAGAGGAGGTGCTTCTACTCAGGATCCTTTATATTCCGAAGGACATCCTAAGAGGATCGAGCAGGATTCTAAACATGCTGCAGGTGATGGTATTCCTCCCAAGAAAAAGAACAAGAAGCATAAAACAATTGCAGAATCTTCCAGAACAGGTAAAGATCCTAATAGTATTTCTATTTCTGATGTTGAAACCGAAAGTGGTAATGCTTCTGATAAAGAAGAAGTTGAAGAGGAACCAGAAAAGCTTGCTAAGAATGCAAAGTACACTAAGGAAGACTTCATTGCCAACAAGCATGGTAGTGAGAGACAACCTTGGGTGCAGAAACCAAATCCTTTTCTTGGTAAGAAACATAAATCCAAGGAAGAAGAACACTACAACAGGTTTTGTGAATGGATGAGACCTTTATTTTTGCAAATTCCTTTGACTGATGCTATTAAAATGCCTTCTTATTCAAAGTAAATGAAGGATATTGTTACTAACAAAAGAAAGATTCTTAGTGAGGAAATTTCCACTTTACTTGCTAATTACTCTTTTGATGGTAAAGTTCTGGAGAAGCTTGGAGATCTAGGTTTACCAACTATTCCTTGCCCTATTAAAAATAATTATGTTTGAACTGCTTTGTGTGATTTGGGAGCTGGAGTTAGTGTCATGCCTTTTTCTCTCTACAAGAGACTTGATCTAGAAAAGTTGATATCGACTGATATATCTTTGCAAATGGCTGATAAGTCTACTACTATTCCTGTTGGTATATGTGAGAATGTTCCTGTTCGAGTTGCTAATAATTGTTTGATATTGACTCACTTTGTTGTGTTGGAAATGCCTGAAGATGATAATATGTCTATTATTCTTGGGAGACCTTTTCTAAACACTGCAGGTGCTGTTATTGATTGCAACCAAGGGAAAGTTACTTATAATGTCAATAATAAAGAGCACACGGTCTATTTTCCCAAGAAGATTGATAGAAAATATGCTCTAAACTCAATCAAGAATATTGAGACTATCAAAGTTGGTCAAATTATTTGCTCAAGGCTAAAGCCCAAGGAAGAATATCAAATTCTTATGGTTGGGACTATGCCTATCAAGGTCGAGGTAACATAATCATTTAGTAAAATGCAAAGTTTTACTTCATAGAAAAGTGGTTTGGTAACAAGACTTGATCAACCTTGTTAACAAAGCAGTTTTTGAATGAACGAAACTATGTTTTCACCGCACCGACTTTTCTTTATTCATGCTTCCACCTTGTTCATTTTTGTTTCCGCTGTTTAGTTTCATATTTGAATATCTTAGAGCTGCTGTAGCTTGGTTTGGATTTGCTTTCTATCATTCCATCTTTGTTTTCCCGAGTTTTATTCTCTTATCAATTTCTAAAAAATCCTCGAAAATAAAGTTTCTCAAAAAATTCTAGAAAATTCTTTTTAAATTTTTATGTAAAAAATGGGGCAGAGAGGAACCTAGGATACCTCAGGGGGACCCACCATGCCACCACACTACATGGTGGCGCGGCCAGGGCCAGGCCGCGCCGTGGCCGGGTGAGGGGCTCCCTGGCCCTCCACTTACCTCTCCACCCTCCACTTCACTCTCTCTCCCAAAATATCTCCACACCACAGCTCAAACCTGTGTTCTTGCTGTTCTTCCTCACGATTTTCGATCTCCTTGCTCAGTCCATCTTTGCTGCTGAGATTTGGAGCATTTGTTCTTCGGTATGTGACTCCTTCGATTGTCCAAGTAGAATTTTGTTTAGTGGAGTATTTCTTGAGTATTTTAGCTCTATAGGTGATAGGTTAAATGAGTATACATGCTTGTTCTATTGCTTGAAATGTTATTTTGATGCATGTTAGCCCTCTTGCAACTCCCTATAGTAGTTTCCTTCAATTGTTTGTTTCAAAATCACTTTTTATGAGGTTTGCTTAAAAATTTCAGAAATGGAGGGGAATGGATATCAACTTAGTCAACAAGATTTAGAAGTGCATGAAGTCATGAGAGTCCACCATGAAGAGGGAGTCTTTCCCTCAATCTATCCATGCTCAGTGTTCATGAATGCTGCTGGGATCCTGCAGGACTTCCAAACTCTAATTTCTAATGCAGGATTGGAACATTTTGTTGATGATGAACCTCACCAATATGCTAAACTAACCATGTCTATGGTGCAGGATTTTAGATTCAGTTGGTCCTCATCTAACCCCATGGTTCATTATAAAATTTACAATAAATCTGTGGAATTGCCCTTTGATGTTTTTTGTGCAGCTATTAGAGTACCACAGTGGGGATCACGCGAAAAGATGAGGGAGTGGCACAGGCCATTGATGGACTTATATGAGGAGATTTGCCAAGGAAGAAGCTTCTTAGGAGAGAGTGGTAAAATTCGGAATATTCATTTCCCATCCATTCGATATTTTGCCTACTTTATTACCAAGTGTGTTCTTACTAGGAAGACTACAAGCAAGTTATCCTCTTATGATCTAGCTTTTATTTCAGCTGCTTTGAAATGTGATAGGACTTATAATTTAGGTGCTTTGATAGCTTTCTGTCTTGCTGCCAACCGTGAGAAAGGGGGAGTTTGTGGAGGTCTTATTGCTTCTCGTTTATTAGCTTTGCATGGTGTAGTGCCTCATGATTTAGACCTACAGTTCCCCATAGAGAGGCTTGATCTTAATTCTATGATACATCACAAGTTTGTTTCTCCTCATGCTTGTTTGGACAGCTTGCCGTTTGAGATAACCATTTTCAAGGAATCAGCCTGGAGAGTAGTTAAGACTGATCGATCAGTCCACTTGCCTGCACCTCTTTTATTTAACCTTGATGGCAGGAATGGATGGTCATTCACGGAGGATGAGCTTGACGCGTACATAGAGGAACACCCTCCGCCCGCACACGATGATGGGGAGGCAACCGAAGAGTCGGTCCAGCCCTCCAACACTTGGGAGTTTCCGTACCAGCAGCCTTATTATGATTATGCACCATCTGCTTCAACTTCACGAGAGCCAGGCTACAACCATGCCAATGATGACCCACCAGCTTGGGGTGATTATTGGAGATGGGATTGATCTCCACTTAGGCCAAAAGCCTAAGCTTGGGGGGAGGTACGCCGACGATTCACTCATCTATACATCATATTTTGTCGGTACTTCGTATATCCATGCTTCGCTTTCTTTTCTTTGTTGTTCTTGTTCTTATTTCTACTTTCCAAAACACAAAAAGACCAAAAATATTTCTGTTGTTTCTCTTTGTTTGCCTTTTTAGTTCTCTAGCTTTGGTTTGTTTTGTTTCTCATTTTCGGTTTGGTATTTGAAAAAATCAAAAAAAAAATTGCTTTGTTTGTTGTTTCCTTCTGTTCTTGTTTCAAAATTTGAAAACCCAAAAATATTTGTTGTTCTCTTCCGGTTTTGTAAAGTTTGTTGCAGAGTTCAGTCTCTCATGACTCCATTGGAGCTTGGTTATCACTTCATATTATTCAAGCCACACAAGTGAAAGGCAATAATGATGACATATGACAATTCGAGATGTGGTAAGAGGCTGGTATGAACTCTATTTATTTTCATTTTTGTTCATATACTCATCTATGTGGACGTGCTTAGGCTGTTCATGTAAGGTATATATTATCTAATGGATGCTTTGTAGTCTTGCTCTCATATGATTAGTTCCAATTTACTAATAGTTCATAGCACGTCATGTAGATGTTTGCTTGCATTGTTTTATTCATAAAACGGTATGAATTTGTGGTATCCTCCTCTGAAAAGTTTCATTTGAATTGACTCGGCACATGCTCAAGCATGCATATGACTGAACAAAAAGTCAATTAAGCCTTGATGATTTAGTTTTCCTCAGAGTTCTTGTATCGTTTTTATGCCTATATTAATTTTGTTTTGTCGCAAGCATGATTATGACAAGTTATTGCTCTCTCGATTGTCGCTTCCCAGTCTTTTGCTAGCCTTCACTTGTACTGAGAGGGAATACTTTTTGTGCATCCAACTCCTGAAAACCAAGTAATCCCAAAGAGTCCACTATAAATTCCTATGCATGGTATTTGCAAGCCATTCCAAGTAAATTTTCATGTGCTACCATTCAAAACTTTTATATACTTCTCATTTTGTGCCATTGTTTTTAGCTCATGAGGACGTAGTGGTCAGAATTGCTATCTTCCATATTAAATTAAGTACCCCTCGACTTACATGCTTCATCTGGTCGTCATTAATTTTAGAAGGGAGCTGGTCAGACCATTGTAATCTAAATCTAAAAAAAGAAAAAAGGCACTCCTCCATGGTATGTGAAAGTTGGTGGGCACCCGATGGAATCGGTTAGCCATGGTTTGAGAAAGGAAAAGTGGGGAGGAGTGCCAAGCTTTATAAAAGAGCACCAATGTGCCAATTTTCAAAGAACTCGGAACCGCTCTCACTTGTTTAGTATGGAAGATAGCAAGAACCCATTGCCAGTCGTTGACATGAAACAACCACCTCTCAAAATAAATTTTTGTCTCTGTTTTACAAATGAAAAGCTCTAGCATATGTTAAATCCCTGCTTCCCTCTGCGAAGGGCCTTTCTTTTACTTTTATGTTGAGTCTTTATCTTCTAACTTTAAGCACTTTCTTGAGAGCATGGCTGTCGTTCTTAGTATAATGTGCTTGTCCCAGAACATGGTTAATTGTGGTATAACTTTGATGCTTGTATCTTTGATATTCCTACTTCTAGTCTTCTCTTGAACTTCAGAGGTGCCTTGGCATTTATGTTTTGCCCCACAAATAAAGGCAAGCGGGATACCGCTCTTTCATATCTTATTATGAGTATTACAATCTTGTAACTTCTTATGTTTCATGTTGCTTGTTATTATTGTATTGGCACTCTGTCATAGCTTGCGTAACTATGAGATAACATTAGTTCCATATTTCTTATTATGAATTGCCTGAGTACTTGATCATATAGTGAGAATAAATACATCTTATGAAGCAAATGTGTTCGTGAAAGTTTCTTTTATCGCACTCAGTTGTTAACTGAATTGCTTGAGGACAAGCAATAAGCTAAGCTTGGGGGGAGTTGATACGTCTAAAACATATCTACTTTCCTGAACACTTTTGTTGTTGTTTCTCCTCTAATTTGTGTGTTTTGAATACAACTAATATGGACTAACGTTGTTTTCAGCAGAATTGCCCTGGTATCTTGTTTTTGTGCAGAAATCCAACTTTCACGAAAAATTCCAAAAAATATTGCAAAAATACTATTTTGCCAAAAGACCCACGGAGCTAGAACACGAGATGGAGAGGGGCCACGAGGGGCTCACACCCCCTGGTGACGCGGCCCAGGCCTGGCCGCGCCAGGGGGTGGTGAGGCCGCCTCGGGCCTCGACCCCTCCTTCCGCCTACATATACCCTTTGACCTGAAAACAGTGAGGGTTCGGCGTTTTTCCCAGATAGACTTCCGCTGCGCCGCCACCATCAGAAACCACGATTCGGAACCAGAAACTCCGTTCTGGCACCCTGCCGGGACGGGGATTTGGAGATCTTCATCACCATCATCACCGACGTCTCTCCATCAACCATCCATGATTCCCCCATCCATGTGTGAGTAATTCCCACTGTAGGCGAAGGGGTGGTAGGGATTGAATGAGATCATTCATGTAATTTGCTATGAGATTGTTAGGGCATGGTGCCTAGTAACTATTGTTAGTGCTTATGACATTGTTGCAACTTGTTGTGCTTAATGCTTGTCACTTTGGGCCCGAGTGCCATAATCTCAGATCTGAACTTGTTATTGTTTTATGATGATGCTTGTTATTTATGATCTTACCTGCAAGTTATATACACATATCGTTGTCCAGAACCCGAGGCCCCAAAGTGACAATAATTGGGATAACCGGAGGAGATGCCTGCGATGTGAGGATCACATGTGTTCACTGAGTGTTAATGCTTTGCTCCGGTACTCTATTAAAATGAGTACCTTAATTACTAGTAGTTTCCCTTGAGGCTCCGCTGCAAACGGGCTGGTAGGACAGAAGATGTCGTGCAAGTTTTCCATTGCGAGCACGTATGACTATTTACGGAACACATGCCTATGGTTGTATAGTACTAGGATGTTTTATCTTTATTTATCTGCAATTGCCCATGTCTTGATTATTACATGAATTATCTTATCCATCCAACGCCCGTACATCCATCCCTATGCCTACAATATTTAATCCTACTATTTACTATTGATACTGTTACCGTCTTTACTTTATTATTGTTGCTACTATTTTACTACTGTCGCCACTATAAAACTGTTGCTACTAATAAACCGCTATGAGCAAGTCTGTTTCCAGGTGCAGCTGAATTGACAACTCATCTATTAAGGCTTATAAATATTCTTTGGCTCCCCTTGTGTCGAATCAATAAATTTGGGTTTTACTTCACTCAAAGACTGTTGCGATCCCCTATACTTGTGGGTCATCAGTAGCAAGGTAAAATTGTGTTATGATAGTAAAAAGTGACCGTGGTTTATGGGTTCCCTTGGTATCTCTCTTATTAACATGGTCAAATGAATAAAACACTTATAGAGAAAACAAATGCATTTAACCTTTTATCATAGTTTATGATTCACATAAGGATGGAGATCACACCCTAACTTGGAGATGATGCAACACATTTCCCTAATACTGATATAAGCATGGGCATAACTAGGCACACATAATTTAGGTAGAAAAAAGTATCGCTACCTTGAACATAGGATACAATATTTTTTGTCACTAGAAGGATGGAACAATAGCAAACCATTAGAATTATCCCTATTGGGGTGAACATAGAAAGGAAAAAATCCTTAGTGCATCCCAGACTTTCTATCACTATCTAGTTACTCACTACAAGTACTCCATCTAACGTGCATGCTTCCCCTCTCCTTTCCTAGCATATATATTAGTTTGATCAGAACATGTATATAAGAACGAGGTAATATACATGTACTGATACATAAAACACCTACTGGACTTGCATCTCGTAACTCATCTCATATCAAAAGATCCACCATAAAGGAATTACAAATAGGACCATAATCATGTAGGGTAGCTCATATGGTTCTAATCATGATATTATATAGAGAGGGAGAGAGATCAAGCTACAACCACAAACCCATAGTCTAGAGGTGGACTACTCCCTTCTTATCATGGCGATAATGGTGAAGATGTTGGAGATGTCAAAGGTGCAACCCGGGATGGCTTTGGCAGTGTTTCCCTCTCACATTTTTTATGGTGGAGAAGACTATGTCTAATAGTTTGATCTTTCTATGATGGCATCATCTGTAAGGTGCAAAAAAACAGGACTTATACAGATAATTTAGCTCAAGACGGATGCGCGGGCATTTGAAAAATAAAGGCAATCTGATGGCCCGCTCCTTCAGGTGTCCTCCTTAGTCGCCAATTTTCTAATTTCTTGAAAATGTGATGTGCCAAAAACCTCAGGTCCATATGAGTTCGGCAAGTTACCTAAAAGTCAAAATTACGTAAAATGGAGATTTCGGCTTCACATAGTTCTATACCAAATAAAAGGGGTTTTGTGGGATATCCCATAAAACATTATTTTTAATGTTGGAACATTCTTCTATGGTGCAAATATATGTGTTATTGTTATAATAAACTACAAAAATCATAGATACATTTCCAACGATCATGTGTATCCACATTTAAATAATGAGGACTAAGAAGCACATGATCGCATTCAAAGCTGGAGATGAACCTCACAAATTGAAGAAGTCTCATGGCATCATGTACACTTCAGCCTTCACTAGATTCCGCTAGATCCTAGACTTGCTAGCACCGCCACAACATTCGTTGGTGATACATGTACCATTCCCCTAGCATTGTTGCCACGGCTCACGAAATGTGGAAGCAGAACATCACCTCCCGAGCTGGCATGCCTCGAGTATGAGATAGAGCACACATGCTTGAGGCCGGACGTCGCTCTGATTTTCCACACAACCATAGCTACTCTAGGAAGGAATTCTCGGCCTAGCTTTGCGGATGATGTAAGGATATTTTACCCTCAACCGAAATTTTGGTTCATTATGACACAAGAGTTAAATATGGAATAATGTTACCTACTAGTGGTATACAGAGGTTTTAGTTTGTCATATTGGTGGAAGATGGTTGGAGATCCCTCCCCCCATTTCGTAAAACAAAGGAAAGTTCTGGAATTTCTTTTGGACTTCGCTTTATTTATCTTGAGTTATAGGAAACACCATACTATTAAGAGAAGTGATCTCAATGAGCTTGATGGGGATGTTCTATAGTTCCATAAACACATCCTACCACTAAATATCCCATCACACAAAAGAGTAGAGTTTAGCTTTTTGGATAAATAGATGTTTGAAGTTGAACAACAAAGTTCAGTATGTTTTCCAGTCAGAGCGATTTCTAGACCAACTTTTCTGGTCAAAAAATGATGCCAAGTTCGGTCCACCCAACAATCCGGTGGTTCACTAAAAAGTCGGTTTAGGATCAGTTCGACTGATTTATAAACGAGAATTTTTGGTACAGTTTCCATTTCATCAAAAACCCAACCAGAAATGTCGGTGCTGATTTTGGTTCGATTGAATTGAACCCGACTTTCTTTGTTGCGCTATTTTCAAATGGATAGATTTATCCCTTGTGTTATAATCGACCTTTGTTCCTCCTTGGTCTGGTTAGGTTAACTATTCATTCATATCTTTTGAAGCTCTCTCTCCCTATTATTGCAAACACCATATCTTGTGGACCTCTCGATCCATTCCCGCAACCAAACTTAACTCGATTAGGTGAAAGGAAGAGAAGGTCCCGATCTACAATTCCACCAAACCATATTTTAATCACCCTTGAGTTCATTGATATAGCTTGTTAACTCTTGGGTTTTGTGGGAAACCCTAGAGGTGGCTAGGGTTGCCTGGTGGCTTTTGCCTTGTGGTTTGACCAGTGGAAAGTTTTCGAGGGTTTCGAGACCACCTTAAGGTCTACCACTAGTGGTTGAGCTCCTCTTTATGGAGGAGGATCAAGGAGAAGATGCTGAGCCTTCGTGGCGGTAGGGTACCCTTTGTGGTAACCAACACATATCCAACGGTGATTAGATTCCCCCAAAGGAAGTGAACATCAGGATACATCTTCGTTCCAACATGCCTTGGTTATTTCCATCTGAGCTCTTTTACTTGTGAATTCAAAATTGTGATAGCCATCATGATTGAAGTACTTAATCACATCTTATAGTTATTTTCACTTTAGTGGTTAGGATCACACTTGTTATTCACATAATCTAAAACTTGTTAAAAGAAAAGTAAAATTTTAGAAACCTATTCACCCCCACACCCCCCTTTAGGCTACCATCTCTATCCTTTCAATTGGTATCAGAGCAATGACTCTTTTCAAAGGCTTTAGCACCTTAAGAATAGGATGGGTGACTCTAATGATGAGGATGAAACTAGAACCTATATGGCCAAAGAGGTCAAGATATTGCTAGCTCTTAAAAAGGCTAAACATGATCATGAACTCAGTGATTGTTTTGAACTTTTGGATGCTAAGCTTAAGGAATTAAGTGACAAGAGTGCACCTATTTGCGATGCTTTGGGTTCTCCTAAAGGGAATCTGGAATTGGAGTAAGATCTTCATGGAACTCCTTCTAAGGATGATCATACGAAGGGAAATTATTCCTCTTATCACTCAACTTCTTACACTTATCCTATCCAACAAGATCCAGTGACACATATGAATCCTTCAGGAACCCCCCCCTCCCCCCCCCCCAAGGTTGATGAATATAACTTTTCCTTTTGGAAATCTTCTATGCGCTCTCATCTTCGTAATGTTTGCGTGGATCTTTGGGTGATCATGGAGAACGGCTTTGAGGCTGTCAATGAGAAGTCCATGACACCTCAAGAGAGGAAAGTTGTCAACTAACTCCACCACTCTTGACAAGATTTGCCAAAGCTTGAAGCGTGAAACATATGATCAATATGATCAAGTGGTGAGCATTGATGTCTACACACGCTTCTGTTCTTGTAGACAGCGTTGGGCCTCCAAGTGCAGAGGTTTGTAGAGCAGCAGCAAGTTTCCCTTAAGTGGATCACCCAAGGTTTATCGAACTCAGGGAGGAAGAGGTCAAAGTTATCCCTCTCAAGCAACCCTGCAATTACGATACAAAAAGTCTCTTGTGTCCCCAACACACCCAATACAATTGTCAGATGTATAGGTGTACTAGTTCGGCGAAGAGATAGTGAAATACAAGTAGTAGTGATGATTATAAGTAGCAAATATGGTCTGAAATAAATATCGCTGCGAGCAAACATGTAACAAAACAGTAAGTAAACGGTGTGCAATGCTTGGAAACAAGGCCTAGGGATCATACTTCCACTAGTGGACACACTCCCAACAAATATAACATAATTGAACCAATAGATAACTTCTCTTCACTATGGTACTCTGAATTACTCTCCTATTGAATAACACTAATCATTGCATAGGGCTACGAAGCACTGCTCAAAGTTCATCAAGTACTTGACAAACACCACTCATAGAGATATCCAAATCAAATCACAACTCAAGATAGAAATTATTGCAACTTAGACCAAGTACTAACACGGTGCACACACTGTCAACATTACACCATGAAAGGAGGAATAGATCACTTTAATACTACCATAGTGATAATTATTCTTATAATCCATAAAAGATCACAATCGTAGCCTAGACCAAGTACCACCATGATGCACGCACTGTCACCATTACACCATGGCAGGAGGAATATATTACTTTAATAACACACTAGAGTACACATAATGAAGAAGAGTAACATCTACTTATTCAACATGATACAAAGCTCACGATCACATAAAGATCACATCATGGGAGAGAGAGGTGAACCACATAGCTACCGGTAGAGCCCTCAGCCCCGGGGATGAACTACTCCCTCCTCATCATAGGAGATAGCAAGGTTGATGAAGATGGCGGTGAGGTCGATGGAGACGGCGGAGACGGCGATGGAGACCGATGGAGATGGCTCCGGGGGCACTTCCCCGTCCCGGCAGGGTGCCGGAACAGAGACTTCTATCCCCTGAAATTTGGCTTCGACGGCGGCAGCGCTGCGAAACTGTTCTGGAAATTTCGCCGACTCCTTTAGGGTTTTCCATCCCGAGGCTTCTTATAGGCGAAGGGGCGTCGTCAGGGGGCAGCCAGGGGCTCCTCACACCAGGGTGGCGTGGCCAGGGCCTGGGCCGCGCCACCTATGTGTGCGGGCGGCCTCTGGCCCCCCTTCGGCTCTCTTTTGGTCTTCGGGAAGCTTCCGGGAAAAATAAGACTTCTGGCTTTTGTTTCGTCCAATTCCGAGAATATTTCCTATGTAGCTTTTCTGAAACACAAAAACAACAGAAAACAGGGAACTGGCACTATGGCATCTTGTCAATAGGTTAGTTCCGGAAATCGCATAAAAATGCCACGAAGTGTAACAAAACACAAGGCAAATGGTGCAAAAACAAGCATAGAGCATCAAAAATTATAGATACGTTTGAGACATATCAGCATCCCCAAGCTTAACTCCTGCTCGTCCTCGAGTAGGTAAGTGATAACAAAAGAAATAATTTTTGAGGTGACATGCACCTACACAATCTTGATCATATATGTAAGCATTTGTGAGCTGGGATCATAAGAACTTAAAACATGGGCATGAAGATATAATCTTGACAATAAGAAACTTAGCAACCATGTTGTAAACATGCGAATGAACACAAACAAAAGATCATGAAAATGAAACAATGAAAGTCAAACGTGTGTTCAAATCATAAGGAAAAACATACAAATGGTTTTCAGCTTGTCCTTCAAAGAGAGCAAAACATAAATGCATAGGACACCTTCAAGTTTAAGAGGGCGACTGATTGCCGGGATGATGGCGCCATAAAAGAGTTGGTGCCTAGTTGAATGTCCAGCCCGTTGGGAACCCCAAGAGGAAGGTATGATGAATATAGCAGCAAGATTTTCCCTCAGTTAAGAAACCAAGGTTTAATGTCGATCTTGAAGAGGAGAGACGGCGACGACTGAAGGTGATGCAGACTGGCTTAATAACACTCCAACAAGGGCGCCGTTAACGATACTTGTTGACTCGTCTTTGGCCAATAGCAACACGAAACCTGCACACACACAACCAAGTACTTTGTTCCCAACTTACGATGAGGTTGTCAATCTCACCGGTTTGCTTGAAACAAAGGTTATGAGCGTATCGAGTGGAAAGCAATATAGTATGCGAGTAAAGTAAACAGTGCGAGTAAAGTAAACAGGTGATAGCAATATGATGTAAATAGGACCGGGGTCCACAGTTCACTAGTGGTGTCTCTCCATAGATAAAATAACACATGCTGGGTAAACAAATTACAGTTGGGCAATTGATAGAATAAAGATAAACGTGATATGTCAAGAAGATCACTATGAGATTTACTCTGGGCATTACAACAAAATACATAGACCGCCATCCAACTACATCTATGACTAATAATCCACTCCTGGGGATATCAATCCGAACACCCCAAAAGTATTAAGTTGCGAACAACAGATAATTGCATTAAGCAAAGTGTGTAATGTAAACAAAGCATATGCCCTTGAGCATATGAATGTTGTTTTCTCCCTAGTAGCAATAGCATATCTACCACCTTAGAGGTTTCTGTCACTCCCCCAGGTGAAATAGAGGATGAACCCACTATCGAGCATAAATACCCCCTCTTGGAGTCACTAGCAACTACTCGGCCAAGATAGCTACTAACAACGGAGAGCATGCAAGATCATAAACAACATAGAGATAACAAAAGATATAATTCAGTACAACAACTTAATCATAAATACCAATATTCATCGGATCCCAACAAACCAAACATGTAGAATTACATAACGGTGATCTCAATCATGTAGGGCAGCTCATGAGATCTAAACATGAAGCACATGGTGGAGAAGACAACCATCTAGCTACTGCTATGGACCCATAGTCCAAGGTAGACTACTCACTCATCGCTCCGGAGGCAAGCATGGCGATGAAGAAGACCTCCGGTGGCAATTCCCCTCTCCGGCAGGGTGCCGGGAAGAGCTTCTGGACCCTCCCGATCTTCGGGTCAACGGTGGCGGCGGATCGCGATGTGTTCTGGAAATCTGATCGGGTACTTAGGTTTTTTCCGTCGGGGGGTCTTTATAGGCAAAGGGTCGATGTCAGAGGAGGGACCAGGCGCCCTCACATGGGGGTGGCGCGGGCTAGGGGCTGGCCGCGCCGCCCCTGTGTGTGGGGCCTTGGTGGCCCCCCTCCTACTTCTCTTCGGATCTCTGGAAGCTTCCGGGTAAAATAAGACTTCAGGAACTTGTTTCGTCCAATTCTGAGAATATTTCCTGTGTATCACTTCTGAAACACAAAAACAGCAGAAAACAGGAAACTGGCACTGTGGCACTTGTTAATAGGTTAGTTCCTGAAAATGCATAAAAGTGCCACTAAGTGTAACGAAACAATAGGCAAATGGTGTAAAAACAAGCATGGAGCATCAAAAATTATAGATACGTTTGAGACGTATCAAGTATCCCCAAGCTTAACTCCTGCTCGTCCTCGAGTAGGTAAGTGATAACAAAAGAATAATTTTTGAGGTGACATGCACCTACACAATCTTGATCATATATGTAAGCATTTGTGAGCTGGGATCATAAGAACTTAAAACATGGGCATGAAGATATAATCATGACAATAAGAACTTAGCAACCATGTTGTAAACACGAAAATGAACACAAACAAAAGATCATGACAATGAAACAATGAAAGTCAAACGTGTGTTCAAATCATAAGGAAAAACATACAAATGGTTTTCAGCTTGTCCTTCAAAGAGAGCAAAACATAAATGCATAGGACACCTTCAAGTTTAAGAGGGCGACTAGATACAAATAATTTAAGAACAAGTGAAACCAATCATCATGAATCAATCAATGAACTTTGGGACAATGCATATCACACTAAGAATGACAACTATGCTCTCTTAATGGTGCATAAAGAAAGAAGGTGGTGACTCAACATAAAAGTAAAAGAAAGGCCCTTCGCAGAGGGAAGCAGTGATTGCAAGTGCTAGAGCTTTTCATTTGTAAAACAGAGAGATAAAAATTGGTTTTTGAGAGGTGGTTGTCTTTGTCAATGACTGGCAATGGGGTTCTTACTATCTTCCATACAAAAATGAAGCAAGTTTTTGAGAGAGAGATTGGCACTTTTGTGCTCTTTTATAAAGCTTGGCACTCCTCCCCACCTTTTTTTCTTTCACAAACCATGCCTAACCGATTCCATCGGGTGCCCACCAACATTCACTTTCCATGGAGGAGTGCCTTTTTTCTTTCTTTTTCTCTTTTTTTTTTCTTTTTGGAATAAACAATATGGAAGATAGCAAATCCGACCACTACGTCCCCATGAGCTGAAAACAGTGTCACAAAACGAGAAGTGTTTTGAAGGTTTTTGAAAGGTAGCACATGAAAATTTACTTTGGAATGGCTTACAAATACCATGCATAGGAGTTTATAGTGGACACAATGGCAAACTTTGGCTTTTAGGAGTTGGATGCACGAGTAGAGCTCATACTCAGTACAAGGCGAGGGCTAGCAAAAGACTGGGAGCGACCAACTAAGAGAGCAATAATGGCCATAATCATGCAAAGCGACAAAGCGACATTAAAAGAAGCATAAGATGGCATCAAAAGTCAAAAACTAAATGATCATGAAGGCTATTGGCGACTTTGTAAGAGTCTAACATGTGTGAGCATGCGCCAAGTCAACCCAAATAAAGCATCAAGGAGAAAACCAAAATAATGCTTCCATACAATAAAAACAACGCATGATTTTTTCAAAGGCTCATTAAGCAATCTCAGTTATTTGAGACAAGTCATGCTACAGCAAAACCACTAAGCATACTATCAAAAAGACATCAAGCATGACATGAAAAAGCCTAAGCCGCAGTCTACACAAGCTCCTTCTTGTACCACTATTTTGCTCAAAGCTTTTTCTCTTTTCCAACACCAATTGAAATTTTTATAAACACCTCTTTTGATGAAAACCAATAAAGATCAGAGGCAAAAATACACCTTGATGAAAAGATATGACAAGGTCTGAACGCAAATCAAGGCGAAAACGAAAACCAAAAGCAGCAGCAGAAAAAGTAGAACGCTCGATTTTTAATAAGAATGAAAACTAGAGCGTTCTTTGCAAATGAAAACGAGTACATCTCCTCCAAAGGAAATTTGTTGGGGTCCAACCATTTATTGCAGCAAACAAACAAACCTAACCAACTAAGAAAACTAAAACAACTGACGCTCCAAGAAAAACACATAGTGCATGAAGCAATAAAAATATAATGTTTTGAAAGGTGACCTGATTTTTGCCGATGAAGAAGGGGTGCCTCGGGGGCATCCCCAAGCTTTGACGCTTGTAATTCTTGGATATTTCTTGGGGTGATGCATGGGCATCCCCAAACTTGAGCTTTTGTCCATTCTTCAACTCATCTCATCATTCTCCAGTCCCTACACTTGAAAACGTCCTTCATACAAAACTAAACACAATTCTATTAGCAACATTAGTGCAAGCATAACATATAATAAATCCTCTATTTGCTTCAGGTTTCAACTCAAAACCACCACATATATAGCACATACTACTGTAGCAACCTTCCCAAAAGTTCCGTGATCAAAAGAACTCAAAAGAAAGCGATAAAGTGGCAAACACAAATATTGGCAGAAATCTGTCAAAACTGAACAGCTGACAAAGGTCGAATTTTTGAGAGATTTTCTGTTGCTCAAATCAAAAAGTGTTCAACTAACAAAAGTTTGGATATAACCTGGGGCATATGCACAAGAAATCGCAGGTTCAAAAGATAAACAGATAATTTATACGAATCTTTACGGTGCAGCACTGAAAACAGTTTCAGGACAGCAACATCCCCAAATCTTTACCTCACTCAAATTAGAGGCTTCTCTTGGCACAAAAACGAAATAAACAAGATAAGAAGCGGTCATTACAGTAGTAATGACTTCCAAGACTCAAATAAAAGAAAAAGTACTGAAAAGAAAACATTGGGTTTTCTCCCAAGAGTGTTTTTCTTTAACGCCTTTGAGCTAGGCGCAGAAAATTGCGAATCAAGTAATATCAAGTGATGAAGCATCAAGCTCATAATTTGCTCTAAGAATAGAGTCAAAAAGTAATTTCTTTCGTTTCCTAGGGAAGTGTTCCATACCTTTCTTTAGTGGGAATTGATACTTGATAGTGCCTTCCCTCATATCAATGATAGCACCTACAGTTCGAAGAAAGGGTCTTCCCAAAATAATAGGACATGAAGCATGGCATTCAACGTCCATAACAAGAAAATCAACAGGAACAAGGTTATTGTTAACCACAATAAGAACATCATTAATCCTTCCCAAAGGTTTCTTCTTAGCAACATCAGCAATAGGAACATCAAAATAACACTTTTCAAGCGGTGGTAAATCAAGCATGTCATAAATCTTTCTAGGCATGATAGAAATACTAGCACCTAGATCACATAAAGCATGGCAATCATAACCATTAACATGCATATCAATGATGGGTTCCCAACCATCTTCTAACTTCTTGGGAACAGAGGCTTTTTGCTTCAACTTTTCATCCCTAATTTTTATGAGAGCATTGGTAATATGCTTAGTAAAAGCAATATTTAAAGAACTAGCATTGGGAGTCAAAGCAAGCTTTTGCAAGAACAAAATTACTTCAGATATATTGCAGCCATCAACATCAAAATCATTAAAAGAAGTAGAGCTATCATCTCCCACACTCCAAAAAATTTCAGCACTCTTTTGAGAAAAAGTTTTGGCAGTTTTAGGCTTTTTAACACAAGGAGTGGGAGTTTTCTCTACACCAATCAAAGTAAGAGGATTACTACCAGTAGGAGCAACATCATTAGAGGTAGTAATGGTGCATACCTTCATCTCTCTAGCCATCTCATCTTCTCTTTCCCACCTGGCATGCAATTCCGCTAACAATCTAATATTTTCATCAATTCCAACTTGGATAGCATTAGCGGTAGCAAAAACATTGTTCTCTTTCACATCATTAGGCAACACTTTTAATTTCAGAAGTTCAACATCATGAGCAAGGCTATCAACTTTAGAAGCGAGAATATCAATTTTGCCTAACTTTTCCTCAACAGACTTGTTAAAAGCAGTTTGCTTACCGATGAAGTCCTTGAGCATTACCTCAAGCTCGGAGGGTGCGGCCCTAGTGTTGTTGTAGGAGTTACCATAACCATTACCATTGGTAGAAGGATACGGCCTATAATTGTTACTAGCAAAATTGTTCCTATAAGCATTGTTGTTAAAATTATTGTTTCTAATGAAATTCACATCAACTTGCTCTTCTTGAGCAACCAGAGAGGCCAAAGGAACATTATTAGGATCAACATGAGTCCTATCATTAGCAAGCATAGCCATAATGGTATCAATCTTATCATTCAAGGAAGAGGTTTCCTCAACAGAATTTACCTTCTTACCTTGTGGAGCTCTCTCGGTGTGCCATTCGGAATAATTTACCATCATGTTGTCGAGTAACTTTGATGCGGCGCCCAAGGTAAGGGTCATAAAAGTGCCTCCAGCAGTTGAATCAAGTAGATTCCTTGAAGAAAAATTCAGTCCTGCATAAAAAGTTTGGATAATCATCCAAGTAGTCAGTCCATGAGTGGGGCAATTCTTTATCATAGATTTTATTCTTTCCCAAGCTTGAGCAACATGTTCATTATCAAACTGAGTAAACTTCATAATATTGCTACGCAGAGATATAATCTTAGCAGGAGGATACTATCTACCAATAAAAGCATCCTTACACTTAGCCCATGAATCAATACTATTCTTAGTCAAAGACAGCAACCAATCTTTAGCTTTTCCTCTCAAAGAAAAAGGAAACAGTTTGAGCTTAATAATATCACTATCAACATCCTTATATTTCTGTATCTCACATAGCTCAACAAAATTGTTGAGATGAGCTGCAGCATCTTCAGTACTAGCACCAGAAAATTGCTCTTTCATAACAAGGTTCAATAAAGCAGGCTTAATCTCATAAAAGTTTGCAGCAGTAGCAGGTGGTGCAATAGGAGTGCAGATAAAATCACCATTTTTTGTGCTAGTAAAGTCACACAACTTGGTGTTTTCAGGATTGGCCATTTCAGCAAAATGAAAGTAAACAAGTAAAAATAGCTACCAAGGATTCTAATTTTTTTGGGTTTTTGATATAAAAACGATGCAGGTAAAATAAATAAAGTAAAGCAAAGCAATAACAAAGTAAAGGATGTGTGTGCGAAAAACTCCCCTCGCAGAAGTCTTCTCTTCCTCCCCGGCAACGGCGCCAGAAAAGAGCTTGATTGCAGGGATGATGGCGCCAGAAAAGAGTTGGTGCCTAGTTGAATGTCCAGCCCGTTGGGAACCCCAAGAGGAAGGTATGATGAATACAACAGCAAGATTTTCCCTCAGTTAAGAAACCAAGGTTTAATGTCGATCTTGAAGAGGAGAGACGGCGACGACTGAAGGTGATGCAGACTGGCTTAATAACACTCCAACAAGGGCGCCGTTAACGATACTTGTTGACTCGTCTTTGGCCAATAGCAACACGAAACCTGCACACACACAACCAAGTACTTTGTTCCCAACTTACGATGAGGTTGTCAATCTCACCGGTTTGCTTGAAACAAAGGTTATGAGCGTATCGAGTGGAAAGCAATATAGTATGCGAGTAAAGTAAACAGTGCGAGTAAAGTAAACAGGTGATAGCAATATGATGTAAATAGGACCGGGGTCCACAGTTCACTAGTGGTGTCTCTCCATAGATAAAATAACACATGTTGGGCAAACAAATTACAGTTGGGCAATTGATAGAATAAAGATAAACGTGATATGTCAAGAAGATCACTATGAGATTTACTCTGGGCATTACAACAAAATACATAGACCGCCATCCAACTGCATCTATGACTAATAATCCACTCCCGGGGATATCAATCCGAACACCCCAAAAGTATTAAGTTGCGAACAACAGATAATTGCATTAAGCAAAGTGTGTAATGTAAACAAAGCATATGCCCTTGAGCATATGAATGTTGTTTTCTCCCTAGTAGCAATAGCATATCTACCACCTTAGAGGTTTCTGTCACTCCCCCAGGTGAAATAGAGGCATGAACCCACTATCGAGCATAAATACCCCCTCTTGGAGTCACTAGCAACTACTCGGCCAAGATAGCTACTAACAACGGAGAGCATGCAAGATCATAAACAACATAGAGATAACAAAAGATATAATTTAGTACAGCAACTTAATCATAAACACCAATATTCATCGGATCCCAACAAACCAAACATGTAGAATTACATAACGGTGATCTCAATCATGTAGGGCAGCTCATGAGATCTAAACATGAAGCACATGGTGGAGAAGACAACCATCTAGCTACTGCTATGGACCCATAGTCCAAGGTAGACTACTCACTCATCGCTCCGGAGGCAAGCATGGCGATGAAGAATACCTCCAGTGGCGATTCCCCTCTCCGGCAGGGTGCCGGGAAGAGCTTCTGGACCCTCCCGATCTTCGGGTCGACAGTGGCGGCGGATCGCGATGTGTTCTGGAAATCTGATCGGGTACTTAGGTTTTTTCCGTCGGGGGGTCTTTATAGGCGAAGGGTTGATGTCAGAGGAGGGACCAGGCGCCCTCACATGGGGGTGGCGCGGGCTAGGGGCTGGCCGCGCCGCCCCTGTGTGTGGGGCCTTGGTGGCCCCCCTCCTACTTCTCTTCGGATCTCTGGAAGCTTCCGGGTAAAATAAGACTTCAGGAACTTGTTTCGTCCAATTCTGAGAATATTTCCTGTGTATCACTTCTGAAACACAAAAACAGCAGAAAACAGGAAACTGGCACTGTGGCACTTGTTAATAGGTTAGTTCCTGAAAATGCATAAAAGTGCCACTAAGTGTAACGAAACAATAGGCAAATGGTGTAAAAACAAGCATGGAGCATCAAAAATTATAGATACGTTTGAGACGTATCAGTGACTAGATACAAATAATTTAAGAACAAGTGAAACCAACAATATGAATCAATCAATGAAAACTTTGGGACAATGCACATTATACTAAGAATGACAACTATGCTCTCTTATGGTGCATAAAGATAGAAGGTGGTGACTCAACATAAAAGTAGAAGACAGGCCCTTCGCAGAGGGAAGCAGTGATTGCAAGTTTTATAACCTTCAAAAATTATGGTACTTACCGGCTTTGAGCTCTCATTGCCCCCATCATAAGCATCTTGAATGGTTAAAGTTAATGCGAGAACAATTATGATGCATATGCTTGACAAATCATAAGTTGAAAACCTCGTGCCCCATGAATACGAGTACCCAAACCTCATGCTACTTTACTTAGAGTCCCAAGCAAGGCACTTGTCATTGTAAATATATGCATATCATTGAGAACCGCCAATGGGGTACCTCCGTGCCCGATAACATGGAACAAGCCCACACCAAAATGACAGGACAAGCAGACAATGAACACCTCGACATCTCTTTTATTTGCCTTTTGTTTAGCTTTTTATTGTGAGATGCGTCATCGAATGTTCACCATGGGTATGCTGCAAATTTCCACCATGAATTATGCATGGCTTAGATTAGCGGCCCGGTGTTTCCCTAACACATATAAAAACTCCATGATCCCCACAAGATTCCCAATTCATTTCACACTGCGGGCATCCATAAACAAAAGAACATGATATCAACTCAAATAAGAAGTGCAATGTTGAAAGCTTGCCCATGACTGCATGGCTGGGCTAGTCTCCAACTTACAACTTGCAAGCATAACAACTCAACATAAGAGACCACAATGTCAAATTTTTAAGAACAGGAAAAGTAAAGTGTGCCTTCCGGTTCGTGAGAGCTTTACTGACCGAATTTCGCATAACACTGGTAAGAGTTTAATTTGAAGAGAAAATAAAAGAAAGTCAAATTTACTTGGAATAGCAAATTGCTAGTAGGTATGTATGGTGGACACTTTGGAAAACTTTGGCTTTTAGGAGTTGGATGCACGAGTAGAGCTCATACTCAGTACAAGGCGAGGGCTAGTAAAAGACTGGGAGCGACCAACTAAGAGAGCAATAATGGCCATAATTATGCAAAGCGACAAAGCGACATTAAAAGAAGCATAAGATGGCATTAAAAGTCAAAAACTAAATGATCATGAAGGCTATTGGCGACTTTGTAAGAGTCTAACATGTGTAAGCATGCGCCACGTCAACCCAAATAAAGCATCAAGGAGAAAACCAAAATAATGCTTCCATATAATAAAAACAACGCATGATTTTTTTTCAAAGGCTCATTAAGCAATCTCAGTTATTTGAGACAAGTCATGCTACAGCAAAACCACTAAGCATACTATCAAAAAGACATCAAGCATGACATGAAAAAGCCTAAGCCGCAGTCTACACAAGCTCCTTCTTGTACCACTTTTTTGCATAAAGCTTTTTCTCTTTTCCAACACCATTTGAAATTTTTTGAAGACACCTCTTTTGATGAAAACCAATAAAGATCAGAGGCAAAAATACACCTTGATGAAAAGATATGACAAGATCTGAACGCAAATCAAGGCGAAAATCAAAAGCTAAACGCAGTAGCAGAAAAAGAGAACACTCGTTGAACGATAAGAGTGAAAACTAGAGTGTTCTTGGCAAATGAAAAGCGAGTTCATCTCCTCCAAAAGAAACATGATGTGATCTAACCATTTATTGCAGCAAACCAATCAAAAGAAAAATGAAAACAAAAACAACTGACGCTCCAAGAAAAACGCATAATGCATGAAGTAATAAAAATATAGTGTCTTGAAAGGTGACCTAATTTTTGCCGATGAAGAAGGGGGTGCCTCGGGGGCATCCCCAAGCTTTGATGCTTGTAATTCTTGCATATTTCTTGGGTTGATGCATGGGCATCCCCAAGCTTGAGCTTTTGTCTATTCTTCAACTCATCTCATCATTCTCCAACCCCTACACTTGAAAACTTCCTTCATACAAAACTAAACACAATTCTATTAGCAACATTAGTGTAGCATAATATATAATCAGCCTCTTTTTGCTTCAGGTTTCAACTCAAAACCACCACATATAAAGCATATACTACTGTAGCAACTTCCCCAAAAGTTCTGTGATCAAAAGAACTCAAAAAGAAAGCAATAAAGCGGCAAAAACAAATATTGGCAGAAATCTGTCAAAACAGAACAGCTGATAAATGTCAAATTTTTGAGGGGTTTTCTGTTGCTCACATCAAAAAGTGTTCAACTAATGAAAGTTTGAATATAACCTGGGGCATATGCACAAGAAATCGCAGGTCCAAAAGATATACAGAGAATTTATACGAATTTTTATGGTGCAGCACCAAAAACTGTTTCAGGACAGCAACATTCTCAAATCTTACCTCACTCAAATTAGAGGCTTCTCTTGGCACAAAAATGAAATAAAAGGATAAGGAGCGGTTATTACAGTAGTAATAACTTTCAAGACTCAAATAAAAGAAAAAGTACTGAAAATAAAACAATGGGTTATCTCCCAAGAGTGCTTTTCTTTAACGCCTTTGAGCTAGGCGCAGTAATTTGCAAAGATGCTCATGTGGGCGCCATATAAGAGCTTGAGGCAAAGGCGCCATATAGGAACTTAAAGCAATAGAGAGCATCAAAAAGCAAGTATGGAACACATTTAAATCTAAACCACTTCCTATGAAAAATAGTCTTGTAAAGAGACAAGTCATAAAAGCGCAAAGCAAAAAGCATAGGAAGGCAAAACAAGTACAACTTCAAGAATTGCAACATAAAGAGGGGAAACTTAATTTTGTTGAGATCCATCAAACCATGTTTCCCTCTCTCTCATAATAACTTTCAGTAGCATCATGAATAGAACTAACAATATAACTATCACATAAAGCTTCTCTATCATGAGCCACATGCATAAAAGAATTAATACTCACCATAGGAACAATAGTAGTAGGAGCAGATTCAACAGAATAATTATTCTCATCACCATAATCATCATAAATAGGAGGCATATTGTAATCATAACTAATTTTATCCTCAAAAGTAGGTGAACTGAAAATATTATACTCATCATCATAACTATCATAAACTAGAGGTTTAGTATCATCACAAGCTAAAGAACAGCTATTTCGCAAAGCATATTCTTCAAACATATCATCATAAGGAGGAACATCACATATGACAGATAAAATATCATCAGAGCAAATTTTCTCCACTAAAGCTGGGGAACTAAAAATATCATGCTTAACAAAACCAGCTTCCCCAAGCTTAGACTTTTCTATAGCATTAGCAACAACGGTGTTCAAAGCATCTACTATATACTAAAAGCACAATACGGAGGTCTAAAATAGAGGCACCACGTTAATCCACATCATTAGAATTATTTTAGCTGTTAGATCTGTAATTTACGGCTAGATTTTAACGATGATTGCGTAACTTTACTATGGACACGTGTATAACCCGTACACGGCCAAAACATTTTTTTTGTGTTCAGCCGTAGTACTTAATTACACGTGCAAGGTAAAGGCCAATGTACAATTTAAATAAAAAAAAGTATCCGATGGCACGTGCAAAGCAAGGCTTGGTACAGATTGGGAAAAAAATTAATCATTGCTCATTGCATTGCACCGAGTACATACGTGACTCTACTTTTTTTTTAAATTCAAGCCGGTCTCCATTGTACTAGCTCAGTGCAGCGAGTCAATCCGCAACTCTTTTTTCTAATTCACCTAGTACAAAGGAACGTTTTAGTTGTACTACTAATAGCTTGAACTTCTTTTTAGTTGATTTAAAGTTAAATAAATGTCCGACCTAAACCAACGGCATGCAAGCTAAACGTTGTGAACCTAAATCTCCAATCCAGCAATAAATAAGGAACTCCAGTTTTCCAAATTTAAAACTTACATATAATAGAAAAAAATAAACGAAATAGAAATGATTTTATATATAAATTAACGTGTTCTGGTGTGTCCTGAAATAAGACCAACCCAACACGGTTCAAGGCTGCCGTGCATGCGCTGAAGTCATTAATGATCAATACTCCTTTTGTAAATATATGCAATTTCTAAGAAATGTGATATCTTACTTTTCTATTATTGACTATTGATAGATTTTAAAATATGTATATCAACAAAATAAAATTTGTACCATTAAATTTTTGTTGAATATGTTAAACACAAAAGAAAAATATATACATACATATATTTATGTACAAACAAATAATTAAAAGATGATTATTTGTTGTTCTCACGTTTGCACGCGATGTTCTTATGAGAGGAAGAAAATTGAATTTCAATCATGATATGAGGTCTTTTTTTGTTACAAATGCAAAAATAATTCAAAATGAAGATATAACACCTTTTTTTGTTACAAATGCCAAAATTATTCAGAAAGAAGATTGAATGTCCAATGATCTTATTTGTGCATACATTAAGCATGGTTGTATACCTGCTACAGTAATGCTCTACATTTTGCTATAACATAACACACTCAAATTATGGAAAATAATTCCTGATTTATTCTAATCAATATAAAGCCTTATATATGGATATGTCATCCCAAAAGTTCAACCATACATTGGCTTAAGCCAAGGGATTCTCAAAAATAAAATAGTATCAATCTCCAGATCGATTCAAAAGGAATTGTCAAAATTGCATCTTCGGACCGTGCCTATTTTTGCATACTATACCCAAGTAATGACATGAATAAATATGTGGATGAGGTAAAATGGAATCTCACATTATTTACGTGTCCTACCAATAATGTTGTTTTTTTAGTTGTCTCATGTTCAACACATTGGAGAATATGTTCACCCCAAAATATTTATGAGAAACTATATTTTTATTCTAAATAAGATCAAACAACAAAAAAAATTCAAGGATGCACACAACCAATTAATTAAACAGAAAAGAATGGCAATCAACTGTCCATTCCTAGAGAACATCAACATGAATCAATGATTTTTAGTTTAAGCTTCCTCCGAAGTGACGTTTCCTAACACGAAGCACACGCACACCCTTTGTTGTTGCCTCTGATCGTTGAAGTGAATATCAAGGACTTCCACCAAGAGCTACATCAATATAAATGTATTTTGGTACTAACATACCGTAAAAATCTGTAAGACTGTGAGTGTATATATTTCTGAGGCACATAACGATTTTCCCTCGCATTCACGAGGGCCGCTGTGCTAGTTAGCAGTAATAAGAGGAGGCCGGCGGAGTGCGGCTAAATGGAGGGCGGACTAGCCTGTTTATTCTAAAATTTTGAAAACAACATTTTAACGTTTCAGAAAATATGGACAAAAATACTACATGTAGGCAATGATTTATTATACAAGTGTGCAAAAAATCAGTACGGAATAATTGGTATTTTGAAATGTGAAAGACCGACAAAATTGTAGATCTGAAGTAGTGAATAGTGTAACTTTTCATATTTCCAAAATTTGTCGGATATTATTATTTTTGTGTAACCTATAAACTCCTCCTCACGTCTAGGCTATTTCAGTCCTTAGCGTGGGTTCGGTGCCGGTTGCAAGATCTTTTTCTTCTATTTTTAATGGGCAAGGTCTCCAATTCGGGACCTCTTGGCTCAGAAAGTACTGATACACTAGCTAACTCAACTAAAAATCTGAACTGATGGAAAGAACATATACAATATATTTATATCTAACAAGTATATGCATTGAGATTTTGCAGATTTGTAGAATACGTAATTGAGAATATCTAAGACATTTCTAGAAACTTTTTAAACTTCGAAATCTTGCTTTTGAATTTAAAGAAAATACCAGGCTGAATGTATAGTCTCTCGCGTGCGCTCGCATCGGTCATTCCATGCTTGCTTTCTAGTGGCGCGGCGCACGGCGCGCGGCGCACTGCCATGCCCAGCCGTATGGACATGCATGGGCGTTTCTTTGCCCTTGGCAACGGTGCCATCCGTCTCAGGAGTCAGGTGTCAGCCAAACCAGTGGCCCCTATACAATCGCACTGTATGTTTGACCCACAGGGTTCCACCGTACGTATTACGTACGTACAATATTATTCCCTTTTTATACGCGCATGGATACTCATTTTTCAATTTTTTTGAAAACACCATATAACATAAACGCTTACAAACACGCACATAACTCACCCCTATGAACACACGCACGCACACCCTACACCTATGAGCACCATCGAAGGACTGAGCCGGCAGATCTTGAGATTGACGTCACCTACCACTGAAAGAATAGCGCCGGACAATTCTGAAATAAATTTAAGTAAATGCAAATGCTCATGTCAAGTCTAGGACTTGAACTAGGGTTGGCTGGTTAACCCAACCACTAGAGCCAAGCTCCGTTCGCTTTTCATTCTATCTTTGAAGTGGTCTCGTTATAAAAATATTTCTTTCGATCGAAAATAAGTGTTGATGACTTAGTACAAAATATCTGCAAGTTATATGACTTAGTATAAACTTATTTCCGATCGAAGGGAGCAACTAAATATATTGTTATGTGATTAACAGCAATTAAGTATACATAATCATGTGCATTACCCCGACAGGTTGAATTTTCTTACTACCGTTATTTTCGCCTGTGTGTTGTCTGCAGTTTGCTGTTCAGTTTTAATTCTTTCATTCACTTCTCTATGTCTGGGATCCACTGGACGCTGGCGTTGCTCAATTATTATATGCAGAGGACTACACTTGCTGACTGCTGAGACTTGCCAAATTTATCTACTGGGTTAATGTGAAAATCTGAGAATTAACATCATATATCATGCCGACAACCATATATAAAGATGTGTTCCTCAATTTTTAATGTATATTGTCAGTGTTCCTCATGCTGTTCAGTCGTTGGTGCAGGAAGTAGCACTTGACACACCAATTTGACCCGATTCCATCGGGCTCGGGCACCAAATACATTATTGGCCCTCGAAGGTGTCCAGCATCTCAGAATACAAAAGGAAATGTCGGATGGGAACAACGCGAAACTTGTGCGTCGAATCCAATGAGCATGGAATGATGCAAGAGTTTTGTACTTGGCAATAAAATGTGAAGCTGCAAGCTACTCAAGCAGCAAAGGTAAGTACTATCTGCAGTACTTCTTGGATGCTATCGAGCCAGCATTTTCGATCTTTAACTTCGTCATCCATGGCAGGCATTTATAGTGACGGGTACACATGAATAGCATCACGAAACCCACAAGACCACAGATCGTCAACGTTGATTAATCCGACTGAACTTTACAACTTAAGGTATGTCTTCTTACCTTGAGTGATATTTTTAATTACGGTACTGCTAGTGCCAAAATATGTGGTTCCATAGTATGGAACTCTAAACTCCATTGTCCGAGTGCTTGATGGAGAAAATCATAATTTTTTGTCTTTTATCCAAACAGACCGGATTGCATTATTATTAGTATATATCTTGCTAAAATGTAGTTTCTTATTGATATGTACTCTATTGTCTGAGTACAACTTAGTGAACGCAGAGTAATTGAGAAGAAAACATTCTTTTAGGCCTTCACGTCATCAATATCAGAGTAGAAAGACGTTACACAATGGACAAAAATGATATGTATCTATATACCAAGAAGTCTTAACTAAGAGAAAGCAAATCTCCTTTTGTCATTTCTCTCTATTCTAACTCAGCAGTTATCCTACATGTTATTTCGAAGAGAGCTCTTTTTAGATGCCCTACCCTTGCCCATTAGAGATAAGATAAGACTTGATTCTGGGCTGTTGATTGATGAAGATTAGCTTTTGCCTTTACAAGAAATATTTGTAACAAGTAAAACGAGGCATATTTTGTAAGGGTTTTATTAGCAGGGACTTCATCCAAAGCAAATGGTACTCCACTTTCTCCACAAAAGAACATAGTAGAACCTAACGGTTGACATCCAGAAAAAAATATCTTCCAATTAATTTACATGAATTGAAGCATTTCATACCCAATTTTTTTGGAGAATTCCACCGATCTATTAATAATCATCAACAACAATGCAAAAAGTTCTAAAAGTAACAAGAATTACAAATAGGTCACTGGACCACCTACCGACAACTACAAACACTAGCACAAGACGAAGACGCGCCGCCATCCTCGTCCCTCTATCACCGGATCCGAACAAAGCTTGTCGTAGTAAAGCTTGTTGTAGTAGATAGACGGGAAGTCATCGTGCTAAGACCCCAAAGGACTAACGCACCAGAGGAGCAACCATTGCAAATGATGACAAGTTATATTGAGTATGTCATAAAAGAGTGAGTACCAACCAAACCACGCTTGCCTTCTATTGTTTTCCCAAATCTATATTTAGCTGATATTTATAGAGAAATTCTAGATGAAATCAACATAATCATTGAAAATTTATGTCATGTCTGCAAATTCTTTCACATATCCTATATTTTCTCTTTTATGAGGATCCCAAAAGCACAACTGAGATTTTATGTTTCTTAAAAATTGTAAGCACTCACCTCGGCATGGAACCTCAACTCTGTTTTCAATTGCTTGAAATTTTACTCCATATAACTAAACCTATCATAGTTAGATTTTTCTAAAACATTGTAATATGTTAGGGTTATATCACAATGTTAATTAAACCGAGAGATATGGAATAAAGCATGCAATCAAAAACATAGGGTAGAACCTTTGGAATGGAAGCCTTCCTGAAGGGCCACGAATGCACATCCATGAAGTGTGGTTCTAGAGAAATAATGTGTCAATGCTCGCTCCGCCCACTCGGCCAAGTTATGTTGCCATCGTCTCATCTACGTAAATTCATAGGGAAAAATGAAAGAGAGGGCAAATATAATCCAAAAAGGACGCATTTCCTAAATGTAATATCTGGTGTAGCATTTGCTACTAGTCGTGATGATATCAACTGGCTTTAGTAGCAACCGCAGAGTTTACAACGTGTAGAATAACAACACTAGCAAAAAAACGCACACTATCCTCTAGAGAGTTCGATTGCACCTGTCGTCCCCTTCCACACCTTGTAGACACCTCGCACCTAAAAAAAGTGTTGAGCAGGCAAAACTCCGATGTAACCTTTGGCAAGGTTAACTCTTATAACGAGTTGCTAGACATGGTATTTTGGTTTAGCCGTTTGATTACACGAATGCGAGTGGGGAAATTCATGTGAATAGCTAATTGTATTTCATGCAAGCACGTTGGGCCTATGGTACGACTGCTGGGAACTTGTTAGCTGTATTATGTCACCTATATTGGCTGAAAATAGCAACTTGATGACATATACGGTATTCATAATTAATTCAAGATAAGTACTTCTAGTTCATACTAACAACACTATTAGCATGCAAATTAAGCTCCAAAGGTTTTTCAATTTTCTCTTCAAACACTTCATATATAAACTCAGGAAAAAGACTAAAGAACTCTTTGTTTTCCATTAAGCCTAACTAGTGAAAATAAAAACAAGAAACAAAAAGATATAATTGCAGAATCTAAAGGAAATAACTTCGAGCACTCACACAGGAGGATGCGAGTACCTTTTACCTTACCTCCCCGGCAACGGCGCCAGAAAAGAGCTTGCTAGCGTTTGATGGCGCCCAGTTGACGAGGGAGATTATTCTTCTGCGTTCCCCGGCAACGGCGCCAGAAAAGAGCTTGATGTCTACACACGCTTCTGTTCTTGTAGACATCGTTGGGCCTCCAAGTGCAGAGGTTTGTAGAGCATCAGCAAGTTTCCCTTAAGTGGATCACCCAAGGTTTATCGAACTCAGGGAGGAAGAGGTCAAAGTTATCCCTCTCAAGCAACCCTGCAATTACGATACAGAAAGTCTCTTGTGTCCCCAACACACCCAATACACTTGTCAGATGTATAGGTGCACTAGTTCGGCGAAGAGATAGAGAAATACAAGTAGTAGTGATGATTATAAGTAGCAAATGTGGTCTGAAATAAATATCACTGCGAGCAAACATGTAACAAAACAGTAAGTAAACGGTGTGCAATGCTTGGAAACAAGGCCTAGGGATCATACTTTCACTAGTGGACACACTCCCAACAAATATAACATTATTGAACCAATAGATAACTTCTCTTTACTATGGTACTCTGAATTACTCTCCTATTGAATAACACTAATCATTGCGTAGGGCTACGAAGCACTCCTCAAAGTTCATCAAGTACTTGACAAACACCACTCATAGAGATATCCAAATCAAATCACAACTCAAGATAGAAATTATTGCAACTTAGACCAAGTACTAACACGGTGCACACACTGTCAACATTACACCATGAAAAGAGGAATAGATCACTTCAATACTATCATAGTGATAATTATTCTCATAATCCATAATAGATCACAATCGTAGCCTAGACCAAGTACCACCATGATGCACGCACTGTCACTGTTACACCATGGCAGGAGGAATAGATTACTTTAATAACATACTAGAGTACACATAATGAAGAAGAGTAACATCTACTTATTCAACATGATACAAAGCTCACGATCACATAAAGATCACATCATGGGAGAGAGAGGTGAACCACATAGCTACCGGTAGAGCCCTCAGCCCCGGGGATGAACTACTCCCTCCTCATCATAGGAGACAGCAAGGTTGATGGAGATGGCGGTGAGGTCGATGGAGACGGCGGACACGGCGATGGAGACCGATGGAGATGGCTCCGGGGGCACTTCCCCGTCCCGGCAGGGTGCCGGAACAGAGACTTCTGTCCCCCGAAATTTAGCTTCGATGGCGGCGGCGCTGCGAAACTATTCTGGAAATTTCGCCGACTCCTTTAGGGTTTTCCGTCCCGAGGCTTCTTATAGGCGAAGGGGCATCGTCAGGGGGCAGTCAGGGGCTCCTCACACCAGGGTGGCACGGCCAGGGCCTGGGCCACGCCACCTATGTGTGAGGGTGGCCTCTGGCCCCCCTCCGGCTCTCTTTCGGTCTTCGGGAAGCTTCCAGGAAAAATAAGACTTCTGGCTTTTGTTTCATCCAATTCTGAGAATATTTCCTGTGTAGCTTTTCTGAAACACAAAAACAGCAGAAAACAGGGAACTGGCACTGTGGCATCTTGTCAATAGGTTAGTTCCGGAAATCGCATAAAAACGCCACGAAGTGTAACAAAACACAAGGCAAATGGTGCATAAACAAGCATGGAGCATCAAAAATTATAGATACGTTTGAGACATATCAAGCATCGAGTCTGCCAAGGAGCTTTAGGGAAAGCTCTCTATCTTGTTTGAAGGCACCTCGGCAATGCAAGAACAAAAATATGAAGCCTCCAAGCAAGATATGAATTTGTTTTGCATGAAGATATAGAGTCTCTTTACAAGTTCCTATTCAAGGCTCCAAACTTGCAAGGAGAAGATCCGTTCTCTTGGTGAAGATAACTTCAACGATGGATTTGTCATAAATGATGAGTTCATGAAGGGAAAGTTATTTAAATCATATCTTCCAGGTATAAGGAGTAGGGTGCTGCTACATAGTGCCCAGGCACCGGTTAGTCTACCGGGGTGCCCCCCTGTCGGAAGACTAATCTTTCCCGAAATAGAAAGGTTGCTTTTTACTTGCCATTTCTATCCCCACGGGATGCCCCACGCGCGCTTGCCAACCCGAGCCCTTCCGAACCCAGCACATCATCTGGGACCATATATTCTGCTCCAAACCAAAGCCCCCTTCACGTGTAGCCCCCTGTCCCCTCCTCCTAGCCCCACGAATCACAACAGAACCCTAGCCCTCTCCTTCCTTCTCCCCTCTAGCCGCCAGCCACCAATCCTCCATGGCTGCATGATTGCTAGCTACAAGAATCAAACAAAACTTACATCTGGAGATCAATCATAGAGAACTGAAGAACCATTAGGTAACAAGATCTTCTTCACCCCCAACCCCTCCTAGAATAAATCTCCCAGATCTGTAAACATATCCTTTCTCTGCTTTGTACATGCACAAAAGGCTACTGATGTTAATCAGTGCCATCCCATAGAACACAAAATCAAGTGACCATACACAGGAACTTCCATGGCTGGGAAGGCTGGCATGGTTTCTGAATAAATTTACATGCACAAATCTGACAGCAACAAAACATGTTAAAATAATCAGCTTTTATTTGATAGATTGCACAGGGCATGTATCTGATAGCAACAAAACATGCTGAATCATTTGCAACACAAAAAACATGCTGAATCAGATAGAGGAATAGCAGCAAAAAAGTTGGGATTTTTGCATGATTATGCATAAGAACCTCCATGGAAAACAGTTTAAATGTAAAAAATGATGCATTTGTCCATCTCTTGGTCCTAGAACAATGGTTTCATGAAGGAACACATGTAGTTGCTGTGTGTGCTTGCCCCTAGTTTGCTTCACTAGGACATGTAGTTTTTGTGTGTGCTTGCCCCTGTAGTATCTTTCACTGGGACATGTAGAGAAAGCCATGGAGAATCTTTCCCTTTGTGTTCGAACTATACAAAATATCCAAGAAAACCCAGAGTTAGAACTTTTTTAATGCTTCCTACATATGCAGTTTACCATACATTTTAATGTTCATGATATTAGCATTAGTAAACTGTGCAAATGTAAAAAAGGAAGGATAGATGTATATTTCCAAGTTTTTGTCCTGTAAAAGTTAACTTGCATATGTAGGAAGTACTTGCATATGTAAAAAAATAAAGGATAGATGTATATTTCCAAGTTTCTGTCCTGTAATTGTTTTTTGTAAAATATACATATTAGATGACGTTTATGATCACATTGTTACATGCATGTGCAAGTACTTGGAAAAAAAGGTGGTTGTGGATATTTAATGGTTTTGACGGAGGGGATGTGTTTTTCCTTGTAGATATGGATACCCATTATCATTCTGGTGGGCTAGATTTGAATGAACCAGTGATAGAAGATGTAGAAATGGAGGATGCTCTCCAAGGCAAGCATGCATCTGGCAGCGGTAACAATCAGCACATGACTCAAGATGTAGAAAAAACATCAGAGCGCATGAAGCAAGCTACTAGGAGCAACACAGGCCCATCAGCTGACACGGAAGCTCACACAGGACAAACACTTTCATCTGATGATTCGGGAGGCGATGATGAAGTGCAGTCAACACCTTGCAGCCAAACTGATATTCAGAAACCTTACCCAGGGATGATTGTTGAGACCTGGGAGGATGCAAAGTTGCATTACAACCGGTATGCTAAGCTACTTGGTTTTTCAATCAAATGCAGCACTTCAAAGAACTCAACAATTGATGGATTGAAGGACAAACAACTTTTTGTTTGTAACAAAAATGGCCAAAATGAAGACATTAATGAGCTTGAAGTACCGCCGGTTAGGCAAAGGAACCGCAGCATCACTAAGAAAACAGAATGCAAGGCTCGTTTTAGGGTTAAGAGGAATGGCCAGAAGTGGCATGTAACTTATTTCATAGAGGAGCACAATCACCCATGTATTAAGAAGTTCTCATTGAAAAAGTACCTACGGTCTCATAAAGGTATTCCTAAAGAAGAAAAAGATTTTGTTAAGCTTTTGCACAAGGTTAACCTCTCGTCTGGTCGGATCTTGCGAATCATGGGAGAGGTGTATGGCGGTCTTGCCAATGTTCCTTATGACAGCAAGGACATAAGCAACTGCATGGCACAGCTAGATGGAGAGAACAAACACAAGGACATGTCAGTGTTGCTTGCTCACATTGCAAAAATAAAGAAAATTGACCTAGATTTCTACTTCAACTTGCATACTGATCCCGCTGATAAGGTTGATCGCCTCTTCTGGGCAGATGGGGCAGCGAGGGCTGCATACAAAAATTACAGTGACTATCTCTCCTTCGACACCACTTTTATGACTAATATGTATAACATGCCATTTGCACCGTTTATTGGTATTAACAGGTATGGGCAAACTATACAGCTAGGTTGTGGGTTCCTTCGTAATGAAAACATAGAAGGTTTTGTTTGGTTGTTTAAGGAATTTCTTGAGGCCATGGGTGGTCTCCAGCCACAAAATATCATTACTGACCAGGATGTGGCCATGAGGAGTGCTATTCAGGAATGTTTCCTAGGTGCATGCCATCGGAATTGTAGGTGGCACGTTATGCAGAATGCACAAAGTGTTCTCAGTAATTTCATGGTTAAGCATGAGGACCTAAGGCTGGAGTTGAATGAAATTATTGACTACAGCATGTCAGTAGTAGAGTTTGAAACAAGATGGGCAGACATGATTGTGAAACATGATGTTGCAGACAACACAAACTTGAGTGATCTTTACAATATCAGAGCTACATTTGTTCCAGCGTACTTCATGGATAGGTTTTTCCCATTCCTACAAACCACTGCTCGTAGAGAAGGGTTCAATGCTGTTCTGAAGAGGCACATTAACCCCCACAATAGTTTGTTCCATTTCTTCCAGCAGTATTTGAAGCTGCAGGAAAAAATTGATGTTGCGGAGGATTCACTTGAGTTTCAGGATGAAGATAAAATTATAAGGGCCTGGTCAGACTACCCTTTGGAAAAGCAAGCAATGGAAGTGTATACGCGTCCCATATACTTGCGTTTCTGGGCTGAACTCCAGAAAGTTACATCTTACAATGTAAACCAAGTTGATGGAAACAGTTTTGATGTTGTGCCAATTAAGGGGTCGGTGTTTGGTTATGGCAAACGAAGCTACAAGGTTGACACTAACTTTGATACTGAAACATATACTTGTGAGTGCTGCAAGTTTACTCATGATGGGCTGTTGTGCTGCCACATAATGAGAGTCATGGTGCAATTGGGTGCTATCGACTATATTCCTCAGCAGTACATACTCCGCAGGTGGAGAGTACCTGAGGAAGTAGTTGTGGTTTCTAAAGTGGAATTGCCTGAAGTGCCATCTAACAGGAAGATGAATAACAAAGAAAGGCAGTTGCTACGTTATGGCACACTCTGCAACGATTATACAAGAGTGGCAAGAATTGCATCCACATCAGACAAAGGGAAGGCGCTGGCTGATAAATACATGGTGGCTTTGGAGAATGAGTTGAAAGCGATGAAGCTGTCTAAAGCAGCAAAACGGAAGAAAAGGAAACATACTAGTACAGTCCAAGGTGATGCACCAGAAGGGGAAGGGGAAGGGGAAGGTGATGCTGGGCAAGGTAGCTCTACTCGTTTCGCTAATGTTGAGGATCCTGTGGTTACTACAACTAAAGGGCGCCCTAGTGAAAAAAGGAAAAAGTCTGGGCTCCATTTGAAACCTGCAAAACCAGTGAAGTGCACTTTGTGCGGGTCTACTTTACACAATGCAGGTTCATGCTCTGCTAGAATTACCCCAGGGCCAGAACCAAAAGAGATCGATTTCTTCCGTGACATGGCTTAGATGCTCCACAAAAATCACCCAAGGACCAGAGCCAAAGGAAATCAACTTCTTCCGTGACTTGGTTTATATGCAATACCAAAATGTATTGTAGCACACACATGAAGTTGTGTGTAAAAAAATCGAGTGAACCAAAAAATATGTTTCCTAGATGATGGATGTAATAAATGTGGTTATTTAAGCTTGTTGGTCTATTTATTCTGCTTATATTGTTGTTGTTTTACCTTTACTACTACGTTTATTGTTGTATATATTTTTTGTGCTATTTTTATCCAACTTAAGGAACAATAAAACATATGTAAACAAAAAAGTACAGAACAACAGATGGTGCTTGTATGTACCTTGCTTATAACTGAGAAGATATCATTGCTGGAACAGAAGTTCCTCCCAACTAACCAGGTTCTCTTCCTTAAAGCGGGGAAGTTGGATGGACTGAACTGTAGCATTCTCCTCCCATCCCATGATTTGATAAACTTTAACACGAAATATCCGCAATCATAGCTTGCAAAACAGGAATATCAGACTTGTTTAGCCAAAAAAGCTCCAATAAAATTCAGACACAAAACCAGAAAAATACATGTAAGAAAACATAACAAGATAGTAGAGAACAAGATAGTAGCTGGCCTTACTCTGTTGGTTGCATGGGGGTACTGATATGCACAGTTTTGTACTTTGAGATGTCAATCTTGGATTGATCATAGTTTTTTGCCCACATATATTTGATGCTTCCTATGATTGTTCTTGCATCCTCCAGCAGTGCACGGTTGCCCTCTCTCCTTAACGAGTCCATAAGTTCGAATCTCTCGGACTTTAGGTTTAGCACAATGAGGTAGTAGTGCCCAGTCATTACCTTTGAATTCGGTGTCAAATCTTGGAGCACAGAGAACATAATCTTTACCCAAAAATAAGATAGAACCAACACATGAGAAGATGGTCAAAGGAGAAAATTACATTTTATAAAGCTAAAAAACTCAATTAGAAGCACCATTTAAAAGTTCTATAAAGGTACAAGCTAACCTAAGAATGAAGTTGTATTTGTCTCCTGTTATTTACATTATTCGCTTTAAAGATCAGTAGCCACAGTACCTAATAAAATTTGTACTAATGTGTGCATATGTATAGTAGCAGGCACACCTAATGTACAAAATATACATCCTACTGTATAGTAGCAGGCACACCTCGTGTACAAAATATACATCCTACTATATAGTAGCAGGCATATCAAATGTATAAAAAAATACATCCTACTGTATAGTAGCAGGCACACCAAAAATATAAAAAAAATACATCCTACTATGTAGTAGCAGGCACACTAAATGTATAAAAAATACATCCTACTGTATAGTAGCAGGCACACTAAATATATAAAAAAATACATCCTACTGTATAGTAGCAGGCACACTAAATGTATAAAAAATGTTCAAAAATACAGTAGGATGTATATTATAGGCACACCAAATGTACATAAAAAATACATCCTACTGTATAGTAGCAAGCACACCAAATGTACAAAAAATACATCCTACTGTATAGTAGGGCCCAAACCAAAATGTATAAAAAATGACATCATGAAACCCTATTTTTAAGTGGTGCACGTGTTGTTTTGCCCCTAAATTTTAAACTATGCCTAGCTGATATACCATGTATATATTAACCAAATTATACATGTGGAAAAATAAACTAAGACCATGTGTAGAAAACATATTACACCTACCAGACTATTGAATGATTAAAAATCCTCTTACAACAGCAGCACCAAAAACTTTGGAAAATGTAAGAAAAGATAATAAATACCAACATACCAAGTCCTTGTGATCTAGGCGGTTTGTAGGTGAGAACTCGAATGCTTCCTATTCAAGAAGCATGTGTTGCTTCTTAGTTTGGTCTTTATCCACAAAAGACAAACAAAAAGTTAGAGAAAAATGTAAAGGAGACATGTAACAGAATAAAAGTATGGAATTATACTCACCACAAGCCTAAGTGGCATGATGTGCTTCCTCTGCTTGGCCATCTCCTTAGAAAGTGCAATCAAAGCAATCTCACAAGTGGAATTGCTTAACCAAGCTTCTGGCCTGATTGAGTCGGCCAAATCACGGAGAGAGATATAGAAATGCCCATAGTCAATGATCCTCTCATCATTGAAATCATCTTTCCTTTTGCCGCCATATGCACAAACTTTGTTGTATAACTCGGCATCTGACTTGGGAACAGTAGGTCTTTTATCGTTTGCAATGTATGGTGACTTCTGTTTAGGTCCCAACTTGACAACTCTACTTTGTTGAGGGACATGTGTGCAACTATTAGGGTTGTCTGGTGAAGCATCATCATTCTGTGCAGCTTTGCCCTTGTCAGTGAATGGAATACTTGTAGGCATCTCAATGGAAGCAAAGATTTTGTCCAGAGAGTCGCCACTATCATTGCTAGAAATGATGGCTGGTTCTTCAATCGTTGCTCCTGGATCATGCGTTTCTTGGCCACTCTCCTTTTGTTCATGTTCATGAGACTGTGATGTATCAAATCCAAGATCAAAGGACGGGTTGTATTCTATGAGCTCCCATATCTTTCTCTGCTCTTCATTTTCTGCAAGAACTTTGCCCTCGAAATCATTTTCCAACTTCCTGTTTGTGCTACTGGCAAGTATTGCAGTCCCATCCTCGTGATTGTCCGCCGCATTTGCACTAGAGTTTTCCGTGGCGGTGACCTTATTATGGGTTGCCCTTGCCTTGGCTATGGCAAATCTTGTCATTCTACTTGGACAAGGAGAAACAACCATACTGACATCTGTAGCAGGTGGTGATTTCAGAGGGGACATAGATCTTGTTACAGGTCTCCTACCAACTGGACTACCTTGTTCCAAATTTCTGGCACCATGTTGAGCTAATTTCATACTAGATGATGGAGTGTTGCTGCTCCCATTGTCTTTTCCCTGGTCTGCAAAGGAAACTGACTTCTTGGATCCCAACGACTTACTCTTTGAAACTTGAACTGACCCCATGCATGCCAGATTGACTTGCTCCCCTGGTGGTCCTTTGGTTTGAGCAATCGGAGTTTCCGTGCTGGATTGGGAGCCCGTACCGTACATCTGCAGATGCTTCAGAGCATCCACCAATGCGTGCAAGTTGGTTCTGTAGGTACTACTTCTACCTGATCAAGTACCGTGACTGTAGATTCCTTGACTGTTTTTACATGCTCCATAGTAACACTGACCGTGACATTTGGTTCTTGTTTTAGGTCGCGCCCCTCTTGTGCTTCTTCATGACTCTGGTCATGTACTTCAGGATCTTGTACTTCTGTAGTTTGGCCATACTGCCCATCTTCTTCTGCCTTCTCTTCATAAACATCTTTACTGCCCATAGTAACACTGACCGTGACATTTTGTTCTTGTTTTAGGTCGCGCCCCTCTTGTGCTTCTTCATGACTCTGGTCATGTACTTCAGCATCTTGTACTTCTGTAGTTTGGCCATACTGCCCATCTTCTTCTGCCTTCTCTTCATAAACATTTTCAGTGCCATCCTTGTCGAGTTCCGCATGGTAGGTGGATGTAGTATCGGTTGACTTAACCTTCTTGTTAGCTCTCACTCCGAGCATTCCTCTGTCTACGGGCTTCCTCTTATTGCATTTTGTTTCAAAGGTTTTGGCAGGGAGATGGTCTTCTTGAACCTCAAATGTCTGCTCTGGTTCATCCACCTGGTTAGCATCTCCTTCACCAGTTGACACCGTAGCCCGTGCAACCCTCCGACGCTTTGTCTTGGTTATATGAACTTCCTGGACCTCTCCCTTCTGCTGTGGTTCATCCACGTGGTTAGCATCTCCTTCATCAGCTGACAGCGTAGGGCGTGTGGCCCTCCGGCGCTCTTTCTTTGTAGTGAAAGATTCATCCTTATTACAGGTGTCCACCTTGTGTTGGTTTTCTGGTAAAGACCTAATGAAGTCAGCAAGCCCCACCTCAAAACAATTGCACATGTTTGTGACAGCTGCTCTGTAAACCACCAATTGTTGTTACATGTAGATAAAAATGACCATAATGTATGAATCCGGCATATGTGTGGTTTTCAATAAATAAAGTACAAACTTGAAGAAAAAAGACCCCCAACCAAAACCTTACATCTTCAGAGTATTTGACTGTAGCATGGCGTTTAATGAACATGTCAACAACAGAAGGTTGCGCGGAGAAAAGACTTGGCTTGTTCCTGAAGCATTCCTTGAGCTGGTGAAAATAGAAAATTATTGATGAATAATCAAGTATGTATATAAATGATACTGGCAGCAAATTAAACTGAAAGTAATGTAAGAACAGCTAGACATAAGTGTGTGAAAAACAAGAGAAAATTACTGGTAAATTTCCAAATGATCCATCGCTCTTGGTGTCCAAGCCAACAATACGACCTATCATTTTGTTTGTCCATGCGCAAATGCGAGGTCCATCACGGGGCACGTTTAGTGCATCAGTTTCAAGTGAATCTACATAAAGAACCTGCAGTCCAAAAAAACACAGTTAATATTTGTTTTTTACATTCTGTGGAAGTAAAAACAAGGGCATGTATTGAAGGAGGTGAAGGAACTCACCATGAGGAAAGGCATGCAAGCCTTGAACCAGTTCTTCTTGTCTTTTGCATTTGCCGTCTGGATCATGATATCAATTATGAACCTAGCCTAGTTCATCCTCGAAATTGCTTCTGTGTTTAAGAGTGCAGGATAGCACTTGGGGCTGACATGTATCCCCGTGTTTGGTGCATACACGGATGACATCAGATACATGACGAACTTCCTAAAAAAACAAGCATCTGCAGGATACTCGGGCCCTAACTGCTTCTCCAAGAATGGTATTGTTGGCTGCTTGCCATCATGTATCTCAAGCATTTGGAAGATCAAGTTGGTTGCATCTATGTTCGCATGGTACGGGACAGGATGTACTCCCATGGGTACTGCCATGACGCTGACTACCGTCTCCACAGTTATAGGGATTTTCCCTCTCTCACCAAAATCAAGACAACAATCAACTGGATTGAAACACTCCATCAGAAATCTGCGAAGTTCTAGGCTTAGTTTTGAGCACTTCATGCCTAGCATCCCGCCAAAATCTGCTGCACTAATGAATGCTCGCTGATTAGGGGTCATTCCCTTGCACACCCTTACTACCTTCATTGGTGATGACCGATTGAACAAGTTTCCCTGCATTTTAGAAAGGACGAAAACTGGATTGTAAGTCATGACACTCCATGATTTAAACAGCGACTCTGGAAAAAAGAAAATTCATCAAAAAAGTACCGTCGAGTACCTTTTCTTTCTTCTCCCCAGTGTTGAACTGATTTTTTGGCTCATCTTCCCCTTCCTCTTCCTCTTCCTCTAATTGTGGCTCTATTTGCTTTGAACAGTGCTCAGATGGCGGCACAGAAACAAGAGGTTGCACGCCCTCTAATGGAGGAATAGACTGTCGTGGTGCCCCACGTTGTACTTTGCTAGACGGAACTTTGTATTGTAACCTCTGCTTCATCCTCTTAAGTTTTGAGTTACTGTTCTTCTGCCGGCTCTTTGGAGTCTTTTGTAGTTTCTGAAACACATTACATAAGCACATACAAGAGAAAAAATTAAAAACAGCACTTAGAGTCAAAACAAAAAAAAGACAACATAAGCATGCAGGAAGTGGCAGAAAAATGCACAAAAAAAGTTATTACCAGTGAGATAACTGGTATCATTGTGGCGGGATGTTAGAAAATGTTGTGGACAGTATGTATCAGCAAACCTGCAGCAACAAATAAAACCATTGCCAACCCTTAGATATTGCATCCATGATAAAAAAAAAGTAGAGACACACCAGTACGTATTTTAGAGACAGTATGTTTACATCCAGGAAAAATATATATATGATAGAACCAGTGAAAAAGCACATTTACATGTCAAAAAGAGGGTTTAAAGGGCAGGGTGTATATCCAGCAAAATTAGCTGTCTAGAATGTATATAATTCCCAGAAAATACATGTGGTAAAAGATAAACTTACTCCCCAGTCTAGAAAACAACTTATATACATGAAAATTATTACAGCAACTAGAAAAATTGGTGTATAAGATATGAACAGTACTATTGCAACTAGAAATTAAATGCGGCCGACTCGTCCATGGAGCCTCGATGCGCTCGGAAAAATATGCGAGTACTAAGAAAGTGGACTGCTATAACACTCAATCATATGCAAAAACTAGCCGAATGCATTCAATTAGATGTAAAAAATACCAATATACACTGCAGTCAAATGTAAATAGGGATTTCTATTTTCGTGCCCTCAGGTCGTTAGTTGTACTCAGTTTTCCCCAGCTCGTTAGTTTTTCCTTAGTTTTCTCCAAGCCGTTGTCTGAAACCCTCAGAAGGAGCTCGGACGGGAGGATTCCCGTTTAGTTGACCGTTTCCGTGCTGACGTGTGGAGCCGCGTTGTGTGGGGCCGCGTCGCGTGGGGCTGGTAGAAAGGGACTGCGTGGGACAGGACGAGACCGCGTTTGGTTGTACGTGAGAGCTCGGTTCTGTCTCTCTCGGGCCAAATTGGCATTGCCTTTTCAGAGCACGTTTTCAGAGCGCCTTTTTCCCCTCTCTCTTTGTAACAGTTCTCTCTCTTTTCACCAAATTAGTATCAAATCTAGAGAAGCTTCTATTTCTGTCTTTCTTCAATGATTGTTACCTTTTGGCCCTCGTTTTTTGCCCAATATGGTAACAAATCTAGAAGCTAGTGTAGGATAAATTCACAGCAGCATAATAAATCTAGAAAACTAAGTATAATACATAAACTGTATACAGCTGCCAAAAGCAGCCAATAACAATGTTCTTCATTCTGTATCATATATTTCGTCATCGCTACAATTCATGAGATGAAAGAAATATTCACTGAACTCCCTCCGTCTGCAGTGTGCAGCAAATACATCCTCCAAACGGTATGGCCTTTGTTCATTTTTCGGACCATATCCTATTCAATCCGCACGTCGTGGCCACTCATCCCAGGCCTTTCTATCATCATCATACTCTCTGATATAACCTAAATCCACGTAGTAGATACAACCAGGTCGAACTGTCGGGTACACTCCGGTGTCGACGGAGATACACCGGATAAAATTGACAAAGAGGGCACGACTGCCAATGTTACTGACGGCATGGAGAGAGCGGCTCTCAGTGTCCACACGGTACACCAATGGTTGACCTTCCTCCAAATGCCCGTTGTTGTCAGTGCTGCCGCCCAACAACACAAGCAGCAGATCACCATCCGACTCCACAAGGTAGAACTTGGAATCATAATCATTTCCAAGTTCTGGAAATAAAAATAGTGTCTTCATGCTGACAGTGCTCGCGCGCTGCTCCAACTGGATATTGTTGGTGCACACTATTCTTTCCGAACTCATTCACAGCTATTGCATACAATTCACCATTGAACGGGGTAATGCAACGCAGAGAATGGTCCTCGATCGTAAATCTTTCTTCTCCCCAATCATGTACATCTATATCCTTAGTTGGAGAGCTCTTATCGACCCAAGCAATTTCATTGGGGTAACCTGTGCAAATGAAGACCATAGTCGGGGACTTCATTACAGCGACTGACTGCATAATCATAGATGGCATCTGCGCCTCAAACGTAGCGTTCAAAGTCTTTGTGAGTGGGTTCAGAAGCTGTATCTTGTGCGGCTGGTTCCTCTGGGCAAGCACGATGACGCCACGGTAAAAGCCGACGAAGTAGTATCTAAAAGGGAGTTGATGAAGATAACATTCAGCACTAAGATGTTTACGATTGAAAATAAAAATAGATTAACTCTATAGATATGGAGGAATTTGAACCTTGCATGAACTTCCGTTAGATCGATGGTGACGTAGCGGGATGTGCAGAGGTTGAGGAAGGAGAACTCAGCGGCGCGTGGAAGGGCGTGTTCTACCACGATCCATTCGTGCAGGTGCACGTCGGGCTCAGGTAGATCTGAGCGCCAATTTGTACAAACTTGCCTCAAAGCAGCGTAGGTGTCCACGTACTCCTCGTTCGCCAGTAAGCAGTCGCCGATCTTGTGAAGTGGTCCGTCACCCTTAAGAGAGGCCCAGTTCACGGAGGCACCGCGCTTGGATGCGCCGCCCTCGGATGCGACGGGCTCGGGGGCGATGGGCTCGGAGGCGACGGGCTCGGGGGCGACGGCCGCCGGCGCATTCTTCTTCTCCATCGCCGGCAGGGGAGCGCGCGTAGGGCGGTTGGGGTTTTTTGGATTTGGAGAAGGTGATGGGACGTGAGAGGCGTGGTTGCGTGCGTGAGTTATAATGAGACTGTGTGCAGAGGGAGGGAGAGAGGGGCTCTGTACTGGCAAAGTGACTGACGTTTGGTCTCAACACGCGCACCGCGCGGCTAACCACTGCTCACCACGACACGCGTCCGTGGGACTGCACGTCAGCATCATTACGTGTACTTAGTTCTACCCTCGAGTCTTACACTGGAAAAATATTTGTACTCAGTTTTCCCCTTGAGTATTAATACTGGCTAGTGCAATATACTCAGTTTTACCCTTAAGTGGCTGGTCAACAGAGAGTCAACAGATGGGATTAAGCCATCTAATTGAGTCATTTCATGCGCAAAAAAATTCAAAAAAATAAAATCATAGTGCCTCCTACTCATGGAGTCTTGTTACGCGACCTGCCACGTAGGAAATCATAACAATCATATATAAATCAAGTTTTCACACAAATGGCCACTTCTGAAATCACTAGCAGCTATGAAGGTTCATGGCTTTCCACTCAAACCCATTCTCAAAACATCTATACCCAAAACATAGTTTGTCTGAATGAGACCATAATTTTTACACTCATGTATATTTGAATTGCTAATACTTTGAGGTAGGCCAACCTGGGTTTCATTGTACAAAATATGTGTTTTTCTTTTTCTAAATCTCTTATTTGAATTCCTTAGCCTATTTACTATTTACTTGCCCTTGTATCCTTGATACTACTCAGTTTTACCCTCTCCCTTCTCACAGAAGCCCAAACTTGGCCTGATTGGTCGAGCTGTTGTCACACAGATCGTGCCCATCTACCGTCGATCCTATGATCTAACGGGCAGGATCGTGCCACCCTCTCTCTATCTGTCGGTCCCCTCTATGTATGCTAAATAACGAGTTGGCCACCGGATTCAACAAGTTTGGTAACCACGAATTTCCACTTCTTGTAGGCATTACTTTTCACGGTAAAATGATAAACTATCACGAATTTCCATTTAGGCATTACTTTTCACGGTAAAATAATAAACTATCACGAATTTCCTTTAGGCATTACTTTTTACGGTGAAATGATAAACTATCACGAATTTCCTTTAGGCATTACTTTTCACGGTAAAATAATAAACTATCATGAATTTCTATTTAGGCATTACTTTTCATGAATTTCCTTTAGGCATTACTTTTTACGGTGAAATGATAAACTATCACGAATTTCCTTTAGGCATTACTTTTCACGGTAAAATAATAAACTATCACGAATTTTCATTTCTTTTAGGCATTACTTTTTTGTTGAGATATAAACACCCACAACGGTCATCTCCTCCTTAATTTATTATGTAAACCCCACAACGGTCATCTCACCCTTATAAACCCCCATAACGGCCATCCCTCATGTCAATAGGTTCTGCCTCTCTCTTCTTCGTTTCTGCCTCTCTCTTCTTCGTTCACATACACTTGATCCATTGCCATGGCTTCCACGTCTCGGACGTCGACCGGAAGGGGAAGGGGAAGGGGAAGGGGAAGGGGCGGCCTGGGTGGTGGATCATCATCATTGCCACCACCACCGTCAACACTGCCATTGATCATAGAGGAGTTCTTAATCGTCATCTATGAAGACCCTTTGGCCAAGAAGGTACGTACGCATTCCCACATATATGATGCATGTGATTAATTATGTGCATGTTCCAAAAAGCCTTTAATTTCAAACGATCGGCGCTCGATCTCTTTGCAGGCACTCCCACAAAAGTTTGCGGACTATCTTGACGGCCAGAAGCCCGCAAAGGTGTATCTGCGAGCAGCTGACTGCGGTCCTCGTCTCTGGACCGTGGAGGTCCTATTTGACGGACAAGGCCGGATGTACCTCGACAAGGGCTGGGAGAATTTCACCATCGCGCACGGTGTGGATTTCGGCTACATCCTACACTTCAAATATGAAGGCGATGATGTGCTCATAGTGAAGGTGTTCGACGTAACATTGTGCAGGAAGTACTACTACACGGACGACGAAGATACTGACGATGAAAGCGACAACGACGTGAAGCCATGCATCCATCCCCTTTAGATAAGGGGATTATGACCAAGAATATATATGTAGCTTCATATGCATCGATTTAGAGATCTAGCTATTTTCTATATATTATGCATGTAAAAATAATAGGGAATCGCAATTTTCACCATGATTCGAGCACCACAGCCTCCAAACGATGCCGATGCCGATATCGGCATCGTCAGAACGGCTATCCATGCTCGCCGCCACTGCTAGGTCACCGTCGGGATGCACCCTCAATCCCGTCCCCTCATTCGATCACTGACACACCAGAGATACCGCCGAGACCAATGACGAACGTACATGCTGATACCAATGCCGAACATGCATGCCGCTGTGGGCACGGCCACGCCGCCCCGCTATGCTGGACGCCATAGACCACCGCGAGGTCTTTCCTTTCGCCACCACACTCCCCTAGCACCCATCTATACACGCCAGAAAGGAGAGACACTAGTTTTTTCTACATTGCTCGCGTTCGTGTCCGATACCGTCAGTCAAAGTGTTGAGGTCGTCGTCGATGTCCTCGACCATTTCTTCTCTTCTTTGCATGGTTAAACGCGTTTAGTTCATATCTATCTAATGCGTCTGGTCTCGCCTCATGCAGTTCTTTGTGGACGTCAATCTCATCTCGGCACCCCGCAGGCCACCTCCTCCGTGCAATCGATGTAGAGCTCCGTTTAAAAATCTTATCCTACCCGTGTATTGCCCCTTGTATCAGCGTCATGGCCCCACTTGTCATTCGATATACCGAAGCCCCACTCGTCCGCGTTTTGGTCAGGGATACAGCGATGCTTACGGTCAAACAAAGATGGATGCTCTGACGTGTCTTTGCGGGCTCTATGTGGCCCCACTAGTCAGCAGTTAACGGTCAAAGGTGTTGAACCGTCGGGCAACCGGCCGTTCCAGCACTGGTGACGGTTTCAGCCAAGGGCTTGGACAAAACTATACCTGGGCATGGGAAGCCCGGCCCCACGAGCCCGGCTCGGCCCGGCCCGAAAATCTCGGGCCTGGGCCGCAATTTTCAGCCCGATGGGCGGGCCTGGGTAGCAAAATCATGGCCCGACAGCTGACTCGGGCCGGGCCTGGGTAGTATTTTCGGGCATTTTTTGGAAGGCCCGGCCCGAAAGCCCGATGGCCCGACAAAAAACACCCCACTCGGGCCGGGCTTGGGCAAAAAATTTAGGCCCGACAGTCGGGCCTGGGCCGCCATTTCCTATGTCGGGCTTTTCCTTGGCCCGGCCCGACCCGGCCCGGCCCGAGAATATGCCCAGGTATAGACAAAACTGAGGAAAAACTAAGGAACTGGGGAAAACTGAGTACAACTAAGGACCCGAGGGCACGAAAATAGAAATCTCATGTAAATAATGGCAATAAAATACATGCGAAAAAGAGGGTAAGAAAACAGGGCATATATAGAGCAAAAATACTCGTCCAGAATGTATATAGTTCCCAGAAATTACATGTGGTATACTCCCAGTCTAGGGAAAAATTTACATACGAATTGTTTGCCGCTAGAACTCGGTGTACCTCAGACAAATGTATATAGTGGCCAAAAATTACATATCAGTGTAACAATACGCACATGAAAAATGTAGAAAATGATTTAAAACTACATTACACAAGGAATTATTTCTCGTTGGCCATCGGGGTACCTCAGAGAAATGTATATAGTGGTCAAAAATTACATATCCAGTGTAACAATATGCACATGAAAATATAGAAAATGATTTCAAACTACATTAAACAAGGAATTACTTCACTGTCCCTGAATTTGAAAAATCCTACAAAAATATAGTCAAGGGCACCCCAGACCAATGTATATAATGGTCAAAAATTACATATCCAGTATAACAATATGCACATGAAAATGTAGAAAATGATTTCAAACTACATTAAACAAGGAATTATTTCACTGCTCCTGAATTTGAAAAATCCTACAAAAGTACAGTCAAGGGCACCCAAGACAAATGTATATTATGGTCAAAAATTACATCCGAAGCAATAAACTCATGCCCCTGTTTAACAAAACAAATGCATCCAACACTAAAATTAAAGCGTAATGGGGGCTACTGCATCATGAACTGCCATGTAATACACCTCGTGTCAGTAAAATAGTCCCTCACTACTACAACGACCACGTCCATGACAATCTGGAGTTGCAGATCGAGCATTCAAACGGAGCCGCCTAGTCCATAGAGCCTGGCGGAAGGCTGAGGGCTACAAACTGTGAGTTAAAGTACAAGCTCGCTCATACATATGTATAATTTTGACACATACTACTCAGATCTTCCTATCCGCCACTAAAATCAAACGAACAGCAACTATGTACACACCAGGGCGCGCAAACAAAATTGAAACGAACTGAGCACGGATGCGCACGAAATCTAGGAAAACTCACCAGCTAGGTCGACGGGGGAACTGATGGAGAAACACCGCGGTACCACCATGACGCCGACGCCCTCCCGCCGACGCTCCAACTCGTCCTCTACACCTCGAATGCGTGAAAAATCCGTGCCTCGAAGAAGCGGATCCAAGCTTCTTCGACAATGGATTTGCTACCCACCACCAGGAGACCCTCCCAGCAACCTCCCAGCTACCTCCCCGCGGTCCGCTCGACGCCGACGAGCCGGATTTACTGGGGGATCGAGTGAGAAGCGCGCGCGAAGGGGAGAGAGGGGAATGGGGGAGAGGACGACCTCTCGAAGAATCGTCTCCTGGAGGGGAAAAGCGTGGACGGGGAAGGAGTCGTTATTATTGGACTGGTGCGCGGCTTCCTTATTTCCGTTGGATCAATATCCGACGGCATCTAGAGGGGAGCACCGCGTAAGACAACCCAGTGCCATAGCTAGAAATAGATTTTCCGTAAGGAGTAATCATATCTTCCAGGTATAAGGAGTTGGCCTTCAATGCCAACTTATTGGATCCTTTAGGCAAGATGGATTGATAGTTATTTGGGCTGTGTCGGCACAAAGGAGGCTATGGGGGCGCGACCGCGCAACTATGGGGGTGCCGTTATGATGTTCCTAGAGGACTAACTTTTAAAGAATCTTCTATAGTTGATCTAACCCTATATTATTGAGTAATGAAAGTTCAACACAAATAAGTGTAATAAAACTTCAATTCCCCCCTGAAAAAACTCGCCGCCTATGACATCTGCAGTTCCTAATCCAGTCCAATCTCGCGTGCATACGTGGCCGCAGCCGTTCCATTTTGAAGAACTCTCTCTCTCGCCTCACCGAGAACGCCTGTTGCTCCGAGTCTCGTGGCTCCTTTCTCCTGCAACCTCGGAGAAGGATAGCACGCACGTACGCTTATGTCGTGCTAGTCGAGAGAATAGGGAGCAGGGTGGAGCGAGGATTCGGGCGGCAGGTTAGGCGAGCAAAAGAAACAACAAGATACGATCCCATCATCCTCTCCCTGTAGATCTCTTGCTCCCGAGTCTCCCGGGCCTGGCACCACTCGCCACTCGCTCGCACACTCTTCTCGGCTCCCGCGCACCTATATATACCCCGCTCATCGCGCCTCCGATCCCACACACAGCCGCAGGTTTCTTGATCCGGTAGCTAGGCTGCACGGACCGCGCTGCGCCTCCGCCGCGTTCGTCTTAGTTCCTACCTCCTCGATCTCGATCGTACTTTCTTGCATCCTCCACGTCGATCGATCGGTTCGCCGCATTCGTGGCCGTGTTCTCTTCCGGCTCCGGCCGGTCATGAGCTCGTGACGCCGGAGACGCCAAGAACCACGGCCCATTTGTCGGTGCCCTCTCGCGCTTCGTGAGGCGCCCAGGCGCGCGCGCGTCGTCGGCGTGAAGAACCAAGCGCGTGACCAAAGACTCGACCTCATGTTCGGTTGATTTGGCGCCCCGGCACGACGCGGAGAGATGGTGCAGGAGCACGCCAACAACCACCACCATCTGCAGCAGCAACTGGCCAAGTACGGCGGCACTGGCGGCAGCGGCAACGGCAACGGCGCGGCCACCGGCGTGGCGCGGGCGTCGAGGAAGAACAAGCCCAAGAAGATCCCGCAGCGCGGCCTCGGCGTGGCGCAGCTCGAGAAGCTCCGCATCGAGGAGCAGAAGAAGATGGGAGGATCAGGGACAGCCACGGCCACGCCGTCGTCGCACGCCGGCGGCCTCTGCCAGCTCCCGACACTGCACCACCATCCGCCACCGGCGCCACCACTGAGCGCTCTGTCGAGACCCGCCGCGGACGGCGGCGGGCTCTGCGGCTTCCGGCCGGTGCTCTGGAGCCCAGTGGATCCCACGAAGCACCCGTACAAGAGAAACCTGTGTCCTCAGCCTCCACTCCCACTGGTACGTGTTCGTCATGCCATCTAGATGTCAGCGTGCACGGCATATGCATGTGATCGAGATCGTCTCAGCTAAAAAATATGCGAATCTTTCACTGAGCAGGTGAGCACGGGCTTGTCTCTGACGGCGCCAACGAGCCACCCAATGGAGCCCCCTTCAAACCAAATGTACAGCAGCAGCAGGAGCAGTCCGGCGGCGGCGCCGACCGAGGATGAGAGCAGGGTACGTCTCACACTGACCATCTTAACTGAAATTTTTGCTCGTGATGGATGGTCGCTAAATGTGGATTTGGGTAGAGTGTAGGAGACGGCCGGCGTGGATAGGTCCTGGCCCTTCATGTTCGAGGGGATGGCCGCCTTCAGGACGACGAGCAAAGCGCTTCCTCCTCCTCCTCCGGTGCCAACTTTCGCCGTCAGGACGGCGAGCGATTCCGGGTTGGCCGATGTCAATCCTGACCTGAGTAGATACGAGTTCAGACCAACTAATTATTTCAGGTAGACCACTCGTTTTAAGTTATTAAAATTTTAGTTCTGCATTAAGCAAAGTTGACTCATAAACTGTTTCTTGGCTCTGTTTGCTCTCCACTTTCTGTTCTAGTAACTCCACTGCATCATTATTTACAGAAAAATGGTACCTGTTCTTCTGTCCAGTAATTAGTACTCCCCAGCATGTCACATTCATGGTGTAGGTCGCAGGAAAGATGGTGGGAAACATGTCACGTTCATCACTATTCTTTTCCCCAGCATCAAAATTATTTACAGTTTTATTTTCCTGTTTAAAATTTACTATAAGTACTACACATGTTTCCATTGCTTTTCTTCAGCATTAGTTATCTCTGACACAACAACACCGAACCGAGAAAAGTTAGCAAGAAACAATTGCATAACATGTTTACCATATTTGCTCTGACGATCAGCATGCATTTGGGCCAAATTTCTCTGCTACCGTTATGGTTTCACAGTATAATTCTGATTTTTCGCCTTCATGTGTGCCTTGCAACAGTGCAAATGCGTACGCAAATTGTTCAGACTGGACATCGGAGTTGGCTCACCGTAAGGATGCCGGCCATGGCAGAGACGCTGCCCTGCTCACCGTGAGCTCGCGGCCTCCACACCTCATCAAGCAGCCTCACGTGGTACCATCAATGCACAGCCCGGAGTACAGAGACTTCAGTGCCAGCGCCATGCCATCCCAGGCAAGTGAAAATGCCATCCTCTGCCGTATGGCCCGTATCTTCTGAACCAAGTAAAATGTGTGAACTTTGAGTGTGACAATGTGGTTCTGGCCTAACTGACGAGAACTTTGATCAGCAGGGGAGCATTTCAGCATCATCGTCGTCTCAGCCGTTCTACACCTTCCTCCCGGTCGGTCCGGTTCGCCGTGAGAGAACCCCCAGCGAGTGCAAGAACGATGTGTCGGAAGGCAGTGTCGACTTGGAGCTGAAGCTATGGCAGGGCTGAATGTTCAACTACACTCCCCCATGTTGTTGCTCTCATATAGAGATCGGAACCGAATGTCAAGTGAACACTGGTCAGCTGTGAGGGGAAAACATGTAGAGATATGTGTTCGGGTAGTAAAGATCAGATGTAAAATGAGGGCTGCTTTTTAGAAGATGTTTTCACTGCCAATAAACCTTCTGGTGATGGTTACTTACATAGCCACTCTGTTCGTTTCTGGAGAAGTGAAGCAGTGTGCATGATGGAAGCAAGAAGCTTTTCTATATGGTCCAGGTAAGCTTGTGCTAAATGTAGTAGAAACTCAACAGAAAAATGTCAGATGGCTAGATGATGCAGTGCTGAACCGGCAGTAGTTCCAGCAAGGAAAGGAGGGCATGTGCAAGGATTGGCATCACAGCTAGCTTGTGGGGTCTCTTCTGTGCATATCTAGCAAGTGGCACTATGAAATGTTTTTAGACACACAGGACAAAGGGTCTGGCAAAAAAATGCCAGTGTTCCTTATGCAGCAACTGGTTAATCTTCTTAAAAACTATAATGAAAGTCAAGCGCAACAAAAGAAATAAATATGTTAATCTCAGCTCATTTCCAGCTTGTAGCTCCCAGTATCCACCATATCATGTTCATCTCTAGTGGACTGAATACCAGCACTGGAAAAAAACAGCACACAGAAATGCTACACCCAGACGAGACTTTTAAGATAGATAGAGAGATGCACAATTCACACCGTGGTTACATGAACATAAACATCTCAAAGTATTGGCAGATAAATTACAATGAGTCAAAAATTAAGACAGGATCAAACTGAAACAGGAGGCTGGAAGCATGAGTCTATGACCACCCGAATTTGAAGTCGAGGATGTACACAACAAGGAGCGACAGAGGGTACAGCAGGTATGCCACTAGGCAGGTCCAGAGCGGGAAATTGGTCCGGAAGCTTGTGAAGAGGCCCATGATGACACAAACAAGCAGAATTACGAGCACTTCCGATGAGAAGTCCCACGTCAGGTCCCTGAAGTAGATGAGTGCCAAGAACACGCCCAGGCACAGCGTGTTGTTCATGGTCGCACCGCCATATATCTGTAAGCAATTTATCACGGAAGTTGTTTAGTCCAGAACAGAGATACTGATGGCTTTAGAAGCTAAGAAGTTTCAGTGTCCTGCAGTGATGTACCTCAGAGAAAGTGAGGGAGCAGGTCCTTTGCTTCTTCCTGCTGGCGAAGATTATGGCGGAGACGGCCTCGCTGGAGTTGGTTGCCAGTGGGAGGGCGATGAACGAGATAAAGAAGGAGGGAATGTGTGTGGCGTTAGAGAAGTTGTGGACAGCGTCGACGAGCGGGTCTGCAAATGCGGCACAAATGGCGGCACCCAGAAGCAGGAAACCCACAGCTTTGGCGATGTTCAAGCCAGGGTTCTCCACACTCTCCACTGCCTCGTCAGATCTGTCAACCAGCTGGTCATGCTCTTCCCTTGTTCTCTGCAGGATTCAGACAATTTGATAAGTGTCCATGTTTCCCAAGTGTAAGCTGTATCCCTTTGTTTCTGAAAAGCGTCTATCCTATTTCTGTTCACAAGGGTCCAGGCTAAAAACTTACCGCGTGGTAGTCACTGACAAACTTATTGGAGTAGGCACCACTAGCCGGCACCTGCTGCTTGGCGTCAAGAAGCCATTTTTTCATCCCCTCAATAAACTCAGACTCCTCCACGGTGTCATTGCGTGAAGTGTCGAAGTCATTCATGACCTTGCCAACTGCATCATGCTTGTCAAAGTCAATCTCCTCAAAGTTGATCCCGATAATAAGCGCATGGAGCTCCGCTCGTGACAGGTTACGGTTCCCATCCATGTCGATCTCGTTGAACAACCTACACGTCAGAATAGACAAGGTTCAGGCCATGCCCATGAGTGTTGTGTTATTTATATATCGTGACCAATAAGATGATTTAAGAATCACACTTTCTTATGACATTCTCATTGGGTGTGCCATCATTATTAAGCAGCCGACCCAATGCTTTCTTTTGGGCATGCTTTAAGATCCCAGAGATCACATGCTTGTGCTTAGCATACGCAAGCTTCCTCTTCTGAATCCAAGGCTGGAAAACCTGATGCAAAATGTAGAATCAAACACCGTCAAAATTCATTCCTGTGGCATAATTTGCCATTTTTTTAATCATTCTGTGAATGTTTACCTGATACACGCAGTATCCAAGTACAAGTGAGAACGATGCAATTAGGGCAAGCAAGATAGCTAGGCGCTCCCCATGGTGAGTCTTCAACATTTTCGGGAACTGAGCAATGACAAAGGGAAGAACAGATATGGCCATGATTCTTGCAGCGTAGCTGGTTTGCACATCAGTTGAAATGCCAGAGCCTGCAAAAGGGACCAACCATATTAAAAGATGTAAAAAACCAAACGTCGGTCTGTTGGATTTTTTTCTTTTCAAGATAAAAACAAATGTCCGATTGCAGAATTTATAAAATAACCAATTATCGTAAATTCTTCAAACTATGGTAACGACATCATATGTACATGCATGATGACAACTTACCAGTCAAGCTGAAGCCCTTCGTGTTAGTTGAATCAATAGCAAGACCATTTGGTCCAACATCACACTTAGCAACAACAACACAAGTTCCCCAAAGCAAGGTAAGAAGAAATACGGTTGAACCAGCAAGCAGCCCCATGCCGATGAGGACCTGACTTTGTGCAGTCTCTTTAGTCCCGGAGAGACCAGATACTGTTAATATGACAGAACAAGCAGATCAGAATTATGTGAATGAACACAGTTTGCATAGAGATGAATATTCATAGAGCAATAAAACTAAAAAAAAATATCATGATTATAACATATATGGACCATCATAACTATGTGGTGAGCAGATCATGGGAGACCATATAGGATGTTTGCATCACATATAAAAATGTTTTACACGGCCTAAAACCCAAGAAATGAGAATGTGCAAACAAGTACTGTATTAAGTTGGAACTGGGTGTCGACCAGTTGGCTAGTGGCACATGCCCGGATGCACGCCCAGACCCAGCCCACCACCTGTGTTCAAGCCCTCTGCTCTGCTCCGCGGTGTGCACCTTGGTTGGTATTTCTTCTTAATTAAAAAGGCATAGGGGCTAGTCCCTGTTAGTTGAGTATTTATTTAGTTATTCGAGTCAGCTAGTCTCTAAAGTGGGCACAGGAGAAGTGCCATTTTAGTAACAGAGACCAGAAGAAAAACAAATAAAGTGCTAATTATGTTGAAAGTGGAAATGATGAAATATACTAGTTATGCAGATCTCACAGAGAGTTGCTTAACAAATTGGGCAGCCATGGTGTGTTATAAAAGCATGTTGCATGCTTGTACATCTTAAAATCTGCATATGCCTGTATCAACGTTTACTAATGTATACTTATTACTCCCTCCATCCCAAGGCACAATTTTTATGCACGGTCTTTGATGCACAACTTTGACAATAATATATACCAAATTACATGGATTCAGAATGTATAAATGCTATCTTTGAATTCGTTTTGTAAATCTCTTACATTTCATATATATTTATACAAATTTTATGGACATATTATAAGTATAAATCCTAGTCAAACTTGCAAATTGTTGACCAGCGAAATTTAAGAACACCTTACATTTTGGGATGGAGAGAGTATTTAGGTAATTAGTACGCAGACTTAACTATGTATATTTCAGATTTGTTCTGATGCATGCAAGTAACCTTGATATTATTGTCGGTAACCAAGAGTCCAAGACAATTTAGTAAATATCCATTAGTAAGGTAATGAATCATGAATCCAATAGTAGTAAATACCCTATGCTAATTTCAGATGATATTATTTGCTCCTATCTCCTTAAGGAAACAGTGCACCAAGAGGCCTATCTCCGCGGCTGTGTGCATCTTAGTTATGGAGACGCCGGGTGTAATGCTTAAACCTTCTAGGTAATAAAGCACCCTTTTGTCGGAAAAAGAGGCCTATCTCAAGAGCCTAGTTTCAACTATATAACTAAAATCCTCAATGAGGATGTACAATCCAAGGGAAAAGAAAGAACTCAAAATGGTAGTTTATATAAAAAAACCAAATCCACCAGGGGAGGAGTCCCGCTGAATTTTCATTAAGAAGCGCTCCTTGGTGAGACACCAGAAATTCGATCCTGACATGATTCAAACCTTGGTTTGCCGGGTGTGCCACTGTGCCCAGCCACTCTGTGCCCGGCCAGTGGCGAAGCTAGAGTGTTTGATCATTGGGTTCAAATCCCTTGTTTACCATGTAATTTTCACTAATAGGTAGTAACAGAGACTATACTAATGAAGGATTCAGAAATTTTATTGGGTTCATTTGAACCCAGTCAGTGTACATCAGCTCTGCCACTGTGCCCGGCCACTGTTCTACTGCCCAGTTCTCTAAAAATGTTACTCCCTCCGACCCATAATACTCTTCGCTAATACGGATGTATCTACCACTAAAATGTGTCTAGATACATCTATATTAGCGAAGAGTAATATGGGTCGGAGGGAGTACAATTTTTGACAGACCAATTAATGTAACCTCCTGCATACATTAGATATATTGAAATTTATCCACCACGAACAATTAACCAACCAACCGGCGATATGTCCCCCCTTTCCCAAAATCTTGATAAATTTATCCTTGAAGAATCACTCTTTATTAGTATCACACAAATATATGATCAAAGGCAAGAAAACCAACAAAAAATAGACATAAAAACAGGCCGAACTCAGCAGGCACCCGCTATCCATGACGTACAGCGCATAAAGAAGGTAAATTATGCAAAGAAGGTCACAACAAAAGAACTAGTAGTAGAACTAAAAGGGGTGAAAAGTCAGAAGGCCAGCGACCACAAACACCGGTGGAATGGAACTGAACTAAAAGCATACATTCCAAATAAAACAGAGCATAATTTGCAAATCCCGTTTGTATGAGGAGGGTGTCATTGGTTGGTTGGGGGCTATATATTACAGTACTAATTGAAAGGTATAGTTGGACCGGTTTATGCTCAAGTTAAAGCCATGCATGTAGTGAAGAAAAGAGTAAGCTGATGAGATCAGCAAGAGAAACCGGGCTAATGCACAAGCGCGAGGTCTACCAAACAGGTCCTAAAGCTTATGTTCTGATCCGATCACAGACCAAACCAGAGGATTCAGATCTGAAACAAACCAAGAACTGAAAAGTGCAAACATACACAAGAGAACTGCTTTTTTACTCTTCGTTTTGTTTCCAACACCCATTATTTACTTTTCTGGTAAAATACCTCTTTTACTTCTAAAAGCAGCTCGGTATTTGCTACAGTATTTTGCTTAAAGAGCAGATCATTCTCTCCGCAAGAGAGCAGTAATTGCTTCTTTTTTTGGAAAAGTGAAAGAATTTCTTTCTGAAGTCCTAGTCTTGAACCAGGTGTGCAGGTAAGGTAATCGGAGAATTCAAGCAAGGAAGCTAAGCCGAGACGTACCTAGCACAAGCAGCGCGTCGGGGAGGGCACCGAGGATGGGGAGGAGGAGGCCGCCGACGAGGCCGGGGCCCATGATCTCGAGCAGCAGCTCACTGCCTGCCGACAGGAACGTGGCCGCCTTGAACATCAGGAAGCCGTAGGTGAGCACCAGGAACATATTCCCTAGCACGGTGGTGGTGCAGGGAAGGAATCCGTACGACTGCTCGCACTTCTCCTCCTCAGCGGTGACCGGGGACGAAGAGTTGAGGCGGAGCACGGCCGAGGACAAGGGGGACATGAGGACGGACTTCACCGGGGTGGCGGGCGTGCCGTCGGAGATGAGGCGTCCATAGGCGGAGACAGCGAGGAGGGAGATGAGCAGGGGGACGAACGGGAAGGGGCGGCGCTGCCGGCGAATCGCCATTGCGGCAGAGGTGGGAGGTGTCGTACTGTTGTGGTGGGAAGTGCGGGGGCGCGTAGCCTTATATGCTGCGATCTGAGATATTCCAATTGTATTTTCTTTCCTTTTACAAAGTTTCCATTTAATATTTTCCTTTTTGGGATCCATGGGCCATGGCGGGAAGAGAAGAAGAGGCTGCTCGCCTCGGGAAGAGGCGGATCCTTCCAAGAATCCAACGCGGTGATATGGTATAAGCTAAAAGTAAATATTCTTTTCTTAGTTGTGGCGTGCATTGTCCAGCAGTTTCTTTCTGCACTAACCCAGCTCCTAGGGAGTTCTTTCTCGGCACCAGCTCGACGGCTGGCACCCTTTCTGGTGCTGAATCCCATGGTCAGAGGGCAGCCATTCCCTACTCGGATGCGGGAAGAGGATGTGCTTCGCACTTTCTTTCGCGGAGGTTTTCCATCAAAGTTAAGCTTGCTGCGGTGATTTTTGATCGTCGGAGACCAGCCCACGCCGTGATGTGCAGCTGGCACCATGGAATCCAGTTCCTCCATATGCGGAGGATCTTCGAGCTCAAGGCGTCACCCCGCGTTGTCGCGACCCAAGTGGCGTAGTCCCCGATGTCGTCGGTGGCGGTCGTGGCTTGAACTCACCCAAGAGCACCGGCGGAGAAGGACTTTACTGTTCCATTTATTATCTTTCTAGTGTCCTCTATGTAAAAGTGGAGGACCCCTATGAGAAAACTTCATGTAATAGGGGCCTCTTTATAACTTTTGCCGCCACGTAATATAGCTTCGGGTGGGCCTTTGGGCCTCTTCCCCATTCAAAAAAACTTACAACATTGCAAAATAAACAAGAACCAACCTGAGGTTGGATGGTTAGGAGTAGGCCCTAGTTAGGAGGGTGGTTGTACCCCCAGCCCATCAGAGTTCAAACCCTAGGTTTGACATCTATGTGTCTCATAAAGGCGAAATATTATTTCAGTGGGAGGACGTTCCCATCAATAGCGAGGTGACTATGGTGACTTTGTCAATTTCAAAACCCGATCCGCTGGCTCAGTCTTTCAGAGGTGCTCATAAGGATAGGTGTGCGTATGTGCGTTCATAGGGGTGAGTGTATGCGCGTGTATATGAGCGCTTGCATTTGTACTGTGTTTCTCAACAACAAAAAATATTGCAAAATAAACATAAAAATTACATCACAAGGGAGGTGCCATGTATATTGAATTACAACATATTTAGTACTTTGCTGAAAAAACGAACATCTTCCATACTTTCTCCAAAAGATTGCACTCCCTTTGTTTCGGTTTACTAGTCATGCACATGTATTTAGGTCGGTCGATTTGATATATAATATACTAAATTGTATAACACGAAAAATATTGCATTAGATAGTATAACAACTAAAGTTTCTAATGCTACATTTTTTGTAATATATTTCATGTTAAGTTGGTTAAATTGATGATCTAGGGATATATGTAGGACTAGTAAACCGAAACGGAGGGAGTAGTAACATTCTTCCTGTATGGGAGTCCTTCCCCCTCTCACTGTTGTGTTGTTTCTACCAGCATCATCGGGGCACCACAATGTAGCCGCCAAAGTTTGGCGGCTACAGGTCTACAAAGTGGTCTCTTTCCTAAGCATTGGCCATGTGGCGGCACCTCTATCCTGAAGGTGGTGGTGGCAGGGGGTCTAGTTGGCGCCAAGGTAGTTAGAATCCCCATTCTATCATACGACATTGCGATCTAAATTAATTGGATGGATTATATGGTTCCAATAAGTAAGAACTATGATTTTACGATTCTACTAGTTATGGTCCTACAATTTGCTATGATGCTGGATATAAGTGTCGATCTGATATAGAATCATGATCTTGACTACCTTGGATGACGTACCTCACGAGGTGGTCCCTAGTGCCCAGGGTGGAAGAAGGTTTATCCTCATTGGTGCGACTGGTTTGTGACAGGCTGAGCCCTCGACCATGAGGATGACAACATGGAAGGGTGTAAGAGAATCTTGTCATGGGCCGGCCCCCTTCATCGGGCTCATTCTAGGAGGGGGGAGAGGTGAACATGACGGTGTCAGGACGAGATATGTGTCATGACACGAGGGTCGGCGAGGATGTGCTAGGTGAAAAATATCTTCCGGACGGTGGCCAGAGTTGACAATGACGATACTCGAGGCTACTGCTTAGAAGTGTATCCACCGAGTGTACTCTGCTTCGAGGAGAACAACTATAGGTCAAACCTTAGATCTGCAAATGAGGTGATGGTGCCGCTTCTTTCTTTGGAGATACGTATTTGGAGCGGGCATCTATGGGACAATTCAGTGCTTGATGATGGCATTGCTGTTGCCCCATCTTGCATTGATGGCGTGTTCGGCAATGAAGACAGTAAGGAGTGAATCTCATCATCAGAATTAGATCCACTTCGTCATTGGTGAGTGTGGTCGATTGTTTGGCTTGTACTAGCGTGAGCCTTTTGTACAGCTGTTGATATGATAGTGTCATCCCTAGTCATTTAAGATGAATTTGGAATCGTTACAAAGAGAAATGGGTGACTACGATTACATCTCTAGACAACCTCAAATGTATTGTCTCCTCTTCATTGTGGGTGGATGCTTGTTTCTGTCAAGTCGACCAATTCTACCCTAGTGTTTCATGTCATGTTCCATGATGGACGTTTTGGAGCATGTATCTCGGCTTTACCCAGGTTTCTCTAAATTGCTAACTCTTTTCTTCTTAATTGATAAAAATGGATAGCTTTTCTTGTTTAAAAAAAAGGGATTCTGGTGAGCTATTCCTCCTATGAGGATTTCTAAAAAGTACAGTGCATGGATGGTTTATTGTTTTATGAATATTGTATCCACAAAATAATTTAGAAGTGTCTTGTGCCATTTACTTTAAACAACTAGATATCCTTAATCCCGTTTGGTGCCCTGTACCGACTTTTTCCTCGTTTGCCACCTCCAATTCCTTCCTCAAATGCTCCTCTGTGTACTTCTTAATCCGCCATTCATCCATCAACTGATCAACATATGCCTTCATGCATCTTCTTCATGTTGCCTCTCATTTGTTCCCCCCTCATCTTACCCATGTGACTTGTGAATCTCTAGCGATGGCTTCATGTTTTTTAACCCTTCATGGTCATCTTGTGTTAGAACAAGATATTGTTACGTGCCATTATATTTTATGAGAATTAACTTAGCTCTCAAGAGAGTCTTACACCATGTGATTTGCATCGCAATTCGTGTGCTTATGAGTTGCAACATGGATTGTTTTTAGTTGTAGGTGAGGCTGCAACTTGAAAGAATGCCTCAAACGGTTGGATTTGTTTCGTGATTCATGCTAATCATGAGTGATTGACACCACTTATTGTGAACTAAGCTAATTCTCCTTCGACCAAGAATCGGTCACACCCATAGTTTTAGGCTTCGGTTCATTTTGTATGGGTGCATTTTGAAGTATTTTTATAAACTAAAAGATATATATTTTTTATGGTGGGAACGAAAGTACATATGCCATCCAGCCATATTCTAATATCTCCTCGTAAAAACTACAGAGACAGATAAATTTAAAATTGTAACGTTGAACACTATGGTTGCTAATGACACAACGATTTTAGACTACTATAAACACACACTTTATTTGACAAATACCTAGCAACATGACAAAGTGGGAACACGTACCTCCAGTGACTCGGTATGAGTTCTATAAACAAAATGACACGTACCTCCAGAGACTATATAGTCTGGTCAGTTTTATGCACTCCCATTAACGATTTGACAGGCAGTTGGAGACTTATGTAAACTAAAATTGCGATTACAAAAATTTCAATGAATAAAGGTCGTGCACACCACCAGCTCTTAGCTAGACACACACGAGACACGACTACACGAGCATGGTCCGTGTATATATGTCAACCCAATAATATAGCAAACAAAAATTAATTGCCCTCACAAGTCGCAAGTGCACAGTTGCACAGAAACGGCAACAAGTACCCTCTTTGCCAGATCAAGCGTCCTACAGCTGAAATTGCGAGGTCACGACTCACGAGCTCACGGCCAGTGGACGATCTATTCCTTTGGATTCATGTGCTTCAATAATGCACCGACCACCGAGGTGATCCGATCAACGTAACAGCACCAGGTTTTGTACTCTAGCTTGGGCATAACTTGTGCCATGGAACATGCAGAGCCATGTGCATGATCTCCCTATTTTGCGCCTACAAATACACAACGTTCTTGAATCATACATGTCACATGTCCTCGTTGAGAAGAGACGTATGAACGGAACAGATGGGGTGCATTTGCCATCTGCCAACCGCGCTGCATGTTCCCATGGAATTTCGGTTCTGTTGAGCTTTTTATGGTTTTTACGGGGATGTTTTACGGTACATCAATGTGACATGGATCTTTCAATCGGTTTGGTCGTACGGTCCAGATCTAATATATTATCTTAAAAAAATTGATAGTATATTTTGTCCCGAGGGGTGTTTTTAGTATAAAATTGTTTAAATTATGCATCCAATTTTCCAATCGAAGTGTAAAGTCATAATTTTACTTATAAGTAAGAAGCTTCAAGAAGAAATATACGCCTGAGACCCCCCCCCCCCCCCCCCAGACGATTAGATCTCCTCCTGCCTCTCGCCGGCACCACCGTAGATCGCCTCGTCTCTGTGGCCTTTGGTCCATGGAGGCACGGTGGATCTCGGCCCTCGTCGGTGGGAGGGCTCCGCCCCCTATTTTAAGGGTTTCGTTCTCTATTTTTAGGGTCAAGGTTTGTAGGGACAGTGCTCAGGTGGTGGTGGCGGCGCCTCATGCAATAAGATTTTCCCAGCTTCAACCCCATCTCGGCGGCAACGTCGAGAGGCTTGTGGGAGTGTTGTGGTCTTCGTGGATTTCGTCTAGCTGTGGGGATCTTCGGATCATCAAGGAGCTGCATCGGTAGTTATTTCTTTGTCTTCGTCTCCGGGATGGATGTGGTCTTCTTGACCCGTTCGACAACTTCCCGTCCGCAACCAACAATGTCACGCCGACTCAAGGAGGAGCGGCAGTGGCGACGTTCGTCGACATTGTTAAGAGGTTGAAGATGAAGGGCTTCTCAAGGATCTCGTTGTAATTTTTGTTTTTTTTCGAGTGCTTTGTACTGTTTATTGTTTCTTTTAATGCCAGAATCATATTCGCAAAAAAATTACTTCTAAGTAAAACTATGGTTTTATCCCTCAAAATTTTAACGAAAATTACCAAATTAACTAATGGCCAAATTGACACAATTAATTCGGACCTTCCGATCAAATCATATACTCCCTCCGTCCCGGTTTATAGGTCTTGCGCGTATCCCTAGATCATTATTTTGATCAACATAATATAATTTATATACTACAAAATATATATCACTAGAAACTTTAAACATTGTACTTTCTAATGGTATAATTTTTATATTATAAAATTTAATTTATATTTGTCAAAATAACAACCTACATATACGTGCAAGGCTTATAAACCGGGACGGAGGAAGTACTAAATACATAGGTGTACTCCGATGCACCGTAAAATCTCTTTTTGTAATGAGGTGTCCCGATCTATTAATTAAACAAATAAATTGCATAGTTAACTAACAAAGAATTATGGGAAAACTGATACAACAAAACCACAAGCAAAAAACAGCTAAACACCTAAAACACGAGAGAGCTTGTTGGTTGCTTATGATGGTTTTGAAGCTCAAGCTCACGATCACGTACTGGTCACCAACCAGGCAGATCTGGATAAGCTCAAATTTAAATGGGCATGCATAACCAACCCCCTTATGGCTACCTCCACACAGAGCACAAGTGGAGTGCATTGACAAGCTGGGGACTCATGGTGGCCTCCCATCATCGCCAGGTCTTCATCTCCTTTAACGAAAAAAAATAAAGAAACAAGAGGAGGAAGTCTCCGTCGCCTTTCTACATCGCAATGAGATCTTAGACGGGTGAGCACGAGCACGACGGAAAAGGCTGGCAGGGTTTCCAATAAAGTAACCCGTCACTTTTTTTAACTAAGTAAAAGTAACCCGTCACTTTAGAAGAATAGAAGCGGCACAGAAGATTAGAACACGGATTGTCAAACACTTCTAATATAAGTTGGCTCCGCGGAATGCCCGCGTTCAAGAATCTGTATCTCGTCCTATATCGTCGTTTGCATTGTAATTTACACTAGCTCAATACCCGTGCGTTGCAACGGGACAATTAATATAAGAAAGATATTATGTAACTTGGTATGCAATGGGTGGATACCCGAGTTGAGTGTAGTTCTAAACATATCTAGAAGCCTTAAAAGTTACATTCAATTGTGATAGAAGTGATATATTCCAACCTTTATTTCAACCCTAAAAAAGATAGTAATACAATAATTGGCAAAAGCAGTGAAGATGCATCTAAGAAACATATGGCGTGTTTTCAGAGTGGTCGACATGACCTCATGTCCGGATATTGAGGAATAAAAGTGTAAACTAAAATGATGGAATTTAGTTTGCATGAGATGAGCTTGGAATTATACAGTCCTAAAATAATAAATAATAAAATCACAAGTCTAAATTTTACTCGAGCTCAATTTATTTGTTTTTTTATTAAATGTCTAATTTTTATATCATATGCCAATAATCTTAGTTACTGTGAACCCTGAAAAAAATGGTTACACCATACATGTTTTCTGCCAAAAAAATTACTCAGTATATATTTACACATGTATTATCTCACATATACTATACACATACACACATGTGCTGGCTAGCACATCTAATGCTGACCAATCATCCAACGGAAGTGCACATGTCCGTAGCAGCGAGTAAGATTTAAACTAAAAAAAACAATAATAAAATATACTTCCTCCAATAAAAATTACCTATCACTAATATAGATGTATCTAGACATATTTTAATATCTATATATATTTTTTTAATAGGGTAGCCCAGTCTTTGTATCGAGAAGATGCATACGGTCTTCTTTTATTTTATTTATTCAATATAGAGTGACCAAAAGCCTTATAACAATTATACAAACTGAAGCCACCAAACGCTGGTGTCAAAGCACCACCAAACTAGTACAAGACTATAAGAAAATCAGGCCTTGTGCCTTGGCCACCGCCATCGATGATTCCTGGAAAAATCCAAAGAAAGCGCCTTGTGCGCAAGTTTAAGAGTTTACCACCACCTCTCTCTCCACGAACCCATCTCCAGGGTGTTAGACCGAATGGAAGCCTCTCACCAGACTTGTCATCGATGCCACCACGGCTCCAGACAGTTCCTCCTACTTGCGCATGCAACACAACATGCACCCTCCGTCGAGCTTCCGTGGCACCACACTGCTAAAACCCACCGTCGTCGATGCAGGAGGGGACACGCCGCTCCATCTGAGAACCACCACTAGCCAGTGACTGCTACAAAACGATACCCCATAGGGGAAGAATGGCGCCGCACGTCGCCATCGTCCGATCTTGGAGACCCAGATCTAGGGTTTTCCCCGGAGTAGCACCATCTACAGTCGACTTCTGCTCCAAAATGATGCCCTCATGAGGGGTAATGACATTGGGTGCTGCCATCATCTGACCTGGATCTAGGGTTTTCCCTAGAGCAGCTCGAGTCAAACGACGAGACCAACCGTAGACGATGCCTTACCACCACCAAGCCTGGGACTGCCGCCCCACACGACCTCATGCTACGGACCTAGCCCAGGAGTACCCGGCTGCGTTGAGGATGAAGAAGGGCAGAAGACGAGTACAGGAAGAGGCACCTGACCTAGGCCCATCAAGACCTAGATCAATTTCTAGGTATATTTATACTAGAGCCAAGTAATAGCGGTTGAAGAGAGTACAAGAATAGAGTGCTTTGGTATTTTACCCTGCTATATATCCAGCCACGTGAGCATGACAAGTTTCCGAATACGACAGCGCAAGTTGACAAGAGGGCGATCTGGATCGATGCCCGTTTGAAAAGAACATAGAACGGTCAGCTAGCTCCCACAAGATCAGATCAGTAACCACTGATGAAGAACAAGATCTACCGCTCACCTAGAAAGACGACAGATAGATATTGTTCTCTGTCGGCAGTGACTATGACTAGCTTGGTGCCTTTTATCTTTTTGCTTGAAATTGTGTCTTAATCACGACCTCTTTTTCGCCTTTCGGGGCGGAGGATTAATCAAGGAGAGCTCAGCTGCTTTCTTCCTTAACGCGTGTATGCCGGGCGAATTGGACACCGCGTCCGCCGCGTGGTTGGCCGGCGAGCCGCCCGCGGGATGTACACGGCGACGGGGGGACGTGGCGAAAGGTTAACGTCGCCAGAGACAAAGCCCGTACCGTGCTTGCACGGAGGTATAATCCGATGGGATCAGAGACTTTCGACTGGTCCAAGGCATATCTTAAAGTACATACACTGTACACGTACGCATCAAATCATCTTCCAGCAAATTCCTGGGTAGTTAAATTTGGCCAAAAGAGCCACCTGACGATTGTAAAATATATATTTGATCTCTCAAACAGCGCCAGATCGAGCGTTTACGGGATGTCGCCACGTGTTACCACTTTTGAGGGCGTCTATTTCCTGCCGCGTCCCCCAAACGACGCCCCCAAAAAATTAAATTGTATGAAATTAAAGATTTTCATTCAAATTTGATTACATTTTACAATTTCAAATGAAAACGGCTAGTTCATCTACCCTAGCCTATCCTACTCGCCGTCCTTTGGGGCGCTCGACGGCCCCACCCCGTCGTCGGCTCCCTCCTTCTTCTGCTTCCCCGCCGCCACCGCTCCCTTTGGATGCCCGCGAAGAGAGCTCGGCGTTCCTCCGCGTCCTCGAGGAGGCGCTGCCGCTCCTCCGTGAACAAGCGGCAGCCCGCCTCCTCTGTCGGCGCCCATTGGATGGAGAGGTTGAGCGCACGGCGAAGCTACTCCTCGTTGGCTTCCTCGCAGGCATGGGCGTCGGCCTCGGCCTTCTTTGCCGGCTCGTAGGACGCGAGGATGGCCCTCTGCTCCGTCGTCTTGTTCTCTAGGTCAGGCCCGTCGCCCCTGAAGTGGAGGTCGTCGGTGTCCTCCTCCTCCGGCTCCTCCGCCTCCCGTTCCTCGTTGGCTCTGAACTCTGCGTCCAGAGCCACAAGCTCTGGGTTACCCTCATTGTCGTCATCCTCGAAGTAGAGGTTGTCATCCTCCTCGTGGATGTCGGCCAGGGAAGGTGAATACGGTGGTGGAGGTGCCTGGCACCGGCCGAGCATCACGTGGGTGGTTATGAGGCGATGAGGCATGTTGATGTGGAGGCGGAGGTAAGAATGGCGGCGGCTGTGGTGACCATATGGCGCGGAGGCAACCTTTTATAGCCTGTGCCAAAGAGGGGAGAAGAGGGGCGAAAGCGCGGGAAGCGATGGAGGAGGTGCAGGAAGATGCAGGGGAAGGCTTCCGACGGCGACGTGTAAAGGAGGCACAGCGCCGACGGAACGTCTCGCCTGCACCATCTTGGGAACCGTTGTCATCATTAAGGCAAAGCTACAACGCTTCAGTTCATGCGGTTGATGAGCGGGTCCGCGACTCACGAAGCGTCTGACGCCCACGCAACATCCCTTGTAGTGGGGATGAACTCAGGGCGCCAGACAGCGTATTGGGTCGTGCCATACCGCAAAAGGATTTAGAGGCACGGCTGAAGGCGGTGAAACGTCTGTGGCGTCCCAAATCCCTGTAGGGATGCATTGAGGGACGCGACTGAAAATGCTCTAAGCTTCTCATAGAGTAGGCAAAAGTTTAAGATGTTTGCTTTTCTGCTGCTTGTACTCCAGTTCATAGTATGTTGAGAATTCAAGAAGAAACAAAGTACTCTACGTTGTAACTTTTTCTCCGAAATGAAGGATGAGACCCAGGTCGCGCATCGAGAAGATGCATACCTTCTTTATTGGATTATTTAACAAAGATTTGACAAAAAAAATACATTAAAAAGATCTGAATCCACCACACAAGACGTACAAACATTGACAATGAGTGATGCCATTACGCCATAAAAACACGGAAAAAACCAGCTAGGAACCGAGAAACATACCCGAGACACCTTCTAGGTAAAATGGGAGCGCTCATCCGGTATAGCAGACTTTCAACGAGCACCTCATGCGCACGCGATAGAAGTCGTCACTGTTGTGGAAACACCGAGCAATCTTCAAGTCAAAGATGTGCATATTCTTTGCCAGTCCTGCAGTCGATACCTCTAGGGCGCCAGACAGCTCCACCACTCTGCACACATCCATCATCACACATCTGCCGCCAAGACCCCACAGCACTATGCCGTCAAAACTCGACGTCATCAAAGCGGTAGAAGCCACACCGTTCCACTTTCTAACCTCTACGACCAGCAACAACTCCAAAATGATGCCTCCAAGAAGGAGAACGGCGCTTAACGCCGCCATCTTCCGCTCTAGGAGACCAAGATCTAGCCATCTAGGGTTACCCATAGAGTGGCCCGAACAAGGACGCGAGAGTTGTGTCAATGATGCCTTCGACAAGGGAGTGACACAGAAGACGCCGCCATCGTCCGCCATGATTGGAGTCGGCTCGGTTTTCATCGGCAACCACGCATCTCCACTGATTGATCCACGATGCAACCACCAAAAGAACACGATGGATACAAGCTGTAGTAAACTGGATTTACACAACTGGCTCAAGTACAGATATCGTTGCCCTTGAAAACCAACACGATAGGAGTTAGAAAACCACTCTGCCACTAACTTGTTGCACGGGGCAACAGAAAACCCTCCCAACCGGCAATGGCATAGAACGGTACTATGGCATCGGATTTCAAGCAACTCTTTGCACTCCTTTCCATTTTCGGCAAAAGGGTATTATCTTATATCAGCATAGCACTAGTACGCTAGATACGATGCTGACAGTCGACTCCTTAGATTTCAGGACCTACCATATCTAACTGTTCTTTGCGTTATGCTCAAGACATAGTACTCTTAAACTGTCTGCCATATCCTCCACTTGTCAGAAAAGGCGGAAACTGATTCACGTAAGTCGGAAAGTAAACAAATCACAAACTTTGGGAAACACTAGCGCCTTAAGACTTCTTTTCTTCCCATGTTGACTTTGCTCGATGCTTTGCTCATACCATAGTGACAAAGAATCTAGTGGTGGTTACGATTCAGCTGGACAAGTCGACACATGTAACATAACAAGGGTCATTGAAAGAAGCTGGCAACCAAAGCCGATGTTTCTATCTCCAGGGAGGAACGAAACAGAACCTGATGAACTTACCCTGTCATCTGCCATAAACAAGCAGAAGAAAATAGATAGACCCTGGTACTCTCGAAAAAAAAAAAGCTAGACCTTTGATACTTCGCTTCATCAGGAATGCTAGAGAATTAGGCCCATGACCGAGAGTGGACTAATGGAGCTCGAGCTCCATGTAGCCCGATTTTTAAAAAAAATCGAAAATGGCTTTCAAAAGTTTCAAAAAATTCGGGACAAAAAACCTTGATATAGATAATGATGAGATCTACCAATGTGCAAAAAATCAATCCGAAAATCGTTGTATTTTAGGCTCGGGAAAAATAACAAATCTGCCAAAATTTCAAACTTTTGAACTGTTCACTGTTCACTAGATCTAGATCTATGGATTTGTCATTTTTGCTGAGCCTAAAATAGAATGAATTTCGGATTGATTTTTTGCACAGTAGTAGATCCCATAATCATGTACATCAAGATTTTTTGTCTCGATTTTTTTGAAACTTTGAAATGTCATTTTCGATTTTTTTTAGAAAACGGGCTACATGGAGCCCGAGCTCCATTAGAGGTTTTCGGCCCATGACCATTGTATAGCGCAAAACTGAAATTCATATTGGCTGGTGAACAAATGTGACGATAGTAGAAAGATCTAGTAAATTGCACCTATGATTCTAATAAAATGTAGAAGCACTCAACAGTTACGAAAAGCCAAATTGCAGAAGTGGCTCCTCTGACACAGCTACCATAGGTTTACTAGATCAGCCACCATACATGGACTGAAGCCCTACTTATGGGGCTTAGGGCACCTGCATGTTGATGCATGTTTATGCTGAAGTATGCCCACTGATAGATATACAGTACTGCTAACTAATCCATGTCCCGAAGGGCCAAAAGAATAAAAAGCCATCTGCAGTACAAGAGTATCTAAGACTATACACACTGACAGAAGTACGTAGGTTACCCTACTGCTAGTGATATCCGATGTCTCAAAAGGGCAAAAACTGAAGCTATGTGCAAAAAAAGGTACATTTTTATTTGTACCTGATGCATCCTGTTGCTCAGATCAAAACTCTTGTAGTTTTACTAACTTCTCAAGAAGCTTCAGAATGTAACTCAGTTACTACTCGTCAAGTCTTCAATTGATCAAAAGAAATCATCTGTGTATGTCTTTGACATTAGAACCCTACACCATTGAGGGCATTTGATATTACATAGCAGACAGCATGGCCCAAGGTCCATTACTTTCAGTGCCTCTACATCGAGATGTTAGATTTGGTGGTAATGGCTGAATCTAGTTGGCAACACAGAGGAGCCGCTTCCTGAATTGGCTGTGGCATGGTACACGATAACAAATATCCTGTTGTAAGACCAATGCAACATATATTCACCATTGAGGGAATTTGATATTACATAGCAGACAGCATGGCCCAAGGTCCATTACTTTCAGTGCCTCTACATCGAGATGTTAGATTTGGTGGTAATGGCTGAATCTAGTTGGCACCACAGAGGAGCCGCTTCCTGAATTGGCTGTGGCATGGTATGCAATAACAAATATCCTGTTGTAAGACCAATGCAACATATATTCAGCATAGATAGTGGAGACTCAAAATATACTCCTATGCAATTTCACATAATACATGTATCACTAATGCAGTAGGATAGAACCATAAGTTTGAATTATTAACAAACATGTCGGTTCCATTTAATTGAAAGAAAGTGTCCCTAAGCAATGGAATTTCTCTAAAAGCATAAAAGAAAAGAAAACCAAGGTAGAGTCCTATTACATCAAATAGATGTGCCCCAAATAAGCACTTACTTTCTTTGCCCCTAATGTGCCCCTAATGATTTTCATGAAAGCAGCTGTGTTTTCTGGTAAAAGCAAGTAATTCTGTTATGTATACTGGCCCAGTTCAACTGATGGAAATGTAAAAGCCCAGATGACCTTAGTACACTAGCCAAAAGAGCAAAATGTGCCATATCATAGTATTCTTGCCATTAATGGGACATGCACTTGTCTGCAATCAACATAATATATGAAACTTCACAACATTGTTACAAACTTACAATGAATAAAAACAAAAGCACTGTTGAGTAAGAAATTACCACAATAAAGTTAGTGCGGAGCTGGATTGGGTGTCCGGAACTGATAAAAATGTGGTGCAGCTTCAGTAAGCCATGATGGTTCAATGGCAATAACATTACGCATATAATGCTTGTCAGTTGAAACAAGAGACTGATACACGACCCACTTTGGATTAACCCTAAAACACCAGGACAATGTCATAAGTGCATAAGGAGCTATACCACAAAGACATCTAAATAAATTATGAACATAGCAAAAGGGCATTAAACTCACCGAAAGAGCACGGAAGATGGATGAATGTAAACTTCCTGCGATGTCCTAATAGTTTTATACATTCCATTCTGGCCATATTCCTGTGTAGCAGAGGAAAAGTCAGTAGGGTCACCGGCAGCTTATATGTCAGCTGCATGCAGATGATAGCTGCACTTACTGAGGATAAATGAAGAAAAATGTGCAAGGGCACGTCAACCACAAAAAGGATAAATTTAGTTCATGAGTTCTTAGAAGTGTGGCCATCCCAGGGCCTTTGCCCTTTACATGTTTGTTAGGATTCCCATATGTAACTTACCACTCTCAAGGGCCTATAATTCATTAAAGACTGGCATGTTCTTTTGGAATGTGAAGCATGCCGACCAGGTCGCAGGTGGGCCAGTTCAATAAAAAGATCTTAGGATGATGACTGCAGGTAGTTTGATTTTCAATATTTTGGCCAGTATGGACTTGTACAACATATCAAACAGTTTACTGATGTACCAATGAATTTTTTTAGCTCCTAATCACATACTGGGCTTTTGTGTGAGAAAGAATGCTCTGGTTACATGCTACATGCTAGATATGTATGATAACATGTAATCTGCTCTATAATGTAATATGTGAGGAATACCTCCAGATGACATGAATTAGCAAATGAACCAGCAATAATGGCCTTTCTAACTGCCTGCACAATAACAAGATAACAATGCCGTTAGCATACGTGCATGAAAGGTTCAGTAACCAGTGGGAATTATAGCAGAAGTTCATAAAGAATTAATTCGGGCAAGAAGCTTTAAGCATTTCCAGCAGTACTTCGCACGAGTTGGAACATAACAGAGCATATACTGAAAATAACTAGTTGTGAATAATTAGTACAATTTTTTGTTGAATTATCTGAACGTCAAGTGTTGATACCTAATTGTCTGAATTTGTTTTACCTTGCACCTAATTGTTTGAATTGTACATTGTATACATAGTCCCCTTAAATGAGGATAAGCTATGCTGGAACGGAATGCTATCGAGTTTTAATCAAATCAAGCTGGATGTAGGCAATTTCATAATAGGATCTAATTTCCAAAATGCACGTGAATAATAGCAAATTCTGAAAAGTAAATGCATTTTAATTCAGTTAAAATTAACACTGATATGACTAAACTAATCAGGGGACTTGTGCCATAATTATCAAGGAAAAAATAAATCAAACTGGAAAACCCTAGCTTGTTCGACGGGGCACACCTAGAAACTACCATACACTTCATGACGACATCTTGCTCGAGGACGAGCAACGGAAGCTGGCCTGAGCCAAGTCCTTGAGGAGGCTGCAGCTTCATTCTAGGCTGCTGAACCTGTTAAGGACGCCTTAGAGATTTGCTCTTTTTTGCATTCTTCTTTCTGTTTTTGTGGCTCAGCATAGGTTTTGTTTTTTATAGCCTAGGCTTTTGTTTCAGTAGTTCTGTTGATTTTTTGTTTTTCGTCTCCCTGTAAATTTTTGTGCCTTCTCGGCGTGCTTCTTCTAACACAAAATGACATTGTAATGTGCGTTTGAGAAAACAAAAACTGGAAAGATCGTACCTGCATATCTCTGTCACACGATTTCAGTGGTAAGCCAAACCTCTTCATTACCCTGAGAAGCTGTGCCCTGATTTCAATAACCTTCTTCTGCAACAAATAACACAAAATTTTGTTCAAAATGGATGTGTGCAGCCCAAAATAAGATAGCATAGCTTTGAATATGCACATATTTTTAAGTAAAAATAAATGTCTTTATCCAATAAACACAGACCAGTGCTTGGTGATTCAGAAAGTTCTTGTAACACCACTGACTAGATTTTCCAGACTGGTGAAATCCTTTGTAAATATTCAGGAATGTTACATGATCACCCTGCGGTACAATACAAATACAAGAGTCAAGAGCATTGGCATGAAGAAGCAACCAAAAGAAAATATAATTAAGATGCGTACTTCTGACAATTTGCACAAGAATGTGGAACATACAAGGAAGGAGGTGCTTAAAAAGAAATGATGATAGTGGTACAGATTTCATGACCTAAGTTTTGTTTCATAACACCAATGCCAAGTTATCCAAAATCATTTGCTCTTAAACAAGAAAATCTATCACCAGTACTATGCTCGCAAGCCCATAATGATTAGGGCATGAAAGTGTTTAAGCTGACTATATGCAATTATGCATTGAAGATTTTGCTGAAATCTGAAAAAAAAAAAAGCTACTGCCCAGTGCCCCGTCTGTTTACTTTAGGAACTTGACCATAACTTAACTGAAATGAAGACTAGGATATGGTTTTTTTTTAAATATAGACTAGGGTATATGTACTTAGTAACATAGTATTCCTCTACTATGTTCTATGGGTGTCACATGGTAGTTTGCCACTAAGCACCAAAACGAATGTCAATATTAACAGCCAAGTATTCTATAAGAAGCACACAGTAAATCAAGGTCCCTGAGTAAACATGAAATTTGGCAGTAAATTGGTCTTGCAAACCTCAGCAGCAGCAAACCGAAGTTTGGCCTCATCAAATTCCTTCTTTACTCCCCTCATAGAAACCCACACAGACTATAATAAATTGGCAGGTGTCAGAACAATTAGAAGAATAAAATAGCACAAAAAATGAAGGGCACATGAGACAAATACTAACTTGAACAGATAGAAATGCTGCTATAGTCAATATCTCATCAGAGCATCCAAAATCATTGGCTGACAAGATCATTTTTGAGATCATGGGATCCTGCAGAAAATCAAAATGTATCGTCAATAACTTGTTGACTCGAGAAAAGAACGTTATTCACTGCAGATGTATAGAAAAAGCTGTACATGTACAAAAAGACATGAAATTCTGCAAGTAAATTTCCAACATAGCAGCTTAATTTCACATGCTATCAGAAAGTCATCAACCACGTTCAGCAGAGTAACAAAGTAAGCCTCATGGTTATGTACATTAATAAAGCATCATAGGAGCATAGACAAAACACATCAAACAAGAGGCACAATAACTAAAATTTATGAACTTAAATAGTAGCAGTATGTGATGCAAACATGTATAAGCTATACTTCAAAGTTTGAACACTAAAAGTATTTGAACCCAGCAAACAGCAAACATGTATAAGCTATACTTCAAAGTTTGAACACTAAAAGTATTTCAACCCAGCAAACAGCAAGGCAAAAATATATCAGCGATATTCTTGTACTATTTTGAAATAGACTATCATGCATGTCTTCTTCTTACAACATTGTATATGCAGTTGGAATTATTAATTTGAGTATCTTCCATCATATATGACTATGATCTAGCAGAACTCTATACTCGCTATAAGTATATCACTAAATCCTGATATTCAGAGATAAACAGCCAAGAAAACATACATCGCAAACCCAGGGGCAAAACGATTTGACTCGGCTGCCATAACAGGACTGCTCTATTAATTACTAGTTAGTACTAAAACCAACATGATTTGTCCCTCGTACTAGTTAAGTAGCAAATTGCAATATATATTTGTAAAACAAAATTAGGTACAATATCAGTGAAATAAAGTACTTATCCACACATACCAAAGGCATCTCAGCAACTTGAAAACCAATTGGAACTGTTAGTTTGGCATCTTCATCAAGGATTCCTAGTGAAAATAGAATTTCCAAAGCCCGGATCATTGCCTCTGGTGATGGAGAAGCTGGCCAATCAAACCCCAAAATGTTGTCTATGCCTAGTGCTTTTAACTGTCATCCAGAACATAATAAGCATTGTGTTATATATTACTCATAAATCGTATACTATGTACAAAACTTCAAGAATGCTTTCCATCATATATATCTCAGGAAATTAGATCAGCCCTGCTCAATGTAGACATGCTTCAATAAATACTTTCCAACGAAATTATGTCTGATACTCAAGAGTGTCTCTTATTAATTATACTGTTATGGCCACCTGGGGCATTTTCCAGATTTCATGACTCAGCGAGTCAAGTGCAAGAATAAATCATGCTTCGTTGTCAAAGTATGGCCCTTATGCATGATGCAGGAAATTGACACAGAAGCTATAAGTCAAACGCCCAACGATTGTCAAGAAGTTATCGAACAAATTGCATAATATATATCTATGTGTGATTTTAGTTTAGAGACGTGAAGACAAGCCCTAACATAGCTTGGTTACTGGTTAGTGTGCTGATGAATGAGATATATTATTAAGTGTGAATTTAGTGTCATCCATGGGCTAAATTTCTAGTACTCCCTCTGACCGATATCTCAGTGTCAAGATACATCCATATTAGTGACAAGTAATATAGATCAGAGGGAATAGTAAAATATTCACGTTGACTATACTTTTGAAACTGCCAATTGGTCTATTATTAAATTCGATGCATGCGTAAAGACTATTTATACAAGTTGGCATGAAACCATATGACATGCATATGTGTTTTGTGTTATAAAATAGTTGATCTGCATATAATGCCAGAAACAGACAAAAGTTCCCTTGTACAGCATAAAACCAAAAGGTAGGGGTGGTTATGACATTTAGAAAAAAAAACATTCCCTTTGAAGCACTACAGGCTAATAAATATTAATTAATAATACTGCAAATTATCTTGATATATCTTATTTACTTATATCTATTTACAATGCAACAAAATAAATGAGCCAAGGTACCTGTATTATGCAGGAAACAAGGTTAGACCTTTGCATTTCTGGAATGCCATCTGACTGCATTTCATTTAGGTAGTATTCTTCTGTATAAAGCCTGCAGGAGAATAGTAGCTTATGAGATGCACAAAAATGATAAATTATTTCACACCAAAGTAAAAATATATTACAGTGCACATAATTCTGGATCTATAGAATTTAATACATGAATGTTTGGATTTTAAAATATTTAAAACTAAGGGTGGAAAAAAGGAACACAGAAGTACATAAAAGGGCATTCAGCAAAGAAAATATTCGAGTTAAGAATTGGGAATTATAAATGGAACTAGTTGAATGCCCGTGCGTTGCTACGGTCTTTTTCACACGTAACATATAGGAGTATAATGTGAATATTCACATGTATATGAAGGATAGCTCATGATATTGATAAAACATTAAGATTGCACTTGTTTAAACTGTATTTACCTAAAATTTATAATTTAAAGTGCCCCTATTTATTTGGGCCTTTTCATTACTAAGGAAGGATTATGTCATTGCTAAGTTGGAATTGTTAGGAAGTTTAATTTTTTTGTCTATTTAATCATGATATCTAATCCCTGAATTTTGGTTTGTGGGGCGGGGTTTTAGATATTATCTTTTTGGTTGTTATGAAATATATGTCCCAGCAGATGTAGATCGAACAATGCAAATGCGTTGGATGTTTCATGTCAAACATGTTTGAGGGATGTACATGTACGTTTTTAGAGTTTTTTCCTTTTCATCCGATCTGATAGTTTTTTTTGGACAACATCCGATCTGATTGCTTCTCAGTGTATGTTCGTTTCAAAAATAAAACAGATCGATTGGTGCGCTCCTTACATATAACAAGTTTTTTATGGAACGTTACATATAACAAGTTGGTAAGCCACAAGATAGCGGGGCGCCAAATTGTGCGAGTTGTTGGCCCGATCTTTTATGGCAAACTTAGCGGAAATACAGTTTTGATCCTAAATGCATATGCTACCTTTATTACAGTTTTATGGAAAACTGATTTTTTTTTTGGGTTGTACAAAAAAGATAAAAAAAACATGTCACGAAAAAACTTATTTTAGTAACAATTTTATCATTTTTATATAGCCCATAAAAAATGGTTTTCTCAAAACCATATTGTGCGCACGTAGAACATGGAGATGTACACACAAAATTCTAGTTTGATTTTTTTTTAATATTTTCAAATATTCCAAAATGCATTTGAAATAAAGAGAACATATGCACCTGAGAGAAAAAAGGCATGTTCCAAACTTAGGCAACAACTTTGTCCTCCTCGCTCCTACTCGTAGCCTAAAGTCTTTACCCATGCGTCATTGATACACAAATTGAGATGAAGATCCTTGTGAATCAGCACGAAGGGGTCAATCTTACTGGGTGTTTTCTGTTTTTTCTCATTACTTGAGCAAAAATTGATCCAACAGAAATACATGGGTGTTACTCTGTCTGTTATATAGTTGTCCTAAACAAAATACAGCCGTATTACATTTTTTCTATAATATAGTAGTATGTTTTGGCAAACTAAATTAGTTCCCCAAAATGTACTATCTATTTTAGCATTCCTACTATCTACTATAAATGAATTCTAGAAAAAAAACTACTATCAAATGACACGCACTTGTTCAGGGGATTTTAAAATCTGTAACATGACAAGGAGGCGTTCCTAGTCTCCTTTCACCCACCGTAATGCATGGAGTTTCCCTTTGTGTCAAAGAAGATTCTTCCACCATTATGCATGGAGTTTTCCTTTATGTGATAAAAGATTGCATGCAAATGAATGCTCTTAATTGGCTGAAATACAGGAGTGATGAAGAGGAAAAATAAGACCGGTCTACGATTTCAGCCATATAAACTGGACCTGAGGAAGCAGAAAAGGAAACAAATGATTTGATTCCATCTAGACTGAGCGCGGGGGACAACAAACACCAAAAGGCATCGGACGGTGGAGGCTGATGTTGGGGATGATTAATGGTCTAGATTCTTCCAATGTTTGATGTCAAAAATATTTGAGGTGACGTACCAACTCCCATTTAATAGTAAAGATAATATAAAGAAATTTCTAGGGTGGCATAAAAGTGGAGGCATAACTTAACAGTCCCAATACTTAACGAAACATCTCAGCATACCTAAAGCATTTCCCAGGTCGCACCCTTCCAGCTCTGCCTGCTCGTTGCCTTGCAGAAGCTTTAGATATTGGTGCGACAACTAAACTCTCGAGGTCAGAAATCTGCACAATAAGATGAAGAGTCAGTCAAGCTACAACAAAGAAGATTATAGACGGGTAAAACTACACCAAAAACTTTGATCTCCGATTTAATTGTCCTCTAGCTTAAAGGAGGGGTGGGGGTATATGTCAGCAGGAATGCCTGAATGTGTTAGAGCCAAAGCATGTCACAGAAACAGTACAATATTAACAGAAGCAAAGTAAATAAAGAAAGGTATTCTGAATTAACTCGTCTAGATTGCTTTTACAGATACAGGTCAGTTACTGAATTGCAAAATCAAGGATTTTCTGATGAATGTGCACAAGGCACTATTCAAAGATCATTAAAGCATTTGACATTTAAATTTCACGATTGCACAACGAAAACTTATGAAAAAAACAAAAGTAAAGCTATATCTAGGTGGTCAGATAAAAAAACTGCAAAAGAACAGATAGAATGTACCGGGTTATAGCACTTCTGCTTAGAAAATCCACTATCAACAACATACACCACACCCTACACAATATTCAGAGAATCAGTCAGAACTCACAATCAACATCATATTTGTAGGAAAGACATGCAGTACCTCCAGAGTCAATGACGTCTCCGCAATGTTGGTTGATATCACAACTTTTCTTTTCCCTTTCGAAGTAGGAGCAAAAATGAGATCCTAGAAAGCCAACAAATATAAAATAGTGTCAACATTGAGCGGCAACTAATGATTACCAAAAACATGTTTACTTGCAACACTACTGAGGAGTGAGGACCACTTACTTGGTCTCCCCGCGGAAGGCCGGAGTACAAGGGCAAAATCACCAAATCTGAGAATCAAAGCAATTCTGAATGTATTAGAAATCATAATTTACTACCGCAAGCTGATAATATTTTTTTGGCATGGAACAGACATCCATTTCAAGAGCAAACTATTATATCGTAAACATGCAGAATAAAGAGTTACCAAAATAGTGTTTTCCGAGGTGTTGAATTTCATCATTTAGCAACCTAAGAGCAGCCTCTATGTCATCCTGGCCAGTTAAAAACACCAAAATATCCCCTGGTGGTTCCTGCAGAAATTAGTTAATGAGTGATAATATAAGAAAGCTATCCAGTATTGAATTATTGGGAAGATTAAAATATGGGGAATCCACACTACCATCATACCACAAGGTAAAAGATGATAGCTCCAAATTACACCTCAAAGCCTAGAACATTATCAAAAGACACAGAAGTATGGCTGTTTATTTGATGGACAGTGATCATATCAGCCTTCTTCCTTTAACCACTTTGTCTGATATTATAAACTAATGCTGAGAAGTGAGGCAGACGAGATGCTTACTGTGTAAGGTAAATATGCAATTCTCTTTTATATACAAGAGATCAGATATGTTTTGTCAAATTGGTTCCTCCATAGGTGTGCCGATGAATTATGTGATTGTGTCCCTTTATCAACATCAATCATTCTAATTTTGATGTTTGCAGTTCTATTTTTTCAGTATTTGTGGGTAGAAAGGCTGCGTGATTGCAGCTGATATGCATATTTGAGCTCCAATGCTTATTAGAATAAGTATGTAATAATTGACCATACAAATAACTCCTGCTACTCATAGAGTAGCGAACAACTGATATCCACACATCTAACTCAGCGATAGTTAATTTTTTATAAGCTGCAGCGCGACATCTAATATCTGAATACCCTTGCAATTTGTTTCATTAATAAGCATAGACTAAGAGAAGTAAATATTAACTGTTGAGGGACATAATGCAATGAAGTAATGGACCAGAATACTCAAGTGTAATCTTGGACATAAAGGAATCCAAAAGCTCCCAATTGATTAAAAACATTCTTTGGAAGCATGATAACCTACACAGGCCCATAAGGACATCCTGTGCAGGGTGTGTGCCTGCACAGCGCCCCAAAATATTTTACTGAGTTCTAGTATTTAACACTGGTAATGAACGTTGAGTTGTGATTAATCAAAGCATTATTCAGGACTACTTGGGAGCCAAATAGTAGCTCTCCAGAGTAGACTCCACCTCTGATTAACCCATTCCCAATTTCTAAAAACAAATTCGTTGTTGGCAATGAGGTATGCTCCACTTTCAATCTCCCATCTATTTTATTCAGTGGTTTCTTCCATTTTTCACATCACACACTGCACACAACCCCATCCTTCTTTCAATCTCCTCAGTCCTTTGCCGAGTCAGCATGCACGTCTTTTACTGCTCCACCAAAGACAGTCTGTCGGTTTTAGGTTTTGCACAGCAACTGAAAATGGAGTTCAGGAGAAGGTTTCATATCAACTAATTTAAGATTTTGAATCATTGAATGCTAGAAGGACGACACATATCTGCTAAAAAATATACTACTTCGGAGCTGCGAGATTTGTTTTCGATAAGATATAAATCAAACAATTATATTGCCGATATGACATATATAATGAATAAAACATTATCTCTACCAATAAAATTGCAATGCGACTGGTAGGCCGTGCGTCACACCGTTTTTCGTTTTAGCCCCTCAGAAATAGAGTAATGAACCTGCAGTCCAAACAATTTAGCAAGTTTTCATTTTAGCCCCTCAACCCTATCCCCTCCATCCTCTTGAGCGGTGGTGGGCTGGTGGCAATGGAGAAGGGGGAAGGAGTACCGGCACTGGTGGAGCCGTGGAGGTAGAAGGGGGAAGGAGAGCCGACCACCTCGCGTCCATGGCTCCATCTTGCGATAGCTCGCCTCAATCTTTGGCCGCTCAGGTCCTGCCGCGCCCGACCATGCCAAGCTTCGAGCGCAGCCATGCCGCCGACGTACCTTGGCCCTGCCGCTTCTTGAGCTCATCACCATCAACCGCAGTTTCGATCAATCTAAAAAAAACGTCAACCGCAGCCACGCCGCCGGCGGACCTTAGCCCCGCCGCTTCTTGAGCTCATCGCCGTCAGCCAACCGCCTCTGAGGAGCACTGGGGTTTGTGTGCAGAGCTGTGAGGAGATGCCGACACCGAGAAGGAGGTTGGGCCGGTGGAGAGAGAGAAATTGAGAGAGATGGATCGAGAGAAAATGAGAGTCAGCGCTTCCGCAGTTCGAGAATCAACAGGGGCAAATCACAAGTGACACCGGAGCTCCAAAAATCTCATCTGTCTTCACCCGCAAGAAAAATATTGAGAAAAATATTGAGGAATCAACAGAGACGAGCAACATGACTTGGACTCGCTAGCCCGGAATATTGGAGAAAACTGGACGCCTTCACAATTTTCTTCCACTTGCCTCAATCCCCGGCCAGAAGGTTCTTCCGTCACCACGGTTGATTGCTGTCAACTGAACAGAGGGGAGAACTAAATAGAAAAAATAGAGGGGAGAACTAATTTACTCCTAAAAATGAGTTCGCAGACGTTTTCTGTTCTTTCGGTCTTCGTCTAAAGCAGCTTTTGTACGTGCTGTTCAAATTACCGAAGAGCACTGAACTACTAATATGTAGGAACGCATCCTCTTACAGGAATTCATTTACTTCCGAGAGGATTTATCTTCTACGTATGATTAGTATGATTAGTTTCAGAGTCATTCCCCAAAAAAAGTTTAGAGACATAGTTTCCTGTTTGATGTAGCAACCCCTAAAAAATATTCATAGTTTAGTTTTGTATTCTAGAGCCAAGGTACAATATTAGAATTTAGTATACCATAATTTTGTGGTTATCTGCATGGGCGGAGTATACCATAATTTTGTGGTTATCTCATTATCCGGTGAACACTCAAGAATTTGGAACTGCATACCTTGCCAATAAATTTGTATTTCTAAGTTTATGTACTAATTGATGTCTATATTAATTAAATGTTTGGCTACTTATTTCATGAAAGAAGTTTAAAAATATTTTAAGAGGAAAAGGTATATGGGATCCGCCGCAGCGCGCGGGCACTTAGCTAGTTTTCATAATTGCCTTTCGTTATATATAGGGCCTAAATTTATATTACGCACAGGGCCTCCATTTTCACAGGTATGGCCCTGAACCAACATGGAATCTATTGTTTATTACACAGCGTGAAACAACTAACCTTATCGTGAATGATAAGAACAGTATTCACAGCAGCCTGCAGGTAGTCTGAGACAGGCTCTTCCACATAATGAGTTTCCACTGTGTACCCTCTACCCTGTAGAACCAAATTATACTCTCATTAATAAGGAATAGACCCCTTCACCATCTATATTTCAGCCACAAGTAAAACATACTTCAACAGAAAGTATAGCAGGTTCTGGATTGGGCACACCATCAGCAGACTCGGGCAAGGAATTCTTCCGCCTGCGCGTGAAGATGAACAAAAATCCAAAGATCAGGCCTTAACTAACTTTCTTGCAGAGATCGGAGTGCATATGATATTTTAAGGATAAGAAACAAGTATATCAGAGTTAACAATTGCATCCTAATGTTACCATGTAGGGACTTCGTGAACATTGTAAGCAATAAGGATACAAAGAAACTAGTTCTTACTAGACAGGGAATGACCTAATGCTGAAAAAGGTTGACATTGATCTTGCTTCAATTGTTGCAGAGGAAATGATCAGACGCAACTCTGGCCGACGGCGTTGAATCTGTTCAATTCATGTAAAGTAACATGCAAAATGGAAACAAAACATTATTCACAGATGACTTGAAGATAAATCGGACTTGCATGTTCAGAATTACGAACCTTTTTCAAGAGTCCCAGCAATATGTCGGTTGAAATGGATCTTTCGTGAGCTTCATCTATCATAATTACACTAATAGAACAGAAACACATGGATTGGTATGTGAATAAAGTAAATCAATATGGAACCATCCGACTGAGAAAGGTGTTTTTACTCCACTATGATTATCACCACAGATGTATAATCATGATGAAGGTATACACTTTGACCAAACATGGTTGTGTACTGATGACAAATAAGCATGTGACAATTTGGACTGCCTATTTAAGGTCATAGTAATATTGAGGGTCATAATATGGTACCTATACTTGGTCAAAAGAGGATCGTCCATCATTTCTCTAATCAGTACCCCATCTGTGAGAAATTTGATCTTGGTCATACCCTGTCAAACCGTGTAGGATATAAAAAAAATGTTTTCATGCTACAGAATTCAGATGAAGAAAACCAGCCAGGGAGAAAAACTTGATCATACCGGGATTGTTTGATCCTCAAAACGGATCATATAACCTACTTCTTCACCAAGTTTCACACCAACTTCTTCAGCTACTCTTGATGCTACAGACTGTTCAAATTATTATAATGGGTTGAAAGGGAAATTGATCATAAAAGATAAGCATTTGCCAATGAACCCTACGAACAGAAAATAAATTTTGGAACATGAACATTAAGAAATTAGTGTATGAGCGTCGAGAGCAGTAAAATTTCAGTCAGCTACCATCTTTAAGCAGTACGGATATGATTCTATCAGCTAACTTCTGTGAAATAGGATGCCAGAAAACACTACTGGACCACATAAATAGGTTTGCAGCAGAATGCTCTATGTTGGATGTTTTGGATTGCTAGGTGCAGTTGTTCTCAAGGTAGATAATTTTGCTAGGATGTAGTTCCTGTTACGGACTTATTTTGGGGGACCACAAGGCCAGGTGGATAAACCACCTTCATGACCAAAATAGTCCGAGCTTATCTTTAGAAAGTTTTCATCTCTATTACGAAGATATTACTTTTTTGGATACATATTGTTAAGATTGATTTGTGTTCGAAATTAGTGTGGACTCCTTGGTATATAAAGAGAGGTACACTGTGCTATGAGATACAAAATACTGAAACTTGCCCCAAAGATGAGTACCTAAGAGTCTTATGTGCCACAGCTAGGGATGTACCCACAAGATGACAAGCATAATCTGGTGCATGCAATCAGACCATAAAAAAGTACCTAATTTTATACAGCATCTAGAGAAGGATATAACAACTGAATGAAGATTTAAACATTTGATACCTGGACAGCTAATCGTCTTGGCTGGGTGCAACCTATAAGTCGGCCACCCTCAGCCCAACCAGCCTCCTTAAGATACTGGTTCAAAATACAACGAAGTTAGAAATGAAACATCATTTCCAAGTAAGATGATGTGTTAGGCAATAGGCATAAGAGTTTTGTCATTTATGTAATTATGTTTACCTTATTTTGGATAGTATAAAATTAGCATTTCAACTAATAAATACTTAACTTAACATTCAACCATCAAGCATATACATTTAAATTCAAAATCTGGAGCCGATGTCAATCCAAATATAGGAGCAACCAAGCAAAGTACTTTGGTTTCAGCATGGAGTCAAATGTCAATGTGACACGATATCCAGAATAAATTTAAAAATAGGTCTCAGCTCAGCCTACCTTAACAAAATTTTCAAGCCAAACTGAATGTTTGTTAGGACACAAACTAAAATGAGATAGGAAGTGTAAGTTGCTGTTCACAGTGAAAATAAAAAATGATTTAAGAAGTCGAGATGAAATGTTACCAGGTGCTAAAATACTTGCAAGACTCTAATAACTTTTTCAATAACTTTTGTGTTGATTAAGAGCTAGAAAAAATGGGTTTGAATGATTATCCCTGCCATTAAGTTTGATTTGCATCGCTATGTTCTCCCTCTGAAGTCTGAACACATATTAGATATTACTATGAAAGTTGCTAAATATGTCACAAACATGAAGAGTGCCAAACCATCAGAGATATAAATATTATGTTACCATTGCCACACAGTAACTTCATGATAAACCGAACTTCTGTTAGAGAGTTCAGAGCCAATTTTTGCATCAAGTTATGGGAGTCCAAAATACTGAGTATCAAGTTTGGGGGTCCAAGATAATGAGCAGAAGGTTAAGTGGAAGGCAGTGTATACTTCATGTAAGAGATAGACTGCTGAAAGAGTAACAGGTAAACAAGTACTTTACTGATAAGACAGAAAACTTGTTTGGTGAAGTTCTAAACAGGTTTAGCCTCTCGTTATTTTTATTCTGTAACTTTTATTGCCCTCGCCCTTATGTCATAAAATGCATATAGGTGATCTGTAGGCAATTATCCATGCTTACTGTCCTACAGTGAGATTTATTCTTTGTATGTCGACATATATAGCTAGCATGCGGCAGCATAATGAAGATAATATGCAGACAGTCACAGAATAGTACATACTACCTAGAGGACTCAATCAAATGCAGAAAGGAGGAACCATAATATAACTACAAATTACAATCCAAAGCATGTGGTCTCCCCAGTCAAGAATCCAGAGCATAGTGAAGGTTGCGTGCTACTTCGAATTCAGACAGAAAAAATCACCAAACAGAATCAGTGATACACAGTTGGTTAAGCAGTTCACGCGCACAGCAGTTGTTCGGCCAAATGTCCGCCCGCGACAGAGCACAGCAAATTCTCAAATTATGTAGGGACACACTGGGCGTTGGTGAAAGAAAAGAAGGCCTGAAGCACGTACCTGAGGGATCTGCGTAGACTTGCCGCTACCGGTCTCGCCGACGACGATGGTCGTGGCATGCCGCTCGACCAGGTAGAGGATGGCCTTGCGGTACTTGTACACCGGCAGCCGCTGCCTCAGCCTCTCCAAGGACGCGTACCCGAACCTACACCAACCGCAACAGAAGCGGCAGCACCCAGACACAAGTTTAGGAGCTGCAAGTAGGGAGCGAGGAGGGGAGAGGCAGGGGGTCTAGGGTTTGGGGGAGCGCACCCGGAGGAGGAGGAGCCGGTGTTGGTCGGGAGGAAGAGGACGCCACCCTCCTCGTCGTCGACGAGCGAGGCGCTCGGCTTCTCCGAGCCCGGCCTCCAGAACCTCGACATGGGCGGCGCTTGGGTGGCTTGCCGGTGGCAGGGGTGGTGGGGAGCTCCTATTCTCCGCTTTCAGCGGAGAAGTTCTTCCGGTCCGCCAAAGTAGGATCCGGCCCAGGTAAGCTACTTCTTCAGTTTTTTTTCTATTTTTTATTATTTCGTTTTGAAAGAGATTCAAAAACAGTATTAGAACTAATTTAAAAGTTGAACAAAATTTAAGTTGGAATAAAATTAGAATCTGACACATTTTGAACTTGAAAAAAAATTAATTTTGAAAAAAAATTCAAAGTACAAATTACAAATTTGTTCCAATTTTCGAAATTTGTTCCATTTTCAAAATTTGAACAAATTTTAAAAATTGGAACAAATTTCGAAAATTGGAACATATTTCAAAATTGGAACAAATTTCAAAAAATTGGAACAAAATTCGAAAATTCGAAAATATTTAAAAAAAATCGAAATTGGAACAAATTTCGAAATTGGAACAAATTTTAAAAATGAAACAAATTTCGAAAATTGGATTTTTCTAAAATTGGAACAAAATTAGAAAATTCGAAAATTGTAACAAAATTCGAAATTGGAACAAATTTAAAAAATGGAACAAAATTTCGAAATTGGAACAAATTTTAAAAATGAAACAAATTTCGAAAATCAAACAAATTACGAATTGGAACAAATTTCGAAATTTGAAAAAAAAAAAATTGGAACAAATTTTGAAATTGGATTTTTTTTTAAATGGAACAAATTACGAATTGGAACAAAATTCGAAAATGAAACAACTTTCAAATTGGATGAAATGTCAAAATTGGAACAAATTACGAATTGAAATGAATTTCGAATTTTAAAAAGTTCAGATTATTCTATTAAAAAGAAAACAGAAAAGAAAAAAGACAGAAAGAAGAAAACCCGAAAAAAAATATAAAAAGCTCAACGGGCCGGCCCATTAGCTGACTGAGTGTTCCTGCCCTGTGCGGAGCCCCGGATCGGGTCCGCAGTGGGCGCGAAATAGGATTCTCCGGGGTGGTGGCGTTGGAAAGGAAGGAAGCGGGAGCTAGAGAAAGCTCTCCGAGCTGCCCATGCCTGTTTTAGTGGGCTCTGGGGCCGATGTTTAATGGGCCACAGATCCAGTGGTGTCTACTTTAATATTACTATGTCCACACAAAGCATATTTTTCTCTACTTAGGAAAAAAGTAGGCATATTTTTTACTCCCTCCGTTTCAAAATATAAGATGTTATAAGTTTGTGAAGCAAATGTATCTAGATATGTTTTAGTGTGTCTATTCGAGTGAACCTACACACTAAAAGATGTCTGAATACATTTGTTTCACAAAGCTTAAACATCTTATATTTTGAAACGGAGGGAGTATCATTTTACGATTTTCTTTTTTCTAGAAAGTGCATGCAAATTTTCTGCAGCTAAGCACCCAATGTTGCATGGGAGTTTTCTGAGTTTTCAGAAAGTTGAAAACGAAACCTACACATTTTCATCTCAAAGGGTATGTTATTTGTGACCTATGCAAAAAAAAAGATGGGTGAATGGGTCAAAGGGTATGTAGCTAAGGACCACATGCGATCTACAAGCACAACTAGTTGTGGAACGAAGGAGCTCTTTACCGCGCGACGCGCGTTCGTGGTGGGCCCCCACGACCACCATTACTCCTGCTCCTTCCTAATTCTCTCTGCTTTCTCTTGTTTCCTTATCTCTTCCTAATTTCTCTCCTTTCTCTAACTGCTGCGCCATGGCTGTCCTTCTCTCTCCCTTCTCGCCGGAGCTCCTCTCCCCCTTCTCACCGGAGCTCCTCTACCTCCTCCTCCCACACCTTCTCCTCTCCCCCTTCACCGAAGGTCAAGCCGGAGCCGGCGACGCCCGCGGCTCGCCGGGGCGGAGAAGGCGATGGCTCGACGGGAGCGACGCGGAGCCGCCGAAGCCGCGATGGGTCGCGACGGAGGCGGCGGAGCGAGCCCGAAAACTTAGGGTTGGGGTGGGTGGGGGGGTTGCGGGCGCCGGCGAGAAGAAGCTGCCATGGGAGGGGCTTAGAAGGGAGGTCAGGGCGGCAGAGACCGGCGGCGTTGGCTGCGGGCGCGGGGTGTGGTGGCAGGATTTTCTTCTTGCTGGCCTCCTCCTCTTCTCTTCCCTCTCTCCAGCGAGTTGTTCTTTCCAACAGAATGTAATGCTACAGTGTCGGTCGGAAACTTAACCGTCGTTGCGGGTGACCGTAAGCTAGCATTGCCCGTTGTGGAATATAGTTGCGGCGAGTCATCGCAAAACATATAGTCACCATGACGTTGTCGAAGAACATACATAGCGCTTTGAAGCAGGACTACTCCAATGTACTCCCTCTGTTTCAAAATATAAGATGTTTTAGCTTTGTGGAGCAAATGTATTTAGACATTTTTTAGTATGTAGGTTCACTCGAATACACACACTAAAACATGTCTAGATACATTTGCTTCACAAACCTAAAACATCTTATATTTTGAAACGGAGGGAGTACCTATGAAGTTTATCTGATTTTAAAGGTTTTAACTTTTAATGAACAAACCTATTAAAAACACAATGAGAGGTTACATGATACTACATGATATTACATGTATGTTTTCTTATTGCATCGTAACTTTTTCCATTTCTCAACTTCTAACCTGAGATAACGGAATGAGAATATAATGCGATTATAAATATTATCATGTTATAGAGGACCGTGAATTTAGTCCAGTGTCTCACTCTAAATTCATATTTGTGATTTTTGTTACTACATCGATTTTTTGAAATTAGATCTAAGAAATTGTGATGGGATCGACATATCATATGTCTACATCATGTACTTTTCAAAAAAAAACTGCGACTTAGATACCGAATTTTTTTGGCTTGGAATAACGGAAATGCCTCACCCCTTGGGAGAACTGGATACGCATACTCCATGACGTCCAACTACATGCATACCTCATTTATAGTGAATATTGTGTGTGTTTTTAGAAATGTTTGCACAACTTCACACTCCACAACGCCCTCCAACTAATAATATCTTGAGACAAGGATGACGTAGTGTGATTTAACATTTGATGGACTGGAGGTACAACCACCCTAGCTAGTAACCATTTAAGCACGGGTCGGTTCTCGAAACCATATTGTTATATCGAGAATTTGTATATCAGTATATGGGTCGCCAAATGTGCGGAAAAAAATCGTGGGTTCATTTGGTCTCTTCCCTTCCGTTAAAAAAACTTCTTAACTAATAACATGAGACAAAGACTATATTTCGAAAACACCCTTAGGGAGAGACAGGAAGAGTTTTGCATTGTCTTCAATTAGGAAAAAAAATCGTGGGGTCATTTGATCACCTCTCACTCAGCAAATTCATCGGTTTGTACGCCATGAATCCGAGCTGCTACAAATGTCAAATGCCTACGTTCTATCTACACCGACGTGCATGCATGATATCGATCTATTGCAAAGTAGCCTTTTTTACAGTAAACTCGAGGGGTTTGTCTATGTCTCAGTTGCCTGAGAAATTGTTATTTCTCAGTCACTCCAGAAAAGTGCAACTGTAGTTCAAAAAAAAGTGCAACTGCAACGAGTTATATTTTTCTGACAGAAAAGTGCAATTGCACTTTTTTACTAGAAAAGTGCAACTGATGTATAGTTTTTAGGGTGACTGAGAAATACGAATTTTTCAGACGCATGTTACTTAATTAGCAAATCCGAAACTCTCGAGGGTTCACGGCCAGCACTGGCAATCAGCTGGCATGTGGCTAGCTACATTGCTTTTTTCAGTTGCAGTTTCTTATTTATTTTATTTATCGTCGCTCTATAGCTACCTCGAACCAATTAATTAATCCACGGGAGTTGACCGGTGATGACGTACGTACGAGCGTGTGTTGATATCACATCGATGAACGATCAATCGATGGAAGGGACGTGCTAAAAGGCGACGGCTCAATTGGTGAACAAGGTTCCATGCACGTCACATCATCATTTGCTGTCCGTAATCTGCACGCCAAAAGCTGAGCCGAATCAGTACGTGCATGGGTCTCCCTGTCGAGCTTTAATTTCCCTGGAGATTTAGCTTTGGATTATTGTTTCTATGGATAGGATTAGAGCTACTGTAGCAATATTTGGAGTATGATGCTGGACGTGTACTACCTGCCTGACTGCGCATGTCTGCCTAGCCTAATTGTGTATCTTGGATCGGTCGCGTTTCATTTCATGGACATGCCAATTCAGTGCATGCATGCATGAGGCATGGTGTCATGTCGTGTCAGATTAATTCTGGACGTAATCCATCATTAGCATGCAAGGTTGGTAAAGGACTGAAATGAGATCTGTCTGTCCTTACACGGGCTACAGGTTGCCGTGGCCTGGTGGACCTAGCAATCAAAACCACCACCAATATCTTAGCCAACTTTTGGGGTTTTGGAAGGGCAAGGTTTAGGCTAAAACAAACACATCATACATGTTGTGAGAAAAAAACCATAAGCTAGATCGTACAGGCCAGAGGCCAGCCGCACCCATAAACGGTCGACTTTGCTACAGTGACGGAGACAGCAGGGGGCGAGCTGGGGCCATGGCCACCCCCATGCTGCAGAATTTTTTGAAGCACCCCTTGAAATTATGGAATATTTTGTGGATCTGAGCCTCAGTTTAACCTATATGGCCCCTTCCAACTTGCGTAATGATGAATTGGCCCCCCTTGTATCAAATTCCTGGCTCCGTCCCTGCTTTGCTACTTGCTCCTCCTAGCTCTATCCCGTCGTCGAGTTCTATGTCCTCAAATCCTGCTTCTTATTCTGAAATCTGGCTCTTTCAACAGAGCCTAAAACGTTTTTCGGGTCAGCTTCTATTTTTTGGCCTTCATGCTGACATGTGAACCCCACTCGTCAGGTCATCTTCCCCAAATATCATCTCCCAGATTCCCAAATCAGAGCTGGGACGATGTGGGAGAGGTCGGTGGCGGGCCGACATGGCGAGCTCGAAGGCATGACACACAAAGGGACGGGATTCCGTGTCTGCGATCATGCTTGCTAAGTGACGGCGCCGGCGCGTGGGAGGGCATGATAGCAGCTCAAGTAATCCCATCCAAAGTGATGATCTGCGTTCTGCTCCGCGCTGGCTTTCTCAATTTGCTTTTGTAATCTCATACAAGGGAAATCTATAAGGAAACTCGAAACGTAGACCGAGCTATATGTAGCCCTTTATTTTCAAATATTTAAAATTTATATTTCAAAATTTCAAAAAAAATCCGAAACAAAATTCAGGAGTAGCCAATGTTGAATACTACAGATTGGTCCAAGTCTCAATATGAAATACTTTGTATTCTAAGCTACATAAAAAGGACAAAATCTGACATTTTATATAGTGAACAGTTGATACGTCTATTTTGCATCACTATTTTGTATCATAATTTACTGTTATTCATTGATATATTTCACATTTAGAGATGATACTTATGTTGTTTCCTCTATTTTTACATGTTTGATGATCATTGGAGGATTTGACACCGGAGTCAGGATTCTGCTGAAAAAAGGACCGTCAAGACACCATATTTCGGGAGATCAGGAAATTCCAGAAAAATACCAGGAAATTATATTTTACCAGAAGACTGAAGTAGCCAGAAGGAGGAGGCGAGAGGGGCCATAGGGCAGCCTCACCACCAGAGGGTGCAGCCCAGCCCCTGGCCGCGCTGCCCTATGGTGAGGGCACCCTGTCCCACTTCTGCCATCGCCCTTTCGCGTATTTCATCGTCCCCGAAAACCTAAGTCAAGGGGGGCTCAGAGATAGACACGGCCGCCTCTGCGGGGTGGAAAACACCAGAGAGAGAAAAGCTCTCCGGCAGGCAGGAATCTGCCGGGGAAATTCCTTCTCGAAGAGGGGAGACCGTCACCATCGTCATCGCCATCGCACTGGACTTCATCGGGATCATCATCTCCATCACGAGCACCTTCATCTCCACCATCACCACGCCATCCCGCTGTAACATCTTGAGTTGAATCTTGTTAAATTCTTAGGGGAAACTTTCCCGGTGTTGATTACTCTTGTGGTTGATGCTATTGAGTGGAACCGTTGAATTAAGGTTTATGTTCAGATTGTTATTTACCATTATTTCACCTCTGATCATGATCCATATGATGTCTTGTGAGTAGTTCGTTTAGTTCTTGAGGACATGGGAGAAGTCAAGATGTTAGTAGTGGAATTATGTTAAGTAATATTTAGTGGTTTGATATTTATTTGTTGTGATGCTATTTCACTAGTGATGTCATGTGAATGTCGACTACATGATACTAAACCATTTATGGGCCTAGTGAGATGCATTGTGTATTTGGCTACCAATTGTGGGGTTGCTGGAGTGACAGAAACATAAACCTCCATTGGGAAACCATTGTACCAGGGAGCGTAGGATCTTAGAGTTTAAGGTTGTGGTTAGATTTATCTTAATTACTTTCTTGTAGTTGCGGATGCTTGCAAGGGGTATAATCACAAGTATGTATTTATCCTAGTAAGGGTAGTGCGCTAGCACAGGTTCACCCCCATAACACTTATCAAACCAATAAAGATTATTTAGCGGCATGAAGCAAAAGCTCTTGACAGAAACTCTCGTGTGTCCTCGAGAACGTTTGGTCATCATAAGTTATACAACCGGCTTGTCCTTTGCTCAAGAAAGGATTGGGCCACTTGCTACAATTATTATTACTGTCTTTTATTTACTCGTACTTTATTTACTTGCATTACCAAATACCCCTGAAAACCCGTTTGCTAGTATTTACAGTGAATCCTTGATCAAAACCACTCGTCAACACCTTCTGCTCCTCGTTGGGTTCGACACTCTTATTTATCAAAAGTACTACGATACACCCCCTATATTTGTGGGTCATCAAGACTATTTTCTGGCGCCGTTGCCGGGGAGTGAAGCGCTATTGAAGAGTGGAATTGGTAAAGGTAACCGTTGCTGTGAGTATTGTTTTTATTTTTGTCTTTTATTTTTATTTTGTTTTGCTATGGAGAGTTCTCCATTTGGGTTCCTATTCAGGAAAACTACTACCGCTGTTGCGGATGTGGATGAACCACAACCACCTCCTGCTCAATTAGATCCTTTTAAAATACCTATGAAAATTGTTGAACGTGTCATGGATAACTGCTATTCAGGAGATGGAACTGTCCATCCGGGTGATCACTTACTCTTTATACATGAATTATGCGAGTTGTTCAAGTGTGCAGGTATTTCACCGAGCCAGGTTAAGAGGAAGCTATTCTCTTTATCACTGAAAGGCAGAGCCGAGGAGTGGTATCGGCTGCTTAAAGATGGTCCATCTATTGCATGGGAGGAAATTGTACCTCTCTTTTATTCCAAGTTTTATCCTCCAAGTGAAATTCATAAAGATCGTAATTGAATATATAACTTTTGGCCTCATGATGGAGAGAGTATTGCCCAAGCGTGGGGGAGATTGAAGTTACTAATGCTCAAATGTCCCATTCATGAGCTCCCCAGTAATATTGTTATTGATAACTTTTATGCGAGGCTTACTCTTCATGAAAATGAATTTTTGGATGCTTCCTATTTTGGATCATTTACCCATATGAAAGAAGATGCTAAGTGGAATCTTCTTGACCGTATCCAAGAAAATGCTGAAGGATGGGAAAACCACAAAGGTAGGAAGTCAGGTATAAATTATGATTATGAATGCATTAAAGCTTTTATGGGAACCGATGACTTTCATAATGTTAGCACTGCTTATGGTCTTGATTCTCAAATACTTGCTAACTGTTTTAAGGCCTTTGCCTCTTATCTTGATGTTCCAAAGAAAGATTAGAACAAATATCATGCGCCTTATAAAGATTCCATTAGTCATATTCCTGCTACAGCTACTGAAGTTTGTACTGTTGATAGCATTTTGCCTGAACCTTGTTTCGAGAAGACGCCTTTCCCTGCTAAGGTAAAAGAGCATTCTACTTTGGTAAGTGTGCTTAATAAAAATACTAAGAAAGCTACAGAACCTGATGAGCAAATTATTATTAAGTCTCCTGTAGCTATAGTGAAGGACCTTGTTACTAAAGATGTGGGAGATGAACATATTGTCTTTTGTGAAGATGCTACTAACATTGTTTCACATCCTAATAGGCATAGGAAAACAAGCATTCCTGTTATTTCTGTCAGGATTGGTGATCATTGCTATTATGGTTTATGTGACATTGGTGCAAGTTCAAGTGCTATTCTTCTAGAGCTTTACATAGAAATTATGCATGAGATTGGCCCTTGTGAATTAGAGGAGATTGATGTGGTTATTCAGCTTGCTAACAGAGAGACTGTCTGGCCTATTGGTATTGTTCGAGATGTGGAAGTTTTATGCGGTAAGACTAAATATCATACTGATTTTCTAGTACTTGGTACGGAAGCTAGTAAAACTTGTCCTATTATTTTTGGTAGACCCTTTTTGAATACTTGTGGTGCTGTGATAGACTGTAAGAAGGAGAAAAAATTTACTAAGTTCGATGGAGAATCTTATGAGTTTAATTTTTCTAAGTTCGCTAAATCTCCTTTTGAAAGTGAATTGCCTGATGAAATTTTTCAAGTTGAACAGCTTGCCTCTATTGCTCTTGCTCCTAACAATGCTTTGCAGCAATTTATGGAGGACCGTGAAAGTGATATTTTCAGGAAGGAAAGAGAAGAGATTGACGATATTCTTCTTCGTCAACTACCATTGATTAAGCACAATTTACCTGTGGAGGATCTTGGTACCACTTTGCCACCTAAAGAAGATCCTGTTTTTGAATTAAAACATTGACCTGAGGATCTTAAGTATGCTTATATAGATGATAAGAAAATATATCCTGTTATTATCAGTTCTAAGCTTTCAGGAAAGGAAGAAGAAAGGTTATTGGAGATATTGAGGAAACATCGAGGAGCTATGAGATATACTCTTGATGATTTAAAAGGGATTTCTCCCACTTTATGTCAGCATGCTATTAACATGGAGGAAGACGCAAAGCCAGTTGTCGAACATCAACGCCGCTTAATTCCCAAGATGAAGGAAGTGGTAAGAAATGAGGTATTGAAACTCCTTAATGCTGGTATTATTTATCCTATTGCTGATAGTAGATGGGTTAGTCCTGTTCATTGTGTTCCTAAGAAAGGAGGTATGACTGTTGTGCCTAATGAGAATAACAAGCTTATTCCTCAAAGGGTAGTAGTTGGTTATAGGATGTGCATTGATTTTAGAAAGGTAAACAAAGTTACTAAGAAAGATCATTATCCTTTACCGTTTATAGATCAAATGTTAGAGAGGTTATCTAAGAAGACTCACTTTTGTTTTCTTGATGGTTATTCCAGTTTCTCTCGGATTGCTGTTAAAAAGGAAGATCAAGAGAAAACCACTTTTACTTGTCCTTATGGAACTTATGCTTATAGACGTATGCCGTTTGGTTTGTGCAATGCTCCTGCTACTTTTCAAAGATGCATGTCTGCTATTTTTCATGGTTTTTGTGAAGAAATTGTGGAGGTTTTCATGGACGATTTCTCCGTCTATGGAACTTCTTTTGATAATTGTTTGCACAATCTTGATAAAGTTTTGCAGAGGTGTGAAGAAACTAATCTTGTTCTTAATTGGGAGAAATGCCACTTTATGGTGAATGAAGGAATTGTTCTTGGACATAAAATTTCTGAAAGAGGTATTGAAGTTGACAGAGCGAAAGTTGAAGCAATTGAGAAAATGCCCTGTCCCAGAGATGTTAAAGGTATTCGTAGTATTCTTGGTCATGCTGGTTTCTATAGGAGGTTTGTTAAAGATTTCTCTAAGATTTCAAAGCCTCTTACTAATCTTCTTCAAAAAGATATACCATTTGTCTTTGATGATGATTGTAAGGAAGCTTTTGAAACTCTTAAGAAGGCTTTAACTACTACTCCTATTGTTCAACCACCTGATTGGAATTTACCCTTTGAAATTATGTGTGATGCTAGTGATTTTGCTGTTGGTGCTGTTCTTGGACAGCGCATGGATAAGAAGTTAAATGTTATTCATTATGCTAGTAAGACTCTTGATGCTGCTCAGAAGAATTATGCTACTACTGAGAAGGAGTTTCTTGCTGTTATTTTTGCATGTGATAAGTTTAGACCTTACATTGTCGATTCTAAAGTTACTATTCATACTGATCACGCTGCTATTAGATATCTTATGTCAAAGAAGGATGCTAAGCCTAGGCTTATTAGATGGGTGTTGCTTTTACAAAAGTTTGATTTGCATATTGTAGATAGGAAAGGTGCTGAAAATCCTGTTGCTGACAATTTGTCTAGATTGGAAAACATTTCTTTTGATCCTATTCCTGTTAATGATAGTTTTCCAAATGAACAGTTGGCCTCAATAAATATAACTTCGCGAGACCTTCCTTGGTATGCCGATTATGCTAACTTTATTGTTTCCAAGTATTTGCCTCCAACTTTTACAGCTCAGAAAAGAAGAAAATTCTTTTATGATTTGAGGCATTATTTTTGGGATGACCCACACTTATATAAAGAAGGAGTTGATGGTATTATGCGAAGATGTGTTCTGGAATATGAGCAACAAGAAATATTAAGAAAGTGCCATGGCAGTGCTTATGGAGGACATCATGCTGGAGATAGAACTGCACAAAAGGTTCTACAATCAGGTTTTTATTGGCCAACCCTCTTTAAAGATGCTAGAAGGTATGTTTTATCATGTGATGAATGTCAAAGAGTTGGTAATATCTCTAGACGTAATGAAATTCCTGTGAGTTACACTCTTGTTATTGAACCATTTGATTGTTGGGGATTTGACTTCATGGGTCCTTTTCCTCCTTCAAAAGGGTATACTCATATACTTGTTGTCGTTGATTATGTTACTAAGTGGGTAGAAGCCATACCTACAAAGAGTGCCGATGGAGAGACCTCGTTAAAAATGCTTAAAGACGTTATTTTTCCTAGGTTTGGTGTGCCTAGATATCTTATGACTGACGGAGGCTCTCATTTTATTCATGGCGGTTTTAGAAAAACTCTTGCTAGATATGACGTTAATCATAGAATTGCTTCTGCTTATCATCCCCAAACTAGTGGGTAGGTAGAGTGTCGTGGGGATGACCTCTGGGGTATGCCAAGGGCAGCGCTGTCTGCCGGCTGACGTCCCAGGAGTCTCCACGGTGCTAAGTTAAGAAGACCGGCTCCGACCAAAGGGCCGGCTGCCCCAGCTGCCGGCTGGCGACTCCACCGAGGAGAGCCAGAGCCGGGCGAAGACGACAAGATTCCTCCAACGGCCATTTCGCCGAAAGTGGCCTGGCCCCGACAAGATCGACAGAGACGAAGGACGGGCATGATACAAGCCACGTCCAGACTCCACCAACCAGCAAGCAGGAGCGTTCCCCACGAAAGGATCCAAGGCAAAAGGGGGAGGATATGCCTCCAAGATGCCGGTCCAAATGGGAAAGCCACTTTATAAAGTGGCTACTGTCAGACGGGGAGTCAGAGGACCAGCGGATCATGCCAAGACCGTGGCCACGGAGGAGCCGGCAGCCGGCCACCTAACCTGTAACCAGACCCCTGCCTATATAAAGGGGTCTGGACCCTTAGACTAGAGAGATCAGATCCGATCCATCTTCTTCTTCCTCCTCTAGACCGAACAGCTCGAGGAGCATTGTAACCACTGTGAAGATAATAGAAAGCAAGGCAGGAAGTAGGGGTGTTACCTCCGGCGTGGAGGGCCCTGAACCTGGGTAAACCGAGGTGTCTCAGTTGGCACAATCCCGAGCCGGACCCATCGTTGCACACCGCCGAGCCCCTCCGATAAGCCACCCCCATGGCTACTATCTCTAAATTCCCACGACAGTTGGCGCCCACCGTGGGGCAACGTGCGGCAGCGACCAGACTCAAGTTCCGACCGGGACCCTCATCGGCTCTTGGCGAGAAGGTCGCCTCCGGCCTTGTCTAGAGGTTTGGCACCTTCGACTGCGTCAGCGACAACTTGGCCTGCTTCTAGGATGGCTTCAGCGACAGCGGCTCCTTCCTCGACATCGGCAGCCACCGCTTCTACGTTGCCAAGCCCTTCCCGGAGGAGGTGATCGACGTCTTCGACCCTCTCAGCGACGGAGGCTCGAGCTGCAGTGAAACTAGCGACCTTGGCGCCATGGTCGAGGTGATGGCCCTGGGAGAAGAAGAGGGCGGCGACTCACCGCGCTCCGCGCGCCCGCCGCTCGAACGCCTTCCTCCACAGGAGCAGGACGCTCCGCTCCCAGAGCAGGATGCCCCGAACATCACTGTGGTGGACCTACGTGCACCACTTGACCGCGTCATCAACCCCATCCAGGTTGCGGAGGCCCTGGAGCGGACGCGCCTCGTACTCCTCGGCAAGGTGGCTGAGTATGAGATCGACCAGCGCCGTGCGAGCACCACGCTCAGCGAGTTCTACGACGTGCATGGAGGCGCACCGGTCAAGCTTGCTCATGACCCGCGGCACGGCTTCGTCGCCATGGGCCCTGGCCAGATCCAGCGGTCGCCATCGGCAAGCCAAAGCCACGGAGGGCGCGAACAGGGCGGTCGTGCTTCGAGCTGCAACGCCCAAGGCCGCCGCGCCCAGCAGGCCGGCGGAGCTGGCAGGCCACGCCAAGTCCCGGCGCCGACGCCAGGGCTGGAGCCTCAAGCTCGCCAGCCAGCCCTGCACATCCATCTGTGGCTTGACCACATGAAGATGCTCCCTAGGGGACCTGCTAGCTCAAAGCGAGCGGCTACCGACCAAGGAGGCCCGGGGGCTGCTAGCGGCGGTCAGGGGCGCAAGGAGGGCAAGTACACCCTCGATGCTACACTTGACCAGCCATGCAAATTCCACAGCACCCCTGGTAGGGAAGCGACCCACTCCACGTGTCAGTGCCGCTTCATGAGAGAGCTGGAGCAACGCGCTCAGCAGCTCCCTAGAGTCTCGCAGGCGCAGCCGGCTGGAGGTCAGGAGGTCCAGCAGCATGAGCCGGCTGCCGACGATCCGGATCAAGGCGAGGATGACTTTCTGGTGGATGTTGAGCAATATCACATCTTTACTACCCCGGGCAAAGACAAAAGGAATGACCTTTGGCACGAGGCAGAGGTGAACGCCGTCATGCCCGCAGAACCCCAGTTCATGCATTGGTCTGAGGCGGCCATCACCTGGGGACGCGAAGATCATCTACAACTGATGCCCAGCCCTGGAGAATATGCTCTGGTCCTGGACCCTGTCATATGCTCTGATACGCACACATGCCGGTTCTCCCGCGTGCTCATCGACGGCGGCAGCAGCATCAACCTTCTTTACCGAAGCTCAATGGAGAAGCTGGGCATCCCGCTTGCTCAGCTGAAACCGAGCCGGCTCACCTTCCATGGCATCGTGCCTGGGCATTCGTGCACCCCTATGGGCAGGGTGCAGCTAGAGGTTCTCTTCAGGGAGAAGGGAAATAGCCGCCGTGAGCCCATCTGGTTCGAAGTGGTGGACATCAGCAGTCCTTACCATGCATTGCTTGGCCGCCCATCCTGGCCCAGTTCATGGCGGTGCCGCACTATGCCTATCTGAAGATGAAGCTCCCAGGGCCTAGGGGCGTGATCACAGTTTCGGGAAGCTTCAAGAAGTCGCTAGCGTGCGCCAAGGAGAGCTCGCAGCTGGCGGAAGCGTTGGTCATCGCCGAGGAGAAGCGACAACTCCTCCATCGCGTGGAGCTAACCCAGCAAGATGTGCCGGCTCGCTAGTCGCCGGTGGAGCAGTTCAAGCCGGCCAACGACACCAAGAAGATCCTGTTGGACGAGAGCGATCCCTCCAAGTTCGTCATCATCGGCGCCGGCCTTTCTGCTAAATAGGAAAGCGAGCTCACCAGCTTCCTCTGTGAGAATCGGGACATCTTCGTATGGTCTCCAAAAGACATGCCAGGTGTGCCGAGGGAGCTAGCTGAGCACTCACTCAATGTCCGGCCGGATGCCAAGCCGATCAAGCAACCGCTGTGGCGCTTTGCAGAAGAGAAAAGGAAAGCCATCGGTGAGGAGATTGCCCGGCTCCTCATAGCCGGCTTTATCATGGAGCTATTCTACCCTGACAGGCTGGCGAACCCAGTCTTGGTCCTGAAGAAGAACAACACTTGGCGCATGTGTATCGACTACACCAGCCTCAACAAGGCTTGCCGAAGGATCCCTTCGCGCTGCCACGCATTGACCAGGTGATTGATTCCACAGCCGGTTGCGACCTGCTGTCCTTCCTGGACGCCTATTCAAGCTATCACCAGATCCCGCTCTACCAGCCGAATCAGATCAAGACATCCTTCATCACCCCATATGGAGCTTACTGCTATGTCACCATGCCATTCGGCTTGAAGAACACTAGAGCTACTTACCAGCGAACCATGCAGCGATGTCTGCAAGGGCAGATTGGGCGGAATGTACACGCTTACATGGACGATGTGGTGGTGAAGACTAAGTAGAGTGGCACGCTCCTGGACGATCTCAAGGAGACCTTTGCCAACCTGCGGCGCTATCGCATGAAGCTCAATTCTGAGAAGTGCACCTTTGGCGTGCCGGCTGGACAGCTCCTAGGTTATATCGTTTCCTAGCGAGGGATCGAGGCTAACCCCTCGAAGATAAAAGCCATCGAGGCCCTAGAGCCGCCCACCCAGCTCAGAGATGTGCAGAAGTTTGCTGGATGCTTGGCCTCGCTCAGCCGGTTTGTCAGCCGGCTCGGGGAGAAGGCCATGCCGCTATACCAGCTGATGAAGAAGACGAACCATTTTGTTTGGTCCCAGCGCGCTGATGATGCCTTCAACAACCTCAAGCGAGCTTTGTCTACCGCGCCAATCTTGGCAGCGCCAGCTCCGCAGGAGCCAATGCTGCTCTACATCGCAGCTACTCCGTGAGTCATCAGCATTGTGATCGTGGTGGAGCGCACCGAGGAAGGCAAGGAGCTACCGGTTCCGCGCCCGGTGTATTACTTGAGTGAGGTGCTCACTCTCTCCAAGCAAAATTACCCGCACTACTAGAAGGTTGCGTACGGCGTGTACATGGCAGCCAGGAAACTGAAGCACTACTTCGAGGAGCACCCTATCACGGTGGTAAGCACCACTCCACTCTCGGAGATCATAGGGTGCAAGGATGCAACTATCAGGGTGGCCAAATGGGCGATTGAGCTTGCTGCTCATACCATTCAATATAAGCCCAGGATGACGATCAAGTCCCAGATCATAGCAGACTTCTTCGCCGATTGGGGAGAGCACCAGTACTTGCCGCCGGCTCTAGACTCCACCTACTGGCGCATGAACTTCGATGGCTCCAAGATGCTCGGGGGCTTGGGAGCCGGTGTCGTCCTCACCTCTCCTAAGGGAGACAAGCTGCAGTACGTGCTGCAGATGCACTTCCGTGCGTTGAACAACGTCGCGGAGTATGAGGCCCTGGTGCATGGGCTCAAGCTGGCCAAGGAGATTGGCATCCGGAGAATCCTCTGTTTTGGAGACTCCGACCTGGTGGTGCACCAGGTCTCCGGGGAATGGGATGCCAAGGACGCCAACATGGCCTCCTACCGCTTCTATGTGCAACAGCTCTACGGATTCTTCGAGGGCTGCGAGTTCCATCACGTCCCTAGGGCAAACAACGACGAAGCGGACCGGCTCTCCAAGATTGGCTCCACCAAGAAAGATATCCTGGCTGGGGTGTCATTGGAGATCATCCGCAAGCCATCCATCAAGCCTTCGCCAGAATCCACTTCCATCTACGTGCCCGAAGCCCCGCCCCGGCTCAGGTGCCACCACCGGACCCGGGGGCTGCCGCCTCAGGGCTGAAGGAAGCAGCCGGCCAGCCCAGCGCGGCCGGCTCGACGAAGGACTTGGGGGCTGCCATCTCTAGGCTGCCCCCCCCCCAGCCGGCCAACCAGACGCAGCCGACATGGCGATGGACACGGGGGCTGCTGATCCCCTGGTCGCCAGTGTCTTCCACATACGGGAGATACCATCCTAGGTGGAGCCATTCTCCAACTACCTCATCACTGGGGACTTGCCACAAGACGAAGCGAAAGCTAGGCGACTTCAACGTCGCGCGCTGGCGTACACCATCATCAACAGTGAGCTGTACAAGTGCAACATGTCAAGAATCTTCCAGAAGTGCATCGAGCCGGAAGAAGAGATAGAGCTGCTGAGAGAGATACATCAAGAGGAGTGCGGGCATCACGCAACTTCCAGAGCCTTGGTGGCCAAGGCCTTCCACCATGGTTTCTACTGGCCGACGGCCCAGAAGAATGCAGAACAACTGGTGAAGCAGTGCAACGGCTGCCAGCGCTTTTCCAAGCATCGAAACACTCCAGTGGCAGCCCTCAAGACTATTCCGCTCACCTGGCCGTTCGCTGTCTGGGGCCTGGACATGGTAGGACCATTCAAGACCGCGCCCGGGGGCTTGACGCATCTGTTGGTCGCAGTGGACAAGTTCACCAAGTGGATCGAAGCAAAGCCAATCAAAAAACTTGATGGCTCATCCACCATCAAGTTCTTCAACGAGATCATCACGAGATATGGGGTCCCCCACAGCATCATCACTAACAACGGGACAAACTTTGCAAAGGGAGTCTTCGCAGAGTACTGTGGCCAGATGGGCATCCGGCTGTACTTAGCATCAGTGGCGCATCCTCAGTCTAATGGGCAAGTGGAGAAAGCAAATGGGCTGATCCTGGCCAGCATCAAACCAAGACTGGTCGAGCCCCTCGAGCGCTCAGCCGGCTGCTGGGTCGAAGAGCTACCCTCAGTACTTTGGAGCCTGTGCACCACCCCAAACCGCTCTATCGGCTTCACACCTTTCTTCCTGGTCTACGGAGCAGAAGCGGTGCTGCCCACTGATATTGAATTCGATGCGCCCAGAGTTGTCCAGTACACGGAGAAGCAAGCAAAAGAAGCTCATGAAGATGGTGTCGACCTCCTCGAGGAGGCACGAGAGCAGGCCTTGGCCAGGTCAGTGCTCTATCAGCAGTAGCTGCGACGATACCATAGCCAGAAGATCCATCCACTCGCGTTTCGCGAAGGAGATCTCGTACTCCAGCTGGTCCAAAACACTAAAGGCATGCACAAGCTGTCCTCTCCTTGGGAGGGACCGTTCATTGTCAGCCGGGTGCTAGGCAATGGGGCATACTACCTCATCGACGCACAAGAGCCCAGGAAGAACAAGGCAGATAATTATGACAAGGAGACGGAGCGTCCCTGAAATGTCAGTCTCCTAAGACCTTTCTTCTGCTAAGGCAAAAGCTTGTACCCCGAAAAACTTGTCAATGAATAAAGGATAACAGAGCGGCTAGTTACGGCCGGCTCCGAGGAAAACACTTCATGTATGTTTTGCTTCCTGCGTTATTCACTTGACCGGCAGCCGGCTCCGGGCACCGAGCCACAGCCGGCTGCCCTAAAAATGATCGATTCCTCGTCAGCCGGATGAGTACTACGTGTGAAGTAGATCTCGAGCCCAACCTCCACCCCCCGGCTCCACGCAGCCAGACGGGTAGGAGCCGGCAGGCCACACACGCAGGAAAGCCGCAGGGAAAAACCACAAACGATAAAAAGTCACTCAACTAAGCGTTGAAGACAGTGCTCGTTAACTATGCGTTGGCTAGCTCAAGCCGGGTGCCCGACAGACCGAAGTACTACTTCTCACCCCGCGGCACGCTCCCACCCTAGGCCGGCATTCGGCTGCTGGCCCAAGGGAGACCAACCGGCACCAGGCTACCGGTTGGGGGTAGAAGGGCCGAAGGGTGAGGACATTAAGGAAAAAGTTGAGGGAGCCGGGCTAAGGCAGGCCAGCGAATGGTCGATGATCACAGTTTCTCGATGTTTAGGCTGAGTAGCCACGTCAAAGAGGTTCGAAGCTAGAGCTGCCTCGCTCAACGTCGGCACCATATGCGAACAAGCTAGTTTCAAGCCAGCTGTCATTTCAGCTGCCCCAAAACTCGGGGGCTATGGGGAAGGGGAATTGGCCCTTAGAAGTGTGCCGGCTCCAATTCCTCGCCGGCTGTCCGATCAGTTGGCGCTGCGACTTGACCAACAAAAGAGCGTCGAAATTGAAATCTAGCGTTCGCAAAGAAATGGCTAAAGCCAGTGGTTTGGAGGTTTGCTCCAGCCGCGGCAGGGGCTATGTGAAGGCTCGGGAAAGGGAGACGTGCCAGCTCCGGTCTCGCCCGAGCCGGCACAGGACTTAGCTTCCATTTTTGTCTCCTCAAGCCGGTGCTAGCTTACGTCTCCCGAAGCCGGCCAGCAGAGGCACCTTTCCCTTCAAGCTGAAACCGGAAGACCTCGCCAGGAACGTCTGCTTAAGTTGGTGGCTATCTTAGCCCCTACCTACAAGCCTGCGCAGCGACGGTCCTAGCGCAGGAGGAATCCTAACGGTGAAATCGTCACTGCGCTCCGATGGAGGCAGAGGACATTCATGCAAGGACAAAGCAAATTTCCATGACAAACAAGACTTGCAGGAAACTAAAAGTTCTTAACATTGGGCAGGCGATTACATAGGTAGGGCCGCGCTAAGGGCTGAGATGACAAAAGATACTCCCCCACCCTAAGCTCCCAGAGTCTTCCATTGACGGAGTCGTCGTCAAGGAGGGAGCTTTGGGGGTGCTCGCCGCTCACGGCCAGGGGGAGTAGGTGCGAGCGCAGCCGGAGGTGTCGACGACGCGGATGCAGATGACGGGCGACTCGGCACGACGAGTGCAGATGAGGGATCAGCCGCACTTTAGGTCGTAGTCATCGATGAAACTCGTCCAGCCGTCAGCAAGGTAGCTCTTCCCCTGCTCGTCGTGAAGGACATCGACGAGGTACAGCGGCTGGCCGCCGCTGCCCTCTTCCACCATGATGCTCGTCAGGGGATTCCTCCCCAGAGTGCCGACGAAGCTGGGGGGAGCGGCAGGCGCACCTCACACCCGGCCCGCAGATGCACCATGAAGGTGGTGAATCCATGCTCCGAGATGTAGGAGAGCCGCTGCCGTGCCGGCGAGCACCGAGGCCTGCGCCTGCGCGCCGCAGCGACGGCCGTGCCAGACGAGCCGCCGGTGCTTGCGCCGGTGAGGCCCGGGGGAGCCACCTGATGTCTACGCACGCGTTTGTTCTTGTAGACAATGTTGGGCCTCCAAGTGCAGAGGTTTGTAGAACAGCAGCAAGTTTCCCTTAAGTGGATCACCCAAGGTTTATCGAACTCAGGGAGGAAGAGGTCAAAGCTATCCCTCTCAAGCAACCCTGCAATTACGATACAGAAAGTCTCTTGTGTCCCCAACACACCCAATACACTTGTCAGATGTATAGGTGCACTAGTTCGGCGAAGAGATAGTGAAATACAAGTAGTAGTGATGATTATGAGTAGTAAATGTAATATGAAATAAGTATCGCTGCGAGCAAACATGTAACAAAACTGAATATAAACAGTGTGCAAAGCTTGGAAACAAGGCCTAGGGATCATACTTTCACTAGTGGACACACTCTCAACAAATATAACATAATTGAACCAATAGATACTATCATCAATATGCAACTCAAAACAATTCTCCAATGGAAAATGAACACAAATCATGCGTAGGGCTACGAAGCACTCCTCAAAGTCCGTATGTACCCAAACTAGATTGTCCCACACTATCACCGTGAACACACTAGATGGTTCCAACAAACACCAACAATTCATAGAGATATTAACCAAAAAGATACACATGATGCGCACACTAGTCACCTTCACACCATGATACAAGGTATCTCCGGAGATTACAAATATAAAGCATAGGAGTAGCATAATATCTGAATAATAACATCTACCAATTCAACTAGCTACAAAGCTCATGATCACATAAAGATCACATCATGGGAGAGAGAGGTGAACCACATAGCTACCGGTAGAGCGCTCAGCCCCGGGGGAGAACTACTCCCTCCTCATCATAGGAGATAGCAAGGTTGATGGAGATGGCGGTGAGGTCGATGGAGACGGCGGAGACGGCGGAGACGGTGATGGAGAATGATGGAGATGGATCCGGGGGCACTTCCCTGTCCCGGCAGGGTGCCGGAACAGAGACTTCTGTCCCCCAAAATTTGTCTTCGACGGTGGCGGCGCTGCGGAACTGTTCTAGAAATTTCGCCGATCGTTTTAGGGTTTTCCGTCGGGAGGCTTCTTATAGGTGAAGGGGCGTCATCAGGAGTGGACCAAGGGCTCCTCACCACAGGTGGGCGCGGCCAGGGCCTGGGCCGCGCCCCCTGGTGGTGAGGGCAGCCTCTGGCCCCTCTCCAGCTCCCGTTCGGTCTTCGATACTCTTCTGAGAAAAATAAGACTTCTGGAACTTGTTTCGTCCAATTCTGAGAATATTTCCTGTGTAGCTTTTCTGAAACACAAAAACAGTAGAAAACAAGGAACTGGCACTGTGGCATCTTGTCAATAGTTTAGTTCCGGAAATCGCATAAAAACGCCACGAAGTGTAACGAAACACAAGGCAAATGGTGTAAAAACAAGCATGGAGCATCAAAAATTATAGATACGTTTGAGACGTATCAGCATCCCCAAGCTTAACTCCTGCTCATTCTCGAGTAGGTAAGTGATAACAAAGAATAATTTTTGAGGTGACATGCACCATCACAATCTTGATTACCTAGGTAAAGCATTGAGTGCTGAGATCAAAGAACTTAAAACATGGGCATGAAAGACATAATCTTGATAATAGAAACTTAGCAACCATGTTATAACATGAAAAAGAACACAAACAAAAGATCATGAAAATGAAACAATGAAAGTCAAACGTGTGTTCAAATCATATGGAAAAACATACAAATGGTTTTCAGCTTGTCCTTCATGAGAGAGCAAAACATAAATGCATAGGACACCTTCAAGTTTAAGAGGGCGACTAGATACAAGTAATTTAAGAACAAGTGAAACCAACCATCATGAATCAATCAATGAAAACTTTGGGACAATGCACATTATACTCAGAATGACAACTATGCTCTCTTAGACGGTGCATAAAGATAGAAGGTGGTGACTCAACATAAAAGTAAAAGAAAGGCCCTTCGCGGAGGGAAGCAGTGATTAAACATGTGCTAGAGCTTTTCATTTGTAAAACAGAGATAAAAATTGGGTTTTGAGAGGTGGTTGTTTCATGTCAACGACTGGCAATGGGGTCTTACTATCTTCCATAATAAACAAGTGAGAGCGGTTCCGAGTTCTTTGAAAATTTGGCACATTGGTACTCTTTTATAAAGCTTTGGCACTCCTCCCCACCTTTTTTCCTTTCTCAAACCATGGCTAACCGATTCCATCGGGTGCCCACCAACATTCACATACCATGGAGGAGTGTCTTTTTTTTCTTTTTAGAATTAGATTGCAATGGTCTGACCAGCTCTCATGCAAAATTAATGACAAGCAGATGAAGCTGCCTAGTCGAGGTGTACTTAATTTAATATGGAAGATAGCAATTCCGACCACTACGTCCCCATGAGCTAAAAACAGTGGCACAAAACGAGAAGTAGTTGAAAGTTTTGAAAGGTAGCACATGAAAATTTACTTGGAATGGCTTACAAATACCATGCATAGGAATTTATAGTGGACACAATGGCAAACTTGGTTTTTGGGAGTTGGATGCACAAGTAGAGCTCATACTCAGTACAAAATGAGGGCTAGCAAAAGACTAGGAGCGACCAACTAAGAGAGCAATAATGGCCATAATCATGCAAAGCGACAAAACAACATTAAAAGAAGCATAAGATGGCATCAAAATTCAAAAACTAAATGATCATAGAGGCTTATGGCGACTTTGTATGGGTCTAACATGTGTGAGCATGCGCCAAGTCAACCCAAATAAAGCATCAAAGGAGAAAACCAAAATAATGCTTCCAAATAATTAAAACAACGCATAATTTTTTCAAAGGCTCATTAAGCAATCTCGGTCATTTGAGACAAGTCATGCTAAAGCAAAACCACTAAGCATACTATCAAAAACAAATCAAGCACGACATGCAAAAGCCTAAGCCGCAGTCTACACAAGCTCCTTTTTGTACCACTTTTTGCATGAAACTTTTTCTCTTTTCCAACACCATTTGAACCTTTTTGAAACAATTCTTTTGATGAAAACCAACATAGACCAAAGGTCAAAATACACCTTGATATAAAGATATAATAAGATTTGAACACAAATCAAGGCAAAAAAAATAAAAGCTAAAAGCAGTAGCAGAAAAAGAGAACACTCGTTGAACGATAAGAGTGAAAACTAGAGTGTTCTTGGCAATGAAAACCGGAATAAGTCTCTCTCCAAAACAACATGATGTGATCAAACCGTTTATTGCAGCAAACAAAACAAAAGGAAAATTGAAAGCAAAAACAACTAACGCTCCAAGAAAAATGCATAGTGCGTGAAGCAATAAAAATATAGTGTCTTGAAAGGTAACCTGATTTTTGCCGATGAAGAAGGGGTGTCTCGGGGGCATCCCCAAGTTTTGTCGCTTATACCTCTTGGATATTTCTTGGGGCTTCATGGGCATCCCCAAGCTTGAGCTTTTGTCCATTCTTCATCTCATCTCATCATTCTCCAATCCCTACACTTGAAAACTTCCTTCATACAAAACTCAACACAATTCTATTCGCAACATTAGTGTAAATAGAATAATGAATCAACCCTTTTCGGTTCAGATTTCAACTCAAAACCACCACATATAAAACATATACTACTGTAGCAACTTCCCCAAAAGTTCCGTGATCAAAAGAACTAAAAAAGAAAGCGATGGAGAGGCAAACACAAATAGTGGCAGAAATCTGTCAAAACAGAACAGCTGACAAAGGTCGATTTTTTAGAGGGTTTTCTGTTGCTCAAATCAAAAAGTGTTAAACTAATAAAAGTTTGGAAATAACCTCGGGCATATCTCAAGAAATCGCAGGTCCAAAAGATGTTCTGAGAATTTTCATGAATTTTTACGGTGCAGCACCGAAATCTGTTTTAGGACAGCAACATCCCCAAATCTTACCTCACTCAAATTAGAGGCTTCTCTTGGCACAACAATGAAATAAAAAGGATAAGGAGCGGTTATTATGGTAGTAATAACTTCCAAGACTCAAATAAAAGAAAAAGTACTGAAAGTAAAACAATGGGTTATCTCCCAAGAGTGCTTTTCTTTAACGCCTTTGAGCTAGGCGCAGTAGTTTCAGAAAATGCTCACATAGGCGCCCAAGAAGAACTTAAGGCAAATGCGCCATAAAAGAACTTAAATCAATAGAGAGCATTAAAAACAAATATGAAACACATTTAAATCTAAACCACTTCCTATGAAAAATAGTCTTGTAAAGAGACAAGTCATAAAAGCGCAAAGCAAAAAGCATAGGAAGGCAAAACAAGTACAACTTCAAGAATTGCAACATAAAGAGGGGAAACTCAATATTGTTGAGATCCATCAAACCATGTTTCCCTCTCTCATAATAACTTTCAGTAGCATCATGAATAGAACTAACAATATAACTATCACATAAAGCATCCCTATCATGAGCCACATGCATAAAGGAATTAATACTCCCCACATGAACAATTGTAGTAGGAGCAGATTCAACAGAATAATTATTCTCATCACCATAATCATCAAAAATAGGAGGCATATTGTAATCATAACTCATTTTCTCCTCAAAAGTAGGTGAACTGAAAATATTATACTCATCATCATAACCATCATAAACTAGAGGCTTAGTATCATCACAAGCTAGAGAACAGCTATTTCGCAAAGCATATTCATCAAACATATCATCATAAGAAGGAACATGGATAGTACTAATGATACAATAATTATTAACCTTAGAATTGGTACCAAAAAGATTTTCAATATCAAAAGTAGAGTGCTTTTCCCAATCATGATCACTAACATAGGTAACAGGCATAGGAACATCATCCCAATCAGAATTATCATAATCTATAGCAGGATCATAATGGTTAGGGGAAGATACCGTGTCCTCTCACCTTTTACTCCTCTTCTTTTCTTCTTCTTCTTCTTCATACTCTTCTTACTCTCTCCTTTAGGAGGGAGAGACTTGAAGGGCATCTTCTCCAAATATCCTTTAGGAGGGAAAGGCATCTTCTCCACATAATCTGGTTTACTGACAGAAACAACAGAAGAAACTTTGGAGGATTCCTCCTCTCTATTAATAAGATAAAACATCTATTAGTCCTATCATAGCTTGGCAAAACATCAAGTTTTATAAGATTTTGTATGTAAGTATTTGCGAGGCAATCTTTAACACAATAGAGACGACAACCATGAAGGGTGCTATTAATATCAACATCTCTCATATCAACCAAAGAAATCTTTCTAGATATCTCTTCACACTCCAAAAACAAAGTAAGCTCATCATGCTGATTGAGAGTAATCTTGTCATCAAAATACAAATTTACGGTACTCATTCGATTAAATGGGCATCGAAAATTAAAGTGACCCATTTTATCGCAAAGTTAACAAAGAAAAGGATAAAGCTCACAAACCTTTTCACCAAGCTCATCTAGAGCCCTGAGCCACATTCGGGTTTCTTCAATTGCGTGGTGGACACAATAATCTTCCTTGTTGTAACTCTGTTCACAAGGTCTATGTACTCCACAAAAATTAACATGCTTATAGGAAATAGGACTTTCAGAGGTTCGAGCATGTTTATTGCAATCATCAACAACAATATCACTTTCTATGCAAGTGTCCTTAAAAGGTTCATGATACACGTCCCCATTTCCTTTAGGAACATTAATATGGGAAGCAAAGGTTTTAAAGCAATCAATCATAATTTGAGGATCAAGACCATACTTAGCACTAAGCTCTTGAAAATCAGCAATTTTAGCGAAAGACTTAATGCAATCAAACTCGTAATTCATACCTGATCCTTTACCTTTGTCGCTATCCCAACCTTCAATATTGTTTTGAATTGTTTCAAACAGATCCCACTTGGTGTCAACATCCTAGCTTGTGAAAGACCCATCAAAGCATGCATCTAGATAGTCCTTGTAATATCCTGAAAGCCTTGCATAAAAATTATTAATAACAATATTACGGGGAAGATCATGAATAGGACATTTGTGCATTAGTAACTTCAATCTTCCCCACGCTTGGGCAATGCTTTCTCCCTCATGCGGATGAAAATTATAAATGTAATTCCTATCTTTATAAACCTCACTAGAAGGATAGAATTTAGAATAAAAGAGAGGTACAATTTCCTCCCAGCCAATAGATCGACTATCCTTCAGTGTTTTATACCATTCCTTAGGTCTACCTTTCAATGATAAAGATAATAGCTTCTTCTTAACTCGGTTCATTGAAATACCTGCACATTGGAACAACTCGCATAATTCATGTATAAAAAGCAAATGATCACCAGGATGGACAGTTCCATCTCCTAAATAGCAGTTATCCATAGCACGTTCAACAATCTTCATAGGTATTTTAAAAGGATGAGGAGCACAAGCATCATTAGAAATATCACATATGGGAGATAAAATATCATCAGAGCAAACTTTCTCCACTAAAGCTGGGGAAATAAAAATATCATGCTTAACAAAACCAGCTTCCCCAAGCTTAGACTTTTCTATAGCATTAGCAATAACGGTATTCAAAGCATTCGTACTAATAACATTGCTATGCGAAATAAGCTCCAAAGGTTTTTCATTTTTCTCTTCAAATCTAAACTCAGGAAAAAGACTAAAGAACTCTTTACTTTCCATTAAGCCTAACTAGTGAAAATAAAAACAAGAAACAAAAAGATATAATTACAGAATCTAAAGGAAATAACTTCGAGCACTCACCAACAACTAAAAGACTTAGTAACCAAAGGATGTGAGTACCTTTTACCTTACCTCCCCGGCAACGGCGCCAGAAAAGAGCTTGATGTCTACGCACGCGTCTGTTCTTGTAGACAGTGTTGGGCCTCTAAGTGCAGAGGTTTGTAGAACAGCAGCAAGTTTCCCTTAAGTGGATCACCCAAGGTTTATCGAACTCAAGGAGGAAGAGGTCAAAGCTATCCCTCTCAAGCAACCCTGCACTTATGATACAGAAAGTCTCTTGTGTCCCCAACACACCCAATACACTTGTCAGATGTATAGGTGCACTAGTTCGGCGAAGAGATAGTGAAATACAAGTAGTAGTGATGATTATGAGTAGTAAATGTAATATGAAATAAGTATCGCTGCGAGCAAACATGTAACAAAACTGAATGTAAACGGTGTGCAAAGCTTGGAAACAAGGCCTAGGGATCATACTTTCACTAGTGGACACACTCTCAACAAATATAACATAATTGAACCAATAGATACTATCATCAATATGCAACTCAAAACAATTCTCCAATGGAAAATGAACACTAATCATGCGTAGGGCTATGAAGCACTCCTCAAAGTCCGCATGTACCCAAACTAGATTGTCCCACACAATCACCATGAACGCACTAGATGGTTCCAACAAATACCAACAATTCATAGAGACATTAACCAAAAAGATACACATGATGCGCACACTAGTCACCTTCACACCATGATACAAGGTATCTCCGGAGATTACAAATATATAGCATAGGAGTAGCATAATATCTGAATAATAACATCTACCAATTCAACTAGATACAAAGCTCACGATCACATAAAGATCACATCATGGGAGAGAGAGGTGAACCACATAGCTACCGGTAGAGCCCTCAGCCCCGGGGAAGAACTACTCCCTCCTCATCATAGGAGATAGCAAGGTTGATGGAGATGGCGGTGAGGTCGATGGAGACAGCGGAGACGGCGATGGAGACCGATGGAGATGGCTCCGGGGGCACTTCCCCGTCCCAGCAGGGTACCGGAACAAAGACTTCTGTCCCCCGAAATTTGTCTTCGACGGCGGCGGCGCTGCGGAACTATTCTGGAAATTTTGCCGATCGTTTTAGAGTTTTCCGTCGGGAGGCTTCTTATAGGTGAAGGGGCGTCGTCAGGAGTGGACCAGGGGCTCCTCACCACAGGTGGGCGCGACCAGGGCCTGGGCCACGCCCCCTGGTGGTGAGGGCAGCCTCTGGCCCCTCTCCAGCTCCCGTTCGGTCTTCGATACTCTTCCAGGAAAAATAAGACTTCTGGAACTTGTTTCGTCCAATTCCAAGAATATTTCCTGTGTAGCTTTTCTGAAACACAAAAACAGCAGAAAACAGGGAACTGGCACTGTGGCATCTTGTCAATAGGTTAGTTCTGGAAATCGCATAAAAATGCCACGAAGTGTAACGAAACACAAGGCAAATGGTGTAAAAACAAGTATGGAGCATCAAAAATTATAGATACGTTTGAGACGTATCACCGCCCCGACCGCAATCGCGGCGCCGACGATGGCGGCCGCTGCTTCAAGAGGAGTCACGGTGAGGCGGGCGGTGGAGGCCGCACCCGCGGGAGCCGTGACATCGACGGCGGCGGAGGTAACTGCTCCCGCAGGGGCCGCAACAATGACGGCGGCGGGAGCCGCCCCGGCAGACTCTGCGGCGGCCGTGGCCGTAAGTGCCGCCAGAGTTCTCTTGTTGCGGCTGCCCGATGGGCGGCCGCGCCTGCGGGGAATCGGCGGCATCGCCGCTTGATCCTTCACCTTATTCCTGCTTCCGAGCGGGCGGCCATGCTTGCGCCCGCCCGTTCCGCTAGGAACTCCGGCCCGGGCCCCGCTGAGAGCTCCGATCGATGACATGGAGGCAAAGGAGATGGGCTGGGGAAGATGAAGGAATCGCTTGGCGAAGAAGATCGAAGGCGCTCGGGAGTGGGAAAAAACCCTCGAGAGCTCCGAGACTTTAAAGGATGGCGGGTGATACGTCTCAAACGTATCTATAATTTTTGATGCTTCATGCTTGTTTTTACACCATTTGTATATTGTTTCGTTACACTTAGTGGCATTTTTATGCATTTTCCGGAACTAACCTATTAACAAGTGCCACAGTGCCAGTTTCCTGTTTTCTGCTGTTTTTGTGTTTCAGAAGTGATACACAGGAAATATTCTCGGAATTGGACGAAACAAGTTCCTGAAGTCTTATATCAAGGGGAGGCTTCCAGACATCCGAAGACCTGATGGAGGGGGGCCACGTGGGCCCCAGACACAGGGGCGGCGCGGCCACCCCCTGGCCGCGCCAGCCCCGTGTGAGGGGGCGTGGTCCCTCCTCTGACATCGTCCCTTCGCCTATATATACCCCCTGACGAGAAAAACCTAAGTACCGGATCAGATTTCCAGAACACATCGCGATCCGCCGCCGCCGTCGACCCGAAGATCGGGAGGGTCCAGAAGCTCTTCCCGGCACCCTGCCGGAGAGGGGAATCGCCACCGGAGGTCTTCTTCATCGCCATGATTGCCTCCGGAGCGATGAGTGAGTAGTCTACCTTGGACTATGGGTCCATAGCAGTAGCTAGATGGTTGTCTTCTCCACCATGTGCTTCATGTTTAGATCTCATGAGCTGCCCTACATGATTGAGATCACCGTTATGTAATTCTATGATGTTGGTTTGTTGGGATCCGATGAATATTGGTGTTTATGATTAAGTTGCTGTACTGAATTATATCTTTTGTTATCTCTATGTTGTTTATGATCTTGCATGCTCTCCGTTGTTAGTAGCTATCTTGGCCGAGTAGTTGCTAGTGACTCCAAGAGGGGGTATTTATGCTCGATAGTGGGTTCATGTCTCTATTTCACCTGGGGGAGTGACAGAAACCTCTAAGGTGGTAGATGTGTTGTTGCTACTAGGGAGAAAACAACATTCATATGCTCAAGGGCATATGCTTTGTTTACATTACACACTTTGCTTAATGCAATTATCTGTTGTTCGCAACTTAATACTTTTGGGGTGTTCGGATTGATATCCCCGAGGGTGGATTATTAGTCATAGATGCAGTTGGATGGCGGTCTATGTATTTTGTTGTAATGCCCAGAGTAAATCTCATAGTGATCTTCTTGACATATCACGTTATCTTTATTCTATCAATTGCCCAACTATAATTTGTTTACCCAGCATGTTATTTTATCTATGGAGAGACACCACTAGTGAACTGTGGACCCCGGTCCTATTTTAATCATATTGCAATCACCTGTTTACTTTTCCCGCACTGTTTACTTTACTCGCATATTACTACTATTTTCCACTCGATACACTCATAACCTTTGTTTCAAGCAAACCGGTGAGATTGACAACCTCATCGCAAGTTGGGAGCAAAGTATTTGTTTGTGTGTGTGCAGGTTCCACGTTGCAGCTAGCAAGCAAAGCTTGGACGAGGCGCCATATATAAATTGTCCGCTGCTGTCGCAAACTAGCAAGCATCACCTTCAGCTGTCATTTGTCTGCTTTTCTCCTGATCGACATTAAACCTTGGTTTCTTACTGAGGGAAAACGAGCTACTATACTCATCATACCTTCCTCTTGGGGTTCCCAACGGGCTGGTCATTCACCATGCATCAAGCTCTTTTTCTGGCGTCGTTGCCGGGGAAAAGTGGAAGACTTCTGCGAGGGGAGTTTTTCGCACACACATTCTTTACTTTGTTATTGATTTGTTTTGCTTTACTTTATTTATTTTACCTGCATTGCTTTTTATCAAAAACCCAAAAAAATTAGAATCCTTGGTAGTTGTTATTTCTTTACTTTAGTTTATCATGCTGTTCCCTAAGTTCGTTCTGGAGGACCTCTCAGTAGGTAGTGGTTTGATTATTGGCAAAAGTAACATTGAGGAGTTCTTTAATCACATTAGTATGCATAAGGAAGTTGAGGAAAAGTCTTTGGTTGAGTTAGCTCCTAGTATTGAAGTTGCTTCTTCTTATTTAATTCACATGTTGGAAACTAGGTTTGCTAGTCTTAATCCTTTCACACAATACATGTTTCTTAAGCTTCATGAAATTGAGGACCCCGAAAAGAAAGCTTTTATCTTGGAAACTTTGCGTTTAGAATTTAAGGATGTCATTATTGAAGCTAGGAAAGTTCTTAAACGTTTTAATAAACTCGGTTCACCTATAACAGTTATTAGTACAAATGATGACAGGGCCGAGATACCTATACCTTGCAAGCTTTTGGGATTGTGCGAAGCTTTCGAAAATAATTTTGCCTAGATCTGTCCTGAAAATCTTTTTGATGAGAATAGTATACCAAAGCATGATCACAAAGGGTCTTCTAAAACTTATGTGGATGAAATACAATGCCTTATTGATAAGACCTCTGCTGTTGATCTTAATGCTTCTGCTGAAAATACTTGATTCGCAATTTTCTGCGCCTAGCTCAAAGGCGTTAAAGAAAAGCACTCTTGGGAGATAACCCATTGTTTTCTTTTCAGTACTTTTTCTTTTATTTGAGTCTTGGAAGTCATTACTACTGTAATGACCGCTCCTTATCTTGTTTATTTCGTTTTTGTGCCAAGAGAAGCCTCTAATTTGAGCGAGGTAAAGATTTGGGGTTATTGCTGTCCTGAAACTGTTTTCAGTGCTGCACCGTAAAAATTCGTATAAATTCTCTGTTTATCTTTTGGACCTGCGATTTCTTGTGCATATGCCCCAGGTTATATCCAAACTTTTCTTAGTCGAACACTTTTTGATTTGAGCAACAGAAAATCCCTCAAAAATTCGTCCTTTCTCAGCTGTTCAGTTTTGACAGATTTCTGCCAATATTTGTTTTTTGCCACTTTATCGCTTTCTTTTGAGTTCTTTTTGATCATGGAACTCTTGTGGAAGTTGCTACAGTAGTATATACTTTATATGTGGTAGTTTTGGGTTGAAACCTGAAGCTAAAAGAGGTTGAATATATTTTATGCTTACACTAATGTTGCTAATAGAATTGTGTTTAGTTTTGTATGAAGGAAGTTTTCAAGTGTAGGGATTGGAGAATGATGAGATGAGTTGAAGAATGGACAAAAGCTCAAGCTTGGGGATGCCCATGCATCACCCCAAGAAATATCCAAGAAGTACAAGCGTCAAAGCTTGGGGATGCCCCCGAGGCACCCCTTCTTCATCGGCAAAAATCAGGTCACCTATCAAGACACTATATTTTTATTGCTTCATGCACTATGTGTTTTTCTTGGAGCGTCAGTTGTTTTAGTTTTCTTAGTTTGTTTAGTTTGTTTGTTTGCTGCAATAAATGGTTGGACCCCAACAAATTTCCTTTGGAGGAGATGTACTCGTTTTCATTTGCAAAGAATGCTCTAGTTTTCACTCTTATTAAAAATCGAGCATTCTTCTTTTTCTGCTACTGCTTTTGGTTTTCATTTTCGCCTTGATTTGCGTTCAGATCTTGTCATATCTTTTCATCAAGGTGTATTTTTGCCTCTGATCTTTATTGGTTTTCATCAAAAGAGGTGTTTATAAAAATTTCAAATGGTGTTGGAAAAGAGAAAAAGCTTTGTGCAAAATAGTGGTACAAGAAGGAGCTTGTGTAGACTGCGGCTTAGGCTTTTTCATGTCATGCTTGATGTCTTTTTGATAGTATGCTTAGTGGTTTTGCTGTAGCATGACTTGTCTCGAATAACTGAGATTGCTTAATGAGCCTTTGAAAAAATCATGCGTTGTTTTTATTGTATGGAAGCATTATTTTGGTTTTCTCCTTGATGCTTTATTTGGGTTGACTTGGCGCATGCTCACACATGTTAGACTCATACAAAGTCGCCATTAGCCTTCATGATCATTTAGTTTTTTACTTTTGATGCCATCTTATGCTTCTTTTAATGTTGCTTTGTCGCTTTGCATGATTATGGCCATTATTGCTCTCTTAGTTGGTCGCTCCCAGTCTTTTGCTAGCCCTCGCCTTGTACTGAGTATGAGCTCTACTCGTGCATCCAACTCCTAAAAGCCAAAGTTTTTCAAAGTGTCCACCATACATACCTACTAGCAATTTGCTATTCCAAGTAAATTTGACTTGCTTTTATATTCTCTTCAAATTAAACTCTTACCAGTGTTATGCGAAATTCGGTCAGTAAAGCTCTCACGAACCGGAAGGCACACTTTACTTTTTCTTGTTCTAAAAATTTGACATTGTGGTCTCTTATGTTGAGTTGTTATGCTTGCAAGTTGTAAGTTGGATTCTAGCCCAGCCATGCTGTCATGGGGCAAGCTTTCAACATTGCACTTTCTATTTGAGTTGATATCGTGATCTTTTGTTTATGGATGCCCGCGGTGTGAAATGAGTTGGGAATCTTGTGAGGATCATGGAGTTTTTATATGTGTTAGGGAAACGCCGGGCCGCCAATCTAAGCCATGCATAATTCATGGTGGAAATTTGCAGCATACCCATGGTGAACATTCGACGACGCATCTCACAATAAAAAGCTAAACAATATAGCAAATAAAAGAGATGTCGAGGTGTTCATTGTCTGCTTGTCCTGTCATTTTGGTGTGGGCTTGTTCCATGTCATCGGGCACGGAGGTACCCCATTGGCGGTTCTCAATTATATGCATATATTTGCAATGACAAGAGCCTTGCTTGGGACTCTAAGTAAAGTAGCATGAGGTTTGGGTACTCGTATTCACGGGGCACGAGGTCTTCAACTTATGATTTGTCAAGCATATGCATCATAATTGTTCTCGCATTAACTTTAACCATTCAAGATGCTTATGATGGGGGCAATGAGAGCTCAAAGCCGGTAAGTACCATAATTTTTGAAGGTTATAAAACTTGCAATCACTGCTTCCCTCAGCGAAGGGCCTTTCTTTTACTTTTATGTTGAGTCACCACCTTCTTTCTTTATGCACCATTAAGAGAGCATAGTTGTCATTCTTAGTGTGATATGCATTGTCCCAAAGTTCATTGATTGATTCATGATGATTGGTTTCACTTGTTCTTAAATTATTTGTATCTAGTCGACCTCTTAAACTTGAAGGTGTCCTATGCATTTATGTTTTGCTGTCTTTGAAGGACAAGCTGAAAACCTCTTGTATGTTTTTCCTTATGATTTGAACACACGTTTGACTTTCATTGTTTCATTATCATGATCTTTTGTTTGTGTTCATTTACATGTTTACAACATGGTTGCTAAGTTCTTATTGTCATGATTATATCTTTCATGCCCATGTTTTAAGTTCTATTGATCCCAGCTCACCAATGCTTACATATATGATCAAGATTGTGTAGGTGCATGTCACCTCAAAAATTATTCTTTTGTTATCACTTACCTACTCGAGGACGAGCAGGAGTTAAGCTTGGGGATGCTTGATACGTCTCAAACGTATCTATAATTTTTGATGCTCCATGCTTGTTTTTACACCATTTGTATATTGTTTCGTTACACTTAGTGGCATTTTTATGCATTTTCCGGAACTAACCTATTAACAAGTGCCACAGTGCCAGTTTCCTATTTTCTGCTGTTTTTGTGTTTCAGAAGTGATACACAGGAAATATTCTCGGAATTGGACGAAACAAGTTCCTGAAGTCTTATATCAAGGGGAGGCTTCCAGACATCCGAAGACCTGGCGGAGGGGGGCCACGTGGGCCCCAGACACAGGGGCGGCGCGGCCACCCCCCTGGCCGCGCCAGCCCCGTGTGAGGGGGCGTGGTCCCTCCTCTGACATCGCCCCTTCGCCTATATATACCCCCTGACGAGAAAAACCTAAGTACCCGTGTGAGGGGGCGTGCTTCATGTTTAGATCTCATGAGCTGCCCTACATGATTGAGATCACCGTTATGTAATTCTATGATGTTGGTTTGTTGGGATCCGATGAATATTGGTGTTTATGATTAAGTTGCTGTACTGAATTATATCTTTTGTTATCTCTATGTTGTTTATGATCTTGCATGCTCTCCGTTGTTAGTAGCTATCTTGGCCGAGTAGTTGCTAGTGACTCCAAGAGGGGGTATTTATGCTCGATAGTGGGTTCATGTCTCTATTTCACCTGGGGGAGTGACAGAAACCTCTAAGGTGATAGATGTGATGTTGCTACTAGGGAGAAAACAACATTCATATGCTCAAGGGCATATGCTTTGTTTACATTACACACTTTGCTTAATGCAATTATCTGTTGTTCGCAACTTAATACTTTTGGGGTGTTCGGATTGATATCCCCGAGGGTGGATTATTAGTCATAGATGCAGTTGGATGGCGGTCTATGTATTTTGTTGTAATGCCCAGAGTAAATCTCATAGTGATCTTCTTGACATATCACGTTATCTTTATTCTATCAATTGCCCAACTATAATTTGTTTACCCAGCATGTTATTTTATCTATGGAGAGACACCACTAGTGAACTGTGGACCCCGGTCCTATTTTAATCATATTGCAATCACATGTTTACTTTTCCCGCACTGTTTACTTTACTCGCATATTACTACTGTTTTCCACTCGATACACTCATAACCTTTGTTTCAAGAAAACCGGTGAGATTGACAACCTCATCGCAAGTTGGGAGCAAAGTATTTGTTTGTGTGTGTGCAGGTTCCACGTTGCAGCTAGCAAGCAAAGCTTGGACGAGGCGCCATATATAAATTGTCTGCTGCTATCGCAAACTAGCAAGCATCACCTTCAGCTGTCATTTGTCTGCTTTTCTCCTGATCGACATTAAACCTTGGTTTCTTACTGAGGGAAAACGAGCTACTATACTCATCATACCTTCCTCTTGGGGTTCCCAACGGGCTGGTCATTCACCACGCATCAGCGGGGTATGAAAAGTCGAGCCAGTTTAATGCGAGCAAATCAGACGCGTGGTGCTTTTGATGGGACACTTCACTGATGTAAGCCGCGTTTCGTCGCATGACGTCCTATGGAATCATTATGGAGACTGAAGAGTCCAAGCAACAAGACGTAACACTACGGCGCTGCGCCGGCCGTAGCATGGGATCAGAATCCGAAGCAGTACAAGTTCCGAGGGGCCGCGTGCCGGCTAGCAGCCGCATGATAGCCGCCAGCCAGATAAATCCTCGAGCCGGCACGCCCCGAGACGGTCGGAGACACTCCACGAAACTTAACCTCAAGATCGACGACCTCCGAGCCGGACGAAGAATCCTGGGACTTCGACGGAAATGAGCAGACTTCGACGAGGAATAGAACCCACCGAAGCCCCATGCTAACCCATGAGACTTTGCCAGTTTCGGGGGCTAGTGTCGTGGGGATGACCTTTGGGGTATGCCAAGGGCAGCGCTGTCTGCCGGCTGACGTCCGAGGAGTCTCCACGGCGCTAAGTTAAGAAGACCGGCTCCGACCAAAGGGCCGGCTACGCTAGCAGCCGGCTGGCGACTCCACCAAGGAGAGCCAGAGCCGGGCGAAGACGACAAGATTCCTCCAACCGTTGTTGATACGTCTCAAACGTATCTATAATTTTTGACGCTCCATGCTTGTTTCTACACCATTTGCCTTGTGTTTCGTTACACTTCATGGCGTTTTTATGAGATTTCCAGAACTAACCTATTGACAAGATGCCACAGTGCCAGTTCCCTGTTTTCTGCTGTTTTTGTGTTTCAGAAAAGCTACACAGGAAATATTCTTGGAATTGGACGAAACAAGTTCCAGAAGTCTTATTTTTCCTGGAAGAGTATCGAAGACCGAACGAGAGTTGGAGAGGGGCCAGAGGCTGCCTTCACCACCAGGGGGCCCGGCCCAGGCCCTGGCCGCGCCCACCTGTGGTGAGGAGCCCCTGGTCCACTCCTGACGATGCCCCTTCGCCTATAAGAAGCCTCCCGACGGAAAACCCTAAAACGATCGGCAAAATTTCCAGAACAGTTCCGCAGCGCCGCCGCCGTCGAAGACAAATTTCGGGGGACAGAAGTCTCTGTTCCGGCACCCGGCCGGGACGGGGAAGTGCCCCCAGAGCCATCTCCATCGGTCTCCATCGCCGTCTCCGCCGTCTCCATCGACCTCACCGCCATCTCCATCAACCTTGCTGTCTCCTATGATGAGGAGGGAGTAGTTCTCCCCCGGGACTGAGGGCTCTACCGGTAGCTATGTGGATCACCTCTCTCTCCCATGATGTGATCTTTATGTGATCATGAGCTTTGTATCTAGTTGAATTGGTAGATGCTATTATTCAGATACTATGCTACTCTCATGCTTATTATTTGTAATCTCTGGAGATACCTTGTATCATGGTGTGAAGGTGACTAGTGTGCGCATCATGTGTATCTTTTTGGTTAATGTCTCTATGAATTGTTGGTATTTGTTGGAACCATCTAGTGCATTCATGGTGATAGTGTGGGACAATCTAGTTTGGGTACATACAGACTTTGAGGAGTGCTTCGTAGCCCTACGCATGATTAGTATTCATTTTCCATTGGAGAATTGTTTTGAGTTGCATATTGATGATAGTATCTATTGGTTCAATTATGTTATATTTGTTGGGAGTGTGTCCACTAGTGAAAGTATGATCTCTAGGCCTTGTTTCCAAGCTTTGCACACCGTTTACATTCAGTTTTGTTACATGTTTGCTTGCAGGGATATTTATTTCAAATTACGTTTACTACTCATAATCATCACTACTACTTGTATTTCACTAACTCTTCGCCGAACTAGTGCACCTATACATCTGACAAGTGTATTGGGTGTGTTGGGGACACAAGAGACTTTCTGTATCGTAATTGCAGGGTTGCTTGAGAGGGATAGCTTTGACCTCCTCCTCCCTGAGTTTGATCAACCTTGGGTGATCCACTTAAGGGAAACTTGCTGCTGCTCTACAAACCTCTGCACTTAGAGGCCCAACACTATCTACAAGAACAGACGCGTGCGTAGACATCAAGCTCTTTTCTGGCGCCGTTGCCGAGGAGGTAAGGTAAAAGGTACTCGCATCCTCCTGTGTGAGTGCTCGAAGTTATTTCTTTTAGATTCTGCAATTATATCTTTTTGTTTCCTGTTTTTATTTTCACTAGTTAGGCTTAATGGAAAGTAAAGAGTTCTTTAGTCTTTTTCCTGAGTTTAGATTTGAAGAGAAAATTGAAAAACCTTTGGAGCTTATTTCGCATAGCAATGTTATTAGTATGAATGCTTTGAATACCGTTATTTCTAATGCTATAGAAAAGTCTATGCTTGGGGAAGCTGGTTTTGTTAAGCATGATATTTTTAGTTCCCCATCTTTAGTGGAGAAAGTTTGCTCTGATGATATTTTATCTCCCATATGTGATATTTCTAATGATGCTTGTGCTCCTCATCCTTTTAAAATACCTATGAAGATTGTTGAACGTGCTATGGATAACTGCTATTTAGGAGATGGATCTGTCCATCCTGCTGATCATTTGCTTTTTATACATGAATTATGCGAGTTGTTCAAGTGTGCAGGTATTTCGATGAACTGAGTTAAGAAGAAGCTATTCTCTTTATCATTGAAAGGCAGAGCCGAGGAATGGTATAAAACACTGAAGGATGGTCGATCTATTGACTGGGAGGAAATTATACCTCTCTTTTATTCTAAATTCTATCCTTCTAGTGAGGTTTATAAAGATAGGAATTACATTTATAATTTTCATCCGCATGAGGGAGAAAGCATTGCCCAAGCGTGGGGAAGATTGAAGTTACTAATGCACAAATGTCCTATTCATGATCTTCCCCGTAATATTGTTATTAATAATTTTTATGCAAGGCTTTCAGGATATTACAAGGACTATCTAGATGCATGCTTTGATGGGACTTTCACAAGAAAGGATGTTGACAACAAGTGGAATCTGCTTGAAACAATTCAAAACAATATTGAAGATTGGGATAGCAACAAAGGAAAAGGATCAGGTATAAATTATGAGTATGATTGCATTAAGTCTTTTGCTAAAACTGTTGATTTTCAAGAGCTTAGTGCTAAGTATGGTCTTGATCCTCAAATTATGATTGATTGTTTTAAAGCCTTTGCTTCTCATATTAATGTTCCTAAAGGAAATGGGGACGTGTATCATGAACCTTTTAAGGACACTTGCATAGAAAGTGATATTGTTGTTGATGATTGCAATAAACATGCTCGAACCTCTGAAAGTCCTATTTCCTATAAGCATGTTAATTTTTGTGGAGTACATAGACCTTGTGAACAGAGTCACAACAAGGAAGATTATTGTGTCCACCACGCAAATGAAGAAACCCGAATGTGGTACAAGGCTATAGGCGAGCTCGGTAAAAAGGTTTGTAAGCTTTATCCTTTTCTTTGTAAACATTGCGATGACATAGGTCATTTTAATTTCCAATGCTCAAGCCCTAATAGTTACTCTTCTAGTACCGCAAGTTTGTATTGTGATGACAAGATTACTTTCAATCAGCATGATGAGCTCACTTTGTTTTTGGCGTGTGAAGAGATATCTCGAAAGATTTCTTTGGTAGACATGAATGATATTGATATTAATAGCACCCTTCGTGGTTGTTGTCTCTATTGTGCTAAAGATTGCCTCACAAATACTTACATACAAAATCTTATAAAACATGATGTTTGGCCAAGCTATGACAGGACTGATAGATGTTTTTATCTTATTAATAGAGAGGAGGAATCCTCCAAAGTTTCTTCTATTGTTTCTTTCAGTAAACCAGATTATGTGGAGAAGATGCCTTTCCCTCCTAAAGGATATGTGGAGAAGATGCCCTTCAAGTCTCTGCCTCCTAAAGGAGAGAGTAAGAAGAGTATGAAGAAGAAGAGGAGGAGTAAAAGGCGAGAGGACACGGTATCTTCCCCAAAGCATTATGATCCTGCTATAGATTATGATAATTCTAATTAGGATGATGTTCCCATGCCTGTTACCTATGTTAGTGATCATGATTGGGAAAAGCACTCTATTTTGATATTGAAAATCTTTTTGGTATCAATTCTAAGGTTAATAATTGTTGTACCATTAGTACTATCCATGTTCCTTCTTATGATGATATGTTTGATGAATATGATTTGCGAAATAGCTGTTCTCTAGCTTGTGATGATACTAAACCTCTAGTTTATGATGGTTATGATGATGGGTATAATATTTTCAGTTCACCTACTATTGAGGAGAAAATTAGTTATGATTACAATATGCCTCCTATTTTTGATGATTATGATGATGAGAATAATTATTCTGTTGAATCTGCTCCTACTACGATTGTTCATGTGGGGAGTATTAATTCTTTTATGCATGTGGCTGCTGATAGGGAAGCTTTATGTGATAGTTATATTGTTAATTCTATTCATGATGCTACTGAAGGTTATTATGAGAGAGGGAAAAATGGTTTGATGGATCTCAACAATATTGAGTTTCCCCTCTTTATGTTGCAATTCTTGAAGTTGTACTTGTTTTGCCTTCCTATGCTTTTTTTGCTTTGCGCTTTCATGACTTGTCTCTTTACAAGACCATTTTTCATAGGAAGTGGTTTAGATTTAAATGTGTTTCATATTTGCTTTTTGATGCTCTCTCTTTCTTTAAGTTCTTATATAGCGCCTTTGTCTTAAGCTCTTTTATGGCGCCTACATGAGCATCTTTGCAAATTACTGCGCCAAGCTCAAAGGCGTTAAAGAAAAGCACTCTTGGGAGATAACCCATTGTTTATTTTCAGTTCTTTTTCTTTTATTTGAGTCTTGGAAGTTATTACTACTGTAATAACCACTCCTTATCCTTTTTATTTCACTGTTGTGCCAAGAGAAACCTCTAATGTGAGAGAGGTAAGATTTGGGGAAGTTGATGTCCTGAAACAGATTTCAGTGCTGCACCGTAAAAATTCGTGAAAATTATCAGTATATATTTTTGACCTGAGATTTCTTGTGAATAAGCCCCAGGTTATATCCAAACTTTCATTAGTTATACACTTTTTGATTTGAGCAACAGAAAACCCTCCAAAAATTCGACCTTTGTCAGCTGTTCTGTTTTGACAGATTTCTGCCACTATTTGTGTTTGCCTCTCGATCGCTTTCTTTTTGAGTTCTTTTGATTCAGGAACTTTTTGAGGAAGTTGCTACAGTAGTATATGCTTCAATATGTGGTGATTTTGAGTTGAAACCTGATGCAAAAAGGGTTGATTCATTGTTATGCTTACACTAATGTTGCTAATAGATTTGTGTTTAGTTTTGTATCAAGGAAGTTTTCAAGTGTAGGGATTGGAGAATGATGAGATGAGTTGAAGAATGGACAAAATCTCAAGCTTGGGGATGCCCACACACCCCAAGAAATATTCAAGAAGTACAAGCATCAAAGCTTGGGGATGCCCCCGAGGCACCTCCTTCTTCATCGGCAAAAATCAGGTCACCTTTCAACACACTATATTTTTATTGCTTCATGCATTATGCGTTTTTCTTGGAGCGTCTTTACTTTTGCTTTCAGTTTTCTTTTGTTTTGTTTGCTACAATAAATGGTTGGATCACATCATGTTATTTTTGGAGGAGATGAACTTTGTTTTTCATTGCCAAGAACACTCTAGTTTTCACTCTTATCGTTCAACGAGTGTTCTCTTTTTCTGCTAATGCGTTTAGCCTTTGTTTTTCACCTTGATTTTTGTTCAGATCTTGTTATATCCTTGTATCTAGGTGTATTTTGACCTCTGGTCCATGTTGGTTTTCATCAAAAAAGTTTTTTCAAAAAAAAAGATTTGAATGGTGTTGGAAAAGAGAAAAAGCTTTATGCAAAAAAGTGGTACAAAAAGGAGCTTGTGTAGACTACGGCCTAGGCTTTTGCATGTTGTGCTTGATGTCTTTTTGATAGTATGCTTAGTGGTTTTGCTGTAGCATGACTTGTCTCAAATGACTGAGATTGCTTAATGAGTCTTTGAAAAAATCATGCATTGTTTTTATTATATGGAAGCATTTATTTGGTTTTCTCCTTTGATGCTTTATTTGGGTTGACTTGGCACATGATTACACATGTTGACTACAAAATAAGTCGCCTATAGCCTCTATGATCATTTGATTTTTGACTTGTGATACCACTTTATGCTTCTTTCAATGATGGTTTGTCGCTATGCATGATTATGGCCGTTATTGCTCTCTTAGTTGGTCGCTCCCAGTCTTTTGCTAGCCCTCACTTTGTACTGAGTATGAGCTCTACTCGTGCATCCAACTCCCAAAAACCAAGTTATTCCAATGTGTCCACTATAAATTCCTATGCATGGTATTTGTAAGCCATTCCAAGTAAATTTTCATGTGCTACCTTTCAAAAAAACCTTCAAAACACTTCTCATTTTGTGACACTGTTTTCAGCTCATGGGGACACAGTGGTCGGATTTGCTATCTTCCATATTGTTTATTCCAAAAAAGAAAAAAAGGAAAAAAGGCACTCCTCCATGGTATGTGAATGTTGGTGGGCACCCGATGGAATCGGTTAGCCATGGTTTGTGAAAGGAAAAAGGTGGGGAGGAGTGCCAAGCTTTATAAAAGAGCACAAAAGTGCCAATCTCTCTCAAAAACTTGCGTCATTTTTTGTATGGAAGATAGTAAGAACCCCATTGCCAGTCGTTGACAAAAACAACCACCTCTCAAAATCAATTTTTTATCTCTCTGTTTTACAAATTAAAAGCTCTAGCACATGTTTAATCACTGCTTCCCTCTGTGAAGGGCCTTTCTTTTACTTTTATGTTGAGTCTCCACCTTCTACCTTTATGCACCGTCTAAGAGAGCATAGTTGTCATTCTGAGTATAATGTGCATTGTCCCAAAGTTTTCATTGAGTGATTCATGATGTTTGTTTCACTTGTTCTTAAATTATTTGTATCTAGTCGCCCTCTTAAACTTGAAGGTGTCCTATGCATTTATGTTTTGCTACTCCATGAGGGACAAGCTGAAAACCATTTGCTATGTTTTTCCATATGGTTGAAACACACATGTGACTTTCATTGTTTCATTTTCATGATCTTTCATTTGTGTTTCTTTTCATGCTATAACATGGTTGCTAAGTTTCTATTATCAAGATTATGTCTTTCATGCCCATGTTTTAAGTTCTTTGATCTCAGCACTCAATGCTCTACCTCATTGATCAAATTGTGATGGTGCATGTCACCTCAAAAATTATTGTTTTGTTATCACTTACCTACTCGAGGACGAGCATGAGTTAAGCTTGGGGATGCTGATACGTCTCAAATGTATCTATAATTTTTGATGCTCCATGCTTGTTTCTACACCATTTGCCTTGTGTTTCGTTACACTTCGTGGCATTTTTATGCGATTTCCAGAACAAACCTATTGACAAGATGCCACAGTGCCAGTTCCATGTTTTCTGCTGTTTTTGTGTTTCAGAAAAGCTACACAGGAAATATTCTCGGAATTGGACGAAACAAGTTCCAGAAGTCTTATTTTTCCCGAAAGAGGACCGAAGACCGAACGAGAGCCGGAGGGGGGCCAGGGGCCAGCCTCACCATGAGGGGGCGTGGCCTAGCCCCTGGCCGCGCCCCTCTGTGGTGAGACCACCCTGGTCGCCTCCTGACGACGCCCCTTCGCCTATAAGTAGCCTCCCGACGGAAAACCCTAAAGGAATCGGCGAAATTTCTATAAGAGTTCCATAGCTCTGCCGCCACCACTGACGAATTTTGGGGGACAGAAGTCTCTGTTCCAGCACCCTACCGGGACGGGGAAGTGCCCCCGGAGCCATCTCCATCAGTCTCCATCGCCGTCTCCGCCGTCTCCATCGACCTCACCGCCATCTCCATCAACCTTGCTGTCTCCTATAATGAGGAGGGAGTAGTTCTCCCCCGGGACTGAGGGCTCTACCAGTAGCTATGTGGTTCACCTCTCTCTCCCATGATGTGATCTTTATGTGATCGTGAGCTTTGTATCTAGTTGAATTGGTAGATGCTATTATTCAGATACTATGCTACTCCCGTGCTTATTATTTGTAATCTCCGGAGATACCTTGTATCATGGTGTGAAGGTGACTAGTGTGCGCATCATGTGTATCTTTTTGGTTAATGTCTCTATGAATTGTTGGTGTTTGTTGGAACCATCTAGTGCGTTCACGATGATAGTGTGGGACAATCTAGTTTGGGTACATACGGACTTTGAGGAGTGCTTCGTAGCCCTACGCATGATTAGTGTTCGTTTTCCATTGGAGAATTGTTTTGAGTTGCATATTGATGATAGTATCTATTGGTTCAATTATGTTATATTTGTTGGGAGTGTGTCCACTAGTGAAAGTATGATCTCTAGGCCTTGTTTCCAAGCTTTGCACACCGTTTACATTCAGTTTTGTTACATGTTTGCTTGCAGGGATATTTATTTCAAATTACGTTTACTACTCATAATCATCACTACTACTTGTATTTCACTAACTCTTCGCCGAACTAGTGCACCTATACATCTGACAAGTGTATTGGATGTGTTGGGACACAAGAGACTTTCTGTATCGTAGTTGCAGGGTTGCTTGAGAGGGATAGATTTGACCTCCTCCTCCCTGAGTTCGATAAACCTTGGGTGATCCACTTAAGGGAAACTTGCTGCTGTTCTACAAACCTCTGCACTTGGAGGCCCAACACTGTCTACAAGAACAGACGCGTGCGTAGACATCAAGCTCTTTTCTGGTGCCGTTGCCGGGGAGGTAAGGTAAAAGGTACTCGCATCCTCCTGTGTGAGTGCTCGGAGTTATTTCCTTTAGATTCTGCAATTATATCTTTTTGTTTATTGTTTTTATTTTCACTAGTTAGGCTTAATGGAAAGTAAAGAGTTCTTTAGTCTTTTTCCTGAGTTTAGATTTGAAGAGAAAATTGAAAAACCTTTGGAGCTTATTTCACATAGCAATGTTATTAGTACGAATGCTTTGAATACCGTTATTTCTAATGCTATAGAAAAGTCTAAGCTTGGGGAAACTGGTTTTGTTAAGCATGATATTTTTAGTTCCCCATCTTTAGTGGAGAAAGTTTGCTCTAATGATATTTTATCACCCATATGTGATATTTCTAATGATGCTTGTGCTCCTCATCCTTTTAAAATACCTATGAAGATTGTTGAATGTGCTATGGATAACTGCTATTTAGGAGATGGAACTGTCCATCTTGGTGATCATTTGCTTTTTATACATGAATTATGCGAGTTGTTCAAGTGTGCAGGTATTTTGATGAACCGAGTTAAGAAGAAGCTATTCTCTTTATCATTGAAAGGCAGAGCCGAGGAATGGTACAAAACACTGAAGGATGGTCGATCTATTGACTGGGAGGAAATTGTACCTCTCTTTTATTCTAAATTCTATCCTTCTAGTGAGGTTTATAAAGATAAGAATTATATTTATAATTTTCATCCGCATGAGGGAGAAAGCATTGCCCATGCGTGGGGAAGATTGAAGTTACTAATGCACAAATGTCCTATTCATGATCTTCCCCGTAATATTGTTATTAATAATTTTTATGCAAGGCTTTCAGGATATTACAAGGACTATCTAGATGCATGCTTTGATGGGTCTTTCACAAGCAAGGATGTTGACATCAAGTGGAATCTGCTTGAAACAATTTAAAACAATATTGAAGATTGGGATAGCAACAAAGGAAAAGGATCAGGTATAAATTATGAGTATGATTGCATTAAGTCTTTCGCTAAAACTGCTGATTTTCAAGAACTTAGTGCTAAGTATGGTCTTGATCCTCAAATTATGATTGATTGTTTTAAAGACTTTGCTTCTCATCTTAATGTTCCTAAAGGAAATGGGGACGTATATCATGAACCTTTTAAGGACACTTACATAGAAAGTGATATTGTTGTTGATGATTGCAATAAACATGCTCGAACCTCTGAAAGTCCTATTTCCTATAAGCATGTTAATTTTTGTGGAGTACATAGACCTTGTGAACAGAGTCACAACAAGGAAGATTATTGTGTCCACCACGCAAATAAAGAAACCCGAATGTGGTACAAGGCTATAGGCGAGCTCGGTAAAAAGGTTTGTAAGCTTTATCCTTTTCTTTGTAAATATTGCGATGACATAGGTCATTTTAATTTCCAATGCTCAAGCCCTAATAGTTACTCTTCTAGTACCGCAAGTTTGTATTGTGATGACAAGATTACTCTCAATCAGCATGATGAGCTCACTTTGTTCTTGGCGTGTGAAGAGATATCTCGAAAGATTTCTTTGGTAGACATGAATGATGTTGATATTAATAGCACCCTTCGTGGTTGTCATCTCTATTGTGCTAAAGATTGCCTCGCAAATACTTACATACAAAATCTTATAAAACATGATATTTTTCCAAGCTATGACAGGACTGATAGATGTTTTTATCTTATTAATAGAGAGGAGGAATCCTCCAAAGTTTCTTCTGTTGTTTCTGTCAGTAAACCAGATTATGTGGAGAAGATGCCTTTCCCTCCTAAAGGATATGTGGAGAAGATGCCCTTCAAGTCTCTGCCTCCTAAAGGAGAGAGTAAGAAGAGTATGAAGAAGAAGAAGAGGAGTAAAAGGCGAGAGGACACGGTATCTTCCCCTAAGCATTATGATCCTGCTATAGATTATGATAATTCTGATTGGGATGATGTTCCCATGCCTGTTACCTATGTTAGTGATCATGATTGGGAAAACACTCTACTTTTGATATTGAAAATCTTTTTGGTACCAATTCTAAGGTTAATAATTGTTGTACCATTAGTACTATCCATGTTCCTTCTTATGATGATATGTTTGATGAATATGCTTTGCGAAATAGCTGTTCTCTAGCTTGTGATGATACTAAACCTCTAGTTTATGATGGTTATGATGATGGGTATAATATTTTCAGTTCACCTACTATTGAGGAGAAAATTAGTTATGATTACAATATGCCTCCTATTTTTGATGATTATGATGATGAGAATAATTATTCTGTTGAATCTGCTCCTACTACGATTGTTCATGTGGGGAGTATTAATTCTTTTATGCATGTGGCTCATGATAGGGAAGCTTTATGTGATAGTTATATTGTTAATTCTATTCATAATGCTACTGAAGGTTATTATGAGAGAGGGAAACATGGTTTGATGGATCTCAACAATATTGAGTTTCCCTCTTTATGTTGCAATTCTTGAAGTTGTACTTGTTTTGCCTTCCTATGCTTTTTGCTTTGCGCTTTCATGACTTGTCTCTTTACAAGACCATTTTTCATAGGAAGTGGTTTAGATTTAGATGTGTTTCATATTTGCTTTTTTATGCTCTCTGTTGCTTTAAGTTCTTATATAGCGCCTTTGTCTTAAGCTCTTTTATGGCGCCTACATGAGCATCTTTGCAAATTACTGCGCCTAGCTCAAAGGCGTTAAAGAAAAGCACTCTTGGGAGATAACTCATTGTTTATTTTTAGTTCTTTTTCTTTTATTTGAGTCTTGGAAGTTATTAATACTGTAATAACCACTCCTTATCCTTTTTATTTCGCTGTTGTGCCAAGAGAAACCTCTAATGTGAGGGAGGTAAGATTTGGGGAAGTTGCTGTCCTGAAACAGATTTCGGTGCTGCATCGTAAAAATTCGTGAAAATTCTCAGGATATCTTTTTGACCTGCGATTTCTTGTGCATAAGCCCCAGGTTATATCCAAACTTTCATTAGTTATACACTTTTTTATTTGAGCAACAGAAAACCCTCAAAAAATTCGACCTTTCTCAGCTGTTCTGTTTTGACAGATTTCTGCCACTATTTGTGTTTGCCTCTCGATCGCTTTCTTTTTGAGTTCTTTTGATTTGGGAAATTTTTGAGGAAGTTGCTACAGTAGTAGATACTTCAATATGTGGTGATTTTGAGTTGAAACCTGATGCAAAAAGGGTTGATTCATTGTTATGCTTACACTAATGTTGCTAATAGATTTGTGTTTAGTTTTGTATGAAAGAAGTTTTCAAGTGTAGGGATTGGAGAATGATGAGATGAGTTGAAGAATGGACAAAAGCTCAAGCTTGGGGATGCCCACGCACCCCAAGAAATATCTAAGAAGTACAAGCGTCAAAGCTTGGGGATGCCCCCGAGGCACCTCCTTCTTCATCGGCAAAAATCAGGTCACCTTTCAACACACTATATTTTATTGCTTCATGCATTATGCATTTTTCTTGGAGCGTCTTTACTTTTGCTTTCAGTTTTCTTTTGTTTTGTTTGCTGCAATAAATGGTTAGATCACATCATGTTATTTTTGGAGGAGATGAATTTTGTTTTTCATTGCCAAGAACACTCTAGTTTTCACTCTTATCGTTCAACGAGTGTTCTCTTTTTCTGCTACTGCGTTTAGCCTTTGTTTTTCGCCTTGATTTTTGTTCAGATCTTGTTATATCCTTGTATCAAGGTGTATTTTGACCTCTGGTCCATGTTGGTTTTCATCAAAAGAGTTTTTTCAAAAAAAGGTTTGAATGGTGTTGGAAAAGAGAAAAAGCTTTATGCAAAAAAGTGGTACAAAAAGGAGCTTGTGTAGACTACGGCCTAGGCTTTTGCATGTCGTTCTTGATGTCTTTTTGATAGTATGCTTAGTGGTTTTGCTGTAGCATGACTTGTCTCAAATGACTGAGATTGCTTAATGAGTCTTTGAAAAAATCATGCGTTGTTTTTATTATATGGAAGCATTTATTTGGTTTTCTCCTTTGATGCTTTATTTGGGTTGACTTGGCACATGCTTACACATGTTGACTATAAAATAAGTCACCTATAGCCTCTATTATCATTTGATTTTTGACTTGTGATACCACTTTATGCTTCTTTCAGTGATGTTTTGTCGCTATGCATGATTATGGCCGTTATTGCTCTCTTAGTTGGTCGCTCCCAGTCTTTTGCTAGCCCTCACTTTGTACTGAGTATGAGCTCTACTCGTGCATCGAACTCCCAAAAACCAAGTTATTCCAATGTGTTCACTATAAATTCCTATGCATGGTATTTGTAAGCCATTCCAAGTAAATTTTCATGTGCTACCTTTCAAAAAAAACCTTCAAAACACTTCTCATTTTGTGACACTGTTTTTAGCTCATGGGGACATAGTGGTCGGATTTGTTATCTTCCATATTGTTTATTCCAAAAAAGAAAAAAAGGAAAAAAGCCACTCCTCCATGGTATGTGAATGTTGGTGGGCACCCGATGGAATCGGTTAGCCATGGTTTGTGAAAGGAAAAAGGTGGGGAGGAGTGCCAAGCTTTATAAAAGAGCACAAAAGTGCCAATCTCTCTCAAAAACTTGCTTCATTTTTTGTATGGAAGATAGTAAGAACCCCATTGCCAGTCGTTGACAAAAACAACCACCTCTCAAAATCAATTTTTTATCTCTCTGTTTTACAAATTAAAAGCTCTAGCACATGTTTAATCACTGCTTCCCTCTACGAAGGGCCTTTCTTTTACTTTTATGTTGAGTCTCCACCTTCTACCTTTATGCACCATCTAAGAGAGCATAGTTGTCATTCTGAGTGTAATGTGCATTGTCCCAAAGTTTTCATTGAGTGATTCATGATGTTGGTTTCACTTGTTCTTAAATTATTTGTATCTAGTCGCCCTCTTAAACTTGAAGGTGTCCTATGCATTTATGTTTTGCTACTCCATGAGGGACAAGCTAAAAACCATTTGCTATGTTTTTCCATATGGTTGAAACACACACGTGACTTTCATTGTTTCATTTTCATGATCTTTCATTTGTGTTTCTTTTCATGCTATAACATGGTTGCTAAGTTTCTATTATCAAGATTATGTCTTTCATGCCCATGTTTTAAGTTCTTTGATCTCAGCACTCAATGCTCTACCTCATTGATCAAATTGTGATGGTGCATGTCACCTCAAAAATTATTGTTTTGTTATCACTTACCTACTCGAGGACAAGCAGGAGTTAAGCTTGGGGATGCTGATACGTCTCAAACGTATCTATAATTTTTGATGCTCTATGCTTGTTTCTACACCATTTGCCTTGTGTTTCGTTACACTTTGTGGCGTTTTTATGCGATTTCCAGAACAAACCTATTGACAAGATGCCACAGTGCCAGTTCCCTGTTTTCTGCTGTTTTTGTGTTTCAGAAAAGCTACACAGGAAATATTCTCGGAATTGGACGAAACAAGTTCCAGAAGTCTTATTTTTCCCGGAAGAGGACCGAAGACCGAACGAGAGCCGGAGGGGGGCCAGGGGCCAGCCTCACCATGAGGGGGCGCGACCCAGCCCCTGGCCACGCCCCTCTGTGGTGAGACCACCCTGGTCGCCTCCTGACGACGCCCCTTCGCCTATAAGTAGCCTCCCGACGGAAAACCCTAAAGGAATCGGCAAAATTTCCATAAGAGTTCCACAGCTCCACGGCCACCACCGACGAATTTTGGGGGACAGAAGTCTCTGTTCCAGCACCCTGCCGGGACGGGGAAGTGCACCCGGAGCCATCTCCATCAGTCTCCATCGCCGTCTCCGCCGTCTCCATCGACCTCACCGCCATCTCCATCAACCTTACTATCTCCTATGATGAGGAGGGAGTAGTTCTCCCCCGGGACTGAGGGCTCTACCAGTAGCTATGTGGTTCACCTCTCTCTCTCCCATGATGTGATCTTTATGTGATCGTGAGCTTTGTATCTAGTTGAATTGGTAGATGCTATTATTCAGATACTATGCTACTCCCGTGCTTATTATTTGTAATCTCCAGAGATACCTTGTATCATGGTGTGAAGGTGACTAGTGTGCGCATCATGTGTATCTTTTTGGTTAATGTCTCTATGAATTGTTGGTGTTTGTTGGAACCATCTAGTGCGTTCACGATGATAGTGTGGGACAATCTAGTTTGGGTACATACGGACTTTGAGGAGTGCTTCGTGGCCCTACGCATGATTAGTGTTCGTTTTCCATTGGAGAATTGTTTTGAGTTGCATATTGATGATAGTATCTATTGGTTCAATTATGTTATATTTGTTGGGAGTGTGTCCACTAGTGAAAGTATGATCCCTAGGCCTTGTTTCCAAGCTTTGCACACCGTTTACATTCAGTTTTGTTACATGTTTGCTTGCAGCAATATTTATTTCAGATTACGTTTACTACTCATAATCATCACTACTACTTGTATTTCACTATCATTTCGCCGAACTAGTGCACCTATACATCTGACAATTGTATTGGGTGTGTTGGGGACACAAGAGACTTTCTGTATCGTAGTTGCAGGGTTGCTTGAGAGGGATAGATTTGACCTCCTCCTCCCTGAGTTCGATAAACCTTGGGTGATCCACTTAAGGGAAACTTGCTGCTGCTCTACAAACCTCTGCACTTGGAGGCCCAACACTGTCTACAAGAACAGACGCGTGCGTAGACATCAGCCGTTTCGCCGAAAGTGGCCTGGCCCCGACAAGATCGGCAGAGACAAAGGACGGGCATGACGCAAGCCATGTCCAGACTCCACCAACCAGCAAGCAGGAGCCTTCCCCACGAAAGGATCCAAGGCAAAAGGGGGAGGATATGCCTCCAAGATGCCGGTCCAAAGGGGAAAGCCACTTTATAAAGTGGCTACCGTCAGACGAGGAGTCACAGGACCAGCGGATCATGCCAAGACCGTGGCCACGGAGGAGCCGGCAGCAGGCTACCTAACCTGTAACCAGACCCCTGCCTATATAAAGGGGTCTAGACCCTTAGACTAGAGAGATCAGATCCGATCCATGTTCTTCTTCCTCCTCTAGACCAAACAGCTCGAGGAGCGTTGTAACCACTGTGAAGATAATAGAAAGCAAGGCAGGAAGTAGGGGTGTTACCTCCGGCGTGGAGGGCCCTGAACCTGGGTAAACTGAGGTGTCTCAGTTTGCACAATCCCGAGCCAGACCCATCATTGCACACCGTCGAGCCCCTCCGATAAGCCACCCCCATGGCTACTGTCTCTAAATTCCCACGACATAGAGCTTTCAAATAGAGAGATCAAGTCTATCTTGCAGAAGACTGTCAATAGATCTAGGAAAAACTGGGCTAGCAAGTTAAACGATGTTTTATGGGCTTATAGAACTGCTTATAAGAACCCCATGGGCATGTCTCCTTACAAAATGGTTTATGGAAAAGCGTGTCACTTGCCCTTAGAATTAGAACACAAAGCTTTTTGGGCAGTGAAAGAGCTTAATAGGGATTTTAAACTCGCCGGTAAGAAGAGGTTGTTAGATTTGAGTTCTTTAGATGAGTGGAGAAACAAAGCTTACGAGAATGCCAGACTTTTCAAAGAGAAAGTCAAGTAATGGCATGATAAGAGAATTCTTAAGAGAGAGTTTTATGTTGGTGAAAAAGTTCTATTGTATAGGTCTCGTCTCAGATTTTTTAAGGAAAATTACTCTCTAAATGGGAAGGACCTTATGTTATTGTGGAAGTGTACCGCTCAGGTGCGATAAAGATTGCTTCGTTAAAAGATGACACTACACAAGTGGTGAATGGTCAAAGACTCAAACATTATATTGATGGAGATTCTTCTAATGAAGATGTTGATGTTATTCAAATGGTTTCTCCGGAAGAATTTATCCAGGACAATATGCAAGAACCTGTAGAGTTCGTTTTTGAATAGGTAACAGTTCTAGTCAGAAAAGGTTCGCGTAAAACTTTTCCATTAATATTTTTGTTGTTTTTATTAAATATGAAAAATCACGAGACAAAAATGGGCAGAAGACGGAGTTCAGTGGCTCCTCACCACTAGGGGGCGTGGGCCCACTCTAGGCCGCGCCGCCCTCTGGTGAGAGCACCCCGGAGCTCGTTTCCGTCCCGGTTTCCTCCTGTGATTTTGTCTCGATATTTAATTTTCGCATATCTAACCCCCCAGAGTACCCGAGGTTTGTATATCATGTTTTCGTAGTGTTTTCGTTTCGAGCTGTTTCTGTCAGGAGTTGTTCTCAGTTCTAGGTGGATCATGGCTCCTTCAAGCGATGACAAGGGCAAAAGGTCTAGGGAAGAAGACCACCAAGACCCCAAGCTGAAGGAAGAACAGGAGGCTGGAGGATCAAGGGCGAGAAACCCTACTTTTGTAGGATCAATGAATGCCGGACGTGCCTTTTCTCATAATATGCAGGGACCAACATTTCCAGTCTTGGATCTAAATTTCATGCCTATAATAAAAGAGGGTATGCTGGTCACTGACGAGCTTTGTGCCCAATACCGAGTTCTGGAGAGGGAGATACAGATACTTCAAGAAGAGAATCTTAGGCTTTGCTGTTGGGGATATACCAAATAGGTATACCAGCGACGTAGTCCTAAATCAGCAAGCCAGGGTGGCCCATCAGGGGTGGTATGGCGGATTCGCCATACCGGGCGGCCCAGTTGCTGAAGTTGCCACGACGGTACTGGACGCAGGCGCTTATGGCGGATCCTTAGACAGACCCATGGCGGATTACTGACGATAGGCCCAAGGCGGATCCGGAGACGGCCCATGGCGAGTTACCTTGATGTACACGCATAGGACTTAGTCTAGGACTCCAAGTTGTATCCGCTCCGGTACCAACGTGTAGCCCACGCCAGGCGCCTTTATAAGACCGGCGTGGAGCAGCCCTTGAGGCACGTTCTAGTCATACGGCCAATCGCATAGCGAAACGGCCAACCTCATCATTGTAATCGAGCACTTGTTGCCATATAGTGAATTATAGCAGCACGTAGGATCTCGCCACCGTCGCGGGATCTGAAGCTAGGTAAACTCGTGCTACCACCGTCCCGGATCGCTCCTCCGTGTTCACCCCCTTCCACAAACCGCCATACCCCTATCTCTATGGCAGATCTGTTGACGAAACCACGACAGTTGGTGCCCACCGTGGGGCTAAGCGCGTCTGGAGCGCGGATCCAGGCGGGATCCGCCTTTGCAGGCATCGGCGACACCGTCACCATCGGGCGCGTCCTCTATGATTCCGGCTTCCCCATCGTCCCAGCGGATAACCTCTGGGTGCCAGCTAGAGAAGACCCTGCTCGATTCACCGTCGTTCCGATTGGAGATATCCATATCTTCATTGGAGAGACAAACCCTACCCCCGCTACGGAAATCAATTTCCGGCGGATCGGTATGGCTGAAATCCCCAAACGGACCGCTTTCGAGCTGGAGACGGAGGAGGACTCATCTGACCTGGAACTTTCCAAGTTGCCCAGATCGGATCTGAAAAATAATCCCACCCAGCCCGCCCTAGAGGTAGAGGAAGTGGTGGAAGACCGCTGTGAATCCGCCATGAGTAATCTGGCGTTAGAGACACCACGGTACTGCCTTGTTGCGTTCGCAGGCATCACTTCGGGATCTACCTCCAATGGAGGAGAAGATAGCCCAGGTGAATCCATCCTTGAGGCACTTAACGAAAGTGGTGAATCGGATGACTGGGACAGCAAGGGCTATGATTCTGACCATTACGACGCCGCCATGAGAAAAATCGAGGCGGAGTTGGAGCAGCAGGCACTTGAAGAACAGCAAGCAGCGGCCAAGCAGGTGTTCGTAACCAATAAAGGAGATGATGCTGGGCAGACAACTGGTGATCCGCCATCTCAGGCAGTCCACGATGGAGATGCCGGCAAAGAGCAGGGCAACCCGCCACCAGCCGCCGATCCTGCCACGGAGCAACTTCCTAAGATTCACGGCGGACCCAGGCCTCTGCAACCCGCCATCCCCGAGGACCAGCACCCGGAAGACTTCACGACCCCGCTGGACAAGGTCGTCTACGGAACTCTAGCAGATCCAATCACCCCTGACTATGTCAGAGATGTGAATGATCTCGAGAAGAAGAGGCGAGCACTCCTCAAGGAAGCAAAGCGAGTCGAGAAGATGGGCCAGCAGCTTGATGGCGATATTGCTAAAGCTCAAGACACGCTGAAGAGCGCAAGGAACATGGAGGAGAAGTATGTTACTCTCATTCAGAACCAGATAACCAAGGGAGGCGACCCGCAGCTGGTACGAAACCTTGAGTTCACCGTACCTACAGCGGAAACTCTGGCCAAGATGTACATCAAGAATCCGCCATACGTGGATAAAAACCGCGATGAAGTCAGGGCTACGCCCATCGAAAATATCATGGCTGCAAAGGAGCTATTGGAGCATAATAAGAGCCCAGCAGCCTGATACGTCTCAAACGTATCTATAATTTTTGATGCTCCATGCTTGTTTTTTCACCATTTGCCTATTGTTTCGTTACACTTAGTGGCATTTTTATGCATTTTCCGGAACTAACCTATTAACAAGTGCCACAGTGCCAGTTTCCTGTTTTCTGCTGTTTTTGTGTTTCAGAAGTGATACACAGGAAATATTCTCGGAATTGGACGAAACAAGTTCCTGAAGTCTTATTTTTCCCGGAAGCTTCCAGACATCCGAAGGAGAGACGGAGAGGGGCCACCAGGGCCCCACACACAGGGGTGGCGCGGCCAGCCCCCTGGCCACGCCGGGCCCGTGTGAGGGAGCCTGGCTCCACCTCTGACATCGCCCCTTCGCCTATAAAGACCCCCCGACGGAAAAAACCTAAGTACCCGATCAGATTTCCAGAACACATCGCGATCCACCGCCACCGTCGACCCGAAGATCGGGAGGGTCCAGAAGCTCTTCCCGGCACCCTGCCGGAGAGGGGAATCGCCACCGAAGGTCTTCTTCATCGCCATGCTTGCCTCCGGAGCGATGAGTGAGTAGTCTACCTTGGACTATGGGTCCATAGCAGTAGCTAGATGGTTGTCTTCTCCACCATGTGCTTCATGTTTAGATCTCATGAGCTGCCCTACATGATTGAGATCACCGTTATGTAATTCTATGATGTTGGTTTGTTGGGATCCGATGAATATTGGTGTTTATGATTAAGTTGCTGTACTGAATTATATCTTTTGTTATCTCTATGTTGTTTATGATCTTGCATGCTCTCCGTTGTTAGTAGCTATCTTGGCCGAGTAGTTGCTAGTGACTCCAAGAGGGGGTATTTATGCTCGATAGTGGGTTCATGTCTCTATTTCACCTGGGGGAGTGACAGAAACCTCTAAGGTGGTAGATGTGCTGTTGCTACTAGGGAGAAAACAACATTCATATGCTCAAGGGCATATGCTTTGTTTACATTACACACTTTGCTTAATGCAATTATCTGTTGTTCGCAACTTAATACTTTTGGGGTGTTCGGATTGATATCCCCGAGGGTGGATTATTAGTCATAGATGCAGTTGGATGGCGGTCTATGTATTTTGTTGTAATGCCCAGAGTAAATCTCATAGTGATCTTCTTGACATATCACGTTTATCTTTATTCTATCAATTGCCCAACTGTAATTTGTTTACCCAGCATGTTATTTTATCTATGGAGAGACACCACTAGTGAACTGTGGACCCCGGTCCTATTTTAATCATATTGCAATCACCTGTTTACTTTACTCGTACTGTTTACTTTACTTGCATACTATATTGTTTTCCACTCGATACGCTCATAATCTTTGTTTCAAGCAAACCGGTGAGATTGACAACCTCATCGCAAGTTGGGAACAAAGTACTTGGTTGTGTGTGTGCAGGTTCCATATCACCTTCAGTCGTCGCCGTCTCTCCTCTCCTGATCGATAAACCTTGGTTTCTTAACTGAGGGAAAACTAGCCGCTACACTCATCATACCTTCCTCTTGGGGTTCCCAACGGGCTGGTCATTCACCACGCACAAGAACTTACTGCTCCACGTCAACTACACGCCACCAGCTCTTTTCTGGCGCCATCACCGAGTAGCAGCTTCTTTTCTGGCGCCGTTGCCAGGGAGGAAGAGAAGACTTCTGCGAGGGGAGTTTTCGCACACACATTCTTTACTTTGTTATTATTTTGCTTTACTTTATTTATTTTACTTGCATCGTTTTTTATCAAAAACCCAAAAAAATTAGAATCCTCGGTAGTTGTTTTTACTTATCTGCTTTTAGTTTTGTTACAATGAGTAATCCTGAAGTAGAAGTTCGTAGTTTCAAGCAACAAGGGGGAGAAAGTTTAAAAGATGCTTGGTACCGTATTAACAATGCTCATCATAGGTGTACCAAAAAGCACTCCACCACGATCCTCCTTAGAAATTTTTATGTTGGTATATCTAGCTGGAATAGGTATGTTCTTCATACTCTTACAGGAGGTAATTTTCTGGGTACTCTCGCTGGAGAAGCATGCACTATAATTGAAATTTTAGTGGGAGTACCACCTATTCATGTTGCCAAAACTGAGACCACCTTAGAGGAGGTGGTAGAAAAGCTCAGCTCCTTAGAAAAAAGTTTGCCAAGTATCCTAGAAAATGCTAGCCGCGTTAGTGAATTAACAGAAAACATTGGTAAGAGAATTACCATTTTAGAGGCTAGCATTACTCATGATAATCAAAACTTAAGGATTGGTAAACTAGAGGAGTCTATGTAAACTCTTAGTTTAATCTTCTATTCTCTTAAATTTAAGAAGGAGAAAGTGTTTGTTGGAAAAGAGCAAAAATTTATGTATGTTCCCAAGGTTTCTGCGCTTAAATCTCAACATGTTCTTAAGATTGGTAAGACTCTTAGTTCCACTAAGGGTGACTTGCAGGTTGAATCATCTTCGGGAACCTTCAAATAGCCTACTGAGGTAACTAGCACTTCATCTATTGATATTACTTGATTCACAATTTTCTGCGCCTAGCTCAAAGGCGTTAAAGAAAAGCACTCTTGGGAGATAACCCAATGTTTTATTTTCAGTACTTTCTCTTTTATTTGAGTCTTGGAAGTCATTACAACAGTAATGACCACTCCTTATCTTGTTTATTTCGTTTTTGTGCCAAGAGAAGCCTCTAATTTGAGCGAGGTAAAGATTTGGGGTTATTGCTGTCCTGAAACTGTTTTGGGTGCTGCACCGTAAAAATTCGTATAAATTCTCTGTTTATCTTTTGGACCTGCGATTTCTTGTGCATATGCCCCAGGTTATATCCAAACTTTTCTTAGTTGAACACTTTTTGATTTGAGAAACAGAAAACCTTTCAAAAATTCGTCCTTTGTCAGCTGTTCTGTTTTGACAGATTTCTGCCAATATTTGTTTTTGCCACTTTATCGCTTTCTTTTGAGTTCTTTTTTATCATGGAACCTTTTGGGAAGTTGATACAGTAGTATATACTTTATATGTGGTGGTTTTGAGTTGAAACCTGAAGCTAAAAGAGGTTGAATATATTTTATGCTTACACTAATGTTGCTAATAGAATTGTGTTTAGTTTTGTATGAAGGAAGTTTTCAAGTGTAGGGATTGGAGAATGATGAGATGAGTTGAAGAATGGACAAAAGCTCAAGCTTGGGGATGCCCATGCATCACCCCAAGAAATATCCAAGAAGTACAAGCGTCAAAGCTTGGGGATGCCCCCGAGGCACCCCTTCTTCATCGGCAAAAATCAGGTCACCTTTCAAGACACTATATTTTTATTGCTTCATGCACTATGTGTTTTTCTTGGAGCGTCAGTTGTTTTAGTTTTCTTAGTTGGTTTAGTTTGTTTGTTTGCTGCAATAAATGGTTGGACCCCAACAAATTTCCTTTGGAGGAGATGTACTCGTTTTCATTTGCAAAGAACGCTCTAGTTTTCACTCTTACTAAAAATCGAGCGTTCTACTTTTTCTGCTACTGCTTTTGGTTTTCATTTTCGCCTTGATTTGCGTTCAGATCTTGTCATATCTTTTCATCAAGGTGTATTTTTGCCTCTGATCTTTATTGGTTTTCATCAAAAGAGGTGTTTATAAAAATTTCAAATGGTGTTGGAAAAGAGAAAAAGCTTTGTGCAAAATAGTGGTACAAGAAGGAGCTTGTGTAGACTGCGGCTTAGGCTTTTTCATGTCATGCTTGATGTCTTTTTGATTGTATGCTTAGTGGTTTTGCTGTAGCATGACTTGTCTCAAATAACTGAGATTGCTTAATGAGCTTTGAAAAAATCATGCGTTGTTTTTATTGTATGGAAGCATTATTTTGGTTTTCTCCTTGATGCTTTATTTGGGTTGACTTGGCGCATGCTCACACATGTTAGACTCATACAAAGTCGCCATTAGCCTTCATGATCATTTAGTTTTTGACTTTTGATACCATCTTATGCTTCTTTTAATGTCGCTTTGTCGCTTTGCATGATTATGGCCATTATTGCTCTCTTAGTTGGTCGCTCCCAGTCTTTTGCTAGCCCTCACCTTGTACTGAGTATGAGCTCTACTCGTGCATCCAACTCCTAAAAGCTAAAGTTTTCCAAAGTGTCCACCATACATACCTACTAGCAATTTGCTATTCCAAGTAAATTTGACTTGCTTTTATATTCTCTTCAAATTAAACTCTTACCAGTGTTATGCGAAATTCGGTCAGTAAAGCTCTCACGAACCGGAAGGCACACTTTACTTTTTCCTGTTCTAAAAATTTGACATTGTGGTCTTTTATGTTGAGTTGTTATGCTTGCAAGTTATAAGTTGGATTCTAGCCCAGCCATGCTGTCATGGGGCAAGCTTTCAACATTGCACTTCTTATTTGAGTTGATATCGTGATCTTTTGTTTATGGATGCCCGCGGTGTGAAATGAGTTGGGAATCTTGTGAGGATCATGGAGTTTTTATATGTGTTAGGGAAACGCCGGGCCGCCAATCTAAGCCATGCATAATTCATGGTGGAAATTTGCAGCATACCCATGGTGAACATTCGACGACGCATCTCACAATAAAAAGCTAAACAATATAGCAAATAAAAGAGATGTCGAGGTGTTCATTGTCTGCTTGTCCTGTCATTTTGGTGTGGGCTTGTTCCATGTCATCGGGCACGGAGGTACCCCATTGGCGGTTCTCAATGATACACATATATTTACAATGACAAGAGCCTTGCTTGGGACTCTAAGTAAAGTAGCATGAGGTTTGGGTACTCGTATTCACGGGGCACGAGGTCTTCAACTTATGATTTGTCAAGCATATGCATCATAATTGTTCTCGCATTAACTTTAACCATTCAAGATGCTTATGATGGGGGCAATGAGAGCTCAAAGCCGGTAAGTACCATAATTTTTGAAGGTTATAAAACTTGCAATCACTGCTTCCCTCTGCGAAGGGCCTTTCCTTTACTTTTATGTTGAGTCACCACCTTCTTTCTTTATGCACCATTAAGAGAGCATAGTTGTCATTCTTAGTGTGATATGCATTGTCCCAAAGTTCATTGATTGACTCATGATGATTGGTTTCACTTGTTCTTAAATTATTTGTATCTAGTCGCCCTCTTAAACTTTGAGGTGTCCTATGCATTTATGTTTTGCTCTCTTTGAAGGACAAGCTGAAAACCATTTGTATGTTTTTCCTTATGATTTGAACACACGTTTGACTTTCATTGTTTCATTATCATGATCTTTTGTTTGTGTTCATTTGCATGTTTACAACATGGTTGCTAAGTTTCTTATTGTCATGATTATATCTTTCATGCCCATGTTTTAAGTTCTATTGATCCCAGCTCACCAATGCTTACATATATGATCAAGATTGTGTAGGTGCATGTCACCTCAAAAATTATTCTTTTGTTATCACTTACCTACTCGAGGACGAGCAGGAGTTAAGCTTGGGGATGCTTGATACGTCTCAAACGTATCTATAATTTTTGATGCTCCATGCTTGTTTTTTCACCATTTGCCTATTGTTTCGTTACACTTAGTGGCATTTTTATGCATTTTCCGGAACTAACCTATTAACAAGTGCCACAGTGCCAGTTTCCTGTTTTCTGCTGTTTTTGTGTTTCAGAAGTGATACACAGGAAATATTCTCGGAATTGGACGAAACAAGTTCCTGAAGTGTTATTTTTCCCGGAAGCTTCCAGACATCCGAAGGAGACGGAGAGGGGCCACCAGGGCCCCACACACAGGGGTGGCGCGGCCAGCCCCCTGGCCGCGCCGGGCCCGTGTGAGGGAGCCTGGCTCCACCTCTGACATCGCCCCTTCGCCTATAAAGACCCCCCGACAGAAAAAACCTAAGTACCCGATCAGATTTCCAGAACACATCGCGATCCGCCGCCACCGTCGACCCGAAGATCGGGAGGGTCCAGAAGCTCTTCCCGGCACCCTGCCGGAGAGGGGAATCGCCACCGGAGGTCTTCTTCATCGCCATGCTTGCCTCCGGAGCGATGAGTGAGTAGTCTACCTTGGACTATGGGTCCATAGCAGTAGCTAGATGGTTGTCTTCTCCACCATGTGCTTCATGTTTAGATCTCATGAGCTGCCCTACATGATTGAGATCACCGTTATGTAATTCTATGATGTTGGTTTGTTGGGATCCGATGAATATTGGTGTTTATGATTAAGTTGCTGTACTGAATTATATCTTTTGTTATCTCTATGTTGTTTATGATCTTGCATGCTCTCCGTTGTTAGTAGCTATCTTGGCCGAGTAGTTGCTAGTGACTCCAAGAGGGGGTATTTATGCTCGATAGTGGGTTCATGTCTCTATTTCACCTGGGGGAGTGACAGAAACCTCTAAGGTGGTAGATGTGCTGTTGCTACTAGGGAGAAAACAACATTCATATGCTCAAGGGCATATGCTTTGTTTACATTACACACTTTGCTTAATGCAATTATCTGTTGTTCGCAACTTAATACTTTTGGGATGTTCGGATTGATATCCCCGAGGGTGGATTGTTAGTCATAGATGCAGTTGGATGGCGGTCTATGTATTTTGTTGTAATGCCCAGAGTAAATCTCATAGTGATCTTCTTGACATATCACGTTTATCTTTATTCTATCAATTGCCCAACTGTAATTTGTTTACCCAGCATGTTATTTTATCTATGGAGAGACACCACTAGTGAACTGTGGACCCCGGTCCTATTTTAATCATATTGCAATCACCTGTTTACTTTACTCGTACTGTTTACTTTACTTGCATACTATATTGTTTTCCACTCGATACGCTCATAATCTTTGTTTCAAGCAAACCGGTGAGATTGACAACCTCATCGCAATTTGGGAACAAAGTACTTGGTTGTGTGTGTGCAGGTTCCATATCACCTTCAGTCGTCGCCGTCTCTCCTCTCCTGATCGATAAACCTTCGTTTCTTAACTGAGGGAAAACTAGCCGCTACACTCATCATACCTTCCTCTTGGGGTTCCCAACGGGCTGGTCATTCACCACGCACAAGGACTTACTGCTCCACGTCAACTACACGCCACCAGCTCTTTTCTGGCGCTATCACCGAGTAGCACAGCCCTAGAAACGGCGGTGAAACTGATGACCAAAGCATTAGTGCAGCAGGAGAAGGCTACGTCGTCACGACGGCTCGAATCTGATCCCGCGCTATGCAGGTCCAGCACTGCCTCTAAGGCTCGGGGGGCTGGCAACCATGGTACGCGCCCTGACAACGAATCTCATACCGGATCCTTAGAAATCCGAAGAAGAGAAGCTCACAGCCGGGCGAACGCCATCCCAATATCCTCCGATGACAAACCAAATGGCAAAGGCCCACAGAGAAATCCATCGCCACCCCGCAAGAACTACCCTGCCTATGGATACCAGCAAGACAATGCTGCCCCTCGCCATAAGACCAACATGCCGCCACCAAAGTATAAGACGTTCGAAGTCCCGAAGGGAGGGATCGTCATACGCGACAATGATGGCAAGCGAGGACGAAACCGTGACGCTGGACGCAGAGACGATCCACCACGATGGGAAACCAGCAGAGACGGCGGATCCAAGAGAAGGGACCGATCTCGCCATGACGACGGCGCGCACCATGGCGGTGACAAGGACAAGCATCGCTCCACTCGCCACCACGATGACAAAGGGCAAGGCTCCCGCCGCCATGACGATGATCCATCTCCACGAAGAACAGAAGGAAGCCGTCGTAGCTGCAAAGATCAGTCGCAGGACGGCGAGAGTAAACGACGATGTGACCCTTCGCCATCCCCACCAGGGAGCCCCCATGGCGGCGGCGGTGGTGGTGGCGGACCAGCAAGGTCACGCAACTCTCGCAAGGATCCGCCGGACCAGAAGCCCTACGACGCTCGTACCCATCTAAACAAGATTGCCAAGTCTCAAACAGCCTTCTTCCTCGGCCCAAAGTGCTTTGGACAACGGATTCATGATGAGCCCATCCCGCATGGGTTCAAGATCGAGAAAAATATCCGCCAGTACAATGGAGTCGATCGGCCTTTAACTTGGCTACAAGACTACTTCAACGTAGTACAGTTCGCCGGGGGATCACCCAATGTTGCTGTCCGCTATTTGCCCCTAATGCTATCCGGCACTGCGAGGCAGTGGATCAATGACTTGGCAGAAAACTCCATCCAAACCTAGTTCGATATGCAAACTGCGTTCACCAAAAATTTCGAGGGAACTTACAAGAGACCCCATAACATTGGTGACCTCCAACGGTGCCGACGGGCCGACGACAAGACCTCCCGAACTTTCCTTGCGCGATGGCTTGATATGAAGAACTCCTGTGAAGGGGTTATTGACGAATCCGCCATCCTCGCGTTTATTGACAGTTTGGAGAGAGGCCAGCTGCTCCGCCATCGCCTGTTGCGGGAAAGGAACGAAGGGAAACTAACCCTAAATTCCATGATCACCATTGCAAGCAACTACGCGGCCGCCGACAACGACGCCCGCGAATCTCTGAAGGCTTCCGCCATCCAGAACACCGGAAAGCGGAATAGTAGCAACAAACGGAAAAATCTGCCAGAAGAGCAGCAGGCTCCGGACATGGTGGCCACAACCTTCGCTGACAAGGGGCAAAGCGGCCAGCGCGACAGAGGACGCGATACTAGCAGTGGCCAGCCGCGGAGTTCTGCAACTCCCGCTTCGGCGCCATCCGCCCCCGTGTCTTACGACGAATACCGCGATATGCCATGTTTCGCCCATCGTGACGCCTCGGGAAAGTGCAATCACAGCAACCGGAACTGCAAGTTTGTCAACGACCTTAAGGCGGATCAAGAGGCTGGCTTCAAGTGTAGCCGGCGACAACGGCCTCGTGGCAAAGGGAAAGCGGACAAAGACATGGAGTCCAGGGATGGCAGTGACATGGACGAAGACCCTGCGCCCAAACCCGCCGAAAAGGCAGAGGGTGGCGCTGGCAAGGGCAACCCAATCAAGGACAAAAAAGGTGCATTTCACACATTCCTTGGACCCCCCACGGCCAAGGCACAGAGAGCTGCTATGCGCTCCCTAAATGCCACCGTGCCAAAAATCCGCCAGTACGTCCGATGGTCCGAAGTACCAGTGCACTGGAGCCGCGATGATCATCTAGAGCACATTCCAGATGGATATTACGCCATGGTGGTATGCCCTGTAATCCATGGCTATGAGTTCTCCAAATGCTTAATGGATGGCGGCAGCAGCCTGAATATCATGTACGCGGAAACTTTGACGAAGCTTGGCCTTACCAAGACCCAACTCCGCCATAGCGCGGTCACCTTTTATGGGGTGGTTCCTGGTCGCCAAGCCAAGTCCCTCGGGTCCATCACACTCAAGGTTGCCTTCGGTAGCGAGGAAAATTACCGTGAAGAGACTATAACCTTTGAGGTAGTCCCGTTCAAGAGCACATACCACGTGATCTTCGGTCGCCCTGCCTTCCACAGCTTCCATGCCAGGCCATGTTACATCTACAATCAGCTAAAGATGCCAGGCCCGGATGGCATAATCACCATTTATGGCAGTTTCAGAAAAGCAAAGGAGTGCGAGGAAGGAGAAGCCGCCTTCGCGGAAGCAGTGTTCTTTGGTGAGGAGTTCAAAGAAATTCATGCCGCTACGGACCCCGCGGAGATGCCAGCATCCAAGCAGGAGATTTCCACCTCCCCGCCCACCTTCAAGCCTACGGTCGACACAAAACAGGTGGAACTTGTCGCTGGCGATGCCGCCAAGACCACCTCCATTGGGACAAACTTGTCCCCTAAATAGGAAAGCACGCTCGTCGAGTTCCTCCGTGAGAACCGGGACATCTTCGCATGGCAGCCATCTGACATGGCGGGTGTACCCAGGGAGCTCGCCGAGCACGCTCTGCCGATAATTCCTGGCTCCAAGCCAGTAAGACAAGCCATGAGACGCTCCGGAGATGAAAAGCGCCGCGCCATAGCGAAGGAAATTTCCAAGCTGTTGAAAGCAGGCTTCATCAAGGAAGTGATCCATACCAAGTGGGTGGCAAATCCGGTGCTAGTTCCTAAGAAAAACACAAAAGTTCTGCGCATGTGTGTAGATTACACTGGCCTGAACAAAGCGTGTCCAAAAGACCCTTTTCCCTTGCCTCGCATTGACCAAGTCATTGACTCAACGGCGGGATCGGAGCTGCTGTGTTTCTTAGATGCCTACTCAGGATACCACCAGATTAAGATGAAAAAGTCCGATCAGCTCGCTACGTCGTTCGTAACACCTTATGGCACATATTGCTATGTCACAATGCCATTCGGTCTGAAAAACGCAGGAGCAACGTATCAGCGCACTATGCAAAAGTGCATGGCGGATCAAATTGGACGAAACATCCACGCATACGTGGACGATATAGCGGTTATGTCTAAAAAGCAAGATGGCCTTATAGCGGATTTGCAAGAGACCTTTGACAATCTTAGGAAGTACAACATGATGCTTAACCCCACGAAGTGTGTCTTCGGGGTGCCAGCTGGACAACTTCTAGGATTCATCGTCTCCCACCGCGGAATTGAGGTTAACCCGGAGAAGATCAAGGCAATCCTCGACATTTCCCGGCCCATAGATCTAAAAGATGTACAGCGACTCACAGGCTGCGTGGCAGCAGTGAGCAGGTTCATCAGTCGTCTTGGCGAGAAGGCTTTGCCACTCTACAAGCTGATGAAGAAATCAGACGAATTCGTCTGGACCGACGAGGCAGACGCTGCACTTAAGGATCTGAAGAGAGTGTTATCCACTGCACCAGTCCTGGCGGCTCCCGAAGACCAGGAACCCATGTTACTATACATGGCGGCAACTAACAGGGTGGTCAGCATCGTCATGGTGGTAGAACGTAAGGAAGAAGCACATGAGTATGGCGTACAGCGACCAGTCTACTATATCAGCGAGGTCCTGACGGAATCCAAGCAGCGCTACCCTCACTACCAGAAATTGGCATACGGAGTTTTCCTAGCTTCTCGTAAGTTGAGGCATTACTTCTATGACCATAAGATCACAGTGGTGAGCAAAGCCCCACTGAAAGACATCATCAACAACAGCAACGCAACAGGACGAGTTGCGAAGTGGGGCATTGAATTGGCCTCTTTCGACATCGACTATAAGCCTCGCACCGCCATCAAGTCTCAGGCTTTGGCGGAATTTATGGCGGATTGGAAGGAAGCGCAGGAAACTATGCCCGTCCCAGAACCAGAGCATTGGGTGATGCACTTTGATGGCTCAAAGTTGCTGCACGGCTCGGGGGCTGGGGTGACACTCAAATCTCCCAAGGGAGATGAGCTAAGCTATGTTCTCCAGATCCACTTCCCCACCACCAACAACATCGCGGAATATGAAGCTTTACTGCACGGGCTACGCGTCGCAAAGGAGATCGGCGTACAACACATCATGTGCTGTGGAGACTCTGACCTTGTGGCTCAGCAGGTGGCTGGCACATACAAAGCTCGGAACGAAGTTATGGCGGCATATAGAGACGAAGTGGATGAGATGGCAAAAAGTTTCCTCGGCTACAACATAAAGCACGTACGACGAGAAGATAACATGGCGGCCGATACCTTGTCAAAACTAGGATCTAGCCGTAAGGCAGTTCCGCCAGGAGTATTCCTCGAGCATCTGCGCATACCATCGGTAAAGATGGTGGATCCAGAAAACCCGGAACTAGCAAGCTCCCCCATCATGGCGGTTTTGCCCAGCAATCCGCCATGGGCAGAGCCCTACCTGGAATTTCTGACGAACAAGAAGCTACCCGAAGACGAAGTCCAAAAAAGACAAATCGAGCGTAGAGCCAAAGCGTACACCATCATAGATGGCCAGCTCTACAAACGAAGCACCTTGGGAGTTTTCATGAAGTGCATATCCCAAGTGGATGGAATCGAAATACTAAGAGAGATCCACGAAGGCGAATGTGGGCATCACACCGCCGCCAGATCCCTAGTAGCTAAAGCATTCTGCCATGGATTTTACTGGCCAACAGCCAAGGCAGATGCAGACTGTATTGTGGAGCTCTGCCACGGTTGCCAGATGTACTCCAAGCAAACCCATATGCCCGCCACAGCACTGCATACGATTCCTATAACTTGGCCCTTTGCAGTCTGGGGGCTGGACATGGTGGGTCCGCTAAAAACAGCACCTTCGGGATTTACACACCTCCTGGTAGCGGTAGACAAATTCACGAAGTGGGTGGAAGCTAAGCCCATCAGAAAACTTGATGGCAAAACTGCCCTCAAATTTGCCAAGGACATTGTGGTTAGATCAGCATCCCACATAGCATCATCACCGATAATGGCACTAATCTGTCTCAGGGAGAAGTTGAAGAATACTGCCATCACAACGGAATCCGCCTTGACCTAGCATCTGTGGCGCATCCACAGTCTAATGGCCAAGTTGAGCGGACCAACAGACTAATCATGTCAGGGATCAAGCCACGCCTTGAAGCACCGCTACATAGAGCAGCTGGAGCCTGGGCAGAGGAGTTGCCATCTGTTCTGTGGAGTCTACGGACCACGCCAAACAGATCAACTGGCCTTACCCCTTTTTTCTTAGTCTACGGAGCAGAGGCAATCTTGCCAAGTGATGTTCAGTACGATTCTCCAAGAGTCGAGGCCTACAAGGAAGAAGATGCAGAAGCGTCCAGACAACTATCTGTGGACTTGCTGGAAGAAGAACGAGACCTAGCAGCCCAGAGATCCGCCATCTACCAGCAGAATCTCCGCCGCTATCACAGCCGGAGAGTTCACCAACGCTCGTTCAAAGAGGGTGACCTGGTTCTACGTCTCAAGCAACAGAAGTCCCACAAGCTATCCCCGCCTTGGGAAGGACCCTTCGTCATCAGCAAAGCTCTACTGAATGGTTCCTACTACCTCGTTGATATTCGCGAGCTAGACAAGCGACCCAGTAAGAAGCGCAAACGAAGAGACCCTGACAATATCTACGACGAGACAGATCATCCATGGAACATCGCACAGCTACGTCCTTTCTACACTTAGCACTTCTCTAGCTATATAATAGGCACCTCTATATGATCAATGAAATAAAGCATTTGGTTCACTCTTGATTTTTTCTGAGTCTTTTACCTCCTTTATTGTTCATTTAGATCGTATAGAACCTTTTTGCGCAATTGTGCTTTGCACTTGCGTCTCTTTTAAATCCGCCATAAGCGGTCCGCGTAGTTTTTTTTATGTTTTGATCTTCATTCGATGTTTTCTGTGTGGATTCCAGAGTAGTGACTTTTTGACGATCTAAGCCGCCATCTGCTCAGGGTTTTGGACGGTTGCTATTAAGTATCGTCGCCCTAGCGGATTGTTCGTGCGAAGATTTTGCCATCTCACGAAAAGTCAAGCACAGAAAGCCGGATGGCGGATCGCATAATCCTACGCGTGATTTTTTTTCAAAGTGTTGTTTTTTGGGCATGTCAAAAACTGCAAGTTGCATAAAACTAGGCCTGGCAGTTCCTTCGCACAATAAAACCACTTCATAAACAACAAGCTGCAAGAGTTCAAAAGCATTCCACTGATCTGCCATAAGCAGATCAGTCACAGTGCAGAAACATTCACACGCAGTTTAAGTTTAAATTACAGACCCACTCAGGGGCCGAATTGATGCAAAGTATTTTTTCCTGCCATATTGCAGGGCACGTCCTAAGAAGACGGCGGAACCTTGGAGGACACCTCATCACCGCCATCACCACCTGCAGTAGCTGCGGAGGCTGATGCCGAAGCCTGGCTTGGCGACCCTGGCATCTCGTATGCTTCATAGTATACGTTCAACTGAGTGCCAAGGGCACACAGTTGATCGTATCCAAGCACGCTCTGCCGGATGGCGGCCTCGTCCACCGGCGCACCGTCCTCGCCGCTCTCCGGGATGCCGGAGGTGAGCAGGTCCAGGTCCATCTCGGGATAGTGGGCCTTCGCCAAGGTCAGAGCAGTCCTGGCACCACCCCGAGCAGAGGACTGTTTCCAGTCCGCCATGAGCCCTGGCACCAGCAGCGGCTTCTGGGTAAGCGCAAGGGCGAAGAGGTTGGAAGAGCCCGCTATCTGCAGGCTCCTGCACGCTTGGCGACCAGCGTTGAGAAGGCCATCAAGCTCCTTCTTCGCTGCGTCGGTGGCCATGCGCAAGCCTTCGGCGGTATCCGCCTCGCCGTGCCCCAAAGCGACTGCATAGCGGAAAAATAAGATGCGTCACGCACGGCATAGCAGAAATTGAAAAACTTTGCGTTATAAGAAGAAATGGTACCTAGCAAGGTGTCCTGGAAGTGATGGAGGAGCTCGTTAAAGCCTTCGCGCCGCTTTTCAAAATCAGCAGCGGCTTTGCGGAGATCCTCTATCTCCTTGTCCTTCTTGAGGTTCTGGCGCTTCTGGTCCTTCAGCTGCTCTTCGAGGAGGGTGTTTGCGGCCAGAGATTTCTGGAGCTGCTGCTGCAGCCCATCCATCGCAATGGCGTGGCCCTTCTCCACCCCCTCAAGTGTGGACTTGAGCTTGGCAACATCTGCATGGCGGAAGTATCAGCTCAGCATTGATTGAATAAGCATAAGGGAATTAAAACTTGTTGAGTAAATTACCGCTATTCTCAAGCTGTTGCTGCAAGTCCGCCACAAGAGCGCTTTTGGTTGCCAGCTCCTTCTCTTGCGAGCTGACAGCCTGGACCAGGTCCTCTACCACCTTCTTGTAGTTCTGGCAAAATAATTTGAAGTGTTAGTCACTCTTAGAGCTTTATGCCGGATAAGTATCCGCCATAACGCTCGGGGGCTACTCGCGATGATTTTTTAGTCACTCTCAGAGCATCATGATGGATATAATCCGCCATGATGCTAGGGGCTACTTATGCTGATTTTTTGTCTTCCTAAAGAGCTTTATGCCGGATAGTCATCCGCCATAACGCTCGGGGGCTACTCAGTATGAAATTTAAAAGTTCTCTATAGAGCACTGTGAATTACCAGCGCTCGAGGGCTGTGCTATCCAAAAACTTACAGGAGTCACTCTTGAAGCCCCATAGCAGATCGAATTTACAAATCCGCCATGGCGCTCGGGGGCTACTGGGAGTACATACCTCTTTGACAAGACTTGTTCTCTGAACAAACGCTGCCATAGCAGATGACACATGGTTACTGGCCTCCTCTTGTAGATTGTCAAGGCGGAAAAGAGCTTCTGATTTCTTCTTCCACTTTGAGGCCTCCCCAGCTCCTGCGTCCATCTGAACCGCTTTTCCGCTAAAACTCACCTTCTTGGCACCTTTAGCGGGGCGATCTGACGCTCCAACACTTTTTTCTGGAGCATCCGCCATCTTGCTAACATGCTGGGAAGAAGTGGAGGGCCCAGTTGGGCGAGCAGGAGCATCTGGTGTAGGTGGAATGGCAGCAGGATATGGCTTGGCCCTTGGAGGTTTCTGGCCAGGAACTTTTCTTCTTCTATGCGCAGAAGTCAGTCACAGATTAGAATAGTCAGGTTGTATATGGTATGAAGGCAAGCTATGATTATCCTTACTTCCGCTCTGGCAGATTGATAGTGGCGGAATGCTCGGGCACGGTGTCCAGATGGCCGCGAAGAGTCGGGGACGGGTGGTGAGAGAGGACTCTTTTGCCTAGTCCACAAATGCACCCGCCAGCACCGCGAACGCCACGAGGAACCGCTGTTATGGGCTCATCCGCCACTACCTCCTCTTCTGCCACCTTCTGTCCTTTGGGAGACGAGGATGTCTCGTCCTCATCACCAGTAAGCTCTTTCGTCCGAGGATAACGGACGAGGCGGCTCAGCTCGAAAGGTGGTAGGGAAGAAAGCTGCGGAGAAATACGAAGTTATTTAAGAAAAACTAGCTGTTATGGCGGAATAAGGAGGGACTCACCTTTGGACAACTGCCATTCTCATACATAGGGATCTTTAACTTCAAAGGCTCATCCTGCCCCACCTTAATGATGTTGCGGATTCGAAGCTCGATTTCTTCAGCAGATAGTTCCTCCTTGGAATAGCGCTGAGGATCATCAACTCCGCTATATTCGCACATCAGGGATGGGCGGTATTGAAGAGGCTGAATCCGCCGTGAGATCCAGCAGTAGATGGTATCGGCACCTGTCAGTCCAGAGAAGACAAGTTTCAAAATTCGTCGTGAGCATAGCTGACATTCATCATCCATTGTAAAGTCGTCCATGACGCCCCAGCTATCCTGCTCCTCGGCGGGGCCATCAACAAAAGACCGCAGGCCGAACTTCCTTTCAGGAGGGGCCTGGTCAGCCAGATAGAAGAAGGATCCCCGCCATCCCTTTGCAGAGTCATGAGGGATAATGTAGGGGTAGGATTTCCCGCTCCGAGGAACAAAGGAGATCGATCCGCAATTGCGAGGATCTCCGTTCGCATCCCGGTTGTGGCGGATATTAAAGTATAAGCGGAATAAATCTCCGCGTGGGCTGATACCCAGATAACCCTCGCATAGTGCGACAAATCCCGCTAGGGCAGTGAAGCTATTTGGAGCAATGTGGTGTAGCTGTAACCTGTAGTGCCAGAGAACGCCTTTCAGGAAGTAGGATGGCGGAAGACTGAGGCCACGATCAATGTGGGACTTCAGTATGACGATCTCTTCGTTTGAAGGAGCTGGCATTGCTTCACCAGGTTCAACCCGCCATCTGGAGATCTCCTTAGCAGCTATGCGGCCCTCCTGCTCCAGGGAAGATAGAATCTCCTCATTTATGTTACAGGAGTCCCAGTCTCCTCCTGAGGTCTCGGGCATGGCAGACTCTGTATCAGAAGACCGCGCTAAGCCCTCAGCAGCTTCGGACTTGGAGGCTTGGCGAGGCGATTCTGGTTCCATGGCGGCTAGCGGCGTGGCGGTAATAACTTCCAAGATTTCAAGCGAGGACGAAGAAGACGAGGCCAGCTTGTGGCGGAAAACGTCGCCGGCGGTGAGGATTTTCCGCGGCGGCTCGTCGGAGACGATGGAGCTCTCGTGGCGGCGCTGAAGAGAGAGAAAGCGACGGGGCGAATGAGGGGTAAACCGGCCAGGGGTGAGAGGCCGGGGTATATATAGACCCTGGGCCTCGAGATTCGTGCCCGCCATCGCCACTGCTCGTCTCGATCGCAGAAACCCTAATCCGGTGACACGTGTCCAGGGGTAAAAAAGTAACTTGGCGAAAACAGTGCATGCACTATAAATCTTGCCCTAGAAGGAACTACGTACCGGAATTTACGGCGGATTTCCACGGTATGATCCAGTGGATCCCGAAAATCTCGCTAAGATAACTACGTCGCTTGATCCGTTATTTACGGTGGATTAATAGATGGAAGAAGGAACATCAAGATGACCGCCATCCCAGCACAGAAGGAAAGAAGAGCTATGGCGGAAGTAACTCACCAAGAACATGCATGGCGGATGTAGATGGTAATCTTGAAGTTTCCTGGGGGCTACTGTTGGGGATATACCAAATAGGTATACCAGCGACGTAGTCCTAAATCAGCAAGCCAGGGTGGCCCATCAGGGGTGGTATGGCGGATTCGCCATACCGGACGGCCCAGTTGCTGAAGTTGCCACGACGGTACTGGATGCAGGCACTTATGGCGGATCCTTAGACAGGCCCATGGCGGATTACTGACGACAGGCCCATGGCGGATCCGGAGACGGCCCATGGCGAGTTACCTTGACGTACACGCATAGGACTTAGTCTAGGACTCCAAGTTGTATCCGCTCCGGTACCAACGTGTAGCCCACGCCAGGCGCCTTTATAAGCCCGGCGTGGAGCAGCCCTTGAGGCACGTTCTAGTCATACGGCCAATCACATAGCGAAACGGCCAACCTCATCATTGTAATCGAGCACTTGTTGCCATATAGTGAATTATAGAAGCACGTAGGATCTCGCCACCGTCGCGGGATCTGAAGCTGGGTAAACTCGTGCTACCACCGTCCCGGATCGCTCCTCCGTGTTCACCCCCTTCCACAAACCGCCATACCCCTATCTCTATGGCAGATCTGTTGACGAAACCACGACATTTGCAGGATGCTGGAATATTTCATTAACCCAAGGATGATCCCACCACCGCCGAAGGAGTAATTTGTCATTGGTATAGGCATCCCCTTGGCTTGTTCCAAGCTTGGGGGAGTGCCGCGGTATCACATCATCATCTTTTGCGCATTTACTTTTCAAGTAGAGTCATATCATGAATAAAGAAGTTATCTTATAGAATAGTTTGCAGTGTGGAAGTATCCTCCTTAGTTGATTATCTATGTATCCCTTGGTGTGAGTTGCGGTAATAAAATATTAATGAGAAGTTTTATCGTTTACTTTCCGCACACTTTATTTTAGTTCGCAATGTTTCTTATGTGATTAGTCTTGTTGATTAGTATTGGTATCACTTTGGGAGCATGAGTAAATTTAGTTGGTTTTGGCAAACTTAGCTTGGTCAGTAGCAACATTACCTTGAGTTTTGAGTAGAAAAAGAAGAAAGAAGTGCTAGTAGATACATCATTTCAGTTTTCCTTCATGTTTAGCTCATAAGCAATAGTATTCTCAAGTTAAAATCGTTGTACTTTCAAGGAAGGTTGCATGATTGTTCCTATTATATGTATGTTTGTTTGTTTCATGCAATTCTTATGCTTGCTACCTAGCCTTGCTAGCCAAAAACCTGTACTGAGAGGGAATACTTCTCGTGCATCCAATTCCCAAAAACCAAGTTACTTCCAAAGAGTCCACTATAAATTCCTATGCATGGTATTTCAAGCCATTCCAAGTAAATTTTCATGTGCTACCTTTCAAAAACTTTCAAATACTTCTCATTTTGTGCCACTGTTTTTAGCTCATGAGGACGTAGTGGATGGGTTTGTTATCTTCCATACTAAATTGAGTACCCCTCGACTAGGCAGCTTCATCTGCTCGTCATTAATTTTGCAAGGGAGCTAGTCAGACCATTGTAATCTAAACAAGAAAAGAAAAAGAGCACCCCTCCATGGTATGTGAAAGTTAGTGGGCACCCGATGGAATCGGTTAGCCATGGTTTGAGAAAGGAAAAAAGGTGGGGAGGAGTGCTAAAGCTTTATAAAAGAGCACCAATGTGCCAACTAATCAAACATCTCGGAACCGCTCTCACTTGTTTAGTATGGAAGATATCAATAACTCCGTTGCTAGTCGTTGACAAAAGCAACCACCTCTCAAAACAACTTTTATCTCTGTTTTACAAATGAAAAGCTCTAGCACATGTTTAATCCCTGCTTCCCTCTGCGAAGGGCCTGTCTTTTACTTTTATGTTGAGTCAACCTATTCCCCTCTATCTCAAGCAAGTATTTGAGTTGTTATGTTTCGTTCATTCATATGTTGATCCGTTCAATCATGTTTACTATCTCCCTTTGTTTAGTATAATGCTTTTACCTGAAGGAATATATCTTTGAAAGCTTTCCATGATTACAAAGAGTTTGTCTTATTGAGCATATAGTTTTTGCTATATTAGCTCTGTTTTAAAAGGCTCCGTTCAAAAATAAGTATAGTTTGTTCATTGTTCTCTGACCAAGAACTAAGGTTTGCCATCACCAATTATAGTTTACCTTGTGCATCCTTATTTGTGATTCCCTTTTACTTATTGCAAGTCTATATCATATAGAGGGAAGTTGCTGTCTATTATAATTTGTGCCTTGGTGAATGTGATGCTTCTTGTCCGTATTTTGATTATCGACACTTCACTCCATAAACCTGTGGTCTTGTTTACCGAGTTCAGTTTTCGCTTGGGGACAAGCGAGGTCTATAAGCTTGGGGGGGGGTTGATACGTCAATTTTGCATCACTATTTTGCATCATAATTTACTGTTATTCATTGATATATTTCACATTTAGAGATGATACTTATGTTGTTTCCTCTTTTTTTACATGTTTGATGATCATTGGAGGATTTGCTGCCGAAGTCAGGATTCTGCTGGAAAAAGGACCGTCAAGACACCATATTTCAGGAGATCAGGAAATTCCAGAAAAATACTAGGAAATTATATTTTACCAGAAGACTGAAGTAGCCAGAAGGAGGAGGCGAGAGGGGCCACAGGGCAGCCTCACCACCAGGGGGCGCGGCCCAGCCCCTGGCCGCGCCGCCCTATGGTGAGGGCACCCTGGCCCACTTCTGCCATCACCCTTTCGCGTATTTCATCGTCCCCGAAAACCTAAGTCAAGGGGGGCTCAGAGATAGACACCGCCGCCTCTGCGGGGCGGAAAACACCAGAGAGAGAAAAGCTCTCCGGCAGGCAGGAATCTGCCGGGGAAATTCCTTCCCGGAGAGGGGAGATCATCGCCATCGTCATCACCATCGCACCAGACTTCATCGGGATCATCATCATCATCATCACCAGCACCTTCATCTCCACCATCACCACGCCATCCCGCTGTAACATCTTGAGTTGAATCTTGTTAAATTCTTAGGGGAAACTTTCTCGGTGTTGATTACTCTTGTGGTTGATGCTATTGAGTGGAACCGTTGAATTAAGGTTTATGTTCAGATTGTTATTTACCATTATTTCACCTCTGATCATGATCCATATGATCTCTTGTGAGTAGTTCGTTTAGTTCTTGAGGACATGGGAGAAGTCAAGATGTTAGTAGTGGAATTATGTTAAGTAATATTTAGTGGTTTGATATTTATTTGTTGTGGTGCTATTTCACTAGTGGTGTCATGTGAACGTCGACTACATGATACTTCACCATTTATGGGCCTAGTGAGATGCATTGTGTATTTGGCTACCAATTGTGGGGTTGCTGGAGTAACGAAAACCTAAACCTCCGTTGGGAAACCATTGCACCAGGGAGCGTAGGATCTTAGAGTTTAAGGTTGTGGTTAGATTTATCTTAATTACTTTCTTATAGTTGCGGATGCTTGCAAGGGGTATAATCACAAGTGTGTATTTATCCTAGTAAGGATAGTGCGCTAGCACAGGTTCACCCCCATAACCCTTATCAAACCAATAAAGATTATTTAGCGGCATGAAGTGAAAGCTCTTGACAGAAACTCCCGTGTGTCCTCGAGAATGTTTGGTCATCATAAGTTACACAACCGGCTTTTCCTTTGCTCAAGAAAGGATTGGGCCACTTGCTACAATTATTATTACTGTCTTTTATTTACTCGTACTTTATTTACTTGCATTACCAAATACCCCTGAAAACCCGTTTGCTAGTATTTACAGTGAATCCTTGATCAAAACCACTCGTCAACACCTTCTGCTCCTCGTTGGGTTCGACACTCTTATTTATCGAAAATACTACGATACACCCCCTATACTTGTGGGTCATCAACGGTACACATTTCAACACTATATAATTTTGTCAGATTTTGTCATTTTCGTGTAGCCTATTATACAAAATATTTCATGTTGAGACTTTGCACGATTTGTAGAGTTCAACATTGCCTACCTCTAGAAAAAAATTCAATTTTTTTTAAACTTTAGAATACAAATTTCAAATGCTTGAAAAATAAAGAGCTATATGTAGCTCGGTCTACGTTTATCCACTCTCAAAATCTATATCTATATCTAATAATAAAAGCAGAAGCGTTTCTCTCTTCGCCCGTTACAATGCGCTTTGGTTATTTCACCTTTACGCTTTCGTAAGTCCCACCCTCGCAGGCTCGCAACGCTCCCGGATCACCTGCGTGAGAAAAAGCTTTTTCTGAAATAAGAGTCCAATCCAAACTTTTACCTTCACTGTCTCAAGCTAGCTCATCTAGTTCTGACACTCTTGATAAACTATTTTAAACATTTTCGATAAAATATGTATGTATTAACATGTTATATACTACAATAATATTTCTCATCGGTTCATAATATTTACATTTTTATCTTCCAATCCAAGTCTTCCTTCATAGATGACATATTCTGGATCACTTTATAAAACAAGTATGTTGAGGGCAAGTCTATGGCACCAATAGCTTCTCCACCTTTTTTAAACAAAAAAATGAAGCTCTGAGAACTCTTGTCCAAGTATGTTGAACAGATGGTAAATCTATGCCTTACTTATAAGTGTTATAGTTTTCTATTACAGTTAATCTAATCGATTACTAGGATTTTCTATATATTTAAGATACATTGTTATATATTTAAGATACATTGTTATTTGGTTGCAACCGACCTTTTTTGCCATATAGTCAAAATAAGTTAAAACAATATTTTGCATCATCTTTTAGTTTTTTTCATCTAGATGATGAAATATCATACAATCACATACCACCACAGATTAATTTGTAAGATCTAATGAATGAGAGTGTACATGCATATATTTGTTTGGTTCCATTTTAGTATCCTTAAATAACCGGACAACTAGCTCTAACTTACAAACTATATAACTATATATTGGTGGGGTTTTCTAGAGTGTAGCTATCTATTTTAGGATGTAAAGCGATTTCTTCTTTATCTTGTTGCACGATAATTGAGGTGCAATGACGGGCTGGTGGATTCGAGGAATTATCCGCGGGAAGAGAATTGATCTCCAAATTGCTAGGGGAATAATTGATTTTTTCTGAATCAAAAAATCTTGTGGTCATCATGTGGTGCCTCCCTTTAAGGCATTCAAGAGAAGTCGATTCTTCGCGGTTTTGCCAATGGCAAGACCATAGTGGCGGTCACAGTGGTCAATTGTGCCATTGGAGAGGGATCGAAAAATCGTGTGATATGGGTATTCTCGGGCGTAAGGCCACTGACAACTGTATAATAACACTGTATAACAGTAGAAAATGCCAGCAGTATAATCGTAGAAAGAAACATAAGTGACTTAGCAAGGTGGTAATTGGCGTATGTTTCTCTATCTTAGTATCCCTCCGTTCAGGTATCCATGACCCGAGGGCCAAATCCCATGGCCTAAGGAGAGAAACTATTGGTGCAATTTATGGCTTGAAAGCGAACGTGGAAACATAGTCGTGTGGTTTGCGAGGAGAAAAAAAAGGAGCGACCAGGATTAATTGTACATGGTTTGTTTGCTGCCGGTTTTTGTCTCCTATCTTCTTTAGAACATTTTCTATCTTCTTTTTAGGGTTAGTATATGCACTATATATATCACCTTTTGCGGTACCCCCATTGGCTGGCCATGGGCTACAAAGGATCTAGAAAAAAAAAGTACTCCTATTTGTTTGCATCATGGATATCGAAAGTGTGAAATCATTGTACAGACAATCACTTCTTGTCAAGATTTACATAGAGAGTACCCAACCACTTCCAAAGAACGGCGTCGGCTGTTTGGGGAATTGGGACTATATATGGCTTTATTTCCTAATAATTAAGATAGCAAACTACAAAATTGGCTCCCATCGATGTAAGCAGTACAACGGGTTGAATCTCTAATAACTAAGGGGATAAACTAAAAATGCGGCGACGTATCATCACCTTTTGTTTCAATTGAATAGTGTATCTATGCATTATTCATCGATAACCATCAAACCTTTAGTTAAGCGGAGCGACCTCTATTCTTGAACTGTTTAAGTTTAGGGGGACGGGGGGTACCAACGCAGAAGTGTTTAGCCAAAGCTTGAGGAGCTTCACCTTAGTATGATTGAACTCAGCCACTCATGGATTGTATCCAAGCATGCATGCTTCAATGATCAAGGCCGGGCCGATTAATGAGGTTTTGTGATCAGTTTCTTTTCCTCCAAGCTGTATGTGCGCCATGTGCTAGCTTCATTTCCAAGTGTCAGTTTTGCTATGCATTGCGTACTCTATTCAGCAAGAAACATAACGACCGATTAATATGATAAATGGCGCATGCCAATAAGGGTTCTATTCACGCCACAGAAAATTATTTTGTTTGGAAGTACACAGAATGAATATGTAACTATATATGTGCATGCACCTTTCTACCCTCTCATCATGTACCCAACCAAACGCCGGACGGCTCATCAATTTATCCTGTCCTTAGGTTAAGCTAGCAAGGTGATATAACCATCGCGCACGTCACATATATATGATCACATCACATGATCATGCGTACGGTGGGCTGGTCGATCTATCCCGATTGAAGTTGCCATGCGCTCGTCCCTTATCTCCCTTCACCATCAACACATGCACCCATATGCACATGCGTAACCCAGCAAGCAAGCTAGCTTAGCTACATATATATGCACGTACGAATAAGAGGCTGGACGATCACACGAGTACACACTGATCCAGATCGAGCTCCCAACCACTGTAGGCGGCAGCCAGTAAGGACGAAGCAAATGCAGAAGCAAGGAGGACGAGCTGGACCCGCATTGCATTTGCATGGAAGCTTCCGATCGAGGGCCCACATGCAAGTTGCTGCCGGCAAGTGCATCAATGCATTGCTTCACATTGAAACGAAAAAGCCACCCATGCAATCCATGCACGATTAGGACGTGGGCGATCGAGCACCGCGTAACGGCTACCAACATGCTGATTGAGATTTATTGGCCCTAAAGCATGCATGTTGGCACGCGCGAGCACGTTGGAATGGCGGGACATGGCTGCCTGTCGTCGAAGCTTTGCCACATTCGACTTTGGGTGATCGATATATGGAGGGGAAAATCCAGCAGACCAAGAAGCAATAGAGTTTTACCACACATGTGGCGATTGTCTCTAACATACTCCCTCCGTTTAAAAATATAAGATGGTTTAGGTTTTAAAAATAAATGTATTTAGATATCTTTTAGTGTGTATATTCGAGTAAATCTATACACTAAAATATGTCTGAATACATTTGCTTCACAAAGCTAAAACATCTTATATTTTGAAACGCAGGGAGTATATATCTCACATAATATTACTCCTTCTGGCACAAATTAATTATTTGGTGCAGCCAAACATTATGTCTAGTACAAGTGTACCCATAAGATGTGCCAATTATTAGGCTGAAGGAAGTGGCAGGATATGATGTGATAGGGAAGGTATTAACTGTAGCCCAGCCTCCATTTGGACTTTCTGATATATTCTGCATTACTATATATACTGGAAAAGGTATATAATACAATAGATGTAAATTGCAGAAAATCTATTGACAAAAGGCAATCAAGAAAGAAAGCATGTGTGCGTGGTGCATGTGGTGGATCATGGCTAGCTTGGTGCCGGGGACCAGCCAGGGGGAGGATCGTTATTGGGATAACTTTTGTTATTTGTGTGTGATGCGCTGATGCCACGGAGAGTGGCACATGGTGGATACACCACTTAAATATGCTACCCCTCCCATGCATGGTGATCAGCCGATCTAGCTATTCCAATCTTGCTGCCTCTCCTGTTTCCTTTCTCTTTCTCCCTCGATCACTATGAATTACTTGAAACGGTTGACATTTACAGTTCAGAAGGTTAATATGCAATACAAAATGTGAAATGTGAATGATTAATATGCGGCACTACCCAAGACCATGGTGCCTCGCGGGATTCCAACCCCAAAAGTGGTGGCATTCCAAATGCGAATGGAGTAGCAGCAATGAGATAGGAGGTGAGAGTCGTGTATTCTTACTTCTGTATGCAAAAGGGGCACTCTCCACAGTTCGGCCAACATCGACGCTCAAGGCAACCAGTGGTCTATACTCTATTTTGAATGGCCGAGCATGAGTTTCCAGACCAACACACAACTTGTTCCGAGCGGTCAACTCGACCCAAGGGCACCCCAAAGGTGAAGAGGACGCGAGAAAGATTCGAGACTAAGAACACTGCAAATTTTACATGTAGAACATACTAGCCTAGAAACACATTTTTTTCAGTGCCTACCAAAGAGTGAACTTATAATAACGTGGCATATGGTGGCATGCGTGCACTCCTGTTGCCAAATTGTTTACAACTAATTGTACGCAACAGCTAGCGAACACTTACACAAACGGTAGTACTGTATCGAAGCTATCAGATTCAGACAAGCTAGATGTGCTTAGCACAAGCCACAAACATGCATGCATATATATACACATTAACACATGGGGACTCAGATTTATGTCGCATTTTATCTAAAGCACACTTATGGCCAATCGATCCTGCACATGCTGGTCCAGTGATCATACTAACGCTTTGTCTGCTGTTGGGCCGTACAAAAGGTACGGTGTGCATATTTTACCCCGAAATTTTGAACTGAGAGAGGTGATAATTCATGTAAACTATATGCAGTTTAAACTTACTTTAAAGGTGTTCAAACCGGTCGTAGGATGGTCATCTCAAGTGAAATGTCAAATTTTCAGTTTTGATCAATGCGGTGTGTTATGGCACGCGTGTCACGAAATTGTAATGGTACTTGGCAAAGCCCCTATTTGACGGTGTGTTTCGACAAACACTAGAAAATAACGGTATCATGTAACACCTTTTCCCTAATTGCATAACAACATCTAGCAATACATTCAATTGCATGATGATTTTTCTACTCTTGTAAAATTACTATCGTAAAACATAAATAATAATAATTACATCAACTTACGATGTGTATATAATACTACTACATGATACCATGCATTACAGCAATAGTATCATACACAAGCATGTTTTGCATGATACAACTACATGATACTACCCTCTATGGCTAACCTCAGAATAAATAAGTTCCATTTACGTTATTCAGTGAATTAATGGGAAATGTACAATTCCACTGCTCTCCAAAATTAATATTGACCAATTTATTACACATAGGGTATGGCGGCGAATGTCACATTGGATAATACGCTTTGCGCTACCGGGAAAGCACTGTGCACATGTAAAACCTCCCACTTCCCAGCGACACTTCCATATCATGGAATGTTTGAGACAAAGGAACACCGTCTATATATTGGTGGATCTACACTTATAATAAACATAATTGTCACATTTCAAACGTAAAATGCAGCCGTCAGTATTTTTGGAATACCATAGATTCATTTTAATATTAGTAAGTCCTTGAAGTATTATATTTGCAAATATACATAAAAAAATCATAAAAATATATGTGTAATTAACAAGCATCTTAATTTTAAGGAGACACTTTGTTCTATAGACTAAGTAAATAATCATCCAGTAATTGACAAGATCTAAATCGTCCCTTTTTTCAGGAAGATTTGAGATTTTGTCAACTCCTGCACATATCTCGCCTTCTCAAGTCATTAGTACAATTATTATGTTCATAAATACCTACTCAATCTTGTTATATTCATACACTCTAGAATAATCTACCAACTTAAGTACATATAGATATTCAGTTATATTATAATATGTATGAGGACATTTTAAACATGGAATAATACATTATGATGCATAAATTAGTTTCTGGAGTAATTTGATAACTTTGCTTTGCTTATATCTAAGATTAAACCATTTATAAAAAATATTTGTCTTAAATGTCTCGAACTTAATAAATCGATACTGGGACGAATTATGGTTCTATTTCACATAAGAAAATGTATGTGTAATCACAAATCTTATAATTTCATGATAATAATATCTTGGTATTTTCTATTAATGAGTATGATTACATAGATAATTCTACATTTTATTGTGGAATGTCCTACATACGTTAATATATAGACCAAAGATGTACAACTAAAAAGTACATGAACTTATTATCAAGACTAGAAATGATGGAAGTAAAAAAGCTTAATATAAATATCTAAGAACACTTGATATAATCTACCAACTTAAGTACTATTAGAAGACTGAGATGTATTTCAAGGAGGATTCAATAATTGGTCGCAGATAGTCCTTGGCTCATTGCCGCAGCAACGTCTGGCCTGGCATGACCAACATCACTAGTGTTGAAGACAGGGTGGAGCGTCGGGTGGACCATCATGGACCGTGGCCCACCATGTCCTCCGATTCCTATCAAAATATCTACTATAAATCGGCTCATTCTTACTTGTGCGGCTTGAACTGCCCCAGACTTTGTTTTCATGCACGCTCTGCCACTGGCTAGAGAGTCTCTCGTGTTATTCCCATCTAGTCGTCACTCCCAATACTCCCATATCGACCTCGGCTATGCTCCACTGCTAACACCTGTGCGGTCCTTCTCCTTCTTCCGCTAGGAGGCCACTCTCTCTGACCCTCTGCGGTGAACTTCATTTGGAGTGGGCGACAACTGGAGCTGAAGCGTGACGTCCTTCTCCTTTTTTTTGTTGGGAGTTCGCGCTCGTCCGGCATGAGCGACATGCGGGGAAGCAGTTGTTGTTGTTGTTGGCCCGATGCTACTGGTCGGCCATTAGCGGATTCAAGGTGAACAGAGCGAGGGTATTTTACTATTTGTGTTGCTAGTATTTTCTTACGAAGAGCATGTTTTTTTCCGGATAGGTCAGGAGGGTGGTTTTCTTGAGGTACCATATCATCCCCTTTGATCCCAAATCCCAAAAAATATAGTATCGCAAACACATAGCCCGGACTCTCTTTCTGATCTCGAAGCAACCACTTGCCAGACTCAGGATTGGTCAGATTTTTTCTTTTCACACAGAACATGACATAGTAAGTACTACTACTGTACAATGCAACGCACACCACCGCGGTGCATTGCCAATTTTTATCTTTTACCTTCGTACCATTTTCATCATCGCAGGCTGTATCATGGAGCAACGTGCAAACATAGTGTGGACTAACGCGAGTATGAGAGTGGATCAATGGAGTCGTCCCGGAAAAAAAAAGTGTATGAGAGTAGTGAGGAGGTATGATTCGACAAGGAAAAAATGCAATTAAATCGAGGGCATTTGGCCCACGGAAAAACCTATGGGTCACGTCAGCACGTGGGGGCCGGTCCCGTTTGTTTAATTAATGGACTTGACTACCCGGCGGCGCCGCATAGGATAGGGTCCTGTGCGGCGGCTATTTGCATGCAGCGCTCCTTTCCTCTCTCTGATGGGTGCAATATGATAGCACGCTGATGTCGTAAAAAGATTCTTATGAAATTCAAATTTTAAAAAGTTTTATCTTTCAAACCATTCACTCGACTAATGATTCGTTTTCACCGTTGGCTTCCTCGCGTCGAGATCTTCGAAACTAAATCCCCTATTAATGTGTTTCAACAATATTTTTTTCAACAGTAATTACCAGATTATCATCGCATGATTATCAGATTATACCAGATTATGTACTACTTAGTTAACAGAATATAAAAACAGGCTCACACACTCAAGAATATGCACTTAGTACTGATTACATAGGGGAACATATTTACCGGATCAACCTAGTGATTACCAGATTAAAGTAGTGTGATTACAAGACTATTTCAGAGTGTCATCTTAGACTTTCCTACAAGATTTTAGTGACCAGATTACACCGCAGTAGTCACCATGTTATTCTTAAAGTAGCTGCCAAATTAATTGGTCACAATTTGCATGTTATTCCTAGCAAAATATAGCCAGTAGTCACAATGACTAGATTAATTAGTACGATTATCAGGTTATCACAACAATAACTACCAGATTAAAAATACCTAATTACGAAATTTATAGTGTTTGTAGTACTGGCTGATAGTTAACAATTTCACAGTGCCTAATTGCCAATTTCGTGTCGCCTGATTGCCAAAAATTTGGTTCACATGAAAAAATCCACAAATGAACTTCAAACGAATCGAGATCAGGGGAGAGGGAAAAATAGCGCCGGTGGCGCACTCTGCGGTAACCTCGCCGGTGTGCTTGTTGGTGCCCTGCTAGCCACTGCACGCTCGTCTGCCTCCTCCTCGTGGATGTCAACGGCGGCCTGGCTCGCGGCTGTAGAAGGCGGCCTGGCGGAGCCCTCTCCGCATCGCGCTCGTGGCCCCTCCTTGAGCTCGGCGGCGACGGCGCAGGAGCCTTCACCGCGACATCCTCGCGCTCGCCGGCGATGGCCTGGCGAATCCCTGACCGTGGCGCGCCTCGTCTTCGCGCTCACCGGCGGCGGCTTGGCAGAGCCGCTATTCCTCGTGCTCGCCGGCGGCGGTGGCCCCATCCGCGCTCGTTGGCGGCGGTTGCCCTGTCCGCGCTCGTCGGCGGCGGTCGCCCCGTCCGCGCTCGTCGGCGGCCGCGGCCCCGTCACGGACTCCTTCCCGCACTGGTTGGTGAGCGCCTGGAGGAGCCTCCCAGGGTGCCTCGAGGACCTGGCGGCGCCCACCTTGTCGCGGTCGTCGACGGCGGCTCCCCACCACGGCGACACGCGGCCTCCTCCCCTCGGCTTCTCTGGCGCGGCGCTCCTCCGCTGCTCCCTGTGTGCGATATCAACGAGAGAGAGGAAATGAGTGGTGAGGAGAGCTCGGGAGGGAGTAGGGATAAGGATAAGGTTTGACCGCTTGATTTGTTTCGCGAATCTTAGGGCGCCCGCCGCACGACGCGAGACGTGTGCGGCGCCTCTCAGTATATTTTCCCTTAATTTATTTAACCGCCCAGCCCCTGACTTTTGAGCGCGGCCGTTAAGCAGCCCCGGAGCTTTCGTTTAATTTGGTCGGCGGTGCCCATGGACTGTGTTCAGAACCGCCTCCGTGCACCGACGGCGACATGATTTATCCGTCAACGCATCATTTCTTTCTTGGAATAAAAACTCAAGAAACCGACCACTCTTTGATCGTAATATCCATGGAAAATGTTCATATATTCAAAAACAATACTCATGTGTTTTGAGTAGATGTTTGTGTGTTCAAATAGGAGACTTTAAAAATTACACAAAAGCAATTAATTAAATATATTGATAAAGTGTATGTGCGTGTTCGTGAGCGTCTGTGTTATACTGAAAAGTTAATAGAAAAATTGACTGGAAAATGAAATGGTGGTGCAAACAGGGAACATTCATCGCGTTTATAATTGAGACATAAGTTGGTCCTCCCTTCTTTCACTTTCATATGAGTTCTAGATTTTTTTAAAATACAAGTATTTAGGTCGTTTGAATGTATAGGTTCACTTATTTGGTTCATATCAAGTTTACTTTAAAAATCAATAAGATTATGTAACAGTGAATGGAGGAAGTACAAAATAGGATTTGCTATGTATTTTATCTAAAACTAAGGACACCAATATTGTGCGGATTCCCAAGCGAATGGTTCTGGATTAACCACTTATTTTAACTTGTTTTGATGATAGTTTCCATCCACCATTGGCTAAAAAATGACGGTGACAACTCGACCGCTTCAAGAGAGTAAATTATGGATGTTCATTCTTTATAATCTTCCTAAAATAAATGATATTACGCCAAACTATTTGGATCTAAACGAGCCAGATTCAAACAAGGTTCTTCCTGAAAAGAAAACAACTTAACAAATTAACATTTTCGACTCTCAGTCTTAGCACAAGCAGCCATCTGTCTGATCTACAAAGCACCTTAGATACCATCGGCTAGTACAAGTGTGGATTTTTGTACCCGAGCTATACTTAGCTCATTTTTTGAAATTTGAAAATTGTTGAAGTTTTGAAAATTATGTAAACTAGATGTAGGCAATGTTGTCTTCTACAAACATGCAAAGTTTCATATCAAAGTAACCTATATTGGAGGCTTCATAAAATAATAAAAAATGTGACAGATTTTGAGGTTTAGAAAGTTTACACTGTTCAATACTATCTATGTCAAATTTATCACTTTTGCACAACTCTGAATATAAGGTATTTAGATTAAAAAAATTGCAGGTTGATAAACCCAACATTGTCTATATTAAAATTTATTTATAGATAACAAGCTACATTTAGCTTGAGCTATGTTTGTGATTTCTGCGGCTGGCACATGCTTTGGAACTTTGATAACAGAAATCAGCTTTAGAAGCATAGAGGTTCACTATTCAAAAAAGATGGAGGCCCACATGTCAGTTCTATTAGTCCACGAAACGACCCTATGGGCCTAACCCACGCGCCATTCTCCCGCCACTTCACCTTCTAAGCGCAAGCTGGTGCTAGCTGTTTCTCTCCTCTGCTCATGTGACCTCCCCATCTCTGCTTTCTATTTTCTCACAACTGCAGGCACACACATCCCAATTCGAGTCTCTCTCCTCTGTCCCTATCATTCCCATTGCCCGATTTAGCTCCGTGTCCATAGCTTGCGAGGCGGCGCCGGCGGGCGGCGGCGCCAGGAATAGAAATGTGAGCTAAAACGAGGACGGCTCGTTTGGGCACGGCCCCAGGCTACATTACCGCTCGTGTCCCCGGCGCTGCAAAGGTTTGGGCGTTGCGCCATCGATCGCGCGCTCCCGTTGCGTCGGTCGGTTGATTGATTCCGGGCGCGCGGGTTCCGGCCATGGCGCAGCTGCCGCCCAAGATCCCCACCATGGCGCCGGCCTGGCCGGAGTTCGGGGGCGGGCACCACCACAGCGCCCACGCCCGCCACCACCATCACCAGCGCAGCCCCTCCATGGGCGCGTTCCTCGCCGCGCCAATGCCGCCGCTCCCGCCGCCGGCGGCCGCGGGCAACGGGGCGCAGCAGCAGCAGCAGCCGTCCTGGGTCGACGAGTTCCTCGACTTCTCGGCCGCGAAGCGCGGCGCGCACCGCCGCACCGTGAGCGACTCCGTCGCCTTCCTCGACGACAACAACAATGCCGACGTCGGGGCGCACGAGTTCGACCGCCTCGACGACGACCAGCTCATGTCCATGTTCTCCGACCACCTAGCGCCGCCGCAGCAGCAGGCCGGGCCCGCGGCGAGCGCGTCGTCGCCGTCCGATCACAACAGCATCAACGACGACAAGCAGGACACCGAGGAGGCACAGAGCGACTGCAACGGCGACGGCAGGCAAACGTCCTCGCCCGGCACAGTCGATCCCAAGCGGGTAAAGAGGTGAAATTTACTTCCTTTCTTCCTCCTCGCAGCAGAATTACGGCAATGCACGCCTCGGAGACGCAGAATTCCCCAATTTCTCAGCGTCCACAATTGCAGGATCCTGGCGAACCGGCAGTCGGCGCAGCGGTCGCGCGTGCGCAAGCTGCAGTACATCTCGGAGCTGGAGCGCAGCGTCACGTCGCTCCAGGTGCGAATTACGCATAGTATTTGGAGCTTGATTTTTGGCCATGGTGTATGTGAATCTGACCGCAAATTGTGAGCAGACCGAGGTGTCGGCCTTGTCCCCGCGCGTCGCATTCCTCGACCACCAACGCTCGCTGCTGACGCTGGGGAACAGCCACCTCAAGCAGCGCATCGCGGCGCTCGCGCAGGACAAGATCTTCAAAGATGGTGACCGCCATTGCCACCCACCTCTTGCAACTATTACCCCTAGCAGCATTACAATTTTCACTGTCCAAATTCAGTTCTACCCGCTAACACTCCGTGGATGTAATTTTGTGGTCTGCTCAGCTCATCAGGAGGCACTGAAGAAGGAGATAGAGAGGCTGAGGCAAATCTACCAGCAGCAGAGCCTCAAGAACGCGGAACACCCGGCCTCCGACGACTCCCCCTTGGCCCGCAGCAGCGACAACGGCTTCATCCCCACCGAGGGGACCGCCGCCCCCTGCCTGCCCTCGTGATCGAGATCCGGCGCCCGTCGCCCTCAGGACAACCCAGTGTTGTCGCTGTTTCTTCTTCTTGCTGCTGCTGCTGTCGTTGTTGATAGGATTTGGTGCGTTGCTTGGGCTTGCGATGTATGTAACTCGATTTGTTCTCCATTCCGGTTGCTTATTTGTTAATTCTTGCGTCCTCTGCCGCTGCTGGTTGCTGGTAGCTCGTGATTCTTCTCTACTCCCCCTGATTTGTGATTTTTGTACCGGCATTTTGGGCGAAGGTTGTAGCTAAGAATTGTGTGTGTAACTCAGATTGGTTGAGGCTGGCTGGTTGGTCCCCTTTGTATCTGATGATCAATCAAAATGCACGCTTTCTGTATCTCGACCTTTATCTGTTCTTGCTGCTGCTGCTACTTTCGGTAACTTTTCTCGCAACCGACCAGCCGTGATGAAGCTTTGCACTATGTAATCTTCGCGTGTAACTTACTGCATCTCTTCTTCTTATCTTTGCAATTAAGCAGGTTTAGTGTATTACTGTTGTCACATGCGGAGCAATTGAACCGAACATGCAGAGCGGGCGGCATCTCATTCCTTGCTGTTTCATCACAGGATTTTTAAACGCGGTGACAGCGAGAGGAGGTGCCTTCCTTTTGCTGCAAGGGATAGGCACATGCGAGTGCATGTGCGCGTGCCCGCTGTGCAGCCGTATCCGCCGGTGCAAGCTACACTACTGCCAATCGCACAGATTTGGGTCTAGCGTACACTGCCGGTATCCGGCTGTGTTGGTATGGTTGGCTCCTACCGTCAGCTAGCCCAAGAGGGACGAACCATTTTGGACAAATCCCTAAGTATCAGATGCCATCATTGGATTGTCACTCATGTTTTACCAATGCACTTCCTCTGTTTCAAAGTAACTAACTGAAGTTCTAGTTTCATCATAAGTTAATTTACTTCAAATCTGACTGAATTTATAAAAATATTATGAACATCTAGAGCACCAATTTAGTTTCATTAGATTCATCATCCATTGATTTTTCATAGTATATAGATTGGATGTTGTAAATATTGTCGATTGGTTGAAGTTGTTAAAAAAAACTTAGGATACTTATTTATTTCTCATAAAGAGATTATTCTGTGCTGAATAGTATTTTGTTGTTGTTTTGAGCCAAAATAATTATGCCGTGTTCGTGCGAGTGAGTTGAAACAATTTATTTGACATGTAATATCTTTAAGTTCCATCAAAACATTTTCGATGACTCATGTACCTTTCATATGATGCATATGAACACTTCTTTATAAGTGGATGGACAAATTTTGTAAAGTAAATAATACAAAAAGTATTCATGTATTTCATAGAAATATTCATATATTCAAAAAAATCATGTCGACAATTTGAAATATATTCATGTATGAAGTGAAATAGAAATAAGATGGAAAGTAAAAAAATGTATTTTGCAGACAAAAAAGAAATAGGTAACTAAAACAAAACAAAACAAGGGAAAGTAAAAAATATATATTAAATAAAACGTAAGATAGATAAAGATAAAATGCAAAATTAGTAAACATAAAAGATGGATGAATAATAATAAAAGAAAATCGCAAAAGCAAAAGAAGAGGAATACCTCTCCATCTTATTGGAGACTTGGAGTGGGCGGAGTAGTACTGAAGCGTCAGAGAAGTCACTTACCGGGCATTCCCTATCCGACGCCCGTTGCGCAATTAGCACGTCGACGCGCACCTCTTCGACGCAATGGGGACATGCTATCATGGTTGGGATGGAGCAGCCAATCCCACCGGAGATGATGAAGACGGCGCTACAGACGACATGGACACCCTTGCCGGAGATGGGGACGATGCGACATGCCGTAATGTCGCTGGCGAAGGCAAGGCCTAGACCTCGCCGGGAACGGGGAACGACGCGGCTTGCCGCGATGCCACCAGCGGAGGCGGGGAATGTATCTTAGGGGTGGCGGGTGCGGTGCGGGAGCTCACCGGTGACGAGATCTTAGGGTTCGGGTGGTGGTGTGAGGGGAGGATTCATCAGCTGAACATGGGAGGGTTTAGACGGAGGGCGGGGGCGGGGGCGGTGGAGGACCGAGGTCGTGGCTCGATCAGGTAGGGGCGACAAGGCTGGACGGTAGCGCCACGACCGCGGGTGGTGGGCGCAGGCGGTTTGGCTACCGGTGGTGACAGGTCTGAGGAGATATTGTGTATTACGGTTTGGGCCCCAGGAAGAGGACAACCTCTATTATCGCTATTGATGGGCTGGCCCACGGTACTCTTTCTGTGGGCGTCGGAGGTGTGGGTGACGCAAAAGGCGCCAAATAGGAGCTTCCCATTTTATAGGAGCTCCTAATCTTCGTTTTCCCGTGGTGCGATGCTTCGGGTCCGTGTCGGGAAGTCGGGGTGATGGTTTTGGTGGGCTCGGCCCAATTCGGTATTCCTTTGAATCGCTCACTGCTTCCACATTTTTGTTCCTTGCTTTAGTTACCAAAAAAACATTATTCAGAACATCTAGCAAATTTAAAATCCAAACAGATTTAAAATCTGAACAGATTCAAATTCGACACATATTCAAAATCTAAACAGATTCAAAATATGAACATTTTTAAATGTAAACAATTTTCAAATATAAACATTTTTAAAACATGATTTTTTTTAATTTGAACATTTTTCATACATAAACAAAGGATAAGAGAAACTAGAAAGGAAGTAGGAAAAGATCAATCGAATCAGCTAGCTAGCCTCATCCGTAGATGTTGCCGTCCGCAAGTACGTACAGAAGGAAAAAAGGAAGGGCGTTCGCTTCCACGCAGGACATAACGTACTGCTTGCCACGTGGTCTCGCGTACAGCGTACTCAATGACAGAATGAAAAAAAAAAATAACGAACGGTGAAAGCGGTCGGGCCCTTTGTTTCCTGAGTTAAACCTAGGCTTTGGTCTGCCTTCTATGTGCCTGCATCGGCACTTTCGGCCCGTTAACGGGATACGTAGCGCACTGGGACTCCATCGTCCTCACTATTTTTGCCAGACGCGCAGCTTATCTCCCCGTCGCGCCACCGCCCGCCGGATCTCCCGCCGCCGCTGCCGCGCTCGTCTTCAGCCGGCGCCGCCGTCCCTCCCTTTCTCCTTCCAAGCCGCGAGTGTCCACCACAAGGGATCTCTCGCCGTCGGGCCACCGGGGGCTGGCGTTTCTCGGCGTCGCCGGCGACCGACGATGAGGATGGGGAGGGAGATGGAGGCTCGGCAGCGCATCGTCGGCGCCGTGGAGCGAACCTGCAGCGGAGGGCGTGGAGGCGCGCGCCGGCCGCCGGCACAGGACTTCGGGTAAGCTGGCGAGCGTGCTATCGCCGCAACTCGTTTTTTAGTCCCACATCGCCAGTCTAGATGCGATTCCACGGGTTTATAAACGCTCTTGTCAGCGACTGTGTCACCAAGTAGCATAGGAGTAGGAGTAGAGAGTAGATAGAGTACGCTGTAGAGAGTATAGGATAGGGTCGGTGTGTCTAGGGGCGCGGGTAGAGGAGGGAGCTATGCCCGGGGGCGGAGGTAAGGGGGGAGCTATGCGCCGTGGGACGGTGGGGGGAGGGGTAGGGGTGGGAGCTATGCCCCGCCGGACGGCCAGGGGTAGGGGGAGGGAGGAGGGGGTAGAGGCTTGCGAGCCTCGGCAGCAGGGTTGAGGGGGCAGGGCATAGGGGGGAACTATGCCTCTCAGGAATACGGTCATAAAGGGGGGGGGTTTGGGGGGGTTCAATTCCAAATACACCTCAAAATGTACTATATATAGAAAATATATATTCTTAGAACCTCAAAATCTTAGTTGGCAAAATCTTTTTTGACCTGAAAATCTTTTTTCTTGCACGGTCAGAAAACTTTGTGGAAACCCTTGTAAGTTGTGTTTATAAAAACCTAGCAACACCTTGTTGTATCTGAAAGTAAAGTCCGGACCTGAAAATGTAAGAGACCTGTAGTTATACAAATTAAAATGGTGACAATATAGACCTGCCTTTTAACCAAGCCTCCCCCTGCTATCACAAATTTAGAAATGTGAAATGGCCACGGCAGGTCATTTCAGTAATAGCGCGATTTGTCTGTAATATTTGCTCTCATGGATTCAATGTTAAATGAACTAGTGCTGCGTAGCTGGATTGTAGTAGGCGCTGAGAATAGTTTGGTCTAAAAGTAAGTTGTTGGTCTGGTTTTTGATTTGGTTTGTGAAAGGACACGAATGTCGCCTAGAGGGGGGGGGGGTGAATAGGCGATTTAAAACTTTTACGAGTGGCTTGACAAATGCGAAATAAAACTAACGTTTAATTTGCCAAGCATACAAAACCTAAATAAACTAGGTTCACCTATGTGCACCAACAACTTATGCTAAACAAGATAAGAAACTATGTGATAGCAAGATATATATAACTTCAAGCACGGAGGCTATCACAAAGTAAATTGCATAAGTAAAGGAGCTCGGGTATAGAAATAACCGAGACACGCGGAGACGATGATGTATCCCAAAGTTCACACCCTTGCGGGTGCTAATCTCTGTTGGAGCGGTGTGGAGGCACAAGGCTCCCCAAACGCCACGGAGACTCACCGTAATCTCCTCGAGCCCTCTCACCAAGATGGAAGACCCGATCCACTATGGGACCCTTGAGGGCGGTCACCGAACCCGCACAAAGCTTGGGGCAACTCCACAACTTAATTGGAGGCTCCCAAATCCACGAAGCCACTAAGATTGGGGCACAATCCACAACTCAATTGGAGGCTCCCAATAATCGCCACGGAGGCACCACAAAGCTTGGGAAGATCTCCACAACTTAATTGGAGGTCCCCAAGAAATCCACTAAGCCGTCTAGGATTCCAAGAACCCAAGAGGAAGTAATCTTCTTGCTTTCACTTCCACGAAATCTCCGAGGAGAACTCAAACCGATGCAACCGATGCAATGGCAAGAACACAACTGCTCAAGTCCTTCACACTCAAATCCTACCAAAGCAACTAATGCTATGGAGAGATATGAGAGGAAGAACAAAGGAGGAAATCACAAAGAACTCCAAGATCTAGATCCAATAGGTTTCCCTCACAAAGAGGAGAAAGTGATTGGTGGAAATATAGATCTAGATCTCCTCTCTCTTTTCCCTCAAAAAGATTCAAGAAGCATGGGAGGAATGGAGGAGGGAGAGCAAGCTTTCAAGGTCCAACAATGGAGGAGAGAGAGAAAAGAAGCCGCAGCCCAAGGAGGAAGAAGGGGGCCTTTTATAGGTCTCCCCACGAAAATAGCCGTTGCAGGCCACTTTCTCCGGAGTCTCCGGCCTTAGGAGGGCGGAGACTCCGGGCAGGGGCTAAAAAGCCTCCGCCCCCATCTCTGCGCTGAGCGACACCTCGAGTTTTCGAGGTCCGGAGACTTGGGCCGGAGTCTCCGGTCCCTAGGGGCCGGAGACTTTGGCCTGAAAAGTACCCGGAGGTTCCGGGCCAAAACTCCGGACGAAAAACGGCGAAAACACATTTTGGGCCGGAGTCTCCGGCCCTACGAGGCCGGAGTCTCCGGCCCTGGAAAAGGCAGAAACAGCTGAAACCAAAACGACCATAACTTGAGTGTCCGGACTCCGTTTTCGATGATCTTGGGCTCGTTGGAATCACAACAACGAGCTCTACAAGTCTATGCATAGAAACACCATAGTCCAACCAAGGAGGGTAAAACCAAATGATGAAAGGTTTGACCTCTCTACAAAGACAAACCGGTAAAACCTCCAAACATCAAAAACGCAATAAGAGTTTCATGCGAAATCCGTTTTTGATGAGCTAGAGCTTGTCATGGAACTAACCACAAGCTCTAAACATCATTTGGATAAAACCCAAATAAGAACCAAGAAAGATATGCCAAATATGCAAAGGTTTGAGCTCTCTCCGAACGATATGATTAAGTTACTCACTCGAGAGCCCCTCTTGATAGTACGGCTACCGATCCTAAAACCCGGTCTCCCAAACACTATGAGACCGGAAAGAAAGAAACCCTATCAAGATCATACCTTTGCCTTGCGCAATCCACTTGACCTAGATAATGACGATCTTGATCTTCTCAACTTGCACCACCTTTCTTGAATGCGCTTGCTCGGTGAAGTCTTGCGGATTGCTCCCCCATACTCCACTTCTTCTTTTTCCACAATGGTGATGTCTTGAAGATTCACATGAGGGCATACTCAATCTTATTCTTCAAGACACACTTGATATAGGCTCAACTCCCTTACGACCAATCTTCATATCACCCCTTGAATAACACCTTGGTCATCACATAATCTTCTTTATTCCTAACTCCATACAACCTTGAAACCAACAAATGGTTCAAGCATTGTCTACGGACAAGTCCTATAAATATAACTCAATGCAACCATTAGTCCATAGGGATTGTCATTAATTACCAAAACCACACATGGGGGCACATGCACTTTCAGTTTGTAAAGGATTGGATGGGACGGGCTCAAAGGGAAAACAAATCCAGTTTGGTTTGTGGTCTAGAACATTAAGGTGTGAGATTGTTGGAAAATTTTGGATCATCGTCTGGTTTTAAGACCATTACAATCTCAAGGGTTATAGATTATTTGCGAATGGGTTGGATCAGTTTCGGGTGGAAGTCATGTCCAGATAGGTGCTTTTGTGCGTTTGGTTTCCATCGCCTGGGTTATAGATTATTTTGATGTGGTTGGTACACGTACGTGAATTTATGCAGTTTGGTCTGGGTGCATTTTTGGTTTCAGATTATTCGCTGCCTAAATTGTACTCCAGTTGTTGCTGAATACCGTATCCTCACATGGGACGGTGGGGGTAGGGGTAGGGGTGGGAGCTATGCCCCGCCGGACGGCCAGGGGTAGGGGGAGGGAGGAGGGGGTAGAGGCTTGCGAGCCTCGACAGCAGGGTTGAGGTGGTAGGGCATAGGGGGGAACTATGCCTCTCAGGAATACGGTCATAAGGGGGGGGGGGGGGGGGGGGGGTTGGGGGGGTTCAATTCCAAAATACCATTAAATTCTTAGAACCACCATTAAATTCCTTAGTTGGCAAAATCTTTTTTGCACTTAAACCTTGCTAGTTCACTTTTCCCTGCAATCAAATTGTATCAAGAAGATAAAATTGAATCCATGTCAAGTGGAACTTAGTACTCCACTCTACATTATGGTTACGGATGTGTTGGCTGTCAGCAACTATTTAGTTGAAGATAAAATTGATTCAAGTGGAATCTGCTTGTTACACTAATTCTACTGAAGATAAGAAAAACAATATATAATTGAAGATAAAAAGAGTGTGGATAAGCAATTCATGTCCTACCAGTTTCCATGTTTCTTTCTCTCGGACGTTATGCTTGTAATTTTGATTTTGGGGATATGTTGTTTGGCATCACATGTAAGCATCCTGATACTTTAAAGTACTATTTGGTATTCTGCTCTACTTTTGCATTACTGAAAGTTTAACCTGCACATCTGCTTGTTCTGAAAGTATAATCTGATATATTGTTCTGCAGTTCCATCTCCCACAGATATAGATTTGTAGGCATCCTGAAAAGCGAGATTTAATCAACCTGGTTAGTAGATCAACTTACCTGGGACTGCAACTTGCTGCAATGGTACAGTGCTAATCATATTCGCTCCTTCGATAAGCCTGGAATAGTACTCCTAAACCATAAGTTCCTGAGAATCTATTATTTTTTTGGCCAACCATGCACCAGAGATTTTAGATGTATATGTTGACATGAACTTGAGTAAATGAAATTACTCATTGTGCTATTTCAGGTTCTTCTTGAAAAAATTTAAGTGACAATGGTAAATCGATATACATCTTCAACTTCGTGGACACCAGGGACACGGCCAACAGGGATTGCGCCCCAGCAATGTCAAGAATACTCTGTCTCCCATTTGGTTAGAGTTGCTTGACATTCAAACTCGGTAAGTTTTATTATTGATCGTGCTATTCTTGCTTTGGCCCTGATGAAATTCTTGGACATTTTTCTGGCGTCCAGATTTTAAAGGTGAGCATCCTCTGGAAAGGAAATCTAAAGCTATACCTGTAGGTAGCAAGCAGAAACTGGAAGCATAATAAAACAAATCAGATGTTCTGGCTACCCAGGCTGTTGGTAATGGTATTGGTGCAGGACATGGTGTGTGACACAATTATATGTATAGTGACAACCATGATTGTGACAACCATGATTTACGGTTGTTTGACATTATCTCAATTGCAGTCCCCCAGCACCAGTACTCTACAAAAAAACAGGAGTAAGATTTCCGCAGGTAGTCTCTTGAATCATTTTATTTCACTGATGTATGCTCCTGGTGTTCTACTTGACATAGGCTAGAGTTCATTGTAGAGCTAGCTTGAGTAACCTAGCGCTAGTGATGTATACGCATGGCACTGATCTGTTGTTGCTGTGCTTCTCTGACTGTTTGTGTTCCATTGATATCCGCAACAATAGTTTCTTTCTGTCTGTAGGCTTCACACCGTCTCTTATTAATCTCTTCATTCTTTTGTGAATACGCTCTTTATCCCTCTGCTGCTTTGGTTCCTTTGGATCTGCATATATGACATACTTTAGTGTGTGAACAATATCAGAAGGAATAAACCTATTAGTTTGTTGGTTTTTTTGGCAAATAGGGCATCCACGTCTTGATGCAAATGAACCATGCCCTTAGATTTTGAACTATTACAAGCATGAAAGTAACAGTAATGTCAAATAGGTCATCACGTCCTGATGCAAACTGCTCACCTATGCTATTTATTCTATTGTAAATTTGTAACTACTATTTACAACTACGTGCAATCCATTCTCTTTTTGGGTTCACAGCTGCAGATCTCATGGTTTACCATGTACATAAAACTGTTGCTTCCCCTGGGTGTGGGATCATAGCGATTGATGAATCAAATGCAACCGCCAGGCCTATAGGCAGCTTTTGCTGACCACTGATGGTAGTGGTGAATATATTTCCGGTGCTATTATGTTTGAAGAAACTCCTTACCGTCAACCACAGATGGCAAGAGCAAGACGTTTTTTGACTGCTTGAAGGACCAAAATATCATGCCTGGTATCAAGTTTGACAAGGTATGCATTCCGTTCTCTGACAATCCTAGATTCTCCATGTTGTTGTAGTCAGCAAGATAGTTCTAGCATTCTGATGTTATGGTCCCTTAATTAGGGTGATGTTGTGCTCATGTAGAAGAGAAGAGCATGCACCTGGCGTGGTTGACGGCGTCGCGGCCGTGCATGCATAGAAGAGTAGAGCCTTAACAGGGCGTCACCGGGAAGCTGGTCGGTATCGAGGTCATCGGCTGCAGGGCGAGACGGCGTAGAGCTTCCACGGGGCGTTCGCCGGCTGCAGGCCGAGACTGCGGGTCGCAGAATCGGCATCGACCGTCAGCTGCTGCAGAGCGAGAAGGCGAGTCAGCGTCGATGTCGTCGGCTGCAGGGCGAGACGGCGGATCTTGGGCAGACTGGGCGGCGAGAAGTTTTCTCCCTCCTCTTCTAGTCACATCACATCTAGTGGTTTTTCTTCTGCTGCACGTCAGTTTCATCCTAGTGGTGTTGACCCTGATAGTTTGATAGAGGTGTTCTTTGGAAGGAAATAATCATGATGGTAGGGGTACCATTCGGCTCTGAACTGATCACTCTGTTGGCCTAATGAGCAGACAAAGCCAGCACTGCAGCGAGCACGTTAATTAGTCTAGTGTTATCATCTCATCTGGAGCATTCGTTGCGAGCTGTACGTGCTGGTCTCTAGAGTCTAAACCGTCGTTGATCGCAATCCACTTCTCTTAATACTGTGGAAGCGCCGTCTATCTTAATCCTTGTTTTATCTTTGGAAAAGAGCCAAAATTGATTGTTTTAGTTCTTAATTATCGTGTGATGTAGTGGTGTTCCGATCAAATATTTAGGCTCTTCCAATCTCTGCAAATACAAGTGTTGTGTGCTTCAGAGCAAATATGTATTTCGTCTGTCTTGATTATTTTTTTACCGTATTCCAAATTTCACCTTCATGCTGACAACTGGGGATATAAAGAAATTGTTAAAACTGAGCACCTTCTTGGTTACTTTGTTCAGACCTCTTTGACGGTGTTTGGATCTAAATTTCTCATTTGATTTTTAGACTTAAGCCTGCTCAGAGATCGGTGAATCACATTAGTCGTCAATAGAGAGGGAGGATGTGGGACAGGAACTTAAACACTTGATACGACACATTTGGATGAATTTTCTAGTCTTTACTATTAAAGCGAAAAGCGGTGTCCGGTGTCACACTTTTAGTTTCCGATTTTGCCCTTAGACAAAACATCAAATTACCCACCAATGCCACTTATAAGTAAAAAAATGATTCATCTATCTCCGCGGTGTTAGGTACGTAGCTCCGAATCTGACCCTCGATTTGAAATAATTTACAGGAGTGCCACCGCAAAGAGCCATCGTTGGCTGCCCTCGTCCCGTCCAGATGTTCAGATGTCGTCCAGCCTCAATTAAAGGTTCAACCCGGCGGCAGCGGCGATGCCCGTTGAACACCCTCGGCCTCCTCCTCCGAGACCCTCCACCACCACCCGTCCAGGATCTGTGCTCCTTCCCCAATCCTCGTCCAAGATCCGTGCTCCTTTCCCCATCTCCAGCCAAGATCCGTGCTCCTTCTCCAACCCCGTCTGGATCCGCTATGACGAGCTCTCGGTGCAGCAAACGGCCTCTTCCAACAAATCTCCTCGGCAAAACTGCTACGGATGGAAGCCTATGAGCGACGATGCCCTAACTTCTACGAGCAGAGCCATCGAGAATCCTTGTTTTTGCATTCCGTCAGGTCAAGAATCGTGTGAGCGTCCTGCATGTGTCTAGATCGCTAGCTGGATGGACGGAACGAAGCTTCAGTGGATTGCTACCAGCTATTTCAGTATTGTACTACTAATCTCATGATCCTTTTTTTCTTACAGAGAAGGAGCTAGCTTGTATGAGATTTTTTTTCTTCATATCATGCAGCATTCAGACTTGATTTCCCTTTTTTGAAATCAATAAAATAAATATATCTTTCAGTTTCTTAATTACTCTGTACTAACGTTTGATTCACTCTTTCTATCTAGATAGTGTTGCCTCTCATTTCTTCATAGGCGACGAGGTAATGGTGGTCTGTTAGTTTGTTAATTCAGTCTGCTCTACTGTGTAGTACTAAAACTACTTGAGCTCAAGATCGGTTTTTGATTGCTCCTTGGTTGTTAACGATTACAGGAGCCCTTCATGGTTAGTCGTCCTGAAATTTATCATGTACTTTAATGAGATACAAAAAAGAATCAAACTACTAAGCCTCACCGCTGATCATTTTAACATGACCTCTCAATTTCTATACAACCAACTGCTGTAACCTTTACTCCAACTCCTACCGTCTCTTGATTGATGGTACACATTATCATCACATGAACTATATTTTCATTTATCTCTTCCATAAATATTTGTGGGTCTTGTTTTCTGATCTCCTTTCTGATTCCTACTATCAAATTTTAGTGAGACGTTCTGCTTGATGTATGAGGCCAGTGTGATGTGGTCTATTAGCAGTATGGAATAGCATTAAAAAAATTCAAGTAATGCCAGTGTGATGTGGTCTATTAGCAGTATGGGAAATGATCTTCAGGTTTTGATTTCATTAAATTTATTTCAGAATGGTACATGGCAGTGGTATGTTGTTAGCTTGATAGAGAGAATTTATTCCAATGTATGATATACATAATTCTAATACCGCATACATGATGCTCAGTATATAATGTTAAATTTAGATTTTGGCTTTGATGAATGAGAACTTAAATTTGTATCAGTATATACTGAATATACTAAAATTACATTTCAGGTCTGCAATTTGCGAGGTTCCATGTAGTTTGTGTGGAAACTATTTTGGGATTGTTTCATTTTACGTCTTCCCGTTTCATTTTACGTCTTAGTGACTCTTTTCTGCAATATTTGCCTCGAGGTATTGTTCCATAATGTTTCTTAGTCTGTCAGGTCGTGTGTCGCACCAGCCAAGGCATGTCTCTGTCGGGTGATATCTATGCTCGCCTCTGTTGGCATTGATGAACACGGACGTATGTGGATGCGACTGGTGTGCAGTTTTTTGTGTGATTTGTTGCTTAATATGTGCTCGCAACCAGTACCAGAGGAGGTAAGGCTTAGCTCGCTGTTAAATGATCTGTTCTTATATACACATATATTCTTCGGAAGAAACCGATTAACCATTCTATTTGTTGTGATTTGTGGTGGTTCTTATGCTTGGCTTTTTCCGCGACTAGAATTTGGTCCACGCTGGAGCCTGTTGTTGCATGCAAAGGAGCAGCTCATGTTTGAGGTTCAGCTTCGCAAAGGTCTCATGACCATCATCTCTGGTCCAATATAGATAGAAGATCTTCTATATCTACAAAGAACCACACATTTCCTTTTCAATTTATTTGGTTCAAATTCCACTGTTCTTCTGAAATTGCGTAATTTTTTATTTACTTTCAGTTGAGTTGTAAGCATTGCATTTTTATTGACAAGACAATGCAGCTCATGGTGAAATCTATACTATTGGACTCAGATTTTATTTACTTTCAGTTGAGTTGTAAGCATTGCATTTTTCTTATTTTTTGTAATATTTCTAGGTTACTCAAGAAATTGTAACCACAAAGAACAGTCCGTGTTTTAATTGTTGTTATTTTCAACCTTTGTGTTGTTGTGCTAGAACGTAATTTTTTAGTCCCCCCCCCCCCCCCCCCCCCCCCCCCACACCAAAAATCCTAGCTATTCCACTGGATGTGAGGCGGTCTATACATGCTTCGAAATTTTATTTGTACTGCATACTAAGTTGTAGTTAAAACTTGTGGTAATGATCTACCTTTCTTCATGAATTCTAGATACTGAGTGAGCAGGATCTGTATCTGATTACAATGTTTGAAATTTTGGTCATGAATTCTTCATGTGCTCACTTATCAAGCTGGAGTTAGTTCAGAAAAATGATTGTGTTTACTTATGTCATTTGGTTGGCTTAAGTGCCTTTACAATGGTGCAAAGTCTAACTGGACCAACAATATTCGTTAGTTATCTGTATACTCCTATCAAGGATGGAGTGTTAAGGTAATCACTTTGGTTCAATCTTCAAGAAAAGAGATTAAAAATACCACACAGATTTATGCATATATGTAAATATCGGTTGGATACCTGATTAGAAATGAACTACTCATTTGTTTCACTAATGCCTTATCATTTGAGCTTGCTTTGAATAATGAATGAATTAATTATGTTGCATGGATGTTCCGGTGAGCGGTGACCTTCTATTGGCAGATTTATTGTAAATTCATCCGTGTTCTCTCTCGAAATAGGCTTTCGTCCCGCTTTATAAATAAAGCCACAACGGCCGAACCGATACAAGGTGATGAGGAGAACCTCTTACAAAGCAGATCAAAATTAAAGAAAATAAAACACGGAAAACCAAAAACTTGCCACCGAAGACATCGAAACGCTACCAAGTGGAATTGGGGCTCTGCGACGACGCCCCCAAGAGGGTAACGACGCACAACGCCGCCGCCGTCGAGACAACGAGGTCAAGGGTTTTCACCTGGAGCCGTAGTGCGGGGAGGATAACCACAACGACGCCCCCAAGAGGGTGACGACACCCGCAGGCATCGCCGCCCCTGGCGCCGAGGTGCTGAGCTTTCGCCCAGAAAAATCCTCGCACCGCTCCTAAAAACTTAGCCGCCCGCTGTCCCCGAGTTAGGTCTCCGAACCGCGATCTGGGAGCTGCCAAAACCGAAGCGCTGCCAACACCAGGATCCCCCATCGTCCGCTCCACGCCATCCACATGACCGAAGAGAGAGACCACCACCGCTGCCACGTCGCTCGCCGTAGAGCCACCCGCGCAGTCCACCTTCTGAGGCCGCCACCCTGGCATCCACGAACTTGAGCCCATGACCCGGCCAACATCACACCATAAAGCTGACAGATTAGACTAGGTAGGCTAGCACCATGGATTGCAGCTCTCGAGCCACGTGGCAGCCCAGGTGAGGGGATCCGCTCTCCAGCACCGAGGTGCTCGCTGTCTGAACGCAGTAGCAAGGCTGATTAGGTCTAGATCAGGCCCGACCGCCTGGCATGCCTAGATCACGCCAACTAGCCCGCCACCGCGTTGCTGCGCCTAGGTCGCCGCCGCCGCCGCTGTCCACCTGCAACCCCATGCCAAACCGCCCCCGCCACCCCAGACCGAACGTCGCCATGTTCTGCCGACTGCTGCCATGAGCGGCATCGCCGCTATCTCACTCCACACAAGCCGGCCTCAGCCGAAACCGCATGCCGTTGCAAAGGAGCACCCCAGCCACGATGCCCCGGGACGTGTCGCGCCATTGCTGCCGCCGCCGGTCAAGCCCGTTACTCGACAACCACGAATTCACAACCGTCGTCCGAGCTTCAGTTTCCTATGCATGAACAACAGTCTATAGACCAGGAACTAGGCTCATCAAACAGCGAGAGTGCCACCAAATCCGGACCCCCTAGCCTAGAACTGGCCCTACCACCTAGGTGCCCTGAAGAGCACCGCCGTGACTGGCGATGTTGCACCTCTAGGGGAAGCGGCCAAACAGGGGCTGATCAAGCCGCCATAGGCCCGCCTGGCCCGCGGCAGGACCAGATCGACCGCAACCTGGGGCACCGCCCAGCGGAGGAGGGCAGCGTCGCCGGACGACTCCGCCGCCAAGACGCGCCGTAGCACTGCCCGAAGACTCCATGCCCGCCTGGAACCGCCGCAGAGCCGCCGGTCGAAGTCGAGGTCGCCGCCTGTCTGCACCGCCGTGAGCCACGGCCGCCCGCGAGGCCGTCCCTGCGCGCGGGTAGAGAAGGTCCCGCCACCGCCAGCACCGCGCGGGCTTTGCCCGGCGACGCTCGCCGACGGCGGCAGGGGAGGATGGGGAGGATGACATGGGTGGCGGCGCTAGGGTTTGGGGGAGCGTCTCGGTCGCCCGCGCGGGGGGCGACGCGACACGCAGCCAAACGTTCAATTCATCCGTGTTTACTTTTGTGAATGACAAACCGCCATTCAAAGTTCTTATTATTTCTTCTACATCTACATTCAGTTATGAGAGTCTGTAGTATGTATGTAGGAGTTTTTTTTTTGCTAATGCTCCATCTGATTTCGATTAAAGCATATGTGTTCGCATATCTCCCACATTACCAGCAATATTCAAAATTATGGGACAATAAATTTGATAACCCGTGGCAAAGCACGGGCACTTAACTAGTCTCCATAAAAGGAGGAATATGTAAAAAGTGTCCGATAAGGGACGAAAAAAGCAAAAACACTCCCCCGCGCCGCTCTCTCCCCAGGGGCGACACGGGCGGCGCCCAAGCCCAGCGCCACCGGCCGCCCCCTTCTCCTCCCCCTCCCTTGCCGTCGCTGGTGGTCTCCGCTGGGCAAAGCCCGGGCGGAGCGGCGACGGCAGGGCCCTGTTTCTCTCGTCGACGGGCGGTTTCGCGGGCGAGCAGGGGATCTCGTCGGCGGCCTCTTGTGCGACTGCTCCGCCGTTGGCCGACGGGGCTCTACGGCCTGCTGGTGGATGGCTGGCGTGTGGAGGGCGCCATGGGCGCGGCGGCAGGCGGCCTCGTGCTCGGCCGCGCGGGCCAGATCTGGGCCTGCGGGCTCGATCTGGGCCTGGCAGGCCCGAGTGTTCGTCAGTGGGCGGCGGGCGTCTCTCGCGTAGAGGCTGCGCGGCTGGTCGGGGCGGAGCCCCTGACTGCGTGGCAGGTCGCGGCTGCCGAGCCGGCGAGCTCGGGGCGGTTAGTCTCGGCGGCGCCCCTGACTGCATGCGGCAGTTGGCGGCCGGTCTTCGGCGATGGTGTTCCCGTCGGAGAAGAGGATGCCGGGGCGGCGGTCCCGGGTGTGCGTGCTTTCTCGCTGTCTGCTGTGGCGCGGGACGTACGGTTGGCGGGGAGAATCACGGCGTGAGGTGCTGTGGTGTCATCTTCCGCGGTGGTTGTGGGTGGCGGCGTGTTGCAGGGTTTGCACGGCTTCGGCGAGTGTGGCAGAGAGGCCACGATGTCTTTGGGTTTGGTGAGCTCTGAGTGAAAGCCTTGCAACGACTTCGGTCATTGTCGACAATGATGGCGTCCTAGGACGCACCTCCACTCCATGGAGGCATCGTTGAGGAGCCCCTTCACCTCCCTCGTCGTTCGTGCCTCGGGCTCTTCGGATGAAAATCCAAGTTTCGACCTTGGTCGAAGCGGGCGTCGGCGGCGTCATCGTCGCTTTCCCCTTGGGGGTGTCGCCTTTGGAGGTCCTGTCTGCTCATTTTGGCTTGTGTCGCTCTGCTTCTACTTCGTCGGCTAGGAGTGTACGCGGCCCTGGGGCCGGTGTGGATGTCGGCGCGGCGGCTTCGGACTTCGTCTTCGTTTCGTTGGTGTCGACTTTGGTCGCTCGGGTGGCAGGGTCGTCGGCCTCGCAGGGACGCGGTCTTGGGACCGGTGTGTGTGTTGCAGAGGTTTGGATGCCAGAGCGGCAGCTTCGGGAGAGGTTGCCTTGTTGCTGAGTGTCCTCTCTTGCTGCTTGGGCGCAATAGTCGTCGGCTCGTGTGGAACGCGGCCTTGGGGCCGGTGTGTGGTGTCGTGTTGTATCGGTTTTCGGCCAGTTTCCCTTATTAACTGGCCATTCTCTTCTTCTTAATGAAAAGGCAGAGCTCCTGCTGGTTGCGCTAAAAAAAATAAAAAGTGTCCGATTGTGTTGTGACATAGTTGAAAAAAGCCCCTGTACTTAATATTATCCCGTAGCAACCGAAGCGTATCTAGCTAGCGCACCTTAGATTGCACTATTGCAAGCAAACAGAAGCAAGCAGGTCAGGTGTGGCCGAGGCTATATTGGTTGAAGCATATCTGGATCGTGGGTGGCAGTAGGCCCTAGGTGGCAGCCAAAGCCGGAGCGGTATAGCTCGAGCCACCGCTCCGAAACCCCCACAGCTTTTTTGCTTTCTTCTTCACTGACGGCCGCGAAGTGGGGAAGTAAGAAGGCAGGCATGGCGGGCTCGTGGTCGTCCTCCTCGTGCGCGTCGTCTCTCGGCTCCTTGGACGACGACGTCATTTTCATGATAAAGCCGGATCCCAGCGCGGCAGCGGAGGGAAACAACGTCAAGTTTCTGTGCAGCTACGGCGGCATGATCCTTCCACGCCACTCCGACGGAGCGCTCCGCTACGTCGGCGGCAACAACCGCGTCCTCTCCGTTGATCGCTCCCTCCAATTTCACGGTACGAACTCCAACAGTACATTCTATCACCTATATATCCCTTGATCGTGGACATCCATGGTCGATCGATTCAAAAGCTAGCGCGCTGCGTGGTTGCTTAATTCAGAGCTGAAGCGAAAGCTGACACTACAGGAATAAACTGCTACGCCGACGGCCAATACCTAAGCCGACGGCTTTTTATCGGGGCCGTCGGCATAGGTCTTGGCCTCGGACGTGGCCGAAATTTGGCCGTCGGCTTAGGTATGCCGTCGGCGTAGATTATTCAGGGGACCTAACCCGACGGCAAAGCCGTCGGGTCAGGTACTTTCATTTTTTGATCGCCTTTTCTGTTTTGCAAAAAATAAAAGAAAATGGTAAAAAATTCAAAAATTAATATCCTTTGAGGTGTAGTTATGTTACATGATCTAGTTGTTAGAAAAATTAAGAAACTTGAATTTTGACATGTTTTGCAAAAAACTTAAATTAGGAAAATTAAAAACCCGATTTTGGTACTCCGAAAATGGAAAATGCACTTTTTGCTTTAACGGTCAAAGTTTAGTGAAGAAATGACATGTTGCGGATCTGAAAATGGTTTTTGCAAAAATTAGGAGCTCGTCTTATTAGAGCTAAAGGGCAAACCCACCCCGGTTTCAACGAAATCGGCACGGGTTTGTGTAAAATTCAAAAAATAACTCTGAAAGTTTGTGCAATGAAACAAGAGCTGATATATGTATCCCAGGTGGTCTATTATTTATGTGGGGTGTTGTGCCCAGCTTTCCGTAAGCCATTTTGGTAGCTGCCTCACAAAAAACCCGATTTCGGCACTCCAAAAATGGAAAACACACTTTTCATGGGACGAAACGAAAATCGGCCTTCGTGGAGTTCCTAGTCATCCCAAGGGCCACACGCATGTCCGATATGGCCTTGTTTCGACAAACTATGCCATGATCAGGATCAAACCTAGCTCATTTGACCTAAAAGCCCTTCAACCTCGAACTTGGTAGGTCAATTTTGTGAAGGGACTTTCTGGTAAATTGCTTTTATTAAGGTTTGAATTTTTTTCCCACATATAGGTGATATAAAATGACGCCACGCAAAGGTCTCACATTTTTGCGATTTTTTTTTGAATTAGTTATGCCTGATTCTGGACACGCATGAACATGACAACACACGAAACTCGCGCTCATGGCCAGGCGGTGCGGAGTCCCGCTTTAACAGTCAAAGTTTAGTGAAGAAATGACATGTTGCGGATCTGAAAATGATTTTTGCAAAAAATTAGGAGCTCGTCTTATTAGAGCTAAAGGGCAAACCCACCCCGGTTCCAGCAAAATCGGCATGAGTTTGTGTAAAATTCAAAAATTAACTCTGAAAGTTTGCGTGATGAAACAAGAGCTGATATATGTATCCCAGGTGGTCCATTATTTATGTAGGGTGTTGTGCCTAGCTTTCCGTAAGCCGTTTTGGTAGCTGCCTCACAAAAAAACCCGATTTCGGCACTCCGAAAATGGAAAACACACTTTTCATGAGACGAAATGAAAATCGGCCTTCGTGGAGTTCCTTACCATCCCAAGGGCCACACGCATGTCCGATATGGCCTCGTTTCGACAAACTATGCCATAATCAGGACCAAACCTAGCTCATTTGACCTAAAAGCCATGCAACCTCGAACTTGGTAGGTCATTTTTGTGAAGGGACTTTCTGGTAAATTGCTTTTATCAAGGTTTGAATTTTTTCCCCACATATAAGTGATATAAAATGATGTCCTGCGAAGGTCTCACATTTTTGCGATTTTTTTTGAATTAGTTATGCCTGATTCTGGATCCGCATGAACATGCCAGCACATGAAACTCGCGCTCATGGCCAGGCGGTGCGAAGTCCCGCTTTAACGGTCCAAGTTTAGTGAAGAAATGACATGTTGCGGATCTGAAAATGATTTTTGCAAAAAATTAGGAGCTCGTCTTATTAGAGCTAAAGGGCAAACCCACCTCGGTTCCAGCGAAATCAGCATGAGTTTGTGTAAAATTCAAAAAATAACTCTGAAAGTTTGCATGATGAAACAAGAGCTGATATATGTATCTCAGGTGGTCTATTATTTATGTGGGGTGTTGTGCCCAGCTTTCCGTAAGCCGTTTTGGTAGCTGCCTCATAAAAAAACCCGATTTCAGCACTCCGAAAATGAAAAACACACTTTTCATGAGACGAAATGAAAATCAGCCTTCGTGGAGTTCCTTACCATCCCAAGGGCCACACGCATGTCCGATATGGCCTCGTTTCGACAAACTATGCCATGATCAGGATCAAACCTAGCTCATTTGACCTAAAAGCCATGCAACCTCGAACTTGGTAGGTCATTTTTGTGAAGGGACTTTCTGGTAAATTGTTTCTATCAAGGTTTGAATTTTTTCCCACATATAGGTGATATAAAATGACGCCACGCGAAGGTCTCACATTTTTGCGATTTTTTTTGAATTAGTTATGCCTGATTCTGGACCCGCATGAACATGAGAACACACGAAACTCGCGCTCATGGCTAGGCGGTGCGGAGTCCTGCTTTAACGGGCAAAGTTTAGTGAAAAAATGACGTGTTGTGGATCCAAAAATGATTTTTTTTTGATTTTTTGATTTTTTTTATTTTTTGATTTTTTTTGATTTTTTAATGTTTTAATTTTTTGAAAGTTTTTATTTTTTTCCAAATGTTAACAAACACATATACACATGCCCATACATACCTACACATATAGACATATACACATACATACTTACACACAGTCATATAGACACACATGACTTAAGAGGATTGATATGCTACTAATATCAATAAGGACTTAGTAGTGTAGGTGTAGCTTATTTAAATAGAACTTAGGAGTTAAGCGTGCTGGGCTTGTAGCAATCTGAGAATGGGTGACCGAGCGGGAAGTCATTGTTCCAGTGTCATTAGAGAGATAACAAAAATTGAAAAAAAGAAAAAAAATCAAAGGAAAGGAAAAATACAAAAAAAATAAAAAGTTTGATTTTTTTTCAAAAATTTGAATTTTTTTGAGAAAACCGAAAATGACTTGACCCGACGGCCTTACCTGACCCGACGGCCTTTTTTGGCCGTCGGGTTAGCCTACGCCGACGGCAAAAGCTGAACCGACGGCCTTTTGACCTGGCCCGACGCCCGATTACGCCGACGGCACCTGACCCGACGGCATCAGGAAAAAGCCGTCGGGTTAGGCTGACCCGACAGCATTTTTAGGCTAACCCGACGGCCTGTGGCCGTCGGCGTAGCTGTTTCTTCCTGTAGTGTGAGGGACATGTGCGGATGGGAGGCGGTGAGGCTGCGTTGCCAGCTGCCGACGGAGGACCTCGACGCGCTCGTCTCCGTCACCAGCAAGGACGACCTCGGCAACCTGCTGGAGGAGTACGACGCGGCCAGCAGGGACCGACTCCAGCCGCTCAAGATCCGGGCGTTCCTGTTCCCGAGGGCGACACCGCCGCCGCTCTCGCCATCATCCACCCCGTCGTTCAGGCCCATACAGGCGCACGTCCGCCATCAGCACTACCACATGACTCTTTCCCCGGCGGCTCGTGTTCCACGACAGCAGCACTACCACCGGCGGCCGCACAAGCAGCACATAGTCCACAACGACATTCAGTTGCAATAACGGTGTAATGAGCATGAAAAGCGGTGTGTGCTCTATGTATGTGGATGAGTCAGTCTTTCAGTTTTTGTTTTTTCTGAGCATATAATTAAGACCATATCCATATGGGGATGAGTACCGGAAAACCAGAATAAACGCGACGGCGATAAGGTGGATTGCACAGCCAGCTTGTCTCATCTCTTTCTGACTTCATGTCTTGTCCGGCTAGCTTTGTTCCATCTGGAATCTGGAGTCCTCCGTCGTTTCGCGTCATGTGGTTGGAGTAACAAGCTACCTTTGCTGGTCCAGGAGCTCCGTTTCAAGCATGTCCATTTTGGTACAAATTGTTTCCTTTTCAAGAAAGGGAGACCTTGTGTTGTTCCCGTCTAGAACGATCAAGGATACCTAAATTGTTAAGAGAGGACGTTTGGACAAGAACTCATTGATGCACCTCGTCACAAGAACTCATTGATGAACCTTGGCACACTGGTGCCCGTTTTTTGAAAAAAATTCAAACCCGTACTTTTAGGTCTTCAAAAAAATCAGCCAAAAAATATATAGCTAGATAAATACATCAAGATGGTATGCCAGAAATTTTATTTGAACATACCTTGTATTTTGAGAAATACAAAAAAGATCTGACAAAAACTACCTACAGTATTTTAGACCTATATATATGGTCAAAATTTAAAGATCTGGGGCGATGTACCTTAGGTTTTTTTGTTTTTAGTTGTAGTTTCTGATCTGTCCCCTCTCTTGCTCTGGATACTTTAGTCCGTGGCAGGCTCTGTTTGTGTGGCTGATGACTTTGTAGAATATTTGGTTTTTTTATATGGAAATCGGGGGAAACCCTTTTCTTCAAAAAAAAAAGGTCAGAATTTTTTCCTACATCCCAAACCAATATGAGTTTTCTACCGAAACTTCGCACATATATACGGTCCATGTCCGTTGGTGTAACCGCGAGGGACTTTTGAAATGCTAATATTTTGAAAACTGCAGTCATGAATCACTTTTCCTGTTGTACAAAACACTCCTATGTGAAAGCAACGCTAGCAGGAGGGGTGGCTAAAAGTGAAAGTGTATACTTTGTATTATCCCTCATGTTTTGTGTGTTAGATAACAATATTAGGAATTTTAAGTGTGTGCTAAGTGGTGCAGATTATACAGCTCAAGAAATGGCTAAGTCATTGGAATAGCGTCTCCCTGTTCCAGGCCGGATAATCCGGCCAGGGGCCGGATAATCCGCCCTCCCAGCGAGGCATCAGAAAAACGGCTAAGTCCTTTGGCCGACGTTCCCCTGGAATGGGGCCGGATATTCCGGCCAGGGTCCGGATAATCCGCCCCCCACCGCGAGTGCTCAAAAAATGGCTAAGGACTTTCGTCGGCGTCAACCAGATACGGGGCCGGATATTCCGGCCAGGGGGCCGGATAATCCGCCCCCCCCCCCCTCGAAGACTTCAGAATTTTTGCTAAGGACCAAGCTCGGCGTCAACCAGTAACCAGGGCGGATATTCCGGCCAGGGGGCCGGATAATCCGGCCATACTTTGGCCGGATAATCCGCCCCTCCAACTCAACAACGGCTACATTTTGGGAGGGGCTATAAATACCCCTCCCCTTCTTCAACCTCCTGCTGCTCGTCCTGCTCAAGAAGAACACCCCATTTGGAGCCACCAAAATCACAAGATCTCCTCCCTCAACCCACCAAAGCTCTTGATCTTTAGAGAATCGAAGGAGAAGGCCTTGATCTACATCCTCACCGAAGCGATTTACTTTCCCCTCTCATTTGCTTGAGGGCCCTTATGTCTTGGGTTCCCTTGTGTCCCTTGACCTTGATTTGTGTGATTGATATCTTGATACTTGTTGATTGATTGCTTTGTGGTGCTTGGGAGCCTCCAATTCAGTTGTGGAGTTGTGCCCCAAGTTTGTAAAGGCCGGTTCCGCCTTGAGGAATCCCTTAGTGGAAAGTGAGCTAGGCCTTTGTGGCGGAAGCTTGCACCGGAGAATAGGGTGAGCCTTTGTGGCGTTGGTTAGGCCTTTGTGGCAACCACACCTCTCCAACGTAGACGTAATTCCCCTAAAAAGGAAGGAACTACGGGAATTACATCCGTGTCTCCGTGTGCTCCACTCTCGGTTTCCTCTATCCTTTATTATCTTTACTTATTGTATCTTACTTAGCTTGCTAGTTGTCATATAGGTAAATTCACCCTAGTTGCATATCTAGAGAATTTACCTTTTGTGTCAAGCCTAAATTGAAAAAAAAATTAAAATTTGAGTAGCACCTATTCACCCCCCCCCCTAGGTGCCCATACGATCCGTTCAATTGGTATCAGAGCCTCGGCTCTTTATTCGGGCTTAACCGCCTAAGAGTATGGATCCACCACCGAGTGAGGGCTCGGGTCAAGTTTCCATGGGTGACTTCAAAACCTTTGAATCATCCATGACTACCCAAATAAGCGAGTTGCGTGAAATGATAGCGCAACTCATTCAAGCTAAAACTCCTAGTGCTCCTCCTCCGGAAAAACCCGCTACTCCACAAGTGGAGAGTGTGGGAGTGGAAGAAGAGGATGCCGACAAAGGCACCGATGCTAAGTCTCGTACTAAGAGCGATGGGAAAGGTGAATTCCCTCATTGGTATTCACCCGACCCGCCGGTTCCTTATCCTCATATTAACCATAGAGGTGATCCACCTAAGCTTGATGCATTAAACTTTGGTCAATGGCAATATCAAATGATCTCTCATATGCGCAGTTCTTGCATCGAGCTTTGGAGAATCGTTGAAGAAGGATTCAAGGCCGTGGATCCCACCAACATGACAAGAAGAGAGACGGTCGATAGCCAACTCAATACAACCGCTCTCCACATGATTCAAGTCGCCGTTGGGTCCAAGGACTTGCCTCACATCCAACATTTCTCCACCACCAAAGAAGCTTGGCAGGGACTCTCTGATGTCTTTGTTGGCAATGAGAGCATGAAGAAAACAAGATATGTGGCCTTCTCAAATCAAGCGGAGGGATTCTTCATGATGGATGGTGAGGATCATCAAGAGATGTATAGAAGACTCAAGGCAATTGCTACCACCTTCAAGAACCTTGGTGCTCACCATATTGATGATGAGTGGATCAAGATGAAGTACATTCTTGCTCTCACCCCATATGAGCCCGCGGATGTGAAGAGTGTTCAAGGAAAGCACAACTTCAATGAGATGACCTCCAATCAAGTGATGCAAGAGATTCAAGCCTACAAGGTCGCCGCACAAAATGTGGAAGATGCTCGTGCTCGTGCCATAGGAATGCAAAGAAGCTCCAATCTTGCATTAAAAACAAGTGTGGTTGAGAAAGAGGTTCCTCTTCAAGCAAGTATTGAAGCAAGACTAGAGATGTGTCCCGAGGACATGAGACATGAGTACAATGAGAACATGGCCTTCTATGGAAAAACCTTTTGTATTGATCCCCACAAGGCTAAAGAAGACAATCAAAGAAGAAGCAAGTCAAGTGACTATCAAAGGAATGACAACAATGGTCAAAGGGTGAGGACATGCTACAATTGCAATGATAGATTCCACTTTGTTGCCGAGTGTCCTTATGAGAAGAGAGAAGATCATGGTGGGAAGCTCATCCTCAAAAGCAAGACCAAGTCACCATCAAAGAAGCCATTTGTGAAGAAGGGTGGACCAAAGAAGAAGCAACCAAAGTTTGTGTTCTTGACTCAAGAGGAATACTCTGGGAGTGAGAGTGATGAAGAAGAAACCTCGACAAGTGAGTTGGCCGCAATTGCAACCACCTCCACCTCTTCCGCTTCACTCTTTGAATCCTCCAATGAGGACTCTCTCATCAAGAACGTCAAGTGCCTTATGGCCAAGTCTTCCGAGGTATCACCCACACCCTCTTCCTCCTCCTCTAAGACAAATGATGCACCTTTGAATGATCTTGCTAGTTTTAGAGTAAAGGAAGAGATTATTGCTTTTGATGATTATGTGTCTAGTGTAAATGGTGTTCATAAGCTACACTTTGAAAGTCTATTGAGTCAATATAGTAAGACTCTTGAAAAACTAGATGAACAAATGAGGCTTGAAAAAGAATATGCTCAAGATATTGCCTCACTAAAAGACTCTCTTGATGTAGAGCAAGAGGAACGAGCAACTCTCGAAGAGAAGCTCGATTCCATTGAGGAATCTAGTAATGAAGTTGTTTCCAAACTCATTAAAGAGCGAGACCATGCTCGTGCCAAAGTAAAAATGCTAAAAAAGGAAAAGGTTAAATTTGGTGTTGGTCATGATAAACTTGTTAAGGATTTAGAAGATCTTGACAAGGCTCACAAGGCCTTGAAAAGTGAACACTCTATTCTTACCAAGTCACATGAACAACTTAAAATTCAATTGACTAAGAATGATGTGCCTAGTTCTTCTACTTCTACTTGTGATCATGCAAATGTCATTGAAGAAAATGCTAGGTTGAAAGATGAGCTTGCCAAGTCCTCCATTCCCATAGGTGAGAAAAACTTGAATGACCTTTTGAGTAAGCAAAAGGCATTTGGTGATAAAACGGGGATTGGCTTTGTCTCAAAGAAGAAGAAGAAGAAGAAGAACAAGAAAAAGAAGGCCAAGCCCGCACAAGCAAAGAAGGATCCTATTGTGGGTGGCAAAGCCACTCATGATGATCATGCGGGAATTGCTAACCCTCACTATATCTTATTTCGTGATTATTATGGTGATGTTTATGCAAAATATGTTGGTCCAAATGATGGTTATGTTGCTTGGTCTATTTGGGTTCCAAAAACCCTTGTTACTAACAAAAGAGGACCCATTGAGAAATGGGGACCTAAAACCAAACAATGATCTCTTGTAGGACTATGCTTCCGGTGGATCAAAATGGGTGCTTGATAGTGGATGCACAAGTCATATGACCGGAAGCAAGAAGATCATGACAGAGATGAGGCCTAACGTCAACAATATAACCGTCACTTATGGAGACATATCACAATCCGAGGTATTGGGTCTTGGCAAGGTGGTGGTCGCACCAGATATTTCCCTTGTGGACGTCATGCTTGTTGAGACCCTTGGTTACAATTTACTTTCAGTTCGTGCACTTAGAAAGATGGGCTTTGCCGTCTTCATTGATAATGATATTGTGGTACTCTTGTGGAGCAAGTCTCTAAAGGTCGCTTTCGTTGGGCACATTGAAAACAACTTGTATGTGGTGGACTTCTCGGGGAAAACCACTACAAGTGCAATGTGTTTATTTAGAAAGGCCGATGTGGGTTGGATTTGGCATCGCCGACTAGCCCATGTCAATATCAGAACTTTGCAAAGTCTTCACAAGGGTGGCCACATACTCGGACTAAAAGAGAATGTTTCTTTTGCCAAAGATCGTGTTTGCAGGGCTTGCGTTCTAGGAAAAATGCATGACTCTCCCCATACAAGCAAGACTATCATTTCTTCCAAGAGGATTTTGGAGCTCCTTCATGTGGATCTCTTTGGTCCTCCCTCTCATGCAAGTCTTGGTGGGAAGAAATATTGTTTGGTGATTGTTGATGACTATTCAAGATATACTTGGGTCTATTTCTTCAAGCACAAGAGTGAGACTCAACAAACTATCATCGACTTTGCCAAAGAAGTTGAACGTTAACATGGGCAAAATATATTGGCAATAAGAAGTGACAATGGCACCGAGTTCAAGAACTACACCTTAAATGGATTTCTTAGTGATGAGGGGATTCGTCATCAATATTCCGCTGCATACACCCCTCAACAAAATGGTGTAGCCGAGAGGAAGAACCGGACTCTTATGGATATGGCTAGGTCCACGTTGGCAGAGTTTAAGTCTCCATACAACTTTTGGGCCAAAGCTATCTCTACGGCGTGTCACTCTTCGAACCGGCTCTTCCTCCGCAAAGGCTTAAACAAGACTCCATATGAAATACTCACCGGAAGCAAGCCCAACATCTCCTACTACCGAGTTTTCGGGTGTAAGTGTTTCTTTCAAAGAAAAAGTGTTCGTTTAGGTAAATTTGATCCGAAAGCTATAGAAGGTATTTTTGTTGGTTATGGTGCCGAATCCCACACTTATAGAGTCTTCAACAAGTCCACCAGACGTGTTGAAGAATCTTGTAGTGTGGTATTCAAAGAAAATGATGGCTCCCAAGGGGGCGAGATGTTGTTGCTTGTGATGTAGATGATGAAATACCTCAAGATGCCATAAGAAGAATGGGCGTGGGATTTTTCCGCCCCATTGAGGGACACCTTGTGGCGGACCGAGAAGGACTATGCTCTACTCAAGTGGAGCCCTCATCTACGCAAGCTCAACAAGCCTCTCCCAAAGAAGCAACTAATGCACCAACCGAAGAACAAGACAAGGACCTTCATGAAGAAGAAGGGGCACCCCATCCTCTCCGGTTATCTCAACCGCCCCTAATTCTTCACAAGACCAAGATCAACCTACTCATGAAGAGAGTGATGATGTGCATAATGATGATCAAGGTCAAGTTGATGGTCAAGATGGGGACCAAAATGATCAAGATGATCAAGTGATTCCACCAAGGTCAAATGAGGAGATCGAAGCCCGTCGCAAGAGAAGAGTTGAAAGGGACTTGGAACTTAAAGGTCATACCTTTGAGAGGGTTATTGGAGATTTAAGGAGCAAAGTGTCAACCCGGCGTCAATTGGCACAATTTAGCAATCATCATGCTTATATCTCCATGGTTGAACCCAAGAAAGTATTTGAAGCTCTTGAAGATCCGGATTGGTTGGATGCTATGCATGAAGAACTCAATAACTTCAAGCGCAATAATGTATGGGTGTTAGTGGAGAAGCCAAAGGAGTGCCGCAATGTGATTGGCACAAAGTGGATATTCAAGAACAAGGCAAGATTGGTGGCTCAAGGTTTCTCTCAAGTTGAAGGGATTGACTTTGGAGAGACTTATGCTCCCGTGGCTCGCCTTGAGTCCATCCGTATCCTTCTTGCATATGCCACTCATCATAATTTTAAGTTGCAACAAATGGATGTTAAAAGTGCTTTTCTAAATGGTCCATTGAAAGAGGAAGTGTATGTTAAGCAACCCCCGGGGTTTGAGGACCTCAACTTCCCGAACCATGTCTACAAACTCCATAAGGCACTCTATGGCCTTAAACAAGCCCCACGTGCGTGGTATGAGCACCTTAGGGAGTTGTTGTTAGACCGTGGGTTTGAAGTTGGGCAAATCGATCCCACTCTTTTTACTAAGAGGGTCAATGGGGAGCTTTTCGTATGCCAACTATATGTTGATGATATTATTTTTGGCTCTACTAACAAAGCTTTTAATGATGAATTCTCAAAGCTTATGACCGATAGGTTCGAGATGTCTATGATGGGTGAAATGAAGTTCTTTCTTGGTTTTGAAATCAAGCAATTGAAAGAAGGGACTTTCATTAATCAAGCCAAATATGTCCAAGACATGCTCAAGAGGTTCAAGATGAAGGAACTAAATGGGGCCGCCACACCAATGGCCACTAAATGTCATCTTGATCTAGATCCCAATGGTAAAAACGTGGATAAAAAGGTATACCGTTCTATGATCGGTTCGTTGCTTTACCTTTGTGCATCTAGATCCGATATTGTGTTGAGTGTAGGTGTGTGTGCAAGGTATCAAGCCGCTCCTAAAGAAAGCCACCTTATGGCAGTTAAGAGGATCTTTCGATATTTGGTTCAAACCCCAACCTATGGCCTTTGGTATCCCAAAGGCTCGGATTTCTCTCTTTGTGGTTTCTCAGATTCGGATTGGGCCGGTGACAAGGATGATAGGAAATCAACCTCCGGAGCTTGCCAATTTCTTGGTAGGTCTTTGGTGTGTTGGTCTTCTAAGAAGCAAAATTGTATATCTCTCTCCACCGCCGAAGCCGAATACATTGCCGCCGCAAGTGGATGCACTCAATTGTTATGGATGAGGCAAACTTCAAAGGAATACAGTGTCAATTGTGACAAAGTGCCTCTTTTATGTGACAATGAGAGTGCTATCAAGATCGCCTATAATCCGGTGCAATATTCAAGAACCAAGCATATTGAGATCCGGAATCATTTTATTAGAGATCATGTTGCCCGTGGTGATATTGAGCTTGCATATGTTTGCACCAAGGATCAACTTGCCGATATATTCACGAAGCCTCTTGATGAAGTGTGGTGACCCAGCATACCACTGCATGTGTAGTATGCAAGTTGTTGACATAACACTAATGAAACACCGTCTCACTAGTATTACATCCATCAGAGTGGTACAACAGAAACATCACAGGTCCACAGTAAGATTATAGGATTACAATTTTCAGCATGCTGAAGATCTTCAGAACCTCCTCAACAGGTAGGGGTTTAGTCCTGGCGATTACAAATGAGAAAGAAACAAGGAAGACTAAACTAAACTACAACTAATGCAGTTGGCTTACTACTCAACTACAGAATACTCTAACTACTAGGTTCTAGGATTAGGAAACTGGTTCCTTCCTAACCCTATTCTAGTTTTTCTTCAAGCTTCACGCAATTGTAGGCTCCGCTGATAATCATGATGTTGGTAGAATGCTTCATCTTCAACTTTAATGTCTTGAGGTTGCCTCCTTGAGTTGCCTTCAATCTAATGCTTCATAGTCTAGCAAGGGTTTAAGAGATTGGGGTGAGTAACGAGCGTTACCCAGCAAGTTTCTATAGAAAGAAGTTGTGTGATATGCACTAACTAAAGCCAAGGACCCAAAAGAGTCGTAGGCCAATGCAAGGTTTTATCAAGGGTTTCTTGAAAGATTGTTTTTACATTAGAAAACTATGCCCAATAGCCAACACAGTTATAGTGCCTTGAGAGCACCTTTCCTGCCGCGTTCGCAGCTCCTTCCCGGAACAAGGGGTAACATGTCACATCCTTTTACACTCTGCAGAGGTGTGTCCTTCCAAAAGAGATCAAAGCCTTGCTGCACAACCGAGTAGCTTGCTCGTCCACACTTCCTTGGTGTGGGGCCCAGTCATTGATCCAAGCCAATCACTGCCTTCTCCGCACAACGCATGCCCACCCAATTCACGCAAGCAGGTTGTGCCCTTGATATTCACCCCCAACGATGAAGTACCTAGGCGTCCCTTGCGGACCATCATAGACACCAGGGCCGTGAGAACTTAGGTGTCCCACCCATATGCAAGTAGTCCCGCAAGACCTACTGCGACCGGCAGCTGGCTGTCCGTTGACATGCGAACGAGAGAAGATACAGCTGACTTTCCCGTCCCATTCCAAGTCTCTTGGATGACACGGTTTTTACGGTGCCAGACTAACTGTGGCATTGGTAATTAGTCCTAGGTTTACTTTCCCGTGCAAGTGGAACCTCCACCACCACAATCTTACCGTGGTTCCACCTGCCAGCCCTCCTAGGTTATCACCACTGGTCGATAACCACTAGTCATATTATTTATGAAGATAGGTTTTTCATCCTTTTTGAAATGTTAGAGTTTGTAGTCAACACTTTGCAAGTAGTTTCAAAATCAGTGCAATCAAGAGATATGAGCAAGATAAACTTTCCTTTTTGACTGCAAGATTATGCAAGTCAAGGTCTTCGATACGTAGGAAATCCAATATTGGAATAGCACCATCATCTGGTAAAGATGATGTTAAAAGAACTGCAGCATGATATGCAAATTATATGCTATGCATCGCTCTAAGCGTATCCTATAACCTAACCCTGATGGTTTATTATACAAGGTTGTGATGGTTTCTTTATAATGAGTTGCACTTTTAGATTCACTCCACAACAAGGTTGTTAAGGATTTTAGATTGACTGACAAACCATTAAAGTAAAAGAATAAAGTTTAATACAAGAGGTATTGTAAAAGACCAGTATAGCAATAAGTGAAAACTTGAAAGTAACACTTTTAAGTGGTATCATAATATTAGCAATCAAGTAGTTGGTTATGGACAAGCAAAGGTGAAGTAATTCTTATTTGATAAGAATACCCCGTTAGTATACGGGTTGACAACAATCTTAATATCAAATAGGGTTATATAAGTTCAATCTTAATGGAATAGTTTGTTACTTACTTTCAATGTCTTTGAAAAGAATAACATTTAAAGAACATGTTTATTATTGATTAGAAGCACTACTCCTAGGGTTTAGTGTTCTAGGGTTTAGCATGATTCTATCATAATCAGAGAATAGTTAGTAGATGAGCATACCAAGGAAACAAACTAAGTTTCATTTAATGTTAAGAGGGTTTTAGTGAAGCATGGAAACGTTATTCATCTAGGATGGTAAAGCATAACAATGTGGTAGCACATAATTGCTTAACATGGGTATACTCAAGAGTAATTGCTTACTTTTAAAGCTTACAAGAGGCATTGTATTGTCTACTTGTTATATAACCTAAAAGAATAACTTTTAAAGAACATGTTTCTTAATGACTAGAAGTACTACAAATAAGAATTAGTGTTCTAGGATTGATTATACTTATCTATTACTCACAAAGTAGTTAATAGATGGAACATAACAAGATATCTATTTAAGATTCATTTGTTACTTATGTGGTATTAGTTGGGCATGATTATACAAAGCAACTTTCATTGCTATTACTATATATGGTTCTTTCTATAGTTGGTAACATTCTTATAACAAACATTGGCACTCAAATAGTTAGTTATGGGCCAGTAGTGCTCAGGTAAATAGTTTATGGTTGATTCTAGAGTTGTCAATACTCTTAATATGCAAAGGTCTTTACTTGTGTCTAGACAAGAATGGGTGGGATGCTTATATGGTATGTTCTAAAAGGAATTACTTTTGAAGAACACAATCCTTAATGGATATTTTTATTACTTAAAGGAATGGTTATTGGGTGATGTCAGAAAGGTAACCGTTTTTAAGTTGTATCAAAGGTGTTGCAAATATTTAGTTGACTAAAGTATACCATGTTGAAATAAAATATCAAACTAACCACTCATGGTTGAATTAGGAAGTATGGCTAGACTGGCACACTAAGGTAGTTATTGGTTTTAGTACTAAAAAGTAATGGTAGAATTTAAGTTATATGTACTTTAAAAGAATAATTTTTAAGAAAATCTACTTTAATGAGTTAAAGTAATTGAGTTAATTAATCATCATGGTTGAATTGAGCACTTGGAGATAAGTACTTATTTACAGAATGAAGGTTAAGAAATAACTTCAAATACAAATTACTAATATTTGTTACTGTCCTGCATAATTGTAGTACTTAAAAGTATCTATGAAAAAGAGTTCCAGTGTTTTAAGTGTTAATGGTAAAGTTGAATTTAAGACTTTGAAATACTGAAGTAATAATTACCATAGGGTTGTTTAAGTGTAATAATAATTATTACATAATTAGAGAAATGATTTGATTCCTAAATTTGATTTAAATTCATATTCAAAAATAGTACTTAAGCATGTTTGCAAATTTGGTTCTAAATTATTTCACACAAGCATAGAATGTTATAACAGAAACAGATAGATCTTCTTTTTAGGATCATTTTGATATATTATTTGTATTTTTCTGAATTATAATGAATAAGATATGATTTTCCTAAGTTTCATCTATTTTCTGGAATTTTTATTTAGCAGACAAACTTTTTGTACCGGTTAAGAATTAGATCCTCTCACTGACTGGTGGGTCTCGGACCACGTCACCTGCCATGAGGGCATGGCTGAGTCAAACCATTTGACTCAGCCAAAAGATGATGTCACCGATGAATCTCACTCACAGATCACTCTCCAATCCGATGATTCACTGCGAATTAGAATGTTTGATTGTGGGGAAAAGATTCAGCGGATCAAGGCGAGTCAGAGGGTACCCGCCCGCTGAGTTTTGACCCTCGGAGCACCGCCGGCGGCGAGCTTGCACGGCGGCAGAAGACGGTTCATGGCGACGGCGAGCTACGGACGATGCTAAGCTCAAATAAGGTTGTCCCGAGTTGCGTTAGCTCACCAGGATTCTTCCTGTAGGGTCGTAAGCGTCGATAGCCGACGGAATCGAGCATGAATTCGCGGATTTCGGCGATGAACTGCGGCAGGGAATGACCCGATTTGTGCTGCCCCTTGCTTCCCCTTCTCGATTCCTTCCTCCCAGAAGTTCAACTTGACGAGGTGCATCTCCTAAGCTACTCCACGCCCTCCGGGTGGCCTCCAGCGATGGCGGAAGAGCTCAACCGGAGCTAGGGTTTCGGTGAGATGTGCACAGAGAAAGAACGGGTGCGGGGAGAGAAGAAAGCTAGGGGCTTCGAGCTTATCCGTGGCGGCGAAGATTCTTATAGGCGCAGAGGGCGGCGGCGTCCATCTGGTGCGTCGGAGTGGACGGACGGCATCGGCAGCTCCACCGAGCTGCTTGCCAGACGGGGGAATACGACGACCTCCCTGATTTAATCCGAAACGGTATTTGGGCTGACTTCGCGAGTTGGACCGATTCGCTGGGCCGTGTGGCTGGGCTGCGCCAGGTAAGTGATTTACTTTCTTTCTTTCTTTCTTTTTCTGCTACTTTCCTTTTCTTTTATTTCCTGTTTTCTGTTTTGCTATTTCTAATACAAATTTGCTAATTTGTTTTGCAGGTTTTGAACTAGTTACTTAGTTTGCAGGATTTTGAGTTTGAAATAACTTATCAAATATGAATATGACACTTATAATTCAACACATAGAATTAGATAAATTTTATATGTGCATTTGCACATAAAATATAACACACATCCTTAGGATTTTATTATGCATCATGGTTGGATAATTCCAATTAGCTTTTGTGGAGTATTTGAAATACTTTACTAGGTTTGAATCATCAGATAGTAGGATGTAACAATATTATCATGCATCTTATGTATAAGGACAATAATTAGATATGGTTTATCCATTATTAACCCTCCTATTTAGAACTAAGTGGAAAGCACAATTCTTTGTTTTTAAAATATTTAACGAGGACTTGAATAGTTGGCTAGGTGATTACATAACATCTGTTATTTGTATTAGAATGAAAATAAATTTACTACAGATGGTTATTCCCTCCACTGGGTTTCTTGTCTTGAGCATATGAACATGATTTCATGCTTCTCCAACTTTCTTAAAAGAATGAAATTGCCCCATAGCCATGCCCAGGCTTTATTGGTTTCTAGATTATTTACCTTTAATAATTGAAGATAAGTCATTAAATCTCATAGAAAAGACTTTTAATGTCTTGAGACCATGATCAAAATACACCTTTGTATGGATTTGATCTCAAGGTTAAAAGACTTGGTTATTTATCCTATAGGAATTGTGGTTGGAACACAATTCTTGAAGTCAAGGTTAAAGCATGGGGATATATAGATCTTATGATCATATGTGATACATAAGTTGGAATGCTACTTGGGTATGAATCCCCAAGTAGATGAATAAGAGGTTATTGGATTGAATAGAATGCTATTACACTCAACCCGAAAATAGTGTTCCCTCTGAAATATGATCAATGCATCAAAGGATCTATAGACTATTTACTTGGGTTAGAAACAAAATATGATTCTATGGTTTGCTTGAGATCACAAAGTGATACATCAATAGAATTAAGGAATTTGATATGGTGGTTCTACTTTCATCAAAATATAGTGAACACACCTAAGACGTGGTTTGGGGTTCTATAGGCTTTAACTGAACTAGGTTTTAGGTTTTAAGTTAGAACTCTCCTCTACCCATATCAAAGTGCTTTGCTTACTGGAAACTTGTACACAAATCAAGATTTCCATTATAGCTTCATAGGATGTTATCTCCTAAGTGAGATATGTTCAAGTAGGTTTCCTACTCCCCACTTGGTTTAGGATGATATCTGCTTATCAGACAAAGTTACATAAGTAACCTAATTATCTTCATCAACAAGCACAATCATGCACTTGACATGATCATACTATTTCCTTTATCAACTCCCTCAACCAAGGGTTTATTATTGGTTGTACCAATCCTTCTGAGGTTAAGGATATAATCTCCCCTTTGTGTAATTCATATAGGATCTACTCCACTTCATAACTCCATAAGTCTAAGTATGGTTTACTTCCTAAATATGGTTCTAGTCTAGACCAGAATTAGGGTTTATGATGTGATCACCCCTTATATCAAATGACTTATACTAACTAGAATTTGAGTAATGTCTCAAGTCTCCTAGTTGGCCATTGTAGGAATGGCTCTAATACTCTTAAGTAATCTCACCTAAAATTAAGGTAAATCTAATAACCAAGTTGGCATTGAGTTAACTTCTCCTCTTCTCATATATGGACTCACTAGATTAGGACATAAGAATAAATAATAGTTTATGATTAAAGAATAAGACTTGTTTTGTCTTCTTTAGCATGAAAGCCGTAGGGTTTAAAGAATACCATGATGATCTAGGTGTGAATATATATTTGGTTCTAAAATGGTGTGTCAAGCATTTTAGTTTTACCTCACTTAACTCTTTTAGTTGTGGTGACTATCACTACCCAAAACAAGGATTTTAACAAAGGTCATATTGAAGTTTATCGCACTCTAATTGATGAGCTACTTCAATTCCATCAACTTAAGTGAAACTCCAATCACTTTGATATGTTTTATTTAGATGCGCGAAAATTACTCGGATTTTCTATGCATGAAATGCAATGCACACATCTATTGCCTCTATTTTATGACCCCATCGGATACCCTCTTTCAAAAGTTCTCTTCCAAACAAGATGGTTCGCCAAGTATACGATGAAGACCTTGGACGTGGAGCATCCCAAAAGGAGCAGTTGGGATAATATCTTCCCTTCAACACACGGGCAGCCAATGACGTTGGTTCTATCAGTAAATGCCATCCTTGACGAACCAACATTGCTTGATTGAAAAGCTCCAAATCTCTAAAGCCCAAACCCCCTAGCGCCTTGGGAGTCGTGAGCCATTGCCAAGATCGCCAATAAAGCTATTAGTTTGTTGGTTTTTTGGCAAATAGGGCATCCACGTCTTGATGCAAATGAACTGTGATAACCCCGATTTTCAATCTATTAATTTAATTTGAGTTGTAAAATAATTGGCTTCTATTTAGTTTAATTATGTCAAGTATTGAAATTAAATGTTTATCTTGACATGCAATTAAAAATTAGAGAAGTTAAGTAGAAGTTGCAAGATAACCTGATTTGATTTGTTTGTGCATATAAAATAGTAGTGCTACTAATACATACTTGTACCGATGGAGCTAACTAGAAGTAATTAGCAGAAGCACCTACGCAAGGATTTAGAATGGGAGAATAGACTTAATCATTTAAGAGCTAGGTGGCATTGTACTAGAGGCAATGCATGCATGGTGGCCACGTTAGCCAGCTCTCTGTACGCTTCTCCAACCTTCACCGAATAGTTAAGCGGCTAGTCGGCAAAGCGGTCAGATATTTGTAGTCACTATACTCCTTGGCAATCTATAAATAGGCCATCAGCTGGTTCAGTCGCACGTTTGAAACGTAGAGCCATAGATTGAGAGTTACAAGCTAGAATCGGAGCGTCGACCATGTGTACATATTTTGGAGGATGTCCTCGCTGTGAGACTTCTGGAGTTTCATCTTTGGAAGTGGTTTCTCTCTAGCTGCGGTACTTGGCGCATGAACTCAGTAGCAGGGTCTTATTCTTGAAGATTAATTATATTGATTCATGGATTCTGATCTTTAACCGAGGCAAGCATGCGACCATCCTTCTCCTTGGTTCATTTTAATCTCTCATACCGTACCTTATATATGAGCTAGGAGTCTAGCTATTTGATTCATGTGATCCCTTTTAGCCTCTGATTCATATGTATGCACATCATTTCTGATGCAAGCATGCGTTCATCTCTCTCCTTTGTTTATTTTGCTCCCTCTCTGATATTGTACTAGCTATTTAATTCCTATATATAGCTAGTAGCCTAGTACTTGTTGATTCATGCACCATCTCCTGATATTATTTTGATTCTGCCACACTATGCGGTGCATGTATGACTACTCCATATCCTTGGTAGCAATGCCTCCGTTATCTTGATCATTGCTTCTAATCCTTATGAATTATTCCTGGTTGATTAAGCTCCATAGTACTCTTCGACTTCTAGTGATATGAGTCATGCATGTCACTTTGAACCTGTACCTCATTTACTATTTTGGTTCTGTCTATGAGGAACCTTTGGTGCTGCCCAGGTCGATGGTAGCATGTACATGAGACTAAGCTTAGTATTGTGTGGAGCATCTGGTTATATTTTCTCTTGGTGATTTTACCTGTTGATTTCCGCTGTCAATCCTTGTTTGTGAAACTCTGGTATCACGACGGCAATCGTATTGTACCGGTCACAGTTTAGGTATGGGACTGTCTGTGTTCTCCGCTAGGGACGGCCCTGTTCGGGAACGTGTCGATGATGGATCCGTAGGAGCGATCGACATCAGTAGGTTCTGGTGTTTCGGGTCTTAGCGGGTAAAAGAGCACTGCTCGGCTAATGCTCGTGTGGAGTTAGTTGAGACTGTTGATGTCGGAGTACCCCTCTGCAGAGTGTAAAAGCGTGGATATTCACCCCTGTGACTCCCGGGTAGGGAATGCTTGCTGTCATGTGTGATGCCGGATACTTTTCACCATTTCCTTCCATTCCACTTTGAACTCATTGTATTCTGCAGCTACTTTATCTTTGATTCTTATAATCCTTTTATTTTGATCCAGTGCCACATTAACCTGGTACCTTTGCATGTATGCTTGCTGAGTATGCCATCATACTCACCCTTGCCATTTCTATTCTTTTGCAGATTTGAGCATGTTTAGAAGTGATGGCAACGAGTAGGAGTAGTACCACGGGATGGGATAGAAATAAAAAGGAAGCTAGTTTGTAGCATAATTATTGTATTGGCAAAGATAATGAATAAAGTGTTTTCACCTGTTTTAGCTTTATAAATTTGTATTTTTTCTGCCTTACATGTTTATAATTGCAAGATTATAAATATGTGGCGGTTGTCGCGACTAGGCCCGGTTTCGGGGCGTGACAGCTTTAGTGGTATCAGAGCTTAGGTTAAACAAAACTAAAATTTTGCTACCAATATGGGTTCAATTAAGGGGTTAGTTTTGATGCGTAAGTTAGAAACGATCTATCTTGACATTTTTATTCAGCCTTATTCTTTTGATTGCAGTATTTTAGCATCTAGTTCCATGATTTTATGCCATGCTTGAATTATACACTTGTCTTGTAAATATATCTGCAGCTATTTAGATTTTGTTCTGTAACTTGTTGCAAATACACTTGTTCACCACTGCTAGTAAAAAAAAAATTAGACATAGACCTTAGCAGCATTATTATTTGCTTGCATGGTAATTTTTTGTACTAATGATTGAGCAAGCAATTTTTTGCATGTTTATTAAAATAAAATAATTAAGTTTTTGTTGAATTTCGGGGACGAAATTCTAACAAGGTGGGGAGGATGTGATAACCCTGATTTTCAATCTATTAATTTAATTTGAGTTGTAAAATAATTGGCTTCTATTTAGTTTAATTATGTCAAGTATTGAAATTAAATGTTTATCTTGACATGCAATTAAAAATTAGAGAAGTTAAGTAGAAGTTGCAAGATAACCTGATTTGATTTGTTTGTGCATATAAAATAGTAGTGCTACTAATACATACTTGTACCGATGGAGCTAACTAGAAGTAATTAGCAGAAGCACCTACGCAAGGATTTAGAATGGGAGAATAGACTTAATCATTTAAGAGCTAGGTGGCATTGTACTAGAGGCAATGCATGCATGGTGGCCACGTTAGCCAGCTCTCTGTACGCTTCTCCAACCTTCACCGAATAGTTAAGCGGCTAGTCGGCAAAGCGGTCAGATATTTGTAGTCACTATACTCCTTGGCAATCTATAAATAGGTCATCAGCTGGTTCAGTCGCACGTTTGAAACGTAGAGCCATAGATTGAGAGTTACAAGCTAGAATCGGAGCGTCGACCATGTGTACATATTTTGGAGGATGTCCTCGCTGTGAGACTTCTGGAGTTTCATCTTTGGAAGTGGTTTCTCTCTAGCTGCGGTACTTGGCGCATGAACTCAGTAGCAGGGTCTTATTCTTGAAGATTAATTATATTGATTCATGGATTCTGATCTTTAACCGAGGCAAGCATGCGACCATCCTTCTCCTTGGTTCATTTTAATCTCTCATACCGTACCTTATATATGAGCTAGGAGTCTAGCTATTTGATTCATGTGATCCCTTTTAGCCTCTGATTCATATGTATGCACATCATTTCTGATGCAAGCATGCGTTCATCTCTCTCCTTTGTTTATTTTGCTCCCTCTCTGATATTGTACTAGCTATTTAATTCCTATATAGCTAGTAGCCTAGTACTTGTTGATTCATGCACCATCTCCTGATATTATTTTGATTCTGCCACACTATGCGGTGCATGTATGACTACTCCATATCCTTGGTAGCAATGCCTCCGTTATCTTGATCATTGCTTCTAATCCTTATGAATTATTCCTGGTTGATTAAGCTCCATAGTACTCTTCGACTTCTAGTGATATGAGTCATGCATGTCACTTTGAACCTGTACCTCATTTACTATTTTGGTTCTGTCTATGAGGAACCTTTGGTGCTGCCCAGGTCGATGGTAGCATGTACATGAGACTAAGCTTAGTATTGTGTGGAGCATCTGGTTATATTTTCTCTTGGTGATTTTACCTGTTGATTTCCGCTGTCAATCCTTGTTTGCGAAACTCTGGTATCACGACGGCAATCGTATTGTACCGGTCACAGTTCAGGTATGGGACTGTCTGTGTTCTCCGCTAGGGACGGCCCTGTTCGGGAACGTGTCGATGATGGATCCGTATGAGCGATCGACATCAGTAGGTTCTGGTGTTTCGGGTCTTAGCGGGTAAAAGAGCACTGCTCGGCTAACGCTCGTGTGGAGTTAGTTGAGACTGTTGATGTCGGAGTACCCCTCTGCAGAGTGTAAAAGCGTGGATATTCACCCCTGTGACTCCCGGGTAGGAAATGCTTGCTGTCATGTGTGATGCCGGATACTTTTCACCATTTCCTTCCATTCCACTTTGAACTCATTGTATTCTGCAGCTACTTTATCTTTGATTCTTATAATCCTTTTATTTTGATCCAGTGCCACATTAACCTGGTACCTTTGCATGTATGCTTGCTGAGTATGCCATCATACTCACCCTTGCCATTTCTATTCTTTTGCAGATTTGAGCATGTTTAGAAGTGATGGCAACGAGTAGGAGTAGTACTACGGGATGGGATAGAAATAAAAAGGAAGCTAGTTTGTAGCATAATTATTGTATTGGCAAAGATAATGAATAAAGTGTTTTCACCTGTTTTAGCTTTATAAATTTGTATTTTTTCTGCCTTACATGTTTATAATTGCAAGATTATAAATATGTGGCGGTTGTCGCGACTAGGCCCGCTTTCGGGGCGTGACATGAACCATGCCCTTAGATTTTGAACTATTACAAGCATGCAAGTAACAGTAATGTCAAATAGGCCATCACGTCCTGATGCAAACTGCTCATCTATGCTATTTATTCTATTGTAACTACTTCTATTTACAACTACGTGCAATCCATTCTCCTTTTTTGGGTTTACAACTGCAAATCTCATGGTTTACCATGTACATAAAACTGTTGCTTCCCCTGGGTGTGGGATCATAGCGATTGATTAATCAAACTAGAGGTAGGGGTGCGCCTTGGCGCGCGATTCTGTTGATTTTAAGGTAATTTGGCAATCATAAGTGATCAAAAATATTTACCAAATGTTTGGCCGTAGCGTCAAGATTCAAATTTGATTGGCGATTTGAATTTAGATTATAATTAAGCGGCGGTGAACATTGCGAATGAAAGATAATTGAAGTTACATGAGACATTCTCGATCTTTATCTGAGACGCACAGGCTGAAGCAGAGCACGCATGCACACGGAAGAGTCCGAAGCATCTTCAGTTCTTATGGGTTCTGGCACACTAACCATTCCTTCCCCCTTCTCTCTCATCTCCAAGGAAGCTACAGCCACCGTTTTTTTAAACAGAAGGCCAAAGCCCTGCGTTAAATTAATAACGCCACAAACGGCTAAGATACAAAGTACTGAAAAAACAGCTAACAAGCAACCGAAACAACAAGCCTAAAAAATCTAGAAAAGAAACACCGCTTGCGAATCGAGGCTCTTGTCCAACAACAGGCGCCGCCTGGAGACAAAGCAGAGAAAACGAGCACGCCACCGGAGGAAGCACGTCATCGTCGTTCCTAGCAGGGCAGACCCTATCGCATTGCCAATGGCTCCACCTCCGAAGAAGGCCCCTGCCTTCCCACCCTGGTTCGAAGGGCGCCGAACCCGTCAGGAGGTGGAGGAGCTCTCCCTGAGCACACATGACCATAACAAATAGGTTGCCAAGAGGAAATCAGAGAGCACTACTGCCTCGCCAAGCCGCAACTCACGACCCCGCTGCCGCCGACCACACGACACACATGAAGAACACCAACTGCCAGAAGGGGTCGCCATTGAAGGAGCAATGGAGCGTCCAACGCCGAGCTCGCTCACCGCCCACGATGTACCAAGGCGACGCCTCCAAGGAGGAAGACGACGCCAGTGCGCCGCCGCCGCCCAGTCCAAAGACTTGGGTTTTCACCTGGACAGGTAGGATGGGGAGGGTGGGAATTAACCTCGATGTCGCCTTCAAGAAGGAGGTCGGCGCTCGCAGCGTCGTCGACATCGTGGCCGCTACCGACGACCAAGGGTTTCCCCCGGTCAATTCCCCCACCTCCGGCCATCACCACCAACCACCGGAAGAGGCAAGAACTGCCGAGATCCGTGGCCGGGGAGGTGAGACGAGGAGCTCGAGTGGGAGCAGCACCTTCAGAACTTGCGCCAGAACACTGTCGGGGCAGCCTCCGCGCCGCCACCACCGTCTGTCGCCACCTCGCTGCCCACGCAGCCAAGAGGACGCCTTGCAGCACCAACGGACGCCGCCCGCCGCCGGCACGACGCCGTCCTCTCCGTGTCCAGGGCCGCCGCCCCGGCGATCCAGATCCCGACCAGGGCCGCCACAGGCAGCGCCCCAGCCACCTCCCACCACCACCCAGCGCCGGCGAGGCCGAGCTGGAGAGGGGCACGGCAGGCGGAGAGCCGTCGAGCAGCACCAGCGAGGATCAGCCACCCCCAAGGCCGCCTGCCTCCATACCGCCTCGCAGGGGGCTCCGCGCGCAGATCCCCGCCGCCCCCATCACCAGCGCTGCAGGACTTCGCCGGCAGCCACCTCAGGGGACAGCGAGGGAGGGGAGAGCAGAGTGGGGAGGCGGCGGCGGCGGGGGTTAGGGTTTCGCCCCTCCCGTCGCCCTGGAGGAGACGACGCGAGGGGAAAAGTCGTCCATCACCTTGATCTTTTAAGTGTACCCAGCTACAGCCACCGTTCTCCTCAAATTCCGGCCGTCGGAGTATCAATCGACGCAGGCGAGCACACTACAATACTCCTCATGGTCTGCACAGCCGATTTGCCACAACCGCCAGCTCCTCCTGCCCTTGCTCGTGCCGTATGCGCACAGCCTAGCCGTGAGACATAGCTCGCCTTGGAGCTGTTACTTGCAGAAAGCTTTCACGGATCAGCGGTGCCACGAAGCGCTAGAAGCTGAGGTCCATCCCGCCACCGCCGCTCGGACGAAGCGGGACGCACACCCGCCGATGGCAGTAAAGCTATGGAACCGGAGCTAGATGCGCCACTACGCTACCCTTGGGGACGGTGGCTGGGACCCTCTGTCCGTTCTGTGGCTGCTCAGCAAAGGCGACCACAAAATCAGAGTCCTGGACCTCCTCACCATAGCCGCAGCCTGCAGATCCACCCGCTGTGTGGAGTTAGGAAGATAAAACAGAACCACATGGTGTTGCCTTTGTTTCTGTCCATGCCGCCTCTTCTTTTTTTGGCATAGCCGAAAGGTCTTTTTTTACTTGTACTCATCTCATTGTTTAATTTTGCATACTGAAACTTGCGCTTAGCTCTCTTCTCTTTTCTCTGTGTGATGTTCAGAGATGGTATGAATTGAGGAGGTTTTAGGTGTGATAAAATGGTCAAAAAAATCATATATGCGTAATTTTTCATATTATTTAGGTTTTTACAATTTTAAAATATTTTGGAATTTTTTTATAATTTTTTTGGATTGTCCAAAATTTTATCCCCAACGCACCGATTACAAATTCGCTAGGGATAACATGTTATCCCGGCGCACATGCCAAATGTGCCAGCGGTATTGTTTTTTATTCCCGACGAACTGTAGCGTTCGCCAGCGGTAAGCATTACCGCCGGCATGTAGGTCGCCGGCGAACCAAAATGCGTCAGGGATAAGCAATTTTGGTGCGCCAGTGACGAGGGTTAACTCAACAAATATCCAAGATGAAGGACTTAGGATCGGGGGAATAGGGCGTCGGATGAACTCGAACGTAAAGATCAGTCAAACAAGGCGTGTATCGAGAATAAACGTGGTGGTCGACTTGGCTTAGTCTCAATCTGTCTCTGACCGGCCTCTCCTGGCCCCTATATATAGCTGGCCACGTCTCAAGGAACCGGTCGGGTTCGATACATATCACAATATCGATATACGACATGGACTCGTACTTCGACTATGATTACACTTGGGCCTAGCTTAACGGGCCTCAGGGGTACTCAAGTAACGGGATCTATTATCTATACCCTTGTCAGTAGCCCCCGAGATTCTACCAGAATTGTAGATTCGGGTTGAATCTCAAATCTTCATATCTTTGACTTGATCAATCTTTTGACTTCTTCTTCTCCCTGTACTCAAAATAATCAACTTTCATTATATTATCTCGCAAGGGGTTTTGGTGAACAAGCCTGACAGCTCTGACGGATCAAGAGACCAGTTAACTGCCAGAGCATATACTTGTCACCTACTTCAAACTCAATCCCCTTGGACTTGAGTCTGGGACCTATTCTAACCCGTTCATTTGCCGCATTTAGGACTTACAAAGAAAGAGTTCCAGTAGTTCTCAGGGTACCCAGTGCGTCCATTAGGATTTTCTTCGCGTCGTAGACACGGATAATTACTAGCAGAGCGCATCCAGGTGCGTATACTAGGCCACACAGGACGGATCCTAGGGTCTTACCTTCACGATCTGTTTCAATCATGGCATTCAAGTTTTGTCGCGATGACGCAACTCGAGAATCATATTTTGCAGTCGTTTTAGCCTTGCTTGACTGTTTCAATTCTAAAAATCTTCAGGTTGTTCAACCTTGACTAATATGAATTCCCTCCTGATGGTAGTAATTTCACTATACAAGTTTTCTTTCGCCTTCTTTACTTTTCTTGGAATCTAAAATTTTGTCGGGTGCGCGACCAGCGCTCCCGATGGGAGTAGCCCCGAGGCTATAGTCGAAAAAATGTTTCAAATATAGGCTCAAGTAGATTTTTCTTCTTTCATCCTTCGCGTAGCTACATGTTTTTTCTTAATAATATCGTCGAGTGCGCGATCAGCGCTCCCGATGGTAGTAGTCCCCGAGGCTATAGTCGAATATTTTTGGGTATAGACTCAAAGACGAGTTTTCTTCATTGGTGCCTTGTATCTTGCGTTGAATTTTTGTTGGGTACCTTGATCAGCACTAATGTCTAGAGTAATATTCAAGGCTTGCTGCTGAATTTTCTATGAGTAGCCATGATCGTCAAGTTGTAACCTGATGTCTTATTTTTCAGCCACTTAACGCTTGTGACGTCATTAATAGAATCACTCTGTGCGTGATTTGACTGGGCACTGATCGTTGCTCGTGGGCAGCGCATTAATTTATAGGGGGAGACTAGGGTTTTTACTGTTTACCAGTTCCTTGTTCTTTCGCTGCCACCATTGCTGCATCTCCCTCAAGCTCCCGAGCTTCCTTGTAGCCCCCAAGCGCACCTTCTCCGAATGCCCAAGAAGAAAGTTGCACATAGAGAAAGGAAGCCAGAGAAGGAAAACAGTACCATGGCCACCAAGTGGGTTCCATCTGAGTTCAAGAATCCGATCTGGTTAAGTCCAAGAAGGAGGGATTACTTGCTACTGATGATTTGATCATCTTTCCTGGTACCGAGCGCATCCCCAAGCCCCCGAGCGGCCATCGGGTGATGCTTCTCGCTTTTCTCCTCCGCCGTCTTTCTCTCCCTGTCCATGAATTCATTCGTGGGTTGCTTTTTGTGTATGGCGTGCAGTGATACGTCTCAAACGTATCTATAATTTTTGATGCTCCATGCTTGTTTTTACACCATTTGCTTAGTGTTTCGTTACACTTCGTGGCACTTTTATGCATTTTCCGGAACTAACCTATTAACAAGTCGCCACAGTGCCAGTTCCCTGTTTTCTGCTATTCTTGTGTTTCAGAAAAGTTACACAGGAAATATTCTCGGAATTGGACGAAACAAAAGCCGAACGTCCAGAAATTCACCGAAGCTTCCAGAGAACCGAAGAGGAGACAGAGTGGGGCCACGAGGGCCCCACACAACAGGGCGGCGCGGCCTGGCCCCTGGCCGCGCCCCCTATGTGTGAAGTCACCTCGGCCTACTCCTGACGATGCCCCTTCGCCTATAAAGACCCCCCAACGGGAAAAACCTAAGTACCCGATCACTTTTCCAGAACACATCGTGATCCGCCGCTGCCGTCGACCCAAAGATCGAGAGGGTCCAGAAGCTCTTCCCGGCACCCTGCCGGAGAGGGGAATCGCCACCGGAGGTCTTCTTCATCGCCATGCTTCCCTCCGGCACGATGAGTGAGTAGTCTACCTTGGACTATGGGTCCATAGCAGTAGCTAGATGGTTGTCTTCTCCACCATGTGCTTCATGTTTAGATCTCGTGAGCTGCCTTACATGATCGAGATCACCGTTATGTAATTCTACATGTTGTGTTTGTTGGGATCCGATGAATATTGGTGTTATGATTGAGTTGATGTATTGAATATTATCTTATGTTATCTCTATGTTGTTTATGATCTTGCATGCTCTCCGTTATTAGTAGCTATCTTGGCCGAGTAGTTGCTAGTGACTCCAAGAGGGGGTATTTATGCTCGATAGTGGGTTCATGCCTCTATTTAATCTGGGGGAGTGACAGAAACCTCTAAGGTTGTAGATGTGCTATTGCTACTAGGGGGAAAACAACATTCATATGCTCGAGGGCATATGCTTTGTTTACATTACACACTTTGCTTAATGCAATTATCTGTTGTTCGCAACTTAATACTTGTGGAGTTCTCGGATTGATTCGCTACAAGTGGATTATTAGTCATAGATGCAGTTGGATGGCGGTCTATGTATCTTATTGTAATGCCCAGAGTAAATCTCATAGTGATCCTCTCATCATATACACGTTGTCTTTATTCTATCAATTGCCCAACTGTAATTTGTTTACCCAGCATGTGTTATTTTATCTTATGGAGAGACACCACTAGTGAACTGTGGACCCCAGTCCTATTTCCTTTATATTGCTATCACCTATTTAGTTTACTCATACTGTTTACTTTACTCGCATATTACTATTGCTTTCCACTCGATACGCTCATACCCTTTGTTTCAAGCAAACCGGTGAGATTGACAACCTTATCGTAAGTTGGGAACAAAGTATTTGGCTGTGTTATGTGCAGGTTCCATGTTGCTACTGGTTGAAGACGTGCTAACAAGTTATCGGTAACGGCGCCCTTGTTAGAGCATCACACAGCTAGTGGGCATCACCTTCAGTCGTATTTCATCCTCCTACTGGATTGATAACCTTGGTTTCTTACTGAGGGAAAAACTTGCTGCTATATTCATCACACCTTGCTCTTGGGGTTTCCAACTGGCCGGTCATTTACTTCATTAATTACACGCCAACAAGTTCTCTGGCACTATTCATCACCGCGCCATCAACAAGTTTTTCTGGCGCCGTTGCCGGGGAGGAAGAAGACTTCTGCAAGGGGAGTTTTCGCACGCACATCCTTTACTTTGTTTTAAGTTTTGCTTTACTTTATTTTTACTTGCATCGTTTTATACCAAAAACCCAAAAAATTAGAATCCTTTGTAGTTGTTTTTACTTGTCTGCTTTTAGTTTGCTAGAATGGCTACTCCTGAAAACACTAAGTTGTGTGATTTTACTAGCACTAATAATAGTGATTTTATCTGCACTCCTATTGCGCCACCTGCTCCTGCTGCAAATTTTTATGAGATTAAGCCTGCTTTATTGAACCTTGTTATGAAAGAGCAATTTTCTGGTGCTAGTACTGATGATGCTGCAGCTCATCTCAACAATTTTGTTGAGCTATGTGAGATGCAAAAATATAAGGATGTTGAGAGTGATATTATTAAGCTTAAGTTGTTTCCTTTTTCTTTGAGAGGAAAAGCTAAGGAGTGGTTGCTGTCTTTGCCTAAAAATAGTATTGATTCATGGGCTAAGTGTAAGGATGCTTTTATTGGTAGATACTATCCTCCTGCTAAGATTATAGCTTTGCGTAGCAATATTATGAAGTTATTCAGTTTGATAATGAACATGTTGCTCAAGCTTGGGAAAGAATGAAAGCTATGATAAAGAATTGTCCCACTCATGGACCGACTACTTGGATGATTGTCAAAACTTTTTATGCAGGACTGAATTTTTCTTCAAGGAACCTACTTGATTCAGCTGCTGGAGGAACTTTTATGTCCCTTACCTTGGGCGCCGCAACAAAGCTTCTTGACAACATGATGGTAAATTATTCCGAATGGCACACCGAGAGGGCTCCACAAGGTAAGAAGGTAAATTCTGTTGAGAAAACCTCTTCCTTGAGTGATAAGATTGATGCTATAATGCTTATGCTTTCGAATGATAGGACTCATGTTGATCCTAATAATGTTCCTTTGGCCTCTTTGGTTGCTCAAGAAGAGCATGTTGATGTAAACTTCATTAGAAATAATAATTTTAACAACAATGCTTATAGGAACAATTTTGCTAGTAACAATTATAGGCCGTATCCTTCTACCAATGGTAATGGTTATGGTAACTCTTATGGTAATTCCTCCAACAACACTAGGGCCACGCCCTCCGAGCTTGAGGTAATGCTCAAGGACTTCATCGGTAAGCAAAATGCTTTTAACAAGTCTGTTGAGGAAAAGTTAGGCAAAATTGATATTCTTGCTTCTAAAGTTGATAGCCTTGCTCATGATGTTGAACTTCTGAAATTAAAAGTGTTGCCTAATGATATGAAATAGAACAATGTTTTTGCTACTGCTAATGCTATCCAAGTTAGAATTGATAAAAATGTTAGATTGTTAGCAGAATTGCATGCTAGATGGGAAAGAGAGGATGAGATTGCTAGGGATATGAAAGTTTGTACTATTACTACCTCTAATGATGTTGTTCCTAATACTAGCAATCCTCTTACTTTGATTGGTGTAGAGAAAACTCCCACTCCTTGTGTTAAAAAGCCTAAAACTGCTAAAACTTTTTCTCAAAAGAGTGCTGAAATTTTTCGGAGTGTAGGAGATGATAGCTCTGTTTCCTTTAATGATTTTGATGTTGATGGCTGCAATATATCTGAAGTTATTTTGTTCTTGCAAAAGCTTGCTTTGACTCCCAATGCTAGTTCTTTAAATGTTGCTTTTACTAAGCATATTACCAATGCTCTTATAAAAATTAGGGATGAAAAGTTGAAGCAAAAAGCTTATGTTCCCAAGAAGTTAGAAGATGGTTGGGAACCCATCATTGATATACATGTTAATGGTTTTGATTGCCATGCTTTATGTGATCTAGGTGCTAGTATTTCTATCATGCCTAGAAAGATTTATGATATGCTTGATTTACCGCCGCTTGAAAAGTGTTATTATGATGTTCCTATTGCTGATGTTGCTAAGAAGAAACCTTTGGGAAGAATTAATGATGTTCTTATTGTGGTTAACAATAACCTTGTTCCCGTTGATTTTTCTTGTCATGGATGTTGAATGCAATGCTTCATGTCCTATTATTTTGGGAAGACCCTTTCTTCGAACTGTAGGTGCCATCATTGATATGAGGGAAGGCACCATCAAATATCAATTCCCACCCAAGAAAGGTATGGAACACTTCCCTAGAAGGAGAAAGAAATTAGTGTTTGACTCTATTCTTAGAGAAAATTATGAGCTTGATGCTTCATCACTTGATATTACTTGATTCACATCTTCTGCGCCTAGCTCAAAGGCGTTAAAGAAAAGCACTCTTGGGAAATAACCCAATATTTTTACATTCAGTTCTTTTTCTTTTATTTGAGTCTTGGAAGTTATTACTACTGTAATGACCTCTCCTTATCATTTTTATTTTGTTTTTGTGCCAAGAGAAGCCTCTAATTTGAGCGAGGTAAGATTTGGGGATGTTGCTGTCCTGAAACAGTTTTTGGTGCTACACCGTAAAAATTCGTGAAAATTCTCTGTATATCTTTTGGACCTGCTATTTCTTGTGCATATGCCCCAGGTTATATCCAAACTTTCATTAGTTAAACACTTTTTGATTTGAGCAACAGAAAACTCTCTAAAAATTCGACCTTTGCCAGCTGTTCTGTTTTGATAGATTTCTGCCAATATTTGTGTTTGCCGCTTTATCGCTTTCTTTTTGAGTTCTTTTGATCACAGAACTTTTGGGTAAGTTGCTACAGTAGTATATACTTTATATGTGGTGGTTTTTAGGTTGAAACCTGAAGTAAAAAGGGTTGATTCTATGTTATGCTTACACTAATGTTGCTAATAGATTTGTGTTTTGTTTTGTATGAAGGAAGTTTTCAAGTGTATGGATCGGAGAATGATAAGATGAGTTGAAGAATGGACAAAAGCTCAAGCTTGGGGATGCCCATGCATCACCCAAAGAAATATCCAAGAAGTACAAGCATCAAAGCTTGGGGATGACCCCGAGGCACCCCTTCTTCATCGGCAAAAATCAGGTCACCTTTCAATATGCTATATTTTTATTGCTTCATGCATTATGCGTTTTTCTTGGAGCGTCAGTTGTTTTTAGTTTTCAGTATTAGTTTAGTTTATTTTGCTGCAATAAATGGTTGTACCCCAACAAATTTCTTTTGGAGAAGTTGCCTTGCTTTTCATTTGCCAAGAACACTCCGTTTTCACTCTATTCGTTTCAACGAGTGTTCTCTTTTTATAGAACTGCGTTTAGCTTTCGATTTTCGCCTTGATTTGTGTTCAGATCTTGTTATATCTTTATATAAAGGTGTATTTTTTTCTATGGTCTATATTGGTTTTCATCAAAAGAGGTGTTTATAAAAAGTTTTAATGGTGTTGGAAAAGAGAAAAAGCTTTATGCAAAAAAGTGGTACAAGAAGGAGCTTGTGTAGACTGCGGTCTAGGCTTTTGCATGTCGTGCTTGATGTCTTTTTGATAGTATGCTTAGTGGTTTTGCTGTAGCATGACTTGTCTCAATTGACTGAGATTGCTTAATGAGCCTTTGAAAAAATCATGCGTTGTTTTAATTGTTTGGAAGCATTATTTTGGTTTTCTCCTTGATGCTTTATTTGGGTTGACTTGGCGCATGCTCACACATGTTAGACTCATATAAAGTCACCATAATCCTCTATGATCATTTAGTTTTTGACTTTTGATGCCATCTTATGCTTCTTTTAATGTTCCTTTGTCGGTTTGCATGATTATGGCCGTTATTGCTCTCTTAGTTGGTCGCTCCCAGTCTTTTGCTAGCCTTCATTTTGTACTGAGTATGAGCTCTACTCGTGCATCCAACTCCTAAAAACCAAGTTTTGCCAACGTGTCCACCATACATACCCATTAGCAATTTTCTATTCCAAAGTACATTTGACTTGCTTTTATCTACTCTTCAAATTAAACTCTTACCAGTGTTATGCGAAAGTTGGTCAGTAAAGCTCTCACGAACCGGATGGCACATTTTATTTTTCTCGTTCTTAATTTTTTTGACATTGTGGTCTCTTATGTTGAGTTATTATGCTTGCAAGTTGTAAGTTGGGAATTAGCCTAGCCATGCCGTCATGGGGCAAGCTTTCAACATTGCACTTCTTATTTGAGTTGATATCGTGATCTTTTGTTTATGGATACTCGCGGTGTGAAACAAATTGGGAATCTTGCAGGATCATGGAGTTTGTATATGTGTTAGAGAAATGCCTGGGCCGCCAATCTAAGCCATGCATAATTCATGGTGGAAATTTGCAGCATGCCCATAGTGGACATTCGACGACGCATCTCAAAATAAAAAGCTATACAAATGGTAAATAAAAGAGATGTCGAGGTGTTCATTGTCTGCTTGTCCTGTCATTTTGATGTGGGCTTGTTCCATGTCATCGGGCACGGAGGTACCCCATTGGTGGTTCTCGATGATACGTGTATACTTACAATGACAAGAGCTTGCTTGGGACTCTAAGTAAAGTAGCATGAGGTTTGGGTACTCGTATTCACGGGATACGAGGTTTTCAACTTATGATTTGTCAAGCATATGCAGCATAAGTGTTCTCGCATTAACTTTAATCATTCAAGATGCTTATGATGGGGGCAATGAGAGCTCAAAGCCGGTAAGTACCATAATTTTTGAAGGTTTATAAAACTTGCAATCACTGCTTCCCTCCGCGAAGGGCCTTTCTTTTACTTTTATGTTGAGTCTCCACCTTCTACCTTTATGCACCATTAAGAGAGCATAGTTGTCATTCTGAGTATAATGTGCATTGTCCTAAAGTTTTCATTGATTGATTAATGATCATGGTTTCACTTGTTCTTAAATTATTTGTATCTAGTCGCCCTCTTCAACTTGAAGGTGTTCTATGCATTTATGTTTTGCTCTCCATGAAGAACAAGCTGAAAACCATTTGTATGTTTTTCCTTATGATTTGAACACACGTTTGACTTTCATTGTTTCATTTTCATGATCTTTTGTTTGTGTTCATTTTCATGTTATAACATGGTTGCTAAGTTCCTTCTATCAAGATTATGTCTTTCATGCCCATGTTTTAAGTTCTTTTGATCTCAGCGCACAACGCTTACATACATGATCAAGATTGTGTAGGTGCATGTCACCTCAAAAATTATTTCTTTTGTTATCACTTACCTACTCGAGGACGAGCAGGAGTTAAGCTTGGGGATGCTGATACGTCTCAAACGTATCTATAATTTTTGATGCTCCATGCTTGTTTTTACACCATTTGCTTAGTGCTTCGTTACACTTCGTGGCACTTTTATGCATTTTCCGGAACTAACCTATTAACAAGTCGCCACAGTGCCAGTTCCCTGTTTTCTGCTGTTCTTGTGTTTCAGAAAAGTTACACAGGAAATATTCTCGGAATTGGATGAAACAAAAGCTGAACGTCCAGAAATTCACCAAAGCTTCCAGAGAACTGAAGAGGAGACGGAGTGGGGCCACGAGGGCCCCACACAACAGGGCGGCGCGGCCTGGCCCCTGGCCACGCCCCTTATGTGTGAGGTCGCCTCGGCCCACTCCTGACGATGCCCCTTCGCCTATAAAGACCCCCGACGGGAAAAACCTAAGTACTCAATCACTTTTCCAGAACACATCGCGATCCGCCGCCGCCATCGACCCGAAGATCGGGAGGGTCCAGAAGCTCTTCCCGGCACCCTGCCGGAGAGGGGAATCACCACCGGAGGTCTTCTTCATCGCCATGCTTGCCTCCGGCGCGATGAGTGAGTAGTCTACCTTGGACTATGGGTCCATAGCAGTAGCTAGATGGTTGTCTTCTCCACCATGTGCTTCATGTTTAGATGTCGTGAGCTGCCTTACATGATCGAGATCACCGTTATGTAATTCTACATGTTGTGTTTGTTGGGATACGATGAATATTGGTGTTATGATTGAGTTGATGTACTGAATATTATCTTATGTTATCTCTATGTTGTTTATGATTTTGCATGCTCTCCGTTAGTAGTAGCTCTCTTGGCTGAGTAGTTGCTAGTGACTCCAAGAGGGGGTATTTATGCTTGATAGGGTTCATGCCTCTATTTAATCTGGGGGAGTGACAGAAACCTGTAAGGTTGTAGATGTGCTGTTGCTACTAGGGGGAAAACAACATTCATATGCTCGAGGGCATATGCTTTGTTTTCACACTTTGCTTAATGCAATTATCTATTGTTCACAACTTAATACTTGTGGAGTTCTCGGATTAATTCGCCACAAGTGGATTATTAGTCATAGATGCAGTTGGATGGCGGTCTATGTATCTTGTTGTAATGCCCAGAGTAAATCTCATAGTGATCCTCTCATCATATGCACGTTGTCTTTATTCTATCAATTGCCCAACTGTAATTTGTTTACCCAGCATGTGTTATTCTATCTTATGGAGAGACACCACTAGTGAACTGTGGACCCCGGTCCTATTTCCTTTATATTGCTATCACCTGTTTACTTTACTCGCATATTACTATTGCTTTCCACTCGATACGCTCATACCCTTTGTTTCAAGCAAACCGGTGAGATTGACAACCTCATCGTAAGGTGGGAACAAAGTATTTGGCTGTGTTGTGTGCAGGTTCTACGTTGCTACTGGTTGAAGACACGCTAACAAGTTATCGTTAACGGCGCCCTTGTTAGAGCATCACGCAGCTAGTGAGCATCACCTTCAGTCGTATTTCGTCCTCCTACTGGATTGATAACCTTGGTTTCTTACCGAGGGAAAAACTTGCTGCTATATTCATCACACCTTGCTCTTGGGGTTTCCAACTGGCCGGTCATTTACTTCATTAATTACACGCCAACAAGTTCTCTTGCACTATTCATCACCACGTCATCATGCAGCTTCACCAACTCACGCCTAATTCAATCTTGCGCATTGCATGTTTCATTACTCTCTGCGAATCCTTCCTTGGGATCGACCCTCACTGGATCCTTTGGAAGTTTATTTTCCGCCTCCGCCCCAGCGTTTCCTTAGGCAAAAACCCTGAGCTGGGTGGAGCCGTAGTTTCTGTGCGTGCGGAGTCGCACTATCTTGAATTCAATATGGCGGTTTCAGTCCAAGGTTGGAGGAAAAAGTGGTTCTAAATTCAGGACCAAAAGGCCGCTTCTTCTGACCAATTTGGCATTGCCCCTTTTGATGCTAAGGCAAAACTGACGAAGCTAACATCCTGGGATTCTCCCCCGACAGAAGCTAAAGTTAACAACATTCAGCCACTGTTGGCTTGTATTCAAGCTTTGAAGAGTGTCACTGGAGGCGGACTGACAGGGACGCAACTTATGGCGTTCTTCCTGCAGAGGCGCATCCAGCCTCTCCAAGCTCGGATCTCTAAACTGTGGTCATACACTGGCTCGGACGACCCTTCTCGAGTATCCAACCAGGACCCAGAGAAGAAGGATGTCGACAAGTTAGTGAGGTCTTTGACTACTCTCACCAAGGAGAAAGAAATCCCAACTCTGACAGCGAACTTCTTCGACTCTGGCCACCCCTTCCCAAAGGTATGTGTTTTGATAACTCGAAATTTTTGACTTTTGTTCTCTTTGTTCTCTTTTGACTTGTATGTCACGTCTTGCTTCTTTTCTTTCTTTCTTAGGAGCACCAATTCTTGGTTTCTCACCCTCCTCTCCCCGAGGAGGGACAACTTGAGGCTGGTCCTGCTCCTAGTAACTCTGAAGCCCCCGAGGCTGATGAGTGCCGGGGAGGAGATGATGCCATAGATTCTCAAGAAGGTAGTGTCTCTACTACATCGCCTCCTCCTGCCATCTCTGAGGATAAAGGTTTGGAGAAGAAAAGGAAACATCCTGACGATCTTGTTTCCTCATGCACCTCCAATTCGAAGGATGCATCAGGAGAGCCTGCTGCTGTCGACGCTTCTGGCTTTGAGATGTTTAATGCCCTGGACTCATAAGTTTCGCCATTTTCTTGTGCTTGTTTTTATTTGTTCTTGACTTCTATTTTCCTTCCTGATAATACTCAATTTTTTTCCTTAGTGATGACGATGTTCCGAAGAAAGATGTTGCGGCAAATTTTCCTTTTGGTTCTTTGACTACCCCCAAGGGTCATCCTTGGGAGGACGTCGTGGTGGCTAAGTCGCCACCACCTCTTCCAAAGAATATTACTGCTGCTCCTATTCCTGCTTCCAAGAACCCGAAGAGAGTGACGATAATGACAACTTCTCTTGAAGCTCATCGGTCCACAACTTCATTTGACAATGTGAGTTTCGTTTCATGATTTTGACTCTTTTTGTTTTTCGACCTCTTTTCATACTGCTTCCTTCTGCATACATTGATGCAGAAGTTCCTCTCTCTTGGTGATGAATGTGTTAAAATCCAGGAGACTGCTGATGCTTCCCAAGGTATGTTTGCAATGATTTGCGAGTTCTTTCTCTCTCGTATTACTTCTTTCGCCCTCCTCTGGCTATTGAGTGTCTTCTTACTCTTTTCATTCTTTTGTAGCTGCCTTGACCTTGGCTCGCGCTCGTATATCAGCTCTGGAAGCTGAATTGAAAGCCTCTCAACAGGCTTGGGAGAGCGCTATTGCTGCCAAAGTTTCCGCTGAGAAGGCCGTCAAAGTAGCAGAGGCTAAAGCAAAAAAGGCTAAGAAGGCACTTCGTGATGCTGAGCAGAAGCGCCTCCAGAGGGAAAGGTCCATTGCTGAACGACTCAATAGTATTTCGGTTGCTGGTGGCAGTAAGTGTTGTGTTGTTTCCTCATGGTTATTTTACCCGAGCTTGCTTTTGCGGATAGCTATTTACTTCTTTCGCTCGTTTCTCTGTGGTGCAGCAGAGAAAATTGGAGAGTTCTGGAAGCTGCCGCAGCCAAATGCTGAAGATCCCTTGATGGCTTCAGTGGACCTGCTGTAATCCAACTGGAAACTTGTGCATGATGTTTTTTGACTAACTCGACACGTGCTTGTTCGCATATTTGTCGGGTTCTGGCCGAAGAAAAGGGGGGAGATGCCAGGCGACAATCTCAAGAAACTCATTGAGGCCTTTGATACTGTTGAAGATCATGTGCTCGCCTTGAAGCGCGGTGTAGAGGGGGCGATCGCTCTTGCCCAGTCGCATGGTGAAGAGGTGGACTGGGCTAAGATTGGGTCTTCCCCTGCCTGCCCTCTTTCGGAGATGCTGGGGTTCTTCAAGTACGCGAAGATATATGCGCCTAACATTGTGTCGCTTATTACTCCCTCGGCGACTTCCTCGACTTCCGCGACTGGCTCCTTGACGCCTCCTCCCAGTGATTCTGCTGCTGCGGAACCTTCTGCGCCTTCTTCCGCCACGGAACCTGCTGCTAAGGTGGCGTAGAATTTAGCATTTTCTTATAGTTTTTTCCCTTTTGAATTTATGTAGTAGAACTTTCATCCTTCACCTGATGATTTGGCGGGGAACCCTGTAAATATTTTTATTTTATGAAGCGTTGCTCTTCTGGTCACTTTGATGTGTTTCTGAGTTGCTTCTCCTTTCATTATTTTGACTTCCAGACTGTGTATGCTAGTGGATCACTGAGTCGTGGTCGCGACTCGCTACCCACCGATGTATTTGACTCTGGGGCTCCTTCCCCTCCTCGTTCTCCTTGCCGATGTACTGAGTATTTGTCAAGGATTTCGGACCTCGAAGGTCGTTTGTCCTTGATGAAGCATCAAGCGAAATCTGCCTTGGACCAGGCTGGCAAATCTTATGGCTTGATGAGGCAGGTGTCTGCGCTTGAAGATAAGGTGTCTGGTTTGGTAGCACAGGTTATGCACCTGAAGGAATGTGACTCCTATCTTGTTGAAATTATCGAGTCGGCTTGCGAGCAGCTGAAATGTTAGTTTTCTTGTAGATCCTCTTGAGTTTCCTGTTGCCTCTCTTGGCTTTGTATTTTGACGAATTTTCGTTTTCCAGGTACATGCTTGCATCCCACTGATGAAGACCGCCGGGTTTCCGAGCGAATCGCGGCTCTGGAAAGGGTGTCGAGGGATACAAATTCCTTATGGGCTGACCCGCGGCGTCGTAGCGCTGTTGTTCTTCTACATGATCGCGCTCAACACATTGGGGAGGCTATCGATGGTTGTCAAAGATCGTTGACAACCATGTATTCAGTTATGCTTCCTCGCAATCCTCCGCCGGAGAGTTTTAAGCAGTTGCTTGACGCTTTTAGATCTAGTCAACAAATTCATCGTTTGATGGAACTCAACTTAGTAGCTGGTGCTAACTTTGCCCTTGGTTGGATTTGCAAGTGGCACCCGAGGCTGAACTATAGTTCTATGTCTTTAAGTTTTCCTCCAAGGCGCGTGAAGCTGCAAGTCCACATGGATGCCACGCTTTAATCGGCGAGGAGGATCATAGCTAGATTGCTTCGAGAGGATGCTGGATTTTTCCGCGAGCATCATTATCTGAACCCTCTTGCGGTAGATGATTCAGATCAACCAATGTTGTAATGCCCTATTGTATATATGTTTTTGTATGTGAAACGCTAGAGTTTTAGTTTTCTAGGGCTGCTTGCCAGAAATTTTTGTTCTCAAGGCGCTTTATGTTTAGTGCGCTTGCCGCCATTTCATTTGGGATTTGTAAGACTTGTAAACTCGAAGAGGAGGAACTTTGTCTTTATTGTGCTTGAATGTAAGATAAATGGGATGTCCCAAGAGACCCGGCCAATGACCTGTGTTCTGGGTCTAGAGGGCATTGCCCTAGGATAACTCGTGGCTTAAGAGCCTTATTTTGTCTACTCTACTATTGTATGCTTGTTGTCTATGTTGCCGAGGTCTTTTCTTCTTCTCCTATAGCTTCCTTTGGGTGTGACGGCTGCACCCATAGTTTCTTCGCCTCAGGCTCCGCTGGGTTTTCTTCGAGTTATTTTGTGACGCCTATAGTCGTGCTTGGCGCCTTATTCTTGGTTTCTCCATAATTGGCTATCATGCCAAAATTTTGCGCCATTTTGTGGAATTCCTTGTCGCATAGATCTGAGAGTTCGAAGCTTCCCTTTACTGTAATAATTCCATTTGGTCCTGGCATCTTGAGTACTAGGTACATATAGTGACGTACTGCCATGAATCGCGAAAACGCGGGTCACCCGAGGATCGCGTGATATTGAGATGGCCAGTCCATGACTTCGAAGTCGAGCTTTTCTCTTCTGTAGTTTTGGCGATTACCAAAGCAGACGTTGAGTGCTATCCGACCCAATGGATAGTTAGCGCTCCCTGGTACGATCTTGTGGAAAGAACAATCTGTTGGCTTCAGAAACTCCAATGATATGTGTATTGACCGGAGTGTCTTTGCGTATATCAGGTTTATTCCGCTCCCTGCATCCATGAATACTCTATCAATGTCGTATGTCCCGATCTGAGCTTTGAGTACCAAAGGCATGTTTCCCGGCCGAGGTACTGTTATGGGGTGATCGTCTCTGCTGAATTCTATGGGTTGCTCTGACTAGTGTAAATATTCCGTTGTTGCTAGAGGTGATGTTACTGTTAGGTTCACTTGTCGAGTTATACTCTTTTCCTCTTTGTTCGAATTTGGGACTGGTTGTATCATTGTTGTGATGTGCCCTTTGGACGGGATATATCCTCCATCGTTGTCGTGTCCTTGGTTTGGCTGATTTTGACCTTGCGAAGCTCCATTGTATGTCTGTTGAGTTGTCATAGGTGCATTGTTTGTGTTCCCTTCATATCCTTGACTCTTTGCTTCGGCTTGTTTGTTGACTGCTGCCTCCTGAAGTTTCAAAAATGTTTTGCAATCTTTCATTGTGTGTCTAGACACTCTTTTCCCATCGACGAACGCGGAGTGTGTGGCACGGCCCATTTAGCATGTCATCTGGCGATGGGTTGTATTCTCGAGGTTCCCTTGACTGAAACCTTTTGCTATTTCCATAGTCTTCTCTTCCGTAGCTTCAGTATCCTAAGTTTCTGCGGTCATCTCCTTGATAATTATTGTCTTTGTATCCCGCAGCTACTTGGCTATGGGAGCCATAGTTGTCGTAATTGCGGGATCTCCTCCTTTAGCCGCTGTATCTGTTTCCCCTGTCGTCTTCTGGTGATCGTGTTCATTTGTTGTTGCACGCATCTTCGCCATCTGCAAATCTGTTTGCTATATCCATTAGATTTGATAATGTCTTTGGCTTGATTCTGCCCATCTCTTCGACTAGGTCTCCTCGTCGCAACCCGAGCGTGAAGGCATCTATTGCTCTCTCATCTGAAACTTCGACTGTGGAGTTCTTGATAATGCTTCACCTTTGAATATACGACCTTAGTGTCTCATTGCGTTGCTGTACACAGGCTTTTACTTCTTCTATCGATGCTGGCCGCTTGTATGTTGACTTGAAGTTACTCGTAAATTGCTTTATGAGTTCCTCCTAGCTTCCTATTGTTCCTCTTTCTAATTTACTCAACCATGACCTGGCTGCGCCGGTGAGGTGTAATTGCAAGACTTGCATTGCTGTTTCCTTTGTTCCTCCTAGTATTTTCATTGCATGTAAGTAATCTGAGAGCCATGATTGTGGCTCCTGGGATCCATCATACTTTTGCTGATCATGGGGTAGTTTGAAATCCTTGGGTACTGATGTGGGCAGATAACCACCCAGTTGGGAACCCCAAGAGGACGGTATGATGAGCACAGTAGCAAGTTTTCCCTCAGTAAGAAATTGAGGTTTATCGAACCAGTAGGAAAAAGCCAAACGTCAGAAGGTGATGCCTGCTAGCTTCGCGACAGCTCCGAACAATTTATAAGGCGCCTCATCCAGGGCTTTGCTTTGCACCAGCAGCAACGTGGAACCTGCACACAACACAACCAAGAACTTTACTCCCAACTTACGATGAGGTTGTCAATCTCACTGGTTTGCTGTAAACAAAGGATTGAGTGTATCGAGTGGAAAATAGTAGTAGTATGCGAGAAAGTAAATAGTGCGAGTAAAAGTAAACGGTGTAAGCAATGTAAAGGAAATTGGACCGGGGTCCACAGTTCACTAGTGGTGCCTCTCCATAAGATAAATAACGACATGCTGGGTAAACAAATTATAGTTGGGCAATTGATAGAATAAAGGTAACGTGCATATGTCACGAGGATCACTATGAGATTTACTCTGGGCATTATAACAAAATACATAGACCGCCATCCAACTGCATCTATGACTAATATTCCACTCGTGGGGATATCGTACGAACACCCCTCGAGTATTAAGTTGCAAACAACAGATAACTGCATTAAGCAAGTGTGTAATGTAAACAAAACGAATGTCCTTGGACACAAGAATGTTGTTTTCTCCCTAGTGGCAACAGCACATCTACAACCTTAGAGGTTTCTGTCACTCCCCCAGATTAAATAGAGGCATGAACCCAACTATTGAGCATAAATACCCCCTCTTGGAGTCACTAGTATCTACTTGGCCAAGATAGCTACTAACAACGGAGAGCATGCAAGATCATAAACAACATAGAGATAACATAAGATAAAATTCAGTACATCAACTTAACATAACACCAATATTCATCGGATCCCAACAAACACAACATGTAGAATTACACAAAGGTGATCTCGATCATGTAAGGCAGCTCACGAGATCTAAACATGAAGCACATGGTGGAGAAGACAACCATCTAGCTACTGCTATGGACCCATAGTCCAAGGTAGACTACTCACTCATCGCGTCGGAGGCAAGCATGGCGATAAAGAAGACCTCCGGTGGCGATTCCCCTATTCGGCAGGGTGCCGGGAAGAGTTTCTAGACCCTCCTGATCTTGGGTCGACGAAGACGGCGGATCGCGATGTGTTTCTGGAAAATTGATCGGGTCTTTAGGTTTTTCCCGTCGGGGGGTCTTTATAGGTGAAGGGGCAGCGTCAGAAGTGGACCAGGGGGCCCTCACCATAGGGCGGCGCGACTAGGGCTGGGCCGCGCCCCCTGGTGGTGAGGCTGGCCCCTGGCCCCTCTCCGTCTCCTCTTCGGTCTTCTGGAAGCTTCGGTAAATATTTGGAGGTTCGGCTTTTGTTTCGTCCAATTCCGAGAATATTTCCTGTGTAACTTTTCTGTAACACAAAAACAGCAGAAAATAGGAAATTGACACTGTGGCATCTTGTTAATAGGTTAGTTCCAGAAAATGCATAAAAACGCCACGAAGTGTAACAAAACATGAAGCAATTGGTGTAAGAACAAGCATGGAGCATCAAAAATTATAGATACGTTTGAGACGTATCAGGTACTAGTGTGGTGCGAACTCTATAAGTAAAGCACGACGCCCCATCTCTTTTTCGCCGTCTTCATAGTCATATGCTTTGGTGGGAGTCCTGGACCTTTGGGTTCCTCCATGTTTTGGACTTTTATGTCCCCTTGGCGATGGTGCTCTAGATCGTCGACTAACACTCCGGTGCCGAGGACTGTTGTGACGACGTAGTGACCTTGGTTTATGTGCTCCTTTGTTGCGATGTGCCTCCTCCTCTTTTGCTATCAATTTGTTGCCTACCATCCTTAATCCTTGCAGTGCTGCCCGGTGCATATGTTCACTTGGGTTTCCTGGACTTGGTTGTGTTGTGTACAGATATGTTTGTGCTGCCACAAGCGCTGCTTCTGGTGTTTTTGGTATGATATTGCCTTGTTCGTCGACCGATAGGAAGGTCGAGTCGAGGTTTTTGGAGAGACTTTGCCTTTCTGAGTACTCGAGGTTTTCAAACCTTGATCCATGCCGACGATGCCTTCTGCTGTTTGTGTATGATGCGTTGCTGCGTGCTTTATGAAAAGTTGCGCTTGCTGCAATGGCTGAATCTTTTATTTTTTGTATTTCACTTCTCTCTTTTGCTAGTTGCTTTGATTGCTGTCTTAAGGCACAATGATACCCTAAAAGCATATTTTTGCTTGCATCTGTTGGTATTGGCACGTCGTGTTCTACGGCTGTTTTGATTATCTCCCATTCCTCGGCTGATAGTCAAACTTTTTCCCTGCTTGCCAGAGAATCTGCAGTTTCTCTTTCTGCTAAGTGATTTGCTTCTCTGTTTACGTTTGCTGGGTTGAGTACTGTATTGTTGTTTTCGTCGAATTCTTCTGAGTTTTCTCCTACAATTGCGAGTACTTGATACCGGTTGTTGAACTTGCTGCTGAAAGTTGAGAAGATTGTTTTGTCATCCTCATGAAGCTCTAGTCCTGTCTTCCAGGTATCTGTTGATTTTTCTGAAGTGTCATCGTGGCAGATCATGAGGTCCTCATGTTGATCCCCTGAGTCAAGATTCTCTATGGTTTCGTCGAGTTCTGCGATTTTTCTTCTGCAATTTCTGTTCTTGCAAAGCTGACCGGCGAGTTTGCCTCGCTAGAAGAGCTCACTGATGATTCGGACATTGCAATTGTCTTGGCTTCGCTTGCCGACGGATCCGGTTTCGCCGGATCTGAAAGGCAAATCAAACCTAAAGATCCAACGCGGAAGTTTAGGTTTCCGATTGTCAGGTCCATATCTTGATCCATGCTCTCGAATATTGAAGTAAAGTTTGACGGGTGAGGCTGACAATCGATGTTTCCGAAGGATATCTGGTTTTTGTCGACTTCTGGACTATTGTTGGCTAAAAGCGAAAAAACAGTCGAATTCATGATTCCAACGCCCAGGGACCCCACGGTCGGCGCTAATTAACGAGGGTTAACTCGGCAAATGTCCAAGATGAAGGACTTAGGATCGAGGGAATAGGGCGTCGGATGAACTCGAAGGTAAAGATCAGTCAAACAAGACGTGTATCGAGAATAAACGTGGTGGTCGACTTGGCTTAGTCTCAATCTGTCTCTGACCGGCCTCTCCTGGCCCCTATATATAGGTGGCCAGGTCTCAAGGAACCGGTCGGGTCCGATACATATTACAATATCGATATACGACAACTATGATTACACTTGAGCCTAGCTTAACGGGCCTCAGGGGTACTCAAGTAACGGTCTCTATTATCTATACCCTTGTCAGCCAGGGATAGCCTTTGCTCTACTAGTGTGGTCGGTTCAGTCCGGTCGGTCCAAACCTTTTTTCCTTTTATTTTATTCATTGGCAAAACTATTTAAATGAAACTGTTTACTGTTTCTTTTACGGATTCGGTTTTAAGGCTCTAAATTGAGCAAAATCAACTTTTCTGAATTTGTAAAATCAAGGGCTTTGTTCTTGGATATACTGGAACACTATATGACAAGGGTATGACCCCTCGAGTCCTTATGTTTAGCATACCCGCTATCGACCATGGAAGAAGCCTACTCGAAGGATACATGAAGCCCACAAGGCCCAACATGCCAACTTAAAGTAGAAGTCAAGAAACCCCTTGTAAACCCTAACTGGCTGCATATATAAAGGCACCAGGGGCACCCCTAGAAACAGATCTCATACAGATTAGACAACAATCATCCGCCTACGGCGGCTCTCTGTAAACACCGAGGGGACGTGAACCTGGGTAAAACTTCGTGTGCCCCTCGTCGTTTATCGATCGCCATCGAGTTCGCCGGATCCCACATACGCTCCATTGATCGAAAGCCCTCAAGCATGGACATTGCCGGGTTAGAACCTCGTCAATTGGCGCCAACCGTGAGGACGACGGAATCTGAATCTACGGGCTCGCCGGCTCCTTCGTCACCTACAACAACGCCCAGATCACATCTGGTCATCTCGTCTTCGACTAGGCGTTCAAATTCGTCATCGACAAACTCAACTGGTGGCCTGCGTCGTCACGCCAGTTCGTGAGATCGCATCTACAAGCTGCCCATGATCTATCTCGAGTCCGATTTGTGGGTTGCTCGACTACACCGGCGACAAGATCGCTGTCAGCCTCTACTTCAACCTTGTCGTGTGGAGAAATCTGTGTTGCGCAGCTGAGGCTCTATGTCAACGCCGCCCTTGTGTTCAGCTAACGAGATCTGCAGGATCCGTGTTTCTTTGGTGGAGTTTCGTCGTCAGCCTATCGCGATTTGGCTGAGTTGTTTTCTTATTCCGATCTGTTACGATACTGACAACGCTTCCAAGACGTGAACAATCCCGACGCCTATCAATCTGAGCAACTAGGCCGGCTACTGCGAAGGGACGGCGGAAAAATCAAATCCAGTCCCAAGGTTGGAAGAGAAGCTGTTTCATCGCACATCCGCATGCAGACTAGAGTGGAACTGAAGCCTGAAATCGATAACACATAAGCAAGCAGCAGGTGTTTTCCTTTTAGATCAATTATTAATTCCTCCATGGATCGATTCAACAGCACATGCGTGGAACAAGGATGATACAGAAAGATTACAATACAAAAAAAACGTGTTGTGATCTCCCACGTTATGGGGAGGCCATCGGTCAAGATGAGTCTTCGTATAGCTGCGTAGCTGCGTACTAGCCAATCAATAAAAGGATCAAGTCCAGAGAAGAAGCACGCCCTAGCCAGTCAGACGAATTCGCTGTCGAGAGTCCATCCAGTCGAATCCACCAGTTGACATGGTCGCGGCCGACACTCCGTCCAGTCAAATCCGCCAGTTGACCACATCGGCAACGGAGGCAGCGATCTTATTGCTGTACCAGGCGAAAAGTTGGGCTCAACATCGACACCGCCCTCGCACGTGCATCCGCCAATACGCAGAATCCCTACAGAATCTCTACATAGCATCAACCGGTGTACTGTCAAGTCAACAAAGCGTGCATCGATCAAATATCTAGCAAATCTCAGAGGAGAGGCTCAATATTCATCAGATCAAGGCAGTGCATCCGTATACTGCGATGAAGAGCTAAAGGCTAAACAAAGTTATCAGATGGACGATACTAATTCCAAGAAAAAGCAACGCCTTTCTCAAACGGGTACTGCTACACCTGAAAGCAAGATTTGCATGAATTTTGCGGCTAGGTGTCACGTATGGATTTTCCGGCCAGCTAGGTATCATCGGGATTTACGTCGACACTGCCTATGCACTTCACCTTCGTTGATTTCACCGTGGTTGGTCCATCGGGGTCAAACCAAGCTTGACGTCGCGAATTCATCCAGGAGACTTCGCTGCACCACATATCCATCCGCGTCCACTGCGACTTGCCGAGTATGGGGCTCGCCATCCAACATTTGTCGTCATTGACTCTGTCTGCATCGACCTCGATCGCGATGATCACGTCGCACCCGATAAAAGCTAAGTGATTCTCTATTAAGTCAATTCTTGTTTTACTTTCACCACACCCGATATTCGAGGTTTGCACTATGCTAGCTAACTTTACAGGTTGCTGATTTCGGTCTGCGGCATCGACTACACGTGTGCCGCATCGACTCCGATCCGCTGCATCAACTACACCTCCGCCGTGTCGACTCTGGTCTGCCGCGTTGAGTACATCTCCGCCTATCGTGGACTCGCTCAAACGCAACTACCCACACTCGGGGGCTTCATCTTAAAAATACTTCTACCCACGCTCGGGGACTTCGCCTTAAAAATGTGCATTTACCCACACTCGGGGGCTTTGACAAAAGGTCTATGGCAGTCGACAGCAAACACCTATAATCTTGAGGGCAAGCCCAAGTGCAAGCACTTCGACTCACCCTCGGGGGCTACTGGGAGAGATAACATCAGTCAATCAACAACATCGTTCACATGAACTTTCGAGTGCGGGCTGATTTGGCCGTCGAAGGATTTCATTTGGTCGTCATCAGCGCATGTATATTATTCGAGCGCGTGCTTCGGTCCCTCGAATCGTCTTCATCGGGCCAGCAGCGCCTCCGAATTATTTGAGTGTGGGCTTCGGTCCCTCGAATCGTTTTCTTCGGGCTAGCAGCGCCTTCACATTATTCGAGTGCGGGCTCCGGTCCCTCGAATCGTCTTCTTCGGGCCAGCAGCGCCTCCGAATTATTCGAGTGTGGGCTTCGGTCCCTCGAATTGTTTTCTTCGGGCTAGCAGCGCCTTCACATTATTCGAGTGCGGGCTTCTGTCCCTTGAATCGTCTTCATCGAGCAGCGCCTCTGCGTTATTCGAGTGCGGGATTCGGTCCCTCGAATCGTCTTCATCGGGCCAGCAGCGCCTCCAAATTATTCGAGTGTGGGCTTCGGTTCCTCGAATCGTTTTCTTCGGGCTAGCAGCGCCTTCACATTATTCGAGTGCAGGTTCATTGATTTCACCGTGGTTGGTCCATCGGGGTCAAACCAAGCTTGACGTCGCGAATTCATCCAGGAGACTCCGCTGCACCACATATCCATCTGTGCCCACTGCGACTTGCCGAGTATGGGGCTCGCCATCCAACATTTGTCGTCATTGACTCTGTCTGCATCGACCTCGACCGCGATGATCACGTCGCACCCGATAAAAGCTAAGTGATTCTCTATTAAGTCAATTCTTGTTTTACTTTCACCACACCCGATATTCGAGGTTTGCACTATGCTAGCTAACTTTACAGGTTGCTGATTTCGGTCCGCGGCATCGACTACACGTGTGCCGCATCGACTCCGATCCGCTGCGTCAACTACACATCCACCGCGTCGACTCTGGTCTGCCACGTTGAGTACATCTCCGCCTATCGTGGACTCGCTCAAACGCAACTACCCACACTCGGGGGCTTCGTCTTAAAAATACTTCGACCCACACTCGGGGGCTTCGCCTTAAAAATGTGCATTTATCCACACTCGGGGGCTTTGACAAAAGGTCTATGGCAATCGACAGCAAACACCTATAATCTTGAGGGCAAGCCCAAGTGCAAGCACTTCGACTCACCCTCGGGGGCTACTGGGGGAGATAACATCAGTCAATCGACAACGTCGTTCACATGAACTTTCGAGTGCGGGCTGATTTGTCCGTCGAAGGATTTCATTTGGTCGTCATCAGCGCATGTATATTATTCGAGCGCGGGCTTCGGTCCCTCGAATCATCTTCATCGGGCCAGCAGCGCCTCTGAATTATTTGAGTGTGGGCTTCGGTCCCTCAAATCGTTTTCTTCGGGCTAGCAGCGCCTTCACATTATTCGAGTGCGGGATCCGGTCCCTCGAATCGTCTTCTTCGGGCCAGCAGCGCCTCTGAATTATTCGAGTGTGGGCTTCGGTCCCTCGAATTGTTTTCTTCGGGCTAGCAGCGCCTTCACATTATTCGAGTGCGGGCTTCGGTCTCTTGAATCGTCTTCATCGAGCAGCGCATCTGCGTTATTCGAGTGCGGGATTCAGTCCCTCGAATCGTCTTCATCGGGCCAGCAGCACCTCTGAATTATTCGAGTGCGGGCTTCGGTCCCTCGAATCGTTTTCTTCGGGCTAGCAGCGCCTTCACATTATTCGAGTGCGGGCTCCGGTCACTCGAATCATCTTCTTCATGCCAGCAGCGCCTCCGAATTATTCGGAGTGTGGGCTTCGGTCCCCGAATCGTCTTCATCGGGCCAACAGCGCCTCGGAATTATTCGGAGTGTGGGCTTCGGTCCCTCGAATTATTTTCTTCGGGCCAGCAGCGCCTCTGCGTTATTCGAGTGCAGGATTCGGTCCCTCGAATTATTCTCTTCGGGCCAGCAGCGCCTCTACGTTATTCGAGTGTGGGTTTCGATCACTCGAATCGCATCTTTTGGCTATCAGTGCTTCCATTCTATCCAAATACATACCGCTGTCCTTCAAATCTCTGTTTTGTGCTATCAATGCTTTTGAATTGCCCGAAATATGGTGGCAATATACCAATTCGGATGCCGTATATCAAATACGAAGGTAAGTCTACAGTTGGCAACATTAGATGGCCCGGTATTCGTATCAAGCGCGCTCTGCCGAGAAATTTTCTATACCTACGGTATGAAGTTTTGCATCAATGGACGCATCGAGTGCCTCACACTAAACTGGACTTCGACCTGATAAGTCCATACGCAGCTCGAGTCGAAATAGCGCCAGCCCACGCGGGTTCGAGTCGGGGGACTCGAATCTGAGTAAGCTAACCGATGTTTTTACGGCTATGCAATTAACTGGGACCCGACGTGAGTCTCAGGCCGGTTATGCCAATCCCCCTAGCAACCAAACTATGCGTTTTCGAGACTCGAAATGAGTGCTACTCGAATTAACTACTTTATCAAATAAGTCATTCGTATCCCCATGATCATCACCCGATGCACTTCTGGGTCTCACTATTTCTACTCATACATTCACCTCGGCGTTGGCAACACGCTCGAGGGATGCGTCTCGAATTGGCATCCCTTTGCCTCGGCGTTGGCAACATGCTCGGGGGCTGCGCCTCGAATTTGCATCCCTTCGCCCCAGCGTTGGCAACACACTCGGGGGTTGCGCCTCGAATTTGCATCCCTTCGCCCCAGCGTTGGCAACACGCTCGGGGGTTGCGCCTCAAATTGGCATTCATTCGCCCTTGCGTTGGTAACACGCTCGGGGGCTACGCCTTACAACCTGATGCTAGCAACGCTCGGGGGCTACGCTTACATGCTAACCTTAGCATCCACTATTTTTGTACCCGGTGTTAGCAACACGCTCGGGGACTCCGCCTTATGCTGTTAACCTCAGCAGTCTTCAACGATATCAACTGCACTCCGTCTAGTACATCGACTTTGGTCCGTGGTATTCGGCACCTTCCGACTCGACGTCGATGACTTTATGTCGTGTTGACTCCGGTCCACGGTATCCGGCTCCTGTCAGCCACCTGCCAGTAACACCAACCTCTTCGCCTACAATGACCAAGCATTCGAGGGCTCGACAACAACATTGCCCCTAACAATCCGCGAAACGGCAAGCGTTCGACAACATCATCACAGTGATTCAGCTACTGTGCAACTCCATCGACCGCGACATGCAAGAACTTTATTTGGTGCCCTCACACGCGACATGCAAGACTACAACTTCAAGGCCATATTTGAGTGTCTACCCGATTCTACGAATCGACTAGACACTCGGGGGCTACTGACGAGGGTATGACCCCTCGGGTCCTCATGTTTAGCATACCCGCTATCGGCCATGAAAGAAGCCTACTCGAAGGATACATGAAGCCCGCAAGGCCCAACATGCCAACTTGGAGTAGAAGTCAAGAAACCCCTTGTAAACCCTAACTGGCTGCATATATAAAGCCACCAGGGGCACCCCCTAGAAACAGATCTCATACAGATTAGACAACAACCCTCCGCCTACAGCGGCTCTCTGTAAACACCATATGCTATTATACTAGATTGCTAGCAGGATATAGCGATCCTCCACCGAGGGAACGTGAACCTGGGTAAAACTTTGTGTGCCCCTCGTCGTTTATCGACCGCCGTCGATCGCCGAATCCCACATACGCTCCATTGATCGAAAGCCCTCGAGTATGGGTATTGCCGGGAGACGCAAAAGCACCTACACGAGGCGCATCCTTCGAAGAAAATAAATTTACTCTGTGTGACCGACTGGCAAGTCGTCGGAATCAGCAGCGATCGACAGCGGTCGAGTCCGCTAGCGCGCACGCGTCAGATTTGTTGTTCCTGGTTCAGCCGCATGTATTGTTCAAGAGACAAATCTCTGAAGGTCCCTCGGAAATCAATCAGGACAAGTCTAGTCTAATCTCAGAAAGATGGATCCATGTGCGGCCAAATCAAGCCTTGAAGAAAAAAATAAATTGCCATCAAGCAACGTGTGGATCTTATTTCAAGGAATTATATCATGAGGGAGTTGGGTCGCCACTTGCTCAGCATGATACAAGTCTGTGTGCTATGGAGAAGTTGATTAAAAATCATCACACACGTACGATATTAATTTCTGACAATCGCGGTATAGCATGGAGGCAGAAGATGCCAGTCTAAGCACTGACAGCTCTGATAGCGAGAAGCAGAAATTACATGCATAGTTCCTGATGACACAATGGCGTACAACAGCAACACAACGATACGTGCGGCCGAAGTGCACAGAAAGCACGGCGCCTTAGCGTCGTCCGCCGACGAGCAACCCGGCAATACATATAACCAGCATCAACATCTACATCGAAGCTCGCCCGATATGATAAGAAAATTCTAGTCACGGATTAGCCGAGCTCAACATCGGCATCGCTCCAATAATCCACAACAAGAAGTGCTAACCAACATGAGAGAGAAACTCAGTCAGCCAAATAGCCGAGAGCCAAGTCGATCAATCTTTCCACAAGTTCTTTGCGCCAAGGCGATTCCATCGCGTCAACGACCGCGTCAAGTTTGTCTGCGTCGACTACATCACATCTCTGTCCGCGTCGAAACCATCTGCTCGACTACATCGCGCCTCTGTTCATGTTGGCTCCTTCCACGTCGACTTCGTCCAAGCCTTCGCTGCATCGACTACATCATCGTAGCGTCGACTGATACGTCTCTAACGTATCCATAATTTTTTATGTTTCATGCTTATTTTTACACCATTTGCTTAGTGTTTCGTTATACTTCGTGGCATTTTTATGCATTTTCTAGAACTAACCTATTAACGAGATGCCACAGTGCCAGTTCCCTATTTTTCTACTGTTTTTGTGTTTCAGAAAAGTTACACAGGAAATATTCTCAGAATTGGACGAAACCAAAGCCAGCCGTCCAGATATTTCACGGAGCTTTCAGAACACCGAAGAGGAGATGGAGCCGGACCAGAGGGTGGCCACACCACCAGGGGCACGGCCCACCCCTAGCCCGCGCCGGCCTGTGGTGTGGGCCCCCTGGTCCACTTCTGACGACGCCTCTTCGCCTATAAAGACCCCCCGAGGGGAAAAACCTAAATACCCGATCACTTTTCCAAACACATCGGACCCGCCGCCGCCGTCGACCCAAAGATCAGGAGTGTCAAGAAGCTCTTTCCGGCACCCTGCCGGAGAGGGGAATCAACACCGGAGGTCTTCTTCATTGCCATGCTTGCCTCCGGAGCGATGAGTGAGTAGTCTACCTTGTACTATGGGTCCATAGCAGTAGCTAGATGGTTGTCTTCTCCACCATGTGCTTCATGTTTAGATCTCGTGAGCTGCCTTACATGATCGAGATCAACGTTATGTAATTCTACATGTTGTGTTTGTTGGGATCCGATGAATATTGGTGTTATGATTGAGTTGATGTACTGAATTTTATCTTATGTTATCTCTATGTTATTTATGATCTTGCATGCTCTCCGTTGTTAGTAGTATCTTGGCCAAGTAGTTGCTAGTGACTCGAAGAGGGGGTATTTATGCTCGATAGTGGGTTCATGCCTCTATTTAATCTGGGGGAGTGACAGAATCCTCTAAGGTTGTAGATGTGCTGTTGCTACTAGGGAAAAAACAACATTCATATGCTCGAGGGCATATGCTTTGTTTACATTACACACTTTGCTTAATGCAATTATCTGTTGTTCGCAACTTAATACTTGTGGAGTTCTCGGATTGATTTGCCACAAGTGGATAATTAGTCATAGATGCAGTTGGATGGCGGTCTATGTATCTTGTTGTAATGCCCAGAGTAAATCTCATAGTGATCCTCTCGACATATGCACGTTGTCTTTATTCTATCAATTGCCCAACTGTAATTTGTTTACCCAGCATGTATTATTTTATCTTATGGAGTGACACCGTTAGTGAACTATGGACCCCGGTCCTATTTCCTTTATATTGCTATCACCTGTTTACTTTACACGCACTGTTTACTTTATTCACATATTACTATCACTTTCCACTCGATACGCTCATACCCTTTGTTTCAAGCAAACCGGTGAGATTGACAACCTCATCGTAAGTTGGAAACAAAGTATTTTGTTGCATTGTGTGCAGGTTCCACGTTGCCGCTCGCAAAGCAAAGCTTGGACGCGGCGCCCTATAAATTGTCCAGAGCTGTCGCGAAGCTAGCGGGCATCACCTTCAGTCGTATTGTCGTCCTCTGATACGTCTCCAATGTATCCATAATTTTTGATGCTCCATGCTTGTTTTTATACCATTTGCTTAGTGTTTCGTTACACTTCGTGGCATTTTTATGCATGTTCCGGAACTAACCTATTAACGAGATGCCACAGTGCCAGTTTCCTGTTTTCTGTTATTTTTGTTTTTCAGAAAAGTTACACAGAAAATATTCTCGGAATTGGACGAAACCAAAGCCAGTCGTCCAGATATTTCACGGAGCTTCCAGAACATCGAAGAGGAGACAGAGCCGAGCCAGAGGGCGGCCACACCATAGGGTGGCGCGGCCTAGGGCTAGCCCGCGCCCCCTGGTGGTGTGGGCCCCCTGGTCCACTTCTGACGCCGCCCCTTCGCCTATAAAGACCCCCCAATGGGAAAAACCTAAGGACCCGATCACTTTTCCAGAACACATCGCGATCCACCGCCGCCGTCGACCCGAAGATCGGGACGGTCCAGAAGCTCTTCCCGGCACCTTGCCGGAGAGGGGAATCACCACCGGAGGTCTTCTTCATCGCCATGCTTGCCTCCGGAGCGATGAGTGAGTAGTCTACCTTGGACTATGGGTCCATAGCAGTAGCTAGATGGTTGTCTTCTCCACCATGTGCTTCATGTTTAGATCTCGTGAGCTGCCTTACATGATCGAGATCACCGTTATGTAATTCTACATGTTGTGTTTGTTGGGATCCGGTGAATATTGGTGTTATGATTGAGTTGAAGTACTGAATTTTATCTTATGTTATCTCTATGTTGTTTATAATCTTGCATGCTCTCCGTTGTTAGTAGCTATCTTGGCCAAGTAGTTGCTAGTGACTCCAAGAGGGGGTATTTATGCTCGATAGTGGGTTCATACCTCTATTTAATCTGGGGGAGTGACAGAAACCTCTAAGGTTGTAGATGTGCTATTGCTACTAGGGGGAAAACAACATTCATATGCTCGAGGGCATATGCTTTGTTTACATTACACATTTTGCTTAATGCAATTATCTGTTGTTCGCAACTTAATACTTATGGAGTTCTCGGATTGATTCGCCACAAGTGGATTATTAGTCATAGATGCAGTTGGTTGGCGGTCTATGTATCTTGTTGTAATGCCCAGAGTAAATCTCATAGTGATCCTCGCGACATATGCACGTTGTCTTTATTCTATCAATTGCCCAACTGTAATTTGTTTACCCACCATGTATTATTTTATCTTATGGAGAGACACCACTAGTGAACTGTGGACCCCGGTCCTATTTTCTTTATATTGTTATCACATGTTTACTTTTCTCGCACTGTTTACTTTACTCGCATATTACTATCAATTTCCACTCGATACGCTCATACCCTTTGTTTCAAGTAAACTGTTGAGATTGACAACCTCATCGTAAGTTGGGAACAAAGTATTTGGTTGTGTTGTGTGCAGGTTCCACGTTGCTACTGGTTGAAGACGCGCTAACAAGTTATCGTTAACGGCGCCCTTGTTAGAGCATCACGCAGCTAGTGGGCATCACCTTCAGTCGTATTGTCTCCCTCCTACTGGATTGACTACCTTGGTTTCATTACTGAGGGAAAAACTTGCTGCTATATTCATCAAACCTTGCTCTTGGGGTTTCCCAACTGGCCGGTCATTTACTTCATCAACAAACGCAATCAAGCTTTCTAGCATCATCATCACCGCGCCATCATCCACCTACTGGATTGACTACCTTGGTTTCATTACTGAGGGAAAAACTTGCTGCTATATTCATCAAACCTTGCTCTTGGGGTTTCCCAACTGGCCGGTCATTTACTTCATCAACAAACGCAATCAAGCTTTCTGGCATCATCATCACCGTGCCATCAATAAGTTTTTCTGGCGCCATTGCCGGGGAGGAAGAAGACTTCTGCAAGGGGAGTTTTCGCACCCACATCCTTTACTTTGTTTTAAGTTTTGCTTTTACTTTATTTTTACTTGCATCGTTTTATCAAAAAGCCAAAAAAAATTAGAATCCTTTATAGTTGTTTTTACTTGTCTGCTTTTAGTTTGCTAGAATGGCTACTCCTGAGAACACCAAGTTGTGTGACTTTACTAGCATGAATAATAGTGATTTTATCTGCACTCCTATTGCGCCACCTGCTCCTGCTGCAAATTTTTATGAGATTAAGCCTGCTTTGTTGAACCTTGTTATGAAAGAGTAATTTTCTAGTGCTAGTACTGATGATGCTGCAGCTCATCTCAACAATTTTGTTGAGCTATGTGAGATGCAGAAATATAAGGATGTTGAAAGTGATATTATTAAGCTTAAGTTGTTTCCTTTTTCTTTGAGAAGAAAAGCTAAGGATTGGTTGCTGTCTTTGCCTAAAAATAGTATTGATTCATGGGCTAAGTGTAAGGATGCTTTTATTGGTAGATACTATCCTCCTGCTAAGATTATAGCTTTGCGTAGCAATATTATGAAGTTTAGTCAGTTTGATAATGAACATGTTGCTCAAGCTTGGGAAAGAATGAAATCTATGATAAAGAATTGTCCCACTCATGGACTTACTACTTGGATGATTGTTCAAACTTTTTATGCATGACTGAATTTTTCTTCAAGGAACCTACTTAATTCAGCTGCTGGAGGCACTTTTATGTCCCTTACCTTGGGCGCTGCAACAAAGCTTCTCGACAATATGATGGTAAATTACTCTGAATGGCACACCGAGAGAGCTCCACAAGGTAAGAAGGTAAATTCTATTGAGGAAACCTCTTCCTTGAGTGATAAGATTGATGTTATTATGCTTATGCTTTCAAATGATAGGACTCATGTTGATCCTAATAATGTTCCTTTGGCCTCTTTGGTTGCTCAAGAAGAGCATGTTGATGTAAACTTCATTAGAAATAATAATTTTAACAACAATGCTTATAGGAACAATTTTGCTAGTAACAATTATAGGCCGTATCCTTCTACCAATGGTAATGGTTATGGTAACTCTTATGGTAATTCCTCCAACAACACTAGGGCTGGGCCCTCCGAGCTTGAGGTAATGCTCAAGGACTTCATCGGTAAGCAAAATGCTTTTAACAAGTCTGTTGAGGAAAAGTTAGGCAAAATTGACATTCTTGCTTCTAAAGTTGATAGCCTTGTGATACGTCTCCAACGTATCTATAATTTTTGATGCTCCATACTTGTTTTTACACCATTTGCCAACTGTTTCGTTACACTTCGTGGCACTTTTATGCATTTTCTGGAACTAACCTATTAACAAGTCGCCACAGTGCTAGTTCCCTGTTTTCTGCTATTTTTGTGTTTCAGAAGTGATACACAGGAAATATTCTCGGAATTGGATGAGACAAGTTCCTGAAGTCTTATTTTTCCTGGAAGCTTCCAGAGATCCGAAGAGGAGATGGAGTGGGGCCACGAGGTGGCCACACACCAGGGCGGCGTGGCCCAGGCCTTGGCCGCGCCCCCTACGTGTGAGACCGCCTCGGTCCACTCCTGACGATGCCCCTTTGCCTATAAAGACCCCCCGATGGAAAAAACCTAAGGACCCGATCAATTTTCCAGAACACATCGCGATCCGCCGCCGCCGTCGACCCGAAGATTGGGAGGGTCCAGAAGCTCTTCCCGGCACCCTGCCGGAGAGGGGAATCGCCACCGGAGGTCTTCTTCATCGCCATGCTTGCCTCCGGAGCGATGAGTGAGTAGTCTACCTTGGACTATGGGTCCATAGCAGTAGCTAGATGGTTGTCTCCTCTACCATGTGCTTCTTGTTTAGATCTCATGAACTGCCCTACATGATTGAGATCACCGTTATGTAATTCTACATGTTTGGTTTGTTGGGATCCGATGAATATTGGTGTTATGATTAAGTTGCTATACTGAAATATATCTTTTGTTATCTCTATGTTGTTTATGATCTTGCATGCTCTCCGTTGTTAGTAGCTATCTTGGCCGAGTAGTTGCTAGTGACTCCAAGAGGGGGTATTTATGCTCGATAGTGGGTTCATGCCTCTATTTAATCTGGGGGAGTGACAGAAACCTCTAAGGTTGTAGATGTGTTGTTGCTACTAGGGAGAAAACAACATTCATATGCTCAAGGGCATATGCTTTGTTTACATTACACACTTTGCTTAATGCAATTATCTGTTGTTCGCAACTTAATACTTGTGGAGTTCTCGGATTGATTCGCCACAAGTGGATTATTAGTCATAGATGCAGTTGGATGGCGGTCTATGTATTTTGTTGTAATGCCCAGAGTAAATCGCATAGTGATCTTCTTGACATATCACGTTATCTTTATTCTATCAATTGCCCAACTGTAATTTGTTTACCCATCATGTGTTATTTATCTTATGGAGAGACACCACTAGTGAACTGTGGACCTCGGTCCTATTTCCATCATATTGCTATCACCTGTTTACTTTACTCGCACTGTTTACTTTACTCACATATTTCTACTATTTTCCACTCGATACGCTCATAACCTTTGTTTCAAGCAAACCGGTGAGATTGACAACCTCATCGCAAGTTGGAAACAAAGTACTTGGTTGTGTGTGTGCAGGTTCCACGTTGCAGCTAGCAAAGCAAAGCTTGGATGAGGCGCCATATATAAATTGTCCGAAGCTGTCGCTAAGCCAGTCCGCATCACCTTCAGTCGTATTGTCTGCTCTTCTCGTGATCGACATACTTTGGTTTCTTAACTGAGGGAAAACTTGCTGCTATCTTCATCAAACCTTCTCTTGGGGTTTTCCAACTGGCCGATTATCTACTTCATCAACTCGGTAGCATCAAGCTCCTTTCTGGCGCCGTTGCCGGGGAAGAGTGGAAGACCTCTGCAAGGGGAGTTTTTCGCACGCACATCCTTTACTTTGTTTTAAGTTTTGCTTTACTTTATTTTTACTTGCATCGTTTTATATCAAAAACCCAAAAAAAATTAGAATCCTTGGTAGTTGTTTTTACTTGTCTACTTTTAGTTTTGCTGAAATGGATACTCCTGAAAACACCAAGTTGTGTGACTTTACTAGCACGAACAATAGTGATTTTATCTGCACTCCTATTGCACCACCTGCTCCTGCTGCAAATTTTTATGAGATTAAGCCTGCTTTATTGAACCTTGTTATGAAAGAGCAATTTTCTGGTGCTAGTACTGAAGATGCTGCAGCTCATCTCAACAATTTTGTTGAGCTATGTAAGATGCAGAAATATAAGGATGTAGAAAGTGATATTATTAAGCTCAAGTTGTTTCCTTTTTCTTTGAGAGGAAAAGCTAAAGATTGGTTGCTGTCTTTGACTAAGAATAGTATTGATTCATGGGCTAAGTGTAAGGATGCTTTTATTGGTAGATACTATCCTCCTGCTAAGATTATATCTCTGCGTAGCAATATTATGAAGTTTACTCAGTTTGATAATGAACATGTTGCTCAAGCTTGGGAAAGAATGAAATCTATGATAAAGAATTGCCCCACTCATGGACTGACTACTTGGATGATTGTCCAAACTTTTTATGCAGGACTGAATTTTTCTTCGAGGAACCTACTTGATTCAGTTGCTGGAGGCACTTTTATGTCCCTTACCTTGGGCGCCACAACAAAGCTACTTGACAACATGATGGTAAATTACTCCGAATGGCACACCGAGAGAGCTCCACAAGGTAAGAAGGTAAATTCTGTTGAGGAAACCTCTTCCTTGAGTGATAAGATTGATACCATTATGGCTATTCTTGTTAATGATAGAACTCATGTTGATCCTAATAATGTTCCTTTAGCCTCTTTGGTTGCTCAAGAAGAGCATGTTGATGTGAACTTCATTAGAAATAATAATTTTAACAACAATGCTTATAGGAACAATTTTGCTAGTAACAATTATAGGCCGTATCCTTCTACCAATGGTAATTGTTATGGTAATTCCTACAACAACACTAGGGCCGCGCCCTCTGAACTTGAAGTCATGCTCAAAGACTTCATGGTAAAACAATCCGCTTTTAACAAGTCTGTTGAGGAAAAGTTAGGCAAAATTGATATTCTTGCTTTTAAAGTTGATAGCCTTGCTCATGATGTTGAACTTCTGAAATTAAAAGTGTTGCCTAATGATGTGAAAGAGAACAATGTTTTTGCTACTGCTAATGCTATTCAAGTTGGAATTGATGATAATCTTAGATTGTTAGCAGAATTGCATGCTAGATGGGAAAGAGAGGATGAGATTGCTAGGAATTTGAAAGTTTGTACTATTACTACCTCTAATGATGTTGCTCCTAATTCTAGCAATCCTGTTACTTTGATTGGTGTAGAGAAAACTCCCACTCCTTGTGTTAAAAAGCCTAAAACTGCCAAAACTTTTTCTCAAAAGAGTGCTGAAATTTTTTGGAGTGTAGGAGATGATAGCTCTATTTCCTTTAATGATTTTGATGTTGATGGCTGCAATATATCTGAAGTTATTTTGTTCTTGCAAAAGCTTTCTTTGACTCCCAATGCTAGTTCGCTAAATATTGCTTTTACTAAGCATATTACCAATGCTCTCATGAAAATTAGGGATGAAAAGTTGCAGCAAAAAGCTTCTGTTCCCAAGAAGTTAGAAGATGGTTGGGAACCCATCATTGATATGCATGTTAATGGTTTTGATTGCCATGCTTTATGTGATCTAGGTGCTAGTATTTCTATCATGCCTAGAAAAATTTATGACATGCTTGATTTACCACCTCTTGAAAAATGTTATTATGATGTTCCTATTGCTGATGTTGCTAAGAAGAAACCTTTGGGAAGGATTAATGATGTTCTTATTGTGGTTAACAATAACCTTGTTCCCTTTGATTTTCTCGTTATGGACATTGAATGCCATGCTTCATGTCCTATTATTTTGGGAAGACCCTTTCTTCAAACTGTAGGTGCCATCATTGATATGAGGGAAGGCACTATAAAATATCAATTCCCACTAAAGAAAGGTATGGAACACTTCCCTAGGAAAAGAAAAAAATTACTTTTTGACTCTATTCTTAGAGCAAATTATGTGCTTGATGCTTCATCACTTGATGTTACTTGATTCACAATTTTCTGCGCCTAGCTCAAAGGCGTTAAAGAAAAGCACTCTTGGGAGATAACCCAATGTTTTATTTCCAGCACTTTTTCTTTTATTTGAGTCTTGGAAGTCATTACTACTGTAATGACCGCTCCTTATCCTTTTTATTTTATTGTTGTGCCAAGAGAAGCCTCTAATTCGAGTGAGGTAAAGATTTAGGGATGTTGCTGTCCTGAAACTGTTTTCGGTGCTGCACCGTAAAAATTCGTATAAATTCTGTGTATATCTTTTGGACCTGCCATTTCTTGTGCATATGCCCCAGGTTATATCCAAACTTTCGTTAATTGAACACTTTTTTATTTGAGCAACATAAAACCCCTCAAAAATTCGACCTTTGTCAGCTGTTCTGTTTTGACAGATTTCTGCCACTATTCATTTTTGCCGCTTTATCGCTTTCTTTTTTAGTTCTTTTGATCATTGAACTTTTGGGTAAGTTGCTATAGTATATACTTTATATGTGGTGGTTTTGGGTTGAAACCTGAAGCAAAAAGAGGTTGATTATATGTTATGCTTGCACTAATGTTGCTAATAGAATTGTGTTTAGTTTTGTATGAAGGAAGTTTTCAAGTGTAGGGATTGGGGAATGATGAGATGAGTTAAAGAATGGACAAAAGCTCAAGCTTGGGGATGCCCATGCATCACCCCAAGAAATATCCAAGAAGTACAAGCGTCAAAGCTTGGGGATGCCCCCGAGGCACCCCTTCTTCATCGGCAAAAATCAGGTCACCTTTCAAAACACTATATTTTTATTGCTTCATGCACTATGTGTTTTTCTTGGAGCGTCAGTTGTTTTAGTTTTCGTTATTAGTTTAGTTTTGTTTTCTGCAATAAATGGTTGGACCCCAACAAATTTCCTTTGGAGGAGATGTACTCGTTTTCATTTGCCAAGAACACTCTGTTTTTCATTCTTACAATTTCACCAAGTGTTCTTCTTTTTCCGCTACTGCTTTTGGTTTTCATTTTCGCCTTGATTTGCGTTCAGACCTTGTCATATCTTTTCATCAAGGTGTATTTTTTGCCTCTGATCTTTATTGGTTTTCATCAAAAGAGGTGTCTTTAAAAATTTCAAATGGTGTTGGAAAAGAGAAAAAACTTTATGTAAAAAAGTGGTACAAGAAGGAGCTTGTGTAGACTGCGGCTTAGGCTTTTTCATGTCGTGCTTTGATGTCCTTTTGATAGTATGCTTAGGTGTTTTGCTGTAGCATGACTTGTCTCAAATAATTGAGATTGCTTAATGAGCCTTTGGAAAAATCATGCGTTGTTTTTATTGTATGGAAGCATTATTTTGGTTTTCTCCTTGATGCTTTATTTGGGTTGACTTGGCGCATGCTCACACATGTTAGACTCTTACAAAGTCGCCAATAGCGTCTATGATCATTTATTTTTTGACTTTTGATGCCATCTTATGCTTCTTTTAATGTCGCTTTGTCGCTTTGCATGATTATGGACATTATTGCTCTCTTAGTTGGTCGCTCCCAGTCTTTTGCTAGCCCTCGCCTTGTACTGAGTATGAGCTCTACTCGTGCATCCAACTCCTAAAAGCCAAAGTTTTCCAAAGTGTCCACCATACATACCTACTAGTAATTTGCTATTCCAAGTAAATTTGACTTGCTTTTATCTTCTCTTCAAATTAAACTCTTACCAGTGTTATGCGAAAATTGGTCAGTAAAGCTCTCACAAACCGGAAGGCACACTTTACTTTTTCCTGTTCTTAAAAATTTGACATTGTGGTCTCTTATGTTGAGTTGTTATGCTTACAAGTTGTAAGTTGGATTCTAGCCCATCCATGCTGTCATGGGGCAATATTTCAACATTGCACTTCTCATTTGAGTTGATATCGTGATCTTTTGTTTATGGATGCCCGCGGTGTGAAATGAATTGGGAATCTTGTGGGGATCATAGAGTTTGTATATGTGTTAGGGAAATGCCTGGGCTGCCAATCTAAGCCATGCATAATTCATGGTGGAAATTTGCAGCATACCCATGGTGGACATTCGACGACGCATCTCACAATAAAAAGCTAAACAAATGGCAAATAAAAGAGATGTCGAGGTGTTCATTGTCTGCTTGTCCTGTCATTTTGATGTGGGCTTGTTCCATGTCATCAGGCACGGAGGTACCCCGTTGGCGGTTTTCGATGATACATATATACTTACAATGACAAGAGCCTTGCTTGGGACTCTAAGTTGAGTAGCATGAGGTTTGGGTACTCGTATTCACGGGACACGAGGTTTTCAACTTATGATTTGTCAAGCATATGCATCATAATTGTTCTCACATTAACTCTAACCATTCAAGATACTTATGATGGGGGCAATGAGAGCTCAAAGCCAGTAAGTAACATAATTTTTGAAGGTCTATAAAACTTGCAATCATTGCTTCCCTCTGCGAAGGGCCTTTCTTTTACTTTTATGTTGAGTCACCACCTTCTATCTTTATGCACCATAAGAGAGCAAAGTTGTCATTCTTAGTATAATGTGTATTGTCCCAAAGTTTTCATTGATTGATTCATATTGTTGGTTTCACTTGTTCTCAAATTATTTGTATCTAGTCACCCTCTTAAACTTGAAGGTGTCCTATGCATTTATGTTTTGCTCTCCATGAAGGACAAGCTGAAAACCATTTGTATGTTTTTCCTTATGATTTGAACACACGTTTGACTTTCATTGTTTCGTTTTCATGATCTTTTGTTTGTGTTCATTTTCATGTTTACAACATGGTTGCCAAGTTCTTATTGTCAAGATTATATCTTCATGCCCATGTTTTAAGTTCTTATGATCCCAGCTCACAAATGCTTACATATATGATCAAGATTGTGTAGGTGCATGTCACCTCAAAAATTATTCTTTTGTTATCACTTACCTACTCGAGGACGAGCAGGAGTTAAGCTTGGGGATGCTTGATACGTCTCCAACATATCTATAATTTTTGATGCTCCATGCTTGTTTTTACACCATTTGCCTACTGTTTCGTTACACTTCGTGGCACTTTTATGCATTTTCCGGAACTAACCTATTAACAAGTCGCCACAGTGCCAGTTCCCTGTTTTCTGCTGTTTTTGTGTTTCAGAAGTGATACACAGGAAATATTTTCGGAATTGGACGAGACAAGTTCCCGAAGTCTTATTTTTCCCGGAAGCTTCCAGAGATCCGAAGAGGAGATGTAGTGGGGCCACGAGGTGGCCACACACCAGGGCGGCGCGGCCCAGGCCCTAGCCGCGCCCCCTACGTATGAGACCGCCTTGGTCCACTCCTGACGATGCCCCTTCGCCTATAAAGACCCCCCGACGTAAGAAACCTAAGGACCCAATCAATTTTCCAGAACACATCATGATCCGCCGCTGCCGTCGACCCGAAGATCGGGAGGGTCCAGAAGCTCTTCCCGGCACCCTGTCGGAGAGGGGAATCGCCACCGGAGGTCTTCTTCATCGCCATGCTTGCCTCCGGAGCGATGAGTGAGTAGTCTACCTTGGACTATGGGTCCATAGCAGTAGCTAGATGGTTGTCTCCTCCACCATGTGCTTCTTGTTTAGATCTCATGAGCTGCCCTACATGATTGAGATCACTGTTATGTAATTCTACATGTTTGGTTTGTTGGGATCCGATGAATATTGGTGTTATGATTGAGTTGCTATACTGAAATATATCTTTTGTTATCTCTATGTTGTTTATGATCTTGCATGCTCTCCGTTGTTAGTAGCTATCTTGGCCGAGTAGTTGGTAGTGACTCCAAGAGGGGGTATTTATGCTCGATAGTGGGTTCATACCTCTATTTAATCTGGGGGAGTGACAGAAACCTCTAAGGTTGTAGATGTGTTGTTGCTACTAGGGAAAAAACAACATTCATATGCTCAAGGGCATATGCTTTGTTTACATTACACACTTTGCTTAATGCAATTATCTATTATTCGCAACTTAATACTTGTGGAGTTCTCGGATTGATTCGCCACAAGTGGATTATTAGTCATAGATGCAGTTAGATGGCGGTCTATGTATTTTGTTGTAATGCCCAGAGTAAATCGCATAGTGATCTTCTTGACATATCTCGTTATCTTTATTCTATCAATTGCCCAACTCTAATTTGTTTACCCAGCATGTGTTATTTATCTTATGGAGAGATACCACTAGTGAACTGTGGACCCCGGTCCTATTTCCATCATATTGCTATCACCTGCTTACTTTACTCGCACTGTTTACTTTACTCGCATACTTCTACTGTTTTCCACTCGATACGCTCATAACCTTTGTTTCAAGCAAACCGGTGAGATTGACAACCTCATCGCAAGTTGGGAACAAAGTACTTGGTTGTGTGTGTGGAGGTTCCACGTTGCAGCTAGCAAAGCAAAGCTTGGACGAGGCGCCATATATAAATTGTCCGAAGCTGTCGCTAAGTCAGTCCGCATCACCTTCAGTCGTATTGTCTGCTCTTCTCCTGATCGACATACCTTGGTTTCTTAACTGAGGGAAAACTTGTTGCTATCTTCATCAAACCTTCTCTTGGGGTTTTCCAACTGGCCGGTTATCTACTTCATCAACTCGGTAGCATCACCTTGCTCATGATGTTGAACTTCTGAAATTAAAAGTGTTGCCTAATGAGGTGAAAGAGAACAATATTTTTGCTACTGCTAATGCTATCCAAGTTAAAATTGATGAAAATGTTAGGATGCTAGCAGAATTGCATGCCAGGTGGGAAAGAGAAGATGAGATGGCTAGAAAGATGAATGTATGTACCATTACTACCTCTAATGATGTTATTCCTAATGCTAGCAATCCTCTTACTTTGATTGGTGTAGAGAAAACTCCTACTCTTTGTGTTAAAAAGCCTAAAACTGCCAACACTTTTTCTCAAAAGAGTGCTGAAATTTTTTGGAGTGTAGGAGATGATAGCTCTATTTCCTTTAATGATTTTGATGTTGATGGCTGCAATATATCTGAAGTTATTTTGTTCTTGCAAAATCTTGCTTTGACTCCCAATGCTAGTTCTCTAAATGTTGCTTTTACTAAGCATATTACCAATGCTCTCATGAAAATTAGGGATGAAAAGTTGAAGCAAAAAGCTTCTATTCCCAAGAAATTAGAAGATGGTTGGGAACCCATCATTGATATGCATGTTAATAGTTTTGATTGCCATGCTTTATGTGATCTAGGTGCTAGTATTTCTATCATGCCTAGAAAGATTTATGATATGCTTGATTTACCACCTCTTGAAAAGTGTTATTATGATGTTCCGATTGCTAAAGTTGCTAAGAAGAAACCTTTGGGAAGGATTAATGATATTCTTATTATGGTTAATGATAACCTTGTTCCCATTGATTTTCTTATCATGGATGTTGAATGCAATGCTTCATGTCCTATTATTTTGGGAAGACCCTTTCTTCGAACTGTAGGTGCCATCATTGATATGAGGGAAGGCACCATCAAATATCAATTTCCACTCAAGAAAGGTATGGAACACTTCCCTAGAAAGAGAAAGAAATTACTTTTTGACTCTATTCTTAGAGCAAATTATGAGCTTGATGCTTCATCACTTGATATTACTTGATTCGCATTTTCTGCGCCTAGCTCAAAGGCGTTAAAGAAAAGCACTCTTGGGAGATAACCCAATGTTTTTACTTTCAGTTATTTTTCTTTTATTTGAGTCTTGGAAGTTATTACTACTGTAATAACCTCTCCTTATCATTTTTATTTCGTTTTTGTGCCAAGAGAAGCCTCTAATTTGAGTGAGGTAAGATCTGGGGATGTTGCTGTCCTGAAACAGTTTTCGGTGCTGCACCGTAAAAATTCGTGAAAATTCTATGTATATCTTTTGGACCTGCGATTTCTTGTGCATATGCCCCAGGTTATATCCAAACTTTCATTAGCTGAACACTTTTTTATTTGAGCAACAGAAAACCCTCTAAAAATTCGACCTTTGTCAGCTATTCTGTTTTGACAGATTTCTGCCAATATTTGTGTTTGCCGCTTTATCGCTTTCTTTTTGAGTTCTTTTGATCACGGAACTTTTGGGGAAGTTGCTAAAGTAGTATATGCTTTATATATAGTGGTTTTGAGTTGAAACCTGAAACAAAAAGGGTTGATTCAATATTATGCTTACACTAATGTTGCTAACAGATTTGTGTTTAGTTTTGTATGAAGGAAGTTTTCAAGTGTAGGGATTGGAGAATAATGAGATGAGTGGAAGAATGGACAAAGGCTCAAGCTTGGGGATGCCCATGTCACCCCAAGAAATATCCAAGAAGTACAAGCGTCAAAGATTGGGGATGCCCCCGAGGCACCCCTTCTTCATCGGCAAAAATCAGGTCACCTTTCAACACACTATATTTTTATTGCTTCATGCATTATGCATTTTTCTTGGAGCCTCAGTTGTTTTTAGTTTTCAGTTTTGTTTAGTTTTGTTTGCTGCAATAAATGGTTGGACCCCAACAAATTCCTTTGGAGAAGTTGCCTTGCTTTTCATTTGCCAAAAACACTCCATTTTTCATTCTTATAATTTCAACGAGTGTTCTCTTTTTCTAGAACTGCGTTTAGCTTTCGGTTTTCGCCTTGATTTGTGTTAAGATCTTGTTATATATTTTCATCAAGGTGTATTTTTGCCTCTGGTCCATATTGGTTTTCATCAAAAGAGTTGGTTATAAAAAAAATTGAATGGTGTTGGAAAAGAGAAAAAGCTTTATGCAAAAAAGTGGTACAAGAAGGAGCTTGTGTAGACTGCGGCCTAGGCTTTTGCATGCCGTGCTTGATGTCTTTTTGATAGTATGCTTAGTGGTTTTGCTGTAGCATGACTTGTCTCAAATGACTGAGATTGCTTAATGTGCCTTTGAAAAAATCATGCGTTGTTTTAATTATTTGGAAGCATTATTTTGGTTTTCTCCTTGATGCTTTATTTGGGTTGACTTGGCGCATGCTCACACATGTTAGACTCATACAAAGTCGCCATTGCCTCTATGATCATTTATTTTTTGACTTTTGATGCCATCTTATGCTTCTTTTAATGTTGCTTTGTCGTTATGCATGATTATGGCCGTTATTGCTCTCTTAGTTGGTCGCTCCCAGTCTTTTGCTAGCCTTCACTTTGTACTGAGTATGAGCTCTACTCGTGCATCCAACTCCTAAAAACCAAGTTGCTCCAAAGTGTCCACCATACATACCTATTAGCAATTTGCTATTCCAAAGTACATTTGACTTGCTTTTATCTATCCTTCAAATTAAACTCTTTTGGTGTTATGCGAAAATTGGTCAGTAAAGCTCTCACGAACCGGATGGCACACTTTACTTTTCTCGCTTTAAAATTTTGACATTGTGGTCTCTTATGTTGAGTTGTTATGCTTGCAAGTTGTAAGTTGGGAATTAGCCCAGCCATGCCGTCATGGGGCAAGCTTTCAACATTGCACTACCTTTCATTTGAGTTGATATCGTGATCTTTTGTTTATGGATACTCGAGATGTGAAATGAATTGGGAATATTGTGGGATCATGGAGTTTGTATACGTGTTAGTGAAATGCCTGGGCCGCTAATCTAAGCCATGCATAATTCATGGTGGAAATTTACAGCATGCCCATAGTGAACATTCGACAACGCATCTCGCAATAAAAAGCTATACCAATGGTAAATAAAAGAGATGCTGAGGTGTTCATTGTCTGTTTGTCCTGTCATTTTGATGTGGGCTTGTTCCATGTCATCGGGCACGGAGGTACCCCGTTGGCGGTTCTCGATGATACGTGTATACTTACAATGACAAGAGCTTGCTTGGGACTCTAAGTAAAGTAGCATGAGGTTTGGGTATTCGTATTTCACGGGACACGAGGTTTTCAACTTATGATTTGTCAAGCATATGCAGCATAAGTGTTCTCGCATTAACTTTAACCATTCAAGATGCTTATGATGGGGGCAATGAGAGCTCAAAGCCGGTAAGTACCATAATTTTTGAAGGTTTATAAAACTTGCAATCACTGCTTCCCTCCGCGAAGGGCCTTTCTTTTACTTTTATGTTGAGTCACCACCTTCTATCTTTATGCACCATTAAGAGAGCATAGTTGTCATTCTGAGTATAATGTGCATTGTCCCAAAGTTTTTATTGATTGATGCATATTGTTGGTTTCACTTGTTCTTAAATTATCTGTATCTAGTCGCCCTCTTAAACTTGAAGGTGTCCTATGCATTTATGTTTTGCTCTCCATGAAGGACAAGTGAAAACCATTTGTATGTTTTTCCTTATGATTTGAACACACGTTTGACTTTCATTGTTTCATTTTCATGATCTTTTGTTTGTGTTCTTTTTCATGTTATAACATGGTTGCTAAGTTGCTTCTATCAAGATTATATTTTTCATGCCCATGTTTTAAGTTCTTTTGATCCCAGCGCACAACGCTTACATATTTGATCAAGATTGTGTAGGTGCATGTCACCTCAAAAATTATTTCTTTTGTTATCACTTACCTACTCGAGGACGAGCAGGAGTTAAGCTTGGGGATGCTGATACGTCTCCAACGTATCCATAATTTTTGATGCTCCATGCTTGTTTTTACACCATTTGCTTAGTGTTTCGTTACACTTCGTGGAATTTTTATGCATTTTCCGGAACTAACCTATTAACGAGATGCCACAGTGCTAGTTCCCTGTTTTCTGCTATTTTTGTGTTTTAGAAAAGTTACACAGGAAATATTCTCGGAATTGGATGAAACCAAAGCCAGTCATCCAGATATTTCACGGAGCTTCCAGAACACCGAAGAGGAGACGGAGCCAGACCAGAGGGTGGCCACACCACCAGGGGGCGCGGCCCACCCCTGGCCCGCGCTGGCCTGTGGTGTGGGCCCCCTGGTCCACTTCTGACGACGCCCCTTCGCCTATAAAGACCCCCCGACGGGAAAAACCTAAATACCTGATCACTTTTCCAGAACACATCGCGATCCACCGCCGCCGTCAACCCGAAGATCGGGAGGGTCCAGAAGCTCTTCCCGGCACCCTGCCGGAGAGGGGAATCGCCACCGGAGGTCTTCTTCATCGCCATGCTTGCCTCTGGAGCGATGAGTGAGTAGTCTACCTTGGACTATGGGTCCATAGCAGTAGCTAGATGGTTGTCTTCTCCACCATGTGCTTCATGTTTAGATCTCGTGAGCTGTCTTACATGATCGAGATCACCGTTATGTAATTCTACATGTTGTGTTTGTTGGGATCCGATGAATATTGGTTTTATGATTGAGTTGATGTACTGAATTTTATCTTATGTTATCTCTATGTTGTTTATGATCTTGCATGCTCTTCGTTGTTAGTAGCTATCTTGGCCAAGTAGTTGCTAGTGACTCCAAGAGGGGGTATTTATGCTCGATAGTGGGTTCATGCCTCTATTTAATCTGGGGGAGTGACAGAAACCTCTAAGGTTGTAGATGTGCTGTTGCTACTAGGGGGAAAACAACATTCATATGCTCGAGGGCATATGCTTTGTTTACATTACACACTTTGCTTAATGCAATTATCTGTTGTTCGCAACTTAATACTTGTGGAGTTCTCGGATTGATTCGCCACAAGTGGATTATTAGTCATATATGCAGTTGGATGGCGGTCTATGTATCTTGTTGTAATGCCCAGAGTAAATCTCATAGTGATCCTCTCGACATATGCACGTTGTCTTTATTCTATCAATTGCCCAACTGTAATTTGTTTACCCAGCATGTATTATTTTATCTTATGGAGAGACACCGCTAGTGAACTGTGGACCCCGGTCCTATTTCCTTTATATTGCTATCACCTGTTTACTTTACTCGCACTGTTTACTTTATTTGCATATTACTATCACTTTCCACCCGATACGCTCATACCCTTTGTTTCAAGCAAACCGATGAGATTGACAACCTCATCGTAAGTTGGGAACAAAGTATTTAGTTGTGTTGTGTGCAGGTTCCACGTTGCCGCTCACAAAGCAAAGCTTGGACGAGGCGCCCTATAAATTGTCCGGAGCTGTCGCGAAGCTAGCGGGCATCACCTTCAGTCGTATTGTCGTCCTCCTGCTGGATTGACTACCTTGGTTTCATTACTGAGGGAAAAACTTGCTGCTATATTCATCAAACCTTGCTCTTGGGTTTCCCAACTGGCCGGTCATTTACTTCATCAACAAACGCAATCAAGCTTTCTGGCATCATCATCACCGCACCATCATCGACCCCAGTCCATTGCATCGACTACATCATCGCAGCGTCGACCCCGGTCTATTGCATCGACTACATCCACCACGCCAAACGCGCTGCACCTGATAAAGCTAAGTTTTCCTGTATCAATAGTCGATTATTCTTTACTTTTGCCGCACCCGATACTCGGGGGCTGCACTATGCAAGCTAACTTCATAGGTCATCGAGTATAATCCTCCGCTGCGTAGAGTGTGACCATCCATGCTCGGGGGCTTCGCCTTAAAAATAATTTGACCCATGCTCGGGGGCTTCGGCGAAAGTTTATGGCAGTCGACAGAAAGCACCCAAAATCTTGAGGGCAAGCCCAAGTGCAAGTACTACGACTCACCCTCGGGGGCTACTGGGAGAGATAACATCAGTCAATTGACAACACCATTTGTATATTATTCGAGTGCGGGCGCTCTTGTCCCTCGAATTGCTCTTTTGGGCCAGCAGCGCCTTCACATTATTCGAGTGCGGGCTTCGGTCCCTCGAATCGCTCTTTCGGGCTTGCAGCGCCTCCGAATTATTCGAGTGCGGGCTTCGGTCTCTCGAATCATCTTCTTCGGGCCAGCAGCGCCTCTGCGTTATTCGAGTGCGGGCGCTCTTGTCCCTCGAATCGCTCTTTCGGGCTTTCAGCGCCTTGGTATTATTCGAGTGCGGGCGCTCTTGTCCCTCGAATCATTTTCTTCGGCTAGCAACGCCTTCACATTATTCGAGTGCGGGCTTCGGTCCCTCAAATTATTCTCTTCGGGCCAGCAGCGCCTCTACATTATTCGAGTGTGGGTTTTGATCCCTTGAATCACATCTTTCAGCCATCAGTGCTTTCATTCTATTTGGATACAGACCGCTGTCCTTCGAATCTCTGTTTTGTGCTATCAATGCTTTCGAATTGCCCGAAATATGGTGGCAATATACCAATTCGGATGCCGTATGTCAAATACGAAGGTAAGTCCACAGTTGTCAACACTAGATGGCCCGGTATTCGTATCAAGCGCGCTCTGCCGAGAAATTTTCCATTCCTACGGTATGAAGTTTTGCATCGATGGACGCATCGAGTGCCTCACACTGAACTGGGCTTCGACCTGATAAGTCCATATGCGGCTCGGGTCGAAGTAGCGCCAGCCCACGCGGGTTCGAGTCGGGGGACTCGAATCTGAGTAAGCTAACCGATGTTTTTGCGGCTATGCAATTAACTGAGACCCGGCGTGAGTCTCAGGCCAGTTATGCCAATCCTCCTAGCAACCAAACTATGTGTTTTCAAGACTCAAAATGAGTGCTACTCGAATTAACTACTTTATCAAATAAATCATTCGTATCCCCATGATCATCACCCGACGCACTTCCGAGTCTCACTATTTCCACTCATACATTCGCCTCGGCGTTGGCAACACGCTCGGGGGCTGCGCCTCGAATTTGCATTCCTTCGCCCCAGCGTTGGCAACACGCTCGGGGGCTGCGCCTCGAATTGGCATTCCTTCGCCCTTGCGTTGGCAACACGCTCGGGGGCTGCGCCTTACAACCCGATGCTAGCAACGCTTGGGGGCTACGCTTACATGCTAACCTTAGCATCCACTCTTTTTGTACCCGGTGTTAGCAACACGCTCGGGAACTCCGCCTTATGTTGTTAACCTCAACAATTTTCAATGATATCAACTGCACTCCGTCTGCTACGTCGACTTCGGTCCGCGGTATTCGGCACCTTCCGGCTCGACGCTGATGACTTTATGTCGTGTCGACTTCGGTCCATGGTATTTGACTCCTATCAGCCACCTGCCAGCAACACCAACTTCTTCGCCTACAATGACCAAGCATTCGAGGGCTCGACAACAACATTGCCCCTAACAATCCGCGAAACAGCAAGCGTTCGACAACATCATCACAGTGATTCAGCTACTGTGCAACTCCATCGACCGCGACATGCAAGAACTTCATTTGGTGCCCTCACACGTGACATGCAAGACTACGACTTCAAGGCCAGATTTGAGTGTTTACCCGATTCTACGAATCGACTAGACACTCGGGGGCTACTGACGAGGGTATGACCCCTCGGGTCCTCATGTTTAGCATACCCACTATCGGCCATGGAAGAAGCCTACTTGAAGGATACATGAAGCCCGCAAGGCCCAACATGCCAACTTGGAGTAGAATTCAAGAAACCCCTTGTAAACCCTAACTGGCTGCATATATAAAGCCACCAGGGGCACCCCCTAGAAACATATCTCATACAGATTAGACAACAAGCCTCCGCCTACGGCGGCTCTCTGTAAACACCATATGCTATTATACTAGATTGCTAGCAGGATGTAGCGATCGTCCACCGAGGGGACGTGAACCTGGGTAAAACTTCGTGTGCCCCTCATCGTTTATCGACCGCCGTCGAGTTTGTTGGATCCCACATACGCTCCATTGATCGAAAGCCCTCAAGCATAGGCATTGCCGGGTTAGAACCTCATCACTATTCAAGCCCACCAATAAATAGAAAATATATATTGATGTAATTGAGCCATGCTAAGCTAGAAAATGCAATTCAATACAAAATTGGATTTTTGTCCAAAACAAATCCTTTTCAGTTTTGAGAAATATGCAGAGGTGCATATGCATATGAATGGCATGATGAATAAAGAACTAGGATGTTACACCATAAAGTTGAATAAACATTTTGATGATGGAGGAGATCTGATTATCTATGTGCTCCAATTTTGTTGTTAATAATATAGTTTTCCATTACAATTAACATAATCGATAACCTAAATTTCCCTTATGTGTAAGATACATTATTTTTTGGTTATGACACATAATTTTTTACAGGCGTAGTCCAAAGAAGTTATAATAAAAAAATTGAGCCGTCTGTCGGACTTTTTCATAAGTGGGTATCGCCAGATGCCGAAAAATTATATCATCACATACGAACACAAAGTAATTTGTGAGACCTAATGAACGATAGTGTGCATATATGTATTCGCTTCCATTTTAGTATCCTTAAATACCGTTGCAAATATCTCTAATCCTTACAAACTATATATAAAAAATATCTTTTTGGTGTAGTACTTTTCTAGAGTGTAGCTATCTATTTTAGGGTGTGAAGCGATTTCTTCACTAGCTTGTCGTGTGATAGTGATGGGTCGTTGCGTTCTGGTAGATTCGAAAATATTCATGAGAGGTAAATTAATGGAAAAATCACTAGGGGGTGATGGCAGCAACTATATTTTAAAATGCCACTCAATGGGTGATGAGGGATTAACTCGACAAATGTCCTAGATGAAGGACTTAGGATCGGGGAGATAGGGCATCAGATGAACTCGAAGGTAAAGTTAGTCAAAACAGGTGTATATCGAAAGTAAACTTAGGTGTTGAACCTTGCTTGCTTTCAATCTGGCCTACACCGTCCCCTCCTGACCCCTATATATAGGTGGCCAGGTCTCGAGGATCAGGGAGGGTCCAATACAGATTACAATATCGACATACGGTAAGAACTCGTATCCCGACTATTATTACAATTGGGCCTAGCTTAACGGGCCTCAGAGGTACTCAACTAGCGGGCTCTATTAGCTATACCCTTGTCAGTAGCCCCTGAGATTCTACCAGAATTGCAGATTTGGGTTGAATCTCTAATCTTTAAGTCTTCGACTTGATCAGTTCTTCGATTTCTTCATATCTTCAAATCTTTGACTTGGTCTTTCGACATATTTTCATCATAATATCTCGCAAGGGGTTTTGATGAACAAGCCTGACAACTCTGACGGATCAAGAGGTCAGTTAACTCCCGGAACAGATACTTGCCACCTATTTCAAATTCAATCCCCTTGGACTTGAATTCGGGAGATCGATCAAACCCACTCTTTTGCCGCATTTAGGACTTACAAAGAATGAATTCCAGTAGTTCTCAGGGTACCCAGTGCGTCCACCAGGATTTTCTTCGCGTCGTAGACACGGATACATACCAGCAGAGCGCATCCATGTGCGTATACTAGGCCACACAGGACGGATCCCGGGGTCTTACCTTTGTGATAAATCACGGCATTCGAGTTTCATTGCGATAATGCAACTCGAGAATCACATGTCGCAGTCTAATTTTGACTGAAAATATTTGGGTTATACAACCATAAAAACTCGCTCCCGATGGGAGTAACAACGTTTCATCGTATATTCCTTCGCTTTCCATGCTCCAGTGCTCGTTAATAAACATCGTTGGGTGCGCGCTCAGCGCTCCCGATGGGAGTAGCCCCCGAGGCTATAGTCGAACAAACTTTTTTTCGAGTATAGGCTCAAATATAGTGTACTCCATCATCATGCTTCAACTCGAAATAGTTTAGCGATAACTTCGTCGGGTGCGTGCTCAGCGCTCCCGATGGTAGTAGCCCCCGAGGCTATAGTCGAATGTTTTCGGGTATAGTATCCTCAATTTATTTTTGTATTTATCGGCACCAATCTTGTGTCTTCCTTACCTTACCCTTCTATATCCAGAATTCACCATATTCCATACTTGTTGAATACATGCATCCGTCGAGTTGATTTTTGATCTTTTATCTTCTCCATGACGTCATTGGCCAAATTTCTCTATATGTCACTTTAGTTGGGCGCGAACCGTTTCGTGGGTAGCATGGTAATTTCGTATTTCTCCGCCCGTTAGTGGGCTGCCGCTTCCTCTTCTTACGCCATGTCTCAGCCCACGTTCCTTCTCAGAGAAGGTATATAGGGGGAGATTGGGGATTTGCACTATTTACCAGCTCCTTGTCTCCACCGCCGCCGCCATTGCCAATCCTTGCGCCCTGCTCTTCGCGTGCATAGCCCCCGAGCGTAGATTTGTAGATGCGCGTGAAACACCTGGCAGTGAAGAACAACATGGCCAAGGGGAAGGCAACGAACTCCGCGACTAGCTGGGTGCCCTCTGCTGTCACGCAGAAGGAGCTAAACAAGGCCAAGACAGATGGTCTCGTCTCCAGCAATGACTCCATCAAATTCCCGAGAACCGAACGGATCCCCAAGCCCCCGAGCGGCTATCGGGTGATGTTTCTTTCTTTCCTCTTCCGCGGACTCTCTCTTCCTGCCCACGAATTCCTTCGTGGGCTTCTTTATTTTTATGGTGTGCAGCTTCACCAGCTCACACCTAATTCTATCCTTCACATTGCCTGCTTCGTGAGTCTTTGCGAGTCATTCCTGGGTATCGAACCCCACTTTCTTCTTTGGAGATCCATCTTTCGGCTCCGCCCCAGCGTTTCTTTGGCGAACAAGCCTGAGCTGGGCGGGGCTGTCGTCTCTGTGGGCCCCGAGGCGTAATATTTGGAGTTTTCCATGTCTGCATTGGTCCAAGGTTGGAGGACCAAATGGTTCTACATCAAAGACCGTAAGGCCTCCTCTGAAGACGAGTATGGCCTAGCTCCCTTTGACGCCTCCAAAGAGTTGAAGAAACTGGCATCATGGGATTCGCCTCCCACAGATGCTGAGATGGAGGGGATTACTCCGTGTTTACCCGCATCCAAGCTCTGAAAGGAGGTAAAGGAGGCGCTTTGTCGGGTATTCAACTCATGGCGTTCTTTGTCCAACGTCGAGTTCAACCCCTGCAGCATCGCCTTTCCAAACTATGGAGCTATTCTGGCTTGGTGGATCCTTCTTGCATCTCTGGAGATCTAATGGAGAAGCAGGAAGTCGACAAGCGAGTTAGGAGCCTCACCAAGCTCACCAAGGATCATGCGGTTGCAGAATTGGCCGCTGATTATTTCGACTCTGTGCATCCCCTACCCAAGGTACGTATTTATTTGCTATGTATACTTGTTGTCGAATTCATCGGCTTCCAGCTGTGTTTACCCTTGCATCGATTACTTTTCTAACTTATTCGTTTGTAGGACCACCAATTCCTTGTTTCACGCCCTCCTCTTCCAGAGGAAGGGCCTCTTCCGGCTGATCTGGCCTCTACTGTATCTGAAGCCCCCGAGGCTGAAGAAAATCGGGACGGAGATGAAGCCAAAGAATCTGAAGAAGATACCAGCTCGATGACATCGCCTCCTCCTGCGCTTTCTGAAGACACCGGTGCGGACAAGAAGAGGAAGCATGTCGACGAGTTTACTTCATCGAGTACCTCCGTGCAGAGAACTGCGGCTAATGAGGACCCTATTCTCAAAGAAGATGTTGAATTCTTCGACCTCATGGCATCGTACGTGTTCTGCGAGTTCTATGATTTCGCTATACTTGCTTTCTTTCTTTCGGGTTGTATAACATCTGTTTCTTCTTGCAGTGACGACGAGGAGCCGAAAAAGGATGCTGCGGCTGCTCCTTCTACTCAGGATGCAATTGCTAATGAGCCTTCCGTGCAAGAGACTGAGCCAGCTGTGCAGGCGCCGAGGGCCAATAGGGCTTCTACCAAGAAGATTACTGCGTCGCGAAGTACCAAGCGGTCGAAGAAATCCCAAGGTGCTGAAGTTTCCCTTGAAGCACACGAGCCCACAGGCTCATTTGACAATGTGAGTGGTTGTACTATACTTTATCTATCTTGCGCCTTCCATACGCTTGCGTGTTTCTCCCTTGTCAGGCATTGATGAAGAAATTCGTCGCCTTAGGTACTGAATGTACTGAATACCTGAAGGCTGCGAAAGCTTCCGAAGGTGATTGCTTTGTCCTATCTTTGCTTGTCTTGTATGCTTCTCTTTGCTTTTTGTTTGACTTCTCTTTTCCTTTCTTTGTTGGGCTGCAGATGCTTTAGCATCAGCCAATGCCCGCATTGCATCGCTGGAAGCCGAGCTCAGTGCTTCGCGGAAAGCTTATGACGTTGCGACCGCTGCCAAGGCGAATGCTGAGAAGTCGCATAAATCAGCACTAGCTAAGGCGGAGAAAGTGGAGAAGGCCTTGGCTGATGCTAACAAAGAGCATCTCCAACGAGAGCAAGCCGTGACTGAGCGGCTGCACACCATGTCTGCTGCTGCTGGAGGTACACACTTGTTTTGTTTTCTTCTCCTACTACTGTTTTACTTGCTTGCTTGCACTTGCTGATATTTTCCCCCTCTTTTTTTTTTGCTAATTTTCTGTCCCCTTTGTTGTACAGAATGTACCAAGGTGTCTTTGTCGACTCTGCAACCGGACGATGATCCTCTTATGGCCGCGCTTAACTTACTCGAAGCAAACTGGATATCTATCCAGGAGGTTTTAGAGTTGGTGAACCGCGTTCTTACGCGGATGTTCGTCGGGTTGTGGCCCAAGAAAAAGGCGGAAGTTCCGAACAATGATTTGAAGAAACTCGCCGAAGCCTTTGATACTACTGACGACCCCGTCCTCCAGCTGAAGGGGCTTTCTTTGAAGCGAGGTGCTGAGGGTGCTATCGCCCTTTCCTATGCACATGGTGCAGATTTCGACTGGGAAAAGGTTAGCTCTCCTCATGGCCGCACCTGCTTAGAGCTAAAGGCCTTTTTCGAGAAGGCGAAGAAGTTTGTGCCCGCCATAGTGTCGATTATTTCTCCTTCAGCGGCTTCTGCGGCTTATACTGCACCTGCTTTCTTGACTCCAGCGACGGCTGATCCCGAGCCTCCTTCATCTGCTGGCGCTGCTTTTGCCATGCCTTCCTCCGCCACGGAGCAGAATGCTGAGGTGGCGTAGACTTGGCCTCTTGTAGTAACTTTCAATTTCTGCTTTTGATGTAAAACCTTTAGTCGTATGCAACCCGAGAACCTTAGTCAAAGGGTTCGCATCTTATGTAAATATGCTTCTTTTCTATGATATATCGTGTTAGCTTCTGAAATGCTTCTCCTTTCCTTTCTTTTGGCTTCCAGTCTATGCGTATCGGTGATCCTTCGAGTCGCGACCATGCTTCCTCTTCTGCCGGTGCTTTTGACTCTAAAGTTTCGTCGCCTCCTCACCGCTGCTGTCAATGCGCCGAATACTCTTCAAGGATTTCAGATCTTGAGAACCGCTTAACTTTAGCCAAACGCCAAGCACAGATGACTATAGACAAAGCTAGCAAAGCTTGTAGTTTGATGAAGCGGATATCTATTCTTGATGATGAGGTGTCTAGTCTGATGGCGAAGGTTCTGCATCATGAAGAATGTGACTCTTTTGTCATTGGCATTATCGAGTCTGCTTGCGAGATGTTGTGATGTAAGATTCTTTGCGACTTCTCATTTTTCCTTTTGTTCCATTGCTGCTTTGTGATGTCCTTTGTCATCTTAGGCACTTGTTTGGATTTTGCTGCTAAAGATCGTCGGGTTGCCGAGTAAAATGCAGTGCTGGAGAAAATGTCAGAGGGTATTGATAGTTTGTGGTCTGATCCTCGCCGCCGCCGTACTATCGTATTGCTTCAGGACCGTGCCCAACATATCGGAGAGTCAGTTGACGGTTGCCGAAGAGCTCTCATAACCATGCACTCTGTCATGCTTCCTCGCAATCCTTTGCCTGGAAGTTTTCCGCTGCTACTCGACGCTTTTAGATCCAGTCAGCGTATTCACCGGTTGATAGAATTGAACTTAGTGACAGGTGCCAATTTTGCTCTTGGGTGGATGCGTAAGTGGCACCCAAGACTCAATTATAGTTCTATGTCGTTGAGCTATCCCTCAGGTGGAGCTAGTCTGCGAGTACATCTGGAGAACACCTTGTAGCCTGCTCGAAGGATTATAGCTAGGCTGTTACGGGAGGATGCCGCGTTTTTCCGTGAGTATCACTATTTAGATCCTTTAGGTATAGATGATTCTGACAACCCGATGCTGTAATACTCATGTATATGTGGAATGCGAGAGTTTCTTGTTTAGCGACTATATGTCTGAAATTTGTTCTCAGAACGTTTTGTATGATTCGTGCGTTCGCCGCATTTTCCTTTTTTTGAGAGACTCGTAAACTCGATTATGAGGAACGTTTTGTCTTTATTATTCTTGTAATGTAAGATACATGGGGTGACCTAAGAGATCCGGCCTATGACCTGTGTTCTGGATCTAGAGGGCATTGCCCTGGGATAACTCGTGGCTTTTACAGCCTTATTCTTCTACTCTATTTTATTGTTCTTGATACTTATGCCGTCGTGGCCTTCTCTTCTTCTTCTGTAAATTTGTCTTCTCCTGATGCTTTTACTCGTGGTTTCTTCATCTCTGGCTCCGCGGTACGTCCTTCGGGTAGCTTGTCGCCTTCCATAGTCGTGCTTTTCGCCTTCTCTGCATAGTTGGCTATCATGCCAAAGTTTTGCGCCATCTTGTGGAACTCCTTGTCGCATAGGTCTGAAACCTCGAAGCTTCCCTTTACTGTGATGATTCCCTTTGGTCCTGGCATCTTGAGTACTAGATACGTATAGTGAGGTACTGCCATGAATCGCGAAAACGCGGGTCGCCCGAGGATCACATGATACTGAGATGGCCAGTCCATGACTTCAAAGTTGAGCTTTTCTCTTCTGTAATTTTGTCGGTTGCCGAAGCAAACGTTGAGTGCTATCCGACCTAGTGGATAATTGGCACTTCCTGGTACGATCCCATGGAAGGAACAGTCTGTTGGCTTCAAGAACTCTAGTGATATATGCATTGCTCTGAGCGTTTTCGCATATATCAAATTGATTCCACTTCCCGCGTCCATGAATATTCTATCGACATCATACGCGCCGATTTGAGCTTTGAGTACCAGAGGCGCGTTTCCTGGCCGAGGTACTGTTATAGGGTGATCTTCTCTGCTGAACTCGATTGGTTGTTCTGACCAATGTAGATATTCTGTTGTAGCTAGAGGCGAAGTAACTGCTAGATTGACTTGTCGGGTAATGCTTTTTTCTTCTTTGTTTGGCTTGGGTACGGGTTGTATCATTGCCGTGATGTGCCCCTTAGATGGAACGTATCCACCGTCGTCGTCGCGTCCCTGGCTTGGCTGTTCTTGTCCTTGAGGAGCTCCATTGTTCCCTTGTTGACTTGTGGGTGGTTTGTTGTTTCCTTCGTATCCTTGTCATTTTGCTTTGGTTTGCTTGCTTAATGCTGCTTCTTGTAGTTTTAGGAACGTTGTGCAATCTTTCATTGCATGCCTGGACACTCGCTTTCCATCGACGAATGCTGAGTGTATATGGCAAGGCCCATTTAACATGTCTTCTGGCGATGGGTTGTACTCTCTAGATTCTCTTGTGGGAAACTTTTTGTAGTCCTCTTTTCCGTAGCTTCGATATCCTGAGCTTCTGCGATCACTCCCTTGGTAGTTGTTGTCCTTATATCCCGCGGCTACTTGGCTGTGGGAGCTGTAGTTGTCATAATTGTGGGATCTTCTTCTTTGGCTTCCATATCTGTTTCTTCTATCGTCCTCTGGCGATTGCGTCCGCTTGTTGTTGCATGCGTCTTCTCCATCTGCAAATCTGTTTGCTATGTCCATGAGGTCTGACACTGTTTTCGGCTTGATTCTGCCCATCTCTTCGACTAGGTCTCTTCGCCTTAATCCAATTATGAACGCGTCTATTGCTCTTTCGTCTGAAACTTCAACTGCTGAATTTTTGACAAGACTCCATCTTTGGATGTATGCCCTTAGGGTTTCTTCGCGTTGTTGCACGCATGCCTTGACTTCTTCTATCGATGCCGGCCGCTTATATGTCGACCTGAAGTTACTTGTAAATTGCTTCGTGAGATCTTCCCAGCTTCTAATAGTTTCTTTCTCTAATTTGCTCAACCATGACCTTGTTGCGCCGGTGAGGTGTAGTTGCAAACTTTGCATTGTTGTTTCTTTGGTTTCTCCCAATATTTGTACTGCTTGTAGATAGTCGGAGAGCCATGACTGTGGTTCCTATGATCCGTCGTACTTTTGTTGGTCATGAGGTAGTTTGAACCCTTTGGGTACTGGTGTAGTGCGAACCCTACGGGTAAAGCATGATGCTCCCATCTCCTTTTCATCGTCTTCATAGCCGTGCCTTCTGTTTGGGGATCGAGATCTTCGAGTTCCTCCATGCTTTGGGCTCCCATGCCATTTTGGTGATGGCGATCGAGATCGTCGACTACTGCTTCTGCGCCGAGGACTATTGTGACGACGATGTGATCTTGGCTTATGTGTTTCCTTTTTGTGATATGCCTCCTCTTCTTTTGCTGATAGCTTGTTGCCCACCATCTTCAGTCCGTTCAACGCTGCTCTGTGCATATGTTCTCTCGGGTCTCCCGGACTTGGTTGAGTTGTAAATAGATACGCTTGAGCTGCCACTAGTGCTGCTTTGGGAGTTTTTGGTATTATGTTTCCCTGCTTGTCGACCGATAGGAAAGACGAGTCGAGATTTTTGGAGATGCTTTGCCTTTCTGAGTACTCGAGGTTTTCGTACCTTGAACCATGTCGACGATTCCTATTTGCGTTAGTATGTGATGCGTCGCTTCGTGCTCTGCGAGAGGCGTTGCTAGCTGCAATGGCTGATTCTTTTCTTTGTTGTATCTCTATTTTCTCCTTTGCTAATTGTTTTGCCTGCTGCCTTAGGGCATAGTGATACCCTAGGAGCATATCCTTGCTGGAATTTGATGGTATCGGCGTGCCGTGCTCTATGACTGCCCTTATTACTCTCCATTCGTCGGCTAATAGTCAAAAAAAATCCCTGGTTGCGAGGGATTCTGCTGTTTGCCCTTCTGCTAGGTGATTTGCTCCTCTATTGATATTTGCTGGGTTTAGCACTGGATTGTTGTTTTCGTCGAATTCTTCTGAATTGTCTCCTACAATGGCGAGCACCTGACACTGTTTGCCGATTTTGTTATTAAAGCTTGAGAAGATCGAGTCATCATCTTCAGAAAGCTCTAACCCTGTCTTCCATGTGTCTGTTGTCTTATCTGAGATATCGTCGTGGCAAATCACGAGATCTTCGAGTTGGACCCCTAAGTCGAAATTTTCCATTGTTTTGTCGCCTTCTGTGATTTTTCTTTTTTGTACTTCTCCTAAGCTGACCGGCGAGTTTACCTCGCTGGAAGAGCCTTCAGAATATTCCATCATTGCTACTGTTTCGGGCTCACTTGCCGACGGATCTGGTTTCGCTGGATCTGAAAGGCGAGTCGAACCCGAAGGCCCGATGAAGATGCTTAGACTTCCGATTGTCAACTCCATCTCTTGATTTTCGTCGATTCCTACGCTGCTGTTGGCTAAAAGCGAAAAAGTCGTCGAATTCATGATTCCAACGCCCAGACTCCCCACGGTCGGCGCCAATTGACGAGGGGTTAACTCGACAAATGTCCTAGATGAAGGACTTAGGATCGGGGAGATAGGGCGTCGGATGAACTCGACGGTAAAGTTAGTCGAAATAGGTGTATATCGAAAGTAAACTTGGGTGTTGAACCTTGCTTGCTTTCAATCTGGCCTACACCGTCCCCTCCTGGCCCCTATATATAGGTGGCCAGGTTTCGAGGATCGGGTAGGGTCCGATACAGATTGTAATATCGACATACGGTAAGAACTCGTATCCCGACTATTATTACAATTGGGTCTAGCTTAACGGGCCTCAGGGGTACTCAACTAGCGGGCTCTATTAGCTATACCCTTGTCAATGGGACTCCAAGTGCAGAGTGATGCAGCAAGCAAAGTCCCCCCACCCCACCACACGAGGGTGACTCGAGGATTTATATCAAACTCACCAGGAAGAAACCGGTGGTTCCTTCTCCTCACTTTTCAGGCAACCTGCAACAATAGAACAACCGCTTTGCGTCCCCAGCTAACTATGGTGGTTGTCAGTCAACAAACAACTTGCAAGTTTATAAAACCAAAACAAAACAAGTAAGTAACAAGTATTTTTGTGATTTTTAATTATAGAAAAACTAAAACAAAACAACATACAAGTAATAAGGAACTTCTTATGAATAAAGTAGGACCAAAGATCATGAGTTTAACTTGATCTCCCTCTCTCATAAACATGGTGCTAATGAAGCACAAATGACATGTAATATCTTTATTTCATACTATATAGATTGGATGTTGTAAATATTGTGGACTGGTTGAAGTTGTTAAAAAATTATGATACTTCTTTATTTATCATCAAGAGTTTATTCTGTGTTGATTTTTTTTGGTTTGAGCCAAAATAATCATGTCGTGTTCCTGCGAGTGAGTTGAAACACTTTATTTGACATGTAATATCTTTAAGCTCCATCAAAACATTTTCGATGACTCATATTCCTTTGAATCGCTCGCTGTTTTCACATTTTTGTTCCTTGCTTTAGTTACCAAAAAAATTATTTAAAAAATCGAGCAAACTAAAATCCAAACAGATTTAAAATCCAAACATATTCAAATTCCATACAGATTTAAAATCTAAACAGATTCAAAATCCAAACAGATTTAAAGCATGAATATTTTTAAATCTAAACAATTTTCAAATATGAACATTTTTGAAACATGAACAATTTTTTAATACGAAATTTCCCTGGAGGATAGTAACAGTATGTTCATCTTTCTTATTTCCAAGGTATCAAACCCATTGTTTCTGTCTCAGTACCATTCGTTTTTTTACGAATAGGACTCAGGTATTAAAAAAATAACGAACAGTACAAAGCACTTCAAGAAAAACGAAAATATAACGAGATCCTTGAGAAGCCCTTCATCTTCAATCTCGAGACCGTGTCGACGACGCGCCGCCGCTGCCGCTCCTCCCTGAGTCGGCCTGACGTTGTTAGTTGCGGACGGGAAGTCGCCAAACGGGTCAAAAAGACCACATCCGTCCCAAAGACGAAGAAGAAGGAAGAACTGTCGATGAAGCTCCTTGACGATTCAAAGATCTCCACAGCTAGACAAAATCCTCAAAGACCACACCACTCCCATAAGTCTCTCAATGTTGTCGCCGAGATGAGGTTGAAGCTGGGGAGAACTTATTGTACAAGGCGCCGCCATCACCATCTGAGCGCCGCCTCTACAAACCTTAACCCTAAAAATAAAGAACAAAGCTCTCAAAACAGGGGACGGAGCCCTCCCACCGATGAGGGCCGAGATCCACCGCGCCTCCATGGCCCAAATATGATGTATTTTGGTGTACTTTGGTTCATAGTATATTTTGTATTTTGGGTGTACTTCGGTTTATTGTATATTTGTAGTTCGATGTACTTTGATTTAAAATATCGGGCATCAGAGCGTGTAGCAAAACAGAGAGAAAAACAAAGGATAAGAGAAACTAGAAATGAAGAGATCGATCGAATCAGCTAGCCTCCTCATCCCTAGACATTCCCGTCCGCACGTATGTTTTCTGAGTTAAACCTACTAGGAAGCATTTGCGCGGCGGCACGCCGCGCCCGTGGTGTTTATGTGCTGAAATACGTAGTTGAAAAAAATATTATTAACCGAATTAACATTTTTTATGATATTGAGGCATATATCATGTAATTGTTTAATTAAAGCATGAATTTACTATTAGTGAAGATAGTTTGTAATTACAAATGGTAACTATTTCTTTATGGTAATTAGCTTCCCACATATATTATCTGGTTATACCTATAAAAGAAGAGGAAAAGTATATTTGAAAATCTAAACCTTAATAATTAAAACTTTAAGAGGAAAAAGGAAGAATATTCTTGTTCCTTTGATTTTTAAGTTCACTAACTAATATTATTTACTTTCATAATTCAGGTAACGTTTATTTTTTTGATCGTACCATCTAACTTTAATATTTCAAATGAATTTACTAAAGCTAAATAGCTAATTGGGCCGAAATTCACCTGGTCCAATCAGACCTGACAAAGCGACCAAGTCGACCTGGCCTCAACTGGCCCGCTCCTAGTGCTTGTTCTTCCTCGTCCTCTCTGACCCAGACGCACGCTCAGGCGGTGCCTGTGTTCCGCCGCGCCGCCGCCTTCCCCCATCCACTCCCGGCTTTCTCCGACGCCGGCGAGGTAGGTATTTGGTCCGCATCGTCATGCTCGACAACCTGGTACATCTCGATTTGTTTATCGCTGCTTCTCATGAACGTCCACAACCCTAAGAACTCAGGTCTCCTCCTTCCCGTCGGGCCGTCACCGGTGGCTCACGTTCCTCCGCTTCACGTTACCGCCTGGACTCGTCATACTGAGGTCGCCTCCTCTACTCGCACCGCACCACCATGCCTCCACTTGGCCCCGATGGAATCCTAAGCTTTGTGGTCTGGTTCACTGTCGATAGCGAGTCGACTTGGCCCTGGCGCGGCTCCTGCCACTTCTTGGCATATTCACCTCCTCTTCGAGTTTTTGGTTGACCTCGTCGACAACAGCGACCACCCCTTGACGGTCACGATCCCCTCCCCTAGCTCATGCTCGACCTCACTGCTATGGTGTCACAGTCTAGTGGGGATGTGGATGTTACTCGTGGTGCTGTGCTACTGCAGTGATGCTGCATGTAGGCTACCTCAGCCTTGACACCAGCGGGATGGTGCCGCAGACGTAACCCCCGGCTTCCTCCTTCAGCTACATAAGGTGCGGTTCTTTTTGCACTATCTGAGTACTAAAATTCGAAGCTGAGTTAGTGTCTCTGTATATAAACTGCATGATATGTAGAAGGTAGGGTAGAGCCTGAGTGGTGTGCATAGTAGATGGTTTTTGCTGGCCAGAAAGTGAAATGCACCATGGAATTACTTCATTATTGTCTGAAGTTGTATCTAGTAATTTTGACCATCCTGAGCTAATTTTCAGACGAATGTGTGCCAAGTTTCTTTGACATGAACATGAGATTTAATCCATAGATGGGTACCACAGCTAAGTTAATTATGCATAAACATGAGACCATTACATGACTAAATTAGTCTTCTTAGACGGAGCAGCTAATAATGTATGTGTACTATACTGCCATTGAGTAACCATTTGATTATAGATTATATAGAGTACACACTATTATAAGAAGCGCGATCTCTCAGGTTCATGCATCCATAATGTTATGTGATTTATCTTTCTGAATCTCACTCATGTACAGACGTCCACAGCGATTGAATCTGTCGGTAGCTTATAATGTAGCTACATGTTTCTCTCCTTTGTTTGTTTGACAAATTCGGTAACAACTCATCTGATTTTATTCTCCCTTTGTTTTACAAATTTTGCAACCAATCTCTTGTATATATACAGTATATATCTGTATACGTATAGTAAATAACTATATTTTTACATTCTTTTATTGAAACAATGACTTGTCAATGGGATAAATATTGTCAAATTAGATGGTCTTGAAGGCAAGTTAAGTACAAACCTGAAATCTATATTTGTGGATTACTGAGACATTGAGCATAAGTTCATTTAAATTGTATGCACAATACATAATTTTCTGTTTGAATATATAAATAGTCTTGGTGCTGATCTGTTTGAAAGTTTTCAGAAGATTTTACCCAAGAGTTTGTTTAGTGATTATTTTGTTTCCATACATAACATTAGTTGATGAACACTGAATGGTGCTTTTTTCTACAAAGTATTGTTAACTTTACCACATTCTGTAGCAGAGCCGTAGTACTATGGTTGGGCCTTGAAAAGCAGCAGTGTGGCGCCGGGATGGCAACCGGCGGTTCTGGATGCTGACGCTGCTATGTCGCGGCACCGTAGTATTGGGGATGGGCCTCGAAGGGCCGCGGCGCAGCACCGGGGCACAGGTAGAGAGGGACTTGAACAGCGGGGTTCAAAGCTGGATGGGGACGCCAAACTGAGATGCGATGTTTCATGGACATCAATCTTATCGATTAATCCTAAAGGGAAACGAAGGTGCGCATCTAATCGGTATGTTCCTCTTTCTTAGGCCACTGAAAGCAATTTTTCGTTTATGTTATCCGAGAGTCAGCTTCATATTTCTCTGTGGTATTTAGAGGATGTTAGTGCTGAGGAGAATTTACAAATTAGAGATATGCTAGTGATACTACGTACTGATGTTTTTCCAATTTGTATGCAGCTATAACTAACTAACCAAGGACCATCAAACGTAAAGAACAATCAAGTTACCAGACAGATGCAAGTGCAAAGAATAAATGAAATCAATTAGAAAGGAGGAAAAGCAAGAACATGCAGAAAATGCTACCATGATTAGCATCAGCGCAAAGAGACATACTGAGAAGCACAAAGTCACCGGCCGTCTCAGACCGGCTTTAAGAGGAGTGGGGTGCAACATGGCTGGGGTTGTTTAGGTGTAGAAATTTAGCAAGCAACTGCATCAACAGCTACCGTGCTCAAGGTCAGCGAGGGTGGCTTCGGCTTTGTCTACTGTGCCATCTTACGCTCCGACAGCGTCGTCCGAGTTATCCTCGTCCTCAGCGCTCAACCAGTGCAGCTTGAAGATCAAGAGTGAAATTAACCGGAAGGCCCAAGCAGGCATTGATGTACCGATTGGGAAAAAGGAATACGTCTCATAGACCATAGCAAGGAATTGCACGCAAGAAAAGGGAAAAGGAGACATGAAATTTAGAGCAAACTCGTAAAGAGCTAAGAGGTAGGCACACCTTGCAGCTCTAGCATGGGCCATGCAACATCGCCGCCGATGACGCGAATCTCCCCATTGCCCCCAACAGAGTAGCCGACATCCTTGATGATGGAATTATGGATGCCCAGTTTGACGGCAGCCAATATTCATCAAGCCCGTGGTGTGGAGATCATGATGTAACAGAAGAGGCCTTTATTTACGTATCCTCGGGATGGAGAAGACGGCAACACTGGCTAACTCTAGAAGGAGAGATGGACGCCGCCCTGAGCATCTTGCTTACCAGGATGTTGCAGAGGCGGACGTCGACATGGATCAAGGTCCCACACATTAGGATGCCGCACTAGATGGCGGCCGACACGGTCTTTGTAAAGATGCAACGGTGGTGAATCGACAGCAAGGCTTGGCAAATGGGACGCCTACAGCTTGTCGTACGATGGTGGGGGCGGCGGCCTGTTGGTTCGATGCGGCGACCTATCGGGCGACGACGGGTTCGGTGCGGGTGGCAGACTATCGGACGGCAAGATGGCCGACGTGCATGGAGGCTTGGCGGCGGTATCGGCGTGGGCAGTGGCATGCTGGCAAGATGGCCGACGTGCATTATGGCTTGGCGGCGGTATCGGCGTGGGCGGTGGCATGCGGGACGACGATAGGATCGGCGTGGGCTTAGTACATCTTTGACCAGAAGGAATCTGAAAGTGGAAGAACCTAGAAACTAAGATTTTAAAAAGAAGGGGTACTGTAGATACGCACTGTAGATGGCGTCTACAGTACCAGGAGCTGAGTTGGCATCGGTCCCAACTCTCTAAAACCTTTAACTTTGTATAGATAGAATAGACCAGAAGGAATCTGAAAGTGGAAGAACCTAGAAACTAAGATTTTAAAAAGAAGGGTACTGTAGATGCGCACTGTAGATGGCGTCTACAGTACCAGGAGCTGAGGTGGCATGTCTCCTAGCTCTCTAAAACTTCCAACTTTTATATATGTATAGATGCTTTGGTCGACCTACATCGCCACTTTCGGCCCATTTGTGGGATACGAAGCGCGACCTGCCTCGCTCTCACTCCATCGTCGTCTTAAGAATTTGGCCCGAGTCGCAGCTCATCGATCTCCCCGTCGCCGTCGCGCCACCGCCCACCAGGCCGACGCCAGCGCCGCCGCGCTCGTCTTCAGCAGCCGCCGCCGCCGTCCCTCCCTTTCTCCTTCCAAGCCGCGAGTGTCCACCACAAGGGATCTCTCGCCGTCGGGCCACCGGGGGCCGACGTTTCCTGGCGTCGCCGGCGACCGACGATGAGGATGGGGAGGGAGATGGAGGCTCGGCAGCGCGTCGTCGGCGCCGTGGAGCAAACCTGCAATGGAGGGCGGGGAGGTGCGCGCCGGCCGGCGGCGCAGGACTTCGGGTAAGCTGGCAACCGTGCTGTCGCTGCAACTCGTTTAGTCCCACATCGCCAGTCTAGATGCGATTCCACGGGTTTATAAACACTCCTCTCAACGATTGTATCACCAAGTAGCATAGGAATAGGAATACGTTGTAGAAGTAAGAGACCTGTAGTTATAGAAAATAATAAGTAACCCTTTTTTCTTAGAACCTCAAAATCTTTTTTGACCTGAAAATCTTTTTTCTTGCACGGTCAGAAAACTTTGTGGAAACCCTTGTAAGTTGTGTTTATGAAAACCTAGCAACACCTTATTGTATCTGAAAGTAAAGTCCGGACCTGAAATGTAAGAGACCTGTAGTTATACAAATTAAAATGGTGACAATATAGACCTGCCTTTTAACCAAGCCTCCCCCTGCTATCACAAATGATAGTTTGTGTGTTAAAATTGATCCGGTGTGGTTATTTTTGAATATTGCAAGACCCTGGTACAAGTTGTGGTTCACAGTCTGATTCGAGACTAAAGTTTGCTCTATCAGTTCGGTCAGCCTGTTTTACCGTTTTTTAAATCAACAAAGTCAGTTCACTGCAAAAATAATCCAATTAGCAAGGCAATAAGGCAGTTGGTGTGCCTGTATTATCCTCGGGCTTAAACAGGATATCATGCATGATGTTTTGCCGAAAAATAATAATCCTTTTTTACATCATTCTCTGAGGTTTATAACTGATGGATACCAATGAAAGTTTTCATGTTTATTTGAATATGAAAAAAAGGATCATTGTTACTTGTAGATGAACATTTTTCCTTGATTGAATTCATTGTAAAATAACCCTCCATGTCAAAGCCGAAATTATGGTATCTGCAAGGTATTTATTGAGCGACACATTAACATTACAGCTATGGCTATCGAATGATAAATCATCTAGAAATGTCAAATCCGATAGTTATGGTATCTTCAAGGTAATTTATTGAGCGACACATTAACATTACAGTTATGGCTATCAAATGAGCAAACAGATGTAAATTAACTGAATTGACAGTGCAAGAAATATTACTATATTAGACTATCTTCTGCAAAAGAAAGACCTTGTAGATTCTTATGGATAAAGCAAATAAAATACCATCAAGTTATAGGAAAATTAGATATAATTCTGAAGCACTTCGCTCGATTCCATTGTCAAAATTATCCTGCAATTCTCCCATGTATAAACCAAAATATGCTTCCATTTCGATCCTCCACTGTATGAACCTTGTTTAAAGTAGTATTTGGTACTCTGCTCTACCTTTTGCATTACTGAAAGTTTAACCTGCACATCTGCTTGTTCTGAAAGTATTAGTGATATAGCTCCTGATGCTATGATATGTGGTACTGCACTATATGCGATCATGTGAAGTGAACTTTTTCAAGATAATCTGATATATTGTTCTGCAGTTCCATCTCCCACAGATATAGATTTGTAGGCATCCTGAAAAGCGAGATTTAATCAACTGGTTAGTAGATCAACTTACCTGTAGATCAACTTACCTGGGACTGCAACTTGCTGCAATGGTACAGTGCTAATAATATTCGCTCCTTCGATAAGCCTGGAATAGTACTCCTAAACCATAAGTCCTGAGAATCTATCATTTTTTTGGCCAACCATGCACCAGAGACTTTAGATGTATATGTTGACATGAACTTGAGTAAATGAAATTACTCATTGTGCTATTTCAGGTTCTTCTTGAAAAAATTAAGTGGCAATGGTAAATCGATATACACCTTCAACTTCGTGGACACCAGGGACACGGCCAACAGGGATTGCGCCCCAGCAATGTCAAGAATACTCTGTCTCCCATTTGGTTAGAGTTGCTTGACATTCAAACTCAATAAGTTTTATTATTGATCGTTCTATTCTTGCTTTTGCCCTTATGATATTCTTGGACATTTTTTTATGTCGGCCAGGTTTTAAAGGTGAACATCCTCTGGAAAGGAAATCTGAAGCTATACCTGTAGGTAGCAAGCAGAAACTGGAAGCATAATAAAACAAATCAGATGTTCTGGCTACCCAGGCTGTTGGTAATGGTATTGGTGCAGGACATGGTGCATGACACAATTATATGTATAGTGACAACCATGATTTACGGTTGTTTGACATTGTCTCAATTGCAGTCCCCCACCACCAGTACTCTACAAAAAAGCAGGAGTAAGATTTCCGCAGGTAGTCTCTTGAATCATTTTATTTCACTGATGTATGCTCCTGGTGTTCTACTCATACATTAACATAGGCTAGAGTTCATTGTAGAGCTAGCTTGAGTAACCTAGCGCTAGTGATGTATATGCATGGCACTGATCGGTTGTTACTGTGCTTCTTTGACTGTTTGTGTTCCATTGATATCCGCAACAATAGTTTCTTTCTGTCTGTAGGCTTCACACCGTCTCTTATTAATCTCTTCCTGTTTTGTGAATACGCTCTCTATCCCTCTGCTGCTTTAGTACCTTTGGATCTGCATGCATGACATACTTTAACGTGTGAACAATATCAGAAGGGATAAAGCTATTAGTTTGTTGGTTTTTTGGCAAATAGGGCATCCACGTCATGATGCAAATGAACCATGCCCTTAGATTTTGAACTATTACAAGCATACAGAAGTAACAGTAATGTCAAATAGGTCATCACGTCCTGATGCAAACTGCTCACCTATGCTATTTATTCTATTGTAGCTAATTCTGTTTACAACTACGTGCAATCCATTCTCCTTTTGGGTTCATAACTGCAAATCTCATGGTTTACCATGTACATAAAACTGTTGCTTCCCCTGGGTGTGGGATCATAGCGATTGATTAATCACATGGAACCGCCAGGCCTATAGGCAGCTTTTGCTGACCACTGATGGTAGTGATGAATATATTTCCGGTGCTATTATGTTTGAAGAAACTCATTACCCGTCAACCACAGATGGCAAGAGCAAGACTTTTTTTGACTTCTTGAAGGACCAAAATATCATGCCTGGTATCAGGTTTGACAAGGTATGCATTCCATTCTCTGACAATCCTAGATTCACCATGTTGCTGTAGCCAGCAAGATAGTTCCAGCATTCTCATGTTATGATCCCTTAATTAGTCTGATGTTGTGCTCATGTAGAAGAGAAGAGCATGCACCTGGCGTGGTTGACGGCGTCGCGGGCCGTGCATGCATAGAAGAGTAGAGCCTTAACGGGGCGTCACTGGGAAGCTGGTCGGTGTCGAGGTCATCGTCATCGGCTGCAGGGCAAGACGGCGTTGAGCTTTCACGGGGCGTTCGCCGGCTGCAGGCTGAGACTGCGGGTCGCAGAGTCGGCATCAACGTCAGTTGCTGCAGAGCGGGAAGGCTAGTCGTGGAGTCAGCGTCGAGGTCGTCGGCTGCAGGGCGAGACGGCGTAGAGCTTTCACTGGGCGTTCGTCGGCTGCAGGTCGCAGAGTCGGCATCGACGTCAGCTGCTGCAGAGCGACAAGGCGAGTCAGCGTCGAGGTCGTCGCCTGCGGGGCAAGACGGCGGATCTTGGACAGACTGGGCGGCGAGAAGTTTTATCCCTCCTCTTCTAGTCACATCACATCTACTGGTTTTTCTTCTGCTGCAGGTCAGTTTCATCGTAGTGGTGTTGACCCTGATATTTTGATAGTGGGTTCTTATTGTCATCTAGCCCAAGCGGGGCGAACATTTTGGACAAATCCCTAGGTAACGAGTAAACAAGGTCTCAGCTACAAGTTGTGTCTCAAATACATTGACTCAACTGCATCGGCTCAACCGTAGGTCGTGTCTCCACTATAAGATCCGAACTGGTTCGTGTATCAACTGCATCAAGTCTTAGCTCCAACTTGTGTATGTCTTGAGTGAATCATCGCAGCTGCAACTAATATCTCAACAACATCACCTAAATTGTAACTCGTGTCTTAATTGTGTCGTTTCAACCGTAATAACTCGTGTCTCAACAGCAACCCTGTGTCTCAATTGCATCAAGTCTTAGCTCCAACTTGTGTATGTCTCGAGCAACTGCAACTCAACATCACCGAAATTTTAACTCGTGTCTTAGCTTAATTGTGCAACTGTAACTCGTGTCTCAACTGCAGTTGAGAAGAACATTTACTACTTTGATTTTATATCACAAACACAGATAACTTTGCAACACTTGAATAATAATGAGCATATCCAAACCTAGACACAAGTTGAACTAATTAATCCATCATACAACTGTGTTGTGAGGAGAGGAGTCCAAGTGTGCACCTTGTGATGCTACCATGTTACTAAAAAATGGATATATCACCACAAAAGTAGTCACGAAAAAAATCAAATAGATTACTGAGCCAATCACATTGCAACCATAAATTACAATTCAAAATAACACATACGAAGAGACACAAAAATGAAAAGTGTATGTTTATATCCATGAACGGTCAAAAAGATTATTTTTTATATGCTATTCAAATAGTTATTGTGGTCAACATGAAAAAAATTGGTGAGACAAATGAATATTTTCTATGGATGTTGAAACATAAAAGAATTATTTTAATTCTATAAAAACTTATGAACTATTGGAACCATTGTTGCATAATAGTTAATATCGAAGCTTTAATGCAATATATTTGAATGAAACAATTCATGTTTCGGATCCTCAACTTGAAAGATGATAGGTTCCAGTCACACAAAACTCACATCATGGGACATGCGTGCCAACTGGCATTTTACTTACTTTCATGTTTTGTTTTATCATTTTGGTTCATGGTTTGTGTCTTTTTTTCTCTCTATATTTTATAATATTTTTTCGATGACTCATATACCTTTTGTATGATACATATATGAACACATCTTTATAAGTGTATGAAGAAAATCTATGCAGCACATAAATAATACGATAAAATATTCATCGATCTCGTAGAAAATGTTCATATGTTCAAAAATATCAATGCATTCATTTTGAAATATAGTAATGTACAAAATTAAGTGGAAACAAACTAGGAAGTAAAAGTGTATTTACACATAGAAAATAAAAGGTTATTAAAACAAAAGGAAACAAGGGCAGCCGGGTGCATGAAGCCCCCGCTTTGCACGGGGTCCAGGAAAAGATCGGACTACTTGGGGTCTCTGTACGTAGCCTTTCTATGCAAAATTTGCAAGAGGTTATTTCCACGACTTGAACCCGTGACCTTCTGGTCACAAGGCGGCAACTTTTACCACTACGCCAAGGAAAAAGGAAACAAGGAAAAGTTAAAAATGTAACGAAATATTAAAAAAACTTAAGATATGTAAATATTAAATGTAAAATTGTAAAGTTTAGTTAATAGAAAAATGGAAGAAAAAAGAAAAAGAAAAGAAAGAGCAAAAGCATAAAAAAATAAGAAGAGGAAAACCTGCCTATCTTAGTGGTGTGGGCCGAGTAGTACCCGAGAGTCAAGTAGCTAAGATGATGGGCTCACTCGAGTGGAGTCTTCTAAACCTTGTACGCGAGCCCGTAGGCCGAAAATGGGCAGAGTGAGAAACGTGATGGTGGTGGAACCCTCCTCTTCAGCTCTTCTCCGACTACGTGTTCCATGAGAAGTTTCCATTCCATGGTCAACTGCAAGGTCGCGAATATGAGTTATGAGCCTATGACTAATCACTCAAGTGGATAACTTCGAAACCAGCAGGTGCCGTGCTGCGCAAGCCCATAGACTAAAGGGCACGCAGGGTAGAAACGTGATGGTGGCGGTGAACCCTCGTCTCCGTTGACATGCATGTCTGTCTTTCCGTGGACGGAAACGAACGTACGTTTCCATGAGACCGTCCGTCGTCAACTGCAAGCATAAAAACCGTGACCGCCAGGAGCTACGACGAATTGACCAGTGGAACGTACGTCACTGAACACGCAGGCATCCACGTAGGAGGACGACCCTGAATATACCGCGGTCATCTCTATGGGCGGTGATTAAGCCCAGTTTGGCCGTACTTTTGACCTGGTAGCTGCCTGTTATCGTGTCGTTACTCTGATGGCGATCCATCCGGTCGATGTTATCATATCTACGCGAACGAACGGTGTGATTCTCGTGCAGATCGGCTGAGCAAACATCAAAAGTACAGTGCTGGATTCTGTCGTCGAGTTTCTTCATAATCCATATATATGTTGTTTTGTCCAGTGATCGATTGTCACTACAGCAAGCTTGCTTCACGTTCCACGAAAAGGTTGTTTTTCAATGAGATGTGAAGGGGCCAAGTCAATTGCAGTGCAGGGCAGGGCTTGTGTTGGTGCGTGGAATTTTTGACAGAAGAGACCACCTGCGCCAACGTAATGTCAAAAAGGACCACCTCTCAAAATTTTTGTCAAAACAGACTACCTGCCGCCTCCACCAAACCCGGCACCCCCCTGCCGCCTCCACCAAAGCCGGCACGTGGCCGTGCTAACGGCGCCGGCCGCCGCCGTCACCCCGACTGCGCCCTGCCGCCAATGGGGTTGCCGGCATGTCCACGTGGCGACATGCCGGCAACGGTGGTGGCGGCACCCCCCTGCCGCATCTCCCGGCCGCAGCCAGCCGACAGCATCTCCCGCGCAGCAGCCAGCCGACAGCATCTCCCGCGCAGCAGATTGCACTGATTTTTAGGTAGACTTTGTAAGATTCGAGCTAATTTCTCGCATGCGCTGATAGAAACACGCTTTAGAATACTGTTTGATACAGGAAAAGAGCACCGTTTGCTGTGTCGTAGCAGTAACTAAACCACCGACGGCACTAATCGCAGGCTATATAAGCAAGGTATTCGTCGTTCATTCCTCTCACCCATGGGTTTGTTGCATCAGTATAGCCTCCAACCATGTCGGATGTTCTTCCTTTCTTTGATCCCGCTAACCGTGATTTCCACCCAGAGATGACCCATTGTATCCTGTGTCGTACCGGAACATATTGTGAGAGTAACGGTATGTCTTTCCAGGAGGTAATCATTGAAGATAGCCACGTAGCTAAGATAGGTATATGGTTACCGAGGATGCAGCTCCCACTGAGGAGCATAGAAGAGGTACGCCAAGAACTATTAAGGCAGCAAGCAAGGTGGAATAGAGTGGTTGAGCTAAAAAATATTGAGGCTGGTCTTGGTTTTCAACGTTGGATCAATACTGATTCAACTGAAATCACGATGCTGCCAAAAACATACGCCTTGCACATGCAGGTAATATATATTATTTTGCGCACTTTATATTCCTTAAGATTTATTTGTAGTTCTACTGACATTATCCGGTTTTCTATTTGTCATATACAGCACTATCCTGATGACGCAGAGTTTGTCAATAGAAGAATCAAGCACTTTGCCTGGCTGAAAAAGATATTTGGTCCAGTGCGGGGTGGTTTATACCGCCCGAATACATATGCTGACGCTCTAGCAGAGGCAGCATATGATGAGTATGATGACGATGACTTCGTGCCTGCACCTGTGAAATCCAAGGGTAAGAGTGCTGCATCGTCAAAGGCCAAATCTAACGCAGCATCATCATCGGGCAAGCGTTGATTCGATTAGTGAAACATTGTAATGTATCTTAATTTGAAGCCTCGTGACATGTGTATCTTACTTGTAGTTTATGTTGTATTTGTGTTGCAAGCAAATAAATGGCAGGCCTTATTATCGCAATAAGTGATTGAAAGCAAATTTATTTGTCCCATACAAACGAACATAGAAATATGTGTATTACATAGCTGGAAATAGTAACATAGATATATATAGGCATACACAAATTGTGTTAGCCTTGTCGGCGCGGTCTGGGCTGCCTGTGCCGACGTCCTGAAGGCGATAGACGTTCACGGGGGGGATGAGGTTCACGGTGGCCTCGGCCGTACTGCCGCTCGTCCTCTTCTGGTTGTGTGTCAGGTGGTGGCGGAGGAGTATGAAACACGTGCTGAGATCCTGAGGGTGGAGGGATTAAGCTCCCAGATGTGCTAGCTGGATCGTACGAAAAGAAGTCTGGGATAGATGTAAAATAATTGGTGTTATCCTGTTGCAGCATATGCTGAAATCCCTGTGGTGGAGCCATGGTGTATCCAATACCAGCACCCATATCGTCCCACGTCGGATCAATAGTTTCCTAAGGGTTATAGACAATATTAGAACCCATGTCACGTTAATGAGGTTGAGAAGGTGTAATTAGTTAAGATATATGCACATACTTGTGTGGTATTGAACTGTTGTGAACTCTCGCCTTGATCGCACGTCGCATGTGCTTGCGGCATATTTTGGCCGACATCACAATCCACTGAATCCCACGCAGTCCCAATATCTTCGTGCACATGCCGTGCTCCCATGTCCCATGTGTACGAGTCATTTCCTCCAGATGGGGTAACAGTTGCCATAGTAATTGGCTCCTCCTAGCAAAATCATTGAAAAAAGAAATTGTTACTGGCTATGGAATTGAGTGTTTTTGTAGACAAGAGTCTTATCGGGGATGGGAAATGTGATAAAAGACATTGTTCCATAGTACCTGTCTAGCAGCACGTCTTTGAGATCCTAGGCGTGAATGTGAACGTTGTAGTAGTGATGAGTCTTGTCGGGGATGTGTCATTGGTGTGGTACTCAGTCGTGGCTCACTGGGTCGCGCAAGACTTGGTCTAGATGAAGGCGCTTCAGGCATTTCGCGATGATGCGCCATAATATCGTCAAGACGGGTGCAGCCTAAACGCCGAAGTCCGCTAGTGGCAGTAGCGAAAATACGTCTGAATATGTTCTTCCCTTCCTGTGTATTTAAGTTCTGCTGTTGCATACCTCTTTGCGCATCAAAAGCGATTTGCTGTAAATCTTCTAGCTGCAAGTATCAAAATTAGGACATAATTAATTAGGACATGATTAATTAGGACATGATTAATTAGAACACAATCAGTACCGTGCTGTCACGATGGTACGCCGATGATAAGATTTCTGGTCCACGCACTTGCTCGTCATGTGTAAGCTCTATAGGCGGAGGACCCGACAACAAGGTACGTGTGTTACGGATGTACCACTGATTGTATATCGAAGTTGTATTTATATTGTATGGTCTGAAAATTGAGAAATATATTAGACATAGTAAAAAGGTAATATTTAGACTCTCAAATAAAATATACAAAAACATATTACCTTTCATCCTGTACACAATCAATCAACGCGTTCTCATTCCACGTTTCAATCCAACGCCTATTATGTGTCTGCCAGTCATAACAATTCTTTCCTTTATTATCTTGCCTACATGACAAAAAAGTGAATTAAATAGAGTTCACATAATATTAATTATACGATACCATTGAGTGGAAAACTTACTTATGTATGGCATGTTCGAGCTGTCTGGGTACTAGTGGGGGCACATCCTGATGGAGATCAAATTGGCGCATTACACGCTCGAGGTTATATGGCTCAACCATCCAAATAAATAGTAGGTTGCAGCGAGTCATCCAGTACGCATGGTCTCTGAGACAGTCAATTGTTGGCTGCTGATCACCCCAGATGGACTCAAAATTGTTACGCGTCCATGGATCCCATATGACATTGTACCACTCCAGATGCTCAAACTGGTTGTGATATTCAGGGTAGCATCCGCGTACAATATTTGTGGCCCATGATTTGTGGACATGGACCCACCGGCTAGCCATAGTAAGAGGCCTATATTTATATTGTGTGGCACTATTATAAGGGTGGATTGTATTCTTCATAACTGGACGACCAATAGGTATGTACTCCCATGACCATAGCTGCAAAAACTCATAGGGAACAACAAGTGTATGACCACCATCACCTTTCTTCCTGGTAGCATCACATAAACCCCTATAAGTATGAGCTAGCAAAGCAGAACCAAAGCTGTATGGGGGGCTTGTAGGTAATGGAGCATCTACTATCTCCTCGGCAATCTTAATTAGACTAGGGAGACATACATCCCCGTGCGTCGATGGGAATATCATACCAAAAAGAAACAGCAAATACGCGAACAGGTGCCTCCTCAATATCTCCTGTGTTGCATGATCTGGTATTTTATGATAAAGTTGTGCTAACCAACTCATTGGGACACCCCTTGGTCTTCTACCACCCCGAGCACCTGTTGGCACTTCCGTGTCTAGACGAACTCGAAGATCTTCAGGCCAATCACTAGAATATGCATGAGGGACCAAAGGCTTACCGCAGATTGGTAGACCTGTGATCAGTGACACATCCTTAAGTGTGGGCGTAAGCTCCCCACAACGTAAGTGAAAAGTGTGTGTCTCAGGTCTCCAGCGATCTACTAGTGCTGATAGCAGAGATGAGTCTAATATAAATTTAGCCTCAGCAGCTGTTAACCTCGAGTATGGAAGAAGTCCATAAGCCTGAAGGTATGTGTCATAAAAAGCATTTGTATACCATCGGCTTTTAATGGTTCGGAGCCTAAATGTTGGAGGCGGGTGCACATGTGTACTAGGATCCAACCAAATGTGGCAGCGGTGCCCATCATCAATTGATTGATGTAATATGGATGGTAGTTGCGCCATATTATCCTGTAGTCAGATAAAATTTAGTTAGTACAAATAATATTGTGAGAACTTACTAAAAATTATATACAAAGTAAAATTATTAGATAACGAAGGGAAAGGGAAGAGGGTTTTCTAGAGGGTGAGTGAGGTAGCAGGGTCTGGAGCTACTGGGTGCAAGAGACGAACCGACGAAGCACTTGGAAGTAAAAACAAAGCTAAAGTTGAGTAATTACTGGCTATCTGGTCAAGAGGTCAGGTCCCATCACTACATAACATAACTCATTACATAACACAAATACATAATTCATTACAAACGAAATTCATTACATAATAAGTTCACAAAAATTAATAGTAATTTATTACATTACATCGAAGCTAGGAAAATACAACATTCAAAATGACTAGCTGCGGTAGGGGCATTCCCTGCGTGGGTGTCCTGCGCACCTACAAATGCGACATCGACGTGGTTCTCCAGATTGGCTATGGTCCATGTCGTTCCTATGACGTCGAGAGGGTCGGCGTCCCTTATCAGTTCTAAGCATCGCCGGATTTGGAACATATATGATATTACTTCGCTTGCACACATCCCTGTAGTGTTCATCTATGCCCCAGGCCCAGAATTCACCATTCCAGGTGTTAAGAAGACTGAATGTGCTGAAATAAGGAGATATGTAATGCTCCACGCTGATCTTCTGTTCGGCAGCCGCCCTGAGGACATGACTACATGGATAGCCTAGCAGCTTGGGCTTGTTGCAGGTGCACTCACATGAGTTGGGGCCAAGAGTAACAGCATGCTTTCGTGCTCCCCTGTGGTGGCCGTGAACATACTTCGCTCGAACATTGATCAACCATTTATTCCTAAGGGCGTCGACCAGACTACACCCATGACTCCTGGATTTTTCTGCTTTCTCATCCAGATACCTCTGCATTTTTTCACACCATGGCTTGTTCATACCGACTAGTGCATTGGCAACCTGTACTCTGTCTGCAAAGTATGATAGAGTACGGTTCCAAGTTTCAGTAATGAGGGCTGTAAGAGGGAGAGCTCTCACCCCTTTGAGGACGCCATTATAGACCTCTGACATATTGCTGGTCATTATGCCGTACCGAGCCCCTGAGTCATGAGCGAGTGCCCACTTGTATAAGTCGGGGCAATTCTCTGTTATCCACTGTGTCAGATTGACAGGTGGTGTTCGACCCCTCCGGCCTTCTCGAGATGGCACGGCAGCACGCTCGATTTCTCCATTGATTCCACCCCAAATTGCATTCATCTTCGAAGAGGTGTTCTGCATGCACATCCTCTTGAAAAGCTTAAACCAATCCTTGTTCTTGAACTTTGTGTAGAAATTTGCTGCTAGGTGCCGCATGCACCACCGTGACTCCAAATCAGGCCACCCCCATTCAGGGTCTGTAACCTGCTTGATTGTGTTCAGCGCGTTTAGCAGACCCGCGTTGCGATCAGAGATGATGCATACACCGGGACGCTGCTTCACGACTCCATTCTTCAAACAGCTTAGAAACCACAACCAGCTGTCCTTGTTCTCACCCTCCACCAAACTATATGCAATAGGAAGAAGCTGGTTATTTGCGTCTGCTGCAATTGCCACCATGAGTGTACCCTTGTACTTTCCAGTCAGAAATGTACCATCAACTGATAACACCGGGCGACAATGATGGAATGCCTGTATAGTCTGGGGGAATGCCCAGAATACACGGTCAAGGATTCTTTTGTTCTCCTCCCGAGGGTGCGGCCGATATTTCAAGAACACTTGAGTCCCCTTGTTACTTACACATATCTGATTAAGCAATCTAGGGGTGTAGTTATAGGCATCCTCATATGTGCCATACAACCTCTCAAAAATGTCCTCCTTGGCACGCCGAGCCTTGCCGTAGCTGACCTTGTAGCCAATTCGGTCTTCTGCAGATTTTTGCAGCTTCTTAATACCCATATTAATATCTTCTTCCACTGACACTGACATTATATGTGACACGTACTTCGCGGTCACATTGCAATGATCTAGAAGAGTTCCAACCTGCTCGCAGCTATGGGGTATAATTTTTGTGATCACCCATGGCTGACATACACCACGCCTCTGACGAGCGATCACTCTACCCTCGCAACCCTTCGCCTTGAAAAGGCAGATGACTTTCAGCTCAGTCTTATCAGACTGTTTAACTCTATGCTGCCGAGATATGGACAATGCATATCTTTTTATTGCCTGGTCAGCAGAGTCCTTGTCAGGAAAACTATGCCCAACCTCTAGACTAGCCTCACCGAGGCCCGCAACAGAGTGATATTCGTTGCGGATGGTCATAGTCTGCAAGAAGTCTTCGGGCATCGGTCCTGCAACCGCCCTCTGAGATGGACCAACACCTTCCTCCTCTGACGATGACGACCCAGAAGAATGATCGTCATCGTCATCATCTAGGGCCTCCGGTAATCCCTCCATACGTTCACTTATGTCAACGACCGCAGACCAATAGCCTGGGTCGGGCACAAGCTCAAGTTCCATCGGCTCCGATCGGCCGCTGCTGGGGCCGCCTGTGATGGCTAGCTGCGCCTCTGGAGCGCCGCTACTGCATCCTGCCTCATCACTAGGAGAGATAAACTGCACATACACCATCGGCCTTTCAAACATAGCGGCGCCTGGTGTGGTTGCAAACCTCATGTATGTCCTCCATGAGTTATTTCCTTTCACCTCCCGCAGACCCCAACGGGGAGCTGTCCCATCATCCCCTCCCACACATATGACGGCCTCAACGGTCATCTTCTTCCCCCGCATCTCAGGGCCAAACTGCACCCGGATGCATTTCCTCACTTCCGCAAAATCTAGGTTCTCCATACCTCTCACTACAATATTTATAGACTCGCACTGAGACACATCTAGCCCAGAAATTCCATCGCGAACCACATCCCCATAAAACACTAATAAATTTTCCATCGTACCTACCCCACAAATTTAAAATGGACATTAGTCACACGGAAGCTATATTTTTTTTATGTACAAATATAAATATTCTACTAAATGAGCTGACATAATTTATATTTCGCATATAATTTATTATTCTTTCATGCATGCAATCACTAGCGGATTAAACTTACTTCACTTTACTGTTCTACTAACGTAACTATATGTGATATACTACAACAAAATAAATACTTCACACTTTTTAAGAGATTAATTTTAGACCTACCTAAACTTCAAGTATGCCACCGAAAATTTTGCATACAATTAATTATTCTTTCATGCATGCAATGAATAACAGAATAAAATTACTTCACATTTCCGTTCTACCAACTTAACTACATGGGATACACTACAACAAAATAAATATTTAACACTTTTCAAGAGATAAATTTTATACCTCAACTTCAAGAACGCGACCGAATATTTCCAATAACCAATAATTAATTATTTGGCCCGCAACTTTTTATGCCACCGAATATTTCCAATAACCACTAATTAGCTCACGTTCGTAGCAAATTTCACCTGAAATATATATGCAACCAAATTATTCACAAATCACACTTCTACTACAGAAACCAAAAAATATATGACACGAGGTTAATAACACACCTTCCTTATACTTTTTATATGGCTGAATAATCCCAATTACAAACGATTCAATCACGTTCAATTTTATATCCACCTGAAATAAAATTTGAATTATTAATAACACACCTTCCTTACATGCTGTTTACACAATTGTAAAAATTAAATACAAGATGAATTTTATACTTCTTATTGAACGATTAGAGCTCCACTTCGAGTAATGCTACATACTTTTAGCAAATAATAACAGCATCACATGCATTCTATACTCCACCTACGACGAATCAAATCACTGGTTTCAATACAATAATGATATTTTTCCTTCTTAAGGATCAGACTATCATGAAATTAGAGAACTAATCATGTGAGAGATCTTACCTCGATATGAATTTCTTCTACTCATTCATCTCCTGATCTCCCGTTGCTAATGATCTTCACTTGCTAAAGATCTTCACTTGCTAAAGATCTTCACTTCCTATCTCATAATCTTCCTCAGGCTGGTATGAGAGCGAAGAGGTAGAGAGTATGAGAGAGTGATGACTCTCGCAGCATCTGCTGCCTTTTAAAAGAGACGTGCTGGTTCTTTAGCAACAGGACATGTCGGTGCTCAGTTTACTGCACTATATCTGTAGCAACAGCGCACGTCGTGTCATGTTTCGTAATAATTTGAGTCGATTCGCTGTACCAAATAGTGTATCAAAGCAACCCACCGCATGCAATACTAAGTGATAACGCATGCTTGATGCTCTGCAAATCAGCGCCGTTACGAAATTCGCTGAGCGACAGAATTATTCGTCGGTGGTCTAATACCTGTTACACAACAGCAAACGAATCTCCCGCCCGGGCATGAAAATCAGCTCCTTTCCTTTTGCATAGAAGTGAGTGCTGCTCGCTTTTGCGGCTTTTGCGGTTGTCGGGCAGGCGCACGCCAGGGTGCCGGCGATGGGTGAGGCGGCATGGTCCACGTCACCTTGCCGGGATTGGGGCAGGCGGCAGGGCAGACGGCGTCGGCCGGCGCCGTTTGGACGGCCACGTGCCGGCTTTCGGAACGGCGGCAGGGAGGGTGCCGGGTTTGGTGGAGGCGGCAGGGGGGGTGCCGGCATTGGTGGAGGCGGCAGGTGGTCTTTTTTGACAAAAATTTTGAGAGGTGGTCCTTTTTGACATTACGTTGGCGCAGGTGGTCTCTTCTGTCAAAAATTCTGGTGCGTGTGCTAGCCTGAAGCTGTGCACGATGCAGTATGGCTACGTGTGTCTGCCACACGCGCAGACATGCACCTGCGATCACGCATGCCGCTGCGGAGGTGGACCAAGTGTCACTGTCCCAGCTTCGCATAAAAGCAGCCACCAATCACCAGGGGCATCTGCAAGGGGCTACCCATTTGACGGTCCGAACATGTCCGGACACACAAAATATTGAGTAAAAGTGTTTCTAGTGGGGCTACTTAAACGAAAAAACAGTCTGCGTGTGACAAGGGTATAGATAATAGAGCTAGTTAGTTGAGTACCACTGAGGCCCGTTAAGCTAGGCCCAAGTGTAATCCTAGTTGAAATATGAGTTCATGTCGTATATCGATATTGTAATATGTGTCGGACCTCTCCCGATCCTTGAGACCTGGCCACCTATATATAGGGGCCAGGAGAGGTCGGTGAGGGACAGATTGAGAATAAGCCAAAGTTCACCCTACGTTTACTTTCGATACACACCTTGTTTGACTGATTTTACATTCGAGTTCATCCGACGCCCTATTCCTCCGATCATAAGTCCTTCATATTGGACATTTGTCGAGTTAACCCTCGTCAATTGGCGCCGACCGTGGGGACTCTGGGCGTTGGGATCATGAATTCGACGGCTTTTTCGTTTTTAGCCAGTAGCAATCCAGAAGTCGACGAAAATCAGAAGATGGAGTTGACGATCGGAAGTTTAAGCTTCTACGTCGGACCTTCGGGTTCAACTCGCCTTTCGGATCCAGCGGAATCAGGTCCGTTGGCGAACAAAGCCAAGTCAACCACACTGTCCGGATCATCAGTGGACTCTTCCAGCGAGGTAAACTCGTCGGTCAGCTTTGCAGCAACAGAAAACACAAAAAAAGAACTCGAAAAACTCGACGAAACTCAGGAAGAACCTAGCGAAGGAGTAGCAATGGGTAAACCACACAACAGCCAAAAGGACCTCGCCTCCGAAAGTAGTGGCGTCTCCAGGAGCATACATCAACTATGCGTCATTATCACTGAAGCTGCAGAAGAGAACGGCCACGAAGATGATGCAGAAGTCAACACGCAAGTCGACAAATCAAGGAGCAGCGGTAAAAAGGAGAAGGAGAAAATTTACGTCTCCAACGGGGAGTGGAGAATTATCATGTCAGCTATCAACCATGGGACAGAAGTACCCGCCAATTCTAGAAGGGAAGTTTTAATGGGATATCAGTATGCATTGCATCAACACACGAAAAAGTTGAGGAAGGAAAGAGACGAGTTAAGGAGAAGCCAAGAAAACTGCAGCATGTCAAGTGGAGCATATTGGGACGAATACAGCGATGAATCAGAATCCGGCAGAGAAAGGCATAGAGACCCGAAGCACAGCAGGAGAACAACAGCGTGGGCAAGAGAAGAAAGCCGCGCAAAAAGCATAAGCAAGCACCCATCAGATAACGAAGAAGATTTTGTGCAAGAAACACCAGATGCAGCATTGGTAGCAGCACAAGCATATCTATTAACCACACAACCGGAGCCTGGAGATCCGCGGGAGCACATGCATCAGGCCGCGATACGAAGCCTTGGGTTAGTAGAGGATAAGTTAAGAAAACACCCTCCAGGGGAAAAGGCGACATATCACAAAGAGAAGCAAAAAGAAAATTTTAAGCGCCGACCCTCGCGAGACCAAACAAGCGAGTCGTCAGGCGACGAAAAAAGTAAGACGCGAAAGGAGGACGCAAGGAACATTATAACACAAGCAAGAGTAGACAACGCGCGCTACGCATGGAGAGAAGAAAACTATGAAGACGACGAAAAAGAGATGGGCGCGCTATGCTTTACCCGAAGGGTTCGCAGAACGCGGGTACCCAAAGGATTCATATTGCCACACGGATCAGCAAATGTATGATGGGTCACAAGAACCCACGCTGTGGCTATCAGACTACCTGCAAGTAGTGCAAATACTCGGAGGAACAAGAGCAACGGCAATGCAAAGCCTGCAGTTACACCTCACCGGTGCAGCACGGTCCTCGTTAAGCACACTACCCAACGATTCTATCGGGAGTTGGGGAGAATTAGGGGACCAATTCGTAAGAAATTTTCGGTCGACATATAAACACCCAGCGTCACTAGAAGAACTCAAGTCGTGCGTGCAAAGGAAGGAGGAAACTTTGCGCTCCTATATACAACGGTGGAGTGTAATCAAAAATTCCGCAGAAGACGTCTCCGACGAGTGGGCAGTCGATGCTTTTTCAGCTGGCCTTCGCCGTTCGGGCCTCGTGGAAGAGCTAGGGAGAGCAAAACCCAAGACAGTATCAGAATTAATGGAAGTAGCCAACAGATTTGCCGACGGAGAAGACGCATACAACAATAAAAGAGGTCGCTCGCCAGAAGTCGACAAAGTAAGCAGGCAAAGGCGAAGGTACCGCAATAAAGATGGCTGCGCAAGCAGATAGCTGCAGGCTATGAGAGAAGAAATGAGGAAGGCTATGAAAGCAGGGAGTTTCAGAGAGAAGGCAATCGTAGAACAGAGAAACCCAGGTACTCCGGCCCATCAGCAGAAGAAATGCTTCCGGGCCCTTGTCACATCCATTACGCGTACCTAGACGGAAAAAGAGTCTCTAATCACCTGAAGGACTGCAGAACATTCCTAAGGTTGCAAAACACTATGGACCAAAACAAAGGAACACGTTAAGGAGGAAAAAAATACAAGTCAAGGATATCAAATGCAGCGCCTAGCAAAACATTTGGAATCAAAAGTTTACATATCTGCAATGATCCAACCAGTGCTGAAATCCAAGAAAGAGCGGAAGATTATATCCAGACAAGTGAATCTAGCAATATCGTCACCTCCAGCTACAACAGAGTACTTGAAGTAGTCCGATCAACCAATCAGGTTCAGCAGAGCGGACCACCCAAGGAAAGTATCAAGGCCAGGGCACACGCCCATGGTGTTGAAGGTGCAAATAGCAGGATACGATGTTGGGCGAGTATTTATGGATGCAGGAAGCGGCATAAACTTAATATACGCAAGAATCCTGAAGGCAATGTGCATCTCGTTGGAAAGCCTAAAGCCCGCAGATTGCTCTTTCCACGGAATAGTACCAGGAGGCGCAAATTACCCCCTCGGGAGAATAGAACTCGACGTTTGCTTTGGCAATAGTAACAATTATCGCAGAGAAAAATTAGAGTTCGAAGTCATGGACTGGCCTTCACAGTACCATGCAATCTTGGGGCGCCCAACATTTGCAAAGTTCATGGCAGTACCTCATTATGCATATCTCACACTCAAAATCCCAGGACCTAAAGGGACAATTACAGTTCAAGGTAGCTTCGAAGTATCTAACACTTGTGACAAAGAATTCAATAGGTTGGCGCAAACTTTCGGCATGACAGCAGAATACGCAAGGTTGAAAGGCGAAACCGACCATAATGTGCTACCCGATGTTGGATGATCCCTGCCAGATCAGGCCTTCGATGTAACCCAAGACTCGAAGAAAATCCAGGTCCACCCCACGGACCCAAACAAGACCACCTCCATAGCAGTAAACCTGGATCCCGCATAGGAAAGTGCGCTCGTCGAGTTCCTCCGTGAGCGCTAGGAAATCTTCGCCTGGTGTCCTTCAGACATGCCAGGAGTTCCCAGGGAACTCGTCGAGCATGCACTAAACGTAGATACCAAAGCAAAGCCAGTCAAGCAGCCATTGAGACGATTTCACGAACCCAAAAGGAAAGCAATAGCATCCGAACTACACAGGCTAGAAAATGCAGGATTCATCCGAGAAATCAAAACGTCGACTTGGGTATCTAATCCAGTTATTGTCCCCAAGAAAAACACAGACGTACAAAGAGTATGTGTTGACTACACGTCTCTCAACAAGCACTGTCCGAAGGATCCCTTTCCCCTACCTCGCATTGATCAAATAATAGACTCAACAGCGGGGTGTGCAAGGCTTTCCTTCCTGGATGCATATTCTGGCTACAACCAGATCAAATTGAAGAAAGAAGACGAGGAAAAAACAGCTTTTATCACACCATACGGCGTGTTCTGCTATCAATTCATGCCTTTGGGCTTAAAAAACGCAGGAGCAACTTATCAGCGGATGATGCAAAACTGCCTCGGAAGTCAAATATGATGCAACATTCAAGTCTACATCGACGACGTGGTCATCACCACAAGAAAAGAAGAGTCACTAATCAGTGATCTGGCAGAAACCTTCGACAACCTAAATAGGTATAAGCTCAAGTTTAACCCGACAAAATGTTCTTTTGGGGTATCCGCAGGACAACTTCTAGGCTTCCTGGTGTCAGCAAGAGGAATAGAAGCCAACCCAGAGAAGATCCAAGCAATATTAACAATGGGGAAACCAACAAAGTTGCATGACGTCCAGAAACTGGCCGGGCGAGTCGCAGCTCTAAGTCGATTCGTCGCACGATTGGGAGAAAAAGCGCTTCCTTTCTATGCACTCATGAAAAAATCAGACGACAAGTTCGAGTGGATGGAAGAAGCAGATGCAGCCTTTGCACAATTAAAGAAAGTGCTCTCCACACCACCGGTGTTGGTCGCAACAAATGAAAAAGAACCGTTACTATTATATATTGCCACAACACATCAAGTGGTAAGCACGGTATTAGTAGTCGAAAGAAGCGAAGAGGGAAAAGCTCATGGAGTACAAAGGCCGGTATATTTCCTGAGCGAAGTACTATCCCCGACAAAGCAGAGGTACCCACACTATCAGAAGCTCGCATACAACATATTCAGAACGGCACAAAAGCTACGGCAGTATTTCGTGGTGCATCCCATTATAGTGGTTAACGAAGCACCACTATCCAACATATTGAACAACCCGTCAGCAACAGGACGTGTCTCCCTATGGGGAATCGAGCTGTCACCCCTGGACATCACGTACGAAAAGCGGAAGGCTATCAAGTCCCAAGTATTGCCGGATTTCACAGCGGAATGGTTAGAGCTACAAAACACAGGACCACCAGATCTATCAAGCGTGTGGACAATGTACTTCGACGAATCAAAAAGAATACAAGGCGCAGGAGCAGGAGTAGTTCTGATATCACCACAAGGCGACAAGTTGAAGTACGTTTTAAGGATGAGCTTTCCTCAAGCTTCCAACAATGAAGCCGAATACGAGGCTCTACTCCACGGAATGAAAATGGCTAAAGCATGCGGAGCAACTCGACTAAAGATATTTGGGGACGCGAATCTTGTCGTCCAACAAGTGATGAACCGATGTGACGCCGTCAACGATAATATGATAGCATATAGAAACTTATACTACCATCTCGAGGGAACATTCGATGGATGCGAAGTTTTGCATATCAGTAGAACCGGCAATGAGGAAGCCGACAATTTAGCGAATATCGGGTTGCAGTGCCTGCCCGTGCCACCGGGAGTTTTTTGGGAAGAGATCATAGAAAGATCAATAAAAACCAACAAAAAATCGACTATGGAAGGGCAAGGTCAGCACTCAACAGCAGGCTCGGGGGCTGGCAAAGAAAGCACAGCAAAACCCAAAGAAGTTATGATGATCGAAGAAACTTGGATGCAGCCATACTTGGCGTACATGGTAAACAAAACACTACCCGAAGACACAGTAGAAGCAAAAAGGATAATACAACGATCCAAGGCTTTTGTCGTGTTACAAGGGAAGCTGTACAAGAAAAGTATAACAAGAGTTTTACAACGCTGCATCACTCCCCAGGAAGGATAAGAAATACTAAGGGATATCCATGCAGGAGTATGCGGGCATCATGCTAGCAGCAGGGCTATTGCAGCAAAAGCTTTTTGGGCAGGTTTCTACTGGTTAACAGCCATCGAAGACGCGAAACACATAGTCAGGAAGTGCGAAGCTTGTCAGCGGTTCGCATCTCGACCAGACGCGCCAGCAGCAAAACTACAGCCGATACCACTAGCTTGGCCTTTCACACAATGGGGGCTCGACATGGTAGGAAAACTACATACATCTTGGCTAGGAGGGCATGTCTACATGTTGGTGGCAGTAGACAAATTTACCAAATGGGTAGAAGCAGGCCCAGTAACAACCCAAGATTCCACAGCAGCAATCAATTTCATCAAGTCTATAGTATTTCGATTTGGAGTGCCGCACAACATTATCACAGACAATGGGACAAACTTCACATCAAAAGAGTTCAAGAATTACAGCGAAGGTATGGGATTCAAATTGAAATTTGCATCGGTAGCACATCCAAAGAGAAATGGACAGGTGGAGAAAGCCAATTGTTTAATATGCAATGGGATAAAAAAGAGGCTGCTAGCACCTCTGGAGAAAGCCAAACACGCCTGGGTAGATGAGCTACCCTCCGTACTTTGGAGCCTTCGAACAACACCCAATGCAGCTACCCAAGAAACTCCATTTTTTCTGGTCCATGGTGCTGAAGTCGTGCTTCCAGTCGAAATCACTCGTGAGGCCCCAAGAATTGTGGCTTATCATGAGACAACCTCCACAGAAGCACTACAAGACAACGTTAATGCACTCGACGAAGCAAGAGATATAGCACTCGCCAGAGCCACACAATATCAGCAAAATCTATGAAATTATCACAGTAGTCGAGTTCGTCCGCGATCCTTCGTGGTAGGTGATCTGGTCTTACGACTCAAGCAGGATGGTCACGACAAATTAGAGTCCCCATGGGTGGGACCTTACATCGTGACAGAAGTAATACCAAGAGGAGCTTATCGACTACGAGACAAGAAAACAGGAAAAGATGAGAGCAACTCGTGGAACGCAGAGCAATTACGGCGGTTCTATGCGTAAAAGGAGTATGGTAGCAGGAACTTTCGAGTTATGACCCTCTGAATCCAGAACACGAGGCCATAGGTCGGGTTCCTTGGGTTAACTCGACAATATGTATAAGTATTTTTTTCTCTCCACCCGGGGGCTCAGACCCTCGTGTCGTATGAAATAAAGTAAACTATTGAGATTCGTCATCCACGATTATCTGAGAAACATTATAAGGTTGTTCGCAACCCGATATTTGACAAAAAGTAAAGCATGGTTCAAGGCAGCCCGATAACACGTCAAAAGCACACCTCGGAACGACGATTTCGTTCCCATGGTCCATTAATAGAGATGACACAAAATAAAATTCATCACAAGGAACTTATTACATAGGACATGCAACAAGATAAACAGAACAGGAGATTACATAAAAAGAGTATGTACTGAAAGTGGACCTCAGCCTCGTACTCCTTCTGGCACTGAGTGCAGTTGTAGACCTTCACATCAAACTTTGACGTACCACAGTGGTAGTCGAAGGTCATGAAGAAACCCTGATGGAGGTCGTGGTCTTCTGCAAACTGAGACCAGTCACCCTTGAAGTACATCTCCCCGTTTCCGTCGTACCAGACTTCCACTTCGTAGGGAGTTCCTCCTCCAGAGTGTTCACGAAGAACTGCTTCTCGCAGCTCCCATCCATACATGAACTTGGTGAACTTCAGCGGTACCCGCTGAATCTCACGGCATTGGGCGCCGGTGATGCAAAAGAAGGAGTACATTTTGGGCGGAGGAGGAGGAGAAGCATTATGAGGCGGGGCGCTCAGACCTGGCGCAGCAGATGAAATCTTGGGCTTATTTTTACTTCCCGCAGGGCAGCCAGGGCGCCGCTTCGTAGGAGCGGACGACGAGGCTACCGCAGCAGGGACTGTGGACTTACTCTTACTGCCGCGAGGGCGGCCGCGACCTCGCTTTTCCATCGGAGCATCGATGTTCAGACGCGATCCACCTGCATCAGCCATGGAGACAAATGCTGGAAGGAAAAACCCTAGATGAGTTGAGGAAGAGGAAGATGATGCGGTGGAGGAAGATAGTAATGAAAGAATTAGGGTTTTCCTTAAGCCAGCACGCTTTATTTATAAGCAAACCTTAATGGGCCTTTGTAAATTAAAGGTCCAAGTACATCTATGGGCTTTTATATTCAGCCCCGAGCAGAAGGTAAAACGGCAGTAAGGGCAACGACAAGAAGGAGAAAGATACGGTATGAATAAACAAAATACGGAGATATGTCAAGGAGCAAACCACACCTCGTCGTAGACTCCACTAGTAGAAAATAGGGCTTTCGTTTTGAGCTCCAAACGGCAGTTGCACCGGTTGGCTTACGAACCCAGACTAAAGGGGTTCTTTAGCACCGGTTCGAGCTACCAGAGAGCCAAATTGAGCCCGTGGAGCTCTAGCACCGGTTTGTTAGGAACCATTAGCACCGGTTTGTGGGACGAACCGGTGCTAATGGCCACCCTTTTGCACCGGTTTCAGATACGGACCGGTTCTAGAGATCCTGCCTATAAATAAAGCCGCCCACCAGCCTTCTCCTCTGTTTTTTTTCTTTGGAAGGTGTGAGAGGGGGTGTGCTAGTTTGGTTTTTTCCCTTATGCACAAGAGGTGTTTGATGAAATGCCTAAGAGCTTGAACCAACTTAAGCTCACACAAAATAAAAATGATATGAGGTGCCCGAGCGATACTTAGGTCTTCTCCTTGTTCTTTCCTCCTCGATCGAGGTTAGCAACTCTATTCTTTTATTTGTCATTGATACAAATGCATGTTTTGTCATTTTACTATTTATGATGTTCGGTAATAGTATTAGTAAACCTAATTATATGACGCAGATGAACGAACGACAATGGATGTACGGTGACCGACGCACTTCCGAGTTCATTGAAGGTCTTTGTAATTTTGGCGATGTGGCTCGGGCAAATATTCAGAATGGTTTTATGTGTTGTCCATGTGTTCACTGTGGGAACAAGAAGGAGTACTCTTCCTAGAAAATCATTCACGCCCACCTGCTTCGGAAAGGTTTCATGCCTAGCTATAATTGTTGGACCAAGCACGGAGAAAGAGGGGTTATAATGGAAGACAATGAAGAAGAAGAGGATGATGATATGTACCCTGAATATGGTGATACTGCAACGGGGGAAGCTGAAGCTGAAGGGACAGGAGAAGCTGAAGATGTAGATGCATCAGATGAGCCTGATGATGATCTTCGTCGGGCCATCGTAGATGCACACAGAGAAGCAGAAAGTGTGAATGAGAAGCGGAAGTTAAAAGGTATGTTAGAGGATCACAAAAAGAAGTTGTACCCAGACTGTGAAGATGGGAACACAAAGCTCGGTACCACACTGGAGTTGCTACAATGGAAGGCAGAGACAGGTTTATCTGATAAGGGATTTGAGAAATTACTGAAAATAATGAAGAAGAAGCTTCCAAAGGATAATGAATTGCCTGACAGTACGTACGAAGCAAAGAAGGTTCTCTGCCCTCTAGGATTAGAGGTTCAGAAGATTCATGCATGCATTAATGACTGCATCCTCTACCGCGGTGAGGAGTACGAGAATTTGGAAGCATGCCCGGTATGCACTGCACTGCGATATAAGATCAGACGAGATGACCCTGGTGATGTTGATGGCGAGCCCCCCAGAAAGAGGGTTCCTGCCAAGGTCATGTGGTATGCTCCTATAATACCACGGCTGAAACGTCTGTTTAGAAACAAAGAGCATGCCAGGTTGTTACGATGGCACAAAGAAGACCGTAAGAAAGATGCGATGTTGAGACACCCCGCTGATGGGTCGCAGTGGAGAAAAATTGAGAGAGACTACCCGGACTTTGCAGGCGACGCAAGGAACTTAAGGTTTGGTCTGAGTACAGATGGCATGAATCCTTTTGGGGAGCAGAGCTGCAGTCATAGCACCTGGCCTGTAACTCTATGTATCTATAACCTTCCTCCTTGGTTGTGCATGAAGCGGAAGTTCATTATGATGCCAGTGCTCATCCAAGGTCCGAAGCAACCCGGCAATGACATTGATGTGTATCTAAGACCATTAGTTGATGAACTCTTACAGTTATGGACCAAACCAGGTGTACGTGCATGGGATGAGCACAAACAGGAGCCATTTGACCTACGAGCGTTACTTTTCGTAACCATCAATGATTGGCCTGCTCTTAGTAACCTTTCAGGACAAACAAACAAGGGATACAATGCATGCACGCACTGTTTAGATAAGACTGACGCTATATATTTGGAAAAATGCAAGAAGATTGTGTACTTTGGGCATCGTCGATTTCTTACGACCACGCATTCCGTAAGAAAGAAAGGCAAGCATTTTAGAGGTGTGGCAGATCACCGGCAAAAGCCTGATCTCCGTACTGGTGATGATTTATTTGATATGGTCAGAGACCTAGAAGTAATCTTTGGAAAGGGTCCTAGCAGTCAATCTGTTCCAAATGACGTCGCTACCGGACACGCACCCATGTGGAAGAAGAAATCTATATTTTGGGAGCTTGAGTATTGGAAACACCTAGAGGTTCGCTCTTCAATCGACGTGATGCACGTTACGAAGAATGTTTGCGTGAACCTGCTAGGCTTTCTGGGCGTGTATGGAAAAACAAAAGATACACCAGAAGCACGGGAGGATCAACAATGTATGAAAGACCCAAACAACATGCATCCACAGAGCAAGATGGATAAAGGGCGTCACTTAAGTCCTGCCAGCTACGCTCTTACAAAAGCAGAGAAGGAAATATTTTTTGATGTCCTTTCAAGTATTAAAGTGCCGTCTGGCTTCTCATCAAATATAAAGGGAATAATAAATATGACAGAGAAAAAATTCCAAAACCTGAAGTCTCATGACTGTCACGTGATTATGACGCAGTTGCTTCCAGTTGCATTAAGGGGGCTTCTACCGGAAAATGTTCGCGTACCCATTGTTAAGCTATGTGCATTCCTCAATGCAATATCTCAGAAGGTAATCAATCCAGATATGCTACCAAGGTTACAGAAGGATGTGGCCCAATGTCTTGTTAGTTTTGAGTTGGTGTTCCCGCCATCCTTCTTTAATATTATGACGCATCTCCTGGTTCACCTTGTCGAAGAGATTGCCATTCTCGGTCCTGTATTTCTACACAACATGTTCCCCTTCGAGAGATTCATGGGAGTCTTAAAGAAATATGTTCATAACCGTGCTAGGCCAGAAGGAAGCATCTCCAAGGGCTACGGAACAGAGGAGGTCATTGAGTTCTGTGTTGACTTTATCCCTGACATTAACTCGATTGGTGTTCCTGAATCGCGGCATGAAGGGAGACTACGTGGAAAAGGCACGCTAGGAAAGAAATCAATGTATTGTATGGACGGGATTTCTTTCACTCAAGCACACTACACAGTTCTACAAAGTTCCGCCTTGGTGGCCCCGTATATCATTGAACACAAGAATATTGTACGCTCCCAACACCCGGCTCAGTCTGACTCCTGGATTACACATAAACATATGGCGACTTTCGGCGGTTGGTTCCGGACACACCTCATAAATGACAACATTGTTGGAGATCAGCTATACTTGTTGGCCGGGTCACCATCTTCGACTATATTGACTTTCCAAGGGTACGAGATCAATGGGAACACATTCTACACGATCGCCCAAGATAAAAAGAGCACCAACCAAAACAGTGGTGTCCGCATTGATGCAACAAACAACAACGAGCAAAAGGACACCTATTATGGTTACATAGAGGAGATATGGGAACTTGACTATGGACCTTCTTTTAAAGTCCCTTTGTTTCGGTGCAAATGGGTCAAGCTAGATGGAGTAGGGGTAAAGGTTGACCAGCTGTATGGAATGACAACAGTGGATCTCAACAATCTTGGTTACAGAGACGAACCATTCGTCCTAGCCAATGATGTGGCTCAAGTTTTCTATGTGAAAGACATGTCCTCCAAACCAAAAAAAAAAAGATAAGACAACGAATACATCATACGACGAGCCAAAGTGTCACATAGTTCTTTCAGGGAAAAGAAACATCGTGGGAGTTGAGGATAAGACAGACATGTCAGAAGATTATAATAAGTTTGATGAAATTCCGCCCTTCAGAGTGAATATTGACCCAATCATCGCGTTAAATGGTGAACATACTCCATGGTTACGACCGAAGCGATCCTAATCAAGGGAGATACGCGAAGGGAGGTTCATGGCCTCCAAGACGAAAAATTAGAAGAAAGGGAAACACAAGAAGAAAACTCAGAAGACTAGATAGGGATCATAACTTGTGTATCTCAATATGGAAATCACTTTCCCATTTATTTTTTGTGTAATGATGTTATTGTATGAGGGAAATTTTTCCGAGGCGGAGCTTCCGAAGATGTCGTAGGGCGTGAGCACCAACGACATCTTCGAGAAGCTCTGCCACGGGAGATTTCCCAACCCTTTACTCAACATTGTTAGAGGAGATGGAGTCTTTCACTCTCCCTACCTTCTAGGTTGGCTTGTTGAGCTGCTTGCCATGGCGTATCGATGCTCCTTTTATAGGCACGGCACCGCTTCTACTTTGTCTTGTTCCTCCGACAGGGGCATCGTGCGTCCACCCACGCGTCCTTATCTCATCGAGCAGTGCATCCACCCACGCGTCCTTATCCTGCCGATATCTTTAGTCTCGGTTGCACCCACCAACCGGGACTAAAGGTTACCCACACGTCCTTATCCCACCGACAGTTTTGTTAGATGACACAAAAACCACCTTTAGTCCCGGTTGTACCCACCAGCCGGGACTAAAGGTTAGATGGTTCCCCGCGCCACTGTGTTCCCGCCTATTTTCTTCCCGCGCTTTCGACCACTTCCCGCCTTCGTCTTCCCGCCATTTTTCACTATATATATGTAGGCTTGGCCTCCATTTACATATCACATCTAGACTCATATCTGCAAACCTCATCACTCTCTTCCATGGCTTCCATCGTATCTCTAACCCCCCAGGAGGCGGAGGCGCTTTGCGCCTCAAACTACCCCTGCCCGCTGGGCTACCGCGTCCCCACCGGCTGGATGCTGAGCGTCGGAGGCGTACCGGTCCCTCCTGTCCCTGTAGGTGTGGCGCGCCAGATGGCCATCACGAACCACTACTACTTCGAGCCCACGCCAGAGCAGCGGAGGAATCCTCAGTGGCATCCCGACTACAGCCCGACTTGGGACGCCTTCTTCATCAATCGGCGTGAGAGTGCGCTTGCCAGGCACGAGGAGGACGGCTCGCCTCGTTCGAACTTCAACGAGGCCGGCCGTCGGCTATGGTGGCGCGGCCGGACTCTCCAGAGCGTCATGGCCTACCGTGGCCCCCGCCTGCGCTACCCTCACTCTCAGCCCACGCGTGCTCACCAGTCGAGGTTCGACTACCGCGACCCCGATGCCAGCGACGATGACACCGGCGACTACGACGACTACAGTGGCGACGTTTATAGGGCTAGGCATGACTATGACTGAATCATCCAACATTCGAAAACAAGCTCGGCCGATTGTGACTTAATCTGGCCATGTATCTTAATTTTCAGTTGAGATACGTACTTCTTTTCCTGTTCAATCGTTTTCCCGCCCTTTTTCTTTCCGCCGTATTCTTCCCGCCCTTTTCCTCTCACGGAAATATAACTAATCAAAAGAAAATAGAAAATCAAATATAACTAATCAAAAGAAAATAGAAAATCAAATTTAACTAATCAAAAGAAAATAGAAAATCAAATATATCTAATCAAAAGAAAATAGAAAATCAAATATATCTAATCAAAAGAAAATAGAAAATCAAATATAACTAATGAAAAGAAAATACAAAATCAAATATAACTAATCAAAAGAAAATAGAAAATCAAATTTAACTAATCAAAAGAAAATAGAAAATCAAATATAACTAATCAAAAGAAAATAGAAAATCAAATTTAACTAATCAAAAGAAAATAGAAAATCAAATATATCTAATCAAAAGAAAATAGAAAATCAAATATATCTAATCAAAAGAAAATAGAAAATCAAATATAACTAATGAAAAGAAAATAGAAAATCAAATATAACTAATCAAAAGAAAATAGAAAATCAAATATAACTAATCAAAAGAAAATATAAAATCAAATATAACTAATCAAAAGAAAATAGAAAATCAAATATATCTAATCAAAAGAAAATAGAAAATCAAATATAACTAATCAAAAGAAAATAGAAAATCAAATATAACTAATCAAAAGAAAATAGAAAATCAAATATAACTAATCAAAAGAAAATAGAAAATCAAATATAACTAATCAAAAGAAAATAGAAAATCAAATATAACTAATCAAAAGAAAATAGAAAATCAAATATAACTAATCAAAATAAAATAGAAAATCAAATATAACTAATCAAAAGAAAATAGAAAATCAAATATAACTAATCAAAATAAAATAGAAAATCAAATATAACTAATCAAAAATAAAATCAAATATGGAATTTGGCGGGAACAACTGAAAATTTCAAATGGCCCTTTAGCACCGGTTCGTGGCTCAAACCGGTGCTAAAGGGGGTGGCGGTGCAGTTCCGAGAAAACACCCTTTAGCACCGGTTGAAGCCACCAACCGGTGCTAAAGGTCCGAGATTTAGCACCGGTTGGTGGCTTCAACCGGTGCTAAAGGTCTTTAGCACCGGTTGAAGTCACCAACCGGTGCTAAAGCCCCTTGCTTTATAAACCGTCGTCTCCTTCCTCCCCCGCATCGCCAAAACTGCTAAGGACCGCGCGTAGGAGCTCTCGGGACGCCGGCACGCTGCCCATTTTTTCCACCGCCGAGGCCGTCGCCGCCGCCGCCGCCGCGCCTCCCGCGCCCGCCTCCCGCGCCACCCGTGCCACCCGCCACCTGCGCCACCCACGCCACCCGCGCCACCCGCCCGCGCCCGCCGCGCTCGCCGCCCTGCCGCCCGCGCCCGCGCCTCCCGCGCCGGCGCCACCCGCGCCCGAGCCACCCTCGCCGGCGCCACCCTCGGTCGCGCCGCCCGCGCCCGAGCCTGCACCCGTGAAGGTAATTTTTTGTTGTTTTTAGATATTTTTTTAGGTATTTTTTCTAGGTATTTTTATTCCTGCAAGATTTGTTATATTTAGGGTATTTAATTAATTATCTAGTTAATTAATTATTTAGTTATTTAGGGTATTTAATTAATTCTAAGATTAGTTAGTTCATTTTAGGATTAATTCTAGGTATTAGTTTAGTTATTTTAGGTCTTTTATAACTTTAGTTATTTTAGGTATTAAGGTATTTTTTTCTAGGTATTTTTATTCCTGCAAGATTTGTTATATTTAGGGTTTTTAATTAATTATCTAGTTAATTAATTATTTAGTTATTTAGGGTATTTAATTAATTCTAACATTAGTTAGTTCATTATAGGATTAATTCTAGGTATTAGTTTAGTTATTTTAGGCCTTTTATAACTTTAGTTATTTTAGGTATTAAGGTATTTTTTTTCTAGGTATTTTTATTCCTGCAAGATTTGTTATATTTAGGGTATTTAATTAATTATCTAGTTAATTAATTATTTAGTTATTTAGGTTATAAAATGGGGGCGTTGGCCGGGCGCCGGCGTGGTGGGGAGGAAAGACCTAATCTTCCCCCACCGCGCCGGCGCTCGGCCAACGCCCCCTTTTTTTTGGTCTCCTTATCATTATAATAATTTGTAATAATTCTTTGCAGAAACTATGGATCTCGGAAGAGACAACTTCCAGGAAAATATTATCGAGGACATCATCCGCGATAATGATGACGATGTCACCTCGTTGTTTCTAAACAACTCCGGTGAGGGAGACGAACAAAATCGTAGAGATGGCTTCGATGAAGGAGAAGGTGCCGGAGAGGATGGAGTTACCGGTGAAGGAGAAGGTGCCAGAGAGGAAGAAGGTGCCGGAGTGGATGGAGGCACCGGTGAAGGAGAAGGTGCCGGAGAGGGAGAAGGCGCCGGCGAGGTAGATGTGTATTAATAATAAATTAAGCATTTGTTGTATAGTTGGATTATTTGATTTGTGTATATACATATATTAACGCTCCTTCTTCTTTTAGCCCTCTGGATCGAGCCACTCTTCTGTAAATAGAAGAGGTCCGTCCAGAAGGTTGGAAGAACATGAAAGGTACCGAATAGAAGAAATCGGTGAAGATGGCGAACCGATTGCTCCCGCAGCTCACGCAAGTAAATTTATAAGACAATGCGGAGTTCTTGTTAGGGACAACATTCCGATCACCATTCGAGAATGGAAGAAGACAAAGACGGAACCAGTTAAATATGTCCGCAACAGATTGAAGAATATTCTTTGGAAGAAGCTCATGGTTAATTTTACCCTACCAGAGGCGCCACAGGTGGATCGAACTGAGGTGGATCCAAATGAGGAGGATTCAAATGAGGAGGATTCAGATGACGATCGTCATCTGAATATCATAGAGCGGAAAGTCAAGAAGTGGACTCTTTCGAGGATGGCAATACAATTCAACAACTGGAAGAAAAGATTGTACAAGGATTTTGTCAACCAAAAAAAGACTCCGGTGTTCACTGGACAATATGAGAAGATAAAAGATCACTGGGACGCATTCGTGGAGTACAAGACTTCAGAGGCAGCTAAGCGAAGGTCAGAAATAAATAAGAAAAATGCTGCTAAAAAGAAGTATCACCATACTATGGGGCAAGGAGGCTACAAGACTGGCAAGCCTAAGTGGAAGAAGATGGAGGACGATCTAATTGCCAAAGGGATCATTCCGGATACATTGAAATGGAATGACCGGTCAAGGGATTGGTTTTACGGGCATGGAGGGAAGTTGGACTCGGAAGGGAAGTGTGTATATACAAAAAAGTATGACGAAGACCCTCTTCCCATTGATGCCCTTAGAAGCGCATCAAAAGATGTTGAAGAGGGAAGGTTCCATCCCGAAAGAGAGAAGGACAAGCTCACGCGCGCCCTTGGGAATGATGAACACCCAGGACGAACACGAACCACTCTGGGCTCCAAACCGTGGAAACTCGGGTTTCCCGTGGAAATGAAGAAATTTCCCGATAGAAGCCGTCAGAGAAGAAAGGAAAGGGAAGCAGACCGCATGTCTCAGATAGAACAAGAGCTGAAGCGGCAATCAGACTTGTTAAATTGGATAAGCCAGCAAGGAACCGCCGCATCTCAGCCACAGATAGAAGCCGGATATGATGCTACCGGCCCACCATCTCAGCGGAAAAGCAGCGTGGCTTCCACGGACCTCCCAGCGGATGATGATGAACCGGCGATCGGCTACCCAGTGGATGATATCACGGAGTCGACATCTTGCGAGCTACATGTCAAGGTCGTGAACATAACCATGAAGGTGGCGGTCGGCTATGCCTTACCCATTGGACCTGATTCAACTTATCATTGCCGTCCGATTCCACCTGGCTATGCTGTTGCCGGGGTGGATGAAGTTATGGGCGGATTTGAGCAGCTGAAGCTTGACCACCCTGCGGGTGAAGGGGATTTGTACGAGCTGGGAGAAGCCAAGAAGACCACCGTTCTATGGCTAAAGGAATTAATCGTGCTTCCAAATTGGACGCCAAGGTCTCCAGCACGTCACCCTTCTCCACCACCACATCAGCCTTCTCCGCCATCTCCGCGTCAGCCTTCTCCGCCATCTCCGCGTCAGCCTTCTCCAGCATACCAGCCTTCGCCAGCTAGTGAGCCGTCTCCGCCACCTCCACCCACTGAGGCTCAGAGCCAAAAGCAGAAGCGTACCATCGCCGCTCCCAAGAGTAACCGATCACCGATCCGTCGACAGGAGCCCCTTCCAAGAGTACCTAAGGTTCCTCCAAAGAGACCTTACGACTATACTCCGGAGGAAAACGCGGCGAAGGTACAAGAGAAATCAAAGAACTTCTTTGAAAATTTGAAGAGAAAGAAGACCGAGCAGTCCGCCGAGCAGCCTCCTCTAGATCCAAAAGTGTTAAAAATGTTGAAGAACCTTCAGCAACCCGAGCCAAGGCTTGCATCAGATTATGACCGCACTATTCTCAAGTCAGATGCAGCAAAGCGGTCGAAAGGTAAATCAGTTCCTCAGCTCGGAGAACAGATGAACTCTTGCCCCCCGCTCCAAGTGTTTCCCGATGTCCAGTATGATCCAGAGATCATAGCACTGTACAAAGAGGAGGCCAAAGCTGCAGGTATGTCTGTTGCTCAATACTTAAGCAGGTGTGATTTCCCCACGGCTGAAGTAGTAGCATACAAATACCGGCATGGGAGCCCTCTCGTCAGACCCGAGGAGATTCCGAATCTACCAACAAGAATGCGAAAATTGCATAAGTGGTACTTGGAAGCCTCACAGCGTGGGCAGAATTGGATCGTAATAGGAATTAATGATGAGCATTACTTTCGTGGAACCGACGACATAAACATCGAATTTGCTGAATTATTTCAGTTATACAATCATGATGCCCTCGACAAATCGATGATGAGTGCCTATTGTTTGTAAGTATTATTTTTCCTTGTAACTATAAGTCTTTATCTCATCTCGTTTATTGCATGCATAATTTTACTCACTATATTATGCAGATTGAAGAAACTCGAATGCAAAAGAGGACAAATCTATGATATTGGGTTCATTGACCCATATACCGTGAACGAGGTAACTCTCCATAACCATATCATGGACACGGAGGATAACTTGGTACGGGCGTTAAGGAAACAAGAAACCATGACGAAAATACTCTTTCCTTACAATTTCAAGTGAGTGTGTTAACTGTCTTATACACATTACTATATATTTTGGTTACTCGATGTTAAGTGTGTGTTATGTGTGTGCGCAGCTATCATTTTATTCTGCTAGTTATTGAACTTGATAGAGGACGAGTACTAGTCATGGACTCGGAAAAAAAATCCTTGAGACATTCGGGGACATGATTGATACACTCCAGCGGTAATTTCAATCATTATGCATGGCACTATATCAGCTACTTTCGTTCATTTCCCGATATCAAGTAATTACTAACTTCTTTATTCATTTTCTTTGCCGGGCAGTGCTTGGAAACGGTTCACGGCTAAGGCACCGGGTCCCTGGAGAAATGAGCTTGAATTTAAACAAGTACCGGTAAGTACTACTAGCTAGGTCCGCGCATCTCTTTGGTTCTAGTTTCAATACCATTATCATCCTTGATTATTATTTTGATTGAACTCTATTCTCGTAAAGTGCTTGAAGCAAGAAGACGGGAATAATTTATGTGGATTCTATGTCTGCGAGTTCATGCGAGAGACTTGTCGTGAGAAGAGAAGACTAGAACAACTAGATGTACGTAAACAATATTCACAATTTTATTTTATTACCATCATTTATGTTGAGTTTCTTCATTCATATATATTGATCCCCTTCTTTACATTAGATCGAACTGAAGCGGGATCGTCTTCTAGCAACTGAGCGTATACGAGCAATTCAAGAGGAACTGGCGGGATTCTTACTTGATGAGGTCATAGCACCAACCGGTGAATACCATCGGCATTACGATTTTGGAAAATTGTAGCTGAAATTATATTGTATATATTCATGAACTTGTACAATGTTCCATTATGTAATATGTTCGACCAAACACGATAAAAGATAACACATACTAGCTTCGATCTCTATATGTATGACGATATTGTGTAATATATATGATGGTTTCTTTTATATGTGCATCAACATTTTTCAAATAACCGAAAAAACCATATTTCAAAAGGCTAGGGATTAGGGTTTTAGCCAAACACTGCAGGGGCTGCCACGTCGCCATCCTCTAGCACCGGTTCATATTACAAACCGGTGCTAAAGGTCCATCGGCCGGAGCTGGTCTACACGGCCACGTGGAGACCCTTTAGCACTGGTTCGTAACGCAACCGGTGCTAAAGGGGGAGGGCTTTAGTCCCGGATGCGTTGCACCGGTTGCAAAACCGGTGCTAATCGGGGTTATGAACCAGTGCTATTTCTCTGTTTTCCACTAGTGCTCGGGGGCTCATATCATCAGAAAAAGTAGAATGAATATTTCAAGCACAATTGTGCCAAAACTATTGCAGGAGACAAGTTACTAGGCGACAATATTATATTTTTTGAGCCTATACCCGAAAACTTTCGGCTATAGCCTTGGGGGCTACTCCCATCGGGAGCGCTGGCCGCGCACCCGATGAAATCAAAAAGCAATTTGAAGACAGAAGTCGACAACAAAAGGGGAATAAGAAATTGGAGATTGTAATCGATTACAAATATCCGCCCATAGCTTAGAAGGCTACTGATTTCAGGAGCACTGTTGTGCACCCAATGACAATGGACTACTTCAAAGGAAAATATAACAGAGTGAAATTGACTACATTTAGTCGACAAAAATTTTGACCTCTTTGTCGACGAAATACAGATCGTTTACTCCCATCGGGAGAGATATTTTTAAAACTCGAGTATATTGTATATTCCAATAATCAAACAAGGCTGCAACCTATAAATCTCGAGTTAAGTCATCGCGACAAAACCCGAATGCCATGATTGAAACATATCAGGAAGGTAAGACCCCGGGATCCGTCCTGTGGCCTGGTAAACGCACACGAATGCGCTCTGCTAGTAATTATCCGTGTCTACGACGCGAAGAAAATCCTGGTGGACGCACTGGGTACCCTGAGAACCATTGGGATTCGTTCTTTGTAAGTCCTAAATGCGGCAAAAGAATGGATTTGACCAGTTTCCCGGATTCAAGTCCAAGGGGATTGAATCTGAAGTAGGTGGCGAGTATCTGTTCCGACAGTTAACTGACCTCTTGATCCGTCAGAGTTGTCAGGATTGTTCATCAAAACCCCTTGCGAGGTAATATAATAAAAGTTGTTTATTTTTTAGTACAGGGAGAATAAGAAGTCAAAAGATTAATCAAGTCAAAGATTTGAAGATTTGAGATTCAACCCGAATCTACAATTCTGGTAGAATCTCGGGGGCTACTGACAAGGGTATAGATAATAGAGCCCGTTAGTTGAGTACCCCTGAGGCCCGTTAAGCTAGGCCCAAGTGTAATCCTAGTTGAAATACGAGTTCATGTTGTATATCGATATTGTAATCTGTGTTGGACCCCTCCCGATCCTTGAGACCTGGCCACCTATATATAGGGGCCACGAGAGGACGGTGAGGGACAGATTGAGTGTAAGCCAAAGTTCACCCTACGTTTACTTTTGATACACACCTTGTTTGACTGATTTTACCTTCGAGTTTATCCGACGCCCTATTTCCCCGATCTTAAGTCCTTCATATTGGACATTTATCGAGTTAACCCTCATCTGCGTGTGACCCATTTGTGTCCCAGATTTGGTCCACGTTTAGGTCGGCCCGGACACATCCGACGCATCCACACGTCCGGCCCGGACACTTACAGGCCCACATGTCATTCTAGCATCTTTATTTTTGTTTTCCTTTTTCTTTTTTACTTTTCTTTTTCTCACACTTCCAGAGAACTCCTGATGCCGCCGCCCGCCATAGGTGCTCGTCTACCCGGCACCGCCCACCGCCGCCCATCGGATCCCGCCCTGCACCAGATCCCGCTTTGCACCAGATCCCGCCCAGCCGGATATATCTCCCACGCCAGAGCTCCTCCGCCCGCCGCTGCCGCCCGTCATCCCGCAGTCACCCGCCGGATCCCGCCCTGCACCGGATCCCGCCCTGCACCAGATCCCGCCCCGCACCAGGTCGTCCTCCAGTCTTGGCCGAGCGCACCGGCGGGATTGAACGAGGTCGGCGCGGGTGACCTCTTCTCAAACTCCGACCGTCGGTGGCATGCATGAAGCTCGGTAGGAGGAGCTCCACGGTGGTCCTTCACATGCCCGGTGTGGTCTCCGTCGTCCTTCACGGGCAGGATTCGGTGCCATCGCCGCCGGAGCTCTTGGTCCTTGAATGAAAGAGGGGAAAATGATGCATGACAGGTGGGGCCAGGTGAACAGGGTAGACCCATTTTTTTTACCGGTGGGTGCAGTGCACTACCTAAACGGACACGGACCGAACTGGTGTCCGCGGGCCAACCCAAACAAACAAAATCGGACAACTTCGGACATGGAAATGGGTCGGCCTGCTGGAGATGCCCTTATTCTGTGAAGAAACAACAGCTATTGCTTAACAAAAACAAATCGAGTAAACTAAGGGAAGCATGTTTTGAAAGTACAAATCAAGCGAGACATGCTTGATGACCCGCTTTGGAAGGATGTGGATGAGCGTATGGCGTGACATGACAGATCGGACGACGGAGACCCGACGTATTTGAAAGCTGAAGCCGCCGCTCCAGAACGTTCGGCTAGTTTTCAACGTTGATGGGGAACATTCTTCTTCTTGTTTTTTTAGCTGAAGGGAAACCTTCTACTCTACGTCAAATTGAACGCTAGAAAAAGACGTCATCGCCGTAGGAATCCCACGATGACCCGCGCCAATATTAATTAAGTTTGCCACTGCAGAGGATCAGCGACCGTTAACCAACCGGATGCTGTCATGCCAAGCGTCCGACGGCGGCTGCTGTCAACTGTCATCGCTGCCGCTGCTCCACCATCTCGTTTGACCAAACGGGCGCTCGAGGATTTGTCTTCCCGGTGAAACGTTGCACCATGGCTAGGCACCTGCAACGCCATGCGTGACGGCACGAGGCGCCGATCGGTTGGACGACGGGGAGATTTGTCGGCTTTTTGCTGGTCGTCTGTCAGGTTCCAGTCTCGATTTATCGGTGATAGACGAGAACTATGACGGATTTGAAGGAAATCGGAGGAATAAACAGCAGGAAAAAGAATCTAAAGAAGAACTGGACAATAGAAGAACACAGATAGGTAAAGTGTTTTTAGGGTTTTCATGGATCGCGCCGCCCAACCACCCACTCTTTGGCTTATATAGAGTACGCCAGAGCCGCAATTTAATTAGGGTTTTACAATAAGAGCACTCAGTGCTGATAATAGTGGCTTTATTACAACTAAACTTGATTAAGCGCGAAACGGTAAGTACAAACAGGAGTCGTTGGATCTTCCTGTAGTTCTTGATCTCCACCGTGCGCTAACTGACAAAACTGAAGGCCAACGAGAGTGATCCTGACATTGCCGCCTTCTGCAGTCAAGACTTCAAGGCTTGAAGGTCGGAAACGTGGCCTGGATGAACTTGGCATCTTCCCAAGTTGCTTCTTCGACTGACAAATTCTCCCAATGTATGAGCCATTGCACCACAGCAACGTTATATGATCCGGCCGATTGAGGTACTTGTCGACGCTGCAACACAGCTAGAGGAAATGTTTTGATCTTCCCATCAGATGTGGGAGTGGCAAGTTTGGATTTGGAATGGCTGCTGGACCCAAATGTTTCTTTAACTGGTTGACGTGGAACACATCATGGAGCTTGGTACCCGAAGGAAGCTGCAACTTATAAGCTACTTCGCCCACTTTGGAAAGGATACGAAATGGGCCATAGTACTTGGAAGTGAGCTTCAGAGCATTGCGGAGTCCTAGAGCTGTTTCTCTGTAGGGCTGCATCTTTAGGTATACCATCTCACCAGCCTCAAATTGTCTTTCGGTCCTATTCAAATCTGCATATTTTTTCATTTTGTTCTGAGCCTGAGCAAGGTTATATTGCAGTGTCTTCATCATCTGTTCATGTTCTTGGACTGTTGTCACACACTCTGGAGTGGCATCACAAGGAATATTGATCTCAGCAATTTGAGGAGGGGCATAGCCATATAATGCTTGGAAAGGTGACATTTTGATAGTAGTGTGGTAGGAGGAATTGTACCACCACTCAGCAGCAGCCAGCCAATTAGCCCATTTTGTTGGTTCCTTGAAAGTCATGCTTCTTAGATATTGCTCCAAACATTGATTCACTCGTTCAGTCTGTCCATCTGTTTCAGGGTTGTAAGCAGTGCTCAAGTTAAGTTGCACTTTCAGAGATTTGAACAATTCTTGCCACAGCTTGCTAGTGAAGATTCTATCTTTGTCAGTTACTATTCTTTATGGAAAACCATGTAATTTGTGGATATGTGTCATGAATAGAGTAGCAATTTGATGGACAGTGAAGGGATGAGACAGGGGAATAAAGTGTGCATACTTGGTTAATCTGTCAACCACAACCAAGATCACATCTTTGCCTCTGGACTTGGGTAAACCTTCAACAAAATCCATGCTGATATCAGACCATTTAGCAGTTGGAATTTGTAAAGGATTCAGCAAACCAGGGTATTGAACATGTTCAGTTTTAGAGAGCTGGCACACAGGGCACTGGGCTACAATTTCCATAATATCCTTTTTCATGAGTGGCCAGTAAAAGATTTGTTTAATTCTATGCATGGTGACTCTCTGGCCAGAGTGACCACCAAATATGGAGGCATGGAAAGAAGCAAAGATCTTTGTTCTGAGATCAGTAGCTGTGCCAATCATCACCCTTTTTTGTATCTCAAGATGCCAGACTGTAGAGAATAGTGATGGTGGCTGTCAGGGTTAATAGCCAGAGATTGGAGTAATTCACTGCATTTTGGATCATTCTGATAAGAAGCTTCCACATCCTGCATCCATTGTGGGATGATAGCAGAAATTGCTAACACTTCCTGAGGATTTTTGAGCTTAGATTTTCTGGACAAAGCATCAGCAACAGAGTTCTCTTTGCCCTGTTTGTATTCAATTGTGTAATCAAACTCCAGTAATTTCAACATCAGTTTATGTTGAATCCCTTCTAGGAGTCTTTGGCTGGTCAAGTATTTCAAACTCTTTTGATAAGTTTTGATAATCAGTTTATTGCCAAGCAAATAATGTCTCCATTTTCTCAATGCTTCCAATATTGCCATTGCTTCTTTTTCATAAATGGATTGTGAGAATGCTTTCACACCCAAGGTTTTGCTAAAGAATGCTAGAGGTCTGCCCTGCTGCATCAACACTGCTCCTAGGCCATATCCAGATGCATCCGTTTCCAAAACAAAAGGAGCTGAGAAAACAGGGAGTGCTAAAACTGGAGGGCTTGTCATCGCCTGTTCTTGCTTTTTAGTACAGTGGAAGGCATTTTTCTTCAGAACTTCATGTAATGGTTTGCAGATAGTGGCATAATTTTGGACAAATCTCCTGTAATAACCTGTCAAACCAATAAATCCTCTGAGCTCAGAAACATTCTGTGGTGTAGACCAGTGTAGGATATCAGCAATCTTGCTAGGGTCAGTAGCCACTCCTTGGGCAGAGATGATGTGGCCTAAGTAGCCCACTTTCTCAGTAAAGAAGGTGCACTTTGATAATTTTGCTCTCAATTGATTTTCTCTCAAGGCTTGTAACACTGCAGTGAGATGAAGACAGTGGTCTTCTTCAGTTGGGCTGTAGACAAGGATATCATCAAAAAAATACCAGGACAAACTTTCTCAGGAATTGTTGAAAGACTGTGTTCATTAGCTCTTGAAAAGTAGCTGGAGCATTGGTGAGACCAAATGGCATTACTAGATACTCATAATGTCCTGTGTGAGTAGTGAATGCAGTTTTGCCAATGTCTTGTTCATGCATTCGAATTTGATGGTAGCCAGATCTCAAATCTAGCTTGGAAAATATAGTAGCTCCCTTCAACTCATCCAATAAGTCTTCAATTATGGGAATAGGATATTTGTTTTTGATTGTTAAGGCATTGAGCTGCCTGAAATCATTGCAAAGTCTCCACCCTTTATCTCTCTTGGACACAATGATGGCAGGAGAGCAATATGGACTAGTATTTTGCCTAATTTCCTGATGTGAGAGCATTTCCTAAATTAGCTTCTCCACAATATCCTTCTGCTTATGAGGTAATCTATAAGGTCTTATATTGGGGGGATTTGCCCCTTCCTGTAAGACAATCTTATGATCACAATCTCTAGCCGGGGGTAAACCAACTGGGGGTTGGAAAACATCTGCATAATCCTGGAGTATTGGTTGGACTTGACTGGGAAATTGGTTCAGATGAATATCTAGTTTAGCAGAAGTGGCATCCATTTGAAATAATTGCAGTAAATATCCATGAGTTCCTTTCTGTAATATGGCATTGCATTGAGTTGCTGAGATGATGTGGGATTTTTGTTTGGCTAAATGATCAGTGAATGTATATTGGACATTATCCTCTGTGACAGTTACTGATCTAGCAATCCAATCAAAAGTTGTAGGGCTAAATTGCTTCAGCCAAGCTACTCTGAGGACAATGTGATACCCTTTTAAAGGCTGAATCTTGAAGTCACTGATGAATTTTTTCTTCTGGATAGAATAGGAGCAATTTGTGACTACTGCATCAGAAATTAGTGTACCACCTCCAGCAACAGTCACCGTTCTTTGGGGAGTGGCTCTCATGGAAAGGTTGTGCTTAATTGCAAAGGTACGATCCAAGAAGGTGCTGGAACTACCAGAATCAAATAATGCAATTGCTGGTTTACCTTGTATCATCAGCAACAGAGATATAGTGTCATCACCTACAATTCCTTGGAGAGCTTCAGCAGAAATTGACATCAATTGGCTAGCAGGTTGTGGTACTTCTTGTAGTTTAGGAACAATAGCAGCAACTGGAATCTCAGCTTGCATTTCCTCTTCCTCATCTGAATGGCCTTGAAGTTGAATGGCATGGAGTAGTGTTTTAACACTATCACACTTGTGTCCATAAGTCCAATTTTCTGGACAGTACCAACATTTACCCCTTTCTCTCGGTTTGTCAGGTAGAGATCTTGGTCTGTTATCTCTGGCAGGTAGAGCTTTGTTCACATTGGTTGTCTGGGTTGTCCTGGGTGTTGTGTTCTGCTTCTTGTTGTTGGATAGATAAGATTGCTCCCGTTGTCTTGCAAACTAGTAAGCTGCCCTCAAGGTGGAGGGTTTATGACATTTTGTGTCATGTTTGATCGTGTCTTTAAGCCCACTCAGAAATCTTAGGAGGAAGAAATTTTCTGTCAGATAAGGGTGATCTTTCTTCATGAGAGACATCCAGTCTTCAAACTAATCAATGTAGTTATCGACAGTGTTGAGTTGTTTTAATACTTGGCATTGTTCCATGGAGTCGTCTGCCAATGGAGGAGGAAATCTTTCAGACAGCAAGGTACATAATTGTTGCCAAGATGGGGACTGTAACTGTAACTCGGCACTGGCAAGCCAAGTCTTAGCCTTTCCCCTGATATGAGCATTTGCCCATTTTATCTTACTGTCATTGGTGATGCCTGACAATTCAAAGATACCTTCACACTCCAATATCCAATGAGCTGCATTTTCACCATGAAAGCGGGGCAGTTCTACACTGGATGTTCTAATTGCTGGCTCATGCTGTCTGTGCTCCTGCTATTTAGAATTGGCATTGGTTCTGTTTCGATCTCGCAAGTGCTGGTCCTGGAAACGGTTTGTTGGAATTGGTGGAGGAACAACGGGTTGTGTGATTAGTGCAGAGGTTGAGGTTAATGGAGATGGAAAGCTGTATTGTGGGGTGGGTAATATGGGAGGGAAAATTGCTGGAAAGGAATATGAGTAAAGAATGGGTTGGTGTGGGTACTGGTTGTAGTATTGGTTATATGGAGGAAAGGTGGGATTTTGGTATTGGGAGGGTGGCGTAGGGGAAATTAGGTAGTGGTTTGGGTGGGTTTACGGGTTGGTGTTGTATTGGAAGTGTGGTATGGCTGTAGAGGGAGCAGTTGACACTGACGAGTGAGGTGTAGGGTGTGTCATGGGGTTGTATGGGGGAATTGGTAATTGAGGGTGTGGCAGATGTTGCTGATTGAGGTTTCCCAACTGAATCGGAGGATGGTTTCGTGGCTGTCTCTGCTGATGCGCAGCTCCTGACGATGAGTGGGAAATCGGTGTGTCACCTTCTAAAATCGGGCTGAGATGAGTATTATGTGGTGGAGTACTGAATCCGACACTGTGGGTATCAGGACAGTTCCATGGACAGATCGACTTGATTCAGTCGAGTTCCAAGATTTGCCGAGCTGAGAAACCATGTCTGTCAGTTTTGAGATGTTACCTTGGATTTCATCCACTGATTGTTGTTGGCGATCGAGACGCTTGTTGATGTTGAGGACCTCCCGCGGTAAACGGCCCTGGATTTCATCCTCTGCTCGGGCTTGAGCTTGCGCTGCCGCCAGCAGCTCTGCTTCTTCAGCCGCCTGAGCCAACGCCTCCTGGGAACGGGTACGTACCGGCGACATCGAGGCGGAAAATGGCGATTTTCGAGAAGAAGACGGAGTTGTCAAGGGAGACAAAACATAGCGAACGCAGATCTGGACAAACTGGGGGATTTTACACAAGAATCAAAGCGATCAAGCAACCCGCGGCGGCGGAAAAAATTTCCGCACCAAAACCTTGCTCATGATACCAATTGTCAGGTTCCAGTCTCGATTTATCGGTGATAGACGAGAACTATGACGCATTTGAAGGAAATTGGAGGAATAAACAGCAGGAAAAAGAATCTAAAGAAGAACTGGACAAGAGAAGAACACAGATAGGTAAAGTGCTTTTGGGGTTTTCATGGATCGCACCGCCCAACCACCCACTCTCTGGCTTATATAGAGTACGCCAGAGCCGCGATTTAATTAGGGTTTTACAATAAGAGCACTCAGTGCTGATAATAGTGGCTTTATTACAACTAAACTTGATTAAGCGCGAAACGGTAAGTACAAACAGGAGCCGTTGGATCTTCCTGTAGTTCTTGATCTCCACCGTGCGCTGACTGACGTGACGAAACTGAAGGCCAATGAGAGTGATCCTGACATCGTCATTCACGCCGTATGCGTTGAGCCGGTTGACAAAGGAAGACATTGCACCAGGATCAAACCCCTCCGGTCTTCCCAGGTAACACCTGGTGGTTGACTACTTGATTTGTATCTAAGGACCGCATGATGATTTGGATGATGTTTTTCTTAGTGTGAGGATAAGGGTCAATGATGCTATTGGCCATTATTTCCAAACGAGAAGAGGTTTAAGACAAGGTGATTCTCTTTCTCCAATTTAGTTTAATGTCGCGGGTGTGGGATGGCCCAGGTAAGCTTTTTTTTGTTTCCTTTTTCTGTTTTTTCTTTGTGTTTTCTTTTATTGGTTTTCTTCTTTTCTATATTTTATGATTCAAAAAATCTTGAAATTTCGAAAATGTGTAGTTTCAAAAAATGTTCAGATTCAAAATTGTGCAGATTCTAAAATTCTTCAAATATCGAAAAATTGTTCAAATATGAAAATTTTCAGATTTTCATAATTTAAAAAATGTTCAGATTCAAAAAATGTTCAAATGCTCAAAATTTTTTAATTGTAAAATTTATTTGGATTTGAAATTTGTTCCATTTTTGGAAAAATTCTGTTTTTGAAAATTTTAAAAATGTGACCAAAGTTCAATTTTTAAAATCGAAAATAAAGTAAAATAAAAAACACAGAAAATAAAAAACGAAAGAAAGTACTAGCACCAGATCAAGAATGTGTGGCGCCATGCCCGGCGCCGACCAGAGATCGGCGTATATGTTGGAACCCTCCTAATTTTCGACTACGTATTTGACGAACAAAGAAGGTTCCATGGTCAACTGCAAGATCCTAACCATGAGCTATGACTAATCGCTAATGGGCAGACCCTGGATAACTTGGAAACCTGGTGCGCAAGAGCCCATAGACCAACAATGGGTACAGGCCACAGGGTAGAAACTCTCGTCTTGGACGACATGTTTGTTGTCTTTCCGTGTACGGAAACGAACGTATGTTGCATGCATGAGACCGTCCGTCGTCAACTGCAAGCCCGCATCCGTGACCCTGAGCTATGACTAATTGACCGGTTGAACGAACGTCACTGAACACGCAGCGCAGGCATCCACGTAGGAGGACTCTGAATATACCGCGGTCATCTCTGAGCGGTGATTAAGCCCAGTTTGTCATACGGTTGACCTGGTAGCTGCCTGTTATCGTGTCGATCGTCGCTCTGATCCATCCGGTCGATCATGGCAAACACGACAGCCTCGATGTCACCTTCAGGTGCCCACGCCGATCGATGCCTTGCGAGTAATGCACATCGATCGACTAGTAGAAAAAAGATATATTCCACACTTTCTCTTCTCTCTCCATGCTATAGTGCTTTGAGAGTCGATGCGGGCGCGCCGGGCCGATCCAAGGCCGACCTCGCCAGCGTCGCCGGTGGAGGAAGGCGGAGGAGAGGCGCCGGTCCCTCTGTAGAGCCTAGGAGTAGATGCCGGCCTCTGTGTCGTAGGTTGGGCGCTATGCCCGGTTGTGGTCACCCGGATCCCGGCGAGATCTGGGCTGTAGGGCTCGCTGTCGCCGCTCTCTGGCTCCTCTGGTCGGGGCAGAGTGTGGAGGAGGTGGCCACCACCCCTTCTAATAAAGTCTTCGTCGTCTGCTGCCCTCTAGCTCCTGCCATCCCCGTCTTCCCCCTCCGCTCTCCGGCCGGCCTTGGTGGAAAGGGGAGTAGCGGCAGAAGCCGGGCGTCTGGCGGATCTGGTGGTAGCCGGAGCTCTGCTTCGTTGGCGTGTGTGCGTGGCGCTGGTGGAGTGCCTGCGGTGTCTGCCTCGCCTTCTTCTCCTCTTCCGGCCGGCCTCGGAGGCGAGGAATGGAGATCTGGTGGGCTGGCACGTGGGCGGCTCTGTTCTCTTCCTCAAGCGCGGTCTTCGCCCCTCCTGCTGCTCTGCGGCAACTCCTGTCCACCTGGCCGGCCGTGGGGGGGGAGGAGGTGGCCTGGAGTTTGCCTTGGACGGCGCGAGTTGGCGTTGGCCCTCTCCGGGAGCCCTTGGAGTTTCGGCTCTCGATGGTGTTTCATCCGCGGCAACGAGGTCATGCCACCGCGTCTCGAGGTCACAGGAGTGGCCGCGCCGTACTCGACGCACTGAGATGCGCGAGTCTTCTCCTCTTCATGAGGTCTTTCAGCCCTGCTTCATCGGCATCGAAGCCCCCCGTCCGGCCAAGTGGTTTCGTCCCCGGCCAGAACTGGGGTGGCGTCGGCGCGGCTCGGCAAGCCATCAACGGCAAGCTTGGATCCGATTGCTTGTTTGCATTCTTTGATAGGGTGTTAGTTGTAAAAGTCAAGGGCCATGTTGTAATTTTTATTTCTTCCGGGCCTCTTTGTAAAACTCCCACCGCTGAATGAAACTCCAGGTCCTTCTGGACCTTATCCGTTAAAAAAAAGACTAGTAGAAGATGGCAGAATGAACAAAATCAACCTACACTTAAAACAAATTTAAATAATAAACTTTCGTCAAAAATATTTCAAAAAACTAACCCTTTTTTGCCGCGCCAGTCTACAGGGCGCCGCAGACCATTATGCCACGCTATTGTCAACGGCGCCACACCACCGCCACGTTGGCAATATGGGCCCCAGCTACGAAGGTGCCGCGCCATGCAGCAAGGCGTAGCACTGGCTTCTGCCGCGCCGTTTCGTATGGCGCCGTACGCTTGAAAGAAAATCGTACGCTCGCTCTTAGCTGCCTAGCTGGGAATAAATGCTAGCTGGATAGGAGCGCTCGCATGCATGTAATCGGCTGAAAACACCCGCTACGGGCGCATGCATGCAGGAAGCAAAAGTCTTGTCGGTACATATGTATGGTAGAGTGAGTCTTGTATGCATGTGCTAGTAAATTGATCAATCTCTCTCCTCACAGTGCAAATTGCTTTTCTCATGATGGGTTGGACGCTTTTGGACTATGGTTGCTCTGCTTTTTTGGCTACACAGTACTACTTTTGTGTGTTCTATGAAAATCTAAAAAAAAATGTGATACTAGCTGCCCACCATATTATATTATACAAGTTTTATGGTGTTTGGCGATTGCGGTGTATAAAAGTTTCAGTGATTAATTAGAATCTCTTATGTTACTAGCAAATGGCACATGCTCATGTTGGACCAATTTAGATTGTCAAGATTGCTATAAAAACTTGTGTGGTGAATATCTATCTATTATATTCTAAAACAAAATATAAGAGTTATTTATAACATCCTATTAATCCACATCATCAGAATTGTTTTAGCTATTAGATTTGTAATTCACAGTTATGATTTAGCGAGAGATTACATAACTTTAGTGCCAAAGTCCTTATAACACCCATTTGCGTTGTGTGTCAAAGAAAAAAAAGGACAAACGTGTAGCCCATAGCCAGGGGCGGACCCAAGAAGGTCTTAGTGGGGGCCAAGGCCCCCACTCAAATTTCTAAATTAATGTAAAATCTATGCATATTTGTATGAAAATTTCTAAAATCCTTTGAATTTGCTAAAGAGAAGCCCCCACTCATGTGTTTGGCCCCCACTGAAGTTTTCTTCTGGGTCCGCCACTGCCCGTAGCCCATCCCAGTACGATCCCATTACTACTCCATACTTTGAACTAATTAAAACACCATTATATAACTACTTTCAATTTACACAATTTTATGTTACATGAGAAAAAAAAGCTACACATTTGTACGAGAAAAATAAAAGATTTTATTTAGGTCGAAATTTCCTTAATGTGTTTTTTTCTAATTTATACTGTGGTGGTATGTACTATGGCGCTCTTGCATTGATTTTTTTTTACATGTCATGGACTTTTATAAACTCGTCTCAAGCAAACGAATAGTGAAGCATCGATAGTTTACTTCCCTTTCGTGACTTTCATAAATAATCATGTTAAAACAAGATCCAGTGTCAAGTAGTTGAGATTGCACTTTCATCAGTGGATAATCATTCTTGAAAAAAAAAATGAGTAATAAGATTAGCCTCGTTTTGAGGAATTCATGGAATAATCCATTTTCATGCAGAACTATACACTTTCATTTTCTTGGATTTTTTTGTTAGACAAGAAACACTTCAACTTGTATAGAAATTTTAAGGCAACTAACCAAACACTATATGACACAAATTAGAATGAACTAAAAAATAAAAAATAAAATGTGATATTTCACTAAGTAATGACTTAAGTCCACGATAAAATGAGAAAAATGAGCACTTGGCTGACTTCCTATCATATATGCATGAGAACCTAGTACCTTTTTTTAGCTAACCAAATCACTCGATCCACACTTTTTGACAACGGCCTAAAACTCAACCAAACCAGCTACATGCATCCCCTAGTGTATGAAACTATTTATTAGCACATGCATGCGAGACTCACTTTACCATGCACATGTACCGACGAGACTTTTGCTACCTGCATGCATGAGCCCAGCCAATTACCTGCATGCGAGCGCTGCTATATTGGACTGAGATCCGGTCTGTGTACAAGGCACGGATGAACAGTACCGTGCTTTGCACCTTTGGGCCATCAGATTGAAAACAGGCAGTCAAGATTAGTACTGTAGCGATGTACTGTGCACTATACTGTAGCGGATATACTGTACATAAATCGCTGTAGCGTGCACACTGTAGATGGACCCTGTAGCACTGGACTATTCATATCATCTGGTCCATCGATTCTTAATCCAATGGCTAAAATAGGGGTGCAAGGCATGGTACTGTTCACCCGTGCCTTGCCCACGGCGAGGCACCGGATCTCAGTCCTGCTATATCTAGCTAGCATTCATTCACAGCTAGCCAGCTAAGAGCGAGCGCACGATTTTCTTTCAAGCGTGCGGCGCCGTACGAAATGGCGCGGCAGAAAGCACTGCTACGCCTTGCTGCATGGCGTGGCACCTTCGTAGCTCGGGCCCATATTGCCAACGTGGCGGCGGTGTGGCGCCATTGGCAATGGCGTGGCACAATGGTCTGCGGCGCCGTGCAGATTGGCGCGGCAAAAAAGATTAGTTTTTTGAAATATTTTTGGCAAAAGTTTATTATTTAAATTTATTTTAAGTTTAGGTTAATTTTGTCCATTCTGCCGTAGAAGATAAGCTATAGTACTGTACTAGTTAGTTGCTGACAAGCACACGAGTGCTGCTTTGACAGGTTCAGCACCCAGGCCACACACGTACCCTGACAGACAGTACGTCCATCTTTGCACACGCTTCACGTGCATGCCTGCACCGCCCCCGCGACCGCGTCGTGGCTCATGGCTCATGGCTGCCACCACAGTTCTCGAATCCTATGCACGGTGTGATTCTCGTGCAGATCGGATGAGCCTGAAACATCAAAAGTATACAGTGCTGGATTCTGTCGTCGAGTTCCTTCATACTCCATATGTTGTTTCGTCAAATGATCGATTGTCACTATAGCATGCTTGCTTGACGTTCCACGAAAAGGTTGTTTTTCAATGAGAAGGAGCCATGTCAATTGCAGTGCAGGGCAGAGCTTGTGTTGGTGCGTGTGCAGCTTTCGCACAGCAGCAGCAGCAGGACCCAAGTGTCACTGTCATACCGTCGTCTCGTCACAGCTTCGCACAGCAGCAGCAGCAGCCGCCAATCACCAGGTGCCGTCTTCTTATTCTGCGGAAGAAACAACAGCTATCCTTAAGAAAAACAAATCGAGTAGTAAACTAAGCTAAGCATGATTTGAAAGTACAAATCAAGCGATCCAACGCTTGACGACCCGCTTTGGAAGGATATGGATGAGCGTCTGGCGTGACATGCATGACAGATCGGACGACCAAGGCTTAACAACTTCAGTATTTGAAAGCTCTGACGGCCTCGCCTCAAGCCTCCGCTCCAGAACGTTCCGCTAGCTGGTCTTCAACGCGGAATGGGGAACGTTCTACGCTGGATAAAGACGTCGCCGTCGGAATCCCACGACGACCCGCGCCAAGATCAACTCTGCCGCTCCAGGGATTCATCAGCGACCGTTAACCAACCGGATGCCATCATGCCAAGCGTCCGACCGACGGCGGCTGCTGTCAACTGTCATCGCACCGGAGGATTTGTCTTCCCGGTGAAACGCTGCAGAGGAAGCAGGCGCCCCAGGTGGCGCGCGAGAACGAACGTCGAGCGTTCACCGACGAGCTGTCCCAGTCCAAGCGCCACCGCCTCTGCCGTCTGCGACAATGCGAGATCTGGGTTTGGGCTGCATTGGAGGTGCTGGCCCTTCCTGTGGTGGAGGCGGGGTTGGATCGTCTGGCGGCGGCCAGTAGGGCGAGCGATAACGAGTAGTCTAGATACAGTCATCAGCAAATTCTTTAGTATAAAAAAGAGTTAGTTATGTCAAAATATTAATAAAATCGGTTTAATTATTTGTGTGTGAGTGACAAGTAGGGCTGAGGTTGATTAGAGAGGACACACGCAAACGCCTTGTACTATAGGCGGCGACGCATTTCACGCCTAAATTTGAACCGCATTTGCTTTGCGGATAGCCCAATTGCTTTGGGTTAGGGTTTTCCCAGCCTAATAATTTTCAGACCGATTAGAACACAAACTTGTGTTGATGTGTGTGCTACTACTACTAGTTTGAGGCTGTGAACGATGTACTACTCCACAGTAGTATTGGTGCACGTGCCTGCCCCAGTGCAGACATGCATGCCAGCTCCGTGATCACGCGTACCGCCGTGGGCATGTCGTCGTCGTCTCGCTCGTCACCGTTTCGGATAGCAGCAGCCCCCAATCACCATGTGTCATTCTCTTCTCCTTAAACAAACAAGCAACCTTCCTAAGATAAACAAAATCGAGTGAGCTAGGCCTGTTTTAAAGTACTAATTACACAAGCGATCCAGCGTTTGACCCGCTTTGGAGGAAGGATATGCATGACGGATCAGGCGACCAAGACTGAAGCTCCGACCGCTTCAGCTCAGGCCGCCGGGGGGGCGCTCCAGAACGTTCGGCTGGTTTTCAACGCCGACGTTCTTCTACTCCTACACGCCAGATTGAACGCTAGAAAAGGACGTCGCCGTCGGAATCCCAGGACGGCCCGCGCCAATTATCAAGTTTAATTTGCCACAGCAGAGGATCAGCGACCCTTAACCAACCGGATGCCTCCGGTGGTGGCTGCTGTCAACTGTCATCGCTGGCTCGCTGCCGCTGCTCCACCACCTCGTTTGACGAAACGGGTTGCAGCATGGCCGGGCGTACGTGGCACGGCCGGAGACGCCATGCGTGACGGTGACGGTAGGAGCCTAGGAGGAGCCAATCGGTTGGAGATGTGTCGGATCTGGCTGCTCGTCATGCACGGCGTATGCGCTGATGAGCCGGTTGACGAAGGAAGGAAGAGTCTGTAGCAGGATCAACCCCCCTCTCATGTCGCGTGCAAGACACTGGAGGATTTGAATCGTACACGGAATGAAAAGGTTGCAGCTGGACTGTTCACAACCATAAAAACTGTACGTAGTATTGTGTTTGTTAACTCCATCTCTCCCCAGGGTAACACCTGTTGGTTGACCTGCATCTCCATACAGTTGCAAAAGAGTTGTTCGTATAGAACTGCGATATTTTAACTCAAATTTTGGAAAATTATGACTTTACGTTTGAATCGCATAAAACCGCGACATTTTTTCATTTTTTTATTTCAAATTCCAGAAATTGGATTGTATTTTGAACTATAGAGAAAGACAAATTTGTGATTGTGTATAGGGATAAACTTCTGTAGAAATTTGTTTTTTTTGTGTAGCTCAAAATACAATATATTTTTCTCCAAAATTTCTATTGTGCCCTTCGAATGCCTATATGTATGTGCGCATATAATATCATTTTTTTAAATCCTAGAAGTATATTTTTCAAAAACCACTGGTGCTCATGATTTAAATGCACTTTTTATTATTTCATCTGCTCAATCCGATGTAGTCTACTTAGAACACGTATAATGGGATAACGCCAGCCTTCCTTTAATTTAGTGGTGCCACATAAGATATTTGCTTAGTTGAAGGATAGAGAAATAAGAAAGGAAAGAATCTTCTTAGCTAATGAATGATATATTAACAAATAAAGGAAGGTTGTTTAAAAAAAAATCGCGGTTTTATGCGATTCAAACGTAAAGTCGTGGTTTTCCGGAATTTGAGTTGAAATGTCGCGGTTCTATGCTAACAACTCTCCTTTTTTGCCATATTAGTGGGACCCACCTGTCAGTGCCGGCATCAATTCGTTGTCAATCTGTGATTAGTGCGAATTGCTAGAAACTTTAAGAAAATGTTGCGGTTTTATGCGATTCAGACGTAAAGTTGTGTTTTTCTGAAATTTGAGTTGAAGTGTCGTGGTTCTATGCTAACAACTCGTTGCAAGAAGAGTGAGCTGTGCGGCGGGCCCGCGATTATCAGCGGTGACCTCAATATGATCTACCCTGACGTAGACAACACCAATGACAACCTCCATCAACTAATCACACGATTCTGAATCGGATGGATCGTCGAATCGACCACTCAGTTTAGATCGCAAAGTCATAGAATAAGATGAGAGAATCATCATTCGGACAAATCCTTGATGAGCTGGTTCTCCGCTTCTTGAACGATCACCAGTTTAACGAGCTACACATCTATTGTCGGTGCTACACATGGTCCAGCGAGAGCGGCCCTTAATGTTGGCCAAGATGGATCATGTCTTCTTGGGAGGACTTGCGTTTCCTACCCCAAGATGCATCTTAATTGTAAAGATAAAAATGGGTAGAGTATGGATATAGTAGTTGGTGTGTACAAACATTTTACCCATATCCACATGTGTGAAACTTTACCCACATTCATACCTGACTGTACCCTACCCATTGGATACCCAGCGGGTGGATCAAATACTGCAGAAGTTGTTCGCTGTTTTACACTCATTGATAGTATATTGGAAATAAAAATTTACCAACTCAATAACATTTAGATTAGTACATGTAAATTATAAAAATTCAGAAATTACAATCTCATATTCATAGCATAAGTCAACAGACAGTTCAAAAAAAACATAATTCAATAAGAGTAGACACGTCACATGATTAATTGATAATTGATGGAAACTTAACATAGGTTCACAAGATCACCATCGATAAGTTATTCACTATTCACCAACGCTATTGGGATGCTAGGCTGCACTACATAGGTCCACATGTCAAGTTAAACGTTTGCACCAGCCACACTGCTTGTGCGGTTCAAAAAAAAAGAACGAACCGATATGGTTTGGCTACAGTGTGTTGAATCGGCTACACACTATTTATGGGACCCAACTAATATATAAAAACTGTTTTTTGTTCTCTACCTTTACCATCCAGACGAGGTGGTGTTGCCATTTCTAGCTAGTGTCAGACTGAAAACTCTAAACAAAAGCTTTTTTACCGAGGCAAAAGCTTTGCATTTTGATTAATTAATAAGAAAGTTGCTCGGTTAATTAATAGAAAACCGAGCTAAAACCGATACAACATGAGCAAAACCCACACAACACCAGCCAAAGATTTGCGAGCTTTCTCTATCACTTTAGACTTTGGAATAGTTTTAATTTTTCAGTTCTTGCTTTTTGTTGCTCTTTTGAATCCCCCCCCCCCCCTCCCAAAAAAAAATAGTTGCAGAATTTTGTTGCTTGAGAAGATGGGAGACTTGACAACAAAGCTTTGTGACTATACCAATATCCCAAATACTCAGTTCGTTACTAAGCCCATTACTTCTCGTGAGATCACTGCCAAGTCCTTTGAAGTTAGTCCTGGATAGCTAAACCTTATATGCAAGGATCAGTTTGGTTGTAGTGCTAGTGAGGATTCTTACGTGCATCATCATGATTTTTGTGAGATATGTAATATGCAAAAGTTTAAAAATGTTGATAATGCAATTGTGAATCTTAAATTGTTCTTCTTTTCATTAAGAGGAAAAGCTAAAGAATGGATGTTGTCTTTACCTAATGGTAGCATAAACTCTTCGGATAACTTGAAAGAAGCTTCTTTCCATTTATTTGAACTTTTGGGATAGTTGGTTAATGCATCAATTCAATATGGTATCAGAGCTAGAGGTACCAAGTTCAAATCTTGGACAACATGGTATTAAAAATAAATACTTACCTTTTTCCATTAGTTCGGACTTTTGGGATAGTTGGTAGTGCATCAATTCAATATGGTATCAGAGCTAGAGGTACTGAGTTCAAATCTTGGCCAACATGGTATTAAAAATAAATACATGTGAACACCCTAATCCACGTCCTAGCCCCGTGAAAAAAGAAACCACCGGCTCGACGTGAGGGGGAGTGTTATAATATAAAAGTATTATCTAGCATCTTTTTAGTAGTTTGGACTTTTAGAATAGTTGGTTATGGCATCAATTTAATATTAGAACAAATACATTAAAGTCTAGTCAGCTAGCTATAAGGATTAAATATTATACTTACACAGTTACACTTAGTTGGAGGAGAGAGAATATGAGAGAGAAGAGAAGTGGGCTCTCATGCAAGAGCTAGCTCTAGCATGCGCTCCTAGACACTTTGTGTGACTGTCAGATGGACCATATATTTATAAAGTAATACAATTTTATATCTAACTATTATACATCTTAACTATAAAATTAACTATAGATGACATAACAATATCTTTTAGCCAGCAGCGGGCTCTACTATAAGCGCTATTCTACTCGTTTGCCCATCTCACGGTAGGAAGGCAGGGTTTGTACGCATGTCAGACACTACGCGCATCAGTTCCGCTCTATTATAGTTCTTGCTCTTATGCTAAAACAAAGGAGTAGTATTTTTAATGTTTCTTCAAATATATTATAATACTTCTATTTTCTGAAGTTTTATCTGCTTATTTTATTGGGCTTAGAGCTTGTAGAAGAAGAACCACCGTTTGGAAGTCTGCCTCAAGAGAGATATAGAAGAGGATTTTGACAGCAAATGAATTACATCCACATTAACCATTTATAATAGTGGTTGGAAGGAGTAATATTCATTTTAAAATACTAGATTCCTGTTCTATACTATTAAGCGCTCTGATGTCTTCTGTGGTCGGGACAAATTGATAATAAATTCGCTAATTATTCAGGCAAAATAAGATTCTTGACAGCTTCAAATATTAACTTGGCTTATAACTTTAGTGCTGTATTTCTTATCTCCAGAAGAAGAATTTACTTGCCTCGTATGTTCTTATCTATGTTTTTTCCTGCTTGTGTTTAGTACAATCTGCAATGATTCTCTCTCCTATCTACTCCCTCCTCAGTTTATAAGGTTTGTACGTGCATCTAGGTAGCCAATTTAACTTGCATAAAATAAATTATTTAGTATAAAAATTATATCATTAGAAAATAGAACATCTAAAGTTTTTAGTGATATATTTTGTATAGTATTTATCATAGATTAAGTTGGTCAAATTAACGACCTAGATATACGCGTAAGCCTTATAAACTGAGAAGGAGGGAGTATAATGCACAGATTCACTATGTGTTCTTTTTTATGGAAGAAAGAATGAACTGTTTACTTATTTATTAGCATGATGAACTGTTTAGAACTTCTGAACATGTCACTTATTTTGGTTCTTGGAACTAATATGTAGGCTTTGGTGTGTAACCACTCGATACAAGTCAAAGTGTCAGTCTGCATCATGTCATTGTCTAATGTTTTGTTACTTTCCGATAGTTTATCAGAACAGTTGTTTTGATCCATTCAGTATTATGACGGTTGGATTTTCAGGAAGCAAAGAACCGACACAACCATGCCCATCTTCTGCATAAGCGCAGCCAGAAATGCCTTTTTTATCTTAATTTAGATTAAATTATTCAGTGAGCGGAACAAAACTCTGTTTTGTGACTTCCGGAATCTGTGTACCATATAGAAATACACTATTATATGCTACTCCCTCATACCCATATTACATGTCGCTAATATGGGTCAAAGGGAGTACTTTATTCATTACTATTTTGGTCTCAAATTTGTTCCAAGAGATTTTACCCTAAACTAACTGTCTTCACTATTATCAGTAGGCTGTTTCAGTAGCAGAGCGATTCGAATTATACATGTGGATCACACTTTTGTGCTCGTGAGTCGTGACACAGTGAGCTACAGGGACCGTCCCCTGCATAGTTCCATTTCAGACATGATCAATCTAACACTATCAGGCAATGAGCAGTTGAGCAGACGGTACACCACATAAAATAAAAATAATTTAATTGATGAATGGAATGAACTAACCCGCGCAACACAACAAACACCAGCGCCTACAAATCGTCACATCTTCACGACCAGACGAAGAAAAGAAACGAGAGACAAATGAAGAGACGGCACGAGGACACGATCACACGAGGAGGAAACTGTGGACGACATGGACAAGAAGGAAGACCAGCTCGATCAGAAGAACGATGGGAAGCTGGCGCAGCGTTGGTTGAGGTAGACTGAGCAGCTGTCCCTGGGGACGATGGTGGGCATGTACACCGGCTCGTCGCACCCGTCCGTCCTGTCCCGCTTGAACTCGGCGACGGAGACAAAGAGCGCCAGGAAGAGCACGAGGTGGTTGAGGGCGTACCGCTGCCCGACGCACTGGTGCGCGCCGGCGCCGAAGGCCAGGAAGTTGCGCTTGTACGCCACGTCCTCCCTGCGCTCGCCGGAGAAGAAGCGGTCCGGGTCGAACGCGTCCGGCGTCGGGAACCCCTGGAAGGACGACTCGTACACCGACGGGAACACGATGGCGCCCTTCGGCACCGTGTACCACTCCGTCAGCTGGAACGACTCGCCCGCGATGTGCGGCACCAGCGTCGCCGGGGGGCGATATCGGACCACCTCGCGCGCCACCGCCTGCGTGTACTTCATCTCCTGGATCTTCTCGGCGGTCATGGGCTCGCCGGACTCCGGCGACCAGACCGCTGCCACCTCGGCGCGCACGCGAGCGAGCACGTCCGGGTGGGACTCGAGGGCCGAGACCGCCCAGCAGAGTGACGACGTGGACGCGTCCTGCGCGGCGAAGAGGAAGTCGAAAAGGAACCCCCCGAGCTCCTCGTCATCGGTGTGCGCCGGCGGTGCCTTCCCTGCCGTCGCAGCCTCGTCTGTCTCCCGCACCGTCTCCTGCATCCAGTAGTCCACGAGGCACTCCGGCTCGCCGCCCGCGCGCATGCGCGCCTTGCTCTGGCGCGCGCAGTCCCCGAGCGTGCGCACCAGCCGCGCCACGGCCAGCCTCGCGCGCCTGAACGCGAACCCGGGAAGGTCCACGGGCATGGCCATGAGGCCGACGTTGAACAGGGCGTAGTCCTTGGCGAACCTCTCCCTGGCCTTCTCGGTGAGGTACGGCCCGACGAAGACCGTCTGCGAGGTCTCCAGGTTCATGTCGCGGCAGGGCACCCGTAGCGGCATGGCCTCGCCGGTGGCGGCGCTCTGGTCGAGCCACCTCCGGACGTGGGCGAGGACGACGCGCTGCTGGAGGGCGGCGTAGGTGGAGAGCGCGCGCGGGGTGAAGTTGGGCGCGATCCTGCGGCGCAGGTCCTTGTGGTCCTCGCCGAACATGTAGATGAGGTTGTGGTCGCCGAAGAGCTTCTTGCCGAAGGGGTGGCCGATGAGGTGGAAGGCGTCGGGGCGGACATTGGCGAAGACGAGGTGGGAGAGCTCCGAGTCGCGGATGAAGACGATGAAGCGGCCGATCAGGTAGTCGGCGGCCAGCCCGGCGCCGGACTCCCTCGCGCGCGCCGCCTGCGCGTCCCAGAACCCGGTCGGGTCGCGGACCATGTGCACGACGCTGCCGAGGAACGGCACGACGAGCGCCGGGCCTGGCAAGGGGCCCTTCTTGCGGAGGTAGGACAGCTGCTCGAGCAGGAAATAGAGCGCGACCGCCGCCGCCACGAACGGCGCCGCGGCACGCAGGTCCGGGAGCTCGACCATTGCTGCGTCAGCCCAATGCTGTTTGTTGAGGTTAACGTGGAGCTCACAGCTGAAAGCTCAAGCTCTTCCTAACCTGTACACTAAGAACACGAGTTTTGTTATGGGATTGGTCCATGATAGAAGGCATATTTAAGCCATGGGTAGAAGGGGAGAGGGGGAGGAAAGGTTGGAGTGGACATTGGTGGTCAATGGCTGGCCCTGGGAAAACGAAAGGAGGCGGCCGTGTTGGGCTGGCTGCAGGAGCTCGGGCGGATTGGCTGATGGCTACTGCGCCTGTATGCGCGCGGTGGAAGAAACGAGGTGAGCGGCCGAGGTTCTTCTTCTTCACGGGAAGGGAATGGGAAAGTACGAATCCCGCAGGTAGGTGGCGACAGACAGAGATGGACGCGCTCACTGGCTGCCAGATGGCCGGTTTTTGAAAAGGCCAGCGTTGCCGCCCAAAAGGTTTCCAGAGACTGGACTTTGTTTCTAGGCTCTAGATGGCGATGCGTGTCTAGACGACACATGGAAATATGCAATGGAATTGTGGCGAACGATATAGTATTCCACAAAGAAAAGCAGACGGTGTGCACAAGTCAAAAAGTACATAAAAACGTTGATTGATAAACTGCAATAAAAATGCAAATGAGTGATTTCAATGGAAAAAAATATGAACGTCAACCGATTCACCAAACTAAGGCAGAATAACAAATAAACCTGATTTTCTTTTGAGCCAAACATAGGTTATTTGTGAGAAATTCGTTGCAGGGACACACATAGTATAGAGCGACACTAAGAGCACTCGTCTTCGGCGGCATGGAAATGGCACATTGTTTAATGTACTTACACGTGGCAAACATGACATTCGTGGAATGGGCCGTGGCTCGGTTACATTGGTACCGGATAAATTTGAAAGTTTGATGCCTCTTCATCGATACTTGTTTCAGATGGTACTCTCTATGGCAACGATCTTTTGTGGGAACACTTTTCAATGTGAACATGCCATGAATGTGGACATGTTCGACTTCAAATTTAGTGGAATTAAAGCCTCGATGGAAAACTGTTATACTCAAGGCTAGAACCGCCAGTAAATTTATGTCTAAGTGAACTTGTAGTGTTGCTCAGTGAAGCCAATGAGTGAGTTGAAATGATGACAGAACGGTTGTGCCATGGCTGTGGGATCTCAAGGCAAGTTGCACCATCGACCAGAAGGGTATGTATCATGTTGGTGGAAGAACGCCGTGTCCATTTATCCTTTATAAAACTTGGCGAGGTTGAATCGTTGACGAACCATTGTTGGCTCAAGCAAGGCGAAACTAAGGTAGACATGTCCGAGTTGTGTCTGCGCTCAACCTCCCAAAGTTACCTAGATCTAGTCGAAGCGCTCAACCTCCCAAAGTTACCTAGATCTAGTCGAAGCGGGAGATAAATCTCCATGTTGTCATGAGATGGATCCTAACAGAACCTCTACCCACTTATGACTCAAGTTCGACGTCTATCAAGTCGTTCACATGAGCCTAAATACTCAACTGTTGAAGGGGCCGAGTGCAAGCTGAGCCGAGGACTACCAAAACCATCATAGAGAAGCCCTCGAAAGTAATCATGTCACCATGCCTCTATTTGCACTCAAGAAGAAGGTGCCCGTGATCGAGATGGCAATCCAGAGGCAGAACACGACCAAGGGAGCAAGTCCTCCCAATAGACCATGTAGAAGATGTTATCTAGCTTGACCAATATTGGGGCCCACTATCGTTGGACCATGTGTAACGCCGTCCATAGATGTAGGGCTCCTTTGATTCATAGAATTTTTGAAGGATTTGCAGAGAATTGAGAACCTATGGAAATTTTCCTATGAAAGTTGTTTGATTCATAGGATTCTATCCTATAGGAAATAATCTTACAGGAATCTTCGTGCAAATTTCATAGAAAATTAACATGGGGTTTGACCTCATGGAAAAATTCCTTCACCAATTCCTTTACCATAGGATTCAGGTGGACATGACATTCCAATCCTATATATTTCTTATTCCTACATTTTTCCTATCCTATGAATCAAAGGAGCCCGTATAACGCGTTCGGCTCGTGATTGTCCAAGATGCGAAGAAAACCACGTCTTCATCAAGGCTGTCTGATTCTACGACTCCACATCCAAATTGTGTGGTCTGATCCTAAGGTTTTAGTCAACAGAATCTATTATCGATTTTATGATTCTCAGAGTTGTGATCCTGCGATTATTTTTTATCCTAATAAAATGATAGTTTTGGTCCGATATAGAGTTGTGGTCTATTGATAGAGAGTGTCGTTGGTCTTGTCTACATCAATTTAAATCATACTAAGGTCACCCAAATGACAATAGGCTTGCCATCTGGCTCAGTCTTCTTGCAACTGGATAAGGAAAGTAATTTCATCCAGTCGTCATGCGGTCCTTGGATACAGGTCAGCCACCAGGTGTTATGCAGGGGAGATATACTAGATAACCAAAGCCAAGTGGAGTTAACAAAGACAACATGTACTAGTTTTCTGTTCTAGATAGTACAGCTGCCCGATGTACGATTTAAATCCTTCAGAAATTTAGTAGTCCCTCCGATCCATATTATTTTTCACTAATACGGATGTATTTATTATTAAAATATATCTAGAACTCTAGATACATTTATATTAGCGAAGAGTATTATGAATCGAATGAAGCACATACTGTATCCATTTATTGGTCTGTCTTGCACCGCACGCTACATGAGAGGGTTTGATCCTTCCTTCCTCAACCGGCTCAGCGCATACGCCGTGCATGACAACTAATTAACCAATGCCGATCGACAAAGCATAGCGTCTAGTGCCGTCACGCGTGGCGTACGTACGTTGCCGGCCGCGCGATGCAGGTGCGTTTTGGTCAAGCGATCACTGGACAGGGCTTCAGTCCCGGTTCGTAAAGGTTTTTAGTCCCGGTTTGCAAACCGAGACTTCAGAGGTGAGACTAAAGGCTAAACCTTTAGTCCCGGCCCGGTTACCAGCCGGGACTGGAGGGTCTCCACGTGGGCGCCTCGGAGCGCATTCAGGGACAGGCTCTTTAGTCCCGGTTTGTAACACAGACCGAGACTAAAGGGCCTCGATTTGTAACACAGACCGGGACTAAAGGGCCTCTACAGATTTTGTTTTTTGCTTTAGGGTTTTAGGGTTTAGGTGTTCGGGGGAATTATTTTTGTTGTATTTTATTTTATTCTTTCTTCATTTTAAAAACACTTTTCATATAATTTTACGCATACATGTTAGTGCATATATATGTAAGATAACTTATCTTACGATCGAGTATATATATACAATTATATGGAGATAACAATTACCGGGACTAGAGTTCGTCTATTCGATTACACCAACATTAGTAATGGCCCCTAGCTACACTAAATCTTTCTTTATCATCTATAAGTTCTTTCCTCAAAAAGGCCGCTAGCTCCTCTGCAACAGCGATCGCGCGTTGCTCTGGTAGGTAATTCTCCCGCATAGCCGTGAACTATATAAGAAAAGGAGATCAATATGAATGTCAATCATGATAACAAAGAATGACGGGTAAAAATAGAGGTGCGAATGTTTATTGCTTACGTCGTATATGTAATCCTTGTGCTCAGAGGTAAACATGCGAATGAATTCGCAAACGTAGTATCCACATAGATGCGTCCCCTGTGGCTGCTGGTCGCACTTTACAAGAATAGAATATAATCAAAATAATAATCTAGCATCATAAATGTATTGAAAATAGAAGTATATCGTACTACTTACCTGAGCCGCTCTAAAGGTCAGCTTCTCATGAGAGATACCGTCAGTCACGCACTTAAACCGCTTCCAAACCCTGCCCGACAAGGAAAATGATTTGTTAAGTTTTTCATTACTTGATATATCAGAAAATCATCGAAAGAGACCGATAGAGCGCAAGAATGATTGAAATTACCCTTGGAGCATGTCCTGCAGGCTTTGGAACTGTTCCATGTTTCTCGATAATGGGTCGAAGGCATCAACTCTTCCCTTATCAATTTAAATGTCCAACAGAATCCAGTGGTAGCTGCACATGTATATATATATATGTCAGTAACTTATCAATTACACTTATAAGTGAATGGACACAACAGAGTAAGACCCTCACTTGAAGTTGTATGGAAACAGTATGTGGTCACAAAAATTTTGATCCGTTAGAAACCTTAGAAGGTTTTCCTCCGTCTCCTTGGGGTTATCAGTTAGCGTCTTTATATGTATTTTATCTGGGTCAATAAACCCAATATTTATGATGTTCCTACTTTTACAGACCAGGATCTTCATTCTGCATAATAGAGTACAAGTCATAACTGAACAAGTTATATGTAGACAATGAATTGAAATAACTGAACAAGTTATATGTAGACAACGAATTGAAAAACTTACAGACAATAGCAACTCATGAGAGATTTGTCGAGGGCGTCGCAATTGTATATCTGGAAGAGTTCATCAAAGTCGATATGGATGTCTTCGGGACGGCCGTAGTACTCCCGTGGGACACGCGCCACGATCATCGTTCTCCCATTCTTTGCTTCATTCAAGTACCATATATGCAAGTAACGCATATTTGTTGGGAGATCTTCCAACTTCTCTTTGCTGACCAAAGGCACTCCCATGACAAATTTAGGCTTAGGGGCTACCACAGCTTTGGGAAACCTCTCGTCTTGGGAAGCCAGAACATCTTCAACACTCATACCCCATTCAGCCACCCACTTCTTTGCTATTTCCAAATCTTGCCCCTGCACCAGAGAGGGAACATTTTCGGATAACACCCTGAGGGGTGGGATCGATTGTTTGGCCTGTTATCCAAGCTGAGGAACGTCTGATCTTTTTTTGCTTGTACTTATACTTGATTTGCTCCCACTTGCACTTGCACGTGATCTGCTCTTTTTCCCTTCCTTCTGCAATGTGCGTGTATAGTCATCAGGCTTATGGTGCAAGTCATACTGCGATGGAAGGGTCAGTAAGTATTTTGCATATGCTTTTTGCTTCTCGTTGTATTCCGGGCGGGGCTCGGGTTCCTTCTTTTTCATCTGTGCATCATAATGTTCCTTTGCTATCCTGGCGTTTTCCTCGGGGGTACGATCATAAGATCTGATGGGAAGATTAGCATGAGGTACCTTTGGGAGGGCGACAGTTTGCGCTTTGGGGAGCTCTGTCGCTTAGAACTCATCGATGGAGCGTTCTTGCTGGCACGCTTCCGCTTAGTATCCTTAGCGGGCGGCGGCGGAGACGGCCGACCCAAGTCCGACAGCGGTGATCGAGATGGACTCGTGTTGTGGTGGCCGTCGTCATGTGGAGGGCTTGGAGGTGATGGAGGTGTAGGTGACCTGCGACGACTCAGAGGCGGTGTTGTCCTTGGGGCCGAGCCTGGAAGCTTGATGTAGTTCTTGTCCCATAGAATGACTCCACCCAGTACTTCTCCGAGTGTCCTCTCATCTTCGGGTCCAGCGATGTCAAGCTCCATATCATGAAACCCCGGCACGATTTCATCCACCCCGACTTTAGCATAGCCAGCTGGAATCTCACGACCATGCCAGCGTACATCAGGGCCAGAAGGTAAAGCTTGTCCGATGGCCACCTTCATGGATATGTTCTTCATTCTCTGATGGAGTTCACATGATGTTGACTCCTTGATTCCATCCACGGGGTAGCCGGGACCGCCCTCTATCATTCGTCGTGCATCGTCGGTCGGGGCCTCAGATTCAGCCATGCTGCTTTTCCGTTTAGATGGGCCGGCGGTAATATCGAGTGCAGGATCTTGCTGGCGCACTACTCCTCTAAGTTCATCAATCTGCTGCTGTTGCTCGTTAAGTCTGGCAAGCAACTGGTTGAACTTGTCATTTTCCTCATCCTGCTATCGCTTCTTTGCTCTCGCTCGGCTTCTGTAAGTCTCTTGGTCTTTGGCAAACCCAAGCCACCATGGGTAAGAAGGACCAAAGCCTCGCGTTCGTCCTCCGTGTTCATCATTCCCGAGGACCAGTGTGAGCAAGTCTTTCTCTCTATCTGGAGTGAACTGTCTTTTTCCCTCTTTAATTTCTTTCACTATTTTTTCCAATTTTCCCTGGGTATCCTAAGACCATCACTGCAGATAAGGTCCCCTGTTAGTTCGTCGTACGAACCACCATGCGCAAGGAACCAATTTCTTGCTCTCATTTCCCACTCATCACGGATGGGTTCAGGTGTGATGCCTTTAGCAATCATCTCTTGCTCTTTCTTATCCCACTTTGGGATGGCAGTCTCATAGCCCCCTGGCCCCAGCGTGTGGTGATATTTCTTATTGTCGGCATTTTTCTTGTTCTTTTGTGATAATGCCTTGGCATCTTCTGACTCCTTGTACTCCTGAAATGCCTTCCAGTGATTCGCCTGCTTGGCTAGATACCCTTCGAATACTGACACTTCCTTTGTCTTCAGATAGTTTTTCCATAGTTTCTTCTTCCACACCCGGAACAATTCGACCATCTTCTTTAGAGTCCACTGCTTGACTTTGGCCCTCAGTTGTCTTGCGGCTTCTTCATTCTCACATTCTGGCAGGTTGAAATGTGTCATGAGATCATTCCAAAGATTCTCTTTGTACCTTTCGGCGACATAGTCACTATCGGCTGCCCCTTTGCGCTTGTTCCACTCCCGAACACTGATCGGGACGTGATCCCTAACCAGAACTCCGCATTGCTTCTTGAATATGTTGGCAGCCTTCTTAGAAAGCTTGGGTTCGCCCTACGCAATATGACCTCAAAGGTGTAATGCGTTCGTGCATCCAACTTTTTGGTCGGGCCTCGTTTCGTAGCTTTGCTCGATGTGGAGGCCTAAGAGGAGAAACATTCGTCAATTAATGTATATGAATACAATATACAACTATCTACAATATTTTTCACATATTACAAGTGATTGCCGAACTTCATATATATACCTCGCCGGACTTTGTTATTTGTCCACCGGCTTCTCCATCAGCGGAGCTATCGCCTTCTCAGTCATCGGAGCTATCGTCTGCCCCATCGGCTTCATCTTCGTGTCGATCGACCTCCATTCCATCTCCGGAGGGGTTCAGATATGACGACGGAGATTCAGCTGGTTCAACATCGGGGGCGTCTTTGATTATATCTTCGAGAAGTTCTTCCTCTTCTAGGTTCCTGCTATGTGGATCCATAGTTTCTGCAAAATACCGACATTTATATTTCAATTATGGACGCTATATGGAACAATACCGACATTTGATTAACCTAACTAACAAACAATTAACCTAACAAAATAACATAACTTATTTTCTAACTACTAACCCTAAATAATAACAAAACAAAATAACTACTAACCCTAACAATTTTCTAACTACTAACCCTAATACTTACCAAAATTAAAAAATTAAAACAAAAACTACATTTGCTAACCCTAATACTTAACAAAATTTAAAAAAAAACCCTAACAATTCACTATTTCTATTTCTATTTTCTAACTATTTCTAACAAATACACTATTACTAACACTAACAATTTTTAACTATTTCTAACAAACACACTATTTCTAACTACTAACCCTAACAATTTTCTAACTACTAATTCTAACTACTAACCCTAACTATTTTCTAACACTTTTTTCTAAATACTAACCCTAACTAAATTCTAACACATTCTAACTGAATTCTAACTAAATTCTAACACATTCTAACTACTATTTCTAACTATTAACTATTTCTATTTCTAACAAATTAACTATTAACTATATCTAACTATTAACTATTTAAAACAAATTCCTATTTCTAACATTTCTAACTATTACAAATTCATATTTCTAACTAATTCCTATTTCTAACATTTCTAACCCTAATAAACTTAACAAATTAAACAAAAATTAAACCAAATGAAAATTAACAATTTTTATACCTAGCTAGCTAAGCTAGGTCGTCGGAGGTGCCGGCCGTCGAGGTGCTGGGCGTCGGGGGCGGCGGCTGCGGGCGTCTGCGGCGGCGTTGGCTGCGGGCGTCTGGTCCGGCGGGCGGCGACGGCTGCAGGGCGTCGGGGGCGGCCGGAGCGGTGGCCGGCCGGGGTGGTAAGGGCGTACGTGCGCGGTGGGCGCGGAGGCCGGGGAGGGCGCGGAGCGCGGTGGCAGAGCCACGGCGGCGTCGGGTGCGGCCGGCGGAGTCAATCGGACCGGCGATCGCAACGTTTCGCGCGGCGAGCTCCTCTGCGCGTCGGCGTCGATCGAATTTCGCTAGGTGTTGGTGACTGGGGAAGAAGAGGGGATGGGCGTGGCTTATATACCCTCCCCCCTTTAGTCCCGGTTGGTGGCTTCAACCGGGACTAAAGGGATTAAAGGGCTTTCGGCGGTTCGCGCCCGAGCCCCCCCCCCCCTTTAGTCCCGGTTCGTGGCTTAAAACGAGACTAAATGGGTAATAAATACGCGGCAAGGCTAATTTTTTTTAGCTTTTATTTGAAATATGATTTTGAATTTTAAATTGAATAACTTCTATATATTTTAGAATTTGACAAAACTATGAATATGAAAAGTGTTTGAAATTGAATAACTAATTCAAAACTATTTTCTATTTTCAAAATCAATTATTTTAACTATTCAAACTATTAACTATATTGCCATTTTCAATTAAAACTATATTGATTAATATTCTTTTTGCATATTTTAGAATTTGACAAAACTATGAATATGAAAAGTGTTTGAAATTGAATAACTAATTCAAAACTATTTTCTATTTTCAAAATCAATTATTTTAACTATTCAAACTATTAACTATTTTGCCATTTTCAATTAAAACTATATTGATTAATATTCTTTTTGCATATTTTAGAATTTGACAAAACTATGAATATAAAATGTGTTGGAAATTGAATAACTAATTCAAAACTATTTTCTATTTTCAAAATCAATTATTTTAACTATTCAAACTATTAACTATTTTGCTATTTTCAATTAAAACTATATTGATTAATATTCTTTTTGCATATTTCAGAATTTGACAAAACTATGAATATAAAAAGTGTTGGAAATTGAATAACTAATTCAAAACTATTTTCTATTTTCAAATCCAATTATTTTAACTATTCAAACTATTTGCACTGTTTTGGTTGGTGCTCTTTTTATCTTGGGCAACCGTGTAAAATATATTCCCATTTATCTCGTACCCTTGAAAAGTACATATAGTTGAAGATGGTGGCCTGGCCAAACAGTACAGCTGATCTCCAACGGTGTCGTCATTCATGAGATGTGTCTGCAACCAACTGCCGAAAGTCTTCTCGTGTTCCCCTTTAATCCAAGAGTCAGCCTTTCCCGGGTTTTCGGAGCGTAGAATATTCTTGTGTCTCACGATATACGGAGCCACCACGGTGGAATTGTGTAGAACAATGTAGTGTGCTTGAGAGAATGAATGCCCGTCCATACATACTTTTTCTTTCCTTCCTAGTGTGCCTTTTTCTGTTAGCCTACCCTCATACCGAGATTCAGGAACACCAATCGGCTTAAGGTCGGGAAGATAGTCCACACAAAACTCAATGACCTCCTCTGTTCCATCGCCCTTGGAGATGCTTCCTTCTGGCCTAGCACGGTTACGAACATATTTCTTTAAGACTCCCATGAACCTCTCGAAGGGGAACATATTGTGTAGAAACACCGGACCGAGAATTCTAATCTCTTCGACTAGGTGAACTAGGAGGTGTGTCATTATATTGAAGAAGGATGGCGGGAACAACAACTCGAAGTTGACCAGACATTGGACCACATCAATCTGTAACCCTGATAGACTTTCTCGATCGATTACCTTCTGAGAAATTGCATTGAGGAATGCACATACCTTCACAATTGTCAGGCGAACATTTTCCGATAGAATTCCCCTCAATGCAATCGGAAGCAATTGCGTCATAAGCACGTGGCAGTCATGAGACTTTAGGTTTTGGAATTTTTTGTCTTTCATATTTACGATTCCCTTTATATTCGACGAGAAGCCAGTCGGGACCTTGATACTGAAAAGGACTTCAAAGAAGATTTCCTTCTCTTCCTTGGTAAGAGCGTAGCTGGCACGCCCTTGAAACTGCCCTGGATGCATGCCATCTCGTCCTTTATGACGTTCCTGGTCTTCCCGTACTTCCGGTGTATCTTTTTACTTTCCATATAAGCCCAGAAAGCCTAGAATTTTCACGCAGAGATTCTTCATCAGGTGCGTCACGTCGATTGCGGAGCAGACCTCATGGACTTCCCAATAGGATAGCTCCCAAAATATAGATTTCTTCTTCCACATGGGTGCGCGCTTTTCAGGGCCGTTAGGAACAGGTTGGCTGCCAGGACCCTTTCCAAAGATTACTTTTAAATCTTTGACCATATCAAATACTTCAGCACCAGTACGGGTGACAGGCTTCCCCCGAGGTTCTGCCTTGCCATTGAAATGCTTGCCTTTTTTCTTTAAGGGATGCTTAGGCGGAAGAAAACGATGATTGTACGGGTATACATTCTTCCTACATTTGTCCAGATATATACTTTCTGTCTGATCCAAACAGTGTGTGCATGCATTGTATCCCTTATTTGACTATCCTAAAATGTTACTAAGAGCAGGCCAATCATTGATGGTTACGAAAAGCAACGCTCGAAGGTCAAATTCCTCTTGTTTGTGCTCATCCCACACACGTACACCTGGTTCGGCCCACAGCTGTAAAAGTTCATCAACTAATGGCCTTAGGTACACATCAATATCGTTGCCGGGTTGCTTTGGACCTTGGATAAGCACTGGCATCATAATGAACTTCCGCTTCATGCACAACCAAGGAGGAAGGTTGTAGATACATAGAGTAACGGGCCAGGTGCTGTGACTACAACTCTGCTCCCCAAAAGGATTCATGCCATCTGTACTTAGACCAAACCATAAGTTCCTTGCGTCACCTGCAAATCTCGGAAACTCTCTCTCGATTTTTCTCCACTGCCGACTATCAGCGGGGTGCCTCAACTTGTCGTCTTTCATACGATCTTCCATGTGCCATCGCAACAACTTCGCATGATCTTTATTTCTGAATAGATGTTTCAACCATGGTATTATAGGAGCATACCACATCACCTTGGCAGGAACCCTCTTCCTGGGTGGCTCGCCCTCAATATCACTAGGGTCATTTTTTCTGATCTTATACCGCAATGCAGTGCATACCGGGCATTTATCCATATTCTCGTACTTCTTACCGCGGTAGAGGATGCAGTCATTAGGGCATGCATATATCTTCTGCACGTCTAATCCTAGAGGGCAGACAAGCTTCTTTGCTTCATACGTGCTGGCGGGCAATTCGTTCTTTCTTGGAAGCATCTTCTTCATCAGTACCAGCAACTTTTCAAATGACGAGTCAGTCACACCAGTCTCTGCCTTCCACTTCAGCAATTCCAGTGTGCTACCCAGCTTCTTCTGGCCATCTTCACAAGTTGGGTACAACAATTTGTTGTGGTCCTGTAACATCTGCTCGAACTGCAACCTCTTCTTTTCTGTGTCGCAGCCTCGCCGTGCATCAGAAATGACCCGGCCAAGATCATCAGCGGGCTCATCTGGTTCCCGTTCTTCACCCTGATCTTCTTCTTCATTGTCTTTCATTGCAGTATCAGCATACTCAGGGAACATAGATCGGTAGTTGTCATCAGCGTTCTCTTCTTCATCGTCGTCTTCCATCATAACCCCTCTTTCTCCGTGTTTGGTCCAAACATTATAGCCAGACATAAAACCGGACCGAAGCAGGTGACTCTGAATGACTCTTGAGCAAGTGTGATCCTTCTCATTCCGACATTCAACACATGGACAAAACATAAAGCCACCACCATGCTTGTTCGCCTCGACCGCATCTCGAAAAGAATGCACGCCTTCTCTGTAAGCGGCTGTGCGTCGATCACCGTACATCCATGGATGGCTCATCTGCGTCATACAACAGTATATCAAACGCAATCACGATCCTAAAATTAGTACTGCACGGTCTAAACGAGGAAATATAGTTGCTAACCTTTTAGAACAAGTGGAAATAAAGAGGAAGTGGCTTAAGCGTGGCTCGGGCACCTCATATCGTAGTTGTGTTCGGTGTACTTAAGCGGCATCGCTCTAACACACATTTCAACAAACACCTCTAGTGCATAGGAATGAAATGGAGAACTAGCACAAACCCACACTCCATCCAAGAAAAAAACAAGGGAGAAGGGAGAGGTGCTGCGGCCATATATATAGGCAGAAGCCTTTAGTCCCGGTTTTAGACACAAACCGGGACTAAAGGGGGCGCACATGCGGGCTGCCCACCGCATAGCCCTTTAGTCCCGATTTGTGTCTCAAACCGGGACTAAAGGCTCGTAACGGAACGGGACTATAGACTCCCGGGCGGGTGGGCGAATTTGGGGCGACGTGGCCAGGCCTTTAGTTCCGGCCCAGATTACGGCCGGGACTAAATGTGCGTGACAAATGCCCATTTTCCACTAGTGGATCGAGGTGGAGCAGCGCGGCGATGATAGTTGACAGCAGCCGCCTCCGGACGCTTGGCATGATGGCATCTCTGGTTGGTTAACGGTCGGTTGATCCCTCGAGTGGCAAACTTGATCTTGGCGCCGGTCGTCGTGTCTTTTTCTACCGTTCAATTTAGCCGTAGACTAGAACTAGAGCTAGCGTTCAGTCGAACGTTCTGGAGCGGCGGTTTGAGGTGAAGCGGCGGTCAGAGCTTTGAAATACATTAGTTAGGTCTCGGTCGTCAGAATGTCCGATGTGTCATGTCATGCATGGCCCTGCCTTCATCCATATCCTCCCTCCAAAGCGGGTCAAGCGTAGCATCACCAGTAATTTTAAACTAGCTCGATTTTTGTTTGTTTAAGGATGGTTGCTTGTTTCTTTAAGAAAAGAGAATCACACATGGTGATTTGGCGGCTGCTTGCTGTGCGAAGCCATGACGAGAGACGACGGCATGACAGTGACACTTGGGCTGGGGCGAGCTCCGCAGCGGCATATATATGCGTGATCACAGAGCTGCATGCATGTCTATCTACACGTAGCGGCGGGTAGCTATATATATACTGCATCGTTCGTTCACAGCTTCTTCAAGCCAGCACACGCACCAACACAAGCTCGGAATTCCCACAAGCTCTGCCCTGCCATCGGGTCAGGCCGAGGCCTCATCATCCAGTGCCCAGTGGGGGTGCCTCCTCTACGCTTGACAGGGTCGTAGGAACATTGTTAAAGACGCAGCCCCGCACTCTCGGCGCAATATCCGCAATGGACTTGTCGCGTTCTCCTGAAAAAGATAGTCATTTCGTTGAACGTTGTGAAATCGGTCGACAAAACAACCGATCGAATACACCAAGGTTTAGGCAACTCGATCGTCGACAGAATCTAGTACAGTAGTACTGTGGAGTACTTGAGATGTTCCAGGCTCAGCCGATCTGCACGAGAATCACACCGTGCGAACGTAGGATTGGAGATCTGTGGAGGCCGGCCAGCCATGAGAATGAGATGCTGATGAGCCGTGACTCGGTCGCTGCAGGCATGCATGTGAGACGTACGTACTATTCTCAGATGGATAGATATATCATGCATCCGAGCGAGGGGAATACGTGTTATAGGGAGAGCCCGAGCGTGACGCACAATCCGGGCAAACCACTACTTGCTTGTATGAATAAACTTGAGGATAGTTTTAACCAATAGATACAGTGGAAATATAAACACAAACACAATGCACAAGTGACACAAGGATTTACGTGGAAAACCTCCTCAAGGTAAGGAGGGAAAAACCACGGGTGTGGACCAACCGGTCCACGCAAGCTTCACTATGAGCAACCTTGGTACAGAGTCTCTCTAGAACCTCTAGAGATTACAACACACTTCTCCTCGTTGCCCACCGACAACAACAACAACAACAACCACAAGAGGTAAGATACAACAAAGACAGAGATATCATAGTTTCTGTCCTCTTCAGCAATCAGCGAACTGCTCTCAAACCGCAGATCCAATCAGCACGAAACTTGGTAGACAAGTAGACATATGAGTTCCCAACATACTGACCAAAAATCAGCTCAATCGGACACAGTTTGCCTACCCAAACTGTTCGCCTCCCAAAACTGCTCTGTGCTGAAACTGCAGCAGTCCGACCTGACTAAACTGCTCTCAAATCTGAACCTCCACTGACCCAAATCTCAAACTGTGTAACCGGATCAAAGTACTCAAAGTAAGGAACGAGCTCACCGAGTTTGGAGCCAATCCAAGCACGTTTGAGCCTCCAAACACCAGCTTGAAGACAGACTGGTCAGAACTCAGAAATCTGGACAGATTCACCTCTTCTTCTTCTCCTCTTCTCACTTGGTTGTGGTGTTCTAGTGTGCTCTCTCACCCTCTCACAGCAGCAGCCATGTTCTTGGCTTGCTCTCTTGCTCTCAGTCACTGCCACCAAAGTGGCTAGGGTTTTCTCCTTTATACCTCCCAAGGAGGCACCTCAGCCGTTGGATACGAACCTCGATCAACGGTTGATACGTGTTGGACTTCTTGGGTTGATGTTGGGCTGCCAACACACCTCCATGTGGAGGGACATGGCCCAACAAACTCCCCCTCCCGACATCATGGAGGGTCTCACTGCCAACCAGCAGTCATGCCGGTGAGCCGACGGCATACATCAAGCTTTGCTCTTGTCACCACCTTGGTCAATATATCAGCCCCATTGTCATATGTGTGCACCTTCTCAAGTTGCAATTGTTTGGAACTCAGCACGTTTCGAATCCAATGGTAGCGTACCTCAATATGCTTCGACCTTGAATGAAAACTTGCATTCTTACTTAGGTGAATAGCACTTTGGTTGTCACAAAACAGCACATACTTGTCTTGCTTAAACACAAGCTCATAAGCCAATCTTTTCACCCACAATAGCTCTTTGCTCGCCTCTGTTATTGCGATGAACTCGGCCTCAGTTGTGTTCAAAGCCACACACTTTTGCAACCTGCTTTGCCATGACACTGCTCCCCCTGAATGGGTAACCAAATAACCTGAAGTAGACTTTCTGCCATCAATATCTCCAGCCAAATCTGAATCTGAATATGCAATCAGCTTGGCCTCATTGCCACCAAAACAAAGCTTCATATTGGTGCTGCCCCGGAGATACCTCAAGATCCACTTCACGGCTTCCCAATGTGGTCTTCCTGGATTAGACATAAATCTGCTCACAGTACTAACCGCTTGAGCAATGTCAGGCCGTGTGCATACCATAGCATACATCAAACTCCCAACCGCTGAGGCATAAGGAACATTCTGCATTTCCTTTTCCATCTTTTTAGTGGAGGAACATTGCTTCTTGCTCAACTTAAAGTGAGCTGCTAGTGGACAACTGACTTTCCTTGCTTCTTCCATCTTGAACTTACGAAGTACCTTCTCAATATATTTCTCTTGAGACAAGTACAACTTGTTGGATTTTCTGTCTCTCTCAATTCTCATGCCGAGAATACACTTTGCTGGACCCAAGTCTTTCATGGCAAAACTTTTGCTCAACTCTTTCTTTAGTCTAGCAATCTTAGAGACATTCTTGCCAACAATCAAGATATCATCAACATAGAGCAACAAAATGATATAATCATCACCTGAGAACCTCTTAATAAATACACAATGGTCTGAGCTACATCGCTTGTAGCCTTGCTCCCCCATGACAGATTCAAACTTCATGTACCATTGTCTTGGTGCTTGTTTCAGGCCATAGAGACTTTTCTTTAGCTTGCACACATAGTCTTCTTTGCCTTTAACAAGAAACCCCTCAGGCTGCTCCATGTAGATTTCTTCCTCCAACTCTCCATGTAGGAAAGCTGTCTTCACATCCATTTGCTCAACTTCCAAGTTGAGACTTGCTGCCACGCCAAGGATCATTCTTATAGATGTCATCTTCACCATCGGAGAGAATATTTCATCAAAGTCAATACCCTTCCTTTGGCTAAATCCTTTCACAACTAGCCTGGCCTTATACCTTGGATATGATATGTGCTCTTCTTGCTTGATTCTGTAGACCCACTTGTTCTTCAGAACTTTCTTGCCCTTAGGCAACTTCACCAGCTCATATGTATGATTCTTATGCAAGGAATCCATATCTTCTTGCATAGCCTTATTCCACTCCTTCTTGTTCTCATCTTTCATTGCCTCTGAAAAGCACTCAGGTTCTGAACCATCAGACAATAACACCACATATTGGTCTGATGCATACCTAGTGTTAGGAACATGGTCTCTGTTGGACCGTCTGAGTGGAGCTGCTGGTGGACTATCTGGTACTGGTGCTTCTTGCTGATCATGATCATTTTCTTCAGCATCATCATACTCTTGCTGCTAGGGAGCATCTTCTTCTCCACATGTACCACTATGTGCATCATCTTGCACATCTTCTGCATCATCATTTTCAGCTTCTGGTTGAGCTGAGCCTGCAGGTTCTGGGTCAGAATCATCTCTGTCTTGCTGCTGTCTTTGAGGAGGAACACCCACCAGAATTGACTTCGGAACTTTCTTCTTTGTCTTCACAATATCCTCAATTGTTTGGTCTTCAACAAACACAATATCACGGCTTCTCACAACTTTTCTTGCTATTGGATCAAACAACTTGTAGCCGAACTGATCACCTCCATAGCCAAGAAATATGCACTGTCGTGTCTTTGAATCAAGCTTTGACCTCTCATCTTGAGGGATATGAACAAAGGCCTTGCACCCGAAAACTTTCAGGTGATCATATGAGACTTCCTTGCCATAAAATACCTTGTTAGGAACGTCTCCTTGCAATGGATAACTTGGTGAGAGATTGATAAGATAAACTACAGCCAACAAAGCTTCTCCCCAATAATGTTTCGGTAGCTTTGAACTTGACATCAAGCATCTAACTCTCTCCACAATTGTCCTGTTCATCCTCTCAGCAAGACCATTCAGCTGTGGTGTCTTTGGAGGAGTAAATTGGTGCCTAATTCCCTGCTCCTTGCAGTAGGCATCAAATGGGCCAATATACTCTCCCCCATTATCAGTGCGAAGGCACTTGATCTTCTTCTCAGTTTCTCTCTCAACTAAGACTTGGAATTGCTTGAATACACTTAGTACTTGATCTTTGGTCTTCAAAACATAGACCCAAACTTTTCTGGAAAAGTCATCAATAAAGGTGACAAAGTACTTTGCTCCACCCATTGACCTCACCGACATTTTGCAAACATCGGAATGTACCAAGTCTAACACCTCGGGCTTCTTGTGAGGAGCTTGACTCTTGAATGCAACTCTGTGTTGCTTCCCTCCTAGACAATCTGAACACTTTTTGATGTGAACACCTTTCACACCCTTCAACAGATTTTTCTTGACTTGCACTGTCATTCCCTTCTCACTCATGTGCCCAAGTCTCTTGTGCCATAAAGCACATGCGTCTTCTTTCTGTAATGCATTGACACAAGCAGCAGAAAGTTTAGCATGAACATGATACAAAACTAAAACCATGTTACCTTTAGCAACAATCAGATTTCCTTTGGTGACCTTGTATTGTGCATTTCCAAATCTGCTCAAGTACCCATCTTTATCAAGCAACCCGACCGAGATAATGTTGAGCCGAAGGGCCTCAACATGCCTCACCGACTTGAGGACTAGTGTCGTACCATTTTCAGTCTCCAAGTGCACATCTCCTCTTCTAATGATTTGTGCTCTATCATTGTTCCCCATCTTCACAACACCAAAATCACCGGCTGTGTAGTTGGTGAAAAGCTCTCTACGAGATGTAGCATGTATGGTAGCACCGCTGTCCGGAATCCAAGTCATATCATCACCATCTGCAAGGTTGATGGTATCATCAGAAACTACAGTGATCCTCTCCTCAACAGTAGGACCAAATCTGCCATCATGTTCTTCATACATAAGAGACATGATCTCCTCAACTGCAGAAATACGGCCTCCCTCACTGTCACTATCACTGTCGGCTTGTTTCTGAACATGCTTCTTCTTTTTCTTTTTGTCCTTCTTCCATTGTTCACAATGCCACTTGATGTGGCCCTTCTCATGGCAGTGATGGCACACAAAATCAGCATACTTGCCCTTTGATTTGCTTCTACTTCTTTCTCCCTTTCCCGGACCTCTACTCTTGCTTCTCCCCCATGACTGAGTCACCAAGACTTCTAAGTGTGAAGAAGAACCGTCCTTATCAGCAATTTTTTTGGACTCTTCATTTAGTACCCTAGTCTTCACAAGGTTCCAAGTGACAACGCCATTAGTTGCTGAATTGCAAACGGTGACCTTAAAGGTCTCCCAAGTATCCGGTAATGAGCCAAGTAGCAGCAGGGCTCTTACTTCATCTTCAAATGTGATTCCCATTGAAGATAGCTGATTTATAATGCCCTGAAACTCATTTACATGATCTGCAATTTGAGTTCCCTCCTTGTACCTCAAACGCACCAATTTCTTGATCAAGAACATCTTGTTGGTACCTTCTTTGCGAGCATACAACTCATCCAATTTCTGCCATAAGGTGTGTGCACGTGTCTCATCAATGATATGGTTCAAGACATTGTCATCGACCCATTGTTGAATGAACCCACAAGCTTGTAGATGAAGTACATCCCACTGATCTTGCTTCATTTCACTAGGCATCTTAGTGGTAAATACTGGCTTCCAGTATTCCTTTACATACAGCAAATCCTTCATCTTGCTCTTCCAAGCTTGATAATTTGTACCATTCAATGATATCACTCTGTTGGTATTCACTTCCATCTTTCACGCAAGCAAACTGCACTCAACTAAAAGCAAACCTTGCTGAAACTTGAGTACTAGCTGAACCTCAGCTCTGATACCACTTTGTTATAGGGAGAGCCCGAGCGTGACGCACAACCCGGGAAAACCACTACTTGCTTGTGTGAATAAACTTGAGGATAGTTTCAACCAATAGATGCAGTGGAAATATAAACACAAACACAATGCACAAGTGACACAAGGATTTACATGAAAAACCTCCTCAAGGTGAGGAGGGAAAAACCACGGGTGTGGACCAACCGGTCCACGCAAGCTTTACTATGAGCAACCTTGGTACAGAGTCTCTCTAGAACCTCTAGAGATTACAACACACTTCTCCTCGTTGCCCACCGGCAACAACAACAACAACAACAACAACAACAACAACCACAAGAGGTAAGATACAACAAAGACAGAGATATCATAGTTTCTGTCCTCTTCAGTAATCAGCGAACTGCTCTCAAACCGCAGATCCAATCAGCACGAAACTTGGTAGACAAGTAGACATATGAGTTCCCAACATACTGACCAAAAATTAGCTCAATCAGACACCGTTTGCCTACCCAAACTGTTCGCCTCCCAAAACTGCTCTGTGCTGAAACTGCAGCAGTCCGACCTGACTAAACTGCTCTCAAATCTGAACCTCCACTGACCCAAATCTCAAACTGTGTAACCGGATCAAAGTACTCAAAGTAAGGAACGAGCTCACCGAGTTTGGAGCCAATCCAAGCACGTTTGAGCCTCCAAACACCAGCTTGAAGACAGACTGGTCAGAACTCAGAAATCTGGACAGATTCACCTCTTCTTCTTCTCCTCTTCTCACTTGGTTGTGGTGTTCTAGTGTGCTCTCTCACCCTCTCACAGCAGCAGCCATGTTCTTGGCTTGCTCTCTTGGTCTCCGTCACTGCCACCAAAGTGGCTAGGGTTTTCTCCTTTATACCTCCCAAGGAGGCACCTCAGCCGTTGGATGCGAACCTCGATCAACGGTTGATACGTGTTGGACTTCTTGGGTGGATGTTGGGCTGCCAACACACCTCCATGTGGAGGGACATGGCCCAACAATACGTACGTCGTCTGTTGTAGCATGAATATCCTGTCAGTGTCAGGGTACCAGCTGTGTGGGTGCTGAACCTGCTGTCAAAGCACTCCTCGTGTGCTTGTCAAGCTTTTCTTTTGCGGGGCCGAAACGATATGGGGATCGATCGGCTTGGCGTGGGCACCGAAAGGTGATGGGATGGGAGGGGTTCAACATTTTTTCACAAAAAGAACATACCGTACGTCCAGAGATGATCGCGTGTATTCAGAGGCCTCCTTGCAACAGATTGACTCGCCGCAAATAGGTCCATGTAAGTGGTGTGCCTGCGTGTTTAGTGACATTCGTTCCATTTCAACTGGTCACCACTCACCATTCATTGCTCATATATACGGTCATGGTTGCGGGCTTGCAGTTGACCTCATGCATGCATGGAACGTACCTCTTTAGTCGACGAGGAAGACAAACATGTCGTAGAAGACGAGGGTTCAGCAATCAGTAGCACCACCACAACTATCACGTTTCTACTTTTGCCTAGCTAGTAGGGAGGGTCTGGAAGCTGCGGCTAGACTGGGCATCCCCAGGACCAGGATATATAATTATTCAAACTGATTGCAGCTCGCTGGAGAAGATTTGGCAGGAGGGAAGCCAAAGTCGTATTGAAGGTGCACATGTGGTGCGAGAAATGACAACTCTGTGTTTGAGTTTCCAGGAAGTCAAGCTTCTTTATGTTGGTAGGGATGTAAATAAAGGGGCGCACCCGTTGTAACTGAGTCTAGTTGCTTTGATGTAATGCCTGGTTTTTGGCTGATGTAATTCAGTCGGAGTGTACAAACTTTCCCGTTTAAATAAAGCAGTGGAGTACTGATTTGGCGGTGCTAGCCATCTAGTTGGGAACCCCAAGAGGAAGGTATGATGATCACAGCGGCATGTTTCTCTCAGTGTGAAACCAAGGTTTAATCGAACTAGTAGGAGAAAGAACCAACTTTCGAAGGTTGATGCTAGCTGGCTTGGCGACTGCTTTAGACAATTTATATATGGCGCCTTATCTGGGGTGTAGCTTGGCACCAGCAGCAAGCAATGTGGAACCTGCACACAACACAACCAAAGTACTTTGTCCCAACTTGCAGTGAGGTTGTCAATCTCACCGGTTTGTTGTAAACAAATGATTAAACGTATCGTGTGGTAAAAGATATTTATTTGCAAGAAAGTAAATAATGCATGTAGAAAGTAAACGGTAATATGAATGTAAAAGAATGACCAGGGTCCACAGTTCACTAGAGGTGTCTCTCCATAAGGATAAATAATATGTTGGGTAAACAAATTACAGCTGGGCAATTGACAGAATAAAGAATGCAAGCAATGCATATACATGTCATGAGGATAACTATGAGATTCACTTGGGCATTACAACATAATACATAGACCATAATCCAACTGCATCAATGACTATTAATCCACCCGCCGGATATCATCCGAACAACCGTTGGGTATTAAGTTGCAAGCAACCGATTATCGCCTTAAGCAAAGTGTGTAATGTAAACAATACAAATGTTCTTGAACACAACCTAGTAGCAACAGCACATCTACAACCTTAGAAGTTATTGTCACTCTCCTAGATTACCAGAGGCATGAACCCACTATCGAGCATAAAATACTCCCTCTTGGAGTCACTAGCATCTACTCGGCCAAGATATCTACTAGCAACGGAGAGCATGCAAGATCATAAACAACATAGAGATGATAAATCACAAATCAACTTGACATAGTACTTAATATTCATCGGATCCCAACAAACACGACATGTAGAATTACATAACGATGATCTTGATCATGATAGGCAGCTCACAAGATCTAAACATGAAGCACATGGAGGAGAAGATATCCATCTAGCTACTGCTATGGACCCGTAGTCCAAGGTAGATGATACGTCTCAAACGTATCTATAATTTTTGATGCTCCATGCTTGTTTATACACCATTTGCTTTGTGTTTTCTTACACTTCGTGGCATTTTTATGCATTTTCCGGAACTAACCTATTAACGAGATGCCACAGTGCCAGTTCCCTGTTTTCTGCTGTTTTTGTGTTTTAGAAATGTTACACAGGAAATATTCTTGGAATTGGACGAAACCAAAGCCAGACGTCCAGATATTCACAGAAGCTTCCAGAACACCGAAGGAGAGACGGAGAGGAGCCACTGGTGGGCCACACCACCAGGGGCGCGGCCTGGGGCTGGCCCGCGCCCCCCTATGGTCAGCCCCACCAGGGCCACTTCTGACGTTGCCCCTACGCCTATAAAGACCCCCCGACGGGAAAAACCTAAAGACCCAATCACTTTTCTAGAACACATCGCGATCCGCCGCCGCCATTGACGCGAAGATCGGGAGGGTCCAGAAGCTCTTCCCGGCACCCTGCCGGAGAGGGGAATCGCCACCGGAGGTCTTCTTCATCACCATGCTTGCCTCTGGCGCGATGAGTGAGTAGTCTACCTTGGACTATGGGTCCATAGCAGTAGCTAGATGGTTGTCTTCTCCACCATGTGCTTCATGTTTAGATCTCGTGAGCTGCCTTACATGATCGAGATCACCGTTATGTAATTCTACATGTTGTGTTTGTTGGGATCCGATGAATATTGGTGTTATGATTGAGTTGATGTGTTGAATATTATCTTATGTTATCTCTATGTTGTTTATGATCTCGCATGCTCTCCGTTGTTAGTAGCTATCTTGGCCGAGTAGTTGCTAGTGACTCCAAGAGGGGGTATTTATGCTTGATAGTGGGTTCATGCCTCTATTTAATCTGGGGGAGTGACAGAAACCTCTAAGGTTGTAGATGTGCTGTTGCTACTAGGGGAAAACAACATTCATATGCTCGAGGGCATATGCTTTGTTTACATTACACACTTTGCTTAATGCAGTTATCTGTTGTTCACAACTTAATACTTGTGGAGTTCTCGGATTGATTCACCACAAGTGGATTATTAGTTATAGATGCAGTTGGATGACGGTCTATGTATCTTGTTGTAATGCCCAGAGTAAATCTCATAGTGATCCTCTCGACATGCATGTTGTCTTTATTCTATCAATTGCCCAACTGTAATTTGTTTACCTAGCATGTATTATTTTATCTTATGGAGAGACATCACTAGTGAACTGTGGACCCCGGTCCTATTTCCTTTATATTGCTATCACCTGTTTACTTTACTCGCACTGTTTACTTTACTCGCATATTACTATTGCTTTCCACTCGATACGCTCATACCCTTTGTTTCAAGCAAACCGGTGAGATTGACAATCTCATCGTAAGTTGGGAACAAAGTATTTGGTTGTGTTGTGTGCAGGTTCCACGTTGCCGCTCGCAAAGCAAAGCTTCGATGAGGCGCCCTATAAATTGTCCGAAGCTGTCGTGAAGCTAGCGGGCATCACCTTCTGTCGTATTCATCCTCCTACTGGATTGATAACCTTGGTTTCATAACTGAGGGAAAACTTGATGCTATATTCATCAAACCTTCTCTTGGGGTTTCCAACTGGCCGGTCATTTACTACATATTCCCACATCAACTTGGCACAGAAGTTTCTGTCGCCGTTGCCATGTACTAAAGAAGAAGCTTTCACACCATCATCACCGCGCCATCAACAAGTTTTCTGGCGCAGTTGCCGGGGAGGAAAGAAGACTTCTGCAAAGAGAGTTTCGCACGCACATCCTTTACTTTGTTTTAAGTTTTGCTTTTACTTTATTTTTACTTGCATTGTTTTATCAAAAACACACAAAAATTAGTATCCTTTGTAGTTGTTTTTACTTGTCTACTTTTAGTTTTGCTAGAATGGCTACTCCTGAGAACACCAAGTTGTGTGATTTTACTAGCACTAATAATAGTGATTTTATCTGCACTCCTATATGATGACCCACAAGTATAGGGGGTGTATCGTAGTACTTTCGATAAATAAGAGTGTCAAACCCAACGAGGAGCAGAAGGTGTTGACTAGTGGTTTTGATCAAGGTTTCACTGAAAATACTAGCAAACGGGTTTTCAGGGGTATTTGATAATGCAAATAAATAAAGTGCGAGTAAATAAAAGACAGTAGTAATAATTGCAGCAAGTGGCCCAATCCTTTCTTCAGCAAAGGACAAGCCGGTTGTGTAACTTATGATAACCAAACGTTCTCAAGGACACACGGGAGTTTCTATCAAGAGCTTTCGCTTCATACCGCTAAATAATCTTTATTGGTTTGGCAAGTGTTATGGGGGTGAACCTGTGCTAGCGCACTACCCTTACTAGGATAAATACACACTTGTGATTATACCCTTCTGCAAGCATCTGCAAATACAAGAAAGTAATTAAGATAAATCTAACCGCAGCCTTAAACTCTAAGATCCTACGCTCCCCAGTGCAATGGTTTCCCAACGGAGGTTTAGGTTTCTATCACTCCAGCAACCCCACAATTGGTAGCCAAATACACAATGCATCTCACTAGGCCTATAAATGATGAAGTATCATGTAGTCGACGTTCACATGACACCACTAGTGAAATAGCACCACAACAATATCAAACCATTAAATATTACTCAACAATAATTCACTACTAACATCTTGACTTCTCCCATGTCCTCAAGAACTAAACGAACTACTCACAAGACATCATATGGATCATGATCAGAGGTGAAATAATGGTAAATAACAATCTGAATATAAACCTTAATTCAACGGTTCCACTCAATAGCATCAACTACAAGAGTAATCAACACCGGGAAAGTTTCCCCTAAGAATTTAACAAGATCCAACTCGAGATGTTACAGCGGGATGGCGTGGTGATGGTGGAGATGAAGGTGATGGAGATGATGATGATGATGATCCCAATGAAGTCCGGTGCGATGATGATGACGATGGCGATGATCTCCCCTCTCCGGGAAGGAATTTCCCCGGCAGATTTCTGCCTGCCGGAGAGCTTTTCTCTCTCTGGTGTTTTCCGCCCCGTAGAGCCAGCGGTGTCTATCTCTGAGCACCCCCTTGACTTAGGTTTTCGGGGACGATAAAGTACGCAAAGGGGCGAGACCTGAAGTGGGCCAGGGTGGCCTCACACTAGGTCAGCGCGGCCAGGGGTCAGGCCGCACCCCCTATGTGTGAGCCTGGCCCCTGGCTCCTCTCGCCTCCTCCTTCTGGCTTCCTGAGTCTTCTAGGAAAATATAATTTTCTGGTATTTTTATGGAATTTTCCTGATCTTCCGAAATATGGTGTCTTTACAGTCCTTTTCCAGCAGAATCCTGACTCTGGCAGCAAATCCTCCAATGATCATCAAACATGTAAAAACAGAGAAAATAACATAAGTATCATCTCTAAATATGAAATATATCAATGAATAACAGTAAATTATGATACAAAATAGTGATGCAAAATGGACGTATCAACCCCCTCAAGCTTAGACCTCGCTTGTCCCCAAGCGAAAACTAAACTCGGTAATCATGACCACAGGTTTATGGAGTGAAGTGTCGATAATCAAAATACGGACAAGAAGCATCACATTCACTGAAGCACAAATTATAATAGACAGCAACGTCCCTTTATAAGATATAGACTTGCAATAAGTAAAAGGGAATCACATATAAGGATGCACAAAGTAAACTATAATTGGTGATGGCAAACCTTAGTTCTTGGTCAAAGAATGATGAACAAACTATTCTTTCTTTTGAATGGAGCCTTTCAAAACATAGCTAATATAGCAAAGACCATATGCTCAACAAAACAAACTTTTTGCATTCATAGAAAGCTTTCAAAGATATATTCCTTCACACAAAAGCATTGTACAAAACAAGGAAGATAGTAAACATGATTAAACGGATCAACATATGAATGAGTGAAACATAACAACTCAAATGCTTGCTTGAGATAGAGGGAAATAGGTTGACTCAACATAAAAGTAAAAGACAGGCCCTTCGCAGAGGGAAGCAGGGATTAAACATGTGCTAGAGCTTTTCATTTGTAAAACAGAGGTAAAAAGTTATTTTGAGAGGTGGTTGTTTTTTCAACGACTAGCAACAGAGTTCTTGATATCTTCCATACTAAACAAGTGAGAGCGGTTCCGAGATGTTTGATTAATTGGCACATTGGTGCTCTTTTATAGCTTGGCACTCCTCCCCACCTTTTCCTTTTTCAAACCATGGCTAACCGATTCCATCGGGTGCCAACCAACTTTCACATACCATGGAGGACTGCTCTTTTTATTTTCTCTTTTTTTAGATTATAATGGTCTGACCAGCTCCCTTGCAAAATTAGTGACGAGTAGATGAAGCTGCCTAGTCGAGGGGTACTTAATTTAGTATGGAAGATAACAAACCCATCCACTATGTCCTCATAAGCTAAAAACAGTGGCACAAAATGAGAAGTGTTTGAAGGTTTTTGAAAGGTAGCACATGAAAATTTACTTGGAATGGCTTGAAATACCATGCATAGGAATTTATAGTGGACTCTTTAGAAGTTACTTGGCTTTTGGGATTTGGATGCACGAGAAGTATTCCTTCTCAGTGCAGGTTTTTGGCTAGCAAGGCTGGGTAGCAAGCATAAGAGTTGCATGAAACAAACAAACATACATATAATAAGAACAATCATGCAAACTTCCTTGAAGGTACAATGATTTGACTTTGAGAATAACATTGCTTATAAGCCAGATATGAAGGGTAAACTGAAGTGATGTGGCTACAAACACTTCTTATTCTTTTCTACTCAAACCTCAAGGTAATGTTGCTGCTGACCAAGCTAGGTTTGCCAAAACCAACTAAATTTACTCATGCTCCCAAAGTGATACCAATACTAATCAATAAGACTAGTCGTATAAGAGAGATTGCAAACTAAAATAAAGTGTGCGGAAAGTAAACGATAGAACTTCTCATTAATATTTTATTACCGCAACTCACACCAAGGGATACATAGATAACCAACTAAGGAGGATACTTCCAAACTGCAAACTATTCTATAAGATAACTTCTTTATTCATGATATGACTCTACTTGAAAAGTAAATGAGCAAAAGGTAATGATGTGATACCGCGGCACTCCCCCAAGCTTGGAACAAGCCAAGGGGATGCCTATACCGATGATGAGTTACTCCTTTGTTGGTAGTGGAAGCAGCCTTGGATTAACAAAATATTCCAGCATCCTACGAAGCCTGATATTCTCTTCCTGAAGCATCTCTACCTCCCTTTCCAGAACTCGATATTGAGCGCAAAACTCGTCAGTGACCAGCATACCCTCTTTTATCACAAGCATGGAGTTTAGATCTAAAATGTGTAGTGTTGGTCCCTGCATATCATGAGAAAAGATACGTCTAGCTTTCGTTGGTCCTTCAAAAGCAGGGTTTCTTGGCCTCGATCTTCCAACCTCCTGCTCCTTCTTCCACTTGGGGTCTTGGTGATCATCTTCCCAGGGCCTTTTTCCTTTGTCGTTGCTTGCAGAGGCCATGGTGCTCCCAAAACTAAGATCAACTCCTGACAAAAACAGCTCAAAACAAAACACGACGAGAAAACGATATACAGACCTCGGGTACTCCGGGGGGTTATATAGGTGAAAATTAAACATCGAGGGGAAATCACAGGAGGAAACCGGGATGGAAAAGAGTTCCAGGGTGTTCTCACACCAGGGCGGCGCGGCCAGGGGTGGACCCGTGCCCCCTGTGTGTGAGGAGCACCCGGACTCCTTTTCCTGCCCGTTTTTATCTCGTGATTTTTCATATTTAGTAAAAACAGCAAAAATATTAAAGGAAGAGTTCAACGCGAAACTTCTCTGACCAGAACTGTTACCTATTCGAAAACGAACTCTGCAGGTACCTGCAATTTGTCTTGGATGAATTCTTCTGGAGAAACTGTTTCAATTACATCAACATCTTCATTATAAGAATCTCCAGCAATATAATGTTTGAGTCTTTGCCCATTCACCACTTGTGTAGTGTCATCTTTCAATGAAGCAATCTTTATCGCACCTGAGCGGTATACTTCCACAATAACATATGGTCCTTCCCATTTTGAGAGTAATTTTCCTGCAAAAAATCTGAGACGAGACCTATACAATAGAACTTTCTCACCAACATGAAACTCTCTCTTAAGAATTCTCTTATCATGCCATTGCTTGACTTTTTCTTTGAAAAGTCTGGCGTTCTCATACGCTTTGTTTCTCCACTCATCTAGAGAGCTCAAATCAAGTAACCTTTTCTTACCGGCTAGTTTAAAATCTCTATTAAGCTCTTTCACTGCCCAAAAAGCTTTGTGTTCTAATTCTAAAGGCAAGTGACATTCTTTTCCGTAAACCATCTTATAAGGAGACATTCCCATGGGGTTCTTATAAGCAGTTCTATAAGCCCATAAAGCATCGTTTAACTTACTAGCCCAGTTTTTTCTAGATCTATTAACAGTCTTCTGCAAAATAGACTTGATCTCTCTATTTGAAAGCTCTACCTGCCCACTAGTTTGGGGATGATAAGCAGAAGCAATTCTATGATTAACATCATATTTAGCAAGAGTCTTTCTAAAACTTCCATGAATAAAATGAGAACCTCCATCAGTCATAGGATATCTAGGCACACCAAACCTAGGAAAAATAACATCTTTAAGCATTTTTAATGAAGTCTCACCATCGGCACTCTTTGTAGGTATGGCTTCTACCCATTTAGTAACATAATCAACAACAACAAGTATGTGGGTATAGCCTTTTGAAGGAGGAAAAGGACCCATAAAGTCAAATCCCCAACAATCAAATGGTTCAATAACAAGAGTGTAATTCATAGGCATTTCATTGCGTCTAGAAATATTACCAACTCTTTGACATTCATCACAAGATAAAAACATACCTTCTAGCATCTTTAAAGAGGGTTGGCCAATAAAAACCTAAGTGTAGAACCTTCTGTGCGGTTCTATCTCCAGCATGATGCCCTCCATAAGCACTGCCATGGCTTTTTCTCAATATTTCCTATTTCTCATATTCTGGTACACATCTTCGCATAATACCATCAACTCCTTCTTTATATAAGTGTGGGTCATCCCAAAAGTAATGCCTCAAATCATAGAAGAATTTTCTTCTTTGCTGAGCTGTAAAAGTTGGAGGCAAATACTTGGAAACAATAAAGTTAGCATAATCAGCATACCAAGAAAGGTCTCGCGAAGTTACATTTATAGCAGCTAACTGTTCATTTGGAAAACTATCGTTAACAGGAATAGGATCAAAAGAAATGTTTTCCAATCTAGACAAGTTGTCAGCCACAGGATTTTCAGCACCCTTCCTATCTACGATATGCAAATCAAATTCTTGTAAAAGCAACACCCATCTAATAAGCCTAGGCTTAGCATCCTTCTTAGTCATAAGATATCTAATAGCAGCATGATCAGTATGAATAGTAACTTTAGAATCAACAATGTAAGATCTAAACTTATCACATGCAAAAACAACAGCAAGAAACTCTTTCTCAGTGGTAGCATAATATTTCTGAGCAGCATCAAGAGTCTTACTAGCATAATGAATAACATTCAGCTTATTATCTATGCGCTGTCCAAGAACAGCACCAACAGCAAAATCACTAGCATCACACATAATTTCAAAAGGTAAATTCCAATCAGGTGGTTGAACAATAGGAGCACTAGTTAAAGCCTTCTTAAGAGTTTCAAAAGCTTCCTTACAATCATCATCAAAGACAAATGGAACATCTTTTTGAAGAAGATTAGTAACAGGCTTTGAAATCTTAGAGAAATCTTTAATAAACCTCCTATAGAAACCAGCATGACCAAGAACACTACGAATACCTTTAACATTTATGGGACATGGCATTTTCTCAATTGCCTCCACTTTTGCTCTGTCAACTTCAATACCTCTTTCAGAAATTTTATGTCCAAGGACAATTCCTTCATTCACCATAAAGTGGCATTTCTCCCAATTAAGAACAAGGTTAGTTTCATCGCACCTCTGCAAAACTTTATCATGGTTGTGTAAACAGTTATCAAAAGAAGTTCCATAGACAGAAAAATCGTCCATGAAGACCTCCACAATTTCCTCACAAAAACCATGAAAAATAGCAGACATGCATCTTTGAAAAGTAGCATGAGCATTGCATAAACCAAACAGTATACGTCTATAAGCATAAGTTCCATAAGGACAAGTAAAAGTGGTTTTCTCTTGATCTTCCTTTCTAACAGCAATTTGAGAAAAACTAGAATAACCATCAAGGAAACAAAAATGAGTCTTCTTAGATAACCTTTCTAACATCTGATCTATAAATGGTAAAGGATAATGATCTTTCTTAGTAACTTTGTTTACCTTCCTATAATCAATGCACATCCTATAACCAACTACTACCCTTTGACGAATAAGCTCGTTATTCTCATTAGGCACAACAGTCATACCTCCTTTCTTAGGAACACAATGAACAGGACTAACCCATCTACTATCAGCAATAGGATAAATAATATCGACATCAAGGAGCTTTAATACCTCATTTCTTACCACATCCTTCATCTTGGGAATTAAGCAGCATTGATGCTCCACAACTGGCTTCACGTCTTTCTCCATATTAATAGCATGCTGACATAAAGTGGGGCAAATTCCTTTTAAATCATCAAGGGTATATCCCATAGCTCCTCGGTGTTTCCTCAATATCTCCAATAATCTTTCCTCTTCCTTTCCTGAAAGTTTTGAACTAATAATAACAGGATATATTTTCTTTTCATCAATATAAGCATATTTAAGATTACCAGGCAAAGGCTTTAATTCAAAAACAGGATCCTCCTTAGGCGGCAAAGTGGTACCAAGATCCTCCACAGGTAAATTATGCTTAATCAGCGGTTGTTGACGAAGGAAAATGTCGTCAATCTCTTCTCTTTCCTTACTGAAAACATCACTTTCATAATCTTCCATGAATTGCTGCAAAGCATTATTAGGAGCAAGAGCAATAGAAGCAAGCTGTTCAACTCAAAAAAATTCATTAGGCGTTTCATTTACATAAGAAGTCTTAGCAAACTTAGAAAAATTAAAATCATAAGACTCTCCATTAAAATTAGTGAAAATTTTCTCCTTCTTACAGTCTATCACAGCGCCACAAGTATTCAAAAAGGGTCTACCAAAAATAATGGGACAAGTTTTACTAGCCTCCTTACCAAGTACTAGAAAATCAGTGGGGTATTTAGTCTTACCGCAAAGAACTTCCACATCTCGAACAATACCAAGAGGCCAAATAGTCTCTCTGTTAGCAAGCTAAACAACCACACCAATATCTTCAAGTTCACAAGCGCCAATCTCGTGCATAATTTCTTTGTAAAGCTCTAAAGGATTAGCACTTGCACTAGCACCAATATCACATAAACCATAATAGCAATGATCACCAATCCTGACAGAAATAACAGGAACACTTGTTTTCCTATGCCTTTTAGGATGTGAGAGAATGTTAGAAGCATCTTCACAAAAGAGAATATATTCATCCCCTACATCTTTAGTAATAAGATCCTTCAATATAGCTACAGGAGACTTAATAGTAATTTGATCATCAGGTTCTACAGCTTTCTTAGTACTTTTATTAGACACACTTACCAAACTAGAATACTTTTTTTACCTTAGCAGGGAAAGGTGTCTTCTCAAAATAAGGTTCAGGCACAATGCTATCAACAGTACAAACTTCAGTAGCTGCAGCAGGAATATGACTAATGGAATCTTTATAAGGTGCATGATATTTGTTCCAATCTTTCTTTGGAACACCAAGATAAGAGGCAAAGGCCTTAAGACAATTAGCAAGTATTTGAGTATCAAGACCATAAGCAATGCTAACACTATGAAAGTCATTGGTTCCCATAAAAGTTTTAATGCATTCATAATCATAATTTATACCTGACTTCCTACCTTTGTCGTTTTCCCATCCTTCAGCATTCTCTTGTATACGGTCAAGAAGTTTCCACTTAGCATCTTCTTTCATATGAGTAAACGATCCAAAGCAAGAAGCATCCAAATAATCCTTATCAGGAAGAGTAAGCCGCGCATAAAAATTATCAATAACAATATTATTGGGGAGCTCATGAATGGGACATTTGAGCATTAGTAACTTCAATCCCCCCCATGCTTGGGCAATACTTTCTCCATCATGAGGCCAAAAATTATATATCCGATGACGGTCTTTATGAATTTCACTTGGAGGATAAAACTTGGAATAAAAGAGAGGTACAATTTCCTCCCATGTAATAGATGGACCATCTTGGAGCAGTCGATACCTCTCCTCAGCTCTGCCTTTCAATGATAAAGAGAATAGCTTCTTCTTGACCTGGCTTGGTAAAATACCTGCACACCTGAACAACTCGCATAATTCATGTATAAATAGTAAGTGATCACCCGTATGGACAGTTCCATCTCCTGAATAGCAGTTATCCATAACACGCCCAACAATTTTCATAGGTATTTTAAAAGGATCAACTTCAGCAGATGGTGGTGGTGGTTCATCCACATGTGCAGCAGTGGTAGAAGTGTTCCCAAATAGGAAAACAAATGGAGAATTCTCCATAGCAGAATAAAATAAAAATAAAATACAAAAATAAAAACAATACTCACAGCGACGGTTACCTTTACCAAATCCACTCTTCAATAGCGCTACACTCCCCGGCAACGGCGCCAGAAAATAGTCTTGATGACCCATAAGTATAGGGGGTGTATCGTAGTACTTTCAATAAATAAGAGTGTTGAACCCAACGAGGAGCAGAAGGTGTTGACTAGTGGTTTTGATCAAGGTTTCACTGTAAATACTAGCAAACGGGTTTTCAGGGGTATTTGATAATGCAAATAAATAAAGTGCGAGTAAATAAAAGACAGTAGTAATAATTGCAGCAAGTGGCCCAATCCTTTCTTTAGCAAAGGACAAGCCGGTTGTGTAACTTATCATAACCAAACGTTCTCGAGGACACACGGGAGTTTCTGTCAAGAGCTTTCGCTTCATACCGCTAAATAATCTTTATTGGTTTGGTAAGTGTTATGGGGGTGAACCTGTGCTAGCGCACTACCCTTACTAGGATAAATACACACTTGTGATTATACCCCCCTGCAAGCATCCACAAATACAAGAAGGTAATTAAGATAAATCTAACCACAGCCTTAAACTCTAAGATCCTACGCTCCCTAGTGCAATGGTTTCCCAGCGGAGGTTTAGGTTTCTGTCACTCCAGCAACCCCACAATTGGTAGCCAAATACACAATGCATCTGACTAGGCCCATAAATGGTAAAGTATCATGTAGTCGACGTTCACATGACACCACTAGTGAAATAGCACCACAACAATATCAAACCATTAAATATTACTCAATAATAATTCACTACTAACATCTTGACTTCTCCCATGTCCACAAGAACTAAACGAACTACTCACAAGACATCATATGGATCATGATCAGAGGTGAAATAATGGTAAATAACAATCTAAACATAAACCTTAATTCAACGGTTCCACTCAATAGCATCAACTACAAGAGTAATCAACACCGGCAAAGTTTGCCCTAAGAATTTAACAAGATCCAACTCAAGATGTTACAGCGGGATGGCGTGGTGATGGTGGAGATGAAGGTGCTGGTGATGGAGATGATGATGATGATCCCGATGAAGTCCGGTGCGATGATGATGACGATGGCGACGATCTCTCCTCTCCGGGAAGGAATTTCCCTGGCAGATTTCTGCCTGTCGGAGAGCTTTTCTCTCTCTGGTGTTTTCCGCCCCGCGGAGGCGGCGGTGTCTTCTCTGAGCCCCTCCTTGACTTAGGTTTTTGGGGACGATGAAGTACGTGAAGGGGCGAGACCTGAAGTGTGCCAGGGTGGCCTCACACTAGGCCGGCGCGGCCAGGGGTTAGGCCGTGCCCCCTATGTGTGAGCCTGGCCCCTGGCTCCTCTCGCCTCCTCCTTCTGGCTTCCTGAGTCTTCTGGGAAAATATAATTTTCTGATATTTTTTTGGAATTTTCCTGATCTTCTGAAATATGGTGTCTTGATGGTCCTTTTCTAGCAGAATCCTGACTCGGGCAGCAAATCCTCCAATGATCATCAAACATGTAAAAACAGAGGAAATAACATAAGTATCATCTCTAAATATGAAATATATCAATGAATAACAGTAAATTATGATACAAAATAGTGATGCAAAATGGACGTATCACTATTGCGCCACCTGCTCTTGCTACAAATTTTTATGAGATTAAGCCTGCTTTGTTGAACCTTGTTATGAAAGAGCAATTTTCTGGTGTTAGTACTGATGATGCTGCAGCTCATCTCAACAATTTTGTTGAGCTATGTGAGATGCAAAAGTATGGGAATGTTGATGGTGATATTATTAAGCTTAAGTTGTTTCCTTTTTCTTTGAGAGGAAAAGCTAAGGATTGGTTGCTTTCTTTGCCTAAAAATAGTATTGATTCATGGGCTAAGTGTAAGGATGCTTTTATTGGTAGATACTATCCTCCTGCTAAGATTATAGCTTTGTGTAGCAATATTATGAAGTTTAGTCAGTTTGATAATGAACATGTTGCTCAAGCTTGGGAAAGAATGAAATCTATGATAAAGAATTGTCCCACTCATGGACTGACTACTTGGATGATTGTTCAAACTTTTTATGCAGGACTGAATTTTTCTTCAAGGAACCTACTTGATTCAGCCGCTGGAGGCACTTTTATGTCCTTTACCTTGGGCGCCGCAATGAAGCTTCTCGACAATATGATGATAAATTACTCTGAATGGCACACCGAGAGAGCTCCACAAGGTAAGAAGGTAAATTCTGTTGAGGAAACCTCTTCCTTGAGTGATAAGATTGATGCTATTATGCTTATGCTTTCTAATGATAGGACTCATGTTGATCCTAATAATGTTCCTTTAGCCTCTTTGGTTGCTCAAGAAGAGCATGTTGATGTAAATTTCATTAGAAACAAGAATTTTAACAACAATGCTTATAGAACAATTTTGCTAGTAACAATTATAGGTCGTATCCTTCTACCAATGGTAATGGTTATGGTAACTCTTATGGTAATTCCTCCAACAACACTAGGGTCGCGCCCTCCGATCTTGAGGTAATGCTCAAGGACTTCATCGGTAAGCAAAATGCTTTTAACAAGTCTGTTGAGGAAAAGTTAGACAAAATTGATATTCTTGCTTCTAAAGTTGATAGCCTTGCTCATGATGTTGAACTTCTGAAATTAAAAGTGTTGCCTAATGATGTGAGAGAGAACAATACTTTTGCCACTGCTAATGCTATCCAAGTTAGAATTGATGAAAATGTTAGGATGCTAGCAGAATTGCATGCCAGGTAGGGAAGAGAAGATGAGATGGCTAGAAAGATGAAGGTATGTACCATTACTACCTCTAATGATGTTATTCCAAATACTAGCAATCCTCTTACTTTGATTGGTGTAGAGAAAACTCCCACTCCTTGTGTTTAAAAGCCTAAAACTGCCAAAACTTTTTCTCAAAAGAGTGCTGAAATTTTTCGGAGTGTGGGAGATGATAGCTCTATTTCCTTTAATGATTTTGATGTTGATGGCTGCAATATATCTGAAGTTATTTTGTTCTTACAAAAGCTTGCTTTGACTCCCAATGCTAGTTCTTTAAATGTTGCTTTTACTAAGCATATTACCAATGCTCTTATGAAAATTAGGGATGAAAAGTTGAAGCAAGAAGCTTCTGTTCCCAAAAAGTTAGAAGATGGTTGGGAACCCATCATTGATATGCATGTTAATGGTTTTGATTGCCATGCTTTATATGATCTAGGTACTAGTATTTCTATTATGCCTAGAAAAATTTATGACATGCTTGATTTACCACCTCTTGAAAAGTGTTATTATGATGTTCCTATTGCTGATGTTGCTAAGAAGAAACCTTTGGGAAGAATTAATGATGTTCTTATTATGGTTAACAATAACCTTGTTCTTGTTGATTTTCTTGTCATGGATGTTGAATGCAATGCTTCATGTCCTATTATTTTGGGAAGACCCTTTCTTCGAACTGTAGGTGCCATCATTGATATGAGGGAAGGCACCATCAAATATCAATTCCCACTCAAGAAAGGTATGGAACACTTCCCTAGAAAGAGGAAGAAATTACTTTTTGACTCTTTTCTTAGAGCAAATTATGAGTTTGATGCTTCATCACTTGATATTACTTGATTCGTACTTTCTGCGCCTAGCTCAAAGGCGTTAAAAAAGCACTCTTGGGAGATAACCCAATGTTTTTACATTCAGTTCTTTTTCTTTTATTTGAGTCTTGGAAGTTATTACTACTATAATAACCTCTCCTTATCATTTTTATTTCATTTTTGTGCCAAGATAAGCCTCTAATTTGAGTGAGGTAAGATTTGGGGATGTTGCTGTCCTGAAACAGTTTTTGGTGCTGCACCGTAAAAATTCGTGAAAATTCTTTGTATATCTTTTGGACCTGCGATTTCTTATTCATATGCCCCAGGTTATATCCAAACTTTCATTAGTTTAACACTTTTTGATTTGAGCAACAGAAAACCCTCTAAAAATTCGACCTTTGTCAGCTGTTCTATTTTGACAGATTTCTGCCAATATTTGTGTTTGCCGCTTTATCGCTTTCTTTTTGAGTTCTTTTGATCACGGAACTTTTGGGAAAGTTGCTAGAGTAGTATATGCTTTATATGTGGTGGTTTTGAGTTGAAACCTGAAGCAAAAGGGGTTGATTCGATGTTATGCTTACACTAATGTTGCTAATAGGTTTGTGTTTAGTCTTGTATGAAGGAAGTTTTCAAGTGTAGGGATCGGAGAATGATGAGATGAGTTGAAGAATGGACAAAAGCTCAAGCTTGGGGATGTACATGCACCCCAAGAAATATCCAAGAGTTACAAGCATCAAAGCTTTGGGATGCCCCCGAGGCACCCCTTCTTTATCGGCAAAAATCAGGTCACCTTTCAAAACACTATATTTTTATTGCTTCATGCATTATACTTTTTCTTGGAGCGTCAGTTGTTTTTAGTTTTAAGTTTTGTTTAGTTTTGTTTGCTGCAATAAATGGTTGGACCCCAACAAATTTCTTTTGGAGAAGTTGCCTTGCTTTTCATTTGCCAAGAACACTCTGTTTTTCACTCTATTCATTTCAACAAGTGTTATCTTTTTCTAGAACTGCGTTTAGCTTTCGATTTTCGCCTTAATTTATGTTCAGATCTTGTTATATCTTTGCATCAAGGTGTATTTTTTCCTCTGGTCTCTATTGGTTTTCATCAAAAGAGTTGTTTATAAAAAGTTCGAATGGTGTTGGAAAAGAGAAAAAGCTTTATGCAAAAAAAGTGGTACAAGAAGGAGTTTGTGTAGACTGCGGCCTAGGCTTTTGCATGTTGCGCTTGATGTCTTTTTGATAGTATGTTTAGTGGTTTTGCTGTAGCATGACTTGTCTCAAATGACTGAGATTGCTTAATGAGCCTTTGAAAAAATCATGTGTTGTTTTAATTATTTGGAAGCATTATTTTGGTTTTCTCCTTGATGCTTTATTTGGGTTGACTTGGTGCATGCTCACACATATTAGACTCATACAAAGTCTCCATTGCCTCTATGATCATTTAGTTTTTGAATTTTGATGCCATCTTATGCTTCTTTTAATGTCGCTTTATCGGTTTGCATGATTATGGTCGTTATTGCTCTCTTAGTTGGTCGCTCCCAGTCTTTTGCTAGCCCTCATTTTGTATTGAGTATGAGCTCTACTCGTGCATCCAACTCCTAAAAACCAAGTTGTTCCAAAGTGTCCACCATACATACCTATTAGCAATTTGCTATTCCAAAGTACATTTGACTTGCTTTTATCTATCCTTCAAATTAAACTCTTTTTGGTGTTATACAAATATTGGTCAGTAAAGCTCTCACGAACTGGATGACACAATTTACTTTTCTTGTTTTAAAATTTTGACATTGTGGCTCTCTTATGTTGAGTTGTTATTCTTGCAAGTTATAAGTTGGGAATTAGCCCAGCCATGCCGTCATGGGGCAAGCTTTCAACATTGCACTATCTTTCATTTGAGTTGATATCGTGATCTTTTGTTTATAGATACTCGTAGTGTGAAATGAATTGGGAATCTTGCGGGATCATGGAGTTTGTATATGTGTTAGAGAAATGCTTGGGCCGCTAATCTAAGCCATGCATAATTCATGATGGAAATTTACAGCATGCCCATAGTGAACATTCGACGACGCATCTCACAATAAAAAGCTATACCAATGGTAAATAAAAGAGATGCCGAGGTGTTCATTGTCTGTTTATCCTGCCATTTTGATGTGGGCTTGTTCCATGTCATCGGGCACGGAGGTACCCCATTGGCGGTTCTCGATGATACGTGTATACTTACAATGACAAGAGCTTGCTTGGGACTCTAAGTAAAGTAGCATGAGGTTTGGGTATTCGTATTTCACGGGACACGAGGTTTTCAACTTATGATTTGTCAAGCATATGCAACATAAGTGTACTCGCATTAATTTTAACCATTCAAGATGCTTATGATGGGGGCAATGAGAGCTCAAAGCCGGTAAGTACCATAATTTTTGAAGGTTTATAAAACTTGCAATCACTGCTTCCCTCCGCGAAGGGCCTTTCTTTTACTTTTATGTTGAGTCTCCACCTTCTATCTTTATGCACCATTACGAGAGCATAGTTGTCATTCTGAGTATAATGTGCATTGTCCCAAAGTTTTCATTGATTGATTCATGATGTTGGTTTCACTTGTTCTCAAATTACTTGGATCTAGTCGCCCTCTTAAACTTGAAGGTGTCCTATGCATTTATGTTTGGGATTTCTATTTTCGTGCCCTCAGGTCGTTAGTTGTGCTCAGTTTTCCCCAGCCGCTTAATTTTTCCTCAGTTTTACCCAAGCCCTTGTCTGAAACTCTCACAAGGAGCTCGGACGGGAGGAATCCCGTTAAGTTGACAGTTGGTTGGTGCTGGCAAGTGGGGCCGCTGTTTGTGCCCCGCAGTGGACACGCCTCCACTTATCTAGATCATCGTGGGACCCGCAACTTGTCCACGTTAGCGCGCCAGACCCACAGCTTACCCAGGTGCCCGTTGCAAAATGGGAGCCTGAGCCAGCCTCGCGCCCGTGCCCGTGCCATTGCTTCCCCCTTCTTTCCCCGCGCCCCATTGTTCTTCTTATCCGGCAGCGGCAGCCCTTCCCCGGCAGGCGGGTGATGTCTAGTTTCTCTTCGACCTCCCGTTCTTCATGGCCGCAGTATGGACCCGTGCCTTTGACAAGATGCCCTGACTGCCCACGCCAAGAGCCTCTGAAGCGGTCGATCTGTAAGACGAACGACAACGGCAACCGTGGACGTGAGTTCCTTGCATGCGAGAGCTTGCCATATAGAGAGGGGGATAAGGTTAGATCTCGCTCCAATTGCTCTGTTTTCTCTCGATTTTCTTGTTATTCCCTCGAATTTGGGATTTAGGGTTCACGTTGTTATTTTCAGATCCTGAAGAAATGCAGGTATTTCAAGTGGATCGATGTGTACGTTCAGAGGCTTAAATTGCAGGAATCAATTGGCGGTATTGGGGAGCGCAATTTGGGTGGGGGGTTACTTGCTGTAGAGAATGCGGTGGAGAGAGGGGCCGTCCCGATTATGCCTAATGCTCCCAATGCAGAACTGGTGGAAGTGAAGGGAGAACTGAAGAAAATGAACAAGCAGTTAAAGCAGCTGATCGAGTTGAAGAAGCAAGCTAATCTGATGGCTGGTTTTTTTTTGTTGTATAATTGCGATCGGATTCTTATCATTGCTCGTCAAGCGCTAGAAGTTGTTACAAGGGATCCCTGGTTACAAATCCATTATTCGGTTACATGTACTTGTAGTTGTTTTCAAAGTTAGTGTGTGCATTCACCGAAATTACCAAAAAAAATAAGTGTTAGGGAATATAGGAATGCTAAAGATAGTTGATAATTGTTAGAGGGGTGACAAATAATGCATTCACCGAAATCCCACAAATATGTATGTCTCATGTTTATACCAAAATTATACCACTTTTGGGACGTTTCAAATAACCAAAACTATATCCCAAACTATATTCCCTAAAAGAAAAGGAATGCTAAAGAAAGTTGATAATTGTTAGAGGGGTGATAAATAATCCATTCACCGAAATCCCACAAATATGCCAAATATGTATGTCTCATGTTTCTACCAAAATTATACCATTTTTGGGCCGTTTCAAATTGCCAAAACTATATTCCCTAAAAGAAAAGGAATGCTAAAGATAGTTGATAATTGTTAGAGGGATGATAAATAATTCATTCACCAAAATGCCCCAAATATGCCAAACATGTATGTCTCATGTTTCTACCAAAATTATACCACTTTTGGGCCATTTCAAATTACCAAAACTAAATTCTCTAAAAGAAAAGGAATGCTAAAGCTAGTTGATAATTGTTAGAGGGGTGATAAATATGTATGTCTCTTGTTTACCACTTTTAAGTTTAACATTTTTAAATCATGGAAAATAATGCATAAATAGAGGGAATATAGTTACGTAGCAAAATAATCCATAAATGCACACGGATTGACTCCACCAACCGTTGATCCACCGACAGAGAGAGAGAGAGGGGTGGCCACGAAGAGAGAGAGAGGGGTGGCCACGAAGAGACGGATAGGGGTATACTGCCCGTTAGATCAGTGGATCAACGGTTGGTGGAGTCGATCCGTGTGACAACTGCTCAAACAATCAGGATAAGTTTGGGTTTCTGTGAGCATTTGTGACAGTACTTGAGGGCAAAACTGAGTAGTACTAAGAAACCAAGGGCACGTAAATAGTAAATAGACTAAGGGATTCAAACAAAATAATTACAAAATGAAAAATGCGTGTTTTGTACAATATAATTCATATTGGGCTACATCAAATTATTTGCAATTCAAATATACATGAGTGTGACAATTATGGCCTCATTTAGACAAACTATGTTTTGGGGAAGATGTTTTGCAAAGGGGTTTGAGTGGAAAACCATGCATCTTCATAGCTACTAGTGATTATGAGAAGTGGCAATTTGTGGTAAAACATGATTTATCTATGTTTGTTAAGGTGGCAGGTTGCGTAGGAAGATTCCATGAGTAGGTGCCACTATGTTTTTATTTTTTTTTGGATTTTTTTGCGCATGAAATGACTCAATTAGCTATGTTAATCTCATTTGTTGACTCTCTATTGACCAGCTACTTGAGGGTAGAACTGAGTATATTGCACTTGCCAGTCTAAGTACTCGAGGGGAAAACTGAGTATATATAAAATTTCTGAATAAGGCCCGAGGGTAGAACTGAGTACACCAAACGTCGAAGGGTTAGCCTCGTGTCGCGGTGCACGCTGCAGCCGTGCATAGCGGACACGTGTTGCGGTACACCAAACGCCACCTTCGTCTTTATAGAGCCCCTCTCTCTCTCTCTCTCTCTCGACGCTTGCCCACTATCTCATTCTCACTGCAACCGCCTCTCCTGTCCCATCATCTTCTCCACTTCGCGTCGAAAAACCCCCTAAGAAAAAACCCCGGCGATGGAGAAGCATGAGATGCCCATTTCTGACGTAGCCGCCGGCGCATCGGCCGCCGGCGCATCGGCCGCCGCCCCCGTCCAGGCCCCTGTCGCTGCTTCCGACGTAGGCGCCGGCGCAGCAGCCGCCGGCGCAATGGCCGCCGCCCCCGTCCAGGCCCCCGTCTAGGCACCCATCCAGGCACCCATCCAGGCCCCCGTCGATTGGGACCTGTACGAAGACCCGTACTAACCAGTGCCGTACATCGCGCCGGCGAACCCCTACAACACCAGCATCATCGACGACTACCCGGAGGTAACCCTTTGTTCCCTTGTTCTTATGCCATTTCAATCCTTTTGTGTTAGATCTAGCGTTATTAGTGTTCGTCTGTTCCTAGTTCAATCCTTTTATGATAGATCTAGCGTTATTAGGGTTAGTCTGTTCCTAGTTCAATCCTTTTATGATAGATCTAGCGTTATTATGATAGATCTGGCGTTATTAGTGTTTGTGATTTGCTTTTGTTTAAGATTTGGTTAACTTATGTGAGTAATCAATCCCATCCCGTTAATTTGTGCCGATGATGATGAATATTTGGGCACAAATTGATTCAGGGTTTGGTCTGTGAACAATTGGTGTGTACAAATTTGTTGTGCATGATCTTTGGTTCAGTGACCCAAATCCTGGATATAAGTGTGTCCAATGTAACTGAGGCTTCTTTTTTTCGTGCCCATATTATCATGCATGATCTTTTGTTCACTCTCTGTTCCATCATCGCTGCAATTGACTCTGTGTTTTTCAATCTTTGGCGCTACGTGACAGGTGCAGAGCAGCGACGTCGACAGCGACGACGAGTCCTTCCACACCAAGACTCGTCATGTCCTCAGGAGGCTGCAGTCCGGCCATTACGATCGCCACTTTGCTCGAGGCGTTTACAGGTGCCCCTTCTGCAACAGGAGGCTCCGCGCCGCCGACTTCAACTGCCTGGTGAACCATGCCGAATCCCTTGGCAGTGCCCCTGGCGGCGCTAGAGTTGGAACGACCGTGAACGTGCATGCATTCATGGCCAAACACAAAGCACTTGGGATTCACCTGCGCAGCCTCCAAGCTTAATCCCATGTAAAATGTAGCTTATGTTGGATCTAGGGATCGGTAGTACTGTTGGATCTGTCCTGAATATATATATATATATGCTATGTTGACTGCTGTATGCAGCTTATCCTATATTTTCTCGATTTATTATGCTGCTGTGAATTTATCCTCTACTAGCTTCTAGATTTGCTACTAGATTTGTTAACATATTGGGCAAAAAACGAGGGCCAAAAGGCAACAATCATTAAAGAAAGACAGAAATAGAAGCTTCTCTAGATTTGATACTAATTTGGTGAAAAGAGAGAGAACTGTTACAGAGAGAGAGGGGAAAAAGGCGCTCTGAAAAATGCCAATTTGGGCCGAGAGAGACAAAACCGAGCTCTCACGTACAACCAAACGCGGTCTCGTCCTGTCCCACGCGGTCCCGTTCTACCAGCCCCACGCGACGCGGCCCCACACGACGCGGCCCCACACGTCAGCACGGAACGGTCAACTAAACGGCAACCCTCCCGTCCGACCGTCTGCGAGGGGTTTCAAACTAGAGCGAGGAGAAAACTGAGGAAAAGTTAAGCGGCTGGGGAAAACTGAGTACAACTAACGACCTGAGGGCACGAAAATAGAAATTCCTTTATGTTTTGCTCTCTCATGAAGGACAAGCTGAAAACCATTTGTATGTTTTTCCTTATGATTTGAACACATGTTTGACTTTCATTGTTTCATTTTCATGATCTTTTGTTCGTGTTCATTTTCATGTTATAACATGGTTGCTAAGTTTCTTCTATCAAGATTATATCTTTAATGCCCATGTTTTAAGTTCTTTTGATCCTAGCGCACAACGCTTACATATATGATCAAGATTGTGTAGGTGCATGTCACCTCAAAAATTATTTCTTTTGTTATCACTTACCTACTCGAGGACGAGCAGGAGTTAAGCTTGGGGATGCTGATACGTCTCCAATGTATCCATAATTTTTGATGCTCCATGCTTGTTTTTACACAATTTGCTTAGTGTTTCGTTACACTTCGTGGCATTTTTATGCATTTTCTGGAACTAACCTATTAACGAGATGCCACAGTGCCAGTTCCCTGTTTTCTGCTGTTTTTATGTTTCAGAAATGTTACACAGGAAATATTCTCGGAATTGGACGAAACCAAAGCCAGACGTCCAGATATTCACAGGAGCTTCCAGAACACCGAAGGAGAGACGGTGAGGAGCCACTGGTGGGCCACACCACCAGGGGGCGTGGCCTAGGGCTGGCCCGCGCCCCCCTATGGTGAGCCCCACCAGGGCCACTTCTGATGCTGCCCCTTCGCCTATAAAGACCCCCGATGGGAAAAACCTAAAGACCCGATCACTTTTCCAGAACACATCGTGATCCGCCGCCACCGTCGACCCAAAGATCGGGAGGGTCCAGAAGCTCTTCCCGGCACCCTGCCGGAGAGGGGAATCGCCACCAGAGGTCCTCTTCATCGCCATGCTTGCCTCCGGCGCGATGAGTGAGTAGTCTACCTTGGACTATGGGTCCATAGCAGTAGCTAGATGGTTGTCTTCTCCACCATGTGCTTCATGTTTAGATCTCATGAGCTGTCTTACATGATCGAGATCACCGTTATGTAATTCTACATGTTGTGTTTGTTGGGATCCGATGAATATTGGTGTTATGATTGAGTTGATGTGCTGAATATTATCTTATGTTATCTCTATGTTGTTTATGATCTTGCGTGCTCTCCGTTGTTAGTAGCTATCTTGGCCGAGTAGTTGCTAGTGACTCCAAGAGGGGTATTTATGCTCGATAGTGGGTTCATGCCTCTATTTAATCTGGGGGAGTGACAGAAACCTCTAAGGTTGTAGATGTGTTGTTGCTACTAGGGGGAAAACAACATTCATATGCTCGAGGGCATATTCTTTGTTTACATTATACACTTTGCTTAATGCAGTTATCTATTGTTCGCAACTTAATACTTGTGGAGTTCTCGGATTGATTCACCACAAGTGGATTATTAGTCATAGATGCAGTTGGATGGCTGTCTATGTATCTTGTTGTAATGCCCAAAGTAAATCTCATTGTGATCCTCTCGACATGCATGTTGTCTTTATTCTATCAATTGCCCAACTGTAATTTGTTTACCCAGCATGTATTATTTTATCTTATGGAGAGACATCACTAGTGAACTGTGGACCCCGGTCCTATTTCCTTTATATTGCTATCACCTGTTTACTTTACTCGCATTGTTTACTTTACTCACATATTACTATTGCTTTCCACTCGATACGCTCATACCCTTTGTTTCAAGTAAACCGGTGAGATTGACAACCTCATCGTAAGTTGGGAACAAAGTATTTGGTTGTGTTGTGTGCAGGTTCCACGTTGCCGCTCGCAAAGCAAAGCTTGGACGAGGCGCCCTATAAATTGTCCGAAGCTATCGCGAAGCTAGCGGGCATCACCTTCTGTCGTATTCATCCTCCTACTGGATTGATAACCTTGGTTTCATAACTGAGGGAAAACTTGCTGCTATATTCATCAAACCTTCTCTTGGGGTTTCCAACTGGCCGGTCATTTACTACATATTCCCACGTTAACTTGGCACAGAAGTTTCTGTCGCCGTTCCCGTGTACTAAAGAAGAAGCTTTCACACCATCATCACCGCGCCATCAATTATATATCTTTATATTATCTCTATGTTGTTTATGATCTTGCATGCTTTCTGTTGCTAGTAGATATCTTGGCCGAGTAGATGCTAGTGACTCCAAGAGAGAGTATTTATGCTCGATAGTTGGGTTCATGCCTCTCGTAATCTGGAGGAGTGACAGAAACCTCTAAGGTTGTAGATGTGTTGTTGCCACTAGGGAGAAAACAACATTCTTGTGTCCAAGGACATTTGCTTTGTTTACTTTACGCACTTTGCTTAATGCAGTTATCCATTATTCGCAACTTAATACTCAAGGGGTACTCGGATGACTCCCCATGAGTGGATTATTAGTCATAGATGCAGTTGGATTACGGTCTATGTATTTTGTCGTAATGCCCAGAGTGAATCTCATAGTGATCCTCATGACATATGTATGCTATCTTTATTCTATCAATTGCCCAACTGTAATTTGTTTACCCAGCATGTTATTATTTATCTTATGGAGAGACACTACTAGTGAACTGTGGACCCTGGTCCAATTTCCTTTACATTGCTATACCATTTTACTTTTACTCGCACTGTTTACTTTCTTGCATACTATTATCCTTTTACCACTCGATACACTCAATCCTTTGTTTACAACAAACCGGTGAGATTGACAACCTCATCGTAAGTTGGGAGCAAAGTTCTTGGTTGTGTTGTGTGCAGGTTTCACGTTGCTGCTGGGTGAAGACACACCAACAATATTTCTGGCACCATTGTCCGGAGTGTCGCAAAGCTAGCAAGCATCACCTTCTGAAGTTTGGTTTTTTCCTACTGGTTCGATAAACCTTGGTTTCACAACTGAGGGAAGACTTGCTGCTGTGCTCATCATACCTTCCTCTTGGGGTTCCCAACGAGCTGTTACTTACAAGTCATCAACGAGTTTTCTGGTGCCATTGCCAGGGAGAAAGAAGACTTCTGCAAGGGGAGTCTCTCACGCAGAATCTTTTACTTTGTTTTTGTTTTGCTTTATTTTATTTTTGCTTGCATCTTTTTATCAAAAATACAAAAAAAAATTAGTTCCTTTGATAGTTTGCATCCTGTTACTTTTACTTTTAGTTCATCATGTTGTTCCCTAAGTATGCTTTGGAGGACCTTACAATAGGTAGTGGTTCTATTATTGGAAAATGTAACATTGAGGAGTTCTTTAATCATGTTAGTATGCATAAAGATGTTGAGGATAGATCTTTGGCTGAGCTTGCTCCTAGTTATGAAGTTGATGTTGCTTATTTAGTTCACATGTTAGAGGCTAGGTTTGTTAACCTTAATCCTTTTATGCAACAAATGTTTCTTAAGCTTCATGATATCGAAGACTCACGAGAAGAAAGACTTTATTTTAGAGACTTTGCGTAGAGAATTTAGAGATGTTGCTATTGAAGCTAGAAAAGTTTTTGAGTGTTTTAATATGCTTGGCTCACCTGTTAATGTTGTTGGTACAACCAAAGAAGATATCAAAGTATGAATTCCTTGCTAACTTGTAGGATTGCATGAAGCTTTGGAAAATAATTTTGATTGGATTTGTCCTGAAAACCCTTTTGATGAAAGTAGTGAACCAAAGAGTGTTCACAAGGGATCTTCAAAAACTCATTTGGATACAATTCAATTTATTGTTGAGAAGACTTCTGCAATTGATCTTAATGCCTCATTCGAAAATACTTGATTTGCACTTTCTGCGCCTAGCTCAAAGGCGTTAAAGAAAAACACTCTTGGGAGATAACCCAATGTTTTCTTTTCAGTACTTTTTTCTTTTATTTGAGTCTTGGAAGTTATTACTACTGCAATGAACTCTCCTTATCATTTTTTATTTCGTTGGTGTGCCAAGAAGAACCTCTAATTTGAGGGAAGTAAGATTTGGGGAAGTTGTTGTCCTGAAACAGATTTCTGCGCTGCACCGTAAAAATTCATGAAACTTCTCAGAATATCTTTTTGATCTGAAATTTCTTGAGCATATGCCCCAGGTTATATCCAAAATTTCATTAGTTTTGCACTTTTCTATTTGAGCAACAGAAGGTCCTCGAAAAATTCGACCTTTGTTAGCTATTATGTTTTGACAGATTTCTGCCACTATTTGTGTTTGCCTCTCGATCGCTTTCTTTTTGAGTTCTTTTGATCACGGGACTTTTGAGGAAGTTGCTACAATATTATATACTTTATATGTGGTGTTTTTGAGTTTGAAACTGAACCAAAAAGGGTTGATTCACTATTATGTTTATGCTAACATTGCTAATAGAATTGTGTGAAGTTTTGTATGAAGGAAGTTTTCAAGTGTAGGGATTGGAGAATGATGAGATGAGATGAAGTATGGACAAAAGCTCAAGCTTGGGGATGCCCATGTCACCTCAAGAAATATCCAAGAGGTACAAGCGTCAAAGCTTGGGGATGCCCCCGAGGCACCCCTTCTTCATCGGCAAAAATTAGGTCACCTTTCAACATACTATATTTTTATTGCTTCATATTCTATGCGTTTTTCTTGGAGCGTCTTTACTTTTGCTTTCATTTTTTCTTTTGTTTTTGTTTGCTGCAATAAATTGTTGGACCCCAACAAATTTCTTTTAGAGAAGTCGTACCTTGTTTTCCATTGCCAAGAACACTATATTTTTCACTCTTATCGTTCAACGAGTGTTCTCTTTTTCTAGAACTGCGTTTAGCTTTCATTTTTCGCCTTGATTTTTGTTCAAATCTTGTTTTATCTTTGCATCAAAGTGTATTTAGACCACTGGTAAATGTTGGTTTTCATCAAAAAGATTTGTCTCAAAAAGGTTTGAATGGTGTTGGAAAAGAGAAAAAGTTTCATGCAAAAAAGTGGTATAAAAAGGAGCTTGTTTAGACTGCGGCTTAGAATTTCTCATGCCATGCTTGATGTTTTTGATAGTATGCTTAGTAGTTTTTGCTATAGCATGACTTGTCTCAAATGACTGAGATTGCTTAATGAGCCTTTGAAAAAATCATGCGTTGTTTTTATTATATGGAAGCATTTATTTGGTTTTCTCCTTGATGCTTTATTTGGGTTGACTTGGCGCATGCTTACAACATGTTTGACTCCTACAAAGTCGCCATAAGCCTTTATGATCATTTGGTTTTTGACTTGTGATTCCATTTTAGGGGGCAAGGTGGCCGGAAGGGGCAGAGCTTGGCGGGACCGAGCCGGGCAGCGGGGTCGTCGGGCAGGGGGCTGATGACCCACAAGTATAGGGGTGTATCGTAGTACTTTTGATAAATAAGAGTGTCGAACCCAACGAGGAGCAGAAGGTGTTGATGAGCAGTTTTGAACAAGGAATCACTGTAAATACTAGCAAACAGGTTTTCAGGGGTATTTGGTAATACGAATAAATAAAGTGCGAGTAAATAAAAGGCAGTAGTAACAATTGCAGCAAGTGGCCCAATCCTTTCTTCAGCAAAGGACAAGCCGGTTGTGTTCTTATAATAACCAAACGTTCTCGAGGACACACGGGAGTTTCTGTCAAGAGCTTTCGCTTCATAGAGCCAATAGTATTTATTGGTTTGGTAAGTGTTATGGGGGTGAACCTGTGCTAGCGCACTACCCTTACTAGGATAAATACACACTTGTGATTATACCCCTTGCAAGCATCCGCAAATACAAGAAAGTAATTAAGATAAATCTAACCACAGCCTTAAACTCTAAGATCCTACGCTCCTTGCACTACAACAAATGTGTTGACTAGTGACATTTTCTTCATGACCCAAGAGAAAAGTGTCATAAAGTAGTGACGATTTTGTATCAGATCGTCATGGGCTGATTGGGGAGGCCAACAGCTCTAAAAATTACGACGATTTGAACCAAAAACGTCATAATCTAATGGGCACCAAATCGTCATAACCTATCTCATGCAGCTTGAGACCTTATCCAGAGCCGGTTACGACGAAATAGATCGTCATGATGAGCAATTCAAAATATATTGAAACGACTAGACTGCCACATCAGTTGTTTTGCTTATGTGTCATTTCACGTGTCAGTTTATGCTGACATGTTGTCTCCACGTCACTTACCTAATTGACATGTCAGTCCACTGCTTTGTATGCGCTTTATATGTATGATATGTGGGCCACGTGGGACCGGAACTGCTAGAAATATTTGAAACAAAAAAGAACGCCTGTGGAACTCGAACCCGCGTTGACATGTCAGTCCACTGCTTTGTATGCGCTTTATATGTATGATATGTGGGCCACGTGGGACCGGAACTGCTAGAAATATTTGAAACAAAAAAGAACGCCTGTGGAACTCGAACCCGCGACCTCCACCCCGAGGTCCAAATAACGGAACAAGACCACCCGGGATACACTTCATTGGTGATAGAAACCCACACGAAATGTACTTATGCCTATGGAGAGTCGAATTGGGCTTGGGCCATAGTGCTGACAGGCCGGGTCCCACGCGCACGATAGGCCAGTCCCACCACCTCACATACTGGTCCCACCACCTGACGGGCGGGTCCCACGCGCTGACAGGCCGGTCCCACCACCTGACAGACTGGTCCCACCACCGACGGGCGGGTCCCACGAGCTGATAGGCCGATCCCACCACCTGACGGGCGGGTCCCACGAGCTGACAGGCCGGTCCCACCATCTGACGGGCGGGTCCCACGCGCTGGCTGGCAAAACACAAATTCGGAGAGAAATCGAAGTGGGGCGGGGTTCGAACCCACGACCTCCCCAACCATCGCTCCACACATAACCACTAAGCTAGAGTGTTGGTTGTGTATACTCCCATCATATTGTATTTTTATTTATCCATTAAGCTAAGTTGGGCCTGGGCCTCTCAGGACAAAATACCTGGGCCGCTGTGGACAAGGGGGCTTGGTGATCTTTTTTCTCTTTGTCTTTTCTATTTATTTTAGGATTTTAACACATAAGATTTGAAGAAGATTCATTACAAGACCAAGTGAATTAAAAAAATCGTAAATTCTTTTTATTACATATATAATCACATCAAATCTTTTTTCTGCAAAAAAAATTTAGAAAACAAAATTTAATCACTAGAATGCCATTATGGTGTATTCAAAATACGGCCAAATCGGCGGACATGACCGTTCCAAGGTCAGGATAGAATCTTGCAAAAATCATCATAGATCTCTAATGAAATAGATACTTTTGCATCTAAAAATGATTTTTGGAAAAAATTATGAGCAAACTATGAAGCACTTGTAGTTCAAATTTGACCCGCTTCCTAGTGAATCGACATAATTTTGTCAATTTCTTGAGGGGTGCGTAGAAACCTTTTTCCGTGCAAAGGACTGGTTAATTGTGCATAAAATATGGTATAATATCATTTAAAAATGTGGTGGTACATTTTTGAAATATATTTTTGGTAGGTGCTTCACAAAAAAACCCATTTTCCGCGTTAAGAAAATGAAAAATGAATTTTTTGTGCAAATAAAATTAAAACTCACAAAAGCAACTTTGTTTGCCATACCAAGATGCACACATGTATATAATATGGAGTCATTTGAACAAACTATGTCATGATTATGGCCATAACTAGCTCATCTGGCTTGAAAGCTATGAAACTTCGTACAAGGTAGCTCTTTTTTATGAACACTTTTTCAAAATATTGGCAATATTCAAAGTTTGTTATTTTTACTAGAAACTAGGTCACATAACATGATACAACGCAAAGGGTTTGTATTTTTTTGATTTTTTTTGAATTTCTTATGTCGATTTTAAAATGTGGCCAAAACGACGGGCGTGACCGTTCCTATGACGGGATAGAATCTTGCCAAACTCTTTATGGATCTCTGATGAAATAGATAGTTGTGTGCCTAAAAATGATTTTAAAAAAAATATGAGCAAACTATGAAGCACGTGTAGTTCAAATTTGACCCGTTTCCAGCTGAATTATAGATTTTTGTCTTTTTTTTAGGGGTGGCTATAAAACTTTTTCCATGCAAACAACTGGTGAATTGTGGATAAAATATGATATAATATCATTTAAAATTTGGTTGTTCTATTTTTGCAACATATTTTTGGTAGACGCTTCACAAAAAAACCCATTTTTTGCACTAAGAAAATGAAAAATGAATTTTTTGTGCAACGAAAATTAAAACTCCCCAAATCAACATTGTTTGTCATCCCAAGATGCACACATATGCACAATATGGGGTTGTTTGAACAAACTATGCCATGGTTGTGGCCATAACTATCTCATTTGGCTTGAAAGCCATGAAACTTTGTATGAGATAGCTCTTTTTTGTGAACACTTTTTCACAATAGTTGCAATATTCCAAGTTTATTATTTTTCCTAGAAACTAGGTCACATAACATGACACAACGCGAAGGATTGGTATTCTTTTGATTATTTTTGAATTTCTTATGCCCATTTCAAAATGCGGCCAAAACGGTGGGCGTGACCGCTCCTAGGTTGGGATCGAATCCTGCCAAACTATTTATGGATCTCTGATGAAATAGATAGTTGTGTACCTAAAATTGATTTTTATAAAAAAATATGAGCAAAATATGAAGCACCTGTAGTTCAAATTTGACCCGTTTCCAGCTGAATTGATAGATATTTGTCTTTTTTTTATGAGTGGCTATATAACTTTTTCCATGCAAACAATTGGTGTATTGTGGATAAAATATGATATAATATCATTTAAAATTTGGTTGTTCTATTTTTGCAACATATTTTTGGTAGACGCTTCACAAAAAAACCCATTTTTTTCACTAAGAAAATGAAAATTGAATTTTTTGTGCAACGAAAATTAAAACTCCCCAAATCAACATTGTTTTTCATCCCAAGATGCACACATGTGCACAATATGGGGTTGTTTGAACAAACTATGCCATGGTTGTGGCCATAACTATCTCATTTGGCTTGAAAGCCATGAAACTTTGTATGAGATAACTCCTTTTTGTGAACACTTTTTCACAATAGTTGCAATATTCCAAGTTTATTATTTTTCCTAGAAACTAGGTCACATAACATGACACAACGCGAAGGATTGGTATTGTTTTGATTATTTTTGAATTTCTTATGCCCATTTCAAAATGCGGCCAAAACGGTGGGCGTGACCGCTCCTAGGTCGGGATCGAATCCTGCCAAACTCTCTATGGATCTCTGATGAAATAGATAGTTGTGTACCTAAAATTGATTTTTATAAAAAAATATGAGCAAACTATGAAGCACCTGTAGTTCAAATTTGACCCATTTCCAGCTGAATTGATAGATATTTGTCTTTTTTTGATGAGTGGCTATATAACTTTTTCCATGCAAACAATTGGTGTATTGTGGATCAAATATGATTTAATATCATTTAAAATTTGGTTGTTCTATTTTTGCAACATATTTTTGGTAGACGCTTCACAAAAAAACATATTTTTTGCAACATATTTTTGGTATACGCTTCACAAAAGTTTATTATTTTTCATGACAACAATTATTGGACCTATTATTTTATAAAACTCTTATGGTACAATTAAACATCCAATTTTTGAACAAACTATACCATTTTGCAACCTATTTTTGGTAGGTAACTAAAAAAAGATGCATTTTTGTTGCTACCTTCTTTCCAGCCAATCAAATGACCAGAATAAGCCTCCCACGGATCAGCCAATCAGACCATGTGAACCGTCGAACGACACCATCCGACGCCCCTTGTTTCTCTGAGAAAACACAAAGGAGAGCATCCTGATCAAAACCCTAGCCCACCGCATGTGCATCCCGATCCAAACCCTAGCCCAGTATTCCCCTCCCCTCTCCCAACTCTCCACCCTCCCATTCCCCCACCGCCGCCACCTCCTCTCTTCCCTTCAGCGCGTCAGATCCCGAGCCACCCCGCGTCAGATCCTGCTACTGCCCTCGTCCAGGAGAAGGACGGCCACCTGCTCCGGCTCTCATCCGGGAGAAGGATGGCCACAACGGCGGGCGCACGGCGCCGGAGCTGTCGGGCCACTTGGGATGGGAACGTGCCCAAGTTGACGACTGAGCCAGCCAAGTCTTCTTCTTCTTCTACACCCTGATTCAGACCAACGCCCATTCGCATCGCCACCTTCCTTCCTCCCGACCCGACTCACTCGCAGCCAATGGCGGACCAGCTCACCGACGACCAGATCGCCGAGTTCAAGGAGGCCTTCAGCCTCTTCGACAAGGATGGGGACAGTACTCCCTCCTCCCCTCTCTCACCCTACCATGTTGTTAGGCGAGGAGATCATCCGATCTGTTTGCTTCGTAAGTATTGAGATCCGTCCTTTTGAATCCCCCATCTGTTGCGATTTTTCTTGAGATCCATTTGGAGTCAACCTACGTGCCTGAAATGCTTGGATGCTTGCGGCTTTCGGATCTTTGAGAGTGGCCTTCCTCTACTGCGAGTAAACGATAACTAATCGCGTGATCTATCGTCAGTTTGCATCGACGGTTAGGTCGTGATTTCTTCTATGGGTTCAGTCCTGGATGATATCATGATAGTCTTAGCCAAATACTAGCGTTTATGCTTAGTATATTTACTGGGAATGAAATATATTGCTAGTGAATCCTTGCTGTCCATGGTGAATACTGCTCCTGAATATACATATACTGCTGTTGTATTTTTGTGTGCTATGCTTAAACTGCTGTTGCAATTTTGTGTGCTTTGACTGTTGGTCTGTAGCTATTGTTGTATACTGCTATGAATACCACTACTGAATATACATCATGCCTATGTTAGAAATATAGCGGTTCAGACCACACATTTTCTTGCTGCTATACTGCCATGGAGCATGTGTGTCCATATGATTCATGGTTTAAATATGTCCTGGTAATGTTTAATTGGTCCTTTTTTACTTGGTTTGACCCGCACCTGCAGCATCCTTGATGCTTGCTGATACCTACCTTGCTTGTTATTTCTCACAGACCTGATGGTAGAATGTGGTTATAGGAGGATACATATTTCATACTGTTGTGTTTATCATTGTTGTACCTGTGGTTTAGGTACTTCAGTTTGTATATTATGTTAGGTCATGCGAATTCATACTAAGAATTGTAGGCTTGTTTTTTCCCTGAGTGTTTGTTTCTCATTTAGAGAGAACATGACCACATTTTATTTGATGTGGTTCTTATACAAGTCTAAAGTGATGTATTCTTGACTTGAGTTGCTTTTGAGTCCAATTTCTCTGAACATATCTGCTGGAAGCACCACAGAGCTTACTAGTTTGTTACGAATAAGCATGCTTGGATTTTTTATGATTAGAACTATATGTAACTTTATGTTTTCTGTTCCATGTATATTCTTATGTAACTTCCTGAGCCGATGCCTAATTCTTCAGTTCTCATGGCGGCCCCAGGCAACGAGGACGCGGTGCGATGCAAGGTGGTGGCACACATCAAGTCCGGCACGACGGACAAGGAGCTCACGGCCATCTGCGCCGCTGAGCGCCTCCCCATCAATCTCAGCTACTATAAGGTAACTCACGTTGATCCTTCCACCATTGGTTGTTGCTTAACTGTCATGACATGTAATTACCAGAATCTTGTTGGTTGCTTTATTCTGTAATGTGTTGCTTGCACAATGGACATACTGTCATTTCAATGATGCAATACTAGAAGAACTGTGATGATATCTTTCTCCCATGCTTGGTTATATCTCATTTTGTGGTCATATACTTGCTCTCTTGCTACTGTTGGTACTGAATATACTAGCAGAATACTGCTAGTATACTGCTGATGTGTCTATACTGCCATTTTCCATGTATACTGTTGCATTATATGCTGCCATCTTATAGATGCATTATATACTGTCATCTTATTATGAATGCATTATATGCTGCCATTTTCTTATAGATGCATTGTATGCTGCCATCTTATAGATGCTTGTGACATGATTCCGGTGCGTGACCTTCAAGCACAACGACTTCTGCTCGATCCGGATCCCGCTGCCGCGATTCTTCAAGCACAACGACTTCTCTAGCTTCGTACGGCACGTCCACACGTGCGTGAGTTTCTGCTCCTGGCCTCTCCATCGTTGTACGCCACAGTACATATTTATTCATGCGATTTCTTATTCTATATGTTTTCTGGAGTAAAAGCAAATAGCTTGAGAGGAAGGATAATTTTAGAGTATGAATAAGTTATTGAGATATATTTAGGTGGCATGAAATTCAGTCCATTACATGTTCCAGTTGTGTTCACTATTCTGAAACTTCACCGCACTATGTTCTTTATGATAGAGTGCAGCTGGTAGCTCTTCATATCGGTATAGTATCTGTTGCATGCAGGCTTCCAGTCCTTGAAAGCAGGCTTCCAGTCATTGAAAGCTCAAATAGTCTACTTATGATATTTGTCTTTCTATTGAATCATCTGCATGTTGTGGCCTTATATCGATTAGCTCATCAGGTTTCATCTATCTTATAGTACATCTGCACATGGTTTATTCTTATTATACCATAAGCCTTTCTAATAATTAAGTGTTATGCGATTTTCACTTGTTTTACTGTCATATTCTTATTACACCATGAGCCTTTCTCATATCATGCCCAATGAAGCATTTTTAGCATGATTGCTTGGCATAACTGTAAATGTTTTAATGGTATCTGTGTGAAGTTCTAGTTATTGGACAATGTACTGTGTTATGGACCATGTGTTATCGAGCAGTTAACTATCTGAGTGTTTTCCCATAGCTGTTTTCCAGTTACCTTGAGGCAAGGAAGGATGCACACGGGGGAGAAGTTGGCAGGTTGGTGTGGCATTGCTATAGGGGAGAGGTCCTGATGCTGTAGCGTAGCAGCACTGCAGCAAGAATGGGACCTGTATATTGGGTGCTGGCCGGCTGGCTGGATTGCCTGTTGTAGTTTACATATTATGCTAGATTCTGTTGCAGCCTGGTCGTTCTTGTATATACGTGATTTGTGGAAATATTGTAACAGAATTATGGCTCTTATGAAAAGAATTTCATCTATTTAGTGCGTCTTATAAATTATCTGATGTTTATTTACTGTCAAAATGTTGGAAAATAATTCCTGACAAGTGGAACATGTAGGAAATTGGAAACTGACAAGTGGGTCCTAATTAGTTGAATGGTCTGACAAGTAGGATCTATTTGACAGGTGGGGCCAGCCCAAGAAGAAATGGACCGTGAAAGGCTAAAACACAAAATACAAAAAGGTTGTAAAAAGGCCAAGGCCCAAAACAGAATGGACCAAAAAAATGTCTAGGCCTAGGAAATAATTCTGGAATTAATGGGCTTGGCCCATATAGATCACTGAAATGGACTGGGCTGATTTCAATTTACATGTCTGCCACGTGTATGCCACCTGTATTCCACGTCGGATTGCTGATGTGGCCTCCTGCCACGCGTATGTCATGTCGGATTGCTGATGTGGCCTCCTCAAATTGCCCATGACGATAATGAATCGTCATAAGCGTTATGACGGTCCAATATTGTCATAGACGGTTATGACAATCTCAGAGAATTCGTCATGTTCGATCATCAACGACGCCCCATTTTTGATGATGATTTTTTTGTCATAAAATCGTCACAAATCAACCATTATGACGATTTTATGACGAATTTTGAGCGTCAGTAGTCAACACATTTCTTGTAGTGTTGGTGCAATGGTTTCCCAACGGAGGTTTAGGTTTCTGTCACTCCAGCAACCCCACAATCGGTAGCCAAATACACAATGCATCTCACTAGGCCCATAAATGGTGAAGTATCATGTAGTCGACGTTCACATGACACCACTAGTGAAATAGCACCACAACAATATCAAACCATTAAATATTTCTCAACAATAATTCACTACTAACATCTTGACTTCTCCCATGTCCTCAAGAACTAAGCAAACTACTCACAAGACATCATATGGATCATGATCAGAGGTGAAATAATGGTAAATAACAATCTGAACATAAACCTTAACTCAACGGTTCCACTCAATAGCATCAACTACAAGAGTAATCAACACCGGGAAAGTTTCCCCTATGAATATAACAAGATCCAACTCAAGATGTTATAGCGGGATGGCGTGGTGATGGTGGAGATGAAGGTGCTGGTGATGGAGATGATGATGATGATGATCCTGATGAAGTCCGATGCGATGGTAATGACGATGGCGACGATCTCCCCTCTCCGGGAAGGAATTTCCCCGGCAGATTTCTCCTTGCCGGAGAGCTTTTCTCTCTCTGCGTTCTCCGCCCCGCAGAGGCGGCTGTGTCTAACTCTGAGCCCCCCCTTGACTTAGGTTTTTTGGGGACGATGATGTACGCGGAGGGGCGAGACCAGAGGTGGGCCAGGGCTCCCTCACACAGGGCTGGCCGCGCCACCCTGGCGTGTGGGGCCGCCCTGGCTCCTCTCGACCCCTCCTTCTGGCTTCGTGAGTCTTCTGGGAAAATATAATTTCTGGGTATTTTTCTGGAATTTTCCTGATCTTCAAAATATGGTCTCTTGATGGTCCTTTTTCCAGCAGAATCCTGACTCCGGCAGCAACTCCTCCAATGATCATCAAACATGTAAAAACAGAGAAAATAACATAAGTATCATCTCTAAATATGAAATATATCAATGAATAACAGTAAATTATGATACAAAATAGTGATGCAAATTGGACGTATCAACCCCCCCAAGCTTAGACCTCGCTTGTCCCCAAGCGAAAACTAAACTCGGTAAACATGACCACAGGTTTATGGAGTGAAGTGTCAATAATCAAAATACGGACAAGAAGCATCACATTCACTAAGGCACAAATTATAATAGATAGCAACTTCCCTTTATAAGATATAGACTTGCAATAAGTAAAAGGGAATCACATGTAAAGATGTACAAGGTAAATATAATTGGCAATGGCAAACCTTAGTTCTTGGTCAAAGAATGGAGAACGAACTATTCTCTCTTTTAGACGGAGCCTTTTAAAATAGAGCTAATATAGCAAAGACTATATGCTCAACAAAGTAAACTTTTGCATTCATAGAAAGCTTTCAAAGATGTATTCCTTCAAACAAAAGCATTATACAAAACAAGGAAGATAATAAACATGATTAAACGGATCAACATATGGATGAGTGAAACATAACAACTCAAATGCTTGCTTGAGACAGAGGGAAATAGGTTGACTCAACATAAAGTAAAAGATAGGCCCTTCGCAGAGGGAAGCAGGGATTAAACATGTGCTAGAGCTTTTCATTTGTAAAACAGAGGTAAAAATTGTTTTGAGAGGTGGTTGCTTTTGTCAACGACTAGCAACGGAGTTCTTGATATCTTCCATACTAAACAAGTGAGAGCGGTTCCGAGATGTTTGATTAATTGGCACTTTGGTGCTCTTTTATAGCTTTGCACTCCTCCCCACCTTTTTCCTTTCTCAAACCATGGCTAACCGATTCCATCGGGCGCCGACCAACTTTCACATTCCATTGGAGGAGTGCCCTTTCTTCTTTCTTTTTCTTTTTGAGATTATAATGGTCTGACCAGCTCCATTGCAAAATTAATGACGAGCAGATGAAGCTGCCTAGTCGAGGAGTACTTAATTTAGTATGGAAGATAACAAACCCATCCACTACGTCCTCATGAGCTAAAAACAGTGGCACAAAATGAGAAGTGTTTGAAAGTTTTTGAAAGGTAGCACATGAAAATTTACTTGGAATGGCTTAGAATACCATGCATAGGAATTTATAGTGGACTCTTTGGAAGTGACTTGGCTTTTGGGAATTGGATGCACGAGAAGTATTTCCTCTCAGTACAGGTTTTTGGCTAGCAAGGCTGGGTAGCAAGCATAAGAGTTGCATGAAACAAACAAACATACATATAATAAGAACAATCATGCAAACTCCCTTGAAGGTACAACGATTTTAACTTTAAGAATAACAATGCTTATAAGCCAAACATAAGGGAAAACTGAAGTGATGTAACTGCAAGCACTTCTTTATTCTTTTCTACTCAAACCTCAAGGTAAAATTGCTACTGACCAAGCTAGGTTTGCCAAAACCAACTAAATCTACTCATGCTCCCAATGTGATACCAATACCAATCAACAAGACTAGTCATACAAGAGAGATTGCAAACTAACATAAAGTGTGCGAAAAGTAAACGATAAAACTTCTCATTAATATTTTATTACCGCAACTCACACCAAGGGATACATAGATAACCAACTAAGGAGGATACTTCCAAACTGCAAACTATTCTATATGATAACTTTTCTATTCATGATATGACTCTACTTTGAAAAGTAAATGAGCGAAAGGTAATGATGTGATACCGAGGCACTCCCCCAAGCTTGGAACAAGCCAAGGGGATGCCTAAACCGATGACGAATTACTCCTTGGGTGTAATTGGTAGCAGTCTTGGATTAATGTAATATTCCAACATCTGGCGAAGCCTAAGATTCTCTTCTTGAAACATCTTTACCTCCCTCTTCAAGGCTTGATAATTAGTGCAAAGCTCAAAAGTGACCAGCATTCCGTGTTCTATCTCGGGCATGGAATCAAGATCCAAAACATGATATGTTGGTCCCTGCAAATCATGAGAAAAGATATGTCGAACTTTTGTTGGTCCTTCAAAAGCAGGGTTCCCCGGCCTTCCTCTCCCAGAACCTTGCTCTTCCTCCCACTTTTGGCGTAACTGATCATCTACATAGGGCCCTTTGCCCTTGTTGTCACTTGAAGAGGCCATGACTCCTCTAAGCTTAAGATCAACTCCTGAAGAAACAGCTCGAAACAAAACACAACGAGAAAATGATATACAGACCTCGGGGACTCCAGGGGGTTAAATAGGCGAAAATTATACATCGAAACGAAACCACAGGAGGAAACCGGGACGGAAACGAGTTCCGGGGTGTTCTCACACCCAGGTGGCGCGGCCAGGGGTGGGCCCGCGCCACCCGTGTGTGAGGCACACACGGACTCTTTTTCGTGCCCTTTTTCGTCTCGTGATTTTTCATATTTAGTAAAAATAGCAAAAATATTAAAGGAAGAACTTTTCGCGAAACTTTTCTGACTAGATCTGTTACCTATTCGAAAACGAACTCTGCAGGTTCCTGCAGTTTGTCTTGGATAAATTCTTCCGGAGAAACCGTTTCAATAACATCAACATCTTCATTATAGGAATCTCCAGAAATATAATGCTTGAGTCTTTGCCCATTCACCACTTGTGTAGAATCATCTTTCAATGAAGCAATCTTTATAGCACCTGAGCGGTACACTTCCACAATAACATATGGTCCTTCCCATTTAGAGAGTAATTTTCCTGCAAAAAATCTGAGACGAGACCGATACAATAGAACTTTCTCACCAACATGAAACTCTCTCTTAAGAATTCTCTTATCATGCCATTGTTTGACTTTCTCTTTAAAAAGTCTGGCATTCTCATACGCTTCGTTTCTCCACTCATCTAGAGAACTCAAATCTAACAACCTTTTCTTACCGGCTAGTTTAAAATCTCTGTTAAGCTCTCTCACTGCCCAAAAAGCTTTGTGTTCTAATTCTAAGGGCAAGTGACACGCTTTTCCGTAAACCATCTTATAAGGAGACATACCCATGGGATTCTTATAAGCAGTTCTATAAGCCCATAAAGCGTCATTTAACTTACTAGCCCAGTTTTTCCTAGATCTACTAACAGTCTTCTGCAAGATAGACTTGATCTCCCTATTTGAAAGCTCTACCTGCCCACTAGTTTGGGGATGATAAGCAGAAGCAATTCTATGATTGACATCATATTTAGCAAGAGTTTTTCTAAAACTACCGTGAATAAAATGAGAACCTCCGTCAGTCATAAGATATCTAGGCACTCCGAACCTAGGAAAAATAACATCCTTAAGCATTTTTAACGAAGTCTCACCATCGACACTCTTTGTAGGTATGGCTTCTACCCATTTAGTAACATAATCAACAGCAACAAGTATATGGGTATAGCCTTTTGAAGGAGGAAAAGGACCCATAAAGTCAAATCCCCAACAATCAAACGGTTCAATAACAAGAGTGTAATTCATAGGCATTTCATTTCGTCTAGAAATATTACCAACTCTTTGACATTCATCGCAAGATAAAACATACCTTCTGGAATCTTTAAAGAGGGTTGGCCAATAAAAACCTGATTATAGAACCTTCTGTGCGGTTCTATCTCCAGCATGATGCCCTCCATAAGCACTGCTATGGCATTTTCTTAATATCTCTTGTTGCTCATATTCCGGTACGCATCTTCTCATAATACCATCAACTCCTTCTTTATATAAGTGTGGGTCATCCCAAAAGTAATGCCTCAAATCATAGAAGAATTTTCTTCTTTGCTGAGCTGTAAAGGTTGGAGGCAAATACTTGGAAACAATAAAGTTAGCATAATCAGCATACCAAGGAAGGTCTCGCGAAGTTACATTTATTGCAGCCAACTGTTCATTTGGAAAACTATCATTAACAGGAACATGATCAAAAGAAATGTTTTCCAATCTAGACAAATTGTCAGCCACAGGATTTTCAGCACCTTTCCTATCTACGATATGCAAATCAAACTCTTGTAAAAGGAACACCCATCTAATAAGCCTAGGCTTAGCATCCTTCTTAGTCATAAGATATCTAATAGCAGCGTGATCTGTATGAATAGTAACTTTAGAATCAACAATGTAAGATCTAAACTTATCACAAGCAAAAACAACAGCAAGAAACTCTTTCTCAGTAGTAGCATAATTCTTCTAAGCAGCATCAAGAGTCTTACTAGCATAATGAATAACATTCAACTTATTATCTACGCGCTGTCCAAGAATAACACCAACAGCAAAATCACTAGCATCACACATAATTTCAAAAGGTAAATTCCAATCAGGTGGTTGAACAATAGGAGCAGTAGTTAAAGCCTTCTTAAGAGTTTCAAAAGCTTCCTTACAGTCATCATCAAAGACAAATGGTACATCCTTTTGAAGGAGATTGGTAAGAGGCTTTGAAATCTTAGAGAAATCTTTAATAAACCTCCTATAGAAACCCGCATGACCGAGAATACTACGAATACCTTTAACATCTCTGGGACAGGGCATTTTCTCAATTGCTTCCACTTTTGCTCTGTCAACTTCAATACCTCTTTCAGAAATTTTATGTCCAAGGACAATTCCTTCATTCACCATAAAGTGGCATTTCTCCCAATTAAGAACAAGGTTAGTTTCTTCGCACCTCTGCAAAACTTTATCAAGGTTGTGCAAACAATTATCAAAAGAAGTTCCATAGACGGAGAAATCGTCCATGAAAACTTCCACAATTTCTTCACAAAAGCCATGAAAAATAGCAGACATACATCTTTGAAAAGTAGCAGGAGCATTGCATAAACCAAACGGCATACGTCTATAAGCATAGGTTCCATAAGGGCAAGTAAAAGTGGTTTTCTCTTGATCATCCTTCTTAACAGCAATTTGAGAGAAACCAGAATAACCATCAAGGAAACAAAAATGAGTCTTCTTAGACAACCTTTCTAGCATTTGATCTATAAACGGTAAAGGGTAATGATCTTTCTTAGTAACTTTGTTTACCTTCCTATAATCAATGCATATTCTATAACCAACAACTACCCTTTGAGGAATAAGCTCGTTATTCTCATTAGGCACAACAGTCATACCTCCTTTCTTAGGAACACAATGAACAGGACTAACCCATTAACTATCAGCAATAGGATAAATAATACCAGCATCAAGGAGTTTTAATACCTCATTTCTTACCACATCCTTCATCTTGGGAATTAGGCGGCGTTGATGCTCCACCACTGGCTTTGCGTCTTTCTCCATATTAATGGCATGCTGACATAAAGTGGGGGAAATCCCTTTTAAATCATCCAGAGTATATCCCATAGCTCCTCGGTGTTTCCTCAATATCTCCAATAATCTTTCTTCTTCCTTTCCTGAAAGTTTAGAGCTAATAATAACAGGATATATTTTCTTATCATCAATGTAAGCACATTTGAGATTATCAGGCAAAGGCTTTAATTCAAAAACAGGATCTTCCTTAGGCGGCAAAGTGGTACCAAGATCCTCCACAGGTAGATTATGCTTGAGTAATGGTGGTTGACGAAGAAGAATGTCGTCAATCTCTTCTCTTTCCTTGCTAAAAACATCACTTTCGTGATCTTCCATGAATTGCTGCAAGGCATTATTAGGAGCAAGAGCAATAGAAGCAAGCTGTTCAACTCGAAAGTTTTCATTAGGCGTGTCATTTTCATAAGAAGTCTTAGCAAACTTGGAAAAATTAAACTCATAAGACTCTCCATTAAACTTAGTAAAAAAATCTCCTTCTTACAATCTATCACGGCGCCACAAGTGTTCAAAAATGGTCTACCAAAAATAATAGGACAAGTTTTACTAGCCTCCTTACCGAGTACTAGAAAATCAGTAGGGTATTTAGTCTTACCGCAAAGAACTTCCACATCTCGAACAATACCAAGAGGCCAAACTGTCTCCCTGTTAGCAAGCTGAACAACCACATCAATATCTTCAAGTTCACAAGCGCCAATCTCGTGCATAATTTCTTTGTAAAGCTCTAAGGGAATAGCACTGGCACTAGCACCAATATCACATAAACCATAATAGCAATGATCTCCAATCCTGACAGAAATAACAGGAACACTTGCTTTCCTATGCTTTTTAGGATGTGAGAGAATGTTAGAAGCATCTTCACAAAAAAGAATATATTCATCTCCTACATCTTTAGTAACAAGATCCTTCAATATAGCTACAGGAGACTTAATAGTAATTTGCTCATCAAGTTCTGCAGCTTTCTTAGTACTTTTATTAGACACACTTACCAAAGTAGAGTACTTCTTTACCTTAGCAGGGAAATGTGTCTTCTCAAAATAAGGTTCAGGCACAATGCTATCAACAGTACAAACTTCAGTAGCTGCAGCAGGTATATGACTAATAGAATCTTTATAAGGCGCATGATACTTGTTCCAGTCTTTCTTTGGAACATCAATATAAGAGGCAAAAGCCTTAAGACAATTAGCAAGTATTTGTGAATCAAGACCATAAGCAGCGCTAACACTATGAAAGTCATCGGTTCCCATAAAAGATTTAATGCATTCATAATCATAGTTTATACCTGACTTCCTACCTTTGTCGTTTTCCCAACCTTCAGCATTCTCTTGTATACGGTCAAGAAGTTTCCACTTAGCATCTTCTTTCATATGAGTAAATGATCCAAAGCAAGAAGCATCCAAATAATCCTTATCAGGAAGAGTAAGCCGCGCATAAAAATTATCAATAACAATATTATTGGGGAGCTCATGAATGGGGCATTTGAGCATTAGTAACTTCAATCTCCCCCACGCTTGGGCAATACTCTCTCCATCATGAGGCCAAAAATTATATATCCGGTTACGGTCTTTATGAATTTCACTTGGAGGATAAAACTTGGAATAAAAGAGAGGCACAATATCCTCCCATGCCATAGATGGACCATCTTGGAGTAGTCGATACCACTCTTCAGCTCTGCCTTTCAATGATAATGAGAATAATTTCTTCTTAACCTGGCTTGGTGAAATACCTGCACATCTGAACAACTCGCATAATTCATGTATAAATAATAAGTGATCACCCGGATGGACAGTTCCATCTCCTGAATAGCAGTTATCCATAATATGCCCAACAATTTTCATATGTATTTTAAAAGGATCAATTTCAGCAGGCGGCGGCGGTGGTGGTTCCTCCGCATGTGCAGCAGCAGTAGTAGTAGATGTGTTTCCAAATAGGAAACCAAATGGAGAGTTCTCCATAGCAGAGTAAAACAAAAATAAAAGACAAAATAAAAACAATACTCACAGTGACGGTTACCTTTTCCAATTCCACTCTTCAATAGCGCTACACTCCCCGGCAACGGCGCCAGAAAATAGTCTTGATGACCCACAAGTATAGGGGGTATATCGTAGTACTTTCGATAAATAAGAGTGTCGAACCCAACGAGGAGCAGAAGGTATTGATGAGCAGTTTTGAACAAGGAATCACTGTAAATACTAGCAAACAGGTTTTCAGGGGTATTTGGTAATACGAATAAATAAAGTGCGAGTAAATAAAAGACAGTAGTAACAATTGCAGCAAGTGGCCCAATCCTTTCTTCAGCAAAGGACAAGCCGGTTGTGTTCTTATAATAACCAAACGTTCTCGAGGACACACGGGAGTTTCTGTCAAGAGCTTTCGCTTCATAGAGCCAATAGTATTTATTGGTTTGGTAAGTGTTATGGGGGTGAACCTGTGCTAGCGCACTACCCTTACTAGGATAAATACACACTTGTGATTATACCCCTTGCAAGCATCCGCAAATACAAGAAAGTAATTAAGATAAATCTAACCACAGCCTTAAACTCTAAGATCCTACGCTCCCTGGTGCAATGGTTTCCCAGCGGAGGTTTAGGTTTCTGTCACTCCAGCAACCCCACAATCGGTAGCCAAATACACAATGCATCTCACTAGGCCCATAAATGGTGAAGTATCATGTAGTCGACGTTCACATGACACCACTAGTGAAATAGCACCACAACAATATCAAACCATTAAATATTTCTCAACAATAATTCACTACTAACATCTTGACTTCTCCCATGTCCTCAAGAACTAAACGAACTACTCACAAGACATCATATGGATCATGATCAAAGGTGAAATAATGGTAAATAACAATCTGAACATAAACCTTAACTCAACGGTTCCACTCAATAGCATCAACTACAAGAGTAATCAACACCGGGAAAGTTTCCCCTATGAATATAACAAGATCCAACTCAAGATGTTACAGCGGGATGGCGTGGTGATGGTGGAGATGAAGGTGCTGGTGATGGAGATGATGATGATGATGACCCCGATGAAGTCCGATGCGATGGTGATGACGATGGCGACGATCTCCCCTCTCCGGGAAGGAATTTCCCCGGTAGATTTCTCCCTGCCGGAGAGCTTTTCTCTCTCTGCATTCTCCGCCCCGCAGAGGTGGCTGTGTCTAACTCTGAGCCCCCCTTGACTTAGGTTTTTTGGGGACGATGATGTACGCGGAGGGGCGAGACCAGAGGTGGGCCAGGGCTCCCTCACACGGGGCTGGCGCGACCAGGGGGCTGGCCGCGCCACCCTGGCGTGTGGGGCCGCCCTGGCTCCTCTCGACCCCTCCTTCTGGCTTCATGAGTCTTCTGGGAAAATATAATTTCTGGGTATTTTTCTGGAATTTTCCTGATCTTCAAAATATGGTCTCTTGATGGTCCTTTTTCCAGCAGAATCCTGACTCCGGCAGCAACTCCTCCGATGATCATCAAACATGTGAAAGCAAAGGAAATAACATAAGTATCATATCTAAATATGAAATATATCAATGAATAACAGTAAATTATGATACAAAATAGTGATGCAAATTGGACGTATCAGGGGCAGGGTTGAGCAGGGCGGCGGGGTCGGGTAGAGGGCGGGAGGAAGAGGAGACCGGGTCGGTCGGGTCAGGCCGGCCAGAGATATTTTAGGGTAGACCCTAAGCCGACGGCCAGCACCTATGCCGACGGCATGCCGTCAGCTTAGGGCCTTTTGATATTTTTTATTTTTTATTTTTTATTTTATTTCTTTAGATTGTTAATTAGATTAATATTTTTATTCCCATGTGAAAGGATCGTATGAGTGACTAGAGGGGGGTGAATAGGAGCTACCCAAATTTTTACTTCTTTTCAAGTTAAGGCTAGACAAGAAGGTAAATTCTCTAGATGTGCTACTAAGTGAATTTACCTAGAGTGACAAGCAAGCTAGCAATAACAATATAAGTAAAGGTACGAGTAAAGGATAGAGGTAACCGCAATGGAGACACGAAGACACAAGGATGTATTCCCGTAGTTCCTTCCTTGTTACGGGAAGTACGTCTACGTTGGAGAGGTGTGGTGCCACAAAGGCCACCAATGCCACAAAGGCTCACCCTATTCTCCGGTGAACAAGCCACAAAGGCGAGTTCACGCTCCACTAAGCGATGCCCTTGAAGGCGGCACGACACCTTTACACAAAGTATTGGGGCAAGCTCCACAACTCAATTGGAGGCTCCCAATAGGCCCACCAAGCTCTTACACACAAAGTTAAGCTTGGAGGACGGCTTCTTCCGGCTAGGAATCCGATGAATCACACAAGTTACAAGCCCCTCAACAAAGCAAGGGGGGAAATCAAATCGCCTTGGTGGAAGTGTAGATCTAGGTCTTCTCCCTCAAATCCCAAAAGGGCTTTGAGTTCTATTGGCTAGGGAGAGAGATCTAGTGCTTTGAAGCTTAGCAACAATGGAGGAGAGAGAGTGGAAGCCGCAGCCTCTTCTTGAGGTAGAAGAAGGCTTTATATAGTCCTCCATGAAATGTAGCTGTTGCTGGATGACTAGGGCCGGAGTCTCCGGCCTGGAGGGCCAGAGTCTCTGCCCTAAGTGACTCCAGGGCCGGAGTCTCCGGCTAGAGACAAAAGTCTCCGGCCCAACTCCGGCCTGGTCACTGAACCGTCCGAGCCTTTAGCTAACCCCAGCTCAGCCAGACAGACCGGAGTCTCCGGCCCCTAGGGACCGGAGTCTCCGGCCTCAGCATGCCGACCCGGAGTCTCCGGCCAGAGACAGAAAGTCTCCGGCCCAACTCCGGACGGGCATCTGAAGTGTCCGACTTTGGGGATTGCCTGGGCGAGTCCCCTAGGCCGGAGTCTCCGGCCACCAGGGCCGGAGTCTCCGCCCTAGGAGAAGCAACAACAGCATTTCGTGGATCCCCTCTCCACCATTTCCACCTTCGCGAAGCACCCTACAAGACAACTAAGCCCTAACTCCACTACTGGACTACGGGCTCCGATCTTTTCTACCTTTTTGGGGTGCACCTCCGCGAGATCCTGAAATAACCTAGAAAATCTGCAGAACTTTAATAGCATGGTTAAATCACCAAATGTTGTTAACAAACACCAAAATACATTTATTAGGGAAATGCTCTTTCAATCTCCCCCTTTTTGGTGTTTGATGACAACATACGGATTTGCAAGATATAAGCACAATAAAATAAAATATATAGCCAAAGCTCCCCCTACTTGTGTGCACAACACAATTTGCATTTGAACATGAGCCACACAAGTAAGGATCATCACTCCCCCTATATATTTCACAATTATACCAAGAGCAAGTAATAATACATGAGACTAACCACAAGCATATAAGTAAGACTAACAAGATAGCACATATTAATAATAGTCTTACTAGCAATAGAGGAACTTAAGTCTCACAAACATAACGTACCACACACACGATAGTTCAACACAAGATAGATGAGACACAACATGAAAGTCCATGAAGTTGTGTCTCGACCAAAGCAAAGGCAAATCCAAATCCAAATAAACCAACCCATGGCAAATCCCAACGAGGACATCCTAATAGAGCTACTTCTCCCCCTTTGGCAGCGAGACACCAAAAAGGGAAAAGAGCGATGCTACACGCCCATGAGATCACTCATCGTCTTCATCCTCGGGCTCGTCCTCGAAACCGGCATCGAAGTCCTCATCCCCTTCTTCAATATCATCAGAAGCCATGGGCTTCTTGCCATGACGCACATTGGAGGTGCCAGAGGTGACCTCCTCAAAGGCTTGCCAGTCAGTCAGACCCTTGCTCCACTTGCCATAGGAGTGAGTGCCGGATGATGAAGAGGAAGGAGGAGATTCCACATAGCCCGGTTGAGACTTCCGAAAAGCCTTGTGAAGAACTTGTTGATTGTCATTTATGTGCTTTTGAGCAATGTAGCTCTCATATTGCTTGTGACGGATGTCCACATTCATGCAAAGCACATTCCTTTGGAACCAATTGAGCTTCTTATATTCTTGACCAAACTCATTGTTGGAGCTAGAGCCGGCATTGCTAGCATTCTTCATCCTTGGGCCCCTTCTAGTTGAAACTCCTTCAGCAAAGGCATCATCATCTTCACCTCTCACCAGATCAAATGGTTCCTTGGAGTGACCGGTGGGTTCTTTGCGTTGAAGCTTCACAACCTTGTGATTCACAAGGTTTGCCGTGAGAAGAGGAAGGTTGAGTTGTTGAGCATGGATGAGCTTCATGACAAAGGGGGGCATAAAGAGGAGTCTTCTTGTTGAGAATGCAATCATTGATCTCCTTGTGAATGAAATCCATCACATCAAGTGGCTCAACATGTGCGGTCTCCCCTTTGCAATAGACTTCATGTGAGTAGGCCAAGAGATTCACCAAGGCCCCATGAATAGCATCAAAGTTACCGGCTTGAGGGGCAATGGAGGCCCGGAATATGCGGAGCAAGATGTTGGACCGTTTGGATAGCCCAAGGGTGCCCCCAATGACAATCTTCTTATCATCCCCGGTGTAGAGAGGAGCAAGCTTCTTCTTCTCATAGTACTCACCATCCACATGCATCCTCATGCCACTAGGAGTAGTAGCACCACGAAACTCATACCCAAGGAGAGCGGCAAAATCCATGAAGTTGGAGTGACAAACCTCTTCTCCGGCCATCCAAGTCATGGGGATCTCCTCACCATCCCCAAGTACCAAGGTAGCAAAGAACTGATGGACCAATGTGATGTTATAGGGCTCTTGAATCTTCATGAGTGGATGGAGCCCAAGCTTGCAAGTGATCCACACGGCCTCTCCGAAATATGCACTGTACTTGGCAAAATGAGAGAAGTCCATGACCGTCTGAGGGCAAACCGGATACTTCTTGAGAGAAGCATAGAATTCCTTCATGATCAGCTCTTGCTCTTTGCGGACAAAGCAACGGTCATGAGAGTTGCGCGAGAGAGTGTACATGTCCCTCTTCCTCATCTCAACATATTCAGATGACGACAGCCCTTCCAAAGTCACAAGGCTATCGAACTTGACCTTCTTAGCTGCCTCAGCTCGTTCCTCCTCAGCCATCCTTGTCTTGAGCTTCTTAGCATCTCTAGCTTGCTGAGCAATGACTGACCTCTGAGCAAGAGCCCCTGTGGCGGGATTGACAACCAGCTTGTCCTTGCTATGAGCGGCCGGTTTCCGAGAACCACCTGCACCTGTGAATGAGTGAGGAAGATAGCAAGGTTGAGGTGACATGTCCTAGAATCAAAAAGTAAGCAACTATGCTGTGACTAGTGCACCCAGGCCTGATCTAGCCGGAGTCTCCGGGGACTCGGGCCGGAGTCTCCGGCCAAAATTGGAGACTTTGCGTCCAGGCCAGAGTCTCCGACCACAAGGACCGGAGTCTCCGGTTGGACCCAGCAGCCCGAGCCTAGGAGACCACATTGAACAAATCGAGTGCAAAATCCACAATAGAGTTGCTAAGAAGATGATTGATAGCCACTAGAAGGTAGTACACCATATCAAACTAAGGGAAACATGCACATCTCATAGATCTAGAGAGAACTAGATGGAGAAGATGAAAGGCAAGTTTACCGGAGTCCATGGCACAAAATCGATCGGTGGGATTGATCCCACACCTCCACGGAGTTGATTTGCCGGTGGCACGGCGGATCCCCAAGCTTGGAGAGGCTCCGGGGGTCGATCTGAGGGCAAGAGGGCGGCAGGGGTGGAGTAGAGGCACGGGGGTGGATGGGAAGAATGAACCGTTCTTCCCCACCCCGTGCCCTAAGTATGATTTCGAAACTGCCCCGTCCAGAGTCTCCGGTACTTACCCCGGAGTCTTCGGCCCACCGGAGTCTCCGGGATGTAAACCCCGGAGTCTCCGGCCCCTATTGACCAGATCAACATTTATGGTGTATAAAGGACATGTCATTTAAAGATTAAGTATGTTTGAGGATGAGATAGGCTTGGGATGGACACATTGTCACTGTGTGGTACAAAATGCTCAAGTTTGCAAACATGCAAATAAAATCAAATAAGACCAAACATGAGCATGTTCCCATAAAAAATAAGACAATAAAATCAAATGGGAAACTCCTCCACTAGGGAGGTTGGTGACCAAAAGGCCACCATGTATGAGTATATAGGTATGGCACCGCGAAGATATATCTTGGGCCCAAAACCTAGACTCATCGATTAAGATCAAAAATGTCATAAATGACAAGATAGAACAATACACTTGTTATTGGCATTATGGGGGGAGGGATAGTCCAATCAATTAGGACCGCACTCCCCCTATTTCCATGCCCACATCTAGAACAACACACAAGTTAGAGTATGGGAGTAAAAGCACCTAGCTCAAGCCACATTGCTTGAATCAATAATATTTAGTTCATGCCTCAATTCCCGGAATCTTGCTTCATCAAGAGGCTTTGTGAATATATCGGCAAGTTGCTCATTAGTGCCAACATAAGATAGATCAATATCTCCACGGTTGACATGATCCCGAATGAAATGATGACGAATCTCAATATGCTTCGTCTTGTTGTGTTGCACCGGGTTGTGAGCGATCTTGATTGCACTTTCATTATCACATAAAAGAGGCACTTTGTCAAAAATGACACCGTAATCCTTCAAAGTTTGCCTCATCCATAAGAGTTGTGCACAACAACTAGCCGCGGCTACATATTCGGCTTCGGTGGTAGAGAGAGACACACAATTTTGTTTCTTAGATGACCAACACACCAAAGACCTACCAAGAAATTGGCAAGCCCCGGAGGTTGATTTCCGTTCCACTTTGTCTCCCGCCCAATCCGAATCCGAGTAACCTACAAGATCAAAACTTGCTCCTTTTGGATACCAAAACCAAAGTTAGGGGTATTCACTAAATATCGAAAGATTCTTTTGACCGCCACTAAGTGGCTTTCTTTTGGTGCGGCTTGAAAACGTGCACAAACTCCCACACTTAACATAATGTCCGGTCTAGATGCACAAAGGTAAAGCAAGGAACCAATCATAGATCTATAAAGTTTTTGATCCACTTCTTTACCATTAGGATCGAGATCAAGATTAACCTTTGTTGGCATGGGAGTCTTTGCACCTTTGACTCCTATCATCTCGAACCTCTTGAGCATGTCTTGGGTATATTTGGCTTGGTTCACAAAAGTCCCTCCCTTCAATTGTTTGACTTCAAATCCAAGGAAGAACTCTAACTCCCCCATCATAGACATCTCAAACTTGTCGGTCATGAGCTTGGCAAACTCATTATTGAAAGCTTTGTTAGTAGAACCAAATATAATATCATCAACATATAATTGGCAAATGAAAAGCTCCCCATTGACCTTCTTAGTAAAAAGAGTGGGATCGATCACCCCAATTTCAAAACCACGATCAACCAATAACTCTTTAAGGTGCTCATACCATGCACGTGGGGCTTGTTTGAGGCCATAGAGCGCCTTATCAAGTTTGTAAACGTGGTTAGGAAACTTAGGGTTTTCGAAGCCCGGGGGTTGCTTCACAAAAACCAATTCATTTAAGGGACCGTTGAGAAATGCACTTTTAACATCCATTTGTTGAAGTTTAAAGTTATGATGTGATGCATATGCAAGTAAGATGCGAATGGATTCAAGACGGGCAACGGGAGCGAAAGTTTCACCAAAGTCAATACCCTCAACTTGGGAGAAACCTTGAGCCACCAATCTTGCCTTGTTACGAATGACTATGCCATTTGCATCTTGCTTGTTCTTGAAGATCCACTTGGTCCCAATGACATTATGGCAATCTTTAGGCCTTTCTACTAGAGTCCAAACTTTATTGCGCTCGAAGTTGTTGAGTTCATCATGCATGGCATCAAGCCAATCCGGATCCTCAAGTGCCTCATAAACTTTCTTGGGTTCTACACAAGAGACAAAAGCATGATGAGAGCTAAAGTTAGAAAGTTGCCTCCTTGTGGAGACACCTTTACGAACACTCCCAACCACATTTTCCAAGGATATGCTTCTTCGTCGAAGAATGGACTTAAGCTTCTTCTCACGGCGAGTGCGAGCCTCAAGAGGAGATTCTTGAGAGACTACTTGATCATCTTCATGATCACTGTTCTGGTCCTCGCCTTGACCAGTTGGATTGCCTTGATCATCAAGTGGCCCATAGCCACGGAATTCCGAAGGATCTTCATCAAGGCCTTGATCACCCCCGGAGACTCTGGTATCCATACCCGGAGACTTCGGTATAGGCCGGAGAGTCTGGACCACAGGGGCCGGAGACTCCGGGCAAGATTGCTCAGTGGGATGATCTTGAGGTTGAGGGTGCACAGCTTGTCTTTGGTCAATGTCCTGTGGGTGTTCAGCAGGTGAAGGCTCCACTTGTGTAGAGCATTGTCCTTCTCCTTCGGCCAAAAGGTGTCCCTCAATGGGCCGGAAGAATCCGACACCCATTCTTCTTATGGCTTGGGGAGGAATTTCGTCACCTACATCACAAACACCACTTTGTCCCACAAAGGAACCATTATCTTCATAGAACCTCACATTACAAGTCTCTATAACATGCCCGGTGGACTTGCTATAGATCCTATAGGAATGTGAGTCCGTGGAGTAACCAACAAAGATACCCTCTATAGCTTTAGAATCAAATTTTGACAACCGAACACCTTTCTTGAGATAGAAACACTTACAACCAAATACCCGGAAGTACATGATGTTGGGCTTTTGCCCGGTAAGAATTTCATATGGAGTCTTGTTCATGTTCTTGCGGAGATAAAGCCGGTTGGTGGCATGGCATGCGGTATTAATAGTTTCGGCCTAAAAGTTGTATGGAGACTTAAACTCCGCCAACATAGTTCTTGCCGCATCCATAAGAGTCCGGTTCTTCCTCTCGGCAACTCCATTTTGTTGCGGGGTATATGCAGCGGAATATTGATGTTTGATACCCGCATCACTAAGAAACTCATTTAGGGAGTAGTTCTTGAACTCGGTGCCATTGTCACTTCTTATAGTCAATATGGTGGTATTGAATTGACGCTCAACTTCGGTGGCAAAGTCTTTGACGGTTTGTTGGATCTCACTCTTGAACTCAAAGAAATAAACCCAAGTATATCTTGAATAGTCATCGACAATCACCAAGCAATACTTCTTGCCACCAAGACTAGCACAAGTGGGAGGTCCAAAGAGGTCCATGTGAAGGAGCTCCAAGCACCTCTTGGAAGAGATAATAGTCTTGCTCGGATGGCTTGTTTCATGCATCTTTCCTTCAATACATGCCCTACAAACACGATCTTTGGCAAAAGAAACATCCTTTAGTCCGAGTATGTGGCCACCGATGTAGAGATTTTGCAAAGCTCTCATATTGACGTGGGCTAACCGGCGATGCCAAAGCCATCCCACGTCGGCCTTAGCAATTAGGCATATCGCGGCCGTAGTGGGTTTCTCTGAGAAGTCCACCACATACAAGCCATTTTCAACATACCCAACAAAGGCAACCTTGAGAGACTTACTCCACATGACGACCACAATATCAACATCAAAATATGTGGCATAGCCCATAGTAGCAAGTTGGTGAATGGAAAGTAAATTATAACCAATGGTTTCGACAAGCATGACATTCACTAGGGACACGTCCGGAGTGATCACCACCTTACCAAAACCAAGTACCTTAGAGAATGATTTATCACCATATGAGACCGTGACATTTGAAGTTTTTGGCTTTAGATCTTCCACAATATTTTTGCTTCCAGTCATGTGGCTTGTGGCACCACTATCAATAATCCATTTTCCTCCTCTGGAAGCAATGTCCTACAAGAGATCAATTCTTGGTTTTAGGTCCCCATTTTTGGATGGGTCCTCTTTTGTTAGTCAAAAGAATCTTAGGTACCCAAATAGCATATTCAAAGTAGCCATCAGAGGGACCAACATATTTAGCATAGACATCACCATAATAATCCCTAAGAAGAACATAATGAGGGTTATATTTTCCTGCAAAATTATTGTGAGTAGGGCCGGAGACTCTGGCCTTTGGGAGCGGAGACTCCGGACCCTTTGACCCGGAGACTCCGGACACTTCGACCTTCTCCTCCTTCTCCTTTCCCTTGAGTTCCTCCCACTCCTCCTCAGTGTAACAAATATCAAAAGGGACATGAGGAGTAGGAGCAGCAGCAGGCTTTGACTTCTTCTTGTTCTTCTTCTTATTCTTCTTCTTCTTTGAGGGCTTGGCCACCAAACCAAGATCCCCTTTCTTTGAGGACTCGGCAACAAATCCGAGGCCCTCCTTACCCTTGAACATTCTTTGATTGTTCAAGAGATCATTGAGATTCTTCTCTCCTTGAATGCAAGTAGCAAGGCCCTTAGCAAGATCGGCCTTCAACCTATTGTTCTCCTCAATGATATCATTATGATCACAAATATAGTTAGAAGAACAAGGAACTTCAATAACTTGCATTGGTGGGACTTTAGATTGTTCAATAGTTAGTTGAATTTGAAGTTGTTCACGAATCTTGGTGAGATGAGAGAATTTGCCTTCCAAAGCCTTGTGGGCTTCTTCAAGCTTCTCAAACTTCTCATGAAGATCATTATGACCAACGTCAAATTCAACTTTCTCCTTTTTAAGCAACTTGACCATAGCAAGAGCATGGTCACGTTCTTTAGTGAGTTTTGACAAGATTAGATTATGAGACTCTTCTAGTCCCAACAATTTCTCCTCTAAAGAGACTCTCAAGTTTTGCTCTTCTTCGAGCTCAATTGATAGAGAGCCAATATCATCGGTGGCTAATCTTTCTAACTCCTCCTTCTCCTTGATAGTGTCATGGGCATCACCAAGTTCACACATTAGTGTCTCAAAATATATCTTGGTTGGCCCCTTCATGTTAGCGAGAAAATCATCACAAGAAACTAGTTCTTTCTTAATCTTAAGACTACTCACATCATCCATAGAGGTAGAATTGGAATGAGATGATGAAGGAGTAGGTGATGATGTTACCTCCGAGGCCTTGGCCATAAGACACTTGTGGGTGGTGATGGTGGCGTTCTCATTTTGTGAGTTGAAGAGGGATGTAGGTGGAGTGGAGACAATGGCAATGGCGGCCACTTCTCCATTCTCTTCATCAACGGAGTCATCATCATCGGACCCAGAGTCATACTCTTCATGAACCACCAACACCCTTTCTCCTTTCTTCTTGTTGTCCTTGTTCCCATGCTTCTTGGATGGATAGAACTTTGATGACCGGCGCTTGGGGATGAGCCAGCCTTCATTGTCCTCCTTGTTCTCATAAGGACATTCGGCGATGAAGTGCTTGATTCCTCCACAATTGTAGCAATGCCTCACTTTAGAGTCATCGCCCTTCCTTGGAAAGGATTTGAACTTGGATCCCTTCGTCTTGTGCTTGTTGGCATCCCAAAAAGCATTTGCATTGAGAGCCAAGTGTTCATGGAGTGCAAACTTGAGATCTTTCGGAGACCAACACTCTTCTTCATATATTTCTTCTTCTCCCTCACCTTTATTGGGCACCACCTTGGCCTTGAGAGCAAGATTGTGAACTCCTTGTCCGGCAAGAACACGAGCTCTAGTCTCTTTCGCGTTCTTCTTCAAGATAGATAAGGCGGTGAACTCGCAAAGAACTTCATTTGAGGTCATACTCCCAAAATCCGGTCTTGAACGGATTATCTCGGACCGCATGGGTTCTCTTGGGTTGATGGAGGTAATGAACATACACTTGATATAGTCATCACCATTGTCTTTGCACCCAAACCCGGTCAAGGCCGTTGCAAGAGCCAAGATCCTTTGGTACATCTCATCGGGAGTCTCATTGTCACGCATAATGAAATCCCTCTCTTCACTCTTGAGCTCATCAAACTTGGAGGACCGAATACTCTCATTCCCAATGAAGAGCATAGTGAGATAGTCCCATACTTCCTTGGCGGTGCTCAAGTTGTTGATGTGTACCGCATGAGTATCCGGTACGGCTTGTTGAAGGAGATGCTTGGTAGTGGCATTGAGTTGCTCATCAACTTCTTCCCTTCCGGTCAAGTTGAGAGGATCATGAGGTGCAAAGCCATTTTGTATGACCCTCCACAAATGAGTAGAAGAGCTAGAAATATGAGATTTCATTAGTCCTTGCCATTTAATAAAATTGCGAGAATCAAGCTTAGGAGGAGATCCCATGTTGTTAATGTGTGGCACAGGATAATGGACCGGCGGAGGGGAGTAAGTGTTAGGGGGTGGAATGTTAGCACCCTTTGCCGGACCATCATTTTCCTTAGGAGGGTCACCTTTATTCTCGGCGGAGGTGGAGCCATTGTTAGGTGGCTTCACCTTAGCCAAGGAGAGTTCCACAATAGGTGTGGTGTTAGGGTCGGTGGGCCCGGAAGGTTTTCTTCCAAAATATTCCTCAAACATAGCCTTCATCTCCAATCTCATGGTGGTTTGCATTGTGTCCAAGGACGCCAAATGCTCCTCACGTGAGATTGAAGAGGAAGAGATAGATGGAGGAGTATCTTCGGGAGGAGTTTCTTTACTCTTATCCCCATCCATAGTCGTTCAAACTCTTAGGCGGTTAAGCCCGAATAAGAGACCATGCTCTGATACCAATTGAAAGGATCGTATGAGCGACTAGAGGGGGGGTGAATAGGAGCTACCCAAATTTTTACTTCTTTTCAAGTTAAGGCTAGACAAGAAGGTAAATTCTCTAGATGTGCTACTAAGTGAATTTACCAAGAGTGACAAGCAAGCTAGCAATAACAATATAAGTAAAGGTACGAGTAAAGGATAGAGGTAACCGCAATGGAGACACGAAGACACAAGGATGTATTCCCATAGTTCCTTCCTTGTTACGGGAAGTACGTCTACATTGGAGAGGTGTGGTGCCACAAAGGCCACCAATGCCACAAAGGCTCACCCTATTCTCCGGTGAACAAGCCACAAAGGCGAGTTCACGCTCCACTAAGCGATGCCCTTGAAGGCGGCACGACACCTTTACACAAAGTATTGGGGCAAGCTCCACAACTCAATTGGAGGCTCCCAATAGGCCCACCAAGCTCTTACACACAAAGTTAAGCTTGGAGGACGGCTTCTTCCGGCTAGGAATCCGATGAATCACACAAGTTACAAGCCCCTCAACAAAGCAAGGGGGGAAATCAAATCGCCTTGGTGGAAGTGTAGATCTAGGTCTTCTCCCTCAAATCCCAAAAGGGCTTTGAGTTCTATTGGCTAGGGAGAGAGATCTAGTGCTTTGAAGCTTAGCAACAATGGAGGAGAGAGAGTGGAAGCCGCAGCCTCTTCTTGAGGTAGAAGAAGGCTTTATATAGTCCTCCACAAAATGTAGCCGTTGCTGGACGACTAGGGCAGGAGTCTTCGGCCTGGAGGGCCGGAGTCTCCGCCCTAAGTGACTCCAGGGCCGGAGTCTCCGGCCAGAGACAAAAGTCTCCGGCCCAACTCCGGTCTGGTCACTGAACCGTCCGACTTTGGGGATTGCCTGGGCGAGTCCCCTAGGCCGGAGTCTCCGGCCACCAGGGCCGGAGTCTCCGGCCACCAGGGCCGGAGTCTCCGCCCTAGGAGAAGCAACAACAGCATTTCGTGGATCCCCTCTCCACCATTTCCACCTTCGCGAAGCACCCTACAAGACAACTAAGCCCTAACTCCACTACTGGACTACGGGCTCCGATCTTTTCTACCTTTTTGGGGTGCACCTCCGCGAGATCCTGAAATAACCTAGAAAATCTGCAGAACTTTAATAGCATGGTTAAATCACCAAATGTTGTTAACAAACACCAAAATACATTTATTAGGGAAATGCCCTTTCACCATGTACATATGACACCTTAGTGCCGCCCTTCAGATAAATCTAGGGGGTAGACCGGGCGGGGGCTACTGGCTAGGGTTTCGCCCCAAAACGGGCTTCGAGGGCCCGGATGCAACCCAGAGCATGCATGTGGACCTAACATGTATGTGCATGTCTGTTGGTGGGTTGAGGGGTGCAATAGCTATAGCTCCCCGGCTGCTCTCCCCTGCCTCCCACGTACATATCGCTCCCGACTCATGACTTAGAGGTTAAACTCCCACGTCGGTTCCACCGAGGGGAACCTTGTGCTAGGAATGGCCAAACATATGCTTACCATGTTCATATATCCTAACCAAAGCTAAAGGAACACACTAGCCAAGCTTAGTGCCGCCCTCCGGAGAAATCTAGGGGGGTAGACGACGCGGGGGCTGCTGGCTAGGGTTTCACCCTAGAACGGGCTTCAGGGCCCCGTATGCAACCCAGAGCATGCATGTGGACCTAATATGTGTGTGCATGTGTGTTTGTGGGTTGAGGAATGCAATATCTATAGCTCCTTGGCCGCTCTCACCTGCCTCCCACGTACATAACGCTCCCGGCTCATGACTTAGAGGTGTAAACTCCCACGTCGGTTCCACCGAGGGGAACCTTGTGCTAGGAATGGCCAAACCTATGCTTACCATGTTCATATGTCCTAACCAAAGCTAAATGAACACACTAGCCCATGTTAGTGCCGCCCTCCTGAGAAATCTAGGGGGAAGACCGCGCGGGGGCTGCTGGCTAGGGTTTCGCCCCAGAACGGGCCTCGGGGGCCCGGATGCAACCCAGAGCATGCATGTGGACCTAAAATGTGTGTGCATGTGTGTTGGTGGGTTGAGGGATGCAATAGTTATATCTCCCCGTCCGCTCTCACCTGCTTCCCACGTACATATCGCTCTCGGCTAATGACTTAGAGGTGTAAACTCCCACGTCGGTTCCACCGAGGGAAACCTTGTGCTAGGAATGGCCAAACATACGCTTACCATGTTCATATGTCCTAACCAAAGCTAAAGGAACACACTAGCCCACCTTAGTGCTGCCCTCCAGAGAAATCTAGGGGGTAGACCGAGCGGGGGCTGCTGGCTAGGGTTTCACCCCAGAACGGGCTTTGGGGGCCCGGATGCAACCCAGAGCATGCATGTGGACCTAACATGTGTGTGCATATGTGTTGGTGGGTTGAGGGATGCAATAGCTATAGCTCCCCGGTCGCTCTCACCTGCCTCCCACGTATATATCGCTCCCGGCACATGACTTAGAGGTGTATACTCCCACGTCGGTTCCACCGAGGGGAACCTTGTGCTAGGAATGGCCAAACCCATGCTTACCATGTTCATATGTCCTAACCAATGCTAAAGGAACACACTAACCCACCTTAGTGCCGCCCTCCGAAGAAATCTAGGGGGGGTAGACCGCGCGGGTACTGTTGGCTAGGGTTTCATCCCAAAACGGGCTTTGGGGGCCTGGATGCAACCCATAGCATGCATGTGGACCTAACATGTGTGTGCATGTGTGCTGGTGGGTTGAGGGATGCAATAGCTATAGCTCCCTGACCGCTCTCACCTGCCTCCCACGTACATATCGCTCCCGGCTCATGACTTAGAGGTGTAAACTCCCACGACAGTTCAACTAAGGGGAACCTTGTGCTAGGAATGGCCAAACCTATGCTTACCATGTTTCTATGTCCTAACGAAAGCTAAAGAAACACAATAGCCCACCTTAGTGCCGCCCTCCAGAGAAATCTAGGGTGGTAGACCGCGCGGGGGCTGCTAGCTCGGGTTTCGCCCCAGAACGGGCTTTGGGGGCCCGGATGCAACCCAAAGCATGCATGTGGACCTAACATGTGTGTGCATGTGTGTTGGTGGGTTGAGGAATACAATAGCTATAGGTCCCCGGCCGCTCTCACCTGCCTCCGACGTACATATCGCTAAAGGGATGAGATGTCGCCTAGAGGGGGGGTGAATAGGCATTTTAAAAACAATTATGGAATTGGCTTGAAGGAATGCGGAATTAAACTAACGTTTATTTTCTTCAAGCACAAAACCTAAAAATGCTAGGCTCAACTAGGTGCACCAACAACAACTAGAGATAAGCAAGATAGCACAAGATATAATTCACGAGTGATAAACAAGATATAAGTACTTCAAGCACGAAGGCTATCACAAGGAAATGAATTCGGGTATAGAGATAACCCAGGCACGCGGAGACGAAGATGTATCTCGATGTTCACTTACATAAAGTAAGCTAATCACTGTTGGAGAGATGCGGGTAACCACGAAGGCCCCCGAATGCCATGAAGGCTCACCTTCTTCTCCGAGTCCCCCATGAAGCTAGGGACCCCTTCTTATGGTTAGCTTTTCCTCCACTCCGGAGATGGCAAGATCCACAACCACTTCACAAATACCACGAAGGGAAAAGCCCAGGCCTCTTCACAATCTTCCACGAAGAGGTCACCACGGCACCAACCGCCAAGCCAACTAGGAGGTCACCCTCCAAGAATAACAAGCTCACGGTCTTTCACTCGAACAAATCGTAATGGAAAGCTCAACACTATGCAAGGATGCAAAGCAAGAACACAAGAGGAAGTGCTCAAATCCTTCTCTCTCAAATCCCACCAAGGCAACAAATGCTATGGAGGACTTAGAGAGGAAGAACAAGGGTGGAGGTCAACCAATGACTCCAAGATCTTGATTCAAAGGATTCCCCTCACTTAGAGGAGGAATGATTTGGTGGAGATTGTAGATCAAGATATCCTCTCTCAAATCCCTCAAAAAGATGCAAGAATCATTGGAGGGAAGAGGGAGGAAGAAAGCTCAAGAGGGTCAATAATGGAGGTGTATTTCGTGCTCAAGAACCCTAAAACATTTGAGGAAGAAGACCCCTTTTATAGTCCTAAAAAAAAACTAGCCATTTGGGGCGAAACTGGAATTCCCAGTTGAATTCCCGGTTGGACCGGAAATTCCCGGTTGAATTCCCGATTTAAACTCGGTCAAAACCGAAAATATAAGAAAACAGTTCTGCAACTTTTCGGTTGATTTTCGATTGAATTTCCGGTCCAAACCGAGCTCGCAACCGGCAGAAAATATCCTCATGAAAAATGCGATAACTTTTACATCCGAACTCAGATTTGAGCAAACTTGGGCTTTTTGAAAAGCTAAGAAAAATATCTATCCAATGGAGACCATAAAATCCAGGAAGTAGTAAGAGATAAAATACCAACTAAGAAGAGGTGAAAACCTCTTTTAAGAAAGAACCGGTAAAACCTCCAAACTCAAAAACGCGATAAAAGATGCATACGGATTCCGTTTTAGATGAACTTAGACTTGTTGGAAAGCTAGCAACAAGCACAAGAACCTCACATGGAGAAACACCAAGAAGCAACAAAGTAGGAAGATGCAAAGTATGCAAAGGATTGAGCTCCCTAAGACGATGTGATCAAGTTACCCAACCGAAAGCCCCTCTTGATAGTGCGGCTATCTATCCTATAACCCGGTCTCCCAACAAACACCTTGAGACTGGTAAACATAAAACCTAGAAAGGACAAACCTTTTCCTTGTGCACCGCGCTTGATCTTGATGATGATGCTTCATGCTTCCGTCAAGCCGGAATGCTTCACTTGATCATTGTTGCTTCGTGAAGACTTCCAATATGCTCCCCCATACACCACTATGGGATACCTTCACTAAGGCATATCTTCAAAATTCCATTATCACCAAATGGATGACAAGCTTCAAGCATATGATCTTCTCGAGATGCTTATCTTGAAACTTGCACTACTCAACCTTGATGACAACCACCACTTGATGTCATACTTTCATGGGCTATATGAAATCTCACTAGTGATGCATATCCATGACACAATACCTAACCCATATAGACAACACAAAACACATATGTAATGTGTTAGTTCATAAAGCATAATTGACAAACCATACCATACCACAAGACCGATTGGTCCCATGTGGCACATTCCTTATGCTTCATGTGTTGACCAAACTAGAATCCAATCTTTGATCTTTGCCTTGGTCAACCCTTGAATTTTCTCATGCTCTATCATAATATCTTGAGCCACATAAAGAATTTTTCATTTGATTGCAAGCTCTAGGTATTAGTCAATCATATCTCAACTCATGATACCATCATGACCTCGACATAGAGCCATATCTTGAATTCTTCTCTTGTAGCCAAACTCTCAAGATCTTGAAACTTCTTGGCTTAACACATAAGCTAGTGCATGGATTACATGAGTTCTACACAAGAACTACATCTTTATTTCTTCTTCTTGATCATAATGAATTCATCTCTTCTATTCAATGATCTTGATGCTAATACTTAAGATAAATCTTTATCTTCATGGCATCCAAGCCTTGAATCCAACACATGGACTCCAAGCAATTCCTATGAAAAATTCCTTCACAAAAAGCTCAATGAAAATATTAGTCCATATGGATTGTCATTAATTACCAAAAACACACTTAGGGGCAATTTACCCTTACAATCGCTCCCGGCTCAAGACTTAGAGGTGTAAACTCTCACGTCGGTTCCACCAAGGGGAACCTTGTGCTAGGAATGGCCAAACCTATGCTTACCATGTTCATATGTCTTAACCAAAGCTAAAGGAACACACTAGCCCACCTTAGTGCCGCCCTTCGGAGAAATCTAGGGGCGTAGACCGCGCGGGGGCTGCTGGTTAGGGCTTCGCCCCAGAACGGGCTTCGGGAGGCCGGATGCAACCTGGAGCATGCATGTGGATCTAACATGTGTGTGCATGTGTGTTTGTGGGTTGAGGGATGCAATAGCTATAGCTCCCCGGCCGCTCTCACCTGCTTCCCATGTACATATCGCTCCCGGCTTATGACTTAGAGGTGTAAACTCCCACGTCGGTTCCATCGAGGGGAACCCTGTGCTAGGAATGGCTAAACCTATGCTTACCATGTTCATATGTCCTAACCAAAGCTAAAGGAACACACTAGCCCACCTTAGTGCCGCCCTCCAGAGAAATCGAGGGGGGTAGACCGCGCGGGGCTGATGGCTCGGGTTTCGCCCTAGAACGGGCTTCGGGGGCCCGGATGCAACCCAGAGCATGCATGTGGACCTAACATGTGTGTGCATGTGTGTTGGTTGGTTGAGGGATGCAATAGCTATAGCTCCCCGGCCGCTCTCACCTGCCTCCCATGTACATATCGCTCCCGACTCATGACTTAGAGGTGTAAACTCCCACGTCGGCTCCACCAAGGGGAACCTTGTGCTAGGAATTGCCAAACCTATGCTTAACATGTTCGTATGTCCTAACCAAAGCTAAAGGAACACACTAGCCCAGCTTAGTGCCGCCCTCCGGAGAAATCTAGGGGGGTAGACCGCGCGGGGGCTGCTGGCTAGGGTTTCGCCCCAGAATGGGCTTCGGGGGCCCAGATGCAACCCAGAGCATGCATGTGGACCTAACATGTGTGTGCATGTGTGTTGGCGGGTTGAGGGATGCAATAGCTATAGATCCCCGACCGCTCTCACCTGCCTACCACGTACATATCGCTCTCGGCTCATGACTTAGAGGTGTAAACTCCCACGTCGGTTACACCAAGGGGAACCTTGCGCTAGGAATGGTCAAACATATGCTTACCATGTTCATATGTCCTAACCAAAGCTAAAGGAACACACTAGCCCACCTTAGTGCCGCCCTTCGGAGAAATCTAGGAGGGTAGACCGCGCGGGGGCGGCTGGCTAGGGTTTCAACATAGAATGGGCTTCGGGGGCCCGAAAAACAAAAAAGCCTAAAAAATATAATTATACTATAATAATACAAATAGTACTCAATAAAAATATATACGCACATTAATAGATGATTTTTTTTAAAAAAATCAGAGGCTGAGCCAGGTCCTGTAGTTCTTTCCTGTAGTGAGCCCCTTGTGGCCTTGTCCACTAATCTTGGTTCAGCGGAAGGCAGGATGTGCGACGAGTCATCCCAAGACTATTACATGTAGTTCAGTTGAAACACCGCATATCAGATCGTAACTGGCGTGCTTGCAAGGATAAAAAATAACTGCCACAACATGACACACCGTGGAGTGGAGGAGTTGGGCATGCGCTGCTTGTGGTTTGAACTCGATCATGCCCGATAGATCGGTGGCCAACAGGGTCATCACGCCTCCACGCATCACAATGGAGGCATGGATCGTGTGCCCTCCATCTTGCTGAGCCGGAGCTGGACACAGCCCCTCGACGACAACCGCGTGACCCTCCAGCCGCACAGTAACGACGATCTTCAACCGGCGATCGGCTACGACGGAGAGACAACGATGTCCAACTACGGCAACGGCTACACGACCACCACCACCATCTGGTGATCGAACACATCCTGTGGCTCCCGAGAACGTGAAATCCATGCTGCTGGCCTGTTCGCCGCCCAGAGCGCGAAGAACTCGTCCGCCGCCTTTTGATAGCTACTGCACGTACGAGATTTCAGAAGATATCTTTGAAAGTTGCCGCACGATACGCCCTTGTATATTTACGATGAAAGATTATAACTTGTCATACACGATATGGATTGATTCAGCTATACATCACAAAACCGGGAAGGAGTCAAGGGCTCCTTGTCGCTAAGCGGTTTGGATTTGGACGATAGACTGCCAGTACGGACCATGCGTAATGAAATGTTTTTTTACTTATTGGTGGGACTGATGATAATATATGATTTTGTAGGAGGATAAAATGGTCCGAAAAAGTGGTTGACGATGAAAACCTTACTATTTTTGTTATTAGGTATAGATCAATGCCACACGTATATCAATGTTTCCGATTGACACAGTTATAGCACAATATTAAACTTATTATATACTAATAGTATATGCAAATAAAACCCTCATTATTTTCTTCTAGGGCATATATCTAACAGTCTCCCACTTGCAATAGAGTATAAATAATATAGTCTCATTTTATTGCTAATCATAACACCATATCAGCCATATGTGTCTCTGATTATGCTTGCTTGTGAGAGACGTAGTCTTAGTAATCTGTACAACTGAGATTTTTATGTTCTTTGCAACTTGTCACCTAAATTGACATTAGCCCATCACCACATGATGGTGTTTAAGTATATATTTGATAGATGAGTGAGACTTTATATTCTAGTGTTTGTAATGACATCCGACCAGTCAAGCGGACTTTCACTATTGTGCCAGAGATCACTCGGAGTCCTCTTCCTCTTCACCGTCCTTGTTTGAAGAGGCAATATCACGCTTGTCATCATCATCAACAGCAGTAGGTGGCGGGTACTTCATAGCATGGGAGGTGCCCGGAGCTTTGGGATCAACAAAGTCCCACTAGCAGTTTTGGGGAATTCACTTCTCCTTCGGAGTGATTGTCTTCTCAGAGCCACTACTCGCTGACAAGCCTATGTGGCGTATCAGGGCATCTACAATGCTAGATGCTTAGGGCAGATGCTTAGGTAAATAAATTGGGTTTTGGTTAAGCATTGGTGCTTATATAGACTATGCAGATGCCTAATTAAGCACCTCTCCTATACAAATAAGCACCAGTGCTTAACAAAATGCTTGGTTTATTTTCATAAGCACTCTCTCTAAGCACTTCTATTGTACATGGCCTCATAGCAGTCTACCTCTGCCTGGCCTTCGTCACATTGAAATGAGCCTTGTACATTTTATTTTTATAGATTGGAGGGAGTAACATTTTATCAGCGTGTTGGACTAATGGTTTGTTGGACACTGGCTACTAGGTGTTGGGAGGCTTGGTGTTAGGAATCCATGGGCCCACATCAGTGGTACACTGTGGCCAACTCTGATTTTGGGAAGCTCCTTTACACTCCCGGCTGTGGCGTGGGAGCGTTGCAACAGAGGTGGATCCTCCCGTATGGACTGAGTGCTGACCCATCAGGTTTTCATCTTTTTTTTTCGCTATTTTGTCTTTTCTTTCCTTTTTTGTTATTTTTTGTTTCTTTTTAATCTGAATATTTTACAAAATTGAAACACTTATCTAAAAAGGAATTATTTTAAATATGTTTTTATTTTGAACAAAATTTGAAATCTAGAAAAAATTGATACCTTGATAAGTTGATTTTTTAATATTAAATCTCAGTAAAATTTTAAATATGAATAAAGTTTGAAATGTGAACAAAAATTGAAACCTTAACAGTTTGAAATCTTAACAAATTTTGAAATATGAAAAAATTTAAAATTTGACAAAATGTGAAACCTGGATAAATTTGAAATCTGGACAAAATTTTAAATATTGAAAATTTTCAAAAAATCAAGAAAAACGAAACCAGAAACAGAAACCTGAATAACACAAAGAACTAGACCGAAAACCATTTTTAGTTCATAAAACCTGTTTAAAACAAAAGAAAGTAACGTGGGCGGCCGAGTTGGGCCAGGCCCAAAATGCCCGCTGCGGCGCATAGGTGGTGCGCGGCCCAAGCGCTCAGCGCGGCAGCGGGCGGTGTGTAGGATTTCCGGGATTCGGAGCCCTTACCGGCCTACCCCATCTGAAAGAAGAAAGCTTACCCTCTCGGCTCTCGCCCACCTTAACCCTAGAGCGCCGCTCGCCGCCGGCGAAATCTGTTTTCCGAGATCTTCCTCTCATACTAATCGTTCGCAGCGCTCAAGCGCTAGCATTCGGTCCCTTCAATACCGTCTGCTCTTGCTCACCACCCGCAACGGCCATTCGTATACGACCACCTGCAACCCGCGTCGTAGCCAAGATCCGCAAGGTGAGCTCCCCACCCTCTCCCCCCAGTTCTTATCTCATTTTTGTGCGATGCTACTAATAATTCATCAACTTTGAGACTGCGCTAGTGCTAGGATAATTCTTTTGGTCTATAACATGCGCACTGGCACTGGCCCTCAGCGTTTAGGCGGACACGGGTTTAGGACTGTCTTCCCTGTTGCCTGTTGGAACGTTCTACATATTGGCTATATTACCATACTGTCGGTGTATTGTTGCGCCCTATTTGCATGTTCTGGACCATTTTGCATCATAGACAGTTATGTCTCCAAGGACAGGTGGCTAGCTAGCTTGGATTTGTGTATATGTATAGGTAGATCATACTTGGAAGAAATATCCATACCATTTCTTGGCCTCCATGGACCTATGCTTGTCTCTACCTATAAAAGCTATTATAGGAAACATGTCATCATCAGTAGGAACTGACTGCTCTTCTAAAATACACTCCTTGATTTTCCTAAATTTTTACTCTAGTTAATGTCTGAACCAACTTTTGTGTGTATGCATTTGGCTCTGTTGACTTGTTGAGAATTAGCATTAACTTGTAAATTGAGCCATAGATACGTAAGATCGAATAATATGGGGCCTTATTGACAGAGGGGATATTGATTTTTGTAGAAGTTGGCCTAGGGTTACGTAAACTTAGCTTTAATGTTTGTCCTAATGGGGCCATTTTGCAACATATCATGGAGTGGGATAGATGGACCTAGCTTATGTCATCTTCAGACAGTGGCGGCTCGCACAGTCCACTACTACCCAACCCAGCCCACTAATACCCAGCGTCCCAGCTCACTAATACCCAGCGTCCCTGTCGACCATGAATACCCATGAATACATACACTCCAAAATCTGGTGCCGCCACTCTTCACATCCTAATAAGTTAGCTTACTACAATAGATGTTTGCCTCTGATATTAGGTACTTCTGCTGCCGTTGGTATCATCCAAACTGATACTTAATGTATGTTTTGGTGTTCGGTTGGGTCTTCCGCTGCTCTAATGGCTTGCTTGTGTTTTATTTTCTTCCTACACATACTGTCTTCAACCTTTTCTTATTGAATGATTTCTGGCAGTTGAGATTTTTTATCATGGGTGATAATTTGATGCTTGTCTTGCTTGGTGTATTTCTCGTGTCCTCTTTTCGGATTACTCACATGGCTTTTAACTTTTTGCCCAGTGAACGACTGCTGGAAAGTATATCGGTTTACCATGATCTGGTCGTTTGATCTATGTTAAGATTACATGTTATATCATGTGATGTGTGAGTGCTCCTTTCTAAAGCAGCAAAGCTATGAGTATATTTTAAAACTTTCTTCACGTGGAGTTCACTTGAAAATACCTTAAGGCAAATCTTAATCAATTTTTCTAGAAAGTAACTGAATATGCGACTGTGTGAAGCACTTTGATTTTCGGTGCAATAATACTTACTATTTCTTATTTGTTCACTTTGGATGGTTATGCTAAACTTGCTCTCTCATGTCTTGTGTTTCTCTATTTCAACACCGCTCTATGGATTTGCACTTTGGTTCGATGTTGATCTTAAAGGACTAGTTCGCGAGGAATCCGAGAAGTTATCAAGCCAATTTGATGGGGACATACAGGTATTTTGCTACCTGCTAGCTGTTGCGTGCCTTATTGATATTGTTCTAGTCTTGCTAAATTATTTTTACTTTAGGCGATGCTTTTAGATCACGAGGGATTATATCTGATGCCAGTTATCTACTTCCACCTTATGATTGTGGGGACTTGTGTAGATAGTAATGATGTTCTCTTTGTATTGTTATTTCGTATGGTTATATACTTTGAGAAGGGATTTCGTGCATATGGGCACCAGTGCTCTCTTGACTTTCAGAATTTTAAAAATTTCAAAATCTCACACTTCCGTGTCTCCAAAAATGATGGCGTTAAATATATAGATACACATATACAGGAGGAGCGTATGCAAAAAAGTCCCGTTAAAAAATACGTTGTATTTTGGGAAATATAAAAAAGACAAATTTCTGATAGTAAATAGTAGTAAAATAATAGTAAAATAGTATATCTCTTTGTCCGAAATTTTTCTTTTTTGTATATCTCAAAATAAAAAGTATTTTTCAGCGGGACTTTTTTGTGTGCGCTCCTCCTGTATATATATCTTTCTATATATTTAACATCATAATTTTTGGAAGCATAGAAGTGTGAGATTTTAAAATTTTCAAAAATCAAAAGTGAAGGGATCGCTGGTGCCCATGTGCCAAAGACACTTTCCGCTATACTTTTATATAATTATGTAGTGATTACAACATTTGAATTTGTGTTTTTTGACCGCAACTCCTCTCCTGTCCAGCGCCCTAATCCCCTCCCCCTCCGCATTACCTCCTCCCATGGACGACGGCATCAGCACACCCTTGAACCCTGTGGCCTGCAGTCCTGTACTTGTCGTGGCTCACACGCCCGGCATCCCTGCACGGTATGAAGTCTTCAATTTGTTATATTTTCTGTTTGTCTTAAATTATTGTTTGACCTGTGCCAGCCATAGGATACTCTTCAATTGTTTTGGCTTCTTTGATTAGTCTTTATAAACACAAGTGAGCCCTCTGCCAGACACAGATGTTTAACACTTGCGCCCCAGGGAGATTTTTAGGTTGTAGACCATTTGGTATTGTCCGTATCTCTCCTATGTTGTAAGGCTGCATGGTTGCGCCCCAATGCCTTGTCAGCTGAGCTATTGTGGTAAAGAGTTTGCATTTTAGTAAATGGAGATGCAGTCCTTCTGCATGGTCTTGAAGATTTCTGATAATATTTCATTTCCTATCTATCCACAGGTATGAGGTTCTATTAAAGAACATATCATGTCTCCTGTCTTGGGAGAACCAAGGAAAATCCTACCAGTGCAGTTTGAATCATAAGAACGAGTTCCTAAGATGGAGTAAGGCAGATAAATGCCTGTTTTTTGAGGTAACAAAAAATGAGAATATGTATTTAGGTTGTGCATTTTGAAGTCTTTTATATTTATACACAATTGTTTTGTGTGTCAGTGGGAAGAAGAAGAGGAGCAGATGGTATGCTGGATGCATGATATTCCTGGAAACAGTCATATGAAGTTTCTTGTTAATCCAGGTAAAGGCTTCTGAACACATCTTTTTCCAATTTAAATCATTTATTATAGTCTGTCATGTATATTCTGAGTACCTCATTTGATTCAGTGATCCTTAGTGGAGTCCGGAGACGTGATCTCTATTGAACCCTATCTTATCTTAAGTAATCCTAAGTATAGCAAATATTTACTTAGAGAGGACATGCCCCTGACATTGTCACTCAGTATCAATGACTTCAGTAATTGTTATTGCAATGCAAATATTGTTCTTATTTTACTGGATATCTCATGTAGTATTTTTTTGCAGCAATAAAATATGGAATAAATGACGTAACAGTCAAACATCCTGCACTTGCTTTCTCATCGGGTTTTAGTGATGACTCCTGGGCTGGTGTAAAGGACATGCTTAGCAAAGTAAGGATGTCTTCCATAATCATGTCTTCTTTAATTGTCTCATGTCTTACAAATGTAACACAAGACACCATACATTGCAGATATTTGGTTCTTCTGAGAAAGATGATTCAGTAGAGCATGATCATCTATATGTCTTCACTAGAATTGATTCTTCTTTCTGCATTAGGAACTACAAGGTACCGATTCTGCCACCAAGTCTGATATTACTGCTTTGATGTTTGGTACTTAATCTAGCTTTTAAATTTCTTTGGTCTCATGGTAGCTTCAACATTAATATATAACTTCTGGATTTCATTAACCACTAGTATGTCTTTAGCAGAATTAGTTGCAGCTTCCTCAGCATGTGAATTACTACATATCATCTGTAGTTTCCTCTCCCCTTTCAACATGCTACCAATACACTTCTTGATTAGTCGTGACCTAATAATTTTCCTTCGCCTCAGCTCTTTGCCCCAACTCCATGTGAATATTGAAAAAAGTTATAGCTTGGTGTTCTTGTGGGACTGGGAATTGTACAATAAACAACCAAGTTAAAAACTTGATCCTAGAAGTTTTGTGTAGCCTCTCTAGCTAACTTGTTAATAAACATCCCATTGTCCTGTGGTTCATTGAAATCATCTTCACTTGCTGATCCACCACTTTTCCTTCAGCTGTTTTATCTCCACTAATGATATTAGAAATTGATAAGGTGTGTGGCTGCTGTCCATTCCCTGACTGATGCCTAGATCCTTCCGGTCTTTTTTTCACAACATTTTTCAACTCCATACTGTAAGCTTAGTCAGAGCGTCAGATCCAGAAGGCCCAAGGTTAGGTGGTAGGAGCAACCATTTGGTCTGGTACGCTTGTTGCCAGGTTCACCATTATCAACTAATACTTCCTTTTCATTGATAAACTCAGTATGTCGGATCACCAGACTCCAACTCATAAAATTGCAGATGCTAGCAGATGATTCCGATTTGGCCACATCATTTAGTCCAAAATGAGAACATACATAATCCTGATTACCCAAGGTGCTCGAGTCCATTTCCTGGCTAAGCGACTAGTGGAAGGAATATTACTAATCTAACACATGCCTCTTGGATTCTTCCTTTCTCACCCACACAAGGAGACTATTGATCAAACTCCAAGGAAGCTTTAGGGTCCTAAGTCCATTTTCTTGCATTTGTTGAATTTATCACTTCTGGCATCAGGTTATTTGAGGGATACCTAGTCTTTATTCTGGGAGTCCCTCCATCTGCCAATATTTATTCCAAGGATGATCAATACTTCAAATATGAGTACTGTTAATCACACCATTCGCCGGAGTAATATTGGCACAATGTTCCTGAGATTTGTTTTTATAATATAACTATGTGGATCTTATTGAAACTCCAAATAATGAATTAACTTTACTATGTGGCCGTCAATGAATTCAATCATTTCTAAGGTGATATTAACATAAGTTTATTTTTTACCCTAAAATTATTTTCCTTCATATTAACTAGATCAATGCGATCCCTGAAGGTGACGACCACCATGACAGTCCATTGGTTCTTACCGAGGTAAAAATATTAACTAATGTTGCTTTTGTATTAGGTATATTGACATATATGTCTAAACATGATCAAATATGTGCAGGTCTATCCCTTTTGCTGTTTCAAACTCTTGGACGCCCAGGGATTCGTAAATCAAGTTTCAGATATGTCAGAAATTCAGGTAATTTGCCACTGTCAATGTTTTTTCTAGATTATGAAATCAATTGCTCAGAGGACTTCATTTTTAGCAGCTGTCCTGGACTGTCTTCTATAGTGTTGCAAGTGACTGTACAGGATACTACACACCTCACTCTCTGAAATTGATTAACGGAACTTGCCGAATTCTTCTGAAGAATGATTGCAACATGTCACTGGTAGCAGAATATGATGGCTTCAACCTTTCACTTGACCATTTGTTGTCAAAAGAACCTGCCTTGAAGATAAAGAATATAATTGGATCTCGGACAAACAAAGAGTCTGTCTTTGTAAGGAACAGATTTAAGTTTATCATTCGGTCTACGGTTTTTCAGCTTCAACATCTATTTGCATCAGATAAATGTTTGGAATTGGAAAACAAGATTGATAGACCAGCAAGCAATGTTCTCATAAGAGGAACTGATGTCAAGTTCTATGGGCTTAATATCACAAGGTATACAGATACGTTGGCCAAACAAAATTTGTTGTGGTTAGTGGAACTTATCAAGGCCTGCTTTCCTCTAAATCTAATACCTGATGAGGTAAGAGTTGCAATTCAGAGATTAAGTAAATCGGAGAAAGAACACCTGAACAGCTTGGAAGAACTAAAGAATGATCCTTTGTGGCTAAGGGCAGAAGAGAGAAGAACGCTGCTCATTACTCACCATAGTGAGTATATGACAAACTTTGACATTAAAGAAGAGCATGCTGTTGACGCCACAGCTGAGGCTGATCTTGCTGACAACATAGGTTTTTTCGATGATTGCCCCTACATTGATTGCTGGAAGCAAGTGGCTATGGACAATGAGTATCTGATGGACGTGTCTGATATGCCGGTAGATGCAATAGGCTGTAATGCTGGAGCTGCAACAAGAGGTAGTGTGAAAGGTGCAACAAAAGATGATATGCCGGTAGATGCAATAGGCGGTGGAGCTGCAACAAGAGGTAGTGTGAAAGGTGCAACAGAAGATGATATGCTGGAAGATGTAATCGGAGATAGTGTGGAAGGTGCAAACGAAAGTGATATGGTGAAAGATGCAATAGGAAGTAGTGTGGAAGGTGCAACGAAAGGTAGACTGGAAGATCCAGTAACAAAGAGAGCTCAAAAGAAGTTAAAAAGGAATAGCAGGATCAAGTCTGTGAAGAGGAGACAGATAAGACAAGAAGGAGAGCACAAAGGAAAAATCCAATTTCATCGTATGCGAAACTTCGAGATGCATATGCCCGAAAGGGCAAAGAAGGTGCGTGTTCTTTTGTTTTTTGCAATCCCTTGAAATTCTGAGGAATTAAGAAAAATGCTACTAATTTTTTCCAACTTCACCATTATATATATATATCAGTTTTTCAGCCACCAACAAGTAGTAGAATATGCCTTTACTGTCTCACTTTATTGGGCAGAACTGCAAGTATGACTTAAAGGATTCACTTTTATCTGAAAATACGTAACACAATTGGGATTAGTAAGTAAACATGACAACTAAAGCAATACGTGGAAACTGAAATAAAGACTTCACAAATTTTACCTGAAATGTGTAACCATCTTTCATAAATAGATGCATGAAGCCTCTGCAGACTATTTATCTGGACACAACTATCTCGGTTGAGTAGGATTACTCTTTTCTGTGTGATATTAAAACTCATTTTTAATTGAAAATGATGTAATAACATTTATGTGGTCCATATGAAGGTGTACTCGGTGGTTCAGAGCTCTGATGTCTGCCCTTAACAAATAATGTGGTCAATGAAATTGACATACTTTCAAGATGTTTCCTAAACATTAATGCTAATGCATCATGTACATCTGCTCTACTGTCATAATACTTCACATCAAGAGTCTTGTCTTATCTCCATGGATACTTTGTTTCCGATAGCATGTGTCAAACTAATGTCAGAACCCTCAGCCCACATGGAAAAGAGCAACCCACTGGTATACGTCATCTAATGTTCAGTACAAGCACCATGTCCAGTATCCAGTGAAAAAGACCATGTAGCAGCCATCCTATGAGCATGCGAAAAATCACAATTTGCACAAATCGCAAGAGAGCTTGCTTAGAGTACAAAAATCACTAGAGAAAGGTGCCCCAAACCTACGGCCGGAAAGGTTCACCCAGCGAAGAGGATGACCGGCGCCGCGCCCGGCGTGACGCTGACCCTCTGCCTTCTGGTTTGTATGGTTGTATGCATGACCAGAGGCTGTCTTGCCGGGTGGAGAGGCTCGCACCCCCGTCGGAGAGGCACACCTGATAGCCATGTTGAAAGTTCACCTGCCAGCCGGTTCATTGCTGCAGAGCAGCACATGATAGGGATTTGGAAATTTTGGTGAAGTTGGTAAGGGAACGGGCTGAGAGGTGGGCCTTGGGTCCACATGTCCGTATTTAGGGCACTTTGTTTATCAAAATCGACTGATTCTTATTGCTAACGTTTGTATGGCCTTGGGTCCACATGTCCGTATGAAGGGCACTTTGGGAAGCAAGTCGACTGATTCTGTTTGCTAATGTTTGTATCACAGGATGGGATTCGTCCCTTTCAGTTGGGCGTGTCAGACTACATATTGACCGCATATTATCAAGAGTATTTGGGTTTCATTCATCGGAAGATGTCATTGTTGCTAAGAAAACAGAAGTATGTTCCTTGTGCCCAGTCCACAAGTATTTTACACTTCTAAGTACTTTTTTATATCTTATAGTTTCATTTCTATGCAGATTGAAAAGGAAGTTGACTCGCAAAAATAACTGAGCCATTGTCAAATGCTAAAGTTTAGTGGAGGTTGCAGTTGCCTTTTGATTTGATGTGATTAAATCTGGAACTGAGCTGGCGATGGATGAGGAGAATGTGACTGAGCTGACCCACTGATTTGCGAGAGAATTTTTTAAACATAGTTTTCTGAATCAAGAGTAATCTGAATAATAATGTGTTTTGTTGAAGGCTATTGTTGTATTATTGAGATGATGCCACAGTTGCTACAGTTTCTCTACTATGCAACACCTGAGAAGTCTAGCGCATAATTTTTCAGCATATATTCGTTGCTTGTCACTCAGCTATGGTTGGTATCAATTCAAGTGGTTTACATCAGGCTTCTTTAGGGGAGAGGAGAACGTACTCCAGAGTGGGTAGTACTCCTGCTGCACCGGGGAGATGGTGGCCGTTGGATATGCTTAACAAGGGATATGTGGAACTTGTTGTGATATGCGGACACTGCCCTTGGTATTTTTGCAAAACGAGCCAGCAGAATGTCCACCTTGCAGCCAGAAGCCCCTTGGTTCCCAGATTCCCCAATCCGCTCCCCCCTTTGAACATTTGAGACGAGAATAGTGTTCCAAATTGAGAAAGATTTGCCGAACTTTTGGAGGCCTGGTGGGCACAGCTCATGGAATTGCCTGGAATTGAGATATGGCTGGTGGGTTTATTTTGAATGTTTGCAGGAAAGGCTAAATGCTAAATGCATTGATTAAGGAGATGTAAGAAACCCACACTACTCGGTTTGTGAGGAAACGCAAAATAGGGCTACGTGATCACCGTTGCTCTCGAAGTTCTCATAAAAAACCATTGCATGGACCTTATCTGCGTGAACCTTTTCGCAAACCTCGTCAACACCGTAAATGAATGACTGGCTGAAAGAGGACATGTACTTACCTGAACCCACGAGCAAGACCAAAGTGGTTCACTGTTGCATGTGGAGAATGGTCCAGCTGCTCACCAATGCCGTCCACCTCCATGGCCATACGTCCCTCCGAGCAGTTCCACCTCCAAAAATGATGCCCCCTAAGAGGGAACATGTCACCTTAGCGCCTCCATCGCCTATCCGGAAGACCAGATAAGGATTTCGCCTAGAGCACGTCGGGACGGTAGGTAAGGACTGCTCCAACGCCTCCAAGAAGGACACGACGTCTGTAGGCACCGCCGTTGACTTCTCAGGCAGTGGCGGATCTTGGACGAAATCTCTGGGGGAGGGGGGGCGAAGCTGCAAGACGACATGTAATTTTTTTTCGATTGCCAAATCAACACCATCTAAAAAACAAGCTAGAATTGGTACTAGTTCAGGTACTCCTGTTCACGACCTTCACATTCACCCCTCTTTTTTTCCTTAGAAATGAATCAATTTGTTTCTCCTTGACCATCGCCTCCTCACTACATATTCAAAAAATAATGTGTAAACATTAATTTCCATGACCTAGTTTGAACATTCCCTAATTTAGTTGCAAAATTCAGAACTTAGAAGACAACAAAAGGAAAATTAGAAGACAAAATTACCTTCGGGAGAGGGAGAGGATCCTGCACAACCTGCATCAGTGGGGAGCTTGAAGAAGTGCAGAGCAAAAGAGCTTGCAGCTCGGCCGACCGCGCCATTGCCACAAGCCTCAAGTTCAGCTGTTGGATGCTGCTCACCGCAGACGCGCTAGCGACCAACCTGAGCTCCGGGAGCGGACGAGATGAGTCCCACCGGCCACCCTGCCATGCCGTCATCTAGCCCAAGGGAATGGAGATTGAGGATAAGGAGAGATGAGACGAGAATAGTTTGATTTGGACGAGACGAGAAGAACCTGCCTTGCTTCTGTGTCTCTCGTTCTGAATAATGCGAGTGACTATACGGGCCTTCTATGGCAGGCTGCAACAGACTAAGGGTACTAGGAAATTTGCATTTTTGCTGGGGGGCCATGGCCCAGGTTGGCTCCTATGAAGATCCGCCATTGTTCTCAGGCACATCAAGAGTGTGACTTTCGCCAGCAGTCTCACCCGCCAAACCGGGAGATAGCGGTCAGATACGACTCCCGTTCCGTTGCCCCTATCTCCATGGGCCGACCACATCTCATGGGTGGCTCGGCGTGTTCTCTACCCTTCTCCCTCTTTCTCATGCTAGACGAGAGGATACAACAAGCGCGAACTTCCAACCACCACAAGCTCGGCAACATACGCCACATTAACATTCCACATCACGCCATCCCAAGCAAACAGATGTGCGCGAGGCTGCGACCCTCAGGGCCTAGATCGGGCCACACAACTGCCACCAGAACCTCCCGTGCGTGTCTTCAAAAAAAAAAGAACCTCCCGTGCGCTACACCTCGGGGCCGTACCGCGCTGGAGGGCCATCCAGCTCCATCGCCTCGCCTGCTCCAGGCTTGATAAACCTTGATGGTGATATGTGAAGGAGATATGCCCTAGAGGTAAATAATAAAAGTATATTTTTGTGCCATATCTCATTTGTTCATAATAATATATGTCATGCTATAACTGTATTAAGAGAAAACATTAATACACATGTGACGTATATGAAAAAGGTCCCTGGTTAACTCTAGCTAACCAGCTTATGTGTCATCTGATGATCAAGATTTCCTAGTCATGGGCAAATGCGCCAATGAACATTGAGGTCATGTAGGACATGCTGGACAACACCCAAAGTACTGTTAATACGATTAGATCAGTCACAAAAGTTTAACACTGCATATAACTAAGAAACAAAGCAATCAGTTTATTAAACCGTGAGGTCACTACAATAATCACTACATCTAGAGGCTGCTTTAATTACATCAACCGTCTTCACATAACAGGTTGACTGAAAAGGTGTATATTAGGTATGCTATAAGGAGTAGGTAGAGGAGTGTGAACCAAGAGCGGGATTTGTCCATCCACGTGACGGATAGATACTCTGGGCCCACTCGTTGACAATTGCATATACGAGCTTGCAAGCATGTGACTAGGTCACGGAGTATACAATGTCATGAAACGAGTTGAAAGACTTGTGAGACGAGGGTAAACAACAATATGGAGATATTGGTGATCTAACCTCGGACAAGATCTGGTATCGTGAGAAGGGAATAGAATACTGAGTTTACCTGATCATCGAAGAGTTTCGTGGAATATACAGGGATCACATGGTTTTTCAGAACCCCCTGTTGATCATTGGTACAGAGAGGAGTCTCGATCATGTTTGGGTATTCCCCAACTCGTAGGGTGTCACACTTAAGGGTATGTGACGCTTAGGGGTGGATTTGTAATTATGGAAATTGACAGGGAGGTATCCGGAGAAGTTCCGGGCAAAATATGGGAAAGGTTCCAAAGACACCAGAAATGTTCTAGACTTTATCGAAGTTGTATCGGTGAATGAATAATGCCAAGGTATTGATCAATTAATGGGTTTAGTATTTAATTAAAGTAATTAAATATTAAAAGAGAATTAATTAAATAATAAAAGAAAAAGAAAAAAGGGGGGATCTAATGGGCTTGGCCCATTAGGGTGGTCGGCCAAGCCAATCCAAGGGCGCCCTAGGGTTTACCCTATGGGCCGGCGGCTATGGTTTGGGGCGCCCCCTAGGGGAGGCTCATCCTAGGGAGGTGCTACATAACCCCTCCACCTATATAAAGGCCCCCCAGGACCCCTTGGCTCATTCATTCCTCTCCCTTCCTCTCTTCCTCCTGGCTTGGCTCCCATGTTTGGAGCTGTGTTAGCGGGTTGAAGGAAACCTCCCGTTCCGGACGTCGTCGCGCTGCTGGATTTCCAGTCTAAATCCACATTCTTCCGCTGCTCTGCTGGACTGGAGCCCGGACGACGTCTATACACCGTATGTGTGTAATCCCTCAGAGGTGCTACACTTGTGGCACTATGTCGATGTGCCGATGTTGTTGCATTGGTGTCGTTATGCCGTGGCATCATGGCGTCGTGGCATCGTGGAGCTGTGACGCCATGCTCATGCGGTGCTGGTCTTCATTGACTCTACGACTACATGACCTTGAGGTCGGCTATGGTTGTCTTCATCGATAATGTTTGTGCGGGAAAGTTCCCGCGCACTCGGTCTTCAAAGGTATGAATACTGCCGCTGTTCCATTACTGTTCAACTACGTAGATAGATAATGGGCTTTGGGTTAGAGGAATTTTTTTTGTTTTCTGCATCGAATCCCAACAATGGTATCAGAGCCGATCTATGCATAGTTGTTCTGTACGGTTAGAATGCATCATGGATGCGGGCGTTGATTTTCTTATTGTTACCCATTTATTGCATCTGTTCATGTCTGCGGTATTGTTGGATTGCAAGCGGCCCGCGATCGACCTTATGTGTACTCTTACGCGAGACTGGTTCCACGACTGACATACAGCTTGCACCATATAAATGTGGCTTGGCGGGTGCCAGTTTCTCCTCTTTAGTGGCCATGGTTTATGCAATGGAGGGCCCTTAGCGAGGGTTAAAGAAACAATTAGCGAATCACCGTTGTGGTTGCATGCTCATAGGATAAGAAGCGTTTCTTATTTGCATAGCCCTAGCAGCCGTGTAAAACTTGCAAAATATAAGTAGAAGGGTCTAACTTAAAATTTGCAAAAGGGAAAAGGTATCTTAAAATTTGCTTATATTAATCAATATAGCGACGGTAGCAATTTTAAGATGATCCCACCAATGAAAAATCCCAACGGAAGTGCTTACCCTTAGCAGAGCAATCGCCACTAAAGATCTTAGTTATGTAACCTCACATGAAGATTGGGGGCCATATCGAAGTTCACATATCCGGAGTGGGTACAAGCCATGTATGTGCCGCGCAGACGCTAAAGTGATATTGACGAGCTTAGCATGTGCAGACATGGCCTCGAAAACACGGTGAGCGAAAGGTTAAGCACGAGTCACATGTTGATTGTGATTGAAAAGACCCAGTCTACCTTTGCAGCTATATCATCTCACATGACGATCGGGGGTGGTGTAGTGAATTGAGATCGTGTAATGACGAAACAACTGAGGGATGTTAGTTTGAGTGGGAGTTCGCGTAGTTTGCATTAATTTGAATCAATAAGCAAACTGAACTCTTATTATGAACACTATTTTAATATATTTGCAAGTTTATGTAGATGAATATTCCACATTTGTTTTAGTATTTTTATGCATAAAGAAAACTTAATATTGTCGGGTCAAAGTTTATTGTTTATACCAACGCATAAGGATTGTCCTAAAATAGTAATGATTAGCTCTGTGTGATATAGTAACCATTGGGAGACACATCAAGGGTTTTTGTGATCAGAAATGATAATAGTGATTATCATGATCGCGGTGACAATTCTATAAAAGTCTATTGCACCGTGCTTCATACCACGAAGTCCGAATCATGGGAGCGTTCTTCAAACACCAACTCATGTTTGATGGTTATTGAACTTGAAGCGCTCTTGGCATCTCAAGCCAGAATTATGAAGTATGAGTTAATGGACAAAGTTCCTTTCAATTGAGTTGGAAGGAAACATCTGCTTAAAAGTCATACAACGACCATGATAGGATTCATGGGTGCCTCACTGACTAGGTCTACTGGACGACATATGAATTTGTGATAGATGGGCTGTTGTGTTGACTTCCTCCCATCTACAAAGACATTGTCATAGGATAAGCCATGCAAGGTGAATCGTTCACCTCCCATGGATTGCAGACTCAATTGAGAGCCGTGGAAGTAGAGCTAGTAGTAGGGGAATTGTCAAACCCAAAAAGGTATATTTGATATACAAGTTATAAATATTTTATGTTAAACACTTATAGCAAATTTTTGTGTATTTGACACATATTTCCCGTTTATTAGAAAACATGAACTTATGCGTAAGAATTACATGAAGGAGCTTATGGCGCGTCATAATGGCAATCAAGCTGTTCATGGCTATGAACGATGTACCTCCAGATTTATTATCAGGATTAGTGATAGAATAAAGTTCGTGATCAATAATGGTTGAGGACCTTACTTGTGTGTCTTGCTTTCCGCAAGACAAAGTTATGGTCACATTATGATTATGAATTCATTATTCTTGTTTATCCTTGATAATTGTTTGATGAGCATTTATAGACAATAAACATAAATTATCCAAGCTAAATAATGACTTCATTAAAATGACACTACCATTTGAAAGTCATACTTTATGATTAAGTACATGTGAACATATTGATGAAATGTATTGTTACTAGATGTTTGATCTTTATACAATACGGATCATGTTTCGTTTGACAAAATGACTCAAACTCCGCAATATGGAGCCGTTTGAAAGTCATGCTTAATGATTAAGTCGATGTGAAATTTCATATTGATGAAATGTATTGTTACTAGATGTTTGATCTTTATACAATATGAATCATGTTTTCGTTTGATGAAATGACTCAAACTCCGCGTTTTGGAGAGTACGCCTAATTGATGAGATCATACGGATGATTTCAACATAGGAAAAAGGATTGTACTTAAATTGTTAAATATTATACATGTCGATGTATAGTATTCATACAAGTAGTGGATATCATTATTTTGCATTCTTTGCTAGAAATCCAAAGTGAATATTTGATTTCACGGGGTTTTGAATTCATTTGTGTATTCAAAAGATTTTGGAAATGAAGAACTAATTATAATTAATTCCTTGCGATTTTGATCAAAGTGACGAGATTATAAGTTGGGATTTTGGTGTAAGAATTTGTAGAAATCAGTCTAATGAATAAACACCCGTAACACTTCAATATGTTGATGTATGTTATAAACCATAACTTGTTGGTTAAATATGTGATGCCAAATTATCTCCTATAGTGTTAGATTTATTTTAAAGAGCGATTAATTAAAATAGCAAACACTCATTTCAATAAATAGGGAGCCATAATACTATATGAGTTATAGTATGATTCATAGAAATTCCTAAGTTATAAATGATAATTCGGAATTGATATGAATAATTCTTTGTAGTGTGTCCTTATGTGTAATTTGGACATGTCTTTCATGAACCAAAAGTGCAAATTTGTATTGCAAAGTTTTGGTGCACTCTAGAGAAAGAGTATTCCCTATGAAGGTGCTTTTTTTTAAGGTGGGTCTACGAAAGTGCTAAATGGAGGAGAATAATGGACCAAAATAAAGTTATTGACTTTATATTGATAGTGTCAGAATAGCGGAAAACGGAATATGTGCTGGAGCGAATGTCTATATTAGAAAGAAGAAAATTAATGATGAAGATCATGTTATTTTCAATTGGTGTCCTTTACTGAAGAAAATAGGATTCATGAATAATTTTGTGCCTATCCACAAATATACAATTCATGATTTACTTGTCATGTTATTGGAACAAGACATACCTACGAACTATGAAGAAAAGATGGTGGACCTAAATGCGAGAAATGACTTGGAGTCATGAAATCCTATTAAGTAAAAATGTTACTTAATTCAAAGTTATATTTAAGATTGAAAAGTAAAAATACTTGATCTTATTAAGTACAGTGTTACTTAAATCTTCCCAAATAATGCAAGATTATAAGGAAGAAATGAAACTTCTAGAGAAAGACATAATAGCTCGATTTGTCACAAAAGTGTATTTCTGAGAAATTCAATAGTTTGAATACAATATGTAGCGATGCTAAAGTCTTCTAGGTAATTAAATCTAATAGGTTGTCAAAATTTCAAGTTCTAAAAATTTGTTTAAGTAAAGGCAAAGTTTTGGACCTTTTGGAAATTAATATCTCGCAACTGAAAATCTTGATTTGATAAATGATCAAAAGAATTTGGAATTGTCTGAAATATTGAGAAAACCTGTAATTTACATTAAACTGAGTGGGAGCTAAATTAAATAGTTAGTTTAATATCATTATATGTAAGAGACATATATTTGAGTGGGAGCTATGAAAGCTTTCTCAACTTATATGTGACAGACATATTTTTGAGTGGGAGCTTGCTAACATTCTTATATGTAGATGACATATTATAAATGGACTAGTTGGTATTAAGGAATATTAATAAGTGGTATTAATAGATAAACAAAGACATTAATATCTATAGAGACAGATTGATATGTTAAATAAAACATTATGTTAGAATGTTTTCTTAGTCAAAATTCTGAACAAGTACCGAATGGAACAAAGTCAGAGAGGAAGCTCTTGGATGACTAAATAGCTAAGGGAAACATTGAGTTGGAACTTAGTAATATAGTAGTGGTTGAAAGATGTGCCACGTTGTGAACATCATCTAATACCATGTTATGTATATGACATAATGTGACCCAAGTTCTTGGATAGAAGAACATGTTCTGGAATGGTTTGAGAATCATTGAACAAAGGATAAGTTTGAAGAACAAGTTCTATAATGGTTGGAGAATCATTGAACAAAAGTTCGTTCTTGAGGTTCCAGATAGAAATAAGGACATATTTCTAACAGAAAAATAAGCTTGGCCGCAAGTGCGAGTTTACCAGGTTGGAAATTTGAATTAAATACTTAGACAAATGGAAGCATTGTTAGACATCGAAGTTGCATTCTGCACTTCCGATTATATCTACATAAATTGAAATATTAGAGGCTACTTGACAGTGGCAAGTATAATGTTATGGCCTTGAAAGTTTTGAATTTAAGATGAGTGTGTTTCTAGTATGCATGGCGAAAGACAAAGTTTGTCTGTAACTGATTGAATGCCATTGCAAACACTAGAATATAAAGTCCCACTCTTCTACAAAAACATGTATACTGTAACGACATCATTTGATGATGGAATAATGTCAAAGTGGTTGAAAAGTTGCAAATAACATAAAATGTCTAAGTTGTACAGATCATTGAAACACTCTCTCACGAGAAAGCATGATCAAGAAGGCATATGGATGATATGATATCATGATTGAGTGCAGCTAGATTATTTGTACTCTAGTGCAAATGGGAGACTGAAGGAGATATGCCCTAGAGGCAAATAATAAAAGTATATTTTTGTGTCATATCTCATTTGTTCATAATATTATATGTCATGCTATAACTGTATTAAGCGGAAACATTAATACATGTGTGACGTATATGAAAAAGGTCCCTGGTGAACTCTAGCTAACCAGCTCATGTGTCATCTGATGATCAAGGTTTCTTGGTCATGGGCAAATGGGCCAATGAACATTGAGGTCATGTAGGACATGTTGGACAACACCCAAAGTACTGTTAATGCGATTAGATCAGTCACAAAAGTTCAAAACTGCATATAACTAAGGAACAAAGTAACCAGTTCATTATACCGTGAGGTCACTATGATAATCACTACATCTGGAGGCTGCTTTAATTACATCAACCGTCTTCACGTAACAGGTTGACTAAAAAGGTGTATATTAGGTATGATATAAGGAGTAGGTAGAGGAGTGTGAACCAAGAGCAGGATTTGTCCATCCACGTGATGGATAGATACTCTAGGGCCACTCGTTGACAGTTGCATATACGAGCTTGCAAGCATGTGACTAGGTCACAGAGTATGCAATGTCATGAAATGAGTTGAAAGACTTGTCAAACGAGGGTGAAGAACAATATGGAGATATTAGTGATCTAACCTCGAACAAGATCTGGTATCGTGAGACAAAGGGAATAGAATACTGAGTTTACAGGATCATCGAAGAGTTTCGTCGAATACACAGGGATCGCATGGTTTTCCAAACCCCCTGTTGATTATTGATATGGAGAGGAGTCTTGATCATGTCTGGGTATTCCCTGACCCATAGGGTGTCACACTTAAGAATATATGACGCTTAGGGGTGGATTTGTAATTATGGACATTTACAAGGAGGTATCCAGAAAAGTTCCGGGCAATATCGGAAAGGTTCCAAAGACACCGGAAATATTCTGGACTTTATCGAAGTTGTATTGGTGAAAGAATTATGCCAAGGTATTGGTTAATTAATGGGTTTAGTATTTAATTAATGTAATTAAATATTAAAAGAGAATTAATTAATTAATAAAAGAAAAAGAAAAAAAGGGAAATCCCTAATGGGCTTGGCCCATTAGGGTGGCCTGCCAAGCCAAGCCAAGGGCGCCCTAGGGTTTACCCTAGGGGCCGGTGGCTAGGGTTTGGGGTGCCCCCTAGGGAAGGCTCATTCCAGGGAGGTGCTACCTAGCCCCTCCGCCTATATAAAGGCCCCCAAGACCCCTTGGCTCATTCTTTTCGCTCTCTTCCTCTATTCCTCCTGGCTTGGCTCCCACCTTTGGAGCTGTGTCAGCGGGTTGAAGGAAACCTCCCATTCTGGATGTCATCGCGCTGCCAGTTTTTTAGTCCAAATCCACCTTCTTGCCCAGCTCTGCTGGACCGGAGCCCAGACGACATCTATACACCGTATATGTGTAATCCCTCGGAGGTGCTACACTTATGACACTATGTTGATGCGCCGGTGCTGTTGCACTAGTGTCGTGGTGCCGTGGCATCGTGGATCTGTGACGCCATGCTCATGCGGTGCTGGTCCTCATCGACTGTACGACTACACGACCTTGAGGTCGGCTACGGTTGTCTTCATCGACAATGTTCGTGCGGGAATGTTCCTGTGCACCCGGCCATCAAAGGTATGAATATTGCCGCTGTTCCGTTACTTTTCAACTACGTAGATAGACCATGGGTTTTGGGTTAGAGGATTTTTTTTGTTTTCTGCATCGAATCCCAACAATATGTATCATGATTGGTGTTACCCCCCGAGCTTAGTATTATCCATGGTGATCTTAATGACCTCCCTGCCGCCGGTTTGCCGACCTCACTAGTACACAATGACACTAAGGACTCCTTGCAAGGGAAACTACAGTGAAAAAGACTAGAATAACACTCACAAAGGGAAAAGTTAAAAATTGCATGTCCAATGAGACTTGCGAGCAGTGGAATTCTGTGGTGATCATGTGTAGTATGCAAGTTGTTAGCATAACACCAATGAAACACCGTGCCACTAGTATTACATTGATCAGAGTGGTACACCAGAAACATCGCAGATCCAAGGTAGGTCTATAGGATTACAATCTTTATCATACAGAAGAGCTTCAGAATATCTTCAACAGATAGAGGTTTAGTGCTGGCAACTTAAACTTGAAATAACAACTTGTAGATGAACATAGAACTTGCGCTACCTCTAATGCAATTGTCTTGCTATTAAATCTACAGATTTGCTCTAACTACTTAGGTTCTAGGATTGGGAATTGGCTCCCTTCTATTCCTATTCTAGGTTTCCTCCATAAGAGCCGACTCCTATTGACGCTGATGGTAGCCTCCGATCCTTGTCAAAGACTTCATTTTCACTTCAGCTCTTTGGGATTGCCTTCTTGACTTGCCTCCACCCTAAGCAAGGGGTTTGAGAGAGTTGGGGGGAGTAACGAGCGTTACCTAGCAAGTTCATAGGGAAATAAGGTGTTTTCATGCACTATCTACGGCCTTAGATCAAAGAGTCATTTGGCAATTCAAGTCTTTGTAAACATTTATTCAAAAGGTTTTTATTCTAAAAACTATGCCCGTTAGTTTTCATAGGTTAAGCAGAGCTTCGATGAGCTCCTTTCCTGCCGCATTCATAGTTACTTCTTGGAACAAGGAGTATCCTGATACTTTATTACACTCTACAGAGGTGGTCAATTGTACCCATAAGAGATCAAAACCTTGTTGCACATCTGAGTTTGATGCTTGTCCACACGTCTTTGGTGTGGGGCCAGTCAATGATCTAAGCCAATCCTTGTTCTTCTCCATGACCCCGCAGACCCACCCTTTTGTAAGTCCGGCCGCACATGTACCGCATAGGTAGACTGTTTGGACCACATGTCTGCACCTTTAAGCTATGGGTAGACTCTTTTGGGTGACCCTTACAATCCATCATAAACCACTTAGCTAGCCTGTACTCCCCTATATCTATAGGCATACTTGGCCAAAATCACACATCCTCCCCTTTACTCTATAGATAGACTACGTCTGACAAACCTCCGCTATTGATCCATTGATATGCGAAAGGAAAAATGATCCAGCTAACTTTTATTTCCCACAATAGATCTTATGGTTGACCATTATTTATGGCGCTAGAATCACTGGCGACATTTGTTATTAATCCTAGGCGAACTTTCTAGTTGCAGTGGGACCTCCACCATCGACATATATCATACCGTTGTCCCACTGCCAATCATCCTAGATTAACAACTACCATGGTTGATAACCACTGTTCATATTAATTATTAAAAGAGAACCTTTTGATTTTAAATGCAGGAATAATATGACATATATAGAGTTGCAAGTAATTTGATAAAAATACTTCAAAGGCATGAGCAAGAGTGAACTTGCCTTTTTGACCGCAAGATTATACAAATAAATCACTTCAATACGTGAGAAATCCGAATTCTGAAATAGCATCATCATCCGGTAAGGATGACATTAGAAGATTGGTAGCATGCTATTATGCATAATATATGAAAGCAAAATAGCCTCCTACCACTGGTGGTAGCTATGCACCTACCATCCACCATTAGATCCTCTATAGGGAGCATGACATTTCCTACCGAGAGCACAAGATTTAACAGAAGAGAAAGCAACGACGTTTGCATGCATAGCTCCATCTCTCACCATCTCTCATAGCCACTCCAACACACCACACCATGTAACCTATTGGATTATCCACCCAAACTAACCACACACACACACCTACTACACCATCCACTCAACTCATCCATCCAAAGCCACCACACCATGGAACCATACAAACAAACCATCTCATCTTACCACTCCCATTGTGTACTCATAGCAAGTTAGGATTTTACCATTCAACGCTACTCACCGGCTTAGCAAAACGGTAAAATCACATGGCATGTCTAGGTGGTTACTTTGTTAGGAGAGTGTGCAAGGCAACTAGGCATGGCATTCCCGAAATCAACACCTGCTCGGTTAGGAAAATATGCAAGGCAACTCGGCAGGTTACTTGGTTAGAAGAGTGTGCAAGGCAACTAGGCATGGCATATCCAAAATCACCACCTGCCCGGTTAGGAAAATGTGCATGGCAACTCGGCATGGCATGTCCAAAATCACCACCTGCTCTAGCCATACACGGTTGCCATTCCAAGTTGCCATTCAGAAGTACCATTTGCATGCAACAGACGGAAGCATTTCATCCGTTATCACTATCATCTCCTGCTCTACATCGCATGCGATAGGAATATCATGCTCACACAATCCAATGACAATGCATGCATGAATAGCTACCACCGGTGGTAGCAAATCCGCGTTGATATATGAAATGCATTGCTCTATATGTAACCTAACCCTCATGATTTATTATTGTTGAGTTGTGGTGGCCGTGTGGCATGTTGCACTTTTAAGTTCAGGTGGACACACAAGGTTGTGAAAGTTTTTAGGTTAGCTTACAATGTCTTATAAGTAAAACTTAACAAGGTTATTGTTTTGGGGTTTATCATCATTCCCGGCTAGAAGGGAATGATGATTAAGGGTGAAAGCATAAAAGTAACATGTTTAGATTGCATCTCAAGACTTGTAAATTTTAGTTCTGCATGGACACGCAAGTCTCAAGTAATTTATAACAGTATAACAATATCTGGTTGTTTTTTAGGGTTGACAACAACCTTACATAGAATGAATAATTATTTGCTTAAATACTTAAAAGAAAATGTCTTAATGTTTACTTGCAAGGTATTTTAAAAGAATAACTTTTGAAGAAAATATTTCTTAATGGGTACTTAGTAGTTGAATTCATTTTAGTTTTTATGTTCCTTATGATTAAATGTATCTCTTAATAAAACAATTACCAAATCATCGATCTTAGTTGGAAATAAATTCTAAACACAAATTTAATACTTTTCCTAAATTTAGCATTTAAGGAAATTAGTTTTAGGATTTAAGTCACATTTTAAGTGATTAAAATTGACTTAGGAGTTTTAAATTAACTTTTAATGAAACAATAGTTGGATAGTTTTTGTTAGTTAATAAATAATTCTAACACACAATTTAATAATTAGATAGGATTTTTCTTAATTTTAGACTTCAAAATTATTTAGGAAAATAGTTTAATGATTTTAAAATACTAATAGTAAAGTTTGAAATTACTATTTTAGAATTATGAAATATTAATCACAATAATAGTATTTAAGTTTCTAAACATTCATTTGACATTTAGAAAATGATTTGATTCTTAAATTTGGACCGAATTCATGTTTTGAAATATTACTTAAACATGTTCTGTAATTTCCTTTAAATTTGTTCTACACAGGAATGAAATATTATAGCACAAATAGATAGGTGTTAGTTTTGTAATCATTTTGGTATATTATTTGTATTGTCCTGATTTAAATTGAGTTAGATATGACTTTCTTAAGTTTCATTATTTTTTTGGAATTATAGTTAACAGAGAAATCCTTTTTATACCTAGGCGGCACTAGCCACAAGTAGCCCACAACCACTGACCAGGGGGCTAGGGCCATGTCAGCTGCCATAAAGGCATTGACAAGGTCAACTTTGGTGATTGGGCATGGCTTAACGCCGTCGATCGCCGGAGACGGCTATGTAGGGTTCGAGGGGTTGCATGGCTATGCACGTTAGACTCAGCATGATGCGCAAAATCATAAAGGGGAAGCTCAGCCAACAAATGGTCACCGAAGTGATGCCGACGACCACAAACTACAGCGACGCTCAACGGTGATCAATGGGAATTTACTATGGATACAAATTAGACTCAATAAGAGTTTTAGGAGATGAGTAAGATTACCATGAGGCTAACTGACAACTATACGGTGGCGATTATTGATAAAGAGGATGACACGCTCCACTTTTCCGACGAGCGAAGGCGAAAGGGAACGGGTTGATTCGTTCAGCTGCAAGCACCCCGGCTTGATTCAATCGTATTGGATTTTCTACCAGGCATGATGCATCTCCTGGACCACTCCATGGATCTCTGGGTGGTCGTATTCGATGGCTTTGGGTTAAACTCTGGCGATGGCCATCGGTGATGTAGCAGAGGATTAAGAAAGATAGAGAGGAATAGAGGGGCTGGGTGTGGTCTAAGGCGAACTAGGGTCTCAATGCGGTTCTCTAGGAAGATTTATAGGTCGAGGTGAAGTCGGCGGTGATGTTACTGCACAAGTGATGACCGGGATGTGGCAGCGGTATGGAAACACAACTTGGGAATGAATAGCAGTGCTTTGACTGCCAGTAGGTGCCGAGGGATAAGCATGAAGAGGTGGCAGCCAGCGACTGTTGAATATATAATTTGGCTACTAGGTGTCTATGAGCCAAATTAATTAAAAGTGTGTAGTTATTTTAAGGTTTGACATATTTATTCAAACTTGTTGTTTAGTTCAAAAATACATGAGTGGTCAGAGTTTCATGCAGATATTTCAGCAACAAATCAAGGACAAAAAGTTATTTGATCTAAGCAAATATATGAAGTTTTGTCACATGCGGCTACCAAGGAGAAGTTCTGAACAAGTTCTACAATGCATCGAACTAACCTGCTATCGTCTATGGGAAGTTCTTGCTAGCCTTGGCAGTGAAGCTAGAGGTGTTTATGCAGTCACGTATGGAGAAAGGGCAAAAGGAACATGCACAATTAGTGTCTTCATTATCTGGTACAATTAGCATGGTGCCGAAATATTTTATTATTCTTTGTAAGTAGGACCTGGGAGCGTTTGTACGTGACTCTGGAGTTGTACGTTTGCCGGTCAGCAAATAGATAGGCAAGTATCAATTAGTAACCGACTTAAGGAAAGACAAATCCCTATTCGGTTCGGACTTTGATTTGTACACGCACGCGAAGTCCAGCCGCCTATATAAAGGCCACGGCCGATTGAGAATACGGAATCCAATCGAATCTATACAATACATCTATCTACTTTGTTTCGCTATTTCTTTTACGTACTTTCTTTTATCGCTGTTCTCTGCCATGCTCTAGCAACCCTAGGGTTTGGTTCAATCTTTACCGTTTTGCGCTGAAAAGCGGTCGTCTCTCCTCCACGAAAGCGAGGGGACCTTTGTTGCTTTGCTAGGAAAGCATCCGTTCGTCGTCACGAAAGCACGGCGATTATCCTGGTGTTGCGCGGCAGTTTTTCGTGCCAACACAATTGGCGACTCCGCTGGGGACGAAGCATCGAGCGGTCTCCGGCCCGTTCCTGCTACGTAGAGAGCGTCATCAAGAAGCTGCAGTCTACAAGGGTAACATGAATTCTCAATCTTCTTTTGTAGATGCAAATAATTCTTATGCTGAAGTTGCTAGATTCTTTAATATGAGTACTGTATCGGCTAGCCCTAATTCTTGCTATGTGCAAACGCCGATTCAAAATAATCTGCATCCTTCAAGTTGTTATAATTTTGACAACTTTCAGCACGTATATTCAAATTCTCATGCATCGGCAACCCCAGAAGTTCATATGCCGATGAACAACGTGATGAATTCTGTTAACCAATATGAAGCACCTAATGTTATAAAATTTAATAATATGCAAAATAATGTTTCACCCTTTTCTTCATCGGCAAATAACTTGCAATTTTTTGCTTCACCTTCGTACATGCCGATGGACAGCGCAACTTGCTATGGTACTAGTAGCTATTTGGCCAATTATTCTGAACCATCATATGTTACACCTTACGTTTCTAATTTTTCAGCACCATATGCAACTTCAGATATCCATAATTCGGCTACACACCTTCACACTGCTTGCAGCCGAATAAGTGAGAATTCAATAGGAGCTCATGTGGCTTCATCTGATACTATAGCACGTGATACACCCCCTAAACAACTGCAGAATTTCGGTAACACCCAATTGTCATTGCCGAAAAATACTGAAACATTCGAGGGGAGAACTTCAGAGGAATGGGCTGATTTATATAGGAAATCTTGTGAAAATCTTGCAAAAAAGCTTGTCGAAGTCAGGGCTATGGGAGCCAACCAGCAGAAAAAGGTTGACTCGGTCAGTACAGCTAATTCGGATAAAGCCGGGTTAGACAATACATGTGCCAAGTTAGATCAACAAAAGATGATTGCCACGTCTGCCACGACCGACTTAGTTCAAGCTGAATTAAATTTGGGTAAAGCTAAGTCGGACACACGCGCCGAGTTTGTCAATCCGGTAGATACAAGCTTCGTCGAGCAAGAACATGGTGAATGTGAAACAACGGTGCTTGATTTTTCTAGATGTGAGGGAGCTTTCATGTTGCCCTATGAATTCCGTGCCAAAGAAATTGACGAGGATCAACAAAAAGAAAATTTAGCCGAACCATCTTCGGTTGAAGTAGAGCATCAAAGTGAAGAGGCACATGATCAAAAAAGGAAGGAAGACAAGACGTTGGAAAATCAGCAAGATGCAGGGCAAGATATTGTTCAAGTCATGCAACCATCGAACTCTCCCAACGTCTTTAAAGAGGTGCAATTGGCCAGTGATAAAGGACGATTGATATTTACAGAAAGTCCTACGACGAAAGTCGATATTAATCCTTTTCCTATTGATGCGATTGACTTTGAGAACAAGAAAATACTTATTCGGTCAGATCAAGCCGAATCTACCAAAGAGAAAAATGTTGCCATTGACGATAATGCTGCACTGAGGATGATCAAACCGAAAAGTCCAGAAATAGGAGTGCAGAAAGTTGATGAAAGAAAGAGAAAATCAGCTCCAAAGGTAAAGCCGACTGTTAAACAATTGTTGGACAAATACAGTTCGCATAAGGCCAACAACGTGTTTAGTCGGCTTGGAGGTACTAAGCGTCTTAGGTTCCCTTCTCGACCCGGGGGGCATGAGCGTTGGCGAGGAAATTCGTATAACCAACAGTCTTATTTTGCAGTGGTGCCAAAATATTGGAGTTGTGCACCACTTATGTATCAACAATTTCTTCCATTGAGCTATAATCACTGGGCGCCATATTCTGCAGGACCATCAGGTCATTTTATGCCGAAATATATTCCACAGAGGCATGCGTTGAGACCATACTTGCATGAGAGAAAAGCTTGTTTCAGTCATGAGGCTAGGTCACGTGATGCTATTGTGATTCAGCAAAGCCAATCACCGATATGTAAAGAGGACGGCAACATTTACAAGAGTGGTCACAAGTTTGTGTGGGTGCCGGTAAAGCGTGCTAGACCTATACCAGTGAAAACTTCAGATGATACAGATGATATTCATGATCCGAAACTTGAAGCATATCAATCAGCTGAAGGTGTTTTGAATAGTACAAAAATAAGCAGCGATGTTGGATTAGGATCAGTTTACAGAGAAGATGCTGGTATAGGAAAGAAATGTTTGGATAATACACTTGCTGCATTCTCCAGTACAAGTCGGAAAAATGAATCGGCTAGCATGCAAATCGATTCAGCTATGGGAGGCAGTACTTCAGGAACATCCATGCGTTTACAGCGAATGGGTTGTTTCAAGTATAGTACTAGCATATCTACACAACATGGAGACTCAAGCAATAGAGACAACCAAAAAGGTAAATCTGGTAGCATATGTGATCAGAAGAGAGTGTTCTAGGCCAAGCAAATAATATTTTCTCCACGAACAACAGTACGCCAGTATAGGCCGAGAAACTTGGGGGGCAACAAAATTAAGTCAGTAGCACCGGGAACTAAACCAGGACCTCAGTGGTGTCTGACGGGACTCACACATACACACAAACGACGGGTGCAGCGACCACGAGCATTGGAGATCAGAGAAGAGATAGCTAAGAAGAAGCGCGATGAATTATTCAATCGGGATAAGCCTATGGTGCCTCCGAACATGACTTGGAGGGAGAAGCGCATCACGAGGGAGGAAAATATAAATGCACATGACATGGTTGTTGATGGAGTTTCAGAAAATACAAGAGATGCATCTAATGATATGGATATTGATAAAGGCGGATAATCCAAGCCACATCACGTTGGCAGAGGCATCGGTTAAGTTGCAATATATTGAGATACTATGTTTGACCGATGCTATAGATAAGTGGTTGCAAAGATGCACAGGAGTATCATTTTAGAATGAGCGATATGCAAGAAACAATTCATGAGTTTGATGGCATCAAAAAGCTTAGACAAGGATTAAGTATCATCGGCTGGCTCACTTCAAGTAATAGATATTGGTGATGCAAGCATTCCAGTGTCTACATTAGTTAATGTTAATATGCAAGCCGATCAGAACAACAAATATCGAGTTATCAACACAGTCTTTGGCGTAAGAAGGCAGAAGGAGTACATCATTGCATATCCACGACGTCGCTTGCTCAAAGCCAAAAATCGGTATGTGTTTATTGAACAGTAATGCATGTACAATATTTTTGCATCATTTACTTCCTAGTATGTGTATAGCAACCGATTTTTAGCGATGGGATTGCATGAAAATAGAATATCACTTTGCATAAGAATCGCTGCATGCTATGAGGGGTATTGCCGATTTTAATTGTTTTAATTTTACCCAACAATATTGTTTATAAAACATCGGTCTGCTTAGAATACCCTTGTGCAAATAGCCAAGCTGAGTGTGAAGCTTTACAGTTTGGTTTGAAAATTTTAGTAGATATGGGTGTAAAGAATATAGATGCTTATGGAGATTCGCTTCTGGTAGTACAAAAAATAATAGGCGAATTTCGGTCTTTTGATTGATTATGAAATATCTATTTAGACCGATGTTTAGATATAGTTATCTCTAGATACTTTCACGTTCAATCATATACTTAGGGAAGAAATTTCTAGAGCTTATTACTTAGAACAGCAAGCATCTGGTCATTACGTTGGCAAGGAAAAGGACAATTATACTAGAGAGACCGATGCTGGCTGTTGTCAAGAGTGAAACCAGCATGCTAGCTGTGAGTTCAGTGCATGGTGTAGCTTTTTATTGTGTTGGTTCAACATCAGCGGCTAGCGGTACATTGCAAGCATAATTCGGTACCTGATTCCCAAATAACCGAATTTGCGAGAGTAGAACCAGCTGACTGAGAGTTCTTTTTAGTTAATTATTTAAAGGTCCAGGTCCACCAGGAGATAGAAAATTCGGCAAATGATCGCCGAGTTGGGAAGGTCCATATAGAGTTGTGCAGACTGTCCATGAAAATTCATATTTTGTATAGTCAGTGTAGGGAGAGAGGTTGTGCAGAGTTCTCAATGGAAAATATTTGAAAAAGTATTACCCAAACATGCAGAGGTTTGAAGATATTATAGCCGATACATTATCTCAAATATCGCCCTTAGTAGAAGATTTGACCGATATGTTCTTTGGACATTGCCCTGAGCAATAATGGTCGGCTGATCGATATCGTCCTAAGGGGAACCGAAGGTTTGGCCAATGTGTTTCTTTAGACATTGCCCTAATCAAATTATATGGCCGGTGAACTGGTCAACATCGTCCTAAGGTGTTGTTATAGTGTTTTTGGTCAATGTAATCGTACCAAAAACAGGGGGGCATGTGTTGAATATATAATTTGGCTACTAGGTGTCTATGAGCCAAATTAATTAAAAGTATGTAGTTATTTTAAGGTTTGACATATTTATTCAAACTTGTTGTTTAGTTCAAAAATACATGAGTGGTCAGAGTTTCTTGCAGATATTTCAGCAACAAATCAAGGACAAAAAGTTATTTGATCTAAGCAAATATATGAAGTTTTGTCACATGCGGCTACCAAGGAGAAGTTCTGAACAAGTTCTACAATGCATCGAACTAACCTGCTATCGTCTATGGGAAGTTCTTGCTAGCCTTGGCAGTGAAGCTAGAGGTGTTTATGCAGTCACGTATGGAGAAAGGGCAAAAGGAACATGCACAATTAGTGTCTTCATTATCTGGTACGATTAGCATGGTGCCGAAATATTTTATTATTCTTTGTAAGTAGGACCTGGGAGCGTTTGTACGTGACTCTGGAGTTGTACGTTTGCCGGTCAGCAAATAGATAGGCAAGTATCAATTAGTAACCGACTTAAGGAAAGACAAATCCCTATTCGGTTCGGACTTTGATTTGTACACGCACGCGAAGTCCAGCCGCCTATATAAAGGCCACGGCCGATTGAGAATACGGAATCCAATCGAATCTATACAATACATCTATCTACTTTGTTTCGCTATTTCTTTTACATACTTTCTTTTATCGCTGTTCTCTGCCATGCTCTAGCAACCCTAGGGTTTGGTTCAATCTTTACCGTTTTGTGCTGAAAAGCGGTCGTCTCTTCTCCACGAAAGCGAGGGGATCTTTGTTGCTTTGCTAGGAAAGCATCCGTTCGTCGTCACGAAAGCACGGCGATTATCCTGGTGTTGCGCGGCAGTTTTTCGTGCCAACAGCGACCATCGCGGTGGTCAGCGATAGCGGCGAGGCGATGTGGAGCTCGCCGTCTTGCTATCGGGCATGCAGAGGAGGGATAAGAAGATGGCAACCTCCTCTGCTTAATACCGAAACTGTATTTGGGCTATGGCCTGGTTGTGCTATGGCCCGCTCGTTGTTATCTCTTTTTTCTGTTCCTTTGTCTTTTTCTTTTCTAGTTTTCTATTTTGAATTCCAATTTGAATTTGAATCTTTTTTGTTGACTTTTGACTAAGTGATCACTTATACATTTTATCTAGGATATTATCTATACCATTATTTTGTATTAAGAAAATTTGTTTGTGCATTTGCATGTAATATATATATTTATATTGGTAGGGTTTTTATTAGGGATATTAATAGTGATAGACTCAAATGCTACTTTCTAGGACTTATGGTGAAATATAGGTATTAGTTCATGCTTGGATGATAATAAAACTATTCTATAAGATTTTATTAGTGTTAAACTTTAGGGATTTCTATTCTTGTGTCCCTGGGTCGTTAGTTGTACTCAGTTTTCCCCAGCCGCTTAACTTTTCCTCAGTTTTCCCCTCGCTCTAGTTTGAAACCCCTCGCAGACGCTCGGACGGAAGGGTTGCCGTCTGGTCAGAGGCCTTGACCGTTATCGGTGACGGCTAGGGAGCCGCGGTGGTTGTGAATTGACCGATGCTTTTGAATGGTGCTGACGGGTAGGGTCAGGAGACACGTCAGAGCAGCCACCCATCTGACGTGTGGGCCGTTTTATTTCCTGATTGTATATGCGGTGCTGCCAATGACAAATGGGGCCGCTCTATAGGGCTGCCGCAACCAATGACTAGTGGGGTCATGTATTTTTCAGGAAAAGACATATATTGCCGCTCGGTGGGGCCTCCGCAGCCAATGACCAATGGGGCCGCTCTGTGGGGCTGCCGCAGCCAATGACTAGTGGGGTCATCTATTTATTTAGAGAAAATTATATATTGCCGCTTTGTGGGGCCTCCGCAGCCAATGACCGCTGGGGTCGTCTATTTATTTAAAGAAAATCATATATTGCCGCTCGGTGGGGCCTCCGCAGCCAATGACCAATGGGGCCACTCTGTGGGGCTGCCGCAACCAATGACCAGTGGGGTCGTCTATTTATTTAGAGAAAATCATATATTGCTGCTCTATGGGGCCTCCACAGCCAATGACCGCTGGGGTCATCTATTTATTTAAAGAAAATCATATATTGCCGCTCTATGGGGCCGCCTTAGCCAATGACCAATGGGGCCGCTCTGTGGGGCTGCCGCAGCCAATGACCAGTGGGGTCGTCTATTTATTTAGAGAAAATCATATATTGCCGCTCTGTGGGGCCTCCACAGCCAATGACCGCTGGGGTCGTCTATTTATTTAAAGAAAATCATATAGAGCCGCTCTGTGGGGCCGTCTCAGCCAATGACCAATGGGGCCGCTCTGTGGGGCTGCCGCAGCCAATGACCAGTGGAGTCGTCTATTTATTTAGAGAAAATCATATATTGCCGCTCTGTGGGGCCTCCGCAGTCAATGACCGCTGGGGTCGTCTATTTATTTAAAGAAAATCATATAGAGCCGCTCTGTGGGGTCGCCTCAGCCAATGACCGATGGGGTCGCTCTTTTTCTTAAGCTAGACCCAGCAGGTGACTATTTTCGCTAGAGAGAAGCAACAAGTTCGCTAATTAATTTTTCTTAAGCTAGACCCAGCAGGTGACTATTTTCGCAGCTTAATCTAAAGTGATACTTATGCTAAACATGGCTGGAATCTAGTGTTGTGTATCTCATTAGTCATCGGAGAACCACTGGCAGCTCATTCCCCACCCTCGGATGGAGCAGCCATCGCCGGTGCCTCGTCGCGCCGCCGGCTCTGTCGCCCGGCGGCGTCGGACGGACTGCGGCGCTGCACGTCAACCACGGCTCCAGCACTTGTTTCGTCCCCACATATTGTACCCACCGCAGGAAAGTCCGCCGCAAGCAGATCCGCCGCCCACGACGACCGGGATTTGTTTCGTGCACCAATTAGTAGTATAGCTTGGTAAGACCTCCGCTTCCGCCTCCCCCGCCCCCGCCCCCTAATCGATTCGGTTCCCGTAATTTATTGGAGTTTGCAGGTGCGAAATAGTCCTCAATGTCTGGTCCTAGCGGGTACACCGGTGAGGGTGGGGATTCGATCATGTCGAGGCCACGTTCTACTTCTCCTACCTCGTCGGAAGTGCAGGTATCTAGCTTCTCCTCTCTGTACTACCATTGAATTTAAGTGCCGCCATGGCCTGTTGGAGTGATTTCAGTTGTTCTTTTTTCCATTATTGTTACAGTGCGCCAGGCAAGCTGTTGGAGTGAATTTAAGTGCCGATGATCCATGGTACATTGCATACCAAGATGAATCAACCCAGTGGTGTAGCCAGAGGATGCATTTGGAGGAGAAGGTGGCCCATTTAGGTGATGAATTGGCCCGTAAAAACCTGATGATATTCGAGCTGAAGCGTACTGTGGAGGAAGAAAAGAAGAATTCAGAGCTTATTCGCAAGGAGAAGTTGATACTTAAGACAGATCTTGCCGTATCTGATCAAGTGGTAGAAAATCTAGAACATGAACTTCAAGTGATGGGAGAGGTGAAAAGTAGATTCATCTAGGCAGTTTTATTAGGTGTCATCCCTGTCCTAGCAGTTATGTGGTTGTGGTAGATGATTTAGATAGTATAGAATTGTTATTCAGTAGATGGCTCTAACCACTGTATTTTGGTGTGGCTCTAACCACTGTATTTTGGCGTACAAATTCCTAGTTGTGCTAAGTAATGCGCGCGATAATTTTAGCATACATGAACATCTTATAAAAGTGAAGGGATCCCAAAAGTGAATTTGGATGAGTTCCAAAAGTGAAGGGATCCCAAAAGTGAAAGCATGTACCAGCCTCTCGGATCAAATACATATCAATCTTTCCAATCAAGTTGGGATAGAATTCAAATCATACATTCGGATGTACAGGGACACATCGAGAAAGTGGAGAAGCTTTTTTTGAGACGGAGGTAGTAGTTTGAACAATTTTATCCCAAATTGAAATTGAAAAATACAAATTTATCTTAATTTATCCCAATTTGCAGCGTTGAACACGGCCGCGCATCGATGGGCTAGAAGGGCCTGGACGACGGGCAGATGAGGGGTGGTCATCTGCGCCATCCGCAAACTCGGACATGGAGGAGGGTTGGATCTGTGGCTTCGCAACCACTCTTGGCACCGCCGCCGTCTTGGTGGCTGGATCTGCGCCATCCGCAAACTCGGACATGGAGGAGGGCTGGATCTGCACCATCGCAGCGATGTTGTAGGCGATGGCTTCAATCGTCTTGGCATCGATGACCACTGTCGACACGGCCGCTGTCTTGGTGTCCATCAGTAACAAATCTGAGGAGGGCAACGGAAGTGAGACATCGGCAGGCTCCGACATTGAAGGCTGGATCTGCGCCATCGCAGCGATGTTGTAGGTCGCAGCGATGTTGTAGGCGATGGCTTCAATCCTCTTGGCATCGGTGACCACTGTCGGCACGGCCGCCGTCTTGGTGTCCATCAGCAACAGATCTGAGGAGGGCAACGGAAGTGATACATCGGTAGGCTCTGACACTGAAGGCTGGATCTGCGCCGTTGCAGCGATGTTGTAGGTCGCAGCGATGTTGTAGGCGATGTCTTCAATCGTCTTGGCATTGGTGAGCACTGTCGACACGGCCGCCGTCTTGGTGTCCATCAGCAACAGATCTAAGGAGGTTAACGGAAGTGAGACATCGGCAGGCTCCGACATTGAAGGCTGGATCTGCGACGGCGCAGCGATGTTGTAGGCGATGGCTTCAATCCTCTGGGCATCGGTGAGCACTGTCGGCACGGCCACCGTCTTGGTGTTTTTCATCATCAACAGATCTGAGAAGATAAATGAAAGTGAGGCAGAGAGAGACATTTCAACTATTTCTGAGGGTTAGATCCTCACCGGCACTCTTAGATCCTCACCGGCACTCTTAGATCCACGCCGCCGCACGGTTAGATCCGCGCCGCCGCACGCACGCACGCATGCTGCAGATCCGCGCCGCCGCGACCGCCAGAGTAAGAGAGGAAGATGCGACTGCTAGGGTTGGTAGGTATGTGCTCTGCTCTTCTCTCCGTATGCGTCCATCGAGGTAGAGAGAGATATACAGGCCGTCCGATCATAAATGATCCCACAGTGCAAGCGTACCTTGAGCTATCAACCAACCAAGATCCGTGTGACATACATCTCGACCAATCAGAGATCAGCCAGTGAGTACAAGTGAGGAAAACTGAGTAGAACTAAGAGGGGGAAAAGTGAGGAAGTGTTTATCGGAAGGGCAAAACTGAGTAGGACTGAGAAAACAAGTGGACCCGGAGGGGGAAAACTGAGTAAAACTAAGTAAAACAGGGGCAGCCAAATAATAAAGGGAGTAAGGGAAATTGAAGCTTTTGGCATAAAAATTGTTAGATTGTGTTATTTGAACAATATAGTACATTTTGGCCGATGTGATATTGTTTGTAATTCAAAGATACACAAGTGTGACGAATTTGGACTCATTTGGACAAAGTTTGTAAGCATAGTGGGTATTTGGGAGGTGTGTTGAGTAGAAAGCCCTGCATCTTCATAGCTAGTAGCTCATGGACTAGGAAGTGGTTTTGGGAAAAACTTCATATCTCTATATTTCCTTTTCCATTATTATTTCTCTAGGTTGTAGGTAACATAACAAGACTCCATGGGAAGGTTCCACCATGTTTTGAATTATTTTGAATTAAACTAAACCCAAAACTATATTTTTTGAGTTTAGACACTTAGAAAATGATAAATTTCCTTTTCCATTATTATTTCTCTAGGTTGTAGGTAACATAACAAGACTCCATGGGAAGGTTCCACCATGTTTTGAATTATTTTGAATTAAACTAAACCCAAAACTATATTTTTTGAGTTTAGTCACTTAGAAAATGATAAATTTCCTTTTCCATTATTGTTTCTCTAGGTTGTAGGTAACATAACAAGACTCCATGGGAAGGTTCCACCATGTTTTGAATTTTTTTGATTTTTTTTGAATTAAACTAAACCCAAAACTATATTTTTTGAGTTTATTCACTTAGAAAATGATAAATTTCCTGTTCCATTATTATTTCTCTAGGTTGTAGGTAACATAACAAGACTCCATGGGAAGGTTCCACCATGTTTTGAATTATTTTGATTTTTTTTTGAATTAAACTAAACCCAAAACTATATTTTTTGAGTTTAGTCACTTAGAAAATGATAAATGTGGCTTAAGCGATGAACTTATTCGAGGTGCATGACTATAGAAAACTTGCAATAACACATACATTCAAATTAATTGTTCAAAATAAAATCTTTCTCTTGCTCCTGGTGTGACTCGCTGGGTCCACCACCTTACTCCGGGTAACCCTACCAGGGATATTACCGGTGTCTAACTTCCTTTTGCCCTCTTTCTTGTTCTTGTTCTTCTTCTTCTTCTTCTTCTTCTTCTTCTTCTTCTTCTTCTCTTTGGGTTGTGCCAAGACCGAGACAACCATATCATACGAAGCTTGTGCTCTTTCTTCTAATGCATTTTCTTCCCTTGCTTCTACAATCTGCTCTTGATCCATCGGTTTACCTAGCTCTCGATCAATTCCTTCACTCACCTGTCTATGCATTGTTTCAACGGCCTCTAGATCCATCTATTCCTTCTGCTCTCGATCCATCGGTTCAAGCAGCTCTCAATTCATCTATTCAAGTAGCTCTCGATCCATCGGTTCAAGCAGCTCTCGATCCATCGGTTCAAGCAGCTCTCGATTCATTGCTTCAATCTCCTCATGTTGAATTGCTGCTTCATTCTCCTCTGCATTTGCTGCTCCCGCCTAATCTTCCATTCCAAAAGCTGGGTCAACTAGATTTTTACAAAGCCTAGCAATGTGTCCAGGGGTTCCACAACATTTGCACTTACGTCGTCGAATCGGTGCACCACCCTCTGCACTAGCTCTGATCCTATTCTTCCTCGGCCTACCTGCCGGTCTAGTCAAAACTGGAGAGTACAGTTTGAAGCCTGGATCGACTTTCATCCATTGGTCTTTTCCTAACAAGGTAGGAACATTCATAGAATATACAGCCCTAAATTTGGCAACAGAGAAATACTCTGACACATACTGATCAACTTCACCTTCTGCACCCGCTATAACACTCATGAAAAACATGCGTGTATGCAGGGTATCCCACGGATCTGCCATCGCCTACAATGGCATGTCCTATCAACCAAACTCACTGGATACCTCCACTGCCTATTTTTACTGTCAGTGTAGGTTACCTCAGCCTCCATTCCTTTTCTGATGCATTTCATCTTCAATTGTTTTGCCCTGGCATGCAAAGACTTAATCAAAGATGGGAGCATGAGATGGCCAACATATTTTGTGGCTGCAATTCTTTGACGCAGATCGATCTTTATCATGATCATCTACCTAATCTTATCAAATATTTGCCACAGCATAAGCCCTTTCAATGACTTGACCTTTGCATTGAAACTCCCCGCAAGGTTACTTGTTACATAGTCTACCTTGCAAATTTCATTGAATTGGCTTCTTGACCACACCCTACCATGATGTTCATTCAAGTACTCCTTCACCCTAGGTTTTTGTTTATACAACACTTCCAAATGAAATAGATGCTTCCTAATGCTGCATGTGTATGCAGCTGGCCATAGGTTGTCAGTATAAACTTTACCCTTAAATTTCTTTGTAAAATTCTGTACCAAGTGTCACATACATTCCCTATGCTCCACTCCAGGGAATACTGCTTCTACTGCACTCTCCAAACCTTTGCAAGCGTCTGTGTGGATAGCAAGTCCTGGTGGATGACCTATAAGGTCGCACAAATTCTGCAGAAACCAAGTCCAACTTTCCTCTGACTCAACCTCCAAAACTCCATAAGCAACAGGGAACATCCAATTGTGTCCATCAACTGCAGTAGCAGCAACTAGCTGTCCTTTAAACTTGCCATGAAGAGCTGTTGCATCCACGGCCAAATAAGGCCTGCAACCGTCCAGAAAGCCTTTCCAGCAAGCTTTGAAACAAACAAAAGCCCTTCTAAAACATTCCTTCTGCATTATCCTCCCGCTTTTCAATTTGTAGGGAACTGTATGCTTGTCTATCGCTACAACACTGCCTAGACTAGCCATCTCCACTTCAGCTTTGAAAGTGTAAAGCAACTGAAAGCTTTCATTTCATGGACCATTGATCCTATCAAGAGCCATTTCCTTTGCATAGAACATCCTCATGTAAGGTATTTTTATATTAAACTTATCAGATATCAATTTTATGAGTGCTGTTGGACCAAGTGATGGAGTTTCTCTCAGCCAATCTATGATTACATCTGCCAACCACCTAGTCTTTGCTAGCTTTGATTTCTCCTCTGGCGCTCCCGCTCGTGGTGGACAAGTATGGTCGATCGAGTTCTTCTTTATCTGAAACACAATTATAAGGGATGTCAATAACAGTTAACAAATTTTACACCGTGATCTAAAATACACAACTGGTTGGCGTAGTACCTGAACCATGGTGCTTCTGAGCATTGTGGATGCATGCAGCCTCCACTTACACCTCTTGTATGGGCACTTAACTGTGAACCTACCTGTCTCACTTTTAATAACCTCATAATCATTCTTGGTGAGAATGCAATATGTAGTAATTGCATTACGGTAGTCCATCATCGTTTGAAATACGGTGCCTTCTGCAAGCTGAGGATCCTCCCTGTTCCACTCAATTGTTGGCAAGTCATCACCTTCGTAATCGGCTAAAACGAGGCTGTCATTGTTCTCATCCTTCTCTTCATCATCAGTGTCTTCAAACCTGGCACCTTGTGCAATATCTTCCATGTATTGATCCTCCATTGCCTGCTTACTGCATCGATCTACCAATTCAGGAAATATCAACTCATCCTCATCATCTTGAGGAGACGGATCCTCAATCTCTGCATCGTCCTCCACATCGACCACAAGAACGATCTGGCTACCACTACCACTAGCACTGGGGACAGATGGTGCTGCTGTGGACCTACAAGGAGCGGGGCAGCGCACACGATTAGCAGAGGCAACAACACTAGAGAGACATGATGCCCGACCACCTGATGATGCCCCAACACCAGATGATGCCTGGACCCTGTCCACATGGATTCGAATTTTACCGACACGGCGAGAATCATTTAAAGCAAAAAGAATTCCCAGATCGTCGTCGAAAATTAGTGGAACATATCTTCCCTCCGTGCTGTTGAAATATTGGAAATCAACTGAATCGCCAGCGCCCCAGGGGTACTGAGCGCAGATGTTATCTTTTAAATCCCTCAATGAGATGGTAGTTGCAACCACCGCTGGGATGTAAAATCCGCTCACATTGCGTTCAGAATCACGCAAAAAGCTAGTATCCAGCCTAACCACCAGCCGAAAAGCCAGCGCTGGATCAATCCTATTCGAAAAGCAACGCAGTTAGTTGAGCAACAACGATTCGCGCTCAAAAACTGCCTACTGTTAATTCACATAGGCAGACGATGCTTACCCAGATGGAATCCATGCATTAGATCCCTCCGATTCCCAATCTTCTCCACCGTTGAGGGGCATAATCGCCACACCAGATGGATGTACAAACTCTACCACGATAGGGGTAGATCTAGTGGAGGCGGAGCCCTCTCCGCCTCCCGAGGGTGGTGGTGGGGGCGGGGGCAGCTCGGGGGCGGACGACGCCATAAGGTAGGAGGGCAGGACGGTGTGGCGGCGGAGGGGCGGTGAGCTCTTCCAGTCTCGGGCGGAGGGGAAAGCTTTGGGTGAGTGACCGCCAGTCCGACGTGTCTCATTGGATCAACAGTCAACACCATTCAAAAGCAATGGTCCATTCACAACCAGCGCGGCTCCCTAGCCGTCACCGGTAACGGTCTAAGGCCTCTGACCAGACGGCAACCCACCCGTCTGAGCGTCTGCGAGGGGTTTCAAACTAGAGCGAGGGGAAAACTGAGGAAAAGTTAAGCGGCTGGGGAAAACTGAGTACAACTAACGACCCAGGGGCACGAGAATAGAAATCCCTAAACTTTATATTTAGGAATATGTTTCAAGAGCATAAATTTTTATGTTTATCAGATTTCCCTAATGTTGTTAAAATGTCTTATGGACTATTTCAAAGTCACTAGTGGTTTCTTACTATTTACTTGGGTTTATTAATGATGTTTCATACCTCCCCCTTATAAAGAAGACTTGAGATTTAAGAAATAGAGGCACCCATATGAGTTGACCACTAAGTGTTGTGTTGGATGGAATTTAGAGGAATTGTTGCTTAGGCATAATCCTTGGATTGGAGGTAAGGACATTAAGATAGGTATTAATCATGATCTCTCCATGATGCATAAGTTGAATTTCAAATAATGGAATAGGGGCTTCAATGAATGAATTAAAGAAATACAATTTGATAGAGTGGTGTTACTCTCATAAGGTTAGTGATCACACCAAAATTATGGTTAGCGTGAGATGTTCTGGACTAAACCAGGTTTAGGGTTTTAGGATGTGATCTCATTTTCCTATAACAAGTTATTTGGTCTAATGGAAACTTTCTTAATTATCAAAGTTTCCTAAATATCCATCGTAAGGGTCTTCCTACTCCACCTGGTTTTAAGATGATATCTACTTATAAAGCCAGGTCTTTTTAGATAACTTATTCACCTCTGTCCATTAAAGCATAATCTTGTACTTGACATGATAAACTTATTTCTTTACAACTCTTCCTTAGCATTCGCTCTTCCTAAATTTAGTCATCGGTCTTATGAGCTTGACACTAAATATTCTTATAATCTTCTACTTGTGAGAACGTGTATATTTAAGTCACTCTTGACGAATCCAGGTTGATTGAGTTTCTCAATTAAACTACATTCCCTCTAAATGTTAATACTTCATTAGATGTATCCTTAAGGTTAGGAATATCATCTCCTCTGAGGGTATCCATAAGTGATCCACTTCTAGTGACAAAAAATGCTACATGTAATGAAATAATATATTTGGACCATATCTTACTATGAGAATCATAGATTTGTCTACCTAAAGGCATGGCTAACAAAATAGTGGCTCACACCTCCAAGATTAAGTGCTTGCTCAAGTAACTAAAGTGTAACACTTAAGTTGAATTACTCTCTTAGAGCATGCCTATATCTAAAGGAACTCACTACTACTCCTTAACTCCATAAGGTTACACACTAGAGAATTTTCCTTAGAAATGATCCTAATCTCCTTGTGGTATACACCACACCTATAGTTGAGATATCATCTCTAATCAACTTGGTTTTAGGTTAACCTCTCCAACTTCTTAGTTTATAAATTAGATCCTAAAGTTCTATCTCAAGAGATGAGGACGATACTAGAATTGATGTAGACACTTATTCTTAAGATGAAAAGATTTAGATGAAGAAGAATAGAAATTTAGATCTAAGATAGATCAAGGTTTGATAATAAGACTTGTATTGTCTTACTTTGTATTAGACAAGGTTCATTGATTTAGGTTTAATAAATACCATAGTGATCATGGTAGGAATAGATATTGGATCCTATAGTGATGTTTCAACATATTAATTCTACCTCACAAGCACCTCTTTTAGTTTTTGTAATTATCTTTACCCAAAACAAGGTTTTTAACAAAGGTCATGTTGAAGTTTATCACGCTTCAGTTGATGATCTACTTCAATTCCACTAACTCAAGTGAAACTTTAGTCACAAGTTTTATGTCTAGATTTTCTATGCACGAATGCAATGCACACATCGGTTTCATCTCTATTTCTAGCCTAAAATCTTGGGATGTTACAGCCTCTCCCCCTTGAACTAAACTTCATCCTTGAAGTTCAAGCTCTCTGATGTTTTGGGCTGAGCTTATTGTTGATATCATCCAACTGGCAACTCCTTCACCAATAATTTGGGTATAGATGATCTCCCTTTGTCCAGAGTGTCTTTTGAATGCTCCCTTTTTACCCTAAACAACTATCACTTGAATCGATCCTATGATTTCCTCCAACACTATTTGCAAATCCATAGATTCCAACATCTTCTTTTGCTTATAGGTTCTACTAGTCATCCTAGCTGGTTTTCCTACTAGGTTGCTATCCTTCTACCTTTGAACTAGTTATGATTTGAGAGGGGTTTGGTAACACAAGGTTTTAGCCTACATTTACTCATATTGGTACTTAACATGTATTTTGAGGTCTCATTAGTCTTTAAGGTTTACTTCTTAGTGATGGATTAGACACACTTAGTCTGTCCATTTCATGGTATCTATCCAACTCCATAGGTCTCTAATGGTCATCTAGGGTCAAGACGAAGGATAACATTAATATCGGTCTTCTTGTCTCCTTTGTTGACATGGTCAAATTATTCAAAGTTATTTCTAACTCTCCCCCTTAGGCTTTTCTAATGGTCTCTAAAAGATTTGTCCTCTAACCATTTGGAGTCCATAGTTAGACCATTGGTCTTGGTCTATCTAACCATTACACCTTTTTAATGGTCTCTCAAAGAAATTTGTGGTGTACCCACACAATTGCAGATATTTGGTGTGAATCCTTCAAATAATTATTCATGTATAAGGGTTTTATTTCTTCTGGATGTATGTAACTTATCCAGAAGTTGTGAAGTTAAATGAGAATTTGGGTTTCCCATCACTATTTACCATACTTCCTCTTATTAACATGATAACAATTATGTGTATGGTTACCAACTGTGGATCATCTACTTAGTGATTCTACTCCATAATCTAGTATTAAGAACTCGAGTATTCTTCGGTCCCAATATTTCACCTTTCTTGGACTTCATGATGCTTCTACGAAGTTATATCTTACTAACTTCTTCAACCTTTCTGGTAATAAATATACTAGCTATGGTTCCTACTAATCAACTTTCCTTCCTCCAGGGTTTGATTTGCAAGAAATCCACCATTCTTAGGTGACTTCTCTTGCATTCTCTCTTTATAATAATGATGGATCTGGTTCTTTTTATCCAGATTTTGCCGTCCTTCTTGCTCCATACTTCTCCTATGCTAAAATACTACTTCAATTAATGTCTTGTGATTATAGTTGATCCTTCCTCCAATGTATCATTGTAGCTTTCTTTTGTTGGGTCTTCATATTTGTCTTGATGACCTTAGGAACTCATCTCTCTCTCACACAAATCCCTTAACTATCTAGACCAATACCACCAAGTAAAAACTCGATAATGCAACATGCACTTGCATATCAGAGTTAAACTTCATGTATGGATCTAGTCAATCAATAAAATCCAAGAAAAAACCAAATTTGTGCAGGAAACATACATCATCATAAGCCCATGAGACAGTAGCTGAGTAAACATTTCTAAAGTTCAGGCTTAGATGTGTACTTTATAGCACCAAATAATATAGGTTTATATAGTGATACAAAGTACATACTGGTCATACTAATCTTTGTCTCATCAGTTACCATGATTGCCCAATTGTAATTGAATAAACTTGGACAAAGTGGTCTCCAAGTCTTGGTGGTTGATGTGGATTCCTTTTTGGACTACTAATTCTACTTACCTTTAATTCTATTGAAGACTAACCTCACATGTTCTCTTAGGACCTTCCATTCTATTGAAGACTAACCTCACATGTTCTCTCAGGATTTTTAACATAGCTATACTAAGTACTTCACTATGCGAGTATGGTTCTCATAACTCCATAACTTGCATAGGGATACTCTGTTATGTTTCGATAAATCTTCTACGACTAATAACTATGGTTCTATCATACTTTACCTAGTTTCCATGGTTTGGAAAGCTTCATTCACCACTATCCTTGAACACTTCTCTTCACAGCATGGAAGTGCTGTGTTTTTTACTACAAGGTTATACTCCATCATGTAAAGATTCCTATGTGAATTCCACATGATGTAATTACATGTACTATTGGTACTTATTACATGGGTGGAATATTGTTGAATATCTACATTGTTGACTTGACCCAAGGTTCTACTACCTCATATAGCTCACTTTATCACTTAATATCATCCCTGCTACAGTTTCAGATGACTCAAGCTTAACATTATGACCTTGGTATACTTCTTCCAATATGATAGTTCCCATTCCAGTTGTATCCCCTCTCTGGACTACCATATACTGTATACTAATTGTGATCTATTTCCATCCATTATTGGCTCTAATGATGTCATAACTACTTGGTATGGAACAAGATATCTAACTTCATTTAAGAAAAATAGATAAGATAATTTGACTCAAGTGTGGTAGGAGTATTCTTTTATTGAATAACCATCCTGATGTCTACACACGCTTCTGTTCTTGTAGACAGTGTTGGGCCTCCAAGTGCAGAGGTTTGTAGAGCAGCAGCAAGTTTCCCTTAAGTGGATCACCCAAGGTTTATCGAACTCAGGGAGAAAGAGGTCAAAGCTATCCCTCTCAAACAACCCTGCAATTACGATACAGAAAGTCTCTTGTGTCCCCAACACACCCAATACACTTGTCAGATGTATAGGTGCACTAGTTCGGCGAAGAGATAGTGAAATACAAGTAGTAGGGATGATTATAAGTAGTAAATACAATCTGGAATAAAAATCGCTGCGAGCAAACATGTACCAAAACAACAAGTAAACGGTGTGCAATGCTTGGAAACAAGGCCTAGGGATCATACTTTCACTAGTGAACACACTCCCAACAATATAACATGAATGAACAAATAGATAACTTCTCTCCACTATGGTACTCTGAATTACTCTCCTATTGAATAACATTAATCATTGTGTAGTGGCTACAGAAGCACCCCTTAAAGTTCATCAAGTACTTGACAAACACCACTCATAGAGATACCCAAATGAAAGCACAACTCAAGATAGATATTATTGCAACATAAACCAAGTACTAACACAGTGCACACACTGTCAACATTACACCATGAAAGGAGGAATAGATCACTTCAATACTATCATAGCAATAATTATTCTCGTAATCCACAAGAGATCACAATCATAGCCTAAACCAAGTACCACCATGATGCACGCACTGTCACCGTTACACCATGGCAGGAGGAATAGATTACTTTAATAATACCACTAGAGTACACATAATATCTGAATAATAACATCTACTTGTTCAACATGATACAAAGCTCACGATCATATAAAGATCACATCATGGGAGAGAGAGAGGTGAACCACATAGCTACCGGTAGAGCCCTTAGCCCCGGGGATGAACTACTCCCTCCTCATCATAGGAGACAGCAAGATTGATGGAGATGGCGGTGAGGTCGATGGAGACGGTGGAGACGGCGATGGAGACCGATGGAGATGGCTCCGGGGGCACTTCCCCGTCCCGGCAGGGTGCTGGAACAGAGACTTCTGTCCCCCAAAATTCGTCGACGGCGGCGGCGGAGCTACGGAACTGTTCTGGAAATTTCGCCGAATCCCCTAGGGTTTTCCATCCCGAGGCTTCTTATAGGCGAAGGGGCGATGTCAGGGGTGGCCCCAGGCCTCCTCACACTAGGGTGGCGCGACCAGGGCCTGGGCCGCGCCAGCCCTGTGTGAGGGTGGCCTGTGGCCCCTCTCCTTCCTCTCTTCGGATGTCTGGATGCTCCCGGGAAAAATAAGACTTCTGGCTTTGGTTTCGTCCAATTCCGAGAATATTTCCTGTGTATCACTTCTAAAACACAAAAATAGCAGAAAACAGGGAACTGGCACTGTGGCATCTTGTCAATAGGTTAGTTCAGGAAATCGCATAAAAACGCCACGAAGTGTAACGAAACACAAGGCAAATGGTGTAAAAACAAGCATGGAGCATCAAAAATTATAGATACGTTTGAGACGTATCAAGCATCCCCAAGCTTAACTCCTACTCGTCCTCGAGTAGGTAAGTGATAACAAAAGAAATAATTTTTGAGGTGACATGCACCTACACAATCTTGATCATATATGTAAGCATTGTGAGCTGGGATCATAAGAACTTAAAACATGGGCATGAAAGATATAATCTTGACAATAGAAACTTAGCAACCATGTTATAAACATGCAAATGAACACAAACAAAAGATCATGAAAATGAAACAATGAAAGTCAAACGTGTGTTCAAATCATAAGGAAAACATACAAATGGTTTTCAGCTTGTCCTTAAAAGAGAGCAAAACATAAATGCATAGGACACCTTCAAGTTTAAGAGGGCGACTAGATACAAGTAATTTAAGAACAAGTGAAACCAATAATATGAATCAATCAATGATAAACTTTGGGGCAATGCATATCACACTAAGAATGACAACTATGCTCTCTTATGGTGCATAAAGAAAGAAGGTGGTGACTCAACATAAAAGTAGAAGAAAGGCCCTTCGCAGAGGAAAGCAGTGATTGCAAGTTCTATAACCTTCAAAAATTATGGTACTTACCGGCTTTGAGCTCTCATTGCCCCCATCATAAGCATCTTGAATGGTTAAAGTTAATGCGAGAACAATTATGATGCATATGCTTGACAAATCATAAGTTGAAAACCTCGTGCCCCATGAATACGAGTACCCAAACCTCATGCTACTTTACTTAGAGTCCCAAGCAAGGCTCTTGTCATTGTAAGTATATGCATATCATTGAGAACCGCCAATGGGGTACCTCCGTGCCCGATGACATGGAACAAGCCCACACCAAAATGACAGGACAAGCAGACAATGAACACCTCGACATCTCTTTTATTTGCCTTTTGTTTAGCTTTTTATTGTGAGATGCGTCATCGTATGTTCACCATGGGTATGCTGCAAATTTCCACCATGAATTATGCATGGCTTAGATTGGCGGCCCGGCTTTTCCCTAACACATATACAAACTCCATGATCCCCACAAGATTCCCAATTCATTTCACACCGTGGGCATCCATAAACAAAAGATCACGATATCAACTCAAATAAGAAGTGCAATGTTGAAAGCTTGCCCATGACAGCATGGCTGGGCTAGAATCCAACTTACAAATTGCAAGCATAACAACTCAACATAAGAGACCACAATGTCAAATTTTTAAGAACAGGAAAAAGTAAAGTGTGCCTTCCGGTTCGTGAGAGCTTTACTGACCGAATTTCGCATAACACTGGTAAGAGTTTAATTTGAAGAGAAAATAAAAGCAAGTCAAATTTACTTGGAATAGCAAATTGCTAGTAGGTATGTATGGTGGACACTTTGGAAAACTTTGGCTTTTAGGAGTTGGATGCACGAGTAGAGCTCATACTCAGTACAAAATGAGGGCTAGCAAAAGACTGGGAGCGACCAACTAAGAGAGCAATAACGGCCATAATCATGCATAGCGACAAAGCAACATTAAAAGAAGTATAAGATGGCATCAAAAGTCAAATACTAAATGATCATAGAGGCTATTGGCGACTTTGTATGAGTTAACATGTGTGAGCATGCGCCAAGTCAACCCAAATAAAGCATCAAGGAGAAAACCAAAATAATGCTTCCATACAATAAAAACAACACATGATTTTTTTCAAAGGCTCATTAAGCAATCTCAGTTATTTGAGACAAGCCATGCTACAGCAAAACCACTAAGCATACTATCAAAAAGACATCAAGCACGACATGAAAAAGCCTAGGCCACAGTCTACACAAGCTCCTTCTTGTACCACTTTTTTGCATAAAGCTTTTTCTCTTTTCCAACACCATTTGAATTTTTTTTAAGACACCTCTTTTGATGAAAACCAATAAAGATCAGAGGAAAAAATACACCTTGATGAAAAGATATAACAAGATCTGAACACAAATGAAGGCGAAAAATGCAAGCTAAACCCAGTAGCAGAAAAAGAGAACACTCGTTGAAACGATAGGAGTGAAAACTAGAGTGTTCTTGGCAATAAAAACGAGTTCATCTCCTCCAAAAGAAACATGATGTGATCTAACCATTTATTGCAGCAAACTAAACTAAACTAATACTGAAAACAAAAACAACTGACGCTCCAAGAAAAACGCATAGTGCATGAAGCAATAAAAATATAGTGTCTTGAAAGGTGACCAGATTTTTGCCGATAAAGAAGGGGTGCCTCGGGGGCATCCCCAAGCTTTGACGCTTGTACTTCTTGGATATTTCTTGGGGTGATGCATGGGCATCCCAAAGCTTGAGCTTTTGTCCATTCTTCAACTCATCTCATCATTCTCCAATCCCTACACTTGAAAACTTACTTCATACAAAACTAAACACAAATCTATTAGCAACATTAGTGTAGCATATCATATAATCAACCTCTTTTTGCTTCAGGTTTCAACCCAAAACCACCACATATATGGTAAATACTAATGTAGCAACTTCCCAAAAAGTTCCATGATCAAAAGAACTCAAAAGAAAGCGATAAAGTGGCAAACACAAATATTGGCAGAAATCTGTCAAAACTGAACAGCTGACAAAGGTCGAATTTTTGAGGGGTTTTCTGTTGCTCAAATCAAAAAGTGTTCAACTAACAAAAGTTTGGATATAACCTGGGGCATATGCACAAGAAATCGCAGGTCCAAAAGATATACAGAGAATTTATACGAATTTTTACGGTGCAGCACCAAAAACTGTTTCAGGACAGCAACATCCCCAAGTCTTACCTCACTCAAATTAGAGGTTTTTCTTGGCACAAAAACGAAATAAAAAGGATAAGGAGCGGTTATTACAGTAGTAATAAATTCCAAGACTCAAATAAAAGAAAAAGTACTGAAAGTAAAACAATGGGTTATCTCCCAAGAGTGCTTTTCTTTAACGCCTTTGAGCTAGGCGCAGTAATTTGCAAAGATGCTCATATGGGCGCCATATAAGAGCTTGAGGCAAAGGCGCCATATAGGAACTTAAAGCAATAGAGAGCATCAAAAAGCAAATGTGAAAAACATTTATATCTGAACCACTTCCTATGCATAGGAATCTTGTAAGAAAATAAATCAACGAGGCACATAGTAGGAAGCATGGATAGATAAAACAAGTGCCACTTCAAGATTTGCAACATAAAGAGGGGAAACTTAATATTGTTGAGATCCATCAAACCATGTTTCCCTCTCTCATAATAACTTTCAGTAGCATCATGAATAGAACTAACAATATAACTATCACATAAAACATCCCTATCATGAGCCACATGCATAAAAGAATTAATACTCACCACAGGAACAATAGTAGTAGGAGCAAATTTAATAGAATAATTATTCTCATCACCATAATCATCATAAATAGGAGGCATATTGTAATCATAACTAATTTTATCCTCAATAGTAGGTGAACTGAAAATATTATACTCATCATCATAGCCATCGTAAACTAGAGGTTTAGTATCATCACAAGCTAGAGAACAGCTATTTCTCAAAGCATATTCTTCAAACATATCATCATAAGAAGGAACATCACATATGGGAGATAAAATATTATCAGAACAAACTTTCTCCACTAAAGCTGGGGAACTAAAAATATCATGCTTAACAAAACTAGCTTCCCCAAGCTTAGACTTTTCTATAGCATTAGTAATAACAGTGTTCAAAGCATTCATACTAACAACACTATTAGCATGCAAATTAAGCTCCAAAGGTTTTTCAATTTTCTCTTCAAACACTTCATATCTAAACTTAGGAAAAAGACTACAGAACTCTTTGTTTTCCATTAAGCCTAACTAGTGAAAATAAAAACAAGAAACAAAAAGATTTAATTGCAGAATCTAAAGGAAATAACTCCGAGCACTCACATAGGAGGATGCGAGTACCTTTTACCTTACCTCCCCGGCAACGGCGCCAGAAAAGAGCTTGATGTCTACACACGCTTCTGTTCTTGTAGACAGTGTTGGGCCTCCAAGTGCAGAGGTTTGTAGAGCAGCAGCAAGTTTCCCTTAAGTGGATCACCCAAGGTTTATCGAACTCAGGGAGGAAGAGGTCAAAGCTATCCCTCTCAAACAACCCTGCAATTACGATACAGAAAGTCTCTTGTGTCCCCAACACACCCAATACACTTGTCAGATGTATAGGTGCACTAATTCGGCGAAGAGATAGTGACATACAAGTAGTAGGGATGATTATAAGTAGTAAATACAATCTGGAATAAAAATCGCTGTGAGCAAACATGTACCAAAACAGCAAGTAAACGGTGTGCAATGCTTGGAAACAAGGCCTAGGGATCATACTTTCACTAGTGGACACACTCCCAACAATATAACATGAATGAACAAATAGATAACTTCTCTCCACTATGGTACTTTGAATTACTCTCCTATTGAATAACACTAATCATTGTGTAGTGGCTACAGAAGCACCCCTTAAAGTTCATCAAGTACTTGACAAACACCACTCATAGAGATACCCAAATCAAAGCACAACTCAAGATAGATATTATTGCAACATAAACCAAGTACTAACACGGTGCACACACTGTCAACATTACACCATGAAAGGAGGAATAGATCACTTCAATACTATCATAGCAATAATTATTCTCGTAATCCACAAGAGATCACAATCATAGCCTAAACCAAGTACCACCATGATGCACGCACTGTCACCGTTACACCATGGCAGGAGGAATAGATTACTTTAATAATACCACTAGAGTACACATAATATCTGAATAATAACATCTACTTGTTCAACATGATACAAAGCTCACGATCACATAAAGATCACATCATGGGAGAGAGAGGCGAACCACATAGCTACCGGTAGAGCCCTTAGCCCCGGGGATGAACTACTCCCTCCTCATCATAGGAGACAGCAAGGTTGATGGAGATGGCGGTGAGGTCGATGGAGACGGCGGAGACGGCGATGGAGACCGATGGAGATGGCTCCGGGGGCACTTCCCCGTCCTGGCAGGGTGCCGGAACAGAGACTTCTGTCCCCCGAAATTCGTCGACGGCGGCGGCGGAGCTACGGAACTGTTCTGGAAATTTCGCCGAATCCCCTAGGGTTTTCCGTCCCGAGGCTTCTTATAGGCGAAGGGGCGATGTCAGGGGTGGCCCCAGGTCTCCTCACACTAGGGTGGTGCGGCCAGGGCCTGGGCCGCACCAGCCCTATGTGAGGGTGGCCTCTGGCCCCTCTCCTTCCTCTCTTCGGATGTCTGGATGCTCTCGGGAAAAATAAGACTTCTGGCTTTGGTTTCATCCAATTCCGAGAATATTTCCTGTGTATCACTTCTAAAACACAAAAACAGCAGAAAATAGGGAACTGGCACTGTGGCATCTTGTCAATAGGTTAGTTCAGGAAATCGCATAAAAACGCCACGAAGTGTAACGAAACACAAGGCAAATGGTGTAAAAACAAGCATGGAGCATCAAAAATTATAGATACATTTGAGACGTATCACATCCCAAGTCATAATAAGAATTGTTTAGATAAGATGACTTTCTAGAGTCACTACCAACCTACAAGTCTCCTATTAAATGGTTTTAATTATAGGGTCAAAGAGTTTGCTCTGATACCAGTTATATGGTGACCCAGCATACCACTGCATGTGTAGTATGCAAGTCGTTGACATAACACCAGTGAAACTCCATCCCACTAGTATTACATCGATCAGACTGGTACGACAGAAACATCACAGGTCCAAGGTAGGTCTATAGGATTACAAGTTTTATCATACAAAAGAGCTTCAGAACATCCTCAAAAGATAGAGGTTTAGTTCTGGTGACTTAAACTTGAAATAACAACTTGAAGACAAACATATAACTAGAGCTACCTCTAAGGCAGTTGGCTTGCTATTAAAGCAATAGATTTGTGAAGGAGTTATGCCCTAGAGGAAATAATAAATCAAGTTATTATTATAATTCTTCTTCATGATTATGTTTATACTCTTGTGTGGTTTATGAACAACACCGTGTCCCTAGTACACCTCTACTATACTAGCTCATTGACTAAATGATGGTTAAGGTTTTCAAACCATGGACATGAGTAGTCAATTAAAAATGAGGTCATGTCAGTAGGAGAATGTCATGATAGACATACCCAAATTAAGCAAAAATATTAGATCGTGTCATTGTGTTCACAATTGCGTAGCTTTCCAATGTCAAGTATCCTATTCCTTAGACGACTTGATAATGCCAATCCCTGGTATCGGAAGAGAGCTTTGAGGTCATCAAACGTCACACCGTAACAAGGTGATCGTAAAGGTGTCTCTTAGGTAATCCTAAAGTAATTGTTGGGTTGCATGTATTTAGATTGGAATTTGTCCCTCCCGTGATAGAGATATACTCTAGGCCCACTCGGTAATCAAGGATTAAAACAATTAATAGATTGTCTCAAATGACCAGGTGGTAATGGAGAGAATGAAAATTAGATGGCATGGAAGACTTCTAAGATGGTGCATTGCCATGAATAAAAGTTATGAGGTTAAGAAAAGTCTGTGAAAATTGAATCTATTAAGAGAAGTGAAGATAGGGTCAAATTTGGAATTTGACTAGCTTTGCACTTTAACTTTCCTCCTCGACCTATTGACTACACTTGGATGCTATCAAGCATAAATAGCTTCGACAAGCATAATAAGGACTAAAGGAAGTAATCTTCAAGCAAAGCAAATCATGCACACAAGAGGAAGTCAAACAAAGTCAATCACAATCAACCATAGTCAAACTCAGGCAACACACAACACAAAAGTAATGGTCTGAGCAGTGCTCCATGGGGATCATACCATGGTGAAGTTGAAAAGATTTTCCAACAAGAGAGTAAAGCTTTAGTAAATAATTTTGGAAACTAGTGGAGACATGATTATCTCCCCCATCAAGTTTTCTAAAAGGTGTTTGAAAATCATTTGCCAAGGTTTATAAAATAGTAGTTTTATAAAATACTGGGATCACAACACTATGTCCCTATAGTTTTTTATAAATACTTAGTTTTGGTAAAGCTCTTGTTTTAAAATAGGTCTGGGCTCCTATTTTGGCAAATTAAAATATTTTGAAATAAAGGAGGTGCCAAGATACTTTATTTTGAGAAGGAAAAAAAACTAGTAATCCAAAGATTGCCTGACCACTAGATCACAAAGATTGAGTTGGTCCACAAACTCATTCATCAAACAACACTCTCGAAGACAAGATTTTCACAACAATCCAGGCAAGCATACGTGAAACACTATTTTATTTATCTAGTTGCAAAAAGTTTTTGTTGGCCCTCATTTTTGCCTCACTTTACAGTACTTAATCTGGGTTGCAAAAGTTGGGGTGTTACATATAGATTTATGTGATGTTTATTATTTATGCATCTTATTTTTCTTTGATTGCGATGGTAGCATTATAATATGATCCCTCACACTTAATTTCTAGATAAAATGTGTTCTCCCCTCGTATACGCTGTTGCGAAAGATTGTCATTTTGAAGCACCACGTTATGATCGGGTGTTATAAACTATGTGTTCACATACAACGGGTGTAAGTTAGATTTACACATGCACAAATACGTGGGTTAAACATGATGGGCCTAGCATGTACAGATATGGCCTCGGAACACACGGACCGACAGGTCAAACATGAGTCATATGGATGATATGATCAACATGTTGATGTTCATCATTTAAGCTACACCATCTCACGTGATGATCGTTCTTAATGTAGTGAATTTGGATAATATTATCACTAAATATAACTTTGAATACTATTAAATTTAGTGGGAGTTCATTAGTAATTTGATTAACTTAAACTAATTATCATGAACTAAATCTTAGTGAATTTGCATAAGTCACTGTAGTCATTGGCAACCGTTTTCCACCTGACACTTAGTTTTAGTTGAGTTAATAGAACTATAGAATTCTGGATAATCGCTTTACGAACTAGTACCGTTTAGTTAGAGTGGCGAGGTTAAAATTAATTCCTATTTCAAATTTTAGCAAACCTCACTTGATATGCGATTTAATGAAGTTGTATTAATCCAAGAGCAACAATTCCAATTTAGAGCCTAAGATCATATTTGCTTCCATGTGAAATTGATCTTCAAAATTGAGTGACCTTGGAGCTGAAGAATTGTTTTACAAACAAACAAGACGTGTATTTGATATATAAAACTTTGATTGTTTATAACATTATTAAGTATAATTTAGTAAAAGAACATATGCTCATATTGTATGAACATACGTAAAGATTGAAGATGTTTGGCGTCCTGATCACCAAAAGGTTTGGGAAACTAATATTATTCTTACATTTTGTCCTTATAAATTATAGTAGTTTCACCATGAAAGTTTTCATGATAGAATGAATTAAAAAGGTGTAGGCCAAATTGTTTTGCTATACTTAAAGATTGCTAAAGTATTGAACCCGAAAGAATGTCAATCATAAGATGATGGTGATCCACCTCTAAAGTGCAAATCCAAGACCATTAGTATTTGACTAACATCCTCTGGAGTCCATGTCATGTGATTTGCGGCACTATTGATGTTGGTAGATTCTTCTAAAAGAAGAGGAAACACTAAATAGGGTCTACAATAGTATTTGGTAGAAAAAGGAAAAGACTGGAAATGTCCATCTCAGGTATATAAATGATATACATGTTGTGGATGTATTGTTTGCACATTAACAGTGTAATTCTTGGGTATTGGATACCAGATTGATTAGTATGATGTGTCACATGAAACAACTGAATACAAGAACTACATTGGCCCAAAATAACTAGCAAAATAATGCGGTAATAATGCACATTGAGAAACAAATAAAATTGTTATTGTGTTTTTTGTTGGCATTATACCTAGACTTTGAGATTTATTTTAACTTAATAATTGTTAGTTTGTTCTGGTATTATGAGAACAATGGTTGTTTAAAGTTATTTCCACCTTCCATAGTTGATGGATAGATTATTATAAATCTTATTGGTGAATGAACATTCATAACATTGATGCTAAAATGTTGGAAGACAAAAGGAATTTCACTTATTTGTGACACCGTCATTTAAGTCATATTGGAAACAAAACATAAAGAAATTCCATATTGATGGATTTTTGTTTCATTTGATTTTTGAATTGATTGAATCTTGTGAGAATTTCCGTAAAGATCATTAAACTCTGTTCATGGGACATGGACGGAACAAGCGACTAACTAATTGGAGACATACATGTTCCGCAAACATCTAAGAGTTGAGGAAATTGTTCCACAAACTTACATCTCATGAAATGCCACAAGAGTATGGAGTACTCGACAAATGTAGTCAAACCTTGTTAGACATGGTTAGATCAATAAACCATCATTATAATTTATAGATTATGCTTTAGAGACTACCACTTTTATGCTGAATAGAGAACCATCGTGATCCGCTGAAATGACACCATACGATTTACGTCATGGGATAAAACCCAAGCTGTCCTTTCTTATTGGTTTGCAAGGCATAAGTAAAATGTTTACAACCAAATTAGGATAAGCATGTCTTTGTAGGTTGCCAAAGGAATTCCTTTGGGTATTCCTTTTACTGTAAACCCGAAAAAAATTGTTTGTTGTTGGAAGCGGTGAATTTCTTGTGAAGAAGTTTCTTGTGAAAGGTTTAAATGGGAGAAAATAAAACTTGATGAGGTTATTGAACTTGAGCAAGATATGCAAAGTATTGCAGCACTGGAAAATGTTCTAGAAGCAGCAACTACGCCCATGGCTCTTGCGCCTACAATATGTTGTAGAACTTTGATTAGGTTATTGGACCTAAGCTAAATGTGCTGAGTGGCGCAGCATCGGAAAATGTCCGAAAGGTGGCCACAATGCTCATGGCTCCCATGCCTCAAAGGTTGTGGTCATAGAGATCTAAGTTCCTATTAATCCACGTGGTCGGGTAATAATCAAATAGTAAGATTTGAGAATGAACCATCATTGTTTGACAATGATGAACCGACTACACGCGATGATGGGCCATGACTCCGTCAAATGGCTAGAAGCCATAAACCCGTGATAGTTCCATACATGAGAAACCAAGTTTCTAAACTTGGAAGACCCTCTGAAAGGCATAAACCTATTTGAATGTATTTGGATCTATAAAGAAACAGACACGGATGTTTCACATCTATGAAATAATCGACGTATGGTTAAAAGAGATGTTCAAGGAGTTGACTATGAAAAGATTTGACCTTTAATAGCGATATTTAGTTTAGACGGATTATTGTAGTAACCACTACCTATGCCAATTTTGGTATATGGTAGTTGAACAAACAGACCAGTATTTTTCTAATAGAATGGTTTCCTTGGACATATACATGACAAGCTCCAAAGGTTCTGTAAATTTAAAGGATGCTAAAAAAGCAAGCGAACTTCAATGGTACAAGTAAGCATCATGGAGTTGGAATGTTCACCATGATGAAATTGTTAAAATGTTTAATTTCATTAGAGATGGTGAATATGCTTGCATTGCAAGAAATTGAGTGGGAGCAATGAGAAATATTTATAATACATTATGTAGAAGACATGTTGATGATTGGAAATGATGTATCTTTTATTGACACTAGTTCACCATGTTGAAGTTCAATATGGAAACAACGAGAAAGGTTCTTACCGCATGGAAGAGGTTGAAACAAGATTCGAATGATTTGATCAATCATGTATACCATGATATGTACAGATCCATATAGGTCATATGCTCTAAAATGTTATGAGCATGGAGTCATAATATGACCATTGGACAATTGTAAGGATATTCTTGTGTGCTTTGGAAGGACTAAGAATGTATTATGTATGTAGAGATGGCAAATAGTTCATTGTAAAGTGTTACATTGATACTAGTTACAAGTAGTTCATTGTAAAGTGTTACACTGATACTAATTTTTTCACAAGATACAAAGGTTTATCTCAATTTTAGATGTGTTATGGTGGCACAATATAATGGAATAAAGTTCCATGATGGATTTGGATAAGTTCCAAAGTTAAGACATTGTGATGGATTCTACAACAAAGACCGAGTATATATAACTTCTTTAGAAGCAGCAAAGGAGGGCATTTATGTCAAGAAGTTTGTTACCAAACTAGGTGTAGTTCCAAGAGGACTATAACTATGTTGATCTATTGTGCAACAATAGTGAAAACATGTTTTCGGCTCAAAGAACTAAGGTCTCACCAGATGACAAAATTTATACAAAGCTATCTCATTTGAGAATGAGTGATGCGTAGAGATGCAAATACATGCAAATACACATGGACCTAAAAGTGTCAGATCTCGAGATTAGGTTTACCACAAGCAACACATATGGATAATACCTGAATGCCATAGGTGTTAAATATGTAAGTATTAACTAGATTATTGACTCTAGTGCAAGTGGGGGGCTGAAGGGAATATGCCCGAGAGGCAATAATAAAATGATTATTATCTTATTCCATGTTTATGATAAATGTTTTATTCTTCATGCTAGAATTGTATTAATCAGAAATATTAATACATGTGTGAATAATAAACAAATAAGAAGTTCCTAGTAATGCCTCTCTTCTAACTAGCTTGTCGATTAACCGATGATCAAGTTTTCCTGATCATGAACATCGGATGTTGTTAATAACAAGGTCAATTCATTAGAAGAATGATGTGATGAACAAACACCCAAAGTAGATATAACTATTCGATCAAAGTCATTAAGTTTAAAATGTTGTATCTAGCACATGTGAAGTATTCAAAAATCCTTAGAACATGAGATCATGCTAATCACTTACACCGGAAGGGTACTTTGATGATATAAAATGTCATATCATAAAAAGGGTGACTATAAAGGTTGAGTTGGGTACATGGAAAGTGTTAGTTTAAGATCACGGATCAAGAGTGGAATTTGTCCATCCCAATGATGGAGAGTTATACTCTGGGACCTCTCGGTGATATTACATCGACACCGCTTGCAAGCATGTGACTAGGTCACAAGGATGTCATATCACAGAATGAGTAAAAAGTACCTTTTAGGTAATAAGATCAAGGGATTTCTATTTTCGTGCCCTCAGGTCCTTAGTTGTACTCAGTTTTCCCCAGCTCGTTAGTTTTTCCTCAGTTTTCCCCAAGCCCTTGTCTGAAACCCTCAGAAGGAGCTCGGACGGGAGGATTCCTGTTAGTTGACCGTTCTGTGCTGACGTGTGGGGCCGCGTTATGTGGGGCCGCGTCGCGTGGGGCTGGTAGAAAGGGACCGCGAGGGACAGGACGAGACCGCGTTTGGTTGTACGTGAGAGCTCGGTTCTGCCTCTCTCGGCCCAAATTGGCATTTTTCAGAGCGCCTTTTTCCACTCTCTCTCTGTAACAGTTCTCTCTCTTTTCACCAAATTAGTATCAAATCTAGAGAAGCTTCTATTTCTATCTTTCTTCAATGATTGTTGCCTTTTGGCCCTCGTTTTTTGCCCAATATGGTAACAAATCTAGTAGCAAATCTAGAAGCTAGTATAGGATAAATTCACAGCAGCATAATAAATCTAGAAAACTAAGTATAATACATAAACTGCATACGATAGCCAAAAGCAGCCAATAACGAATCTGTTCTTCATTCCTCATATATTTCGTCGTTGCTACATTCCATGAGATGAAGGAAATATTCACTGAACTCCTTCCGTCTGCAGTGTGCAGCCAATACATCCTCCAAACGGTATGGCCTTTGTTCATTTCTCAGACCGTAGTATCCTAATCTATCCACACGTCGCGGCCACTCATCCCAGGCCTTTCTATCATCAAAGTACTCTCTGATATAACCCAAATCCACGTAATAGATGCAGCCAGGTCAAACTATCGGGTGCACTCTGGTGTCGATGGAGATACACCGGATATAATTGATGAAGAAGGCACAACTGCCAATGTTACTGACGGCATGGAGAGAGCGGCTCTCAGTGTCCACATGGTACACCAATGGTTGACCTTCCTCCAAATGCCTGTTGTTGTCAATGCTGCCGCCCAACAACACAAGCAGCAGATCACCATCCGACTTCACAAGGTAGAACTTGGAATCATTTCCAAGTTCTGGAAATGAAAATAGTGTCTCCATGTTGACAGTGCTCGCGCGCTGCTCCAACTGGACATTGTTGGTGCACACTAATTTTCTGACCTCAAAACTATTCACAACTATTGCATACAATTCACTATTGAACGGGGTAATGCAACGCAGAGAATGGTGCTTGATCGAAAATCTTCCTTCTCCCCAATCTTCTTCATCTATATCCTTAGTTGGAGTGTTCTCATCGACCCAAGCAATTTCCATGGGGTAATCTATGCACACAAAGACCATAGTCGGGGACTTCATTACAACGACTGACTCCACAATAACAGATGGCATCTACGCCTCAAACGTAGTGTTCAATGTCTTTGTGAGTGGGTTCAGAAGCCGTATCTTGTGCGGCTGGTTCTTCTGGGAAAGCACGATGATGCCACGGTAAAAGCCGATGAAGTAGTATCTAAAATATATTGATGATGATAATATTCAGCACTAAGATGTTTACGATTGAAAATAAAAATAGATTAACTCTATAGATATGGAGGAATTTGAACCTTGCATGAACTTCCATTAGATCGATGGTGATGTAGCGGGATGTGCGAAGGTTGAGGAAGGAGAACTCAGCGGCGCGTGGAAGGGCATGTTCTACCATGATCCATTCGTGCAGGTGCACGTCAGGCTCAGGTAAATCTGAGCGCCAATTTGTAAAAACTTGCCTCAAAGCAGAGTAGGTGTCCACGTACTCCTCGTTCGCCAGTAAGCAGTCGCCGATCTTGTGAAGTGGTCTATCACCCTTAAGAGAGGCCTAGTTCACGGAGGCGCCGGGCTTGGATGTGCCACCCTCAGAGGCGACGGGCTCGGCGGCGATGGCCTCGGATGCGATGGGCTCGAATGTGACGGGCTCGGGGGCCTTTCCACTCAAACCCCTTCTCAAAATATCTATACCCAAAACATAGTTTGTCTGAATGAGGCTATAATTTTCACACTCATGTATATTTGAATTGCTAATACTTTGAGGTAGGCCAACCTGGGTTTCATTGTACAAAACATGTGTTTTTCTTTTTCTAAATCTCTTATTTGAATTCCTTAGCATGTTTACTATTTACTTGCCCTTAGATCCTTGATACTACTCAGTTTTACCCTCTCCCTTCTCATAGAAGCCCAAACTTGGCGTGATTGGTCGAGCTATTGTTACACGAATCGTGCCCACCTACCGTCGATCCTATGATCTAACGGGTAGGATAACCCCTCTTTCTCTCTCATCATGCTCACCCTCTCTCTATCTGTCGGTGGCAAACTACTACCCCTCTATGTATGCTAAATAACGAGTTTGCCACCGGATTCAACAAGTTTGGTAATCACGAATTTCTTGTAGGCATTACTTTTTACGGTAAAATGATAAACTATCACGAATTTCCACTTCTTGTAGGCATTACTTTTCACGGTAAAATGATAAACTCTCACGAATTTCCACTTCTTGTAGGCATTAATTTTCACGGTAAAATGATAAACTATCACGAATTTCCACTTCTTGTAGGCATTACTTTTCACGGTGAAATGATAAACTATCACGAATTTCCATTTCTTTTAGGCATTACTTTTCACGGTAAAATAATAAACTATCACGAATTTCCATTTCTTTTAGGCATTACTTTTTTGTTGAGATATAAACCCCCACAATGGTCATCTCCTCCTTAATTTATTGTGTAAACCCCACAACGGTCATCTCTACCTTAATTTATGGTGTAAACCCCACAACGGTCATCTCTCCGTTATAAACCCCCACAATGGCCATCCCTCATGTCAATAAGTTCCGCCTCTTTCTTCTTTGTTCACATACACTTGATCCATTGCTATGGCCTCCACGTCTCCGACGCCGAGGGGAAGGGGAAGGGACGGCCGGGGTGGTGGATCATCATCATTGCCACCACCACCGTCAATACTGCCATTGATCATAGAGGAGTTCTTAATCGTCATCTATGAAGACCCTTTGGCCAAGAAGGTACGTACGCTTTCCCATATATATGATGCATGTGATTAAATATGTGCATGTTCTAAAAAAACCTTTAATTTCAAACAATCAGCGCTCGATCTCTTTGCAGGCACTCCCAAAAAAGTTTGCGGACTATCTTGACGGCCAGGAGCCCGCTAAGGTGTATCTGTGAGCAGCTGAGTGCGGTCCTCGTCTCTGGACTGTGGAGGTCCTATTTGATGGACAAGGCCGGATGTACCTCGACAAGGGCTGGGAGAATTTCACCATCGCGCACGGTGTGGATGTCGGCTACATCCTACACTTCAAATATGAAGGCAATGATGTGCTCACAGTGAAGGTGTTCGACGTAATAATATGCAGGAAGTACTACTACACGGACGACGAAGATACTGATGATAAAAGCGACAACGACGTGAAGCCATGCATCCATCCCCTTTAGATAAGGGGCTTATGACCAAGAATATTGAAAGATCATGTCGAGCCCCATGTGTGGTTTTGGTAATTAATGACAATCCCTATGGACTAATGGTTGCATTGAGTTATATGTGTAGGACTTGTCCATAGACAATGCTTGAACCATTTGTTGGATTCAAGGTTGTAAAAAGAAGATTATGTGTTGACCAAGGTGTTATTCAAGGAGTGATCTAAAGATTGGTCTTAAGGGAGTTGAGCTTATGTCAAGTGTGTCTTGAAGAATAAGATTGAGTGAGCTCTCTCGTGTATCCTCGAGACACCATCATTATGGAGGAAGAAGAATTGGCTCGAGGATTGATCAAGTCAAAGCACAAGTTCAAGATGAGCAACTAGAAGAGAACATATGCTTGAAGCTTTCCATCTATATTGTGATCATGGATATGTGAAGATATGCTTAAAGAGAGTCTCTTCCATAGTAGAGTATGGGGGAGCAATCCGCAAGACTTCACCAAGCAAGCTCAATCAAGAAAGGTGGTCAAACTTGAGAAGATCAAGATCGTCATTATCCACCTCAAGTGGAATGCTCAAGGCAAAGGTATGATATTGATAGGGTTTCTTTCTTACCGGTCTTATGATGTTAGTTGTGAGACCGGGTTATAGGATCGGTAGCCGTACTATCAAGAGGGGCTCTCGAGTGAGTAACTTAATCGTATCGTTCGGAGAGAGCTCAAACCTTTGCATACTTGGCATCATCTTTCTTGATTCTTATTTGGGTTTTATCCATGTGAGGTTCTAGAGCTTGTGGTTGTTTCCATGACAAGCTCTAGCTCATCAAAAACGGAATCTGTATGGAACACTTCTTGCATTTTTGGTGTTTGGAGGTTTTACCGGTTTGTCTTCGAAGAGAGGTCAAACCTTTCATCATTTAGTTTTATCCTACTTTGTTGGACTATGATGTTTCTCTGCATAAAGTTGTAGAGCTTATTGTTGTGATTCCAACGAGCCCAAGATCATCGAAAATGGAGTCCGGATGCTCAAGTTATTGCCATTTTCGTTTTGGTGTTTCTGCCAGTTTTAGGAGGGGCGGCTTTAGCCGGCCCAGGGCCGGAAATAGCCAGACCGGGGCGCTCGATTGCCTCTCTATTTCAGTCCAGATTTTTGTCCGGCTTTAGCCGGTCTGGCCGGCTTTAGCCGGTGTTAAGTCCGGCTTTAGCCGATCTAAATGGCTGTAACGGTCATATTTCGTGGGGAGGACCTATAAAAGGACCCCCTTCTTCCCCAAGGGCTGTTAGCTCGGTTTTTCCTCTCTTTCTCTCTCTCCCACCATTGTTGACCTTGGAAAGCTTGCCACTCTCTCAATCCCTCCCATGATTCTTGCATATCTTTGAGGGAAAAGTGAGAGGAGATCTAGATCTATATTTCCACCAATCAATCTCTCCTCTAAGTGAGGGGAACATAGTGGATCTAGATCTTGGAGTTCTTTGTGGATTTCCTTTGTTCTTCTTCTCATATCTCTCCATAGCATTAGTTGTTTTGGTGAGATTTGGGTGAGAAGGATTTGAGCACTTTGTGTGCTCTTGCCATTGCATAAGTTGCATCGGTTTGAGTTCTCCCCAGAGATTCGAGTAAGTGAAAGTTTGTGAGCTTATTATTCTTGGGTTCTTGGAACCCTAGATGGCTTTGTGGCTTTGTGGTGCCTTTGTGGTTATTCTTGGGAGCCTCCAATTAAGTTGTGGATGCGTGCCCCAAGCTTTGTGTAAAGGCCCGGTTCCGCCTTGAGGAACCCCTTAGTGGAAGAGTGAGCTAGGCCTTTGTGGTGCAAGCTCACACCGGAGAATACGGTGAGGCCTTTGTGGCGTTGGTTAGGCCTTTGTGGCGATACCACACCACTCCAACGAGACGTACTCCCTTTAAAGGGAGGAACTCGGGAATACATCATCGTCTCCACGTGCCTCGGTTATTCCTATACCCGAGCTCTTTACTTATGCACTTTACATTGTGATAGCCTTCATGCTTGAAGTCATATATATATATATATATATATATATCTTGCTATCACCTTGTTACTTGTCTTGCTTAGCATAAGTTGTTGGTACATAGGTGAGCCTAGTTTATTTAGGTTTTGTGTGCTTGTCAAAATAAATGCTAGTTTAATTCCGCTTTTGTTCAAGCCATTCGTAAAATTTGATATCGCCTATTCACCCCCCTCTAGGCGACATCTGTTTCCTTTCAATTGGTATCAGAGCCCGGTCTCTCATTTTAGGCATCACCGCCTTGAGAGCAAAGATGTCGGCTAGGGGATTAGTGCACAATAACACTTCTATATTTGATGGCACAAATTATGATACTTGGAAAATTCACATGCTTAATTATTTTCGGGTCATGGACCCATCTATGGAGCAAATTGTAGATACGGGTTTTTCTCCTCCAATGGATACTCAAAATCTATCTTTAGAGGATGAGAAAAACTTGTATCTCAATGCTCAAGCTACTCATGTGATTGTTAATGCTTTGAGCGATGTAGTTATCTTCTCTATCATGCCTTTTTGGAGCGCTCATGATATATGGACAAAGCTTCAAGAAAAATATGATGTGTCCAAGATTATTGGGGATAATTGTATTCCTTCCACTTCCGACCGTGATGAACTTTCATCCACTTCACCAACGTGTGGCAAGACACAAGGTAATGATATGGTGAGTGGTGATGAAAATTGCAATGTTGATAGTGAGCTTACTTTTGATAGTCATTCATCTCTATCTCATTACAATGCTTCATCTTTGGACTTATACACTTCAAGCACCAAAAGTACTTTACATGCTTGTGTTGATAGTCCTTGCATATCATGTATAAATTGCTTGATGAAACCTAATGATGATATGCTTATTGCATCTTGTTGCCATGATACAAATGCTTCTATTTCCTCTAGTATTTGTGATGCTAACCATATAGAGGAAACCGAAGAGTCTTTGGGCCAAGACAAGGTCTTGAATGGAGCTTCAAGTATTTCTTCTTCTTCTCATGGTTCCCACATATGCCTTATGGCTAGGTCTTCAAATCATAATGATGTTGAGGACAATGGTGAGGATGAGGAAAATGAAGAAGAATATATTGAGTATTTAAATAAGAAGGGTAAGGTGGTCTTTGATGCTTTGCATAACAATAAAAATGTTTTGCCCAACTTCTTTGAAATCATGAGTTGTGCTATTGAGAGCACAAAACTCATTGAGATGAAGGAAGAAAAAATTGATAAAATGTTTTCTCTTGAGCGTGAGTATGCCAATGATATCCATGATTTAAAAAATGCTCTAGAGGAAGAGCAAGAGCTTCGGGTTTCTCTTGAGGAGAAGCTTAAATCCTTTGAGGAGTCATGTAATGAAATTATTTCTAAACTCACTAAAGAACGTGACCTCGCTCTTGCCAAGTTGTCTTCTCCTATTGGTAATGATAATGATGCATGTGCTACTAACTCTAATTCTTGTGAAGTATCTATTTTGAAGGAGAATGTTGAGCTAAGAGCTCAACTTGAGTTGCTAACTAGAAAGTATGGGAAATTGGAAGAAATTCATGAAAAGCTATCTAGCTCTAATGAGGATCTTCTAGTGTCCCATGCTCGCCTAAAGTTAGCTCATGAGGCTATATTTATAAAGGTAACATCTTGTGAGCCTCATGTGGACACTAGCACTATTTCTCAAAATGCTATATTGACATGTGCTAGTTCTAGTAATTCTTCATCTCATGCTATTGCTAAATGTTGTGATGAATTACTCTCCTTGCCTTGTTGCTCTAACAATGAAGCCTCTACTTCCACTAGTATTTGTGTTGTCACTAACTATGTAGAGGAAATCAAAGATCTCAAGACCCAAGTTACTTCGTTGAAGAAAGACTTGGAAAATTGTCATGAAGGGAAGTCCACACTCAACAAGATCTTGAGTGTGCAAAAATCCCCCAATGACAAGAGTGGACTTGGATTCAAATCCAATAACAATAACAAGTCCAAGATAAACAAGAAGAAGAAGGGCCAAGAACAAGTCAAGAATTTGGCCAAGATTGTTTGCTTCAAGTGCAAAATTGAAGGGCACCATGTTAGATCTTGTCCTTTGAAGAAGAAGCCTCTTAGTGAGAAGCAACAAGGGAAGCGGCCTCAAGTTCAAGGCCATGCTCAACCTCGTGTTGAAGAAAGGTCACTTCCCAAGAAAATTCAAGCTAATGCTCCCCTTGTGGAGAAATCAAGTGAGAAGAAGGTGAAGAAAAGAACTTGCTACATATGCCATGAGAAGGGTCACCTATCTTCTTCATGCACTAGTGGTAACTCATCCAACCCTATCATAATTGAGGATGTATATTCACTTTTCAAGGATAAGGTTGGTAATGTGTTTGCCAAATTTGTTGGTACTCAAAGTGGTGTCAAGAAAAGAACCATTTGGGTTGCCAAGCCTATTGTTACTAACCTCTTAGGACCCAACTTGGTTGGGGACCAACAAGCCATTACTTGAACAATAGGTGTTGTTGGAGGGCATTGGAGACTTGGCAATATCATGAAGAATTAAGGGATCTTCATCAATTATATTTTCTCAAGTCAAGTCAAGGGATTATCTTGTGTCTATCATATATCCAATGTTCCTCCTTGCGGTAACATGTATTCAACTTATCTACATTGAAAGTTACTCGCCCCTTTGCATGTGTTGGGTTTTGTATCTTGCATATGTTTGTATATGTTGTGCTTCCTACTTGCTTCATTTTGAGTAATCAAGCATGTGCATGTTGGTTTGCACACCATGTACGGTTGTTCTTGTTGAGCCTTTTGCATATTTCTTGTATCTTGTTGGCTCTTGTGAGAGATTAATGGTTCATCCCATTTTGGGAGAGTGATATGCTTTTGCACTTCATAATCCTAAAAATGTGTGTACATGAGGAATACCACTTAGTGTTGATATTTAAAGATTATCTAGTTTCTATGTGGTATGTCATTCTCATGAGAAATTCAAATTCTATAATGTCCATGAATCATCTCTTGTTGGATTTTATTTACCTCTTGTGAAAAGAAATGCTTTATCACATTATGGGGGAGTAATATGCTTTGTGCATACTACAAACCAATAAAATGTGTATATTTTAGGTTGTGTCACATAGTGTTGATATTGTAAATTATCTTGCTTCTATGTAGCATGTTTGCTTAAACAAGTTCCAATTTGCCAAATTGTTTTATTGCTCTTGTTTTGGATCTTGTTTGTGAGATAATTTCTTGATAGGGTTTTCCTAAAATGTGGAATGCTACATCAAAGTTGGAAAACCATTTGCTTCAAGTTATCCTAATCATTGCCTTGCGTGATTGTTTAACTATTTGAGTCTATCAAGAATATCTTCTTTAGCATGGTTTTTAATTCTTATCCTTTTCCATATGCTTCTTTGTTGCGAAGATGATCTTGGATTTATATGTAAACTACCACCGGGAAATAAATCCAAATACCTCTTGTTCTTGGACAATTGGTACTATATCATGTGGCACATGTATATTGATCATCTTTACATTGACTATTGCTTTTAATTGCCTTATCTCTAGCCAAAAATGTATTTGTTTTAGCTCCCATTGTCTTCCGTGACTTTTGTTATTCCATTTGATTTCGTTGAACTTGTCTTGTGTTATTTCTATGTAGGTAGATGTGATGATCCCACTTGTGTGCATTTTGTATTCAAATGCAAAATCATAAATAATGCACTAATCTTGGGGGAGCTCTCCTATTTTTGTTATAACACACTCTTTGTGCTTATTTCATTTTTTATTGGTTTTTGTTGGAAGACAAATCTTTTCTTTTTGGTACTTAGTGTGCCATCATAAAAAGTGTGGAGAGTTTGGTTTGTTTGTTTGAACCTTGCTCTCTTTGGGAGTTGGTGATCTCATTACTTATTATTTATTCTTACTCTTAAAATGAGATATGTCTTTGAGCATGTGTGTTTTAGTTATGCTTTTTGCTCATTGGCTTTTGCTTGGTTCACTAATTGAACTTTGGAGTCAATCTTGTGTTGATTTGATTCTTTGATATAATTTGGACAACCTTTTGTCGCTTCACAATTTTGTGTGCTCGCTTGTCCTTCTTGGTGTTTTGTCCAAATTGTATCTTCTTTGGCTCTAGAAAGTCTTGTGCATGCATATTTACTAAATGTATACTTTATGGCATGCTTTTATTTCTTTGATCAAATATATAGGAGAAGCTCCATCAAATCCAAAATCGGCTAAGATGTGCATGAAATTCAATCTCATATATATATGCACATATTTATGTGAAGTTTGTCCTATATGTTGTAGTTTCTAACTACTTTGGACCCAATGAGTTTGGGGACCATCTTGTACTTGAACTTTGTTTTAGGTACATGGAGATATATTGGTGCTTGTATCAATAATAAGGATGAAGTGGTGACTAAATGATAATTTGAGGCAAGCTAGGATTATTGAAGAACTCCTATCTACTACATCCTACCTTTAATATCTCGGTAACAAGTATCTTTTTATGCATACTTTTCTAGCGTCCAACCTTGTGTAGGTTGTTTCTTGGCATGGATATCTTTATTTGAAAATCATGTGGTTCTTGCAGGGATTCTAATGAAACCTCTATATTGCAAATGGGAGCAAGTTGAGATGAGAACATATTATTGGGAACATATAAAAATCATGCTCATGATTCTCCTATCCCATATATGTCAACTTAGCAATCTTTTTGCATATCAATTCCTCAATAAGCTCACATGTCCAATATTGATGAAATTGCAAATTTATTTCTTCCGTTTGGTATCCTTCATTTTGATACTTATTGTTTTTATCAAAGCATCCCAACTATCTTCTTTCCCTTGTTGATATTTGCGATGTCTTTGACATGTTTGTGGTTGAAGTTCTTCAATATACAATAAGATAAATTGAGCCTTTGGCCATGCTTTAAAAGCAAAAATCTCATTGGTATATTGCATGACTTCATTTTGGATATCATGTTCTATTCTAAGTATCTATTTTGTGTGTACATGTTTCTTTGTGATAATTATCTTTGTGATATTGTCTACTTAGAAACTTATACACATGAGAGATGATATCTCATTATTTGATATCTTATTTGAACCTTATGTGTTGGGATGGAATGCTAAGCAATATCATTCATTGAAGACTATGTGGATGCTCTATGCTTATCCTTGTGTTAGTCTTATAATATTCTTTGTCATTCCTATCACACATTCCTTTGGTTGAGCCTTTTAATATATTGTCCCTTGCTTGTTGCTCAACCATTTGTTTGATGCAAGTGTAAGCTTAATTTCTTCTCTATGATCTCTTGCAAATGGTTGCGTTTTAAATGTTATTGAGGGAGTGAGGATTCCATATTGTGCAAATTGTATTCAAATGCAAACATTCCAATTTTTGCACGTACCTTGGGGAGCTTCCTCATTTCATTTAAAGCACCATTTTTCGGTTATCATAATATTTGATTTCACTTGGTATCATTTTTTTAAATAGTATGGAGGGAGTGATGATTCCATGTTTGTGCACCTTATACTTCAACTAAAATAGAATATTTTGTGCACACACCTTGGGGAGCTTCCTCTTATTATTTAGAGCACCCTTTTGGTCTTATCATAATATCTTTATTCAATTGTTCTTTGGATCGATTGCTCTCTTCATTTGTTGAAGTTTATCCATCGTGTTATCTTATTTTGTTTGCAATCTTTGATCCTCAATATAGTTTCATTTCCTTCAAAAATTTTCCTTTGTATATGTGCATGTGTTTTCACTCATTTATTTTGGATATGCACACCGTTTTGGAGGAACTCTCACTATATTGGCCTTCTAAGCTTTTTTTGCCCATTTTGGCAATGGATGCCAATGGGGGAGAAGTTTCGAGGGTTTAAAGGGAATTGGGTTTTATGCTTTGGTTTTGTTCTTAAGCATTTGCCTTGGATGCTTTGCATCGTTGTGTGTTGCTTCACATGGTTGAGTATATAGCGGAAACTCCACCAACAACCTTGGTTGGCAATATATGCAATGAAATCAAGATCATTCACACATGCATAGATTGTGGGGGAGTTTGCCCTATATATGGTGGTTCTACTAACATCACATACTTTTGTAGTATTTGATGTTAGTACAACCATTTTGGTTCTTTGAATTCATTATATAAACCCTCTCAAAGAGATTGTCATCAATTACCAAAATGGGGGAGATTGAAAGATCATGTCGAGCTCCATGTGTGGTTTTGGTAATTAATGACAATCCCTATGGACTAATGGTTGCATTGAGTTATATGTGTAGGACTTGTCCATAGACAATGCTTGAACCATTTGTTGGATTCAAGGTTGTAAAAAGAAGATTATGTGTTGACCAAGGTGTTATTCAAGGAGTGATCCAAAGATTGGTCTTAAGGGAGTTGAGCTTATGTCAAGTGTGTCTTGAAGAATAAGATTGAGTGAGCTCTCTCATGTATCCTCGAGACACCATCATTATGGAGGAAGAAGAATTGGCTCGAGGATTGATCAAGTCAAAGCACAAGTTCAAGATGAGCAACTAGAAGAGAACATATGCTTCAAGCTTGCCATCTATATTGTGATCATGGATATGTGAAGATATGCTTAAAGTGAGTCTCTTCCATAGTAGAGTATGGGGGAGTGCTACTTGGTGATGGCGCCCAGAAAATTAGCTGATGGGGCCGAGTTGATTTGTAACAGTGAGTCCTTGTGCGTGGTGATGACCAGCCCGTTGGGAACCCCAAGAGGAAGGTATGATGAGTGTAGCGGCTAGTTTTCCCTCAGTTAAGAAACCAAGGTTTATCGATCAGGAGAGGAGAGACAATGACGACTGAAGGTGTTATGGAACCTGCACACACACAGACAAATACTTTGCTCCCAACTTGCGATGAGGTTGTCAATCTCACCGGTTTGCTTGAAACAAAGGTTATCAGTGTATCGAGTGGAAAACAATAGTAATATGCGAGTAAAGTAAACAGTGCGGGAAAAGTAAACAGGTGATTGCAATATGATAAAAATAGGACCGGGGTCCACAGTTCACTAGTGGTGTCTCTCCATAGATAAATAACATGCTGGGTAAACAAATTACAGTTGGGCAATTGATAGAATAAAGATAACGTGATATGTCAAGAAGATCACTATGAGGTTTACTCTGGGCATTACAACAAAATACATAGACCGCCATCCAACTGCATCTATGACTAATAATCCACCCCCAGGGATATCAATCCGAACACCCCAAAAGTATTAAGTTGCGAACAACAGATAATTGCATTAAGCAAAGTGTGTAATGTAAACAAAGCATATGCCCTTGAGCATATGAATGTTGTTTTCTCCCTAGTAGCAACAACACATCTACCACCTTAGAGGTTTCTGTCACTCCCCCAGGTGAAATAGAGGCATGAACCCACTATCGAGCATAAATACCCCCTCTTGGAGTCACTAGCAACTACTCGGCCAAGATAGCTACTAACAACGGAGAGCATGCAAGATCATAAACAACATAGAGATAACAAAAGATATAATTCAGTACAGCAACTTAATCATAAACACCAATATTCATCGGATCCCAACAAACCAACATCATAGAATTACATAACGGTGATCTCAATCATGTAGGGCAGCTCATGAGATCTAAACATGAAGCACATGGTGGAGAAGACAACCATCTAGCTACTGCTATGGACCCATAGTCCAAGGTAGACTACTCACTCATCGCTCCGGAGGCAAGCATGGCGATGAAGAAGACCTCCGGTGGCGATTCCCCTCTCCGGCAGGGTGCCGGGAAGAGCTTCTGGACCCTCCCGATCTTCGGGTCGATGGCGGCGGCGGATCGCGATGTGTTCTGGAAATCTGATCGGGCCCTTAGGTTTTTCTCGTCAGGGGGTATATATAGGCGAAGGGGCGATGTCAGAGGAGGGACCACGCCCCCTCACACAGGGCTGGCGCGGCCAGGGGGGTGGCCGCGCCGCCCCTGTGTCTGGGGCCCATGTGGCCCCCCTCCGTCAGGTCTTCGGATGTCTGGAAGCTTCCCCTTGATATATGACTTCAGGAACTTGTTTCGTCCAATTCCGAGAATATTTCCTGTGTATCACTTCTGAAACACAAAAACAGCAGAAAACAGGAAACTGGCACTGTGGCACTTGTTAATAGGTTAGTTCCTGAAAATGCATAAAAATGCCACTAAGTGTAACGAAACAATATACAAATGGTGTAAAAACAAGCATGGAGCATCAAAAATTATAGATACGTTTGAGACGTATCAAGCATCCCCAAGCTTAACTCCTGCTCGTCCTCGAGTAGGTAAGTGATAACAAAAGAATAATTTTTGAGGTGACATGCACCTACACAATCTTGATCATATATGTAAGCATTGGTGAGCTGGGATCAATAGAACTTAAAACATGGGCATGAAAGATATAATCATGACAATAAGAAACTTAGCAACCATGTTGTAAACATGCAAATGAACACAAACAAAAGATCATGATAATGAAACAATGAAAGTCAAACGTGTGTTCAAATCATAAGGAAAAACATACAAAAGGTTTTCAGCTTGTCCTTCAAAGAGAGCAAAACATAAATGCATAGGACACCTCAAAGTTTAAGAGGGCGACTAGATACAAATAATTTAAGAACAAGTGAAACCAATCATCATGAGTCAATCAATGAACTTTGGGACAATGCATATCACACTAAGAATGACAACTATGCTCTCTTAATGGTGCATAAAGAAAGAAGGTGGTGACTCAACATAAAAGTAAAAGAAAGGCCCTTCGCAGAGGGAAGCATTGATTGAGCATGTGCTAGAGCTTTTCATTTGTAAAACAGAGATAAAACTTGGGTTTTGAGAGGTGGTTGCTTTTGTCAACGACTGGCAATGGGGTTCTTACTATCTTCCATACAAAAATAAAGCAAGTTTTTGAGAGAGAGATTGGCACTTTTGTGCTCTTTTTATAAAACTTGGCACTCCTCCCCACCTTTTCCTTTCACATACCATGGCTAATCGATTCCATCGGGTGCCCACCAACATTCACATTCTTTGGAGGAGTGCCTTTTTTCTATTTTTTTCTTTTTTTTTTCTTTTTGGAATAAGCAATATGGAAGATAGCAAATCCGACCACTACGTCCCCATGAGCTGAAAACAGTGTCACAAAACAAGAAGTATTTTGAAGGTTTTGAAAGGTAGCACATGAGCATTTACTTTGGAATGGCTTACAAATACCATGCATAGGAATTTATAGTGGACACAATGGCAACTTGGCTTTTAGGAGTTGGATGCACGAGTAGAGCTCATACTCAGTACAAGGTGAGGGCTAGCAAAAGACTGGGAGCGACCGACTAAGAGAGCAGTAATGGCCATAATCATGCAAAGCGACAAAGCGACATTAAAAGAAGCATAAGATGGCATCAAAAGTCAAAAACTAAATGATCATGAAGGCTAATGGCGACTTTGTAAGAGTCTAACATGTGTGAGCATGCGCCAAGTCAACCCAAATAAAGCATCAAGGAGAAAACCAAAATAATGCTTCCATACAATAAAAACAACGCATGATTTTTTCAAAGGCTCATTAAGCAATCTCAGTTATTTGAGACAAGTCATGCTACAGCAAAACCACTAAGCATACTATCAAAAAGACATCAAGCATGACATGAAAAAGCCTAAGCCGCAGTCTACACAAGCTCCTTCTTGTACCACTATTTTGCACAAAGCTTTTTCTCTTTTCCAACACCATTTGAAACTTTTATAAACACCTCTTTTGATGAAAACCAATAAAGATCAGAGGAAAAAATACACCTTGATGAAAAGATATGACAAGATCTGAATGCATATCAAGGCGAAAACGAAAACCAAAAGCAGTAGCAGAAAAAGTAGAATGCTCGATTTTGAATAAGAGCGAAAACTAGAGCATTCCTTGCAAGTGAAAATGAGTACATCTCCTCCAAAGGAAATTTGTTGGGGTCCAACCATTTATTGCAACAAACAAACAAACTAAACAAACTAAGAAAACTAAAACAACTGACGCTCCAAGAAAAACACATAGTGCATGAAGCAATAAAAATATAGTGTTTTGAAAGGTGACCTGATTTTTGCCGATGAAGAAGGGGTGCCTCGGGGGCATCCCCAAGCTTTGACGCTTGTACTTCTTGGATATTTCTTGGGGTGATGCATGGGCATCCCCAAGCTTGAGCTTTTGTCCATTCTTCAACTCATCTCATCATTCTCCAATCCCTAGACTTGAAAACTTCCTTCATACAAAACTAAACACAATTCTATTAGCAACATTAGTGTAAGCATAAAATATATTCAACCTCTTTTAGCTTCAGGTTTAAACTCAAAACCACCACATATAAAGTATATACTACTGTAGAAACTTCCCAAAAAGTTCCATGATCAAAAAGAACTCAAAAGAAAGCGATAAAGTGGCAAAAACAAATATTGGCAGAAATCTGTCAAAACAGAACAGCTGACAAAGGACGATTTTTTGAGGGATTTTCTGTTGCTCAAATCAAAAAGTGTTCAACTAAGAAAAGTTTGGATATAACCTGGGGCATATGCACAAGAAATCGCAGGTCCAAAAGATAAACAGAGAATTTATACGAATTTTTACGGTGCAGCACCAAAAACAGTTTCAGGACAGCAATATCCCCAAATCTTTACCTCGCTCAAATTAGAGGCTTCTCTTGGCACAAAAACGAAATAAACAAGATAAGGAGCGGTCATTACAGTAGTAATGACTTCCAAGACTCAAGTAAAAGAAAAAGTACTGAAAAGTAAACATTGGGTTATCTCCCAAGAGTGCTTTTCTTTAACGCCTTTGAGCTAGGCGCAGAAAATTGCGAATCAAGTAATATCAATAGAAGCATTAAGATCAACAGCAGAGATCTTTTCAACAATGAAGGAAAATGTGTTCAACTGAGTTTTTGAAACTCCTTTACGATCATGCTTTGGCACACTACTTTCATCGAATGGATTTTCAGGGCAAATCCAACTAGAATTCTTTTCCCAAGCATCATGAATTCCTATAAGTTCATAAGGTATTGGTATTTTAAAATCATCAGGCGTACCAACAACCTTAACAGGCAAGCCAAGCTTATTAAACTTCTTAAAAACTTTCCTAGCCTCAATTGCAACATCTCTAAATTCTGTGCGCAAAGTTTCTAAGATAAAAGACTTCTTTTCGGGATCCTCAATTTCATGAAGCTTAAGGAACATGTATTGCATAGTAGGATTAAGACTAGCAAACCTAGCTTCTAACATGTGAACTAAATGAGCAGAAGCAACTTCATAACTAGGAGCTAACTCAACCAAAGACTTTTCCTCAACTTCCTCATGCATACTAATGTGATTAAAGAACTCCTCAACATTACTTTTGCCAATAATTGAACCACTACCTACTGAGAGGTCCTCCAGAACGAACTTAGGGAACAGCATGATAAACTAAAGTAAAGTAAAAACAACTACCAAGGATTCTAATTTTTTTGGGTTTTTGATAAAAAGCAATGCAGGTAAAATAAATAAAGTAAAGCAAAACAATAACAAAGTAAAGAATGTGTGTGCGAAAACTCCCCTCGCAGAAGTCTTCTTTCCTCCCCGGCAACGGCGCCAGAAAATTGGCTGCTACTTGGTGATGGCGCCCAGAAAATTAGCTGATGGGGCCGAGTTGATTTGTAACAGTGAGTCCTTGTGCGTGGTGATGACCAGCCCGTTGGGAACCCCAAGAGGCAGGTATGATGAGTGTAGCGGCTAGTTTTCCCTCAGTTAAGAAACCAAGGTTTATCGATCAGGAGAGGAGAGACAATGACGACTGAAGGTGTTATGGAACCTGCACACACACAGACAAATACTTTGCTCCCAACTTGCGATGAGGTTGTCAATCTCACTGGTTTGCTTGAAACAAAGGTTATGAGTGTATCGAGTGGAAAACAATAGTAATATGCGAGTAAAGTAAACAGTGCGGGAAAAGTAAACAGGTGATTGCAATATGATAAAAATAGGACCGGGGTCCACAGTTCACTAGTGGTGTCTCTCCATAGATAAATAACATGCTGGGTAAACAAATTACAGTTGGGCAATTGATAGAATAAAGATAACGTGATATGTCAAGAAGATCACTATGAGATTTACTCTGGGCATTACAACAAAATACATAGACCGCCATCCAACTGCATCTATGACTAATAATCCACCCCCAGGGATATCAATCCGAACACCCCGAAAGTATTAAGTTGCGAACAACAGATAATTGCATTAAGCAAAGTGTGTAATGTAAACAAAGCATATGCCCTTGAGCATATGAATGTTGTTTTCTCCCTAGTAGCAACAGCACATCTACCACCTTAGAGGTTTCTGTCACTCCCCCAGGTGAAATAGAGGCATGAACCCACTATCGAGCATAAATACCCCCTCTTGGAGTCACTAGCAACTACTCGGCCAAGATAGCTACTAACAACGGAGAGCATGCAAGATCATAAACAACATAGAGATAACAAAAGATATAATTCAGTACAGCAACTTAATCATAAACACCAATATTCATCGGATCCCAACAAACCAACATCATAGAATTACATAACGGTGATCTCAATCATGTAGGGCAGCTCATGAGATCTAAACATGAAGCACATGGTGGAGAAGACAACCATTTAGCTACTGCTATGGACCCATAGTCCAAGGTAGACTACTCACTCATCGCTCCGGAGGCAAGCATGGCGATGAAGAAGACCTCCGGTGGCAATTCCCCTCTCCGGCAGGGTGCCGGGAAGAGCTTCTGGACCCTCCCGATCTTCGGGTCGACGGCGGCGGCGGATCGCGATGTGTTCTGGAAATCTGATCGGGCCCTTAGGTTTTTCTCGTCAGGGGGTATATATAGGCGAAGGGGCGATGTCAGAGGAGGGACCACGCCCCCTCACACAGGGCTGGCGCGGCCAGGGGGGTGGCCGCGCCGCCCCTGTGTCTGGGGCCCACGTGGCCCCCCTCCGTCAGGTCTTCGGATGTCTGGAAGCTTCCCCTTGATATATGACTTTAGGAACTTGTTTCGTCCAATTCTGAGAATATTTCCTGTGTATCACTTCTGAAACACAAAAACAGCAGAAAACAGGAAACTGGCACTGTGGCACTTGTTAATAGGTTAGTTCCTGAAAATGCATAAAAATGCCACTAAGTGTAACGAAACAATATACAAATGGTGTAAAAACAAGCATGGAGCATAAAAAATTATAGATACGTTTGAGACGTATCAGGGAGCAATCCGCAAGACTTCACCAAGCAAGCTCAATCAAGAAAGGAGGTCAAACTTGAGAAGATCAAGATCGTCATTATCCACCTCAAATGGAATGCTCAAGGCAAAGGTATGATATTGATAGGGTTTCTTTCTTACCGGTCTTATGGTTATAGTTGTGAGACCGGGTTATAGGATCGGTAGCCGTACTATCAAGAGGGGCTCTCGAGTGAGTAACTTAATCGTATTGTTCGGAGAGAGCTCAAACCTTTGCATACTTGGCATCATCTTTCTTGGTTCTTATTTGGGTTTTATCCATGTGAGGTTCTAGAGCTTGTGGTTTTTTCCATGATAAGCTCTAGCTCATCAAAAACGGAATCCGTATGGAACACTTCTTGCATTTTTGGTGTTTGGAGGTTTTACCGGTTTGTCTTCGAAGAGAGGTCAAACCTTTCATCATTTGGTTTTATCCTCCTTTGTTGGACTATGATGTTTCTCTGCATAAAGTTGTAGAGCTTGTTGTTGTGATTCCAACGGGCCCAAGATCATCAAAAACAGAGTCTGGATGCTCAAGTTATTGCCGTTTTCGTTTTGGTGTTTCTGCCAGTTTCAGGAGGGGCGGCTTTAGCCGGCCCAGGGCCGGAAATAGCCGGACCGGGGCGCTCGATTGCCTCTCTGTTTCAGTCCGGATTTTTGTCCGGCTTTAGCCGGTCTGGCCGGCTTTAGCCGGTGTTAAGTCCGGCTTTAGCCGGTCTAAATGGCTGTAACGGACATATTTTGTGGGGAGGACCTATAAAAGGACCCCCTTTTTCCCCAAGGGCTGTTAGCTCGGTTTTTCCTCTCTTTCTCTCTCTCCCACCATTGTTGACCTTGGAAAGCTTGTCTCTCTCTCAATCCCTCCCATGATTCTTGCATATCTTTGAGGGAAAAGTGAGAGGAGATCTAGATCTATATTTCCACCAATCAATCTCTCCTCTAAGTGAGGGGAACATAGTAGATCTAGATCTTGGAGTTCTTTGTGGATTTCCTTTGTTCTTCTTCTCATATCTCTCCATAGCATTAGTTGCTTTGGTGAGATTTGGGTGAGAAGGATTTGAGCACTTTGTGTGCTCTTGCCATTGCATAAGTTGCATCGGTTTGAGTTCTCCCCGGAGATTTGAGTAAGTGAAAGTTTGTGAGCTTATTACTCTTGGGTTCTTGGAACCCTAGACAGCTTTGTGGCTTTGTGGTGCCTTTGTGGTTATTCTTGGGAGCCTCCAATTAAGTTGTAGATGCGTGCCCCAAGCTTTGTGTAAAGGCCCGGTTCCTCCTTGAGGAACCCCTTAGTGGAAGAGTGAGCTAGGCCTTTGTGGTGCAAGCTCACACCGGAGAATAGGGTGAGGCCTTTGTGGCGTTGGTTAGGCCTTTGTGGCGATACCACACCCCTCCAACGAGACATACTCCCTTTAAAGGGAGGAACTCGGGAATACATCATCGTCTCCACGTGCCTCGGTTATTCCTATACCCGAGCTCTTTACTTATGCACTTTACATTGTGATAGCCTTCGTGCTTGAAGTCATATATATATATATATCTTGCTATCACCTTGTTACTTGTCTTGCTTAGCATAAGTTGTTGGTACATAGGTGAGCCTAGTTTATTTAGGTTTTGTGTGCTTGTCAAAATAAACGCTAGTTTAATTCCGCTTTTGTTCAAGCCATTCGTAAATTTGATATCGCCTATTCACCCCCCCTCTAGGCGACATCTGTTTCCTTTCAAATATATATGTAGCTTCATATGTATCGATCTAGAGATCTAGCTATTTTCTATATATTATGCATGTAAAAATAATAGGGAATCGCAATGACGAACGTACATGCTGATGCCAATGCCGAACATGCATGCCGCTGTGGGCACGGCCACGCCGCCCCGCTATGCTGTACGCCACAGACCACCGCTAGGTCTTTCCCTTCGCCACCACACTCCCCTAGCACCCATCTATACACGCCAGAAAGAAGAGACACTAGTTTTCTCTACATTGCTCGCGTTCGTGTCCGACACCGTCAGTCAAAGTGTTGAGGTCGTCGTCGATGTCCTCGACCATTTCTTCTCTTCTATGCATGGTTAAACGTGTAATGCGTCTGGTCTCGCCTCATGCAGTTCTTTGTGGACATCGATCTCATCTTGGCACCCCGCAGGCCACCTCCTCCGTGCCATCGCTGTAGAGCTCCATTTAAAAATCTTATCCTACCCGTGTATTGCCCCTTGTATCAGCGTCATGGCCCCACTTGTCATTCGATATACCTAAGCCCCACTCATCCGCATTTTGGTTAGGGATACGGCGATGCTTACGGTCAAACAAAGATGGATGCTCTGACGTGTCTTTGTGGGCTCTACGTGGCCCCACTAGTTAGCAGATGAAAGGACACAGATGTCGCCTAGAGGGGGGGGGGTGAATAGGCGATTAAAACTTTTACGAAAGGCTTGTACAAATGCGGAAATAAACTAACGTTTAATTTGACAAGCTTACAAAACCTAATAAACTAGGCTCACCTATGTGTACCAACAGCTTATGCTAAGCAAGACAAGTAGCAAGGTGATAGCAAGATATATATAACTTCAAGCACGATGGCTATCACAAATGTAAAGTGCATAAGTAGTGGAGCTTGGATAAGAGTTACCGAGGCACGAAGGAGACGAAGATGTATCCCGAAGTTCACTTCCAAAGGAAGCTAGTCTCCGTTGGAGAGGTGTGGCGGCTTAATGCACTCCGAACGCCACAAAGGCCTCACCTTGAGATGTGGTAGCACAATGCTCACCAAATGCCACAAAGGCTCACCTCAAGATGCGGAGGCACGCTACACACCAAACGCCACAAAGGCTCACCTTATTCTCCTCGCGCCCTCGCACAAAGCAAGATGCCACGATCCACTATGGAACACTTGAGGGCGGTCACCAAACCCGTACAAGCTTGGGGCAATCTCCACAACTTAATTGGAGGCTCCCAAGAATCGCCACAAAGGCACCACAAAGGTTGGGGAATCTCCACAACTTAATTGGAGGCCCCAAGTAAATGCCACAAAGGCCACTAAGCCGTCTAGGGTTCCAAGAACCCAAGAGTAATAAGCTCACAACTTCCACTTACCGAATCTCCGAGGAGAACTCAAACCGATGCACCAAATGCAATGGCAAGAGCACACAAAGTGCTCAAATCCTTCTCTCCCAAATTCTACCAAAGCAACTAATGCTATGGAGAGATATGAGAGGAAGAACAAAGGAAATCAACAAATGAACTCCAAGATCTAGATCCCAATGGTTCCCCTCACTTAGAGGAGATTTTGATTGGTGGAAAGATAGATCTAGATCTCCTCTCTCTTTTCCCTCAAGAAGATGCAAGAATCATTGGAGGGATTGAGAGATAGAGCAAAGCTTCAAGGTCAACAATGGAGGAGAGATAGAATAGGAAGTCAACCAGCCCAAGGAGGAAGAAGGGGGCCTTTTATAGGTCCCCCACGAAAACTAGCCGTTGCTGGGCACTAGGGCCGGAGTCTCCGGCCTGGAGGGCCGGAGTCTCCACCCTAAGTGACTCCAGGGCCGGAGTCTCCACCCCTGGGCCGGAGTCTCTGGTGCCCCGGGGTCATTCGGGGGCCTCAGGACGGATTAAACAGGTGCCAGGCCGGAGTTGGGCCGGAGACTTTGCGTCTCGGGCCGGAGACTCCGGCCACCAAAAACTGGCAGGAACACCAACACGAAAACGACCATAACTTGAGCATCCGGACTCCGTTTTTGATGATCTTGAGCTCGTTGGAATCACAACAACGAGCTCTATAAGAATATGCATAGAAACATCATAGTCCAATAAGGGAGGATAAAACCAAATGATGAAAGGTTTAACCTATCTATAAGTGATGAACCGGCAAAACCATCAACATCAAAAACTCAATAAGAATTTCATCCAAAATCCGTTTTTGATGAGTTAGAGCTTGTCATGGAATTAACCACAAGCTCTAAAACCTCACATGGATAAAAGCCAAATAAGAACCAAGAAGGATGATGGCAAATATGCAAAGGTTTGAGCTTTCTTCGAACGATGTGGTTAAGTTACTCACTCGAGAGCCCCTCTTGATAGTACGGCTACCAATCCTATAACCCGGTCTCCAAACTAACACACGAGACCGGTAGAAGAGAAAACCTATCAAGAACAAACCTTTGCCTTGTGTATTCCACTTGATCTTGATGAAGATGATCTTTTCCACCTCAAGATGGAATCCCTTTCTTGATTGCTCTAGCTTGATGAAGTCTTGTGGATTGCTCCCCCATAAATCAATATGGGAAAGACTCTCTTAGGAATATCTTCACAAAGCCATTACCACCAAATAGAATACATGCATCAAGCATATAATCTCCTTGAGATGGCACATCTTAAACTTGACTTCACATCCATGAAGACGATCACCACTTAATAATATCCTAGCCCGAGATCACAAGATCCCACTCGATACATTATGTATGCTTTGAGAGTTGATCAACTTGAATCCCATCTTTGCACTTTGACTTGATCAACCTTGTATCCTTCCTTATTCCATCATGATGATGATGTCTTGAAGGTAAACACAAATGTCCACTCAATTATATTCTTCAAGACATAGTTGCAATAAGCTCAATTCTCATATGACCATTCTTCCGATATTTCCTTGAATAACACATTGGTCATCACTTAAAGTTCTTTATTTGATCCTTCTTACAACCTTGAAGCCAACATATGGTTCAAGCATTGTCTATGGACATGTCCTACAAATATAACTCAATACAAACATTAGTCCATAGAGATTGTCATTAATTACCAAAACCACACATGGGGGCTCCATGCTCTTTTAGCAGATAACGGTCAAAGTTGTTGACCCGTCGGGCAACCTGCTATTCCAGCACTTGTTAGGGTTTCAGACAAGGGCTTGGACAAAACTGAGGAAAAACTAAGGAGCCGAGGAAAACTGAGTACAACTAAGGACCCAAGGGCACGAAAATAGAAATCCCTAAGATCAAACAAGGTATAGTTTATATCAATGATCAAATCTCGGACAAGTAAAATATCGTGAGACAAAGGGAATAGAATACGACGTTTATGGTTCGATCGATCACAAGATTCAACATTGAATATGTGGGAGTCATTACGGATCTCCAGACCCCGCTGATTATTATTGATCGGAGACATGTTTCTCGATCATATCCACATTATTCACAAACCGTAGGGTGACACACTTAAGGTTCGTTGACACGTTCGAGTTGATACGAAACACCACAGAAAATCTGGACATCACATGGACTATTTCAAGATAGCTAGAACTATTTCCGAATATCATACTCTTCCAAAGGGTTATATGTTAATGTTTGTTAATTAGTGAATTAAAAAATATTAAAGAAAATAAAATGGTTTTATTAAAAGAAACTTTTGGAATTTCTTGAGTGGAAATTAAAATAGCTTGAGTGGATTTTAAGAAGGGTGACTGGAGTGTCCACCCACATGAATAAGGGAGGGGAAGGGGCATGGCCAGTGCCCCTTGGTGGCTTCCCCCTCTCCTATAAAAGGAGCTCCCCTCCTCCCTTCCTTCATCCCCTTTCTCTCTTCCTTCCCTTCCTCTTGCTGCTCCATTGTTCGTTAAGTTTTGGGCGAAGCCCTGCCGAAATATTTCTACACCACACCATACCTAAAAGAAGGAGATGGTGGAGTTGGTGGAGTTCCGAAGGATCCTCTACTTCCGCACGCCACTGGAATGAGAGCACAAAGGTCATTAACAAGCTGTACGTGTGACCAGGTATAAATGTGATGCACATTGTGGCACTCTACTTCACGATCTTGAGATCGGCAAGCGTACCACTACATCGTCCATGTTCTAGCAGAATGTTAACCGCTTTCAATCTTAGAGGGTGAGTCCTTCTAATACAATGACTTGTCCATTGCAAACCATCTCATAGACATGTTCTTGGCTAGTTAGTGGTTCTCTCTGTAGGATTTTTTTATTTTTTATGTTGTGAACCCTTCATGTCTTCCATGCACGTTCCTGGGAAGAGGCAGAGGATCTCCCCGCTGGATACACTTGCCACGTGCCGAGCGTCCTTGAATTTTGGGAGCGATTTTGAGCCTTCTTGTCCATCCTTTCCTCCCGGAAAGGGGAGGAGCCTTCTCTCATACGCCTTCCCCCCCCCGCCTGAGGGAAGAGCCTTCCTCTACATGCTTCCCTCCCGGGCAATGGGGGAGGGGCCTTCCTACTTCCTTCCCTCTTAAGGGAAGGGCCTTGACCGAGGCCTGACAATGCTTTGCCGGGATTGTCGGGTGGCGATGCCCCTAATGCCGAACTTGCTAGGAGGCAGATCCTCATCTCCTTGCTGGGTGGAGAGGGCCACACGGCCAGCGCTGGGACTGATGTCTACGCACGCTTCTATTCTTGTAGACAGTGTTGGGCCTCCAAGTGCAGTGGTTTGTAGAACATCAGCAAGTTTCTCTTAAGTGAATCACCCAAGGTTTATCGAACATAGGGAGGTAGAGGTCAAAGATATCCCTCTCAAGCAACCCTGCAATTAAGATACAAGAAGTCTCTTGTGTCCCCAACACACCCAATACACTTGTCAGGTGTATAGGTGCACTAGTTCGGCAAAGAGATAGCGAAATACAAGTAATATGGATGATTATAAGTGGTAATTGCAATCTGAAATAAAAATGGCTGCAATCAAACATGTAGCAGAACTGGTTGTAAACGGTGTTTCAATGCTTAGAAACAAGGCCTAGGGATCATACTTTCACTAGTGGACACTCTCAACAATGATAACATAATTGAACACGTAAATATCTTTCTTCACTATGCTACCCTGAATTACTCTCTGGTTGGATAACAAACACTAATCCATGCGTAGGGCTATAAAGGCACTCCTTAAAGTTCGCATTCCCCAAACTAGATAGCCCCACACCGTCACCTTGAGCGCACTAGATGGTTCCAGACAAACACCACAATTTCATAGAGACATCCAACTCAAACTATAACTCATGATAAGTATTACTGTAATCTTTAGCCTAAGAGCCATAGACGATGCGCACACTATCAACTTCACATCATGGAACAAGGTGTCTCTAGAGATTACATTAATAAAAATACTTGAGTAGCATAAAAGATGAAGAGTAACATCTACTTATTCAACTAGATACAAAGCTCATGATCACATAAAGATCACACCATGGGAGAGAGAGCTAAACCACATAGCTACCGGTAGAGCCCTCAGCCTCGAGGGAGAACTACTCCCTCCTCATCATGGGAGTCAGCAACAGTGATGAAGATGGCGACGGAGTCTATGGAGATGGCTCCGGGGGCAATTCCCCGTCCCGACAGGGTGCCGGAACAGAGACTTTTGTCCCTCGATACTTGTCTTCAACGGCGGCGGCGCTGTGGAACTTTTCGTGGATTGATGCCTGACTATTTAGGGTTTTCACGTCGGAGGCTATTTATAGGCGGAAGGGCGATGTCAGAGGGCACCCGAGGGGCCCACACCATACGGTGGCGCGGACAGAGGGGGGGCGCCAACCTATGGTGTGGCTGCCTCGGTGCCCTCCTCCGTCTCTGCTTTGGACTCCGTCTTCGTGTCGGGAAAAATAGGAGATTTGGCTTTTGTTTCATCCAATTCTGAGAATATTTCCTATATAACTTTTCTGAAATACAAAAACTGCAGAAAATAGGAACTCGCACTGTGGCATCTTGTTAATAGGTTAGTTCTAGAAAATACATAAAAATGCCACGAAGTGTAAACAAAACATATATCAATTGGTGTAAAACAAGCATGGAGCATAAAAAATTATTGATATGTTTGCAACGTATCAGCATCCCCAAGCTTAACTCCTGCTCGTCCTCGAGTAGGTAAGTGATAACAAAGATAATTTTTGAGGTGACATGCAGCCAACACAACCTTGATCAAGTCAATGTAAAGCATTGCAAGCTGAGATCAAAGTACTCTAAACATGGGCATAAAAGATATAATTCTAACAATAGAACTTAGCAACCATGTTGCAACATGAAAAGCAACACAAACAAAAGATCATGAATAATAATGCATTGAAAGTTATTTGTTTTCGTTCGATCTTATTACAGGCTAATGTTGTTTACTCGTCCGTGATAGTCCATCTCTGTGACCTAATTGTCATTGAGAGAATGGCGTTCTCCTCCCTTCTGGCGACTCCCTTGGCGGCTACCCTGACGATCCATGGCGCCACCCACTGATCCCCACCGTCATGGATCCCCCTGCCCTGGAAGGGTCTCTCGACCTCTCCTTCGGCCGGATCTTCTCATCCAAGGTTCGATCCTCCTTCTCCACTCTAGTCCACCCCCCTTGGTTCTGATGGTTTTCACCTCATCGTTGCTTTTGGCCGTGCCAACTTTTGTCTCGATGTCCCACTGGTGAATTCGGCACTTAGATCTTGCATTGGTTTGTCAGACGCGGATTTCCATGTGATTCATATCCGGGAACATGTCTTTCGTTTCTCTGTGATCTCTAAAGCTGTTGGGTTCATGGTCTACAATCTTAGATCTTTTTCTTGCCCATATTTTGTCTGCCATTTCTTCCTCCGGGGCTCTGGTGGCTCAAACTGGACGCGTGAACATTCTCTCTAGCTTGCGGAGCAAGAGTCCTCATGGCATCCGATATCCCGCCGGCGCCTTCCGCTCACCAGAGCTAACGCCGTCCCTCTGGCGAGACCATGTTCTTACACCAATGCGGCTAGATCCATTTGGCTTGATCCTATGTCCTCGGATTGGGCGCAACCCTCCCGAACGGAAACCGTGCTTAGATCTAATTCGAATTCACAGCCTGGTTTCGTTCCCATCTCTGATCATGCAGCCCATCCAGATGCGGCCCGACCCACTTCTGATTCTATCTGCAGCAAATGCCTAGCCCATGGTCACTATCGATCAGAGTGTCATTTCGATTTCTGCTGTAAGTCCTGCCACAATTATGATCATATCCGGAGATATTGCATTATTTGAAAACAGAAAATCATCGTCTATCGTATTAAAAGGAAAACACCTGATTTTACTCCTATCTCCACCCCTGCCATTTCATCTCCTATGCCGCCACCACCACCACCGCCTCCCCCCTTAGATAACCTAGTGCATCCTTGCACTCCCGACCACCTCCCCTGCACCATGGCGACCTATCCATGTGATCCCACACCCCACCTCCCTCTTGGCATGGAGGTTGTCCTGCCTAATGTGCATCATCGTAGACGCGGATACCACATCTTTAGCGCCCCCCCTGCTCTTGAACTGCAACGACTGGGCGATTGTGGTCTTCGAACCACCAACCGACCCTGAACAATTCCCTGCAGATGCTGCTCTAATCAGGAGCTTCCTCAACAACAATGGCTACCACGTGCGTCAAATCACTAGATCTGGTATGGGGGCAGCTCTTGTCCAATTCTCTGATGGTGTTTCTAGGGATACTGCCATTGATCGTAGCCCTTTCTTCGTGGGCGATAGTATCTTGAGAGTGATTCCACAAAATAGAGGGCTGAATTATCGTAACTGCACCTTCACTCATGATGTCTGGATTATGATGATGAATTTCCCTCTAGAGGCGTGGCATGTTGAGAAGATTCGTGAATCTGTTAGTGAATTTGGTCGTTTCCTAGTATGGAATAGATATGGATCAAACAGAGCTAGAGTTCTTGTGAAAGTTAGAGTGCCTGATATTTTGGAGATTCCTATCAGTCATGTTCTCTATGAGAACACTGATGATGCTGGGCATGGACAATCATGGACTGTTGTCAACTATATACTGCAAGCCAATCTGATTGGTGGTATGGGTGGTGATGATGACCCTCTTCCACCTGATGGTGCCAATCCTCATCTAATGCCTAATCTCCCCTTTGGTGGTATTTGGGAAGATGTTGATTTCCATTAGAACAATGCCCAAGAAAACATCATCCACCATGCTGCCCCTGCTGACAATGCTGGTCATGGCAATGATGCCATTGATGCTGATGGTGAGCCTATTTTGCACACACCTACTCAAAGCCCACAAGAACTACATCAGAATAATCTGAATCTGCAACCTGCCATTGAAGCCACTGATGCCTTCATTGCCATGCACAACATGATTGGTGACATTATCACTAACCTGCCAGACATTGTTGGGGGCCTTCATGATGATCATGTTACTGGTGCTTGCTTCAAACTGGTGGCTGGAGATGGACCTGAGGGGCAAGAAAAGAAAGGAATCGTTACTCTATTTACTGAATCAGCACCACTGCCTTTCACCAACTGTTGCACTATTACTGAAATTTCAGAGGAAAATGATTGTGAACATGTCACTCTCCTGGGCTCAACTCTTGCACCATCTGTTCACCTAGATGGCTTGCATCTTGACCCAGTGGATGACCATGAAGCTTCCGATGCTGCCATGTCTGATGGTGGCTCACCTGTTAACACTATTTTGTTGTCCCCTGCTCCTTGTGGTAAGAAACAAAAAACTCATGCTAAAGATGTCACTGAAGTGAGGCAGCAGCTGATGTGGCTAAGAGCAAATCAGAGACAGACAACTCACAGCCTGCTACTACCAGGGGGAAGAAGAAGCAAGCCAAGCAATCTGCCAAAGAGTCCAAGGAGATTATCTCCAAAGCTTTCTCTGCCAACATCATTGACTCTGATGCACTTCCCCCACCTGAGCTGCCTATCTCCACTGTCCAGTGCATTGGTATAGAACATTGTGTGATCCCTCCTAGTGAGGTGTCAACAGAGAAGCTAACCTCCAAGCCTGAATAATGTGTCACATCATCTATGTACCCATGACTGCCAATCATAGCAGTTATGGATTTTATCTTTTGCTTTCTGCTACCCTCCTCGTATATGTAATAAGTATTGGTCCAATATGGCTTGATGTGTGGCTATGTCACAGAACCCTATGGTTTTCTATGATATGGATATTTGCTCTGTTTATCACGCTTGCTCTGGCTGGAATTATCTGTCAACCTCAATCATTTGCTTGCTGCATAATTCTCTTAGGACTACTAAGTATGTTCCTAGCTAGCTTGTATGATCTCCTACAGTCTTTTAATGAGTTCATGGAATATCCTTGACTGGACCATTCGTGGGATTAATTCCCAAACAAGATGGGATGATATTAGATAGAGAATTGAGGAAAGTAATTGTTGCATGATTTGCCTACAAGAAACTAAAAGAGAGAACTTTGATCTTTCATATTTGAGAAACTTCTGTCCTAGAAAATTCAATCAATTCCAGTACACTGCTTTTGTTGGTAGCTCTGGGGGTATTATTACTATTTGGAATGGCAGTCTCTTCACTGGTGTTCTAATCATTCAAAATAAACATCACATTACCACTGAGTTTACATGCAAAACCTCAGGCAGAATATGGTACCTTACGAATATTTATGGCCTTGCTCATAGCGATGATAGAATTGACTTTATTGATTGGATGGAAAATATTGACTCCACACAAATGCAGTATTGGATGTTACTTGGTGATTTCAATCTTGGGATTTCTATTTTCGTGCCCTCGGGTCTTTAGTTGTACTCAGTTTTCCCCAGCTCCTTAGTTTTTCCTCAGTTTTGTCCAAGCCCTTGTCTGAAACTGTCACAAGTGCTGGAACGGCCGATTGCCCGATGGTTGAACACCTTTGACCGTTAACTGCTGACTAGTGGGGCCACGTAGAGCCCACAAAGACACATCAGAGCATCCATCTTTGTTTGACCGTAAGCATCGCCGTATCCCTGACCAAAACGCGGACGAGTGGGGCTTCGGTATATCGAATGACAAGTGGGGCCATGACGCTGATACAAGGGGCAATACATGGGTATGATTAGATTTTTAAACGGAGCTCTACAGCGATGGCACGGAGGAGGTGGCCTGCAGGGTGCCGAGATGAGATCGACGTCCACAAAGAACTGCATGAGGTGAGACCAGACGCATTAGATAGATATGAACTAGACGCGTTTAACCATGCAAAGAAGAGAAGAAATGGTCGAGGACATCGACGACGACCTCAACACTTTGACTGACGGTGTCGGACACGAACGCGAGCAATGTAGAGAAAACTAGTATCTCTCCTTTCTGGCGTGTATAGATGGGTGCTAGGGGAGTGTGGTGGCGAAGGGAAAGACCTCGTGGTGGTCTGTGGCGTCCAGCATAGCGGGGCGGCATGGCCATGCCCACAGCGGCGTGCATGTTCGGCATTGGCATCAGCATGTACGTTCGTCATTGGCCTCGGCGGTATCTCTAGTGTGTCAGTGATCGAATGAGGGGACGGGATTGAGGGTGCATCCCGACGGTGACCTAGCAGTGGCGGCGAGCATGCATAGCCATTCTGACCATGCCGATATCGGCATCGGCATCGTTTGGAGGCTGTGGTGCTCGAATCATAGTGGAAATTGCGATTCCCTATTATTATTACATGCATAATATATAGAAAATAGCTAGATCTATAAATCGATGCATATGAAGCTACATATATATTCTTGGTCATAATCCCCTTAGATGCATGGCTTCATGTCGTCGTCTCTTTCATCGTCAGTATCTTCGTCGTCCGTGTAATAGTACTTCCTGCACGTTGTTCTGTCGAACACCTTCACTGTGAGCACATAATCGCCTTCATATTTGAAGTGTAGGAAGCAGCCGAAATCCACACCGTGCACGATGGCGAAATTCTCCCATCCCTTGTCGAGGTACATCCCGCCTTGTCCGTCAAATAGGACCTCCACGGTCCAGAGACGAGGACCGCAGTCAGCTACTCGCAGATACACCTTTGCGGGCTCCTGGCCGTCAAGATAGTCCTCAAACTTTTGTGGGAGTGCCTGCAAAGAGATCGAGCGCCGATCATTTGAAATTAAAGGTTTTTTAGAACATGCACATAATTAATCACATGCATCATATATGTGGGAACGTGTACGTACCTTCTTGGCCAAAGGGTCTTCATAGATGGTGATGAAGAACTCCTCTATGATCAAGGGCAGTGTTGACGGTGGTGGTGACAATGATGATGATTCACCACCTCAGCTGCCCCTTCCCCTTCCCCTTCCGGTCGGCGTCCGAGACGTGGAAGCCATGGCAATGGATCAAGTGTATATGAACGAAGAAGAGAGAGGCAGAACCTATTGACATGAGGGATGGCCGTTGTGGGGGTTTATAAGGGAGAGATGACCGTTGTGGGGTTTACACCATAAATTAAGGTAGAGATGACCGTTGTGGGGTTTATACAATAAATTAAGGAGGAGATAACTGTTGTGGGGGTGGTTTATATCTCAACAATAAAAGTAATGCCTAAAAGAAATGGAAATTCGTGATAGTTTATTATTTTACCGTGAAAAGTAATGCCTATAAGAAGTGGAAATTCGTGATAGTTTATCATTTCAACGTGAAAAGTAATGCCTACAAGAAATGGAAATTCGTGATAGTTTATCATTTTACCATGAAAAGTAATGCCTAAAAGAAATGGAAATTCGTGATAGTTCATCATTTTACCGTGAAAAGTAATGCCTAAAAGAAATGGAAATTCGTGATAGTTCATCATTTTACCGTGAAAAGTAAAGCCTAAAAGAAATGGAAATTCATCATAGTTTATCATTTTACCGTGAAAAGTAATGCCTACAAGAAATTCGTGATTACCCAACTTGTTGAATCCGGTGGCAAACTCGTTATTTAGCATACATAGAGGGGTAGTAGTTTGCCACCAACAGATAGAGAGAGGGTGGCACGATCCTGCCCGTTAGATCATAGGATCGACGGTAGGTGGGCACGATCCATGTGACAACAGCTTGACCAATCAGGCCAAGTTTAGGCTTCTGTGAGAAGGGAGAGGGTAAAACTGAGTAGTATCAAGGATACAAGGGCAAGTAAATAGTAAACAGGCTAAGGAATTCAAATAAGGGATTTAGAAAAAGAAAAACACATGTTTTGTACAATGAAACCCAGGTTGTCCTACCTCAAAGTATTAGCAATTCAAATATACATGAGTGTAAAAATTATGGCCTCATTCAGACAAACTATGTTTTGGGTATAGATGTTTTGAGAAGGGGTTTAAGTGGAAAGCCATGAACCTTCATAGCTACTAGTGATTTGAGAAGTGGCCATTTGTGTTAAAATTTGATTTATATATGATTGTCTACGTGGCAGGTCGCGTACAAGACTCCATGAGTAGGAGGCACTATGATTTTATTTTTTTGAATTTGTTTGCGCATGAAATGACTCAATTAGATAGCTTAATCCCATTTGTTGACTCTCTGTTGACCAGCCACTTGAGGATAAAACTGAGTATATTGCACTAGCCAGTATTAGTACTCGAGGAGAAAACTGAGTACAGATATTTTTCCAGTGTAAGACTCGAGGGTAGAACTGAGTACACGTAACGGTGCTGACGTGCAGTCCCACAAACGCGTGTCGCAGTGAGCAGCGGTTAGCCGCGCGGTGCGCGTGTTGAGACCAAACATCAACTACTGAGACGAACCGTCACTTTGCCAGAACAGAGCCCCTCTCTCCCTCCCTCTGCACATAGTCTCATTATAACTCACGCACGCAACCACGCCTCTCATGTCCCATCACCTTCTCCAAAAAAACCCAGCCGCCCTACGCGCGCTCCCCTGCCGGCGATGGAGAAGAAGAATGCGCCAGCGGCCATCGCCCCCGAGCCCGTCGCCTCCGAGCCCGTCACATCCGAGCCCATCGCTGTCGAGCCCATCGCATCCGAGGCCATCCCCGCCGAGCCCATCGCCTCCGAGGGCGGCGCATCCAGGCGTGGCACCTCCATGAACTGGGCCTCTCTCAGGGCTGATGGACCACTTCACAAGATCGGCGCCTGCTTACTGGCGAACGAGGAGTACGTGGACACCTACTCTGCTTTGAGGCAAGTTTATACTAATTGGCGCTCAGATTTACCTGAGCCCGACGTGCACCTGCACGAATGGATCATGGTAGAGCACGCCCTGCCACGCGCCACTGAGTTCTCCTTCCTCCACCTCCGCACATCCCGCTACGTCACCATCGATCTAACGGAAGTTCATGCAAGGTTCAAATTCCTCCATATCTATAGAGTTAATCCTTTTATTTTCAATCGTAAACATCTTACTGCTGAATGTTATCTTCAACAATATATTTTAGATACTACTTCGTCAGCTTTTGTCGTGGCATCATCGTGCTTGCCCAGAAGAACCAGCCGCACAAGATACGGCTTCTGAACCCACTCACAAAGACATCGAACACTATATTTGAGGCGCAGATGCCATCTGTTATTCTGGAGTCTGTCACTGTAATGAAGTCCCCGACTATGCTCTTCGTTTCCACATATTACCCGGCGGAAATTGCTTGGGTCGATGAGAGCACTCCCACTAAGGGTATAGATGAAGATTGGAGAGAAGGAAGATTTACGATCGAGCACCATTCTATGCGTTGCATTACCACGTTCAATGGTGAATTCTATGCACTAGCTGTGAACAATTTGGAGTTCGGAACATTAGTGTGCACCAACAATGTCCAGTTGGAGCAGGGTGCGAGCAATGTCAATATGGAGACACTTTTTTCATTTCCAGAACTTGGAAATGACAAGTTCTACCTTGTGAAGTCGGATGGTGATCTGCTGCTTGTGTTGTTGGGCGGTCGTTTGGATGAAGTTCAAACATTGGTGTACCGTGTGGATACTGAGAGCCGCTCTCTCCATGCCATCAATAACATTGGCAGTCGTGCCTTCTTCATCCATCATGTCCGGTGTATCTCCGTCGACACTAGAGTGCACCCGACACTTCAATCTGGCTGCATCTACTACATGGATTTAGGTTATATCAGAGAGTACTTTGATGATATGAACGCCTGGGATGAGTGGCCACTACATGTGGATAGATTAGGAAGGTATGGTCTGAAAGATGAACAAAGGCCATACCGTTTGGAGGATGTATTGGTTGCACACTGCAGACAGAAGGAGTTCAATGAATATTTCTTTCAGACCAGAAAATGGAGCGACGAAGATATATATGATGAATGAAGAACAGATTCATTCATCTTGGGGTATCCTAATCTTCATGTTGGGCATACATTGCATCTTGTATTATTTTCAGCTTAGTTTGTCGTGAACATTAACATCGTTATTGGCTGCTTTTGGCTGTTGTATGCAGTTTATGTATTATACTTAGTTTTCTAGATTTATTATGCTGATGTGAATTTATCCTATACTAGCTTCTAGATTTGCTACTAGATTTGTTACCATATTGGGCAAAAAACGAGGGCCAAAATGCAACAATCATTGAAGAAAGACAGAAATAGAAGCTTCTCTAGATTTGATAGTAATTTGGTGAAAAGAGAGAGAACGGTTACAGAGAGAGAGAGGGGAAAAAGGCGCTCTGAAAAGGCGCTCTGAAAAGGCAATGCCAATTTGGCCCGAGAGAGACAGAACCGAGCTCTCACGTACAACCAAACGCGGTCTCGTCCTATCCCACGCGGTCCCTTTCTACCAGTCCCACGCGACGTGGCCCCACACGTCAGCACGGAGACGGTCAACTAAATGGGAATCCTCCCGTCTAAGCTCCTTCTGAGGGTTTCAGACAACGGCTTGGGGAAAACTGAGGAAAAACTAACAAGCTGGGGAAAACTGAGTACAACTAAGGACCTGAGGGCATGAAAATAGAAATCCCGTCAATCTTATTAGAGCACCTGAACACAGAAGTAGACCTGGGGGTGATAGCAACCATATGATGCTGTTCAACAATATGATTCAAGCTCATGATCTTGAAGAGATTCCCCTCAAAGGTAGAAACTTTACTTGGAGTAATATGCAGACTTCTCCTCTTCTGGAAAAATTAGATTGGGTCTTCACATCTACTGATTGGACAACTGAATTCACAAATACTCTTTCTTTCCCACTTGCCAAGCTGGGATCTGATCATACCCCTATTCATGTCAGTATTGGAAATGATATCCCAAAATCATGCATTTTTAGGTTTGAAAATTATTGGTTGGAATTTGATGGATTTATGGAAACCACCAGTAACAGATGGACTAATGGCCCCTTGATTATGGACAATGCCAAAAATATCATGAGTAAATTCAAAGATACCAGGTATGGTCTTAAAAAATGGAGCAAAAAACTATCAAATCTCAGCATTATTATTCAAAACTGCCACTATACTCTGGCTCTTCTTGGTGGCCTTGAAGACCAAAGAAATCTTAGTCTGGTGGAAAGCAATTTCAAGAAGATCCTGGAGTCACATACACGTAAAATGATGGAAGATAAGAGAATCTACTGGAAAAACAAAGCCAAAATCAGGTGGGCAACACTTGGGGATGAAAACACAACATTTTTCCACACTGTTGCCACCCAAAGCTACAGAAGAAATTTGATCACATCTACCAGAGCTACTGATGGCACTGAAATCTTCAACCATGACAATAAGGCTGCTATTATATGGAATTCTTTCAAAGATAGACTTGGGGTATCATCTGAACCTATAATGTTCCATAATCTGAACAACATTGTTCAAGCTCATGATTTGTCTCAACTGGACTTGCCCTTCTCTTTGGAAGAAATTGAAGAAGTAGTGAAAGATATGCCAGCTGACAGATCTCTAGGGCCTGATGATTTCAATGGTGCATTTCTGAAAAAATGCTGGCAATTGGTCAAAGATGATTTTATCAAGCTAATACAGGATTTCTATGATGAAAATTTGAACCTGGAAAGTATAAATACTGCCCACATCACACTCATCCCAAAAAACAGTGATCCTCAGGACATGAATGACTACAGACCTATTTCCCTAGTGAGCTTGCCATTGAAATTTATTACTAAGATCATGGCCAACAGGCTTCAAAAGGTGATTATTCCCACCCTGCATCAAAACCAGTATGGCTTCATTAAGGGTAAAAATATTCAGGATTGCCTAGCATGGACATTTGAATATCTGCACATCTGTCATATATCCAAAAAGCCTATTATTATCCTAAAGATAGACTTTAAAAAAGGCATTTGACAAGGTTGAATATAATGCAATACTTGCCATGTTGCAACCCAAGGGATTTGGAAGTAAATGGATTTCACTTATTAAATCTATATTATACTCTGTATCTACTTCTGTTCTCCTAAATGGTGTCCCTGGGAAGAAAATTATATGTAAGAGAGGAGTCAGACAGGGTGATCCTCTTTCCCCACTCCTCTTTGTCAACACATCTGAATTACTGCAGGGAATTATTAATGATGCTTGGACCACTGGTGTATTATCTCTCCCAATTGATGATGATTTTGGTCAAAAATACCCAATTATCCAATATGCTGATGATACCATCATGATTATGCCAGCTGATCTGCATCAGATCATGGCTCTCAAGGAAATTGTATTCACTTTCAGTGCTTCCACTGGTCTTCATGTGAACTACCACAAAACTTCACTGGTGCCTATCAATATTGACATTTGTTATGCAAATCTCCTTGCCAATGCTTTTGGATGCAAAGTAGAAAGCCTTCCATTCACATATCTTGGTCTTCCTTTGGGTACCACTAAGCCCAATGTTGTAGATCTTATGCCATTGGTATCCAGACTTGATAAAAGGCTATCTGGGATTCATCTCTGATGACTTATACAGGGAGACTCACTCTCCTAAACTCTGTGATCAATTCCCTTACAATGTATGCTATGTGCACTCTCAAAGTACCCATTACTATCTTTATCCACTTTGAGAAATGTGGTAGACAATTTCTATGGGCTGATAAGGAAGACAAAATCCAAGGAAAATGTCTTGCTAGTTGGGAGATGATCTGCAGGCCTAAGGAACAAGGGGGCCTCCTTTCACAGCTCATCAAAGAAACGGACTAAAACCTAAAAATGAGACTAGAAGACTATATTAGTCCAACACTAGCTCACGTGTCATCAATAACCAAAAAATAAGTTGAAGGGTAAAATACCCTTACAATCTCCCCCTTTTTGGTTAACGATGACAAATGTAGCTAGAGTTCACAAAGAGGTTGGTTTCAACACATATTTAGACAAGCTCCCCCATAATGTTTGCACCAGGTTGAATTTGCATTTGAATACAAGAGTGCAATAATGGACTATGGAGAGCTTCCTGAAATAAGTGGGAAACCAAACACAAATAATATCTAAGAAGTGAACAATATGAATAGAATAAGTTATTACACAATAATAAGCAACGAAGTTCAACATACAAGATAACTTAAGGTTCATCACACATAGAATAACTTAAAGTCCAACTAAAAGCAAAAAAGAGACACAAGCCATAAAACGAGAGTTCGAATGCGACAAAGGGCTTGTGCTCAAAAACCAAATCCAAATAGAGAGACACGCGATCCTAATAGAACTCTACACGCTTCTTCCCCTTTGGCATCGAGACACCAAAAAGGGAGAAAGGTAGGCGATGCTAGCGAAAAAAGGATCACTCATCGACGTCGTCATTTGCACCACCATCTTGACCAACATCTTCATCTTAATTATCATTGCCATCCTCAGCAAAAGCACCCAAACCTAGGAACATCTCATCATCAAGAGGCGGCATGTTGAAGTTGAAGTGAGCCAATGGAGCCATAGCGGGATGATCCGATGGAGGAGGAACACCACGAGCAAGACACTCATTAACAACAAAGCTTCTTGTGTCTTGGCTCAAGGTGAGACTCTTATGCCTGACATCATAAGATTGCTTGCACATGGAGAAGAGAGTCTTGAAGAACTTGGCAACACCTTTCTTTGGAGGGCGGGAGGAGCTAGAGCCGGCAGCCATGGGATCATGATGAAGCTTAGAGCCGTGCTCGGAGGGCTGACCAAGCATCTCAGGAAGGTCCTGGATCATGCCACGGAGAGGAAGTGTGATGGTAGCATGAGGCACATAGGACCCAACCCTCTTCTCAGCAGGAACGGTGTATTCAATGAGGCGTTGCACAAAAGCAGCATAGTTGGGAGTGAACCTCTTATCAACAGTCCTCTTGAGCTCCTGATAGATAAAGTCAGGCACATCAATCTTCCTTTGACGGTCAGGATGGGAGTAGTACATGAGATTGATGTGGTAGCCACGACAAGCTGTAGGGTCTCCAATCTTGCTCACAGTAGTAGCTCTGTGAATGCAAGCCAAGGAACTATAGAAGTAGTACATACGTGTGAAGTGAGGAGGAGGTGGCTTAACAGTCACATCTGGATCAGGATAGCAGAAAAGAAGGTCCTGAGCCACCATCTTCTTCGAAGACTTGGAGTGAATGCAGAAAACACCACGGCGAACATCATCATAGCCAAGACTCCATGCCAACTCATCAAATGAGGCAGTGTAGGGCGTGTCCCCGGTCATCCAAGAAATATGCCTGCGATTGCTCGGATCGAAGTAGGCGGTGGCTGATACGTTTCAAACGTATCTATAATTTTTGATGCTCCATGCTTGTTTTTACACCATTTGCCTATTATTTCGTTACACTTAGTGGCACTTTTATGCATTTTCCGGAACTAACCTATTAACGAGTTGCCACAGTGCCAGTTTCCTGTTTTCTGCTGTTCTTGTGTTTCAGAAGTGATACACAGGAAATATTCTTGGAATTGGACGAAACAAGTTCCTGAAGTCTTATTTTACCCGGAAGCTTCCAGAGATCCGAAGAGAAGTAGGAGGGGGGCCACCAGGGCCCCACACATAGGGGCGGCGCGGCCAGGCCCCTGGCCGCGCGGGCCTCGTGTGAGGGAGCCTGGCCCCTCCTCTGACATCGACCCTTCGCCTATAAAGACCCCCCGACGGAAAAAACCTAAGGACCCGATAAGATTTCCAGAACACATGGCGATCCGCCGCCGCCGTCGACCCGAAGATCGGGAGGGTCCAGAAGCTCTTCCCGGCACCCTGCCGGAGAGGGGAATCGCCACCAGAGGTCTTCTTCATCGCCATGCTTGCCTCCAGAGCGATGAGTGAGTAGTCTACCTTGGACTATGGGTCCATAGCAGTAGCTAGATGGTTGTCTTCTCCACCATGTGCTTCATGTTTAGATCTCATGAGCTGCCCTACATGATTGAGATCACCGTTATGTAATTCTACATGTTTGGTTTGTTGGGATCCGATGAATATTGGTGTTTATGATTAAGTTGCTGTACTCAATATTATCTTTTGTTATCTCTATGTTGTTTATGATCTTGTATGCTCTCCGTTGTTAGTAGCTATCTTGGCCGAGTAGTTGCTAGTGACTCCAAGAGGGGGTATTTATGCTCGATAGTGGGTTCATGCCTCTATTTCACCTGGGGGAGTGACAGAAACCTCTAAGGTGGTAGATGTGCTATTGCTACTAGGGAGAAAACAACATTCATATGCTCAAGGGCATATGCTTTGTTTACATTACACACTTTGCTTAATGCAATTATCTGTTGTTCGCAACTTAATACTCATGGGGTGTTCGGATTGATATCCCCGGGAGTGGATTATTAGTCATAGATGCAGTTGGATGGCGGTCTATGTATTTTGTTGTAATGCCCAGAGTAAATCTCATAGTGGTCTTCTTGACATATCACGTTATCTTTATTCTATCAATTGCCCAACTATAATTTGTTTACCCAGCATTTGTTATTTTATCTATGGAGAGACACCACTAGTGAACTGTGGACCCCGATCCTATTTCCATCATATTGCTATCACCTGTTTACTTTACTCGTACTGTTTACTTTACTCGCATACTATATTGTTTTCCACTCGATACGCTCATAACCTTTGTTTCAAGCAAACCGGTGAGATTGACAACCTCATCGCAAGTTGGGAACAAAGTATTTGGTTGTGTGTGTGCAGGTACCGCATCACCTTCAGTCGTCATTGTCTCTCCTCTCCTAACTGACATTAAACCTTGGTTTCTTAACTGAGGGAAAACTCGCTGCTATACTCATCATACCTTCCTCTTGGGGTTCCCAACGGGCTAGTTATCCACCACGCACAAGGACAGTCTGCTTCCACGTCAACTGGTTGCCATCAGCTAATTTTCTGGCGCCATCAAACAAGTAGCAGCCAATTTTCTGGCACCGTTGCCGGGGAGGAAGAGAAGACTTCTGCGAGGGGAGTTCTTCGCACACACATCCTTTACTTTGTTTTATTGTTTTGCTTTACTTTATTTATTTTACCTGCATTGCTTTATATCAAAAACCCAAAAAAATTAGAATCCTTGGTAGTTGTTTTTACTTATCTGTTTTTAGTTTTGTTAAAATGAGTAATCCTGAAGTAGAAGTTCGTAGTTTTAAGCAACAAGGGGGGGAAAGTTTAAAAGATGCTTGGTACCGTATTAACAATGCTCATCATAGATGTACCAAAAAGCACTCTACCACAATCCTCCTTAGAAATTTTTATGTTGGTATATCTAGTTGGAATAGGTATGTTCTTGATACTCTTACAGGAGGTAATTTTCTGGGTACTCCCGCTGGAGAAGCATGCACTATAATTGAAAGTTTAGTGGGAATACCACCTATTCATGTTGCTAAAACTGAGACCACCTTGGAGGAGGTGGTAGAAAGGCTCAGCTCTTTAGAGAAAAGTTTGCCAAGTATCCTAGAAAATGCTAGCCGCGTTAGTGAATTAATAGAAAACATTGGTAAGAGAATTACCATTTTAGAGGCTAGCACTACTCATGACAATCAAAACTTAAGGATTGGTAAACTAGAGGAGTCTATGGAAACTCTTAGCTTAATCTTCTCTTCTCTTAAATTTAAGAAGGAGAAAGTGTTTGTTGGAAAAGAGCAAAAATTTATGTATGTTCCCAAGGTTTCTGCGCTTAAATCTCAACATGTTCTTAAAATTGGTAAGACTCTTAGTTCCACTAAGGGTGACTTGCAGGTTGAATCATCTTTGGGAACCTTCAAAGAGCCTACTGAGGTAACTAGCACTTCATCTCTTGATATTACTTGATTCGCAATTTTCTGCGCCTAGCTCAAAGGCGTTAAAGAAAAGCACTCTTGGGAGATAACCCATTGTTTTCTTTTCAGTACTTTTTCTTTTATTTGAGTCTTGGAAGTCATTACTACTGCAATGACCGCTCCTTATCTTGTTTATTTCGTTTTTGTGCCAAGAGAAGCCTCTAATTTGAGTGAGGTAAAGATTTGGGGATGTTGCTGTCCTGAAACTGTTTTCGGTGCTGCACCGTAAAAATTCGTAAAAATTCTCTGTATATCTTTTGGACCTGTGATTTCTTGTGCATATGCCCCGGGTTATATCCAAACTTTTGTTAGTTTAACACTTTTTGATTTGAGCAACAGAAAATCCCTCAAAAATTCGACCTTTGTCAGCTGTTCAGTTTTGACAGATTTCTGCCAATATTTGTGTTTGCCACTTTATCGCTTTCTTTTGAGTTCTTTTGACCATGGAACTTTTAGAGAAGTTGCTACAGTAGTATTTGCTATATATGTGGTGGTTTTGAGTTGAAACCTGAAGCAAATAGAGGATTTATTATATGTTATGCTTGCACTAATGTTGCTAATAGAATTGTGTTTAGTTTTGTATGAAGGAAGTTTTCAAGTGTAGGGATTGGAGAATGATGAGATGAGTTGAAGAATGGACAAAAGCTCAAGCTTGGGGATGCCCATGCATCACCCCAAGAAATATCCAAGAAGTACAAGCGTCAAAGCTTGGGGATGCCCCCGAGGCACCCCTTCTTCATCGGCAAAAATCAGGTCACCTTTCAAAACACTATATTTTTATTGCTTCATGCACTATGTGTTTTTCTTGGAGCGTCAGTTGTTTTAGTTTCTTAGTTGGTTTAGTTTGTTTGTTTGCTGCAATAAATGGTTGGACCCCAACAAATTTCCTTTGGAGGAGATGTACTCGTTTTCATTTGCAAAGAACGCCTTAGTTTTCACTCTCATTCAAAATCGAGCGTTCTTCTTTTTCTGCTACTGCTTTTGGTTTTTGTTTTCGCCTTGATTTGCGTTCAGATCTTGTTATATCTTTTCATCAAGGTGTATTTTTGCCTCTGATCTTTATTGGTTTTCATCAAAAGAGGTGTTTATAAAAATTTCAAATGGTGTTGGAAAAGAGAAAAAGCTTTGTGCAAAATAGTGGTACAAGAAGGAGCTTGTGTAGACTGCGGCTTAGGCTTTTTCATGTCATGCTTGATGTCTTTTTGATAGTATGCTTAGTGGTTTTGCTATAGCATGACTTGTCTCAAATAACTGAGATTGCTTAATGAGCCTTTGAAAAAATCATGCGTTGTTTTTATTGTATGGAAGCATTATTTTGGTTTTCTCCTTGATGCTTTATTTGGGTTGACTTGGCGCATGCTCACACATGTTAGACTCTTACAAAGTCGCCAATAGCCTTCATGATCATTTAGTTTTTGACTTTTGATGCCATCTTATGCTTCTTTTAATGTCGCTTTGCATGATTATGGCCATTATTGCTCTCTTAGTTGGTCGCTCCCAGTCTTTTGCTAGCCCTCGCCTTGTACTGAGTATGAGCTCTACTCGTGCATCCAACTCCTAAAAGCCAAAGTTTTCCAAAGTGACCACCATACATACCTACTAGCAATTTGCTATTCCAAGTAAATTTGACTTGCTTTTATTTTCTCTTCAAATTAAACTCTTACCAGTGTTATGCGAAATTCGGTCAGTAAAGCTCTCACGAACCGAAAGGCACACTTTACTTTTTCCTGTTCTTAAAAATTTGACATTGTGGTCTCTTATGTTGAGTTGTTATGCTTGCAAGTTGTAAGTTGGATTCTAGCCCATCCATGCTGTCATGGGGCAAGCTTTCAACATTGCACTTCTTATTTGAGTTGATATCGTGATCTTTTGTCTATGGATGCCCGCGGTGTGAAATGAATTGGGAATCTTGTGGGGATCATGGAGTTTGTATATGTGTTAGGGAAACGCCGGGCCGCCAATCTAAGCCATGCATAATTCATGGTGGAAATTTGCAGCATACCCATGGTGAACATTCGACGACGCATCTCACAATAAAAAGCTAAACAAAAGGCAAATAAAAGAGATGTCGAGGTGTTCATTGTCTGCTTGTCCTGCCATTTTGGTGTGGGCTTGTTCCATGTCATCGGGCATGGAGGTACCCCATTGGCGGTTCTCAATGATATGCATATACTTACAATGACAAGAGCCTTGCTTGGGACTCTAAGTAAAGTAGCATGAGGTTTGGGTACTCGTATTCACGGGGCACGAGGTCTTCAACTTATGATTTGTCAAGCATATGCATCATAATTGTTCTCGCATTAACTTTAACCATTCAAGATGCTTATGATGGGGGCAATGAGAGCTCAAAGCCAGTAAGTACCATAATTTTTGAAGGTTATAAAACTTGCAATCACTGCTTCCCTCTACGAAAGGGCCTTTCTTCTACTTTTATGTTGAGTCACCACCTTCTTTCTTTATGCACCATTAAGAGAGCATAGTTGTCATTCTTAGTGTGATATGCATTGTCCCAAAGTTCATTGATTGATTCATATTGTTGGTTTCAGTTGTTCTTAAATTATTTGTATCTAGTCACCCTCTTAAACTTGAAGGTGTCCTATGCATTTATGTTTTGCTCTCTTTGAAGGACAAGCTGAAAACCATTTGTATGTTTTTCCTTATGATTTGAACACACGTTTGACTTTCATTGTTTCATTATCATGATCTTTTGTTTGTGATCATTTACATGTTTACAACATGGTTGCTAAGTTCTTATTGTCATGATTATATCTTCATGCCCATGTTTTAAGTTCTTATGATCCCAGCTCACAAATGCTTACATATATGATCAAGATTGTGTAGGTGCATGTCACCTCAAAAATTATTCTTTTGTTATCACTTACCTACTCGAGGACTAGCAGGAGTTAAGCTTGGGGATGCTTGATACGTCTCAAACGTATCTATAATTTTTTATGCTCCATGCTTGTTTTTACACCATTTGCCTATTGTTTCGTTACACTTAGTGGCACTTTTATGCATTTTCCGGAACTAACCTATTAACGAGTTGCCACAGTGCCAGTTTCCTGTTTTCTGCTGTTTTTGTGTTTCAGAAGTGATACACAGGAAATATTCTCGGAATTGGACGAAACAAGTTCCTGAAGTCTTATTTTACCCAGAAGCTTCCAGAGATCCAAAGAGAAGTAGGAGGGGGGCCACCAGGGCCCCACACACAGGGGTGGCGTGGCCAGGCCCCTGGCCGCGCGGGCCCCGTGTGAGGGAGCCTGGCCCCTCTTCTGACATCGACCCTTCGCCTATAAAGACCCCCCGACGAAAAAAACCTAAGGACCCGATCAGATTTCCAGAACACATCGTGATCCGCCGCCGCCATCGACCCGAAGATCGGGAGGGTCCAGAAGCTCTTCCCGGCACCCTGCCGGAGAGGGGAATCGCCACCGGAGGTCTTCTTCATCGCCATGCTTGCCTCTGGAGCGATGAGTGAGTAGTCTACCTTGGACTACGGGTCCATAGCAGTAGCTAGATGGTTGTCTTCTCCACCATGTGCTTCATGTTTAGATCTCATGAGCTGCCCTACATGATTGAGATCACCGTTATGTAATTCTACATGTTTGGTTTGTTGGGATCCGATGAATATTGGTGTTTATGATTAAGTTGCTGTACTGAATATTATCTTTTGTTATCTCTATGTTGTTTATGATCTTGCATGCTCTCTGTTGTTAGTAGCTATCTTGGCCGAGTAGTTGCTAGTGACTCCAAGAGGGGGTATTTATGCTCGATAGTGGGTTCATGCCTCTATTTCACCTGGGGGAGTGACAGAAACCTCTAAGGTGGTAGATGTGCTGTTGCTACTAGGGAGAAAACAACATTCATATGCTCAAGGGCATATGCTTTGTTTACATTACACACTTTGCTTAATGCAATTATCTGTTGTTCGCGACTTAATACTCATGGGGTGTTCGGATTGATATCCCCGGGAGTGGATTATTAGTCATAGATGCAGTTGGATGGCGGTCTATGTATTTTGTTGTAATGCCCAGAGTAAATCTCATAGTGATCTTCTTGACATATCACGTTATCTTTATTCTATCAATTGCCCAACTATAATTTGTTTACCCAGCATTTGTTATTTTATCTATGGAGAGACACCACTAGTGAACTGTGGACCCCGGTCCTATTTCCATCATATTGCTATCACCTGTTTACTTTACTCGTACTGTTTACTTTACTTGCATACTATATTGTTTTCCACTCGATACGCTCATAACCTTTGTTTCAAGCAAACCGGTGAGATTGACAACCTCATCGCAAGTTGGGAACAAAGTATTTGGTTGTGTGTGTGCAGGTTCCGCATCACCTTCAGTCGTCATTGTCTCTCCTCTCTTGACCGACATTAAACCTTGGTTTCTTAACTGAGGGAAAACTCGCTGCTATACTCATCATACCTTCCTCTTGGGGTTCCCAACGGGCTGGTTATCCACCACGCACAAGGACAGTCTGCTTCCACGTCAACTGGTCGCCATGAGCTAATTTTCTGGCGCCATCAAACAAGTAGCAGTGGCGCACAAGATCAGGGCAGTACTCTTGCTCAAGGTTGACAATGGTCCAAAGGTTCATCTTCTTCAAGGCTTGCTCAACAAAGAAGAAGTCGGTCTTCCGATGGGCTCGAAAGTGCTCGGAGTTGAGACGAAGCAGTGTCACATAGGAATCCAAAGCAGTGGAGTCATAATGATCATTCCACATAGCAAACTGTGACTGAGTCCAAAACCGCGGATCAAGATGGAAAGTCCTCTCAGCAAAGCAGTAAGGATTCAACCTTCTCAAATTAGTCCAAAGCTGCACAGGGCAATTCTTCATGTTAGAGGCCAGAACAACATCAGGAATAACATCTTCTTCCTCTTCCTCAATTTCTGGGTTCCGAACCCGATGAGCTAGCCGCTTGACATGAGGAGCAACCATGGGTCCCTTGTCTGATCGATGTCCACCCGGAGTGGTGGACGAAGTTGATCTCCTTGACTTGGGAGGAGGAATGACCTCCTCACTTGAATCTGTGAAAAATAGAGCATAGATACGTAGCAAAGATAAGTGCACATGCCAAGAATGGAAGCCAAGAGAATGAATTTAGGCAAGTAAAGAGTTCGTGCAAAAGTTGTGCAAGTTCGGTTGAGATTCTGGTGGGACCGCAATTTGAACCGAGAATTTCCTGTTGAATTTCCGGTTGAACCGGAAATTCGACCAAAAAAGCAGTTTCCCCCTTAACACAAATTTATTGCAAAATATTGTTCAAGAACTTGCCTAAATGCATCTAGGAACAAATAGGAGCCAAGAGATGATGAAGGTGATTCCCAAACAAAGGACAAGATCTAACCCTAGAAATCCTCAAGTTCATTGAAGGGGATTTGAAAAAGAACACTTGATGAAACAAGAGGAGGGAGGGAGAACAAAGAAAATACCCAAAGACATGATCTTCTTGCCCTAAGAAGGGGAAGAACTTAAATAGAGAAAAGCTTGGAGAAATCCAAAGTCTTCCCACAAAAGGTCTTCAAAAGGAAATCCCCTTGGTGAAAAGCATCCGGAGCACGAGGGGATCGAAGTGGTAGAGTGGATCCGGAAGATTTATGGTGGGAAATCACAGTGAGAGTGGATGGAGAGAAGAAGTGGCGGCCATGGAGGAGAACACGGTTGGTGGAGGAGGAAGAAGAAATTGGATAGGGTTGAACCGTCCCCACCAACCACGAATATATAGGCCTGAGTTTCCAGTTGAATTTCTGGTCCAACCGGAAATTTGACTGGGAATTCTCGGTCCAAATCGGGATCTAGACCGGAGTGAAACCGGGACCAACTCAAATCCTGCCAGAGACAATTACAAGCTGGTTCGGTTTGGACTCGGTCCAAAAACTGGTTTGAACCGGAAATTTTTGGTCTAAACTGGGAATTTGACCGGATCCAAACCGAGACCAGTTCAAATCCTGCCAGAGAGGATTTCGAGCTGGTCCGGTTTGGACTTGGTCCAAAAACTGGTTTGAACCGGAAATTTTTGGTCTAAACTGGGAATTTGACCGGATCCAAACTGAGACCAGTTCAAATCCTGCCAGAGAGGATTTCGAGCTGGTCCGGTTTGGACTCGGTCCAAAATCCAATTTGAACCGGAAATTTTCGGTCAGATTTTCGGTTGCACCGGGAATTAAACTGGGAAACTCAACAACAACAACAAAAATTTAACGGAGATTCAAGTTGGCATGTGCAAATAGATGAATGCGAGACAAAGGGGTAGAGGAAACAGTATTCTAGCATGTCCATTGGGAGAAACAAAAACACAAATCAAAGCTACAATGGACATGTTCGAAGAAAATAAAAGCCAAATGTGTTAGTAACAAGCTAAACAAAACAAAAGAATGTCTCATAAGATAGTTAAAGGAAATATCAAAGACAGACGATTTGCGGGGGATTGCTCCCCCTATGTTGAAGCGCAAATGTTGTGGCACCGCAAAGATAAATGCTTGGATCCACATAATGACATTGGGTCTATTAATGTAGCACGCATAGGTATGCATAATGTCAAGATATGACAAAATGACTTCGGCCTATGTGTGCGGTGTTTCTAAGCAAGACACAAGATAAATGCAAGATTGTAGGCAAGTAAATCAATCCAAGTTTTTAGGATCAAGAATACCAAGTTCATTCCTTAGCTCAACAAACCGTCCAAAGGTTTCGTGAAAATGTCCGCCAATTGATGATTGGTACTCACATGAGAGAGAGCAATATCACCTCTTGCGACATGGTCACGTAGGAAGTGGTGGCGAATGTCGATATGTTTGGTGCGGGATTGTTGGACGGGGTTGTTGACGATCTTTATTGCACTTTCATTGTCGCATAGAAGAAGCACCGTACCAAGAGACACACCATAGTCTTTCAAGGTTTGCTTCATCCACAACAATTGAGTGCAACAAGATGCCGCGGAGATGTATTCGGCTTCGATGGTGGATAGGGAGATGGAGTTTTGTTTCTTGGACGACCAACTCACCAACGACCGGCCAATAAATTGGCAAGCCCCGGAGGTTGACTTCCGGTCAACCTTGTCACCGGCCCAGTCGGAATCTGAGTAGCCCACAAGATCAAAGGTTGACCCCTTTGGATACCAAAGCCCGAGAGTAGGAGTATGAACGAGGTACCTTAAAATCCGTTTGACCGCCACAAAGTGGCACTCCTTCAGAGCGGATTGAAAACAAGCACACAACCCCTTCAGAACTGTTCTAGAAAAAATGCCGATCCCCCTAGGGTTTTCCGTCCCAAGGCTTTATATAGGCGAAGGGGCGTCGTCAGGGGGCTGCCAGGGCACCCTCACATGTAGGGGGCGCGGCCAGGGGCCAGGCCGCGCCGCCCTATTGTGTGGGGCCCTCGTGGCCCCACTCCATCTCCTCTTCGGTTCTCTGGAAGCTTTGGTGAATTTCTGGATGTTCGGCTTTTGTTTCGTCCAATTCCGAGAATATTTCCTATGTAACTTTTCTGAAACACAAAAACAGCAGAAAACAGGGAACAGGCACTGTGGCGACTTGTTAATAGGTTAGTTCTAGAAATCGCATAAAAACGCCACAAAGTGTAACGAAACACAAGGCAAATGGTGTAAAAACAAGCATGGAGCATCAAAAATTATAGATACATTTGAGACGTATGAGCATCCCCAAGCTTAACTCCTGCTCGTCCTCGAGTAGGTAAGTGATAACAAAAGAAATAATTTTTGAGGTGACATGCACCATCTCAATTTGATCAACGAGGTAGAGCATTGAGTGCTGAGATCAAAGAACTTAAAACATGGGCATGAAAGACATAATCTTGATAATAGAAACTTGGGACTTCTATTTTCGTGCCCTCAGGTCGTTAGTTGCAGACAGTTTTCCCCAGCCGCTTAACTTTTCCTCAGTTTTCCCCTCGCTCTAGTTTGAAACCCCTCGCAGACGCTCGGATGGGAGGGTTGCGGTCTGGTCAGAGGCCTTGACCGTTACCGGTGACGGCTAGGGAGCCGCGGTTGTTGTGAATTGACCGATGCTTTTGAATGGTGCAGACGGGTAGGGTCAGGAGACACGTCGGAGCAGCCATCCATCTATCACTGACATGTGGGCTATTTTATTTCCTGATTGTATACGCGGTGCTGCCAATGACAAATGGGGCCGCTTTATAGGGCTGCCGCAGCCAATGACCAGTGGGGTCGTGTATTTTTCAGGAAAAGACATATATTGCCGTTCTGTGGGGCTGCCGCAGCCAATGACCAGTGGGGTCATCTATTTATTTAGAGAAAATCATATATTGCCGCTCTGTGGGGCCTCCGCAGCCAATGACCGCTGGGGTCGTCTATTTATTTAGAGAAAATCATATAGAGCCGCTCTGTGGGGCCTCCGCAGCCAATGATCGCTGGGGTCGTCTATTTATTTAGAAAAAATCATATAGAGCCGCTCTGTGGGGCCGCCTCAGCCAATGACCAGTGGGGTCGTGTATTTTTCAGGAAAAGACATATATTGCCGCTCTGTGGGGCTGCCGCAGCCAATGACCAGTGGGGTCGTCTATTTATTTAGAAAAAATCATATATTGCCGCTCTGTGGGGCCTCCGCAGCCAATGACCGCTGGGGTCGTCTATTTATTTAGAGAAAATCATATAGAGCCACTCTGTGGGGCCGCCTCAGCCAATGACCGCTGGGGTCGCCCTTAGTGAAAAGGCATATATCCGTGCTTTTAGTTAGAGAGAAGCAACTAGTTCGCTAATTAATTTTTCTTAAGCTAGACCCAGCAGGTGACTATTTTCGCAGCTTAATCTAAAGTGAATCTTGTGCTAAACATGGCTGGAACCTAGTGTTGTGCATCTCATTAGTCATCGGAGAACCGCTGGCAGCTCGTTCCCCACCCTCGGACGGAGCAGCCATCGCCGGCGCCTCGTCGCGCCGCCGGCTCTGTTCCCCGGCGGCGTCGGACGGACTGCGGCGCTGCACGTCAACCACGGCTCCAGCACTTGTTTCGTCCGCACGCATTGTACCCACCGCAGGAAAGTCCGCTGCAAGCAGATTCGCCGCCCACGACGACCGGGATTTGCTCCGCCGCAAGCAGATCCGCCGCCCACGACGACCTCCGCTTCCGCCTCCCCCGCCCCCTAATCGATTCGGTTCCCGTAATTTATTTGGAGTTTGCAGGTGCAAAATAGTCCTCAATGTCTGGTCGTAGCGGGTACACTAGCGAGGGTGGGGATTCGATCATGTCGTGGCCACGTTCTACTTCTCCTACCTTGTCGGAAGTGCAGGTATCTAGCTTGTGCTCTCTGTACTACCATTGAATTTGAAGTGCCGCCATGGCCTGTTGGAGTGATTTCAGTTGTTCTTTTTTCCATTATTGTTACAGTTTGCCAGGCAAGCCGATGATCCATGGTACATTGCATACCAAGATGAATCAACCCAGTGGTGTAGCCAGAGGATGGATTTGGAGGAGAAGGTGGCCAATTTAGGTGATGAATTGGCCCGTAAAAACCTGATGATATTCGAGCTGAAGCGTACTGTGGAGGAAGAAAAGAAGAATTTAGAGCTTATTCGCAAGGAGAAGTTGATACTTGAGACAGATCTTGCCTTATTTGATCAAGTGGTAGAAAATCTAGAACATGAACTTCAAGTGATGGGAGAGGCGAAAAGTAGATTCATCTGGGCAGTTTTATTAGGTGTCATCCCTGTCCTAGCAGTTATGTGGTTGTGGTAGATGATTTAGATAGTATAGAATTGTTATTCAGTAGATGGCTCTAACCACTGTATTTTGGTGTGGTTCTAACCACTGTATTTTGTCGTACAATTTCCTAGTTGTGCTAAGTAATGCGCGCGATAATTTTTATGCATGAACATCTTATAAAAGTGAAGGGATCCCAAAAGTGAAAGCATGTACCAGCCTCTCGGATCAAATACATATCAATCTTCCCAATCAAGTTGGGATAGAATTCAAATCATACATTCAGATGTACAGGGACACATCGAGAAAGTGGAGAAGCTTTTTTTGACACGGAGGTAGTAGTTCGAACAATTTTATCCCAAATTGAAATTGAAAAATACAAATTTATCATAATTTATCCCAATTTGCGGCGTCGAACACGGCCGCGCACCGATGGGCTAGAAGGGCCAGGACAACGGGCGGCTGAGGGGGCTGGATCTGCGCCATCCGCAAACTCGGACATGGAGGAGGTCTGGATCTGCGCCGTTGTAGCGATGTTGTGGATGATGGCTTCAATCGTCTTGTCATCGATGACCACTGTCGACACGGCCGCCGTCTTGGTGTCCATCAGCAACAGATCTGAGGAGGGCAACAGAAGTGAGACATCGGCAGGCTCTGACATTGAAGGCTGGATCTGCGCCGTCGCAGCGATGTTGTAGGCGATGGCTTCAAGACGATCGCTGAGCACTGTCGACACGGCCGCCGTCTTGGTGTCCATCAGCAACAGATCTGACAAGGGTAACGAAAGTGAGACATCGGCAGGCTCCGACATTGAAGGCTGGATCTGCGCCGTCGCAGCGATGTTGTAGGTCGCAGCGATGTTGTAGGCGATGGCTTCAAGACGATCGCTGAGCACTGTGGACACGGCCGCCGTCTTGGTGTCCATCAGCAACAGATCTGACGAGGGTAACAGAAGTGAGACATCGGCAGGCTCCGACATTGAAGGCTGGATCTGCGCCGTCGCAGCGATGTTGTTGGCGATGGCTTCAAGACGATCGCTGAGCACTGTCGACATGGCCACCGTCTTGGTGTTCTTCATCATCAACAGATCTGAGAAGATAAATAAAAGTGAGACAGAGAGAGACATTTCAACTATTTCTGAGGGTTAGATCCTCACCGGCACTCTTAGATCCACGCCGCCGCATGGTTAGATCCGCGCCGCCGCACGCACGGTTAGATCCGCGCCGCCGCACGCACGCTGCAGATCCGCGCCGCCGTGACCGCCAGAGTAAGAGAGGAAGATGCGACTGGAATATGCGACTGCCAGGGTTGGTAGGTATGTGCTCTGCAGATCCGCGCCGCCGCGACCGCCAGGGTTGACAGGCCGTCCGATCATAAATGATCCAACGGTGCAAGCGTGCGTTGAGCTATCAACCAACCAAGATTCGTGTGAGATACATCTCGACCAATCAGAGATCAGCCAGTGAGTACAAGGGAGGAAAACTGAGTAGAACTAAGAGGGGGAAAAGTGAGGAAATGTTTATCGGAAGGGCAAAACTGAGTAGGACTGAATAAAACAAGTGGACCCGGAGGGGGAAAACTGAGTAAAACTAAGTAAAACAGGGGCACCCAAATAATAAAGGGAGTAAGGGAAATTGAAGCTTTTGGCATAAAAATTGTTAGATTGTGTTATTTGAACAATATAGTACATTTTGGCCGACGTGATATTGTTTGCAATTCAAAGATACACAAGTGTGACGAATTTGGACTCATTTGGACAAAGTTTGTAAGCATTGTGGGCATTTGGGAGGTGTGTTGAGTAGAAAGCCCTGCATCTTCATAGCTAGTAGCTCATGGACTAGGAAGTGGTTTTGGGAAAGGGAAACTTCATATCTCTATATATCCTTTTCCATTATTATTTCTCTAGGTTGTAGGTAACATAACAAGACTCCATGGGAAGGTTCCACCATGTTTTGAATTATTATGAATTAAAATAAACCCAAAACTATATTTTTTGAGTTTAGTCACTAAGAGGGGGAAAAGTGAGGAAACCTCAAGCGATGAACTATAGCTAGTAGCTCATGGACTAGGAACTTATTCAAGCAAATAACACATATATTCCCTACATTATTGTGATTATTCAACATACAAACTTGGGAACGTCACACTAGTTCGAATTCAATACAAAGGGATCCCCAATACAAATTGTTCATACAAATTCAAATTAATTGTTCAAAATAAAATCTTTCTCTTGCTCCTGGTGTGACTCGCTGGGTCCACCACCTTACTCCGGGTAACCCTACCAGGGATATTACCGGTGTCTACCTTCCTTTTGCCATCTTTCTTGTTCTTCTTCTTCTCTTCGGGTTGTGCCAAGACCGAGACAACCATATCATACGAAGCTTGTGCTCTTTATTCTAATGCATTTTCTTCAAATGCCTCAAGCAGCTGTCGATCCATTGCTTCAAAGGCCTCTCGATCCATCTGTTCCCTCTGCTCTCGATCCATCGGTTCAAGCAGCTCTCGATCCATCTGTTCCCTCTGCTCTCGATCCATCGGTTCAAGCAGCTCTCGATCCATCGGTTCAATCTGCTCTGGATCCATCGGTTCAAGCAGCTCATGATCCATTGCTTCAATCTCCTCATGATCCATTGCTTCAATCTTCTCATGTTGAATTGCTTCTTCATTCTCCTCTGCATTTGCTGCTCCCGCCTGATCTTCCATTCCAAAAGCTGGGTCAACTGGATTTTTACAAAGCCTAGCAATGTGTCCAGGGATTCCACAACGTTTGCACTTACGTCGTTGAATCGGTGGACCACCCTCTGCACTAGCTCTGATCCTATTCTTCCTTGGCCTACCTGCCGGTCTAGTCAAAACTGGAGAGTACAGTTTGAAGCCTGGATCGACTTTCATCCATTGGTCTTTTCCCAACAAGGTAGGAACATTCATAGCATATGCAACCCTAAATTTGGCAACACAGAAATACTCTAACACATACTGATCAACTTCACCTTCTGCACCCGCTATAACACTCATGAAAAACAATGCGTGTATAAAGGGTATCCCACGGATCTGCCATCGCCTACAATGGCATGTCCTATCAACCAAACTCACTGGATACCTCCACTGCCTGTTTTTACTGTCAGTGTAGGTTACCTCAGCCTCCATTCCTTTTCTGATGCATTTCATCTTCAATTGTTTTGCCCTGGCATGCAAAGACTTAATCAAAGATGGGAGCATGAGATGGCCAACATATTTTGTGGCTGCAATTCTTTGACGCAGATCGATTTTTATCATGATCATCTGCCTAATCTTATCAAATATTTGCCACAGCATAAGCCCTTTCAATGACTTGACCTTTGCATTGAAACTCTCCGCAAGGTTACTTGTTACATAGTCTACCTTGCAAATTTCATTGAATTGGCTTCTTGACCACAACCTACCATGATGTTCATCCAAGTACTCCTTCACCCCAGTTTTTTGTTTATACAACACTTCCAAATGAAACAGATGCTTCCTAATGCTGCATGTGTATGCAGCTGGCCATAGGTTGTCAGTATAAACTTTACCCTTGAATTTCTTTGTAAAATTCTGTACCAAGTGTCGCATACATTCCCTATGCTCCACTCCAGGGAATACTACTTCTACTGCACTCTCCAAACCTTTGCAAGCGTCTGTGTGGATAGTAAGTCCTGGTGGATGACTTATAAGGTCGCGCAAATTCTGTAGAAACCAAGTCCAACTTTCCTCTGACTCAACCTCCAAAACTCCATAAGCAACAGGGAACATCCAACTGTGTCCATCAATTACAGTAGCAGCAACTAGCTGTCCTTTAAACCTGCCATGAAGAGCTCTTGCATCCACGGCCAAATAAGGCCTGCAACTGTCCAGAAAGCCTTTCCAGCAGGCTTTGAAACAAACAAAAGCCCTTCTAAAACATTCCTTCTGCATCATCCTCCCGCTTTTCAATTTGTAGGGAACTGTATGCTTGTCTATCGCTACAACACTGCCTGGACTAGCCATCTCCACTTCAGCTTTGAAAGTGTAAAGCAACTGAAAGTTTTCATTCCATGGACCATTTATCCTGTCAAGAGCCATTTCCTTTGCATAGAACATCCTCATGTAATGTATGTTTATAGTAAACTTATCAGATATCAATTTTATGAGTGCTGTTGGACCAAGTGTTGGTGTTTCTCTCAGCCAATCTATGATTGCATTTGCCAACCACCTAGTCTTCACTAGCTTTGATTTCTCCTCTGGCGCTCCCGCTCGAGGTGGACAAGTATGGTCGATCGAGTTCTTCTTTATCTGAAACATAATTATAAGGGATGTCAGTAACAGTTAACAAATTTTACACCGTGATCTAAAATACACAACTGGTTGGCGTAGTACCTGAACCACGGTGCTTCTGAGCATTGTGGATGCATGCAGCCTCCACCTACACCTCTTGTATGGGCACTTAACTGTGAACCTACTTGGCTCACTTTTAATAACCTCATAATCATTCTTGGTGAGAATGCAATATGTAGTAATTGCATTACGGCAGTCCATCATCGTTTGAAATACGGTGCCTTCTGCAAGCTGAGGATCCTCCCTGTTCCACTCAATTGTTGGCAAGTCATCGTCTTCGTAATCGGCTAAAACAAGGCTGTCATTGTTCTCATCCTTCTCTTCATCATCAGTGTCATCAAATCTGGCACCTTGTGCAATATCTTCCATGTATTGATCCTCCATTGCCTGCTTACTGCATCGATCTACCAATTCAGGAAACATCAACTCATCCTCATCATCTTGAGGAGACGGATCCTCAATCTCTGCATCGTCCTCCACATCGACCGCAGGAACAATCTGGCTACCACTAGCACTGGGGACAGATGGTGCTGCTGTGGACCTACAAGGAGCGGGGCGGCGCACACGATTAGCAGAGGCAGCAACACTAGAGAGACATGATGCCTGACCACCTGATGATGCCCCAACACCAGATGATGCCTGGAACCTGTCCACATGGATTCGAATTTTACCGACACGGCAAGAATCATTTAAAGCAAAAAGAATTCCCAGATCGTCGTCGGAAATTAGTGGAACAAATCTTCCCTCCGTGTTGTTGAAATATTGGAAATCAACTGAATCGCCAGCGCCCCAGGGGTACAGAGCGCAGATGTTATCTTTTAAATCCCTCAACGAGATGGTAGTTGCAACCACCGCTGGGATGTAAAATCCGGTCACATTGCGTTCGGAATCACGCAAAAAGCTAGTATCCAGCCTAACCACCAGCCAAAAAGCCAGCGCTGGATCAATCCTATTCGAAAAGCAACGCAGTTAGTTGAGCAACAACGATTCGCGCTCAAAAACTGCGTACTCTTAATTCACATAGGCAGACGATGCTTACCCAGATGGAATCCATGCGTTAGATCCCTCTGATTCCCAATCTTCTCCGCTGTTGAGGGGCATAATCGGCACATTAGACGGATGTACAAACTCTACCGCCATAGGGGTAGATCTAGATCTAGTGGAGGCGGAGCCCTCTCCGCCTCCCGGGGGTGGTGGTGGGGGCGGGGCCGGCTCGGTGGCGGACAACGCCATAAGGTAGGAGGGCAGGACGGCGTGGCGGCGGAGGGGCGGTGTGTGAGCTCTTCCAGTCTCGGGCGGAGGGGAAAGCTTTGGGTGAGTGACAGACCGCCAGTCCGACGTGTCTCATTGGGTCAACAGTCAACACAATTCAAAAGCAACGGTCCACTCACAACCACCGCGGCTCCCTGGCCGTCACCGATAACGGTCTAAGGCCTCTGACCAGACCGCAACCCTTCCGTCTGAGCGTCTGCGACGGGTTTCAAACTAGAGCGAGGGGAAAATTGAGGAAAAGTTAAGCGGCTAGGGAAAACTGAGTACAACTAACGAACCAGGGGCACGAAAATAGAAATCCCTAGAAACTTAGCAACCATGTTATAACATGAAAAAGAACACAAACAAAAGATCATGAATAATGAAACAATGAAAGTCAAACGTGTGTTCAAATCATATGGAAAACATAGCAGATGGTTTTTAGCTTGTCCCTCATGGAGTAGCAAAACATAAATGCATAGGACACCTTCAAGTTTAAGAGGGTGACTAGATATAAGTAATTTAAGAACAAGCAAAACCATAATCATGAATCAAACAATAATAAACTTTGGGACTATGCACATTATACTCAAAATGACAACTATGCTCTCTTAGATGCTGCATAAAGGTAGAAGGTGGAGACTCAACATAAAAGTAAAAGAAAGACCCTTCGCAGAGGGAAGCAGGGATTAAACATGTGCTAGAGCTTTTTATTTGTAAAACAGAGAGATAAAAATTTGGTTATGAGAGGTGGTTGTCTTTGTCAACGACTGGCAATGGGGTTCTTACTATCTTCCATAATAAACAAATGAGAGCAGTTCTGAGTTCTTTGAAAATTTGGCACATTGGTGCTCTTTTATAAAGCTTTGGCACTCCTCCCCACCTTTTTTCTTTTCTCAAACCATGGCTAACCGATTCCATCGGGTGCCCACCAACATTCACATACCATGGAGGAGTGCCTTTTTTCTTTTCTTTTTTAGAATTTAGATTGCAATGGTGTGACCAGCTCTCATGCAAAATTAATGACGAGCAGATGAAGCTGCCTAGTTGAGGGGTACTTAATTTAATATAGAAGATAGCAATTCTGACCACTACGTCCCCATGAGCTAAAAATAGTGGCACAAAATGAGAAGTATTTGAAAGTTTTGAAAGGTAGCACATGAAAATTTACTTGGAATGGCTTTGAAATACCATGCATAGGAATTTATGGTGGACACAATGGCAAACTTGGTTTTTGGGAGTTGGATGCACGAGTAGAGCTCATGCTCAGTACAAAATGAGGGCTAGCAAAAGACTGGGAGCGACCAACTAAGAGAGCAATAACGGCCATAATCATGCATAGCGACAAAACATCATTGAAAGAAGCATAAAGTGGTATCACAAGTCAAAAACCAAATGATCAAAGAGGCTATAGGCGACTTATTTTGTAGTCAACATGGTGTAAGCATGTGCCAAGTCAACCCAAATAAAGCATCAAAGGAGAAAACCAAAATAATGCTTCCAACTAATTAAAACAACGCATGATTTTTTCAAAGGCTCATTAAGCAATCTGAGTTATTTGAGACAAGTCATGCTACAGCAAAACTACTAAGCATACTATCAAAATGACATCAAGCACGACATGCAAAAGCCTAAGCCGCAGTCTAAACAAGCTCCTTTTTGTACCACTTTTTTGCATAAAGCTTTTTCTCTTTTCCAACACCATTCAGACTTTTTTAAACAGCTCTTTTTGATGAAAACCAACATAGACCAGAGGTCAAAATACACCTTTATGTAAAGATATAACAAGATCTGAACACAAATCAAGGCAAAAAACAAAAACTAAACGCAGTAGCAGAAAAAGAGAACACTTGTTGATACGATAAGAGTGAAAAACGGAGTGTTCTTGGCAAATGAAAAACAGAGTATGTCTCTCTCCAAACACATGATGTGATCCAAACATTTATTGCAGCAAACAAAGCAAAAGAAACTGAGAACAAAAACAACTGAAGCTCCAAGAAAAACGCATAGTGCATGAAGCAATAAAAATATAGTGTTTTGAAAGGTGACCTGATTTTTGCCGATGAAGAAGGGGGTGCCTCGGGGGCATCCCCAAGCTTTGACGCTTGTACTTCTTGGATGTTTCTTGGGGTGACATGGGCATCCCCAAGCTTGAGCTTTTGTCCATTCTTCATCTCATCTCATCATTCTCCACTCCCTACACTTGAAAACTTCCTTCATACAAAACTCAACACAATTCTATTAGCAACGTTAGCATAAACATAATAATGAATCCACCCTTTTCAGTTCAGATTTCAACACAAAACCACCACATATATAGCATACACTACTGTAGCAACTTCCCCAAAAGTTCCATGATCAAAATAACTAAAAAAGAAAGCGATCGAGAGGCAAACACAAATAGTGGCAGAAATCTGTCAAAACAGAACAGCTGATAAAGGTTGATTTTTTAGAGAGTTTATGTTGCTCAAATCAAAAAGTGTTCAACTAATGAAAGTTTGGATATAACCTGGGGCATATGCACAAGAAATCGCAGGTCCAAAAGATATACAGAGAATTTTCACGAATTTTTACGGTGCAGCACCAAAAACTGTTTCAGGACAGCAACATCCCCAAATCTTACCTCACTCAAATTAGAGGCTTCTCTTGGCACAACAACGAAATAAAAAGGATAAGGAGCGGTTATTACAGTAGTAATAACTTCCAAGACTCAAATAAAATAAAAAGTACTGGAAATGAAACATTGGGTTATCTCCCAAGAGTGCTTTTCTTTAACGCCTTTGAGCTAGGCGCAGTAATTTGCAAAGATGCTCATGTGGGCGCCATATAAGAGCTTGAGGCAAAGGCGCCATATAGGAACTTAAAGCAATAGAGAGCATCAAAGAGCAAATGTGAAAGACATTTAAATCTGAACCACTTCCTATGAAAAATAATCTTGTAAAGAGATAAGTCATGAAAGCGCAAAGCAAAAAGCATAGGAAGGCAAAACAAGTACAACTTCAAGAGTTGCAACATAAAGAGGGGAAACTCAATATTGTTGAGATCCATCAAACCATGTTTCCCTCTCTCATAATAACTTTCAGTACCATCATGAATAGAATTAACAATATAACTATCACATAAAGCATCCCTGTCATGAGCTACATGCATAAAAGAATTAATACTCCCTACATGAACAATCGTAGTAGGAGCAGATTCAACAGAATAATTATTCTCATCACCATAATCATCAAAAACAGGAGGCATATTGTAATCATAACTAATTTTCTCCTCAAAAGTAGGTGAACTGAAAATATTATACTCATCATAAACTAGAGGTTTAGTATCATCACAAGCTAGAGAACAACTATTTCGCAAAGCATACTCATCAAACATATCATCATAAGAAGGAACATGGATAGTACTAATGGTACAACAATTATTAACCTTAGAATTGGTACCAAAAAGATTTTCAATATCAAAAGTAGAGTGCTTTTCCCAATCATGATCACTAACATAGGTAACAGGCATGAGAACATCATCCCAATCGGAATTATCATAATCTATAGCAGGATCATAACGCTTAGGGGAAGATACCATGTCCTCTCGCCTTTTACTCCTCTTCTTCTTCTTCATACTCTTCTTACTCTCTCCTTTAGGAGGGAGAGACTTGAAGGGCATCTTCTCCACATAATCTTTAGGAGGGAAAGGCATCTTCTCCACATAATCTGGTTTGCTGACAGAAACAACAGAAGAAACTTTGGAGGATTCCTCCTCTCTATTAATAAGATCGAAACATCTATAAGTCCTATCATAGCTTGGCAAAACATCATGTTTTATAAGATCTTGTAAGTAAGTATTTGCGAGGCAATCTTTAGCACAATAGAGACGACAACCACGAAGGGTGCTATTAATATCAACATCTCTCATATCAACCAAAGAAATCTTTCTAGATATCTCTTCACAATTCAAAAACAAAGTAAGCTCATCATCCTGATTGAGAGTAATCTTATCATCACAATACAAATTTCTGGTACTCGTTCGATTAATTGGGCATTGAAAATTAAAGTGACCCATCTTATCGCAAAGTTCACAAAGAAAAGGATAAAGCTCACAAACCTTTTCACCAAGCACATCTAGATCCCTGAGCCACATACTGGTTTCCTCCTTTGCGTGGTGGACACAATAATCTTCCTTGTTGTAACTCTGTTCACAAGGTCTATGTACTCCACAAAAATTAACATGCTTATAGGAAATAGGACTTTCAGAGGTTCGAGCATGTTTATTGCAATCATCAACAATAATATCATTTTCTACGCAAGTGTCCTTAAAAGGCTCATGATACACGTCCCCATTTCCTTTAGGAGCATTCATATGGGAAGCAAAGGCTTTAAAGCAATCAACCATAATTTGAGGATCAAGACCATAATTAGCACTAAGCTCTTGAAAATTAGTAGTTTCAGCGAAAGACTTAATGCAATCAAACTCGTAATTCATACATGATCCTTTACCTTTATCGCTATCCCAACCTTCAATATTGTTTTGAATTGTTTCAAGTAGATTCCACTTGGTGTCAACATCCTTGCTTGTGAAAGACCCATCAAAGCATGCATCTAGATAGTCCTTGTAGTATCCTAAAAGCCTTGCATAAAAATTATTAATAACAATATTATGGGGAAGATCATGAATAGGACATTTGTGCATTAGTAACTTTAATCTTCCCCATGCTTGGGCAATGCTTTCTCCCTCATGCGGATGAAAATTATATATATAATTCCTATCTTTATAAACCTGACTAGAAGGATAGAATTTAGAATAAAAGAGAGGTACAATTTCCTCCCAGTCAATAGATCGACCATCCTTCAGTGTTTTATACCATTCCTCAGCTCTGCCTTTCAGTGATAAAGAGAATAGCTTCTTCTTAACTCGGTTCATCGAAATACCTGCACACTTGAACAACTTGCATAATTCATGTATAAAAAGCAAATGATCACCAGGATGGACAGTTCCATCTCCTAAATAGCAGTTATCCATAGCACGTTCGACAATTTCCATAGGTATTTTAAAAGGATGAGGGGCACAAGCATCATTAGAAACATCACATATGGGAGATAAAATATCATCAGAGCAAACTTTCTCCACTAAAGCTAGGAAACTAAAAATATCATGCTTAACAAAACCAGCTTCCCCAAGCTTAGACTTTTCTATAGCATTAGCAGTAACGGTATTCAAAGCATTCGTACTAATAACATTACTATGCGAAACAAGCTCCAAACGTTTTTCAATTTTCTCTTCAAATCTAAACTCAGAAAAAAGACTAAAGAACTCTTTATTTTCCATTAAGCCTAACTAGTGAAAATAAAAACAAGAAACAAAAAGATATAATTGCAGAATCTAAAGGAAATAACTTCGAGCACTCACACAGGAGGATGCGAGTACCTTTTACCTTACTTCCCCGGCAGCGGCGCCAGAAAAGAGTTTGATGTCTACGCACGTGTTTGTTCTTGTAGATAGTGTTGGGCCTCCAAGTGCAGAGGTTTGTAGAGCAGCAGCAAGTTTCCCTTAAGTGGATCACCCAAGGTTTATCGAACTCAGGGAGGAAGAGGTCAAAGCTATCCCTCTCAAGCAACCCCGCAATTACGATATAGAAAGTCTCTTGTGACCCCAACACACCCAATACACTTGTCAGATGTATAGGTGCACTAGTTCGGCGAAGAGATAGTGAAATACAAGTAGTAGTGATGATTATAAGTAGTAAATGTGATCTGAAATAAATATCACTGTGAGCAAACATGTAACAAAACAGTAAGTAAACGGTGTGCTATGCTTGGAAAAAAGGCCTATGGATCATACTTTCACTAGTGGACACACTCCCAACAAATATAACATAATTGAACCAATAGATACTATCATCCATATGCAACTCAAAACAGTTCTCCAATGGAAAATGAACACTAATCATGCGTAGGGCTACGAAGCACTCCTCAAAGTCCGTATGTACCCAAACTAGATTGTCCCACACTATCACCGTGAACGCACTAGATGGTTTCAACAAACACCAACATTTCATAGAGACATTAACCAAAAAGATACACATGATGCACACACTAATCACCTTTACACCATGATACAAGGTATCTCCGGAGAGTATAATAATTAAGCATAGGAGTAGCATAATATCTGAATAATAACATCTACCAATTCAACTAGATACAAAGCTCACGATCACATAAAGTTCACATCATGGGAGAGAGAGGTGAACCACATAGCTACTGGTAGAGCCCTCAGCCCCGGTGGAGAACTACTCCCTCCTCATCATAGGAGACAGCAAGGTTGATGGAGATGGCGGTGAGGTCGATGAAGACGGCAGAGACAGCGATGGAGACCAATGGAGATGGCTCCGGGGGCACTTCCCCGTCCCAGCAGGGTGCCGAAACAGAGACTTTTGTCCCCCAACATTTGTCTTCGATGGCGGCGGCGCTGCGGAACTGTTCTAGAAAAACGCTGATCCCCCAAGGGTTTTCCGTCCCAAGGCTTTATATAGGCGAAGGGGCATCGTCAGGGGGCTGCCAGGGCGCCCTCGCACGTAGGGGGCGCGGCCAAGGGCCAGGCCGCGCCACCCTATTGTGTGGGGCCCTCGTGGCCCCACTCTGTCTCCTCTTCAGTTCTCTGGAAGCTTCGGTGAATTTCTGGATGTTCGGCTTTTGTTTCGTCCAATTCCGAGAATATTTCCTGTGTAACTTTTCTGAAACACAAAAACAGCAGAAAATAGGGAACTGGCACTGTGGCGACTTGTTAATAGGTTAGTTCCAGAAATCGCATAAAAACGCCATGAAGTGTAACGGAACATAAGGCAAATGGTGTAAAAACAAGCATGGAGCATCAAAAATTATAGATATGTTTGAGACATATCAATCATCTCCTTGATTTTGCTCATGAGGTTGAGGGCTTGGTGGTTGTTCTTGGGCTTGCGTCTCCTCTTGAGAATCTTGTTCCTCTTGAGGTGGTGATGAAGGTTCTACTTGAGTTGAGCTAGGCTCCACTTGAGTTGACCTTGAATCTTCTTCATGAGGAAGGTCTTGGTTTGGAAGAACTTGATCTTCATATGGCAAGATGTGACCAACTCCCATAGACTTGATGACTTGAGAAGATTCTTCATAACCTACATCACTTGGAACAACTTGCTCCTCTTGGGAGCCATTAAATTCCTCGAATACCACATCACAAAATACTTCAACACATCCAGAGGATATATTGTAATATCTATAGGCATGGGAATCATCCGCATAGCCAACAAAAATACCCTCAATTGTTCTAGGCTCGAATTTACCAAGTCTCTCCTTCTTGTTCTTGATGAAGCACTTGCATCCGAAGACGCGGAAGTAGGAGACATTTGGCTTGTTCCCGGTGAGTAGCTCATAAGGCGTCTTGTTGTACACCGGGCGGAGGAAGAGGCGGTTGGAGATATGAACCGTGGTGGCAATAGCTTCCCCCCAAAAGTTGTGGGAAGACTTGAACTCATCCAACATTGTTCTTGCCATCTCAATGATCGTCCGGTTCTTCCTTTCCACCACACCATTTTGTTGAGGAGTGTACGATGCAGAGAATTCATGCTTGATCCCCTCTTCACCCATGAAGTCTTCCATGGGGTAGTTCTTGAATTCTGACCCATTGTCGGTCCTTATGGTCTTGATCACTTCTTCAAATGTACGTTCCGCTTGCTTGGCAAACTTGGTGAAGAACTTGTGGGTCTCATCCTTAGACTTAAGGAGGAACACCCATGTATATCTTGAGTAATCATCCACGATGATAAGACCATATCTTCTACCTCCAAGGGAGTCATAGTTGGATGGCCCAAAGAGATCCAAATGAAGGAGCTCCAAAGGCCTTGTCGTTGAGATCACACTCTTGGCCGAATGATTCTTCCCAAGTTGCTTCCCGGCAAAACATGCACTACGCACACGATCTTTTTCAAATGTTACATTGGTTAGTCCAACAACATGTTCACCCTTTAGGATTCATTTGAGATTTCTCATGTTGACGTGGCCTAGCCGGCGATGCCATAGCCAACCCTCGTCAACCTTGGCTATGAGGCATGTTGAGGAGGAAATGCTCTCTTTCGAGAAATCAACCACGTAAAGGTTGTCCTCAATATGCCCAACACAAACCAACTTGAGATTGTGTAGCGCCCCGCCTTTTGCTAAAGGCAGAACTCCTGTGTTGATGTGCCATTCCCTGGATCAGTAGATAGCACCACAGTACAAAATAAGTAATCATTGCAATAGCATCAATATTATAACGTAAATCTAGTTACATAGGTCTTCTACCTTATGAGTACACAGCATAAAGCATAGTTGCAGTGAGCTTCCATCTTCATCAAGTGCCACAGGCAGACATGTTGGAATGTAAGCTCGAGATCCTACTCCTGGTTCCTTACTCGAAATAAAACCTGCACGTTTGAATATGCAGCCCCAGAGGGGTCAGTACAATGATGTACTGGCAAATGACACATATTTGGTGGCATTTTGTAGAAAACTATGCTACATGACATTTGGCTGGTGGATCTCAAGGGCTGAATTGCATAAAGCAAGTTTTATCCTATCAAAACATTTTTAAAACATTTTGATTTTTCTTTAAGGTCAAGATAACCCCCAGGTGATAACCACCACACAAACTTTGGGTTGATAGCCAAGTTGTGTAGCCCTGGGTAGTAACTCAACAAAACAAGAATAACCCTCCGGTGATGACAACCACACATATCCTGGGTTGATAGCCAGGTGTGCAGTCCTGAGCAGTTACTCAATTAAAACTAGAATAACCCTCAGGCGATGACAACCACACAAATCCTGGGTTGATAGCCAGGTGTGCAGTCCTGAGTAGTTACTCAATTTAAAGCCCCAAGGTAACCCTTAGGTGATAACCACCACACATGTCCTGAGTTGATAGTCAGGTGTGTAGCCCTAAGTAGTTAGTCTTGGGATTGGTGAGGACCCTTAGGTGATAACCACCACACATATCCTGAGTTGATAGTCAGGTGTGTGGCCCTAGGTAGTCACTGTTCAAGTTTTAATTATTCTGAAAAGGTGATGAGATTCCTTTCGCGCGACATGTCCTCTCTCTGTTCCTAGGTACAACCAATACAAAGTATTCTCAGGTGATAACCACCACACATGTCCTGGGTTGATAGCCAGGTGTGTAGCCCCGAGTTGTGTACTCTCAGGTGATAACCACCACACATGTCCTGGGTTGATAGCCAGGTGTGTAGCCCTGAGAAGCCACAAGATTGCACCCAGGTGGTTCATTGGGTTATTAGTTTTCATAACAATTTGAAAACAAGGCATGGCATCATTTCGCAAAGCAAGTTTGCAATCCTAGCAAGTGGGGTTTATGGGATAGCTACCACTACTAGGAGCTAAGCATTTCATAACCACTTTGAAAAATCTCATATCATGCACAGTATTGAAATCACTAATGCATATAATAAAAGATAGGTGGAAGTATGTGTGTCACTTGCCTTTTTGAAGATCACGACGTTCCGCTTCTCTCAACTAAGCACGTAGCTCTTCGCACAAACTATAGCACAGAAATAGCATACCATAAACAGACCATACAAACACAATCAAACAAATCAAACAATTGAAAAGTGTTTGTTTAACAATTTAGATTTATTGAGATGTTATGACAAGAAAGATATGGTGAAGGATCATGATCTGTGAGATATGGATCGGAGAGCTTAGTTGGGAGAGATCAATATGATCTGGGAGAGGATTGAACTAGGCAAATATAATTGGTGAAGTTTTTATGCTTTATCAAAGCATGAATGAGCTTCAGAAAAGTTCATGTGAAACAGATCACATAGGTGTGGGATAGTGCAACCACAATACTATTTGAATAAGTGTAACAACATTTATTCTTTAAATAGCATATATCGCACTTAGGCACTAGGCTAGGTTTTAAGAATGCTTGAAGTACTCAATTAGCACATTTGCAAGTTGAATAGTTCAATACATCTGAACCATAACTAACTAGGCATTGGGTTGGGTATAAATGATTGATATTTGAGGACATGGCTCAAATGGTTCATTGATCAATATGGTGTATAACACATACTATGGTATGGGTTATAATAACACCACATTAGCAAAATCTAGGTTTGAGATGAATTCATATTCTACTCAAGTAGCACAATTGCCATTTGAGTATAATATGAATTAGAAAAAATATGTCTAGTTGGACAAGGTATGGGTCAAGGATTTATGAAACATTGAGTTACTCAATTAAATCATTTGTTAATTGAATAGCTCTACACATGAAATCGAGATCGAATGGACAGATGATTGAGTATGGGTAGATAACATTTGAGATTATGGTTTTAGATTCCTATTTGGTACAAGGAGTGTCGGATAGGTGCCAAAATGGTGATTAGATCAACACCTAAGATAGTAAGAATAAAATCCTATGACTGAGGTGCATCACACTTTACTCAAACAACACTATTGTAATTTGAATATGTGTGAGCTATACAAGATAGGTCTAAGTAGATATGATCTTGATCAAGATGTTGTTTAGATAACTTTGAGGGCTAGGTATGATCATGGGATTTGCTAAAGTAGAAGGAATCATTGATTGAAATAGAATTAGAATTAATCTATATAGGAATACTCAAATTCTCATATTAGAATTTGAATAATTGTGACATGGTTCAAGAAATTATGGGAGTGATGCTACTGGATAGCTTGCAGTAAAGCAAAGTCACTGCAATTGGAATCATTCTAGAATAAGTTATAGAAATTGAATTATCACCAAAATAGTGATTTGGACAAATTTGAATACACAAAGTGTGTGCACGTATCAATTTTGGATTTTCTTGATCCTATGATGTTCTACAAGTTGAGAGGATTCCAGAGACTACAAATTTGTAATTTTTTTGGATACTTGGTTCAAAAGATATGAATTTAACAAGCTAACAGATAGGTTTGATTCAATTTGAAAATAGTTTCAAATTTAACCCATAAAATATAAGATTTTATGGTACTGCTGGATTCTAGATGTTATAAGGATTCCAACGGTATATTATTTGTTATTTTTGGACCTACAGATTAAAAGTTATGATTTTTCAAAGACTTGGATCAAATCTGATTCGAAAAACCTAATTGAATTCTATTTTGATTCAGACAGGGCCACGTGGCGCTACGGTATTCGCTGGTACCGCTTCGTTCGGATCAGGAACTGAGGCCGTTGGATTTAAAGGGATTTGGATGGATTAGATCATCCCATATCGGTTCAGTAAGTGACTTGATCTGGGGTGTTGGATCTCGATCGGACGGATCAGAGAAGATCTGAGAGAGGTCCTCACCTAGGGTTTTGGCGAGGTCAACTCCGGCGAGGTAGTGGCCCAGGTGTCGACCTCCGATGATGTTCCGGTGGTGTCCCGAGGCGAGAGAGGGGACGACGAGGTGCGGAGGAGGATGGTGATCTCGTTTGCTTGGTCGTCGTCGACGATTGCTTCCTGCAGAGCAGGAGAGACACTGCTGGAGATGGAGGCGGCGTCGGCCTTCTTCGATGCCGTCGGTCCGGGGAATCCCTGGGGGAATGGAGGTATTAGGGAGAAGCGCGGAGGTGAGAGGAGGGCTAGGGTACCAAAAGGAGGTGGCGGGGTCACCTGGTCACGTCGGAATCGCCGATGGATGCCACGGGTACCTGCAGACTCCGGCGAGAAATTTCGCCAGCCTGGCGGCGTCTCGAGCAGGGGGACGAAAGGGAGATTGGGGGAGAAGGCCACGGCTACTTATAGGCGTGGGCGCTGGGAAGAAACGGCCGGCATTAAACGGGAAATAAATCAGGGAGGTGAGTTACTGTGAGGAAACGGTCGCCGGCGAGGTTTCCGGACGAAGGAAGGAGACGGTGACGTGGCCCTGGCAGGTGGGTCCCGTACGTCAGCGAGGGGAGGAGTGAATCAGCGGACCGGTTCGGGTTTTTAAGATGGGCTGCGGACCGATTTTGTTACTAGGCCAAAAATCGTCCCCGGGGCCCTTCTTCTATTTTTATTTCTTCTTTCTCCTTTTCTTTTTCTGCTTTCTTATTTCTTTTGTAGCCTTTGCAAATTTGGTTCAAATTGATTCAAATCAATTTGTAAAATTTCCTAGAATTCAACACAGTAATCTGGAACTGTAAGAAGACAAGTTTTCTGAACAAAGTATGATTTTTAAGAAAAACTTTATAAATTGGCCAAAGGGCTTACTTGCATAATCTATAATAGAAATAGGGTTTGAGAATAAATCCTTTTAAAATAAGAGGATAACACTTTAAAAAAAAATTATTTACAAATTGTTTTCAAACCACCCTTTTGCAAAGCAAACCTTTTAGACAAAAGAAACATTTTAGGAGGTACCCTTTGCAAGTAGCTTGCATAGGTTTGAAATAAAAGAAAGGAAAATAGTATTTTGATACTTTATTTTTCTCAAAGAAGTTCTTCAAGAAAATAATAGAAAGTTCAAAATAGTTTTCTACTAAATCCTTCAAATAGACTCAAAAGTTTTAAATTCCTGTGAAATTTCAATCAATGCACTCAACACAAAAGCAAAAAAATTCCCCCAAAAATTGATAAAATCTTGGGATGTTACAGACTACCACCCTTAAAAGAAATCTCGTCCTCGAGATTGGAGAGGCTGGAAAGAAGTAGGTATTAGGTTATCTGGGTTTAGGTATCTGGGTGGCTACCACCCTTAAAAGAAAATTCCTCTTGGTGGTATCTTGATGCTTCCTTAGGCACTTGCATTTTGTTCCCAGCTTGCATTCGCTGTTGTGTCATTTTTCCCTGAATCGTCCTTCTCAGAAATTTTGATGTTCAATACTATGTTCAAAAGTGGGCACACCAAGGGTTCCATCCAATTCTGGGGATAAGCAGATATCATCCATCGCGTTGTCTTCAACAAGGTAGTCCACATCGTCCAAGAATGTGTATCTAGCCTTTTCTTGGTCGGTCCTCATCAAGGCCAGGAAATCATATAGGTCATCACCATACTCCTTGTTGCCTTTTAGCTGATTTTCATTATAGAATCTCAAAAGATGACTCAGTGCCAAGTGCTGCATGCTTGCCCCACGAACATGATGAGACCACACATCCCAATGAGTTAGGATGGCATCTCTCTGTGGGCTTCTCAAGCATTTCATAGGGGTAAACAAGGTAGACTCTGTAAGAGGCACTTGCACCTTTAAGGGACGGAAGGTCGCCTTATAACCAGCATTGTTGAATCCATTCAAGTTACCGGAGCAAGTCGTGCTACTTGCCACAGGTACCAGATGGTCCTTAAGAATTCCTTTAGCAACCGTCTTCATAGTTGTTGAAAGGCACTGAACAACTTGATCATATCTCGAAGGTGAACTCCTTTGCAAGAAAAAGGGATCTAACGAAGCTCTCATGGGCAAGAAAGTAGTTTCAGGGATTCTGAGAGTTGCTTCAAAATGTCGTAGGTCGGGATGGGGTAGACTTCGGTGGCGTTGGGCTCGGGAACTAGGAGGGAATCTCATAGTTGGTGGTGGTTGCCTCTGTTGTGACTCTCTGGAGAGGAGTGACTTCTCTTTTATGGGCTCAGGGAGGTAGTCAAATAGGCCGTGTGGGGAGTTGAAACGAAGAGTCGGGGAGGTGAATTGAACTGGCAGTCATCAAAACTGAACAGTCGTCGCCTTCAAGGCCCACTGAGCAACACGTTTCTGATTCGTGTAATCATTCAAAAGTCCAAGTTCTCACCGTATTCCTACGTTTTGGCCACTGGCTTACTATAAGGGATGTAACATATTATCTTCCTAAGGTTATGGTTTAACGATGTCATCTCTCAAGTAGGTATGTCTCTCTAGATTTACCATTCCTCATACAAGAGTGAACAATATGAGTAGTCGTCATGGGGGCCAATCCATATCGCACCCAATTATTACCTTGTATTTGGTTTGGTGCATCTCGCATTCTAACTCTTGGTCAACCTTACTCGTTTGACAAAATTTCTTGAAATGAAAACCTATGTTCTCAAATCTAGATTTTAAAACGAATCTATCGTTCCTTATCTAAGGTTTTTGCTCGAACTTTGTCGTATGACTTTAACTCTTGAGTTACCAAACCTTCAGCTTGCCATTTCATTGAGAAGTAAAGTTCATTCAACAAGGTTGTCTTTAGCTCTTACAATATTTATTACAAGGCTGTAGCTGCATACAAATTCTTTCAAATTGGCTATACTTTGTTGTGTCTTCTCCTTGTACTTTGCGGCATCCTTCGGTCATCCAGTTCACTGAGGCCTTGTAGTACCATTTTCAGAACACTTATCCGCATAGTGTCCCTTTTGTTTGCACTTGTAACAAGTGATTGTCGAGAGATCCTTCTTAACCACCGGTTTGGAGTGGTGTTGTCCATTTCCTCCATTATGATGATCATTGGAGTGGTTTCCATTGTTTCCACCATTGTGCCTACGGCCATTGAAATTACCATTCCCATAGTCTTCACTGAGGTGGGGTCTCTTGTGGAAATGTCCAGTGTGGTTCTTGCCATTGTTGAGCTTCCGCTTATGGTTTTCCTCCTTCCTTATGTTGTTATCCAGAGTAACCGCTTGGTCTAGCAGAGCCTGGTAGTTTGGAGCATAAGCTATTGACAGAGGTATCTTCAGTTCCCCTTTGAGTCCACTGAGAAACTTATCTTTCCTCTTGGCATCAGTGTCGATGTCTTCTGGTGCGTATCTTGACAGAGAGCAGAAGTCATCCATGTACTCCTTTAGTGTCCTGTCACCCTGCTTTAGAGTGCGGAACTCATCTTTCTTTAGATTCATAATGCCCGTGGAGATATGAGCATTACGAAAGCCTTCCCTGAAGGAATCCCAGTCCAAACCTTCAATTGGATTGGTGACTTGGTAAGTATCCCACCACATTGCTGCTGGTCCCTCTAGCAGGTGAGCAGTGAATCTAATCTTTTCAGCATCTGTGTAATCATAGGTAACTAAGTCCTTACTGACTGAACGCAGCCAGTCGTCGGCCACTATTGGGTCTGTGGCATATGAAAACTTATTGGGTCTGAGCTTCAGGAAACGAGCTAGTCGGTCCACTTGAGGTGGGGGTGGTGGATTGTGGTTGTTGTTGTTGTTCATGAGGTTGGTGCTTGCTTGGATGAATTGGGTCATCATCTGCATGAGCTGGGCTTGACCTGTGGCTAACTGTTGGACCACATCATTGATGTTGTTGTCATTGTTGTTGCTGGTGTTGTTGTTGTTTTCACGGCGAGGCGGCATCTGAGGTGGTTTTAGCATGGGTGAGTAATAGATAGATAGAACTAAAGAAGAAAAATCTCCTACCCAGACATAAACAACAAACCATGCAACAAACAAACATAAATCAAACAATCGTTGAAAATTCCTTTAGATAAGTTTTGGAAAAACACGCTGACAAAATAATATGGTCATACACCAATTTTGTATGATCATAGAAGCATCTATAAGTCGTTGGTTCTATAAACTAGAATCTTGGTGGTCTATTCTATTATAGTTTTTCATTGTTCCATTTCTGATTTCCACTTCCCAATGCATCGTTGGTGTTGGGCAACCTTCATATCCACATGTTCTCGAGCTCTTTGTTGGTCTTCAATGTAGTTCTTCATGTTGGATCAAGGTCAACCTATGAAGTAGAAGTCTCATTCTTCTAGCACATTGTGTTCTTCTGTCCTTTCTTGAAGGTTCCGAGAGTTGGGTCATCTAAAGGAATCATTTGAAAATGAAGTAGGGGAGAAATACAAGGAGTTTCAAGATGCAACATTCTTTTAAAATAGAAGTAAGATGAGATAGAGAATTTTATCCTAGGGTCTTCCTATCTCTAATTATCCAAACCTAGGGTCTCGATCCTACAGGCAACACTATGCTCTGATACCATTCTGTAGCGCCCCGCCTTTTGCTAAAGGCAGAACTCCTGTGTTGATGTGCCATTCCCTGGATCAGTAGATAGCACCACAGTACAAAATAAGTAATCATTGCAATAGCATCAATATTATAACGTAAATCCAGTTACATAGGTCTTCTACCTTATGAGTACACAGCATAAAGCATAGTTGCAGTGAGCTTCCATCTTCATCAAGTGCCACAGGCAGACATGTTGGAATGTAAGCTCGAGATCCTACTCCTGGTTCCTTACTCGAAATAAAACCTGCACGTTTGAATATGCAGCCCCAGAGGGGTCAGTACAATGATGTACTGGCAAATGACACATATTTGGTGGCATTTTGTAGAAAACTATGCTACATGACATTTGGCTGGTGGATCTCAAGGGCTGAATTGCATAAAGCAAGTTTTATCCTATCAAAACATTTTTAAAACATTTTGATTTTTCTTTAAGGTCAAGATAACCCCCAGGTGATAACCACCACACAAACTTTGGGTTGATAGCCAAGTTGTGTAGCCCTGGGTAGTAACTCAACAAAACAAGAATAACCCTCCGGTGATGACAACCACACATATCCTGGGTTGATAGCCAGGTGTGCAGTCCTGAGCAGTTACTCAATTAAAACTAGAATAACCCTCAGGCGATGACAACCACACAAATCCTGGGTTGATAGCCAGGTGTGCAGTCCTGAGTAGTTACTCAATTTAAAGCCCCAAGGTAACCCTTAGGTGATAACCACCACACATGTCCTGAGTTGATAGTCAGGTGTGTAGCCCTAAGTAGTTAGTCTTGGGATTGGTGAGGACCCTTAGGTGATAACCACCACACATATCCTGAGTTGATAGTCAGGTGTGTGGCCCTAGGTAGTCACTGTTCAAGTTTTAATTATTCTGAAAAGGTGATGAGATTCCTTTCGCGCGACATGTCCTCTCTCTGTTCCTAGGTACAACCAATACAAAGTATTCTCAGGTGATAACCACCACACATGTCCTGGGTTGATAGCCAGGTGTGTAGCCCCGAGTTGTGTACTCTCAGGTGATAACCACCACACATGTCCTGGGTTGATAGCCAGGTGTGTAGCCCTGAGAAGCCACAAGATTGCACCCAGGTGGTTCATTGGGTTATTAGTTTTCATAACAATTTGAAAACAAGGCATGGCATCATTTCATAACAAGTTTGCAATCCTAGCAAGTGGGGTTTATGGGATAGCTACCACTACTAGGAGCTAAGCATTTCATAACCACTTTGAAAAATCTCATATCATGCACAGTATTGAAATCACTAATGCATATAATAAAAGATAGGTGGAAGTATGTGTGTCACTTGCCTTTTTGAAGATCACGACGTTCCGCTTCTCTCAACTAAGCACGTAGCTCTTCGCACAAACTATAGCACAGAAATAGCATACCATAAACAGACCATACAAACACAATCAAACAAATCAAACAATTGAAAAGTGTTTGTTTAACAATTTAGATTTATTGAGATGTTATGACAAGAAAGATATGGTGAAGGATCATGATCTGTGAGATATGGATCGGAGAGCTTAGTTGGGAGAGATCAATATGATCTGGGAGAGGATTGAACTAGGCAAATATAATTGGTGAAGTTTTTATGCTTTATCAAAGCATGAATGAGCTTCAGAAAAGTTCATGTGAAACAGATCACATAGGTGTGGGATAGTGCAACCACAATACTATTTGAATAAGTGTAACAACATTTATTCTTTAAATAGCATATATCGCACTTAGGCACTAGGCTAGGTTTTAAGAATGCTTGAAGTACTCAATTAGCACATTTGCAAGTTGAATAGTTCAATACATCTGAACCATAACTAACTAGGCATTGGGTTGGGTATAAATGATTGATATTTGAGGACATGGCTCAAATGGTTCATTGATCAATATGGTGTATAACACATACTATGGTATGGGTTATAATAACACCACATTAGCAAAATCTAGGTTTGAGATGAATTCATATTCTACTCAAGTAGCACAATTGCCATTTGAGTATAATATGAATTAGAAAAAATATGTCTAGTTGGACAAGGTATGGGTCAAGGATTTATGAAACATTGAGTTACTCAATTAAATCATTTGTTAATTGAATAGCTCTACACATGAAATCGAGATCGAATGGACAGATGATTGAGTATGGGTAGATAACATTTGAGATTATGGTTTTAGATTCCTATTTGGTACAAGGAGTGTCGGATAGGTGCCAAAATGGTGATTAGATCAACACCTAAGATAGTAAGAATAAAATCCTATGACTGAGGTGCATCACACTTTACTCAAACAACACTATTGTAATTTGAATATGTGTGAGCTATACAAGATAGGTCTAAGTAGATATGATCTTGATCAAGATGTTGTTTAGATAACTTTGAGGGCTAGGTATGATCATGGGATTTGCTAAAGTAGAAGGAATCATTGATTGAAATAGAATTAGAATTAATCTATATAGGAATACTCAAATTCTCATATTAGAATTTGAATAATTGTGACATGGTTCAAGAAATTATGGGAGTGATGCTACTGGATAGCTTGCAGTAAAGCAAAGTCACTGCAATTGGAATCATTCTAGAATAAGTTATAGAAATTGAATTATCACCAAAATAGTGATTTGGACAAATTTGAATACACAAAGTGTGTGCACGTATCAATTTTGGATTTTCTTGATCCTATGATGTTCTACAAGTTGAGAGGATTCCAGAGACTACAAATTTGTAATTTTTTTGGATACTTGGTTCAAAAGATATGAATTTAACAAGCTAACAGATAGGTTTGATTCAATTTGAAAATAGTTTCAAATTTAACCCATAAAATATAAGATTTTATGGTACTGCTGGATTCTAGATGTTATAAGGATTCCAACGGTATATTATTTGTTATTTTTGGACCTACAGATTAAAAGTTATGATTTTTCAAAGACTTGGATCAAATCTGATTCGAAAAACCTAATTGAATTCTATTTTGATTCAGACAGGGCCACGTGGCGCTACGGTATTCGCTGGTACCGCTTCGTTCGGATCAGGAACTGAGGCCGTTGGATTTAAAGGGATTTGGATGGATTAGATCATCCCATACCGGTTCAGTAAGTGACTTGATCTGGGGTGTTGGATCTCGATCGGACGGATCAGAGAAGATCTGAGAGAGGTCCTCACCTAGGGTTTCGGTGAGGTCAACTCCGGCGAGGTAGTGGCCCAGGTGTCGACCTCCGGTGATGCTCCGGTGGTGTCCCGAGGCGAGAGAGGGGACGACGAGGTGCGGAGGAGGACGGTGATCTCGTTTGCTTGGTCGTCATCGACGATTGCTTCCTGCAGAGGAGGAGAGACACTGCCGGAGATGGAGGCGGCGTCGGCCTTCTTCGATGCCGTCGGTCCGGGGAATCCCTGGGGGAATGGAGGTATTAGGGAGAAGCGCGGAGGTGAGAGGAGGGCTAGGGTACCAAAAGGAGGTGGCGGGGTCACCTGGTCACGTCGGAATCGCCGATGGATGCCACGGGTACCTGTAGACTCCGGCGAGAAATTTCGCCAGCCTGGCGGCGTCTCGAGCAGGGGGACGAAAGGGAGATTGGGGGAGAAGGCCACGGCTACTTATAGGCGTGGGCGCTGGGAAGAAACGGCCGGCATTAAACGGGAAATAAATTGGGGAGGTGAGTTACTGTGAGGAAACGGTCGCCGGCGAGGTTTCCGGATGAAGGAAGGAGACGGTGATGTGGCCCTGGCAGGTGGGTCCCGTACGTCAGCGAGGGGAGGAGTGAATCAGCGGACCAGTTCGGGTTTTTAAGATGGGCTGCGGACCGATTTTGTTACTAGGCCAAAAATCGTCCCCGGGGCCCTTCTTCTATTTTTATTTCTTCTTTCTCCTTTTCTTTTTCTGCTTTCTTATTTCTTTTGTAGCCTTTGCAAATTTGGTTCAAATTGATTCAAATCAATTTGTAAAATTTCCTAGAATTCAACACAGTAATCTGGAACTGTAAGAAGACAAGTTTTCTGAACAAAGTATGATTTTTAAGAAAAACTTTATAAATTGGCCAAAGGGCTTACTTGCATAATCTATAATAGAAATAGGGTTTGAGAATAAATCCTTTTAAAATAAGAGGATAACACTTTAAAAAAAATTATTTACAAATTGTTTTCAAACCACCCTTTTGCAAAGCAAACCTTTTAGACAAAAGAAACATTTTAGGAGGTACCCTTTGCAAGTAGCTTGCATAGGTTTGAAATAAAAGAAAGGAAAATAGTATTTTGATACTTTATTTTTCTCAAAGAAGTTCTTCAAGAAAATAATAGAAAGTTCAAAATAGTTTTCTACTAAATCCTTCAAATAGACTCAAAAGTTTTAAATTCCTGTGAAATTTCAATCAATGCACTCAACACAAAAGCAAAAAAATTCCCCCAAAAATTGATAAAATCTTGGGATGTTACAGATTGTCACTCCTAAAGACTTTCACATGATTATAGGTAAAATAGCAATCATAACCAATGCTTGCAAGATGACATATTGAAAGAAGATTATAGCCAAGGGTGTCAACACGCATGACACTCTCAAGAGACAAGTCCTTTGAGATTGCCAACTTGCCTCGACCCAATACCTTTCCTTTTGAGTTATCTTCAAAGAGGATGCATTGAGTTGAGTTAACATCTTCAACAAATTGCTCAAGCACCTCTCTTCCTCCGGTCATATGATTAGTGCACCCACTATCAAACAACCATTTTGGCCCACCTGAGGAATAGCCCTACAAAATCAATTCTTGGGTTTAGGAGCCCATTGTGTAATGGGACCCCTAGCATTAGCAACAAGAGATTTAGGTACCCAAATAGATTACCATCTATAAGCATAACCATCACGAGGACCAACATATCTAGCACATACATTCCCATCCGTCTCCTTACACAACACGTATGATGGGTTGGTCTTTCCAGCAAAGCTATGGTTAGGATTGTCCCTATTGGCATTCCCTCCCATAGCCACTTTCTTACCATTACCATTCCCATTATACCCTTCCTTCACAAAGTTAATCTTCTTGGGTGGAGGAACATTGTGGTTGTTGTTGTTCCTTGGGTTATACCCAAGGCCTTGACCATGAGGCCTCTCCTTTTGTTGAGCAAAGAGCTCATGAGGGGGTTTCCCAAGTTGTGGAGATGAGAGACGCTCTTTCTCAAGTTGAGCCTTCAACTTTGCATTTTCCTCAATGAGGATTGTTTGATCTAGAGAAGAGTTAGTAGCACAAGCAATATTCTCAACAATTATGGGCACACTTGATGAACCTTGGAATTCATTATGAAGAGCTTGAAGTTCCTCATATTTCTTGCTAAGTCTATTGAGCTCATCCTTGACTAGCTTGTTAGCCCTTTCAAGGTGCTCAAGATCCTTAGTAAGAGAAGCATGAGCAACTTCAAGTTCCTTTTTGGAAGCATCAAGTTCTTGTGCCATTAGCAAAGTTTTATCCATAGTATCCAAGTCCTTAGTTTTATCAAGTTGATATGTTTCAATTTGATGAGAGAGGAGCAAACTAGTGTTCTTCTCCTCAGTTAGCTCTTGAACTAGGAGATTGAATCTCCGTTCCCCATCTTCAACATGGGATCTCGCTTCCTCAAGGGACTCATTGCGTTGAGCAATAGTGTCCATCAAGTATTCGAAATGATCACGAGCATCACCACGAAGAGAACACATAGTATTGTAAAGGGTGGCAAGAATAGTCTCTTCATCCATATCATCATTAATGGGACAAGAAGGTTGGGACAAAGATATCACCTTAGCCTGTCGTCGTGGTGAAACAACATATGCCATGGGATGGCTTAAATGGGGGCCAAACTAGATGCTGGAGGATTCGGGAGAGGGGAACGAGCTGAAAAGCACGACAGAAAGGAACACAGATCTACCCAGGTTCGGGGCTCTCATAAGGAGATAACACCCCTACTCCTGCTCTACTAGTTATATATTTGGATCGATGGAGTATACAACAATGGTGCTTCCAAGCTCTCTGCTAGAGGAGGAAGATAAACTGCTAAGTGTAGGAATACTGAATGACCAACCCCTTTTCTAGGGCTCCCTGTGCCACCTTATATAGTGCTGGCCAGGGTTACAACGGTCACCTGAGACCAGGAGACACCAACTACACTCCAAATAGGGCAGGCTGACAAAGGCAGAGACCCTTGACTTTCTCCCTGATTGCTCTCGATGGGATTCACCGTCGCTGTACCTTGTACTTCTTGGACTGTGACCTTACCACTGTGAGGTAAGGGCTGTACTTGTGCACAGTGAGGGTAGGTAAACCACACTGTGCACCCTGTCAACATGATATCCCTCCATACAGGGCAGAATCTCTCCTTGATTGTAGGGACATGACACCTTGGTTGACTTACGTATCCAGGATATGAACGTTGGCCATATCCTGGACCTATATGCCGGACCAACGACCTATAAAGGTCGGGTAATCCGGCTCCCTGCTCCTGCACAACATATCAAATAAGTTAGACCGGCATATCTATGCATATGCCGGCACTCCTCAATAAGTATCCCGGATATCCCGGCATATCTAAATTCGGGCCGGGATACACTTATATGCCGGTCTGGCCGACGCTCCTATATTCCGGCCAGACCCCATCTAGGTCAACCGACATAAAGTCAACCTTATTCCTTGTATCTTTCTAGTCTCTTGACCCTAACGGGGGTCATCCCCCCGACATAGCCTCCTTTGCCATAAGGCATTTATGAGGAATGTTCTTGGTGGATCTCTCGTAGTCCTTGGTGTAGTCGTACTTGAATAGCGACCCAGGCTTGGCAAGAGCCAAACCGGCCACTCCAACAATGTCCTCCTCGTCACTATCCTCTTCATCAACATCGGAGGTGTATTCAACACCCACAAGAGCCTTGACGTCCTTGAACTTGTTCTTGTTCCTCAAGTTGATTGGATTAGGCTTCAATCTTGGCTTGGCACCTTTTACGTACTTTGGCTTCTTGTCTCTTCTCATAGGGGCAAGTATCGGTGAAGTGCCCCAGCTCATCACAATTGTAGCAAGATCTTCTCTTCTCCTTAGGAACGAAACTTCCTCTTTTCATGGAATGCTTCCCATACTTCTTGGCGAAGAAAGATAGATTGGTATCTAACTCACTTGTTGAAGTCATCTCTTCTTCTTCTTCAATATCTTTTTCAACTCTCTCTTCCTTGCTTGCTTCACGTGCCCTTGAATGAGTGACATTGGCTTTCAAAGCAAGAGATGGGTTCTTGTTCATGGCACGGACAATCTCCTTGGTCCTATTCGCCTTGGCAATCATGTCGTCATGAGCAACAAAGTATCCAACAAGCTCATCCGCGGTCATCTTGTGGCAAGGTTCCAAGAAGGTGACATTGAAGGCCAACTCCTTGTATTCGGTAGACACAATCTCAATGAACTTGTTCTTCACAAAGCTATCATTCATGTGGAAGCCATCATCGATGGTGTTTCCTCCAAGAAGAATGATCTTCTCCTTGAGATCTTGGAGTCTTCAGTAGGCACTTGTGACCGACTCTCCATCATTCATGCAAAACAAGTTCATGTCTTGTTTGGCGGCTTTGTACTTGGTCTTTTGCATTGCCGACGTCCCATCAAACTTGACTGAGAGCTTCTCACATAGTTCCTTGGCAGACTCAATGCTTGAGACTTGATCATACACTTCACGCTTCAAGCTTTGACGTATCTTGTCAAGTGCGGTGGAGTTGAGTTGACAATCAATCCTCTCTTTGGGCGTCATGTGCTTCTCATCAACGGGAGTGAACCCATTCTCGACAATGCCCCAAAGCTCCAGACAAACACACTTAAGATGAGAACGCATGCAAGACTTCCAATAGGAATAGTTAAATTCATCAAACATGGGAGGTGCACCGGAAGAAGGGTTCATGTGGGGCATAGGCACGTGTTCGAGGGGATATTCATATGACTTTTCATGAAGCGAGGGTCCATCGGGCTTAGGTGGAGTGTCCACCTTAGCATTCTCCGGGTTTGGGTTCTCCTTCAGAGCAACCTCAACAACCTCGGGATGGGCACTCTTTGCATCCAAAGCCGAGAATCTCGCTTCCAACACGGCAAAACGTTCGTTGAGTTCATTATGTTGCTTATCAAGCAACACTTGGACCTCAATGGCTATGAAGACTTTTTCTTCACCCTCATCATAGGTGAGACCATCTTACTCTCAAGGCGGTTAAGCCCTTAAAAAGAGCCCTGGCTCTGATACCAATTGAAAGGATGGATGGTCTAACCTAGAGGGGGTGAATAGGTTTCTACAAATTTTACTTCTCTTTTCACTAGTTTTAGGCTTTGCGGAATATAAGTGTGAGCCTAACAACTAGGTGAGCAACCTATATGATGCTATGCAAAGTACTTCAAGCTCGAAGGCTATCACAAAGGTAAAACACAAGTAAAGGAACTCGGATAGAAATAACCGAGGCACGCGGAGACGAAGATGTATCCCGATGTTCACTCTCTTGGGGGAGAGCTAGTCACCGTTGGAGAGGTGTGAATCCCCATGAAGGGTACTCAAGCGCCACGAAGGCTCACCTTCTTCTCCTTGAGCCTCCTCCACGAAGTAGGAGCCCAATCACTCGTGGTAGACCTTAGGGTGGTCTCCAAACCCTCACAAACTTTCCATGGGGCGAATCACAAGCCGAATGCCTCTGGGCGACCCTAGCCGCCTAGGGTTTCCCATAAACCTAAGAGTAACAAGTAATCTCGATGAACTCAAGGGGGAATGAAATATGGCTTGGTGGAGATGTAGATCGGGGCCTCCTCTTTCTTTCTTTCTACCAAAGGGATTTGGATTTGGGTGGGTAGAATGAGAGATCCTCTTAGCTTGAGGTGCTCATTAATGGAAGAGAGAGAGTGGATAGGATATTATGATTTGAAAGTGGTCAACCTACCCCTTCGGAGAAGAAGGGGTGTATTTATAGTCCGTGGGGAGAAAATGACCGTTTGGGCAAAACTGGGATTTCTGGTTGAATTTCTGGTTGGACCGGAAATCCAACCAAAAATTCCCGGTGGAGATTTCAGTGGAACCGAGAATTGAACCGGAGATTTCTGGTTTGAACCAGACCTGGAACCAAGAACAAACTGAGCCAGCCCAAAAACATGTATGGGCCTGGCTGAGCTTGTCCGGTCCTATGGTCGGTTGAAACCGGAAATTCCCGGTTGAATTTCCGGTGGGATTTCCGGTCGAACCGAAAATTTGACCGAGAACCGGAATTTCTTCCCAAACTTTCTTTTCTCCAAAAGAACTAAAAATACTCTTTGATCAGACAGGTGGGGAAAGGTGTTTGGTTAGCAAGAAATCAAATCCACGAGTCCATCGAGACAACCCCTCTTAATAGTGCGGTATTTCCTATAAACTCAAGTAAAAATAGAAGAGAACAGAAAAAGCACCGCCGCTCCTCGCGCTGCACGGCGACCGCTGTAGAGGACGCCGCCCACATGGGAAACGTCGCCGTTCCTCTGCTCCGCGTTCCCACGGCGACCGCTGTCGAGCTCGACCATGCCGCTCCGATGGGATCTGGCGATGGTTGACCACCGCAGCCGATCCCGCATCCCACCGTTCGACCTCCGCAGCCGTTCCTCTTCTCCTCGCATCCCACGGCGAGCGCCGCCGCCATTCTTCTGCTCCTCCCGTCCCACAGCGAGCTCCCCAATGTCGTCCCCGTGGATATCCTCCGCCCACGGGCCGCCATGGCAGCATCGGAGCTCCCTCATATTTGCAGGGACCTGATTTCGTTTTTAGGGAGCTGATTGCTTTTTTTTTATTTTGACAGGGATCCGATTGCTTTTTATTTTGTTTTTAGGTACCTGATTGCTTTTCCTTTTTATATCCAAGGATCTATGTGTAAAAGTGTCGATTCTCAACTAAGAGCATGTCTAACAGACCCCTTAAAAGGCCCAAACCCGTAAAATAACCGCCGATATACGAGGTAGAGCTCTACCCGGCCGTCTAGCAGACCCCGTAAATCAGCCCCTCGAATCGAATTTTTGCTATTTCCGCTACGGGGCGGGTCTTCGCCTCCTACTTGTGCGGGGTGGGAAGGGGAATAGAGGGCAAAACCTGCATTCTCCCCTCCACTGCGCGCAAAGGGTTTCACGGAAACCCAACCGCCGCCGCCGCCGCCCGATCTCCTCCGCCCTGCCCTTCCCGGCAACGAAGCGACCAGATCTCGCTGCCATGGATCCCCCGCAAGCCCCGCCGACCACCGGCGGTGCACCACCTTCGTCTGTGGTGGTTAATGTCCCCGTCGGAGGTCCGCCTACCACCGGCGACGTGGCGGCCATGATCTCCGCCGCCATCCCGTTGAAGAGGAAGAGGATCCCGAAGCAATACTTCGACGCCCCTGCGGTGGCCGCAGCTCCGCCGGCTGTGACTCCGTCGGCTATGATTGGTGCAGCTGACAAGAAGGGCCGGGTGAAGACAAAGGCGGTCCGGCCGAGGGGCGCCCCGCCGAGCAGGGTGAAGACGAAGGCGGTCAGCCGCATCGGCCTCGCGCCTCCACCGCCCAAGGTGACGGTCCCTTCTCCCTCCGTTCCGTCCGCGCCGATGCCCGCGCCGCTGCCACCCTTCATGGACGTAGACAAGGTGTTCGATGTTGAGTCCACAACATCGTATATGGACATGCTCAACGATTCCTCGGGGGACTTGGCTGACGGCATCGAGGCGTTCGATGGGGAGGAGAATGTCGATGATGAGGAGGAGGAAGAGGGTGAGGGTGACGAAGGGGTCGATGACGAGGTGGTTGAGGTTGATCCAGCTACCGCCGGTTCTTCTGGGTCGAAGCCACGCACCGCGAACTACACCGAGATTGAAGACACAACCTTGGTCCGTGCTTGGAGCAGGGTGGGCATGGATGCGTGCACCGGAGTGGACCAAGGTGGCAAGCGCTATTGGCAGCGCATCGAGGATCTCTACCACCAGCTGAAGCCTCGCACCAAGAGCATGGCCGATAGATCCTACCGCTCCCTTGAAGGCCGGTGGAACATCATCAAACCAGCTTGTTCTCGTTGGAGTGCTGCCATGGACCAAGTGGCCGACAACCCCCCTAGTGGATGCGTGCCAGAGAACTATGTAAGTTTTCCAAGTTTGTTGGTATCCATACTATGTGTTGATGATGTGCAAACATCACATTAGTATTGTTGTTGTGCAGCCCAAGTATGCTCAAATGAGATACAAAGACATGGCTGGCTCCAAGAACAAGGAATTTCAGTTCCAACATTGCTTTGCCTTGCTTCAACATCTTCCTAAGTGGAAGTTGAGGGACAATGAACCAAAGTGCAAGAAGGAAGCAATGCTTTGCATGGATGATGAAGGGAAGGACATGAGTACTAGAAACAAAGACAAGCCCGAGGGCTGCAAGAAAGCCAAGGAGAGGATGAAGGTAGAAGGCGAAGCAGCTAGCTTCAAGGAGAAGTTGGATCAACTCATGAAGTCCAAGGAGGCATTGACGATGAAGACATTGGAGACCAAGCTCCTCATCACCGAGAAGAAGAAGGAGGTGAAGCTCGCCATGGTGGAAGCAAGGCGGGAAGATGCCAAGGTGAAGGCCGAACTAGAATCGAGGAGCCTTGCACTCAAAGAAGCCAAGGCGATGAAGGAGCTCTTGGCCGAGGAGAGGGAGATCATGATGATGCGCACCGACGGCATGGACGAGGATCAGCTGGCATGGTGGAAGGAGACCAAGGCGGATATCATGGCGAGGAAGATGCTCGCGCGTCAAGCTCGTGCCGCAAGTGCTCCTCGAGGTGAGTCTCCGGCGAGTGGTGGCGGCGCTGGCGATGGACTCGTTGATGGTTGATCGCATTGATGATATTGGTGATGTAAAACCTATGAATTATGTATCACATATTTTGAATGTGCTATGTTTGATCACAAGTAGTTGTCTAAAACCCTGTTTTTGAGGGGTTGAATACTCGTCCGAGCTAGCAGTCCCCGTATCCCCACCCCGTAAACCAGAATCTGGTTTACGGGGTGGGGATACGGGAACTGCTAGCTCGGACGAGTTTTCGGCCGGTGGAAAGTAAATACAAGGCCTTCTACTCGCGTTTTACGGGGCAGAAAAATAAGGGATCTATTAGACATGCTCTAATACAAGCAACCAAATAACATCTCAGCTCAGCTTGTTTTAACATGTATGAGGGGAGATAGAGATTCTACCAAACACACCCTTACACTCGGTGGATGTGGTGTCTCGTGGTGGCACGACGCGGTGGCTGGCAGGGTTAGTGGCAGGGGGCGGCGCTCAGCGGAAGTTACTTTGAGGAAGGAGAGCAGGTCGAGCTGGTCGATTTGGAAACGTCTCTGTGAAGACGAGAGTGCGCCAGACCCGTCCATCGAGCGCGCCGGCACCAGCTATACGCGTGTGCGAGTGAGAACACTCGGATCACCTCATCGTACGGTGAAGGCGCGTGCGATGAGAAGTTTCATTTGTCGCAGCTGCGATGTCTAGCATGTAGGAAATTTTAGACTACCATGTACACCAACCGCTGGAGACACGTTTTTTGGCCCCATAGTTTATATTTGGCTAAGACTACCCTTTAGACAGGCACGAAACCATATCACACACTTCAGTGCAAATTTGGCCACAGATAATAGATTTATATGTATTTGTCCAATTTTTGGAAAATTAGAGGCATATGAATAAAATTTCAATTTTTTTAAAAAAGCAAGATCACAGGAGCTGCAAGTGATTTTCAAACTGATAGTAGTAATGCTTTTAATTGTGGGTCAAACCCCTGGGAGAACTATACCCACCCACCGTCTCATCTAGCGTCGTGCCCGAGCAACAAGTCATGCCCCTTCCTCCCGGATCTGCACGTTGAACAAACAAAGACACTCCCCCTCATCCGATAAAAACTACTCCATCCATCCCGAATTAAGTGATGTGGGCTCAGTACAACTAATTTTTTACAAGAAAGTCCTTCAAACATTAAAAACCTCTCAAATTAAGCCTGAAATTGGAAATTCAAGTTGGGATCTTCTCCGTCTCCGACCTCCCTGCCGTCCGCCGTCCGCCGCTGCCCCGCAGTCCAGGAGCTCAACGCCGGAGGGACCACTGCAGAGCCAGTAGCGCCTCCCCAAGGCCCAGGGCGGCCCGCATCGCAGCTGAGAACCCGTGCGACGCCTCCAAATCGATGCTCCGCTCCGCCCACCGACGGAGGGGTCGAGCAAAACCGCGCCGGCAGAGCCCTACCGGAGCGGGGGAGAAAGGCCGCTCCGCTCCGTTCCTGCTCTGGTATCGTAGTCCCTTCCCGTTTCCGTCCATGATGGGAGCACGCCGCCGCACCACCGAAGACCGAACCTCTCTGCGGACATCCTCGTCAGTCGTCCCTGCCGCCCCCAGGCCCGTGCACCTATTCCACCTATTCCAGTGCAGACCAGGGCCAACGCTCCGCGTCCGCCGAGCGCAAGCCCGACATGGCCGATGCTCCCGGCTCGTCGAGCACGCTCCGCTCAGCCTTATGTAGGTTTGACTGATACAGTTTCAGTTTCAGGTTCACTGAAACAGTTTCAGTTTGATCTTATTTAGATCTGCAAACAGTAATTCAAAGTCATGCAATCACGGCAAGATCATGCAAAAAAGTTGCAAAGATCAGTTGCTCTTAGGAGCATCAAGAAACTGAATAATGAGGCAAAGTTCATCTTGCTGTAGCTGAACAACTAGGAGCCACATTTGTTCATACGGCTATTTGTCATTTACCATGGCGGTAGCTGAACGTCAACCAGAGACAACGAGCTCCCTTTGCCTCAGGCTGCTGCTGCTGTTCCACACCACCAGAGAGTGTAAAAGGAGTAAATTATGATCAGCTGGCATTGTTGATGGTTTAATCCTTGATTTGTAAAAGCAAGTGCTTGGTTAGTATATACTCCTGGACATGCAAAACTGCTAAGCAAGAGTTCTCCACATATGAAATTCAGAAGAACATGCTCTGTTACTCGTACCTTTGCAACCTTGCTTCTGCAGATTGTTCATATTTCAGCAGATTGCCCCTAATGCAGTTGCTCTCTCTGAAATTTGAGTACTTGGTAAAACACCACATATACTTTTAGTCAGGAGAACTAAAGAAGAAATTTTAGGGGCATGCCTGGTTCATTAATCATCTACAGATTGCAAACAGAACAACAATCTTAAGCGCAATGTACAGCACAAACTCTGTATCTCAAACTGCATCTATTTGGTGATCAACACCTCTGGCACTTCCTGTAAATAAGCCAGCATTGGTAGCTAATGTATTTCTCATTCCAGCAGTAATAATGTCAATTGTCAATCTGCACAATGTAAAAAAAATTCAGAAATATAAGAAAAAGGACAGGAAGCATCCAGCTCTTCAGTTTTGCAGCTGACTTTTTTCTTTTTTAACACTAAGAGCGAACACCAAACACCAAATATTTGAAGAATATTTGAGCTAATTTTCCCTAACAAATGTTTTGATAAAACTGCAGCCATTTCCAAATAATCGTTTACTTTCTTGGACAAGTGAAGAATGATTCTTTCAAATTCAGTGCTACATATTGAGTTTTCTCTAACATAAGAAAACAGATGGGAACAAGCAACATCATGGCAAAAAGCTTCACCTTTTTCTTTAACACATTACATATGCTGCCTAATAACCATCTAAACCAACGCTGATGCAGGAATGCTACTCCTGTTAACTTTACAGAGCCCAAACAATTGAGTATTTTTCTTGTTTTTTCACACAAAAGATTTGAGCTAATTTTCCTTAGGGCAATAAGATTAACGACGCACATGCAAGTAGTCTGAAATTGAAGCAGTAAAATGAGGAAATTTATTTTGATTCAGAGTTGGGCATGGTATGACTCCGACCACGGAGATAAGGTTTGTGATGGAAATATGGAATACCTTCTTGCATCCGGATTTATCTACTGCAAGGCATGCTGCTCTCCCACTGCGTCAGATTCAGCTCCTTGGTGCGGCCGTCGATGTCCACCACGACCACGGGAAGTCCGACGTGCTTCTTCCCATTCTTCTGGTGATCCCCTCCTGCAAGGGGAGTGCTGTTCCCTTGCCGCCGCGTCCTGGTGGACGGCAGAACCTTATCTGGTGTTGGTGCTGATCTGGATCCGGCGCGTCCGGCCTCGCAGCCGCCGGAACCGACCTCGCCGACGCCGGATTGGACGCCAGAATTGGACCGAGGTCCAACCTTTTGGAGGATGGGAGCAACGAGGGAAGGTGGAAGGGAGCGCGGCGACGCGTGGGAAGGTGGAGGGGAGCGAGAAGAGCGGAAATCGGCGATGGCAAGCCGGAGGAGAGCGAGTGGCACAGGAGAGCTGGCGACCGTGTCTGACCAAGACTTGGACTGGGAGTTGTGTCGGAAACATTGTGAGGACTTTTTTATGTAATTGCCGCCGTGTCAGTTAAATCCGGACAGAGGGAGTAGAATGATTTCTCAGCTGGCAACAAAGGAACGCCTAGCAGTAGTTATTCTTGCATCTCTGGTACTAGGAAAGTAAGTCGTGAAGGAAAAGAAATTAAAGATGAAAAAACTGACGAGTTACAATCCAGATATGAACTTCAGTCAAACGGTGTGCACCCATACAAACTGTTTAGCACGATAAATAATACACGACCAGGAAAGCCTGTCGGAAGAAACTATTCTGTCCAACAGAAAGCACCAAGGCGTATTAGGATGGCACACTAATGGGTTCTCCAAATATGGAGCTCCAACGCCAGGCTGAGTATCTGCACAACCATAACGCAAAAAAAAAACTATTATCAACATTAAAACTGAACAGCTACGACAAAAGAACAATGAACAAATAAACGAGCATGGCAACATAGACAAGACGCAAACTGCTGGTACAGAAACGATATTACTGGTTAGAGCAGCTAGTAGGAACTCTTATCAGGATTAAAACGAAACGCTATGACAAAGGAACAGAGAACAAATAAACGAGTATGGCAACATAGACAACACGCAAACTGCTGGTAGAGAAACGGTATTACTGGTAAAAGCAGCTAGTAGGAAAGCATGATGATCATTTCAAGCGATTCTTCAAGAATGGAGGAAACATATTCTCGACGTACTCTATCCTTTCCATGGGCATCAGTACGGCAGATATAAAGCTGCCTTTGGGGAGGGTACTTGATATCCAAAAACCAAACCCAATATTCCCCATACACATCAGATTTAGATTGTCCATACCCCAAACAATTGGGGTATTACCTGATGGATTTGGGCATGGTGATTCTGCATGTACAGCTACCTTTCCAGCGCATGCAGCTTCGTTCTCCCGTGCAAGTAGATGGGCTCAATGTTATGTGCAACTAGTCAACGACAAGCAGAACAAGCAGCGGACGGTTTGCGGAGGCACTGACGCCTATGTCCAGTCCAGCGTCAGGTCAGCAACCAGCTGCATGGGTATGGGTTTATTTGTGGATAGTTGGAAAATTACCCTCCCTAATACCCAGATTAAAATGGGTAATTTTATCATCCATATCCTACCCAAATATTGTGGGTATGGGTTTGAATGTGGGTGATGGGTAGGAAACGGCAGCTTTAGACAGATATACATAAAGTCGTACGAAGAGTATACACAAGCAGAGGTCTAGCTTACCCAAAATACAAGGCCTACAACGAACTTGCAAATAAGGCAAATCCAAGTCTTCTACGATAGTCCAAAACAACCATTGATCTCAACTTCACACAGCAATCTGTGGTGCAGATTATATTATCAGGTCAATCGTAACAAAGTCGTACCTTACAGTATCCTATGTGAAGCTAAACTGCAAGAAGTATATCTGAGGGCTAGGTTGTAACACAAATCAAAGAGTACACTCTAAATATTATCCAAGTAAAACTTTCTCGAATCCCTAAGAAAAAAAGAAATAAACTTTGTAAATTTTGCCCGAGATTATACAAAAAACACCAACATATGCAACACCAGACTAGTATCATAAGATCTACCATCAAATATATTCCATATTGTATTTATTTGGACCAAACTAGTATCATTAGATCTATCATCAATATATTCCATACTACATTTATTTACAGACAACAATTTAACAAGTATAAGGTATTGTTGGTTCACCAATCAATTTAATATCTTAGTGAATATATTACTTGCTTAAGTAGCTGTGTCCTTGGGCACATGCATCTTCCTTTTAACGGCGAGCCAACAGGCAGTAAGTGAGCAGATATGTAGGGCAGCAGAGGTAACATCAACTTGCGATTTGTTTATCCCACTGATCCTCATCTCAGCTCTAAGGGGTTTCATGCTACAAAGATTGTCCCGGTTATACTTGAATAAAGGGTAGACAGAACCAACGTTGACACGATATCAGAGGCTGTATCCATGGTGTTTTGAGTCGCGAATCACGCCAAAGCTGCGACTCGCAAGTCACCGATTTTGAGAAAACAACTTGCGTATAGTCGCGCGACTATACAGGACTCAAAAAGCTTGTCTGTATCCTAATTTATTAACTATCACATTCTGGATAATACCTAGAACTGTTAACTATTGTCATGCGATAGCCAAGGTTTTCAGTATCGGGATACTAGGTAGTATCACTTTTTTGTCAGCAATATCGAATCATAGAATCATATCGTATTATCACAATACTATGAGATTTTTATTTTTAATAAAATATATGTATATATTAATAATATACCTCAAAAATACATCTAAATTTAATATATATTTTTGAATTTGAAGGATATTATATGTCTTTATCGAGGCTGATCATGGAAATGATGCATTTATATAATATAAATATGGACAAACTCATCCAATACATAATACAAACATAGCTAAATAGTAACCCACAAAACAAAAAACCGGGTTCATGAAAATTAATACACACAACTGGCTAGCGGACTGCTTTCTTGCATATATAAAGTCCTTTTTATACCCATCTTAGCCAAACTAATAAACGATTGTATTGTTTAAATACTTAGGTAGTCTTGAGACTACAAAACCACTTTTAATCTTGAGCTTGTCACACTGTCGTGTCCTTATTTTCTAGTATGGGCGTGGGATCTTATGGTATCGTGTTTGTATCGGGATACTAAAGATACCATGATACGTATCGGGATACGAGTGAGATACTACCAAATTAAGATGCCATCACGATACGTATCGTTTAGCCACAGTAGTATCGTAGAATCGTAAGATACTAAGATACGTATCGTGATACTGACAACCATGGCGATAGCTATGTGACTGTAACCATCCAAACACCACTGTGATAATAATTTGATATTTTGAATGCTTCCCGCATGTGTCGGTGCCACTTTGCTCGACACTTTTATGTGTTTGTATCTCAAGTTAATGCTCCTCAGCAAAATTACCGTATAGCCACAGCAACCCTATGCAATTTCCTGCCTATAAGCCACTATACTCTGGCAGATTTCAAAGAGAAACGATTTGAGATAGTATTGGTTTGCAGTTCAAATTTAGCTAAAGATAGCAGATTAAGAAAATATATTGCATGGCATGAACTTTTTTGTACATGATTACACAAGGTGTGTTGACTTGGCGCCATTTACAACCGAAATGCATATAAAAAATTAAATCCTTTCAGTGACTTCTAGATATGAGTTAATAGATTACCATTATGCAACCTTAGAGAAAATACCCGTGATGACAATTGCCATTAGAATTACTATCTAAATGCTAACTCAAGGATAAGAGGAAGAAAGCCAAACTACCCTTCAATGCCAAGCCAGCATAGTAGTTTTCCAATCCATGGCTAGAGGGGTATATTATAGTTAAACAAGATGACCCAAAATCACATTCACTTGTTCTGAACTACAATAAATCTCGAGGCACAAATAAAATTCGAGTCACATGAAATTAATTCATCAAAGGAAGTTGGACAGATGTCAAAAGGGCTTACTCATATGGCAACCACACCGACCAGACATGGCGCATCTAGTGTCCGGGTCAGATCGCAGATCTTGTAAACCTGCATCCACTGCTTGGAGACGACTAAGAATTTCCCCTCAGACTCCACAAAATCATCTGTTTTGTATGTCCTCACCCTGATGTGCGCCTCGAAATGCGGGGGATTCCGCGTTTCATCAACGCTCCAACAGCTCATTAAACAGAAGCCCCTGTTAATCCCTAGGGAAAGGAAATTGTAGCTTCGTGGAGCCAAGTCTTCATCTTCCAAGTTAGATACCACCGGAATCTCAACCACAGACAGTGACTTAGTGCCATCGACATTAATCTTGTATCCAGTGATGGTCTTTGTGGTCCTTGATAAGCCAAGGAAGAGCCCAGGGCTGTGCGGGATGGCTCCGTCGACGAACGGCAGGTTGTTCTTGCCATCCGCCATGGACCACTCATTCGAGTTGGTGTCAAACGCGAATATGCCCACTTGTCCGGTCACAGACACCAGTATGCGGGAACCCACGGTGGCGTATGACCTGACGTTAACACTGGGCGGACAAACGTAGTCCCCTGGGGTGAGTTCCCAGGGAAAGAAGGGCGGCGGCTTCAGGCGGCTCCACTTGCAGTTGGTTAGACGGCCGTCGACTTCCTGTGCCTCGGAGAGGTCGAGGACCTCGAACCAGGGAACGTAGTTGAGGGGTCCTTTCACCGATGGGGTTCGAGCCAGGGCGTAGATCTTCTGATCGACTGGTAGCAGGATTGGGTAGCTCTTGATCGACTTAGGCTCTGGTCCCCGGATCACTGACTGCTTCTCTACGTCGAAGATAATCGTCCCCGGGCCGTAGTAGTTCTCGGTTGAGCTGCCGCCAACGCCGACGATCCACCGGCGGTCCTTGAATCTCAAGGGGACGAAAGACATGTTGTGCTTGCATTTGAGTCTGGCAAGGCGTTGCGGGATGCTCACCGGGGTGTCGCCGCCGCCATCGGTGTAGGGTTCAACCTTGAACACGGAGAAGGCAGGTCTCACGCACCCATGACCTACCACCAGGTAGGGCGACTTCGCGGCATCTGCCGTCTCCTCCGCATCGGCCTTCCTCTTATTCTGGATCTTCATCCGCCGCCGCCGCCGCCGCCGCCGCCGCTCAGGATGGGATGACAAAGTTAGGGTTCGGTTGTTTCTACTTCTGAGCAATGAGCGATATGGGGATTGATGATGGATGGCCTTCCTCCTCAAAGGGTTCACGTTTTCTTAACGGACCAATTTTATATGGGCTCGCACACATTAGGCCCCGTTTGGCGCAGGTGGTTTGTAGCGGTTTAGGGCCTGTTCGGGGGCGACGCTAGACGCGTCCATTACAACGGACGCGCGGGGGCTGTGTATACGGCGCTAATCAATTTGCGGTCTCTTAGGGCCTGTTTGGTAGCCTGTGTCAACTCAGAATCTCTATCTCTCCTCATACATGCTGTCCTCAAACAAGTTGAGATCAGATTTTCTTGATTGTTTGGTAGCCTGGGTTTACTGGAACAAGCTGCACTGAGATGCTGTTTGGTAGCTTGTCCCAGTTCAGAATCGAAATATTTACACAAAGGTACTTAAACAGACAATAAAAAAACAATCAGATCCCTAAAAAGAAAACTAAGAGCAATCGGGTCCTTAACAGAAAAATTAGAAGCAATCGGGTCCCTAAAATGAAAACTAAAAGCAATCCAATCCCTGGTTCCTGCTGGTGGCTCGCCGGCCGGCCGACAGGCGCCGGTGACTGGTGCAACGCAGTGTCGTCGTCCAGGCGGGAAGCACGGCGACGTCGTCCTGGCAAGCAGCGCACCACCGTCGCCCTGGCCAGCAGCTCGGCGTCTGTGCTCCTCCGGTGGGTGGTCTGCTCATCCTAGGGTGCGGTGGCCTGCTCCTCCGTTCGGCGGTCTGCTCCTCCGGCGCGCGGTGGCCGCAGCCGGGAGCTCGAGATCTGGATGTGGACCACAGGGATACGCGAGGAGGCGGCTGAAGCTGGGAAGTCCGAGCTCGAGATCGAGCTCGAGATCTGGATGTGGACCTCCGAGCGATGGGTCGACGAGGCGGCTAGGAGGCTACCTCTGCGATGTGGGGGGCGGGCGACGGCCTCTCCGGCGGCGGGAGGCGGCGGGCGACGGCCCCTCCGGCGGTGGCGAGCGGCGGCCGGTGCGGCCTGGGGAAGAGGGGAAGGTTGGTTGCGGGGAGAGAAGGAGATGAGAGGGAGAGGAGACGAAGGAGAATGAGAGGGAGAACAGGCACGGGTCGGGGTCTGGGGTGCGCGGGGTGCGGTTGCGGGACGAGCCCGGCCGGGTTGAGGAGCGAAGCTCGATTCGAGCTTCTCTCCTCGGCCTGGCTGAGAGGTCTTTTTTGGGTGAGTCCGGCACTGCCCAGGTCATACGAACCGACCTACCAAACAGCAAAACGTGGGGAAATGTGGGATGAGGTGAGAATCTCTGTGTTGGCCCGGGCTACCAAACAGGCCCTTACTTTATTGTCACATGTTCCGCTTATAGAGATCTAAGTTGCTTGTAATAGAGATTTGAGAACTTAGATAATGGATAGCCAATTGCTAAGAGAGCCTTTTTAGCAAATTTTGATGAATACAAATTTTATGGACCCATATAACCCCAGTTGGTACTAGATCCGAGCCAAGCTGAGCCCGGGTAACGAGCCGAGCTTAGCACCACCGTGGTGTCCGGTCGCCGATCTCCGGCGGCGTCTCAAACGTCGTTGTCAGTGCCGAGGGTGCGTTCCCTGTTGCTCGGCTAACTGAGAGAGAGAGAGGTTGTTGCCACCATAGATCCCATTTCAGAGCATCTGAAATTTTAGAGAGAGGTTAATGGGCAGGCAGGATGCCAGACGGCGGAGACAAGCAGGATGCGGGAGGCAAAGAAGGATCCGAGCTGGCTCATCATGTTTGACATCAAGCGTGCTCAAGAATTGTTGGGGTTCGGTGCAGATAACAAAAAATTATGTGCTACGCAACCCTGATTGCCCAAGGACCTATCTATTAGTAATGTTGTAACGGTAAGGAGTTTCGGATACGTACCTCGTAGATCGAAACGCGGGGATTACGCTCCTGCATAAGCGTTGTTGTCGAAGACATCGTAGCCGACCTCAAGGTCGTGAAGAACTTGGCGCAACGACTCTGGCACCACACGAGCGGCACCTCCGCGTACTCACACACGTACGGCGACCACGATGACTCCCAGAACCCCGTTTCCAGCCGAGATGCGGAAGTAGAGGCTTTCAAACAGGGATCCGGAAACTCGGCAACACGATGGCGTGTCGTGGTGGTGATTCCCGTCTCCTATGCAGCCCTTCGGGAGGCCACGCGGGAGAGAGAGAGAGAGAGAGAGAGAGAGAGAGAGAGAGAGAGAGGGAGGGCGGCCGACCAGAGGGGCCGGTGCACCAGGGAGGCCGTGGAGGAGGGCTCGTGAACTTGTGTTGTGCAATCTCTCCTCCTGGAGCCCCCTTTATATAGTGGGAAGGCGGTGCACCTTACCCCTCCCCCAAGGCACCTAGGGCGGCGGCCAAGGGAGAGGGGGCCGACGGCCAGGGCTTGTCCAACCAGGAAACCCTAACCCTGGCCGGCCTGGGCCAGGGTTTGGGCGCCCCCCCTCCCCCCCTTTTCGCTCTTATTTCCCTAATGGGTCTCTTTCGATAAATCAGCCCATTTAGTAAAATAAAGTTTTTATTAATTATTTAATCAATATTAATTCATATAATTAATATTAATTTACTCATAATTAATTCCCCGCTACTCTGAAACACTTCCGGACTCCATCGGAACTATTCTGGACTCCACCAAAACTATTCTGGATTTCACCGAAACCATTTCGGACTCTGCCAAAACTATTTCAGACTTAGTTGGAACTATTCTCCTCTCTCGTATGTCATCACACGGTGTTTCCAGATAATACCAAAACGTCTCAAGCATCATGATCCCTTAAGCCAATGAGTTATTCCCTTTGCTTCGTTGATAGTAGTATCGCCTAAGATCTGATCATTGGTATTCGCCAATACCTAGTTCAATCTTATTATCGGCAATGTTGTTCAACCCGTTCATGATAGTACATCTTCGTGACTTAGTTACATGCTACGCAGCACTGATGTGTTCTCACCGAGTGGGCCCAGAGTATCATATCTGTCATGCAGACGAGCAAATCCCGCTCTTGGCTATGCTCCTCAACCTACCCCTTCCGAGAAACCCAAGAGACACCTTTTTAGTCAACCTGTTACGTGATGACTGTTGATGCAATTAGAGTTTTCTTCTAAAAATAGTGATTATGCACTAACCTCGCGGTCTAAGGACTAAGCTATGACACTTATCATCTTGCAACATAAACATCATGACACGATCTTTATTATAAATGATTATGTGGGTAATATCCATCATGACACTATCAATAAGTGACATGATCTCATTGTCAATCGGCTGTAACGCACCATGATTGGGAAACCTCAATCATCATTTAATCAATGAACCAGTAAACCGGGATTTTACTGGGGACTCCTTATCATTTAATACTACACCTATGTCAATGTTTTTGATTGACATAGTTTTAGCATAGCATTAAACTATTATGAACTTGACGGAATATGCAAATAAGTCCAATATTATTTTTCTCTAGGGCATAATTCCTTTAGTCTCCCACTTACACTAGAGTACAAATAATCTAGCTGCATTTTATTTACCGATCACTAAGCATATCATATATATATGGTCTTTTGATCATGCACGTATGTGAGGACCTACCTTTAGCGGTCTGCACAGATCAGACCTTTATATTCTTTGCAACTTGTCATCCTCTATATGACATTCCTATCATCATCTCATGATGTTTTGTCTAAGTTCAGTCTTTGGTAGAAGAGTGAGACTTTGTATTTTAGTTTTGTAATGGCGTCTGATTAATCCTTGATTTTCTCATAAACCATGCTAAACAGATACACACTCATCTAGAAGTCGATTTTTCTCTAACTAAGCCTTGTACTTGCCACTCCTAGAGTAGCTTTCAATTTATATAGAATTAATTGAAAATTGCCTAGATGCAATCTCAATGTCCTAATCACGCTTTTGTTGCGCTTCGCTCTTATGGAGTTAATTTCCCATATTTTTGAACAAAGTGTACTTCTCACTTTTCGAGAAATTCCTACTATTTCTTCCACAAGAATTCATAGGACAGGCTTTTCCTTTGGTCTAATGATTCTCTAATCATTCTTGAACCTGGCCTTTCAACTTTTGAACTTGGGATGCATTGTTTGTCTTTTTGCAAAACATGGTTTTTGGATAGCGCAAACTTTGATACGTTTCAGTCAACCATTATTGAGTTCAAACTCAATTATTCCCTTAGTCACTTAGTGATACGTCTCCAACGTATCTATAATTTTTGATGCTCCATGCTTATTTTTACACCATTTGCCTAATGTTTCGTTACACTTAGTGGCACTTTTATGCATTTTCCGGAACTAACCTATTAACAAGTTGCCACAGTGCCAGTTCCCTGTTTTCTGCTATTTTTGTGTTTCAGAAGTGATACACAGAAAATATTCTCGGAATTGGACGAAACAAGTTCCTGAAGTCTTATTTTACCCAGAAGCTTCCAGAGATCCAAAGATCGAGGAGTAGGAGGGGGGGGGCCACAGGGGCCCCACACACCAGGCTGACGCGGCCAGGGCCTGGGCCGCGCCGCCATGGTGTGAGGCCGCCTGGCTCCACCTCTGACATCGCCCCTTCGCCTATAAAGACCCCCCGATGGAAAAAACCTAAGTACCCGATCAATTTTCCAGAACACATCATGATCCGCCGCCGCCGTCGACCCAAAGATCGGGAGGGTCCAGAAGCTCTTCCCGGCACCCTGCCGGAGAGGGGAATCGCCACCGGAGGTCTTCTTCATCGCCATGCTTGCCTCCGGAGCGATGAGTGAGTAGTCTACCTTGGACTATGGGTCCATAGCAGTAGCTAGATGGTTATCTTCTCCACCATGTGCTTCATGTTTAGATCTCATGAGCTGCCCTATATGATTGAGATCACCGTTATGTAATTCTACATGTTTGGTTTGTTGGGATCCGATGAATATTGGTGTTATGATTGAGTTGCTATACTGAAATATATCTTTTGTTATCTCTATGTTGTTTATGATCTTGCATGCTCTCCGTTGTTAGTAGCTATCTTGGCCGAGTAGTTGCTAGTGACTCCAAGAGGGGGTATTTATGCTCGATAGTGGGTTCATGCCTCTATTTAACCTGGGGGGTGACAGAAACCTCTAAGGTTGTAGATGTGTTGTTGCTACTAGGGAGAAAACAACATTCATATGCTCAAGGGCATATGCTTTGTTTACATTACACACTTTGCTTAATGCAATTATCTGTTGTTCGCAACTTAATACTTGTGGAGTTCTCGGATTGATTCGCCACAAGTGGATTATTAGTCATAGATGCAGTTGGATGGCAGTCTATGTATTTTGTTGTAATGCCCAGAGTAAATCTCATAGTGATCTTCTTGACATATCACGTTTATCTTTATTCTATCAATTGCCCAACTGTAATTTGTTTACCTAGCATGTATTATTTATCTTATGGAGAGACACCACTAGTGAACTGTGGACCCCGGTCCTATTTCCATCATATTGCTATCACCTGTTTACTTTACTCGCACTGTTTACTTTACTCGCATACTTCTACTGCTTTCCACTCGATACGCTCATAACCTTTGTTTCAAGCAAACCGGTGAGATTGACAACCTCATCGTAAGTTGGGAATAAAGTACTTGGTTGTGTATGTGCAGGTTCCGCGTTGCAGCTAGCAAGCAAAGCTTGGACGAGGCGCCATATATAAATTGTCCGAAGCTGTCGCAAACTAGCAAGCATCACCTTCAGTCACATTGTCTGCTTTTCTCTCCTGGTCGACATAAACCTTGGTTTCTTAACTGAGGGAAACTAGCTGCTATACTCATCATACCTTCCTCTTGGGGTTCCCAACGGGCTGGTCATTCACCACGCATCACTTAGTCAAAACTCTTTGACTTTGCTTATTCTAAACTCTTAGAATTATGACTAATCATATATTTAGACTTAATGCTTTTAGAATTTTGCATTTAAACAAGATGTCAATTTCACCACTTATTAATTCTTATTAATAACCATGATACGAATGCACTTATTCATAATATGTCATCTACATAAATGAATTTGTCATAGCTCCCACTCAGAATATGTACTCTTACATATAAACCAAGCTCCCACTTAAAATATGTACTCTTACATATAATTTGTGAGATTAAAGCTATTTTCATCGCTCCCACTCAGTATAATACAAATAGGTTTATCTTGATAATTTTGGACTCCTCCAAAAATCCTTTGATTCTTAAATCAAACCAAGATACCTTAAATGCGAATTAATTCAAAATGTGTTTAAACATTACCATAACTCAAACTGATTTGAGAACTTGCAAATTTAACAACTAATTTGAATTTGAAGACTTTTAAACACTGCTACACATTGTAGTCAATCTTATGAATTTGTTTATTCACCTTTAAGACAAATCATGTTTTTATGTCTTTCCCATTAAAAATTTATTTTCTTCTCATAATCCGATATTATTTTAAATAATTTAAGTAATACAATTTACTTAAATAAGATCGAGTAACGATTACCTCTTAAAATCTTTAATTATAACTCTAAGTTATTTTCGCATTTAGGTCCACCATCTTTTCTTCATAGTTTGTAGGTATGTCTAGTTTCAAAACTTTGACAAGTAAATCATGAATTTCACCTTGCATACCATCACAATTTTAAATTCATGAATCCTATTCGAATAAAGGACCTAATTGTATGATCTTCATCATCAATTCCTCTTTTCTAATATAGACCTTCGCCTCAGAACTAATTCCGCTGCGCTATTCTGATATTATAAAGATTAGTTCAGTTACTTTAATTGATCCTTTATATTCTTCTATTTAACATTTTTACTGAGAAAACATTTTCTCTATAGTGCACTGATGGTGCGGTGTTGAAGTAGATGACCGACCAGTTGGGAACCCCAAGAGAAGGTGTGATGAGCACAGCAGCAAGTCTTCCCTCAGTTATGAAACCAAGGTTGAATCGAACTAGTAGGAGAAAGAACCAAACTTAAGAAGGTGATGCTTGCTAGCTTCGTGACACTCCGGACAAGGGCGCCAGATATACTGCTTGTCGGCGTGTCTTCCCCCGGCAGCAACGTGAAACCTGCATACAACACAAACAAGTACTTTGCTCCCAACTTACGATGAGGTTGTCAATCTCACCGGTTTGCTGTAAACAAAGGATTGAGCGTATTGAGTGGTAAAAGGATAATAGTATGCAAGTAAAACTAAACAGTGCGAGTAAAGTAAAACGGTGTAACAATGTAAAGAAAATTGGACCGGCGTCCACAGTTCACTAGTGGCATCTCTCTATAAGATAAATAAAAGCATGCTGGGTAAACAAATTACAGTTAGGCAATTGATAGAGTAAACATAACATACCTACATCACGAGGATCACTATGAGGCTCACTCTGGGCATTACGACAAAATATATAGACCACCATCCAACTGCATCTATGACTAAAAATCCACTCGCGGGGAATCGTCTAAGAACCCCTTGAGTATTAAGTTGCGAATAACAGATAATTGCATTAAGCAAAGTGCATAATATAAACAAAGCAAATGTCCTTGGACACAAGAATGTTGTTTTCTCCCTAGTGGCAACAGCACATTGAAGGAAATATGCCCTAGAGGCAATAATAATATTATTATTATCATATTTCTTGTTCATGATAATGTTTATATTCCATGCTAGAATTATATTAAGCGGAAACATTAATACTTGTGTGGTTTATGAACAACATCGTGTTCCTAGTACGCCTCTACTAGACTAGCTCATTGATTAATGATGGTTAAGGTTTCCTAAACATAGACATAAGTTGTCGATTAATAATGAGGTCATGTTATTAGAAGAATGACGTGATGGACAGACCCAAATTAAGCACATCAATTAGATTGTGTCATTGTGTTCACAATTGCGTAGCTTTTCCTATGTCAGTATCCTATTCCTTAGACCATGAGATAATGCCACTCTCTGGTATCGGAAGAGAGCTTTGAGATCATCAAACGTCATCCTATGAGAGGGTGATCATAAAGGTGTCTCTCAGGTAATCGGAAAGTACTTGTTGGGTTCCATGTATCGAGATTGGGATTTTTCCCTCCCATGTTGGAGAGATATACTCTGGGCCCACTCGGTAATCAATATCATACACCATTTGCAAACACGTGATTAATGAGTTTAATCACAGGGTGATATTGGATTGCGGAACGAGTAAAGATTACTTGCTGGGAACGAGATTGAACTAGGTATGGCGATACCGACGATCGAATCTCGGGCAAGTAAAATATCGCGAGACAAAGGAATCTGTATACGGGATTAATTGAATCCTGACATCGTAGTTCACCGATGATGATCTTCGTTGAATATGTGGGAGTCAATATGGATTTCTAGATCCCGCTATTGATTACTGATAGTGATCATGTCCACGCATTCTCGAACCCGTACGGTCACATACTTAACGCTCATCGGCGCTAGGGTAGTTTTGGGATTTATGGAAATTATTTCGGAGAGTTATAGAATTGTTCCGGGAAGATGATTAATGATTCATTAATTAATTGAATTAATAAATGTTAATACATATATTTATTTATTAGAAATAAATAAGGGCTAAAATGTAGTCCATGATTAGTTTTGCTAACGGGCTAATTTAGTAGTCCATTTAGATAGACTAATAAATAAAGAAAAAGCAAAATAAAAAAAGGGGGAAGGAGGCGGTCGGCCAGGAATTGTTCCTGGGCCGCCGCGCTGGCTGGTTCCGCTGCAGGCCCGTCCGTTGGGCCGCGCCTGGGCTGACCGCCAGCCGGCTTACTCCCGCAGGAGGCCCGCTGGGCCGGTCGCTGCCGCTGCTCGAGACTGCAGGAGGACGGACGCGATGGCGATTTGATCGCTAGCCGATCGGTCGCCAGAGGAATCCAGTTGGCTCATGTGGGCATTGGGCCAGAGGCTAGGAGTTGGGCCGCACGTGAGCAACTCGCCCCGGCGCTCCAGACGCGCTCAATACTCGATCGATGCCGCCGGGCGTGACGTGCATGAGGCGGCCAGGTTTTGAACTTGGCGCATACTCCAAGTATCTGCCCGCACGCCTATAAAAGAGATCAGATCAGGGCGGCGTCGGGACGGATTTTGATTAGTCTTCGCGCTGCATGCCGTCTCATATGTAGCTCCCTTTTGCCCTAGTTTGACTAGATCTTTTGCTTGTTTCTTCTCCCATCTCGTGCGCGTAGGCGAAGCCCTGCCCGCAGATACTCTCCACCATAAGCACCACGCCGTCGTGTTGCTGATCCTATCTACCACTCCACCGTGCCTTACTGGACCGAGGAGGAGGAGTCGTCGTTGCGTTGTACGTGTGCATCGCTCGGAGGCGTCGCCCGTTGTGGCGCTTGGATCGGATCGGATCGCGAGGAGGAGACGCTAGTACGACTATGCCGACCACATTCATATGAATATTTCCGATGTGCGATCTACAAGGGTATGTAGATCTAATCCCTCTCACTCGTTGTTTTGCATCTCGTAGATCAGATCTTGGCTGTTCTTGTTCGTCATCGTAGGAAAATTTTTGTTTTCTATGCTGCGAAACCCTTCAGTGGTATCAGAGAAAGATCTATGCATAGATGTTTTACACGAGTAAAATGCAACATGCTTGTTGCGGGTATTGATGTTTTCTGTTGCAAACCTCTATTTTGTGTACTTCTTATGGCGCGGTATAGTGAGATCGAAGCGGTCCAGGCCAACCTTACGTGACCTCGTTCGCTAGACTGGCTCCGCACTTGACGTGTGGCTTGTTCTACACATGCGGCTGGTGGATGCCAGTTTCTCTCATTATAGTTGTCATGTGATTTACAATGGATGTTGGCAACCATAATATCACCGTTGTGACTTTGCGTAGGTAAGAACCGTTCTTATGCGTAGCTCCCATAAGCCACGTAAAACATGCAATCAATAAATTAGAGGCGTCTAACTTGTTTTTGCAGGGAGTATTTATGATATGGTATTGCCACAAGATATGATATGTATGATATATGCGATGTATGCAGTGATCATATTTTGTAATATTTCACGACTTGCATGTCGATGAGTTCACAACCGGCAGGAGCCATATGGTTGTCTTTATAATGTTGTATGACCTGCGTGTCAACTTCTTATACGCCATGTAATAGCTTTACTTTATCGCTAAGAAGTTAGCAATAGTCGTAGTTGCTATTCGTGGTGGAAACAATCCCGGTGGAGTGATGGTGATCATGCCGGCGCGCACGAGATGGAGATCAATGCACGAAGATTGGCTATATCATGTCACATATTGTATATGCATGTGATGTTTATCCTTTATGCATCTTATTTTTTTGCTTTGATCGCGACGGTAGCATTATAAGATGATACCTCACACTTAATTTCAAGATAAAATGTGTTCTCACCTCGTATGCGCCGTTGCGAAAGATCGTCGTTTTGAAGCATCATGTGATGATCGGGTGTTTTAAACTCTACGTTCATATACAACGGGTGTAAGCCAGATTTACACATGCGAAAATACTTGGGTTAAACTTGACGAGCCTAGTCTGTATAGACATGGCCTCAGAAAACACGGACCAAAAGGTCAAACATGAGTCATACGGATGATATGATCAACATGTTGATGTTCACCATTAAAGCTACATCATCTCACGTGATGATCGGTCGTGGTGTAGTGAATTTACATCATGCTTCACTAAACAACTTTGAGGGATGTTGAATTTAGTGGGAGTTCATTAGTAATTTAATTAACTTGAACTAATTATCATGAACTAAATCTTGATATATTTGCATAAGTCGTTGTAGTCTTTGGCACCGTTTCCCACCGACACTTAGCTTAATTGAGTTAAAAGAACTATAGAATTCTGGATAATCACTTTACGAACTAGTACCGTTTAGTTAGAATGTCAAGAGTAAGGATTAAGTCTTATTGCAAACTTTAGCAAACCTCACTTGCTCCATGCGATTTAATAAGTTGTATTAATCTAAGAGCAATGATTCAAGTTTAGCATCTAAGATCATGTTTGCCTCCATGAGAAATTAATCTTCAAAATTGTTTGAGAATCAAAGTGATCTTGGAGCTGAAAGAATTATTTCAGAAACTAATAAGAAGTGAAAGATATTTGATATCTAAAACTTTGATTGTTTGCAAAATGATTAAGTATAATTTAGTAAAAGAACATATGCTCATATTGTATGAATATATGCGATGATTGAAGACGCTAGGCATCCCGATCACCCAAAAGTTTGGGAAACTAATATTATACTTGCATTTGTCCTTAAGAGCTATAGTAGTTTCATCATGAAAGATGTCATGATAGGACGAATGAAATGGTATTGGCTAAATTGTTTTGCTATACCAAAAGAATACTAAAGAATAGAATCTGGAAGAATACCAATTATATGATGATGGTGATCCACCTCAATTTGCAAAGTCCAAGGCCATTAGTATTTGACTGACATCCTTTGGACTATGTGTTAAATGATTGACGCCACTATTGATGTTGATAGATTCTTCTAATGGAGAGGAAATGCTAAATAGGATCTGCAAGATATTTGGTAGAAAAGGAAAAGGCTGGAAATGTCCAGCTCAGGTATATAAACGATATGCATATTATAGATGTATTTCTTTGCTCATTAACAATGTAATTCTTGGGTATTCAATACTAGATTGTTGGTATGAAATGTCATACAAAGCTATACAATAGAAGGACTACAGTGGCCTAAATAACCAGCAAAAGAATGTGGTAATAATGCGCATCGAGAACAAATAAAAGTGTTATTGTGTTTCTGTCGGCATCAAACCTAGCCTTGAAGATTTATTATGAACTAAATAATTGTTATCTTGTTCCGGTATGTGACGCCCCAAAATAGGCACCTTACAGATTATAGCGCTTCCGCCATAATCTACATAATGTCGCTTTGGAAACGCACCACCAAGCGCCTCGTGCACGTTGCAGCGTGCACGTGAAGCGGGTAGAATCGAGTAGCAACAGTTACACAAGTTCACGATGGAACCCACAAAAAAAATTATAATATAACCACGAAGACTCCGAGAGTCAAGAATCCAAATACATACAAAGATCCAAATCATACATAAAGCAAATAGCATCCGAGTATGAACAAGAATACAAATAGGCCTAAGAGGCCTGAAGATAAACGATGGCGTCCAAACACTGCCTAGGACAAGCCGAAAGGGTAACCTTGCTAACGTCGTCGCTCCCATACCTGTGAAGATCGGGCCAATGGTTGCCGAAAAAGGAGGGAGAAAGAGAAAGGAAAAAGAAGAAAAATGAGGGTGAGTACCGAGGCACGTACTCGCGAGACTGGAATTCAGCTGTGCTCACCTACAGGCTATATGGTGGACTTAGCGGCAACAAAAGAATCATACTACAGAGACACAATAACTTTCGTCTAATTAGAATAAGAAAAGAGAGCGCATAAAAGTAACCAACTAGATACTAACACCAAACATAACCCAGCCGATGAATCACCTCCTCGTGACCAAACAAAGAAGCAGGTATCAAAGGCGCTCACACGGTTACCGAGTTTTATTATAGGTTTATTGTTGTAGTTGTGCTAGCTTACTACACAAGTTTATGAGTATTGAAATAGCAGGTGCAAGTTGTTCTATGATCGAGTAGTACAGCTCTAAGTCGTCCATAACCACAGACATGGCTTTTCAAAAAGATTTAACCCTGCAGGGGTGCCCAAATGTACCCAAATGCACGATCACCCCTTGATGCCTACGATTATCACACTTCTAATGGTGTGCTGGCAGGAGGTCACAACTCGCACTCTCCTTCACTACAAACAAGTCTAGGAAGCCACCTAACTAAGTTTAACCCGTATCGAGAGTCCGGCCAAATCTCCGAGACGGACCTAGTTGTTTGTGTCTACGGCTTCCGAGGCCCGACTCCTCTCTGGGGAGACGACCCGCTTCAGCAGCGATAAACGCACGTACCACATCCTATGCGTGCATGCAGAAGCAAAACAAGGGGTTACAAGGCACTCTTGGGCTTCCCCAAAAATAAATTGGACCGTTAAGATACAAGAGCTGCATGCACACAAAACCCAAATGGAAAACCTCAAACTAGTTGTGGCCACTGGACAAGTGTGTAGATTCCGGCAGTGATCGAGGGGAGGCCCATAAACGTACCCACGTCTGGTTAGAGCGCTCAGTCTCAGAACAGTTCATGCGATCTTGGGGTCCTAGGGGACACAAGTGAGCCGTTGTAAAACTGGCAAAATGACTCACCGATGCCTCTGCTTAATTCAATTTTAAGTATTAACATTAAAGTAAGTCATGATTATCTCCAACAACATATATCCATAAAATAGAGTATGTGATAACTTTCCCAACCCAAATAAGATAAAACCACTTGAAACAACCTGAACATGCCTACGACTTGCAAGGCCAACTCAAACAACAAGCACACTATTGATAGGAGGTATGGAAGGTTCTATGGCTTTGCTTTGGATAAACAGGTGGATAGGACACGTGACTCGAACAAAGCATCGTGACACAAGGCTAGAATATAGAGCTAGCGAGAGCAAAAGTGTTAAATGGGTAGAGAGAAAAGGGCTTGCCTGAAAAGATGGTCGAAGAACAGCCGAAGAACTTGTCGTTGCTCACATCACCACAAATCGGCCTATCCGAGAAGAAGCAAAATGCTACAACAAATAACGGATGCAATACTTACTACTACGATAAAAGAATCAGCATGATCATGTGAGGGTATGCATGGCATGACAAATATGGTGCAATGCAACCTATCTCAAAATTAAGCGGAACCGGAATTCCGACACACACATATATGGTTCAAGTTATGTTACTACACGACAATTGAAGTGTTTATTAGCATGCAAGACAAGGCATGGTTGAGCTACACAAAATTTAATGAAGTGGTGATACCATATTTGGCATATCCCAATTACTCCATATGTTACTTATTAGGTGTAATGCAAACTACCACGCCGCTACATGATGCGAGATGCAAACAAGCATATGGATGACATATTTAGATCCTACACATTTTTCTGAACAATTTTCATATAAAATACTTTTTATTTCGAATTACGGTTTGAGAGATATGAATTAAACAAGATTTGCATACTTGCAGCAATTTTTAGAAAAACAAAGAAATGGGTGGAGCTTTTCTCACCCACACGGGCTAGCTGGATGGCTGACGGATGGGCCAGGCGGCTGACTGGATCGCTGATGGGGAGGGGTAGATGCAGGGACATTTTTCACCGGAGGAAGACTAGCCCGAGCAGCTGACGAGACGGGGCCACCTGTCAGATCACGGATTAACAAAGGAATAAAAAGTTGGGCAATTTGCCTTTGACGTGATTCGAACTTGAGAAGTTCCGAGCCAAAGTAAAGGAGCAGACCAGCTAGGATATGTAACAGATTTGTTACAGATCGTTCATCTGGATTTAAGATGAGACAAAGCTCGTACCTTTTGGAAGGCTGAGGCAGAACTGGACGTTGAGGCGACGAGCGGAGAAGAGCCAGGACGAAATGCGCGCCTCACGCCATGACACGGATGCAGGAACGGCGACGCACAGAACAGAGGTGGGTCTGAGGTTGGAGCAGGGCTTCGCATGACCGGAGCATGGAGGAGAGGCGGCTGACGACGATGGCCGATGCCGGGTCTTGTCGATGACGTGCGCGGAGACGGGGTGGTGACGGAGAGCTTGGCGATGGTCTTGACGACGCCCGGCCAGGAGGAAGCGGATGGGAGCATGAGGCGATTCGGAGAGCATGGCCTCGGAGACGAGGCTGCAGGATGCGGCCTTGGTGTCGGCTTGGTGATGCTCATGAGCAGACCTTGGCGTTGTTGGCGATGGCGTCCGCATGCAGGCGAGCGGCGGGAGGCGTCGTTGACGGACGAGCTTGACGCTGATGTTGCTTGCAGCGAAGAGGAGCAAAGAGTGAGCAACGAGAGAGAGAAGGGAGAAGAGCGGCGGTGGGAGAACCAGCATGGGAGGCGAGCGCGAGCTAGAAAAGGCGCGCAGCGGATGGTCGTTCTTGAGGTCGCGCAGAGACGCGGGGAGGATAGCTGGCGTGACTGCAGAGAAGGAAGCGGCGGGGTTCAACGTGGAGAGCAAACTAGAGGTGGAGTTGATGATGTTCCGGGCATCGAGTGCTGCAGTGATGCTCACTTGGAGACGAGAGCGAGCGAGACAGATGAGGAAGGAAGCAGAGAGGGAAAAGAGACTGGCGGCAGCGTTGCAGGGAACGAGGACTAGGGTTGCAGGTTTGGTGGACTTTAAGGAGTGTGAGGCGCTGGCAGGTCCGTTGATACGACCACAGAGAGATCAAGTGGCGATGGGATGGTTCGTACAGAGGATGACGTCCTCACGAGGTAGACGACAACAACGTCTCCACTGGAACGGTAAGATGGGCTGTTGTTGTTGGGCTTCCGTGGTAAGAAAAGAAGGGAAACTTGGCTAGAGAGTGGAGGCAGATCAAAATGAGAAAAACCAACTGTCCAATAATTTGGGTGAATACTTCAGGAATTTCGGAAGAAGAGAGAGAGAGATAAAAAGAAGAGATTAGAGAGGGCAAGATTTTGCAACCATGTTTGGAAACTCGGTTCTAATCCCAAACAATTTCCAAACTTTGGAAACATTATGGTTTCAAGTTTGAATTCAAAATAAGAAAGGAGAGAGAAGGGTATTTATTAAACCATATGAGCAAGATTTTAAATAGATTTTAATCCAAATAATTTTAGATTTGATAAAAACATGCAAGGTGAAAGATGCATGACGTCAAGATGACGCAAAAAAATAACAAGAAATTCAAATATTGGGGACTTTTCCGGGTCGTTACATGGTATTATGAGAATAATTGTTGTTCCTTTTATTACCGTCTTCCATAATCGATGGATAGATTATTATTATCTTGTTGGTGAAATAGACATCTATAACACTGATGCTAAAGGTCACAAGATAAAACAAATTTCTCTTATATATGACACCACTGTTTAAGTCATATTGGAAATTAAAACATGAAAGAAATTCCATATTGATGGACTTTCAAGTCATTTGATTTTGAATTGATTGACGCTTGTGAGACTTTTCCTAAAGATGATTAAACTCCGTTCATGGGCCATGGACAGAACAAGCGACTAACTAGATGGAGATCGTACATGTTGATGTATGTAGTCCATGGTGTGAAGTTGATAGTGCTGTATTTTCTATTTCATCAATGACTCGAATAGATGTATGGTATATCTACTTGGTGAGATAGAAGTATGAAATGATTGAAACTGTTCAATTTATGAAGTGAAAATTATTGCAACAAGAAAAATTCAAGTATTTATGATTGGATCATAATAGAGCGTATTTGAGTTACAAGTTTAGCAAACATCTAAGAGTTAAGTGAATTGTTCCACAAACTTGCATCGTGATAAACACCATATGAGTATGGAGTTTTCGATGGATGTAATCAAACCTTATTTAACATGGTTAGATCAACGATGAAATAAACTACCAATATAATTTGTGGATTATGCTTTAGAGACTACCGTTTTTCACTGAATAGAGTGCCATCATAATCCGTTGAAATGACACCGTACATGTTATAGTTGTCTTTTCTTAAATTTTGGTATGCAAGGCATATGTAAAATGTTTGCAACCAAAATCGGATTAGTAAGTCTTTGTAGGTTATCCCAAAGAATGTCGATGGGCCTTCCTTCTTTTATGAAACCCCATAGTGATTGTCGCTAAAAGAAGTGAATTTCTTATGAAGGAGTTTTCTCGCGAAAGGGTTAAGTGGGAGGGAAAATAGAACTTGATGAGGTTATTGAACCTGAGTAAGATGAGCAAAGTAGTGCAGCACCAGAAAATGTTCTGGAAGCGACAACTGCATTCATGGCTCCCGTACCTACAATATGTTGTAGTGTCGGACATCAAAGTTCCTATTTAACCAAGTTGGTCATAATCAAATAGAAAGATTTGAGGATGAGATATTATTAGATAATAGTGACCGACAATATACAAAGAAGCGATGATGGGCCCTGACTTCGTCCTATGGATTATTCTAGCGACAATTACATATTAAGATATGATAGTTGAATAAACGAAACAACATTCCTCTACCGGAATGCACACCAAGGACGTGTACTTGACACGACGCAATGGGTTTTGTTGATTCAAAGGTTGCTAGATATGTATGCAAACTTCTATGGTAGACGTAAGCATAGCGAAGTTAGAATCTTCAATGATGAAAATGTTAAAGAGTTATTTCATCAAGATATTTGAAGATGCTTGTATCTATTATATTATTAAAATAACTAACAATTAACGGTGGAGATTTGCCACTCAAAAACAAAGATACATAAACGGTGGAGATTTTCAAGTCAAAAAAGCTTGCGTGAGAAGTACATGTCTTCACGTTTAGGAAGTAGACGTCTGGATGTCCGGCGACAATACGAACATGCAGGCCGTAAATCAAACAGGCACTGATCACGGATCAACGTAGATATCGCCAAACGTTGGACTAATAAAGTACATGGTAGCACATACCAAAAATACACCCAGCGAATTGCAACCAATCGGAGACGCAATAGTAGCAAAGATCGAAGGCACGCGTTGACAACTCTCGGTTGCATCGACAAATCGGCCGCACTACATGGCGGCAAGACAAGACGCCCAGCAGATCGAAGGGTGGGCACAGCAAGCCCGCAAGACAGACCAAAGGCATGGCGGGATATCAATACATGTCGATGATGCTCGGTACATCGGCTAATCGAAGACCCGGCAGGACGGCAGGAAACCCAGGGATCAAAGGCACATCATGAAGCTGAGATCTTTAAGTAAGAGCTGAAATCCTTCCTTGATAACTACAATCCATCATAAAGCTGAAATATTCAAGTAATTAATAGTTTAGATTCTCAGGTAATAGCTGCAATCTTCATGTGTGTTTAGTAGATCTTCTTATGCAGACATGCAGCTTTTTTCGGAAAGAGCTGGCCGCATGCAGCTACAACCCGGTGGATTCATTATCCAATTTGACATAGACTATGTGCAGTTTGTATGAGGCATGGACTCTCTGCAGTTTATACTAAAACTGCGCGCTCGCAGTCCGTTGCTTGCGCGGGCGGCCGCTATGCCTGCTTTCCAAGTAGCCTCAGAGCCTGCCTCCTTACCGATCGACCTCCGCCAAGATGCCCATATGCGAGTGGAGGAATACGCAGCCACATATCGTCATTGCACTATAATCAAGAACAAGTTCTGTTTGAGATCACCCCAGCAGCCATCACCATCGATGTTAACCATCCATTGTTAACCTGACCTTGCACAAACTCATGAATTGGTATTCTAACTCGATCTCATAATGATGGATTCAAGAAATCAAGCTGGTAAGATCAGTGCATCCATGCAAGGACTATATGGAGAGCACGACAATAATTAACACCCCCTTTGACTTATTAATTGTTAAGTTACAAACTTATTTATCTTTGAACTAAACTTTCGTACAGCAAGGTGTCATTGTGAGTCAAACAACGATCATTACAGAAGATTTTTCGAAGGTAATAAATTTTCACCATTTGTACGTGTATTTGCTCTTCATTTTCGTTGGAGTCAGATCCATTCAGACATGTGATTGCAGAATACTTCACAAAATAATTTCAGTAAAAATTTATGGGCAGATGTCAGGTAGATTTTACTTCTTGATTTTAATTTATGTTTGATCAAAAGAATAGTTCTGTTGTCTGCGGATCATAATAATTCGGAACATAAAAATACATATTTATTGGGAATCAGAGGCAGGAAGTTCTGAGATATTTCTTAATAAAGTAATCAGAAGATGTGCATATTTTACAGAAATAATGAAAATTCTATAATTCTTATCTTAAAAAAAATTACATATGTTGGTAATATTGCAGTAGGGTACAGTACTTCGTAGAGTGTGTGCATACTCATATCAAATATTTGCAATTTTTCCTTAATTTTCCCTTTAGGGATGCACACATTTTAGAGATGAAGAAACAATAATTAGGGAGGCAATTGGCGTTTTTACTAGAGATCTTATGATTCAGATGACAGATAAAGAAGTAGCATAATTCGTTGGTGATGTATCTAGCTGGTACACAATGAGTAATTGTTGATGTTACACGAGATGGCAAAAGCACTCCACGAGCGCTATACACACTGCTGGAGTATGTATAGTCCACTAATGCACATGAGAACTTGGAAGCCTAAACAATGAGGGTATTGAGGTTTTACATCTACAACATGTACATATGTTTTATCGCCTAGATTGAAACGTCGTAACAATTGGAAGCTCAGTAAACGGAGAGCAATAAATCTGATATATTAATTTCATTTAAAAATAAATATAGTAGCAAGAAAAAATATTGATATGTTTGATATCAAGTTTTTTCTATGTAATCGCTAGCCGCGCAATTGCGCGGGCTACATAGCTAGTTTACAAGAAAGTAAGTGGGAGCGCTGAGACATATTTCTAATGCTTTATGTAGACGACATATCATTTATTGGAAATTATGTGTTTTTCTTGATATTGTTAAGTTTTCATTAAAATTAGTTTTTGATGAAAGACTTAGGTAAAACCAGAATATTAAACATCAATATCTATGCAGATAGATTGAGGCTTTAATATAGTTTTACATAGTACATATATGAAGTATTGAATTTGTTCAATATGGAAATAATAAGAACGGTTCTTGTTGCATGGAAGAGGTTGAAGCAAGAATCAACTGTTTTGACACTTGATGAGTGAAACCACAAGACTAATTTTATTGATCTTGTATACCATGATATGTTGATCCAGATATGTCCGATGCTCTAAAAGGTTATGAGCATTCATATGATGATCGTTGGACAATAGTAAAAATATTCTTATGTACTTTCGAAGAAGTAAGAATATGTTCAGTATACAGAAGTGACAAATGGTTCATTGCAATGTGTTACATTGACTTTGTCACATATACAGTAAAATTTAATCTCAATTTTAGGCTATTTGTTTTGAGTTATATGGTGGCACAATAAGATGGAAGAAAGTTCCATGATAACTTGGATGAGTTTCAAAGTTAGACATTGTGACGGATACTGCAACGAAGGCTAAGTATATAACTGCTCTAGAAGCAGCAAAAGAACAAGTATGCTAGTACCATGTAGTTCTATTGTATGACAATAGAGACAACATAGTCTCGGCCAAGAAACAAAGGTCTCACCAGAAGACCAAGTTTATACGATGCTATCTCATAGAAGATGAGTATTGCGTGCAGACACAAAAGATATGCAAATACAAACGGACCTAAAAGTGTCAGACCCGTAGAAAAGTTTACCACGTGCAAAGCGTATGAATAACACCGGAATGCCATAGGTGTTAAAGGCGCAAGTATTGACTAGATTATTGACTCTAGTGCAAGTGGGAGACTGAAGGAAATATGCCCTAGAGGCAATAATAATATTGTTATTATCATATTTCTTGTTCATGGTAATGTTTATATTCCATGCTAGAATTGTATTAAGCGGAAACATTAATACTTATGTGGTTTATGAACAACACTGCGTCCCTAGTACGCCTCTACTAGACTAGCTCATTGATTAATGATGGTTAAGGTTTCCTAACCATAGACATGAGTTGTTGATTAATAATGAGGTCATGTCATTAGGAGAATGACGTGATAGACAGACCCAAATTAAGCACAACAATTAGATCGTGTTATTATGTTCACAATTGCGTAGCTTTTCCTATGTCAGTATCCTATTCCTTAGACCATGAGATAATGCCACTCCCTGGTATCGGAAGAGAACTTTGAGGTCATCAAACATCATCCTATGAGAGGGTGATCATAAAGGTGTCTCTCGGGTAATCGGAAAGTACTTGTTGGGTTCCATGTATCGAGATTGGGATTTTTCCCTCCCATGTTGGAGAAATATACTCCGGGCCCACTCGGTAATCAATATCATACACCGTTTGCAAACACGTGATTAATAAGTTTAATCACAGGGTGATATTGGATTGCGGAACGAGTAAAGAGTACTTGCTGCGAACGAGATTGAACTAGGTATGGCGATACCGACGATCGAATCCCGGGCAAGTAAAATATCGCGAGACAAAGGAATTTGTATACGGGATTAATTGAATCCTGACATCGTGGTTCACCGATGATGATCTTCGTTGAATATGTGGGAGTCAATATGGATTTCCAGATCCCGCTATTGATTATTGATAGTGATCATGTCCACGCATTCTCGAACCCGTAGGGTCACACACTTAATGCTCATCAATGCTAGGGTATTTTCAGGATTTATGAAAATTGTTTCGGAGAGTTACGGAATTGTTCCGGAAAGATGATTAATGATTTATTAATTAATTGAATTAATAAATGTTAATACATATATTTATTTATTAGAAATAAATAAGGGCTAAAAAGTAGTCCATGATTAGTTTTGCTAAAGGGCTAATTTAGTAGTCCATTTAGACAGACTAATAAATAAAGAAAAAGCAAAAGAAAAAAGGGGTAAGGAGGTGGTCGGCCAGGAATTGTTCCTGGGCCGCCGCGCTGGCTGGTTCCGCTACAGGCCCATCCGCTGGGCCGCGCCTGGGCTGACCGCCGGCCGGCTTGCTCCCGCAGGAGGCCCGCTGGGCCGGTCGCTGCCGCTGCTCGAGACTGCAGGAGGGCGGATGCGATGGCGATTTGATCGCTAGCCGATCGGTCGCCAGAGGAATCCAGTTGGCTCATGCGGGCATTGGGCCAGAGGCTAGGAGTTGGGCCGCACGTGAGCAACTCGCCCCGGCGCTCCAGACGCGCTCAATACTCGATCGATGCCGCCGGGCGTGACGTGCATGAGGCGGCCAGGTTTTGAACTTGGCACATACTCCAAGTATCTGCCCGCACGCCTATAAAAGAGATCAGATCAGGACGGCGTATGGACGGATTTTGATTAGTCTCCGTGCTGCGTGCCGTCTCATATGTAGCTCCCTTTTGCCCTAGTTTGACTAGATCTTTTGCTTGTTTCTTCTCCCATCTCGTGCGTGTAGGCGAAGCCTTGCCCGCGGATACTCTCCACCATAAGCACCACGCCGTCGTGCTGCTGATCCCATCTACCACTCCACCGTGCCTTGCTGGACCGAGGAGGAGGAGGAGTCGTTGCGCTGTACGTGTGCATCGCTCGGAGGCATCGCCCGTTGTGGCGCTTGGATCGGATCGGATCGCGAGGAGGAGACGCTAGTACGACTACGCCGACCACGTTCATATGAATGTTTCCACTGTGCGATCTACAAGGGTATGTAGATCTATTCTCTCTCACTCGTTGTTTTGCATCTCGTAGATCAGATCTTGGCTGTTCTTGTTCGTCATCGTAGGAAAAATTTTGTTTTCTATGCTGCGAAACCCTTCACACATCTACAACCTTAGAGGTATCTGTTACTCCCCCAGATTAAATAGAGGCATGAACCCAACTATCGAGCATAAATACTCCCTCTTGGAGTCACTAGCATCTACTCGGCCAAGATAGCTACTAGCAACGGAAAGCATGCAAGATCATAAACAACATAGAGATAACATAAGATATATAATTCAGCACATCAACTTGACATAGTGCCAATACTCATCGGATCCCAACAAACACAACATGTATGATTACATAAAGATGATCTTGATCATATAGGGCAGCTCACAAGATCTAAACATGAAGCACATGGTGGAGAAGACAACCATCTAGCTACTGCTATGGACCCGTAGTCCAAGGTAGACTACTCACACATCACTCTGGATGTGACCATGGTGGTGGAGAAGGCCTCCGGCAGGGTGCCGGGAAGAGCTCCTGGATCCTCCCGATCTCATTTCGACGACGGCGGCGGCTTACACTATGTTTTGAGGAAAAGCGATCCGTCCCTAGGTTTTTCCCATCGAGGGGACTTTATAGGCAAAGGGGCATCGTCAGGAGTGGGACCAGGTGGTCTCACCACAGGTGGGCACGGCCAGTGGCTGGGCCGCGCCCCCTAGTGGTGAGGCTGGCCCCTGGCCCCACTTCGTCTCATCTTCGGCCTTCGTGAAGCTTCGGTAAAAATAGGAGGTTCGGCTTTTGTTTCGTCCAATTCTGAGAATATTTCCTGTGTAACTTTTCTGAAACATAAAAACAGCAGAAAACAGGGATCTGGCACTGTGGCATCTTGTTAATAGGTTAGTTCCGGAAAATGCATAAAAATGCCACGAACTGTAACAAAACACAAAGCAAATGGTGTATAAACAAGCATAGAGCATCAAAAATTATAGATACGTTTGAGACGTATCAAGCATCCCCAAGCTTAACTCCTACTCGTCCTCGAGTAGATAAGTGATAACAAAAGAATAATTTTTGAGGTGACATGCACCATCACAATCTTGATCATCTATGTAAGCATTGAGTGCTGGGATCAAGAACTTAAAACATGGGCATAAAAGACATAATCTTGACAATAAGAACTTAGCAACCATGTTATAACATAAAAAGAAACACAAACGAAAGATCATGAATAATGAAACAATGAAAGTCAAACGTGTATTCAAATCTTATGGAAAAACATAGCAAATGGTTTTCAGCTTGTCCTTTATGGAAGAGCAAAAACATAAATGCATAGGACACCTTCAAGTTTAAAAGGGCGACTAGATATAAATAATTTAAGAACAAATGAAACCATAATCATAAATCAATCAATGATAACTTTGGGACAATGCACATTAAACTTAGAATGACAACGTATGCCATTCTTTAAATGTATTAAGTGGAAACATTAGACATGTGATATATAACAACCAGGTCCCTAGTTGTTGGATATATGCCCTAGAGGAAAATAATAAAGAGTTTATTTGCGTATATCATTAGTTCATAATAAGTTTAATATTGTGCTATAATTGTGTCAATCGGAAACATTGATACACGTGTGGTATGTAACAACCATAGTCCCTAGTTGATGAGGGTTAACCTCGGCAATATCCTTGGATGAAGGACTTAGGATCGGGGAAAGAGGGTGTCGAATGAACTCGAAGGTAAAGACAGACAAAGAAGATGAATCTGATTGTATTATCGAGACAAAGCTAGGGTTACAAGATAAATATCAACGTGTTCCTCTGCCAGCTCCACCTGGACCCTTATATAGGTAGTCAGTGATGGGAATATGCCCTAGAGGCAATAATAAAGTTGTATTATTCAATATTCCTTTTGTTCGTAATTAATTTGTTTCATGCTATAAGTGTATATTGGTTCTGAATAAGAGATTTGGAGAAAACATAATTACACATGTGGAATAATAAACAACAAAGAGTTCTCTAACCTTGCCTCTAAGATTAGTTTGCATATTATCTGATAGTCTTGTTTTCCTGACTATGAGCATCGGTAATTTGTTTGAGGTTGCCGATAATAAGTGAGAGCATATTGTTCGGGGAGAACAATGTGTTGGACAAGATCCCGTTGACATACCATGAAACTAAGTCGTCAATATGTTGTTGGTATGTAATCATCCTAAGCATTTCGTTTAAACGCTTCAGTAGACCATGAGAGAAATAGACGTGGGTACAGAAAGATTGCTTTCATTACTCTTAATGTTATCCGTAAAAGGGTGATTACTAAAGTGATAGTGCAGTACTCGGAAAGTATGATATAGTTCTACTGTCTCGAGATTGGGATTTTACTACTACGACGATGGAGAGATATTCTCTGGACCCGCTCAGTGTTGTGATGTTCGCCATCGTCTGGCCGGACACGTGACTAAGTCGTTAGTCACAAGAACATCGACAACATGGCGAGTAAAGAGAGCACATTGGGTAACGAGATACAACATAACAGTTTGATCTTGGGTGGTGCAAAGTGATATGTCTCAAACGTATCTATAATTTTTGATGCTCTATGCTTGTTCTTACACCATTCGCTTAGTGTTTTGTTACACTTCGTGGCATTTTTATGCATTTTCTGGAACTAACCTATTAACAAGATGCCACAGTGCCAGTTCCCTGTTTTCTGCTGTTTTTGTGTTTCAGAAAAGTTACACAGGAAATTTTCTCGGAATTGGACAAAACAAAAGCCAAACCTCCTATTATTTAACAAAGCTTCTAGAAGACCGAAGAGGAGACGGAGGGGGACCACGGGCCGGCCACACAGTAGGGCGGCGCGGCCAGCCCCTGGCCCGCGCCCCCTATGTGTGAGACCGCCCTGGTCCACTTCTGACGCTGCCCCTTCGCCTATAAAGACCCCCCGACGGGAAAAACCTAAAGAGCCAATCAATTTTCTAGAAACACATCGTAATCCGCCGCCATCATCGACCCGAGGTCGGGAGGGTCCAGAAGCTCTTCCCAGCACCCTGCCAAAGAGGGGAATCGCCACCAGAGGTCTTCTTCATCGCCATGCTTGCCTCCAGCGCGATGAGTGAGTAGTCTACCTTGGACTATGGGTCCATAGCAGTAGCTAGATGGTTGTCTTCTCCACCATGTGCTTCATGTTTAGATCTTGTGAGCTGCCTTACATGATCGAGACTACCTTTATAAAATTCTACATGTTGTGTTTGTTGGGATCCGATGAATATTGGTGTTATGTTAAGTTGATGTGCTGAATATTATCTTATGTTATCTCTATGTTGTTTATGATCTTGCATGCTCTCCGTTGTTAGTAGCTATCTTGGCCAAGTAGATACTAGTGACTCCAAGAGGGGGTATTTATGCTCGATAGTTGGGTTCATGCCTCTATTTAATCTGGGGGAGTGACAGAAACCTCTAAGATTGTAGATGTGTTGTTGCCACTAGGGAGAAAACAACATTCTTGTGTCCAAGGACGTTCATTTTGTTTACATTACATACTTTGCTTAATACAGTTATCTGTTGTTCGCAACTTAATACTCGAGGGGTGTTCGGACAATATCCCCACGAGTGGATTATTAGTCATAGATGCAGTTGGATGGCGGTCTATGTATTTTATTGTAATGCCCACAGTAAATCTCATAGTGATCCTCGTAACATATGCATGTTATCTTTATTTTATCAATTGCCCAACTATAATTTGTTTACCCAGCATGTCATTATTTATCTTATGGAGAGACACCACTAGTGAACTGTGGACCCCGGTCCAATTTCCTTTACATTGCTATTATCATTTACTTTTACTCGCACTGTTTACTTTCTCGCATATTACTATTGTTTTCCACTCGATACACTTAATCCTTTATTTATAGCAAACCGGTGAGATTGACAACCTCATCGTAAGTTAGGAGCGAAGTACTTGGTTGTGTTATGTGCAGGTTCCACGTTGGTGCTGGTGCAAAGCAAAGCCCTGGACGAGGCGCCTTATAAATTGTTCGGAGCTGTCACGAAGCTAGCAGGCATCACCTTCTGAAGTTTGGCTTTTTCCTACTGGTTCGATAAACCTTGGTTTCATATTGAGGGAAAGACTTGCTACTATGCTCATCATACCTTCCTCTTGGGGGTTCCCAACTGGGTGGTTATCCTGCCCGCATCAAGCTGTTTTTCTTGCGCCGTTGTCGGGAAAAAAGAAGATTTCTGCAAGGGGAGTCTCACACGCACAATCTTTTACTTTGTTTTTTGTTTTGCTTCAATTTATTTTTGCTTGCATCATTTTATCAAAAATACAAAAAAATTAGTTCTTACTATAGTTGTTATTTTTGTTGGTCTGTTATTTTCTTGCTTTATCATGCTTTCTTTCAATGGTTGGTTCCTTTGAAACTAAATCTTTTTGGCAAGGTGGGTTCACAGAAGAGCAACAAAAATATTATGAGGAACACCGCTTGTCACAAAAAGGGAAAAACTTACGGGAACAAATTGATAAATTGTATATCATTGCTAGAAATGTGTGCTCTACTTATAATGTTACTTATTGCTTTGATAAATCTTGTTGCTGTAGGAGGTATAAACACCTCCCTTTTCAATGTGAGTATAACAATGATGTTACCATATCTTCTTATATTAATGGAAATTATGACTTTTATGATGTGGAACAAATTGAAGAATTTATTGCTTAGAAGGGTGCATTTGAACTTGCTTATTTTCTTTAAAATACTGATGATGCACCTTATAAATATGAGGTTTATGATATACTTAAATTTTGCTTTGATAATTACAAGGAACAAAATGGCTATATTCTTAAATATCTTAATAGATGCTCTCCAACGGAAGAGACTAATGCCTTGAAGGAGCCTATGGAAGATGAAATTGCCAAAACTTGAAGCTCATTGGATGAAAAAGAGGAGGAGAGTAATGATCAAGAGGAGGAAGAATGGAGCTACCCATATCTACGTCCCAATAAGAGTAACTCTTTAACTAATACCTTATTTGATCGCCCTCCATGCTTAATAAAGGAGGATGAGTGTGATATTTATATTGTTGAGTTTGTTCATAATGCTACTGAAAATTATTATGAGAGTGTAAAATATGGTTGTTGTAATTTTCATGTTACTAAAACACCTCTCTTTATATTGAAAGTTCCGAAGTTGCTCTTATTTTATCTACCCGTGCTTGTTACTATGTGCTTCTTTGATTTATTTTCTTACAAGATTCCTATGCATAGGAAGTGGGTTAGACTTAAATGTGTTTCATATTTGCTTCTTGATGCTCTCTTTTGCTTCAATTCATATTTCTTATGTGAGCATCTTCTCAAATTACTGAGCCTAGCTCAAAGGCGTTAAAGAAAAGCACTCTTGGGAGATAACCAATTGTTTGACTTTCAGTTCTTTTTATTTTAATTGAGTCTTGGAAGTTATTACTACTGTAATAACCGCTCCTTATCATTTTTATTTCGTTGTTGTGCCAAGAGAAGCCACTAATTTGAGTGAGGTAAGATTTGGGGATGTTGCTGTCCTAAAACAGATATCGGTACTGCACCGTAAAAATTCGTGAAAATTCTTAGAATATCTTTTTGACCTGCGATTTCTTGTGCATATGTCACAGGTTATATCCAAACTTTCATTAGTTTTACACTTTTTGATTTGAGCAACATAAAACCCTCAAAAAAATTGACCTTTGTCAGCTGTTCTGTTTTGGAAGATTTCTGCCATTATTTGTGTTTGCCTCTCGATCGCTTTCTTTTTTAGTTCTTTTGATCACGGAACTTTTGGGGAAGTTGCTCCAGTAGTATATGCTTTATATGTGGTGGTTTTGAGTTGAAATCTGAACTATAAAGGGGTTGATTCATTATTATGCTTACACTAATATTGCTAATAGAATTGTGTTGAGTTTTATATGAAGGAAGTTTTCAAGTGTAGGGATTGGAGAATGATGAGATGAGTTGAACAATGGACAAAAGCTCAAACTTGGGGATGCCCATGAACCCCAAGAAATATCCAAGACGTACAAGCGTCAAAGCTTGGGGATGCCCCCGAGGCACCCCTTCTTCATCGGCAAAAATCAGGTCACCTTTCAACACACTATATTTTTATTGCTTCATGCACTATGCATTTTTCTTGGAGCGTCAGTTGTTTTATTTTTCAGTTTTGTTTAGTTTTATTTGCTGCAATAAATGGTTGGACCCCAACAAATTTCTTTTGGAGAAGTTGCCTTGCTTTTCATTTGCCAAGAACACTCTGTTTTTCACTCTTATCGTTCAACGAGTGTTCTCTTTTTCTGCTACTACGTTTAGCTTTCGTTTTTTGCCTTGATTTTGTTCAGATCTTGTTATATCTTTACATCAAGGTGTATTTTGACCTCTGGTCCATGTTGGTATTCATCAAAAGAGTTGTTTTAAAAATATTCGAATGGTGTTGGAAAAGAGAAAAAGTTTTATGCAAAAAAGTGGTACAAAAAGGAGCTTGTGTAGACTGCGGCTTAGGCTTTTGCATGTCATGCTTGATATCGTTTTGATAGTATGCTTAGTGGTTTTGCTATAGCATGACTTGTCTCAAATGACTGAGATTGCTTAATGAGCCTTCGAAAAAATCATGCGTTGTTTTTATTATTTGGAAGCATTAATTTGGTTTTCTCCTTGATGCTTTATTTGGGTTGACTTGGCGCATGCTTACACATGTTAGACTCATACAAAGTTGTCATAAGCTTCTATGATCATTTAGTTTTTGACTTTTGATGCAATCTTATGCTTCTTTTAATGTTGCTTTGTCGATTTGCATGATTATGGCCGTTATTGCTCTCTTAGTTGGTCGCTCCCAGTCTTTTGCTAGCCCTCATTTTGTACTGAGTATGAGCTCTACTCGTGCATCCAACTCCTAAAAACCAAGTTATTCCAATATGTCCACCATACATACCTATTAGCAATTTGACTTGCTTTTATCTATCCTTCAAATTAAACTCTTTTTGGTGTTATGTGAAAATTGGTCAGTAAAGCTCTCACGAACCTGATGGCACACTTTACTTTCTCGTTCTTAAATTTTTTGACATTGTGGCCCTCTTATGTTGAGTTATTATGCTTGCGAGTTGTAAGTTAGAAATTAGCCAAACCATGCCGTCATGGGGTAAGCTTTCAACATTGCACTTCTTATTTGAGTTGATATTGTGATATTTTGTTTATGGATACTCGCGATGTGAAATAAGTTGGGAATCTTGCGGGATCATGGAGTTTTTATAAGTGTTAGAGAAATGCCTGGGCCGCTAATCTAAGCCATGCATAATTCATGGTGGAAATTTACAGCATGCCCATAGTGAACATTCGACGACGCATCTCAAAATAAAAAGCTATACCAATGGTAAATAAAAGAGATGTCGAGGTGTTCATTGTCTGTTTGTCTTGTCATTTTGATGTGGGCTTGTTCCATGTCATCGGGCAGGAGGTACCCCGTTGGCGGTTCTCGATGATACACATATATTTACAATAACAAGAGCTTGCTTGGGACTCTAAGTCGAGTAGCATGAGGTTTGGGTATTCGTACTTCATGGGACATGTGGTTTTCAACTTATGATTTTTCAAGCATATGCTTCATAATTGTACTCGCATTAACTCTAACCATTCAAGATGCTTATGATGGGGGCAATGAGAGCTCAAAGCTAGTAAGTACCATAATTTTTGAAGGTTTATAAAACTCGCAATCATTGCTTCCCTCTGCGAAGGGCCTTTCTTTTAATTTTATTTTGAGTCACCACCTTCTATCTTTATGCACCGTCTAAGAGAGCATAGTTGTCATTCTTAGTATAATGTGCATTGTCCCAAAGTTTATCATTGATTGATTCATGGCTATGGTTTCACTTGTTCTTAATTTCTTTGTATCTAGTCACCCTCTTAAACTTGAAGGTGTCCTATGCATTTATGTTTTGCTATTCCATGAAGGACAAGCTGAAATCCATTTGCTATGTTTTTCCGTATGATTTGAACACACGTTTGACTTTCATTGTTTCATTTTCATGATCTTTTGTTTGTGTTCTTTTTCATGTTATAACATGGTTACTAAGTTTCTTCTATCAAGATTATGTCTTTAATGCCCATGTTTTAAGTTCTTTTGATCCCAGCACTCAATGCTTACATAGATGATCAAGATTGTGTAGGTGCATGTCACCTCAAAAATTATTCTTTGTTATCACTTACCTACTCGAGGACCAGCAGGAGTTAAGCTTGGGGATGCTTGATACGTCTCAAACGTATCTATAATTTTTGATGCTCCATGCTTGTTCTTACACCATTTTCTTAGTGTTTTGTTACACTTCGTGGCGTTTTTATGCATTTTCTGGAACTAACCTATTAACAAGATGCCACAGTGCCAGTTCCCTGTTTTCTGCTGTTTTTGTGTTTCAGAAATGTTACACAGGAAATATTCTCGGAATTGGACGAAACAAAAGCCGAACCTCCTATTATTTAACGAAGCTTCCAGAAGACCAAAGAGGAGACAGAGGGGGGCCACGGGCCGGCCACACAGTAGGGCGGCGCGGCCAGCCCCTAGCACGCGCCCCCTATGTGTGAGACCGCCCTAGTCCACTTCTGACGCTGCCCCTTCGCCTATTGATGCGGCACGGTGTTGATGTAGATCACCGTCCAGTTGGGAATCCCAAGAGGAAGGTATGATGAGCACAGTAGCAAATTTTCCCTCAGTAAGAAACCAAGGTTTGCCAGTCCAGTAGGAAAAAGCCAGACTCCAGAAGGCGATGCCTGCTAGCTTCGTGACACTCCAACAAGGGCGCCGTTAACGATACTTGTTAGCGCGTCTTCAAGTAGTAGCAACGTGGAACCTGCACACAACACAACCAAGAATTTTGCTCCCAACTTACGATGAGGTTGTCAATCTCACCGGTTTGCTGTAAACAAAGGAATGAGCGTATCGAGTGGAAAGCAATAGTAGTATGCAAGAAAGTAAACAGTACGAGTAAAGTAAACAGGTGATAGCAATGTAAAGTAAATTGGACCAGGGTCCACAGTTCACTAGTGGTGTCTCTCTATAAGATAAATAACAACATGCTGGGTAAACAAATTACAGTTGGGCAATTGATAGAATAAAGATAACGTGCATATGTCAAGAGGATCACTATGAGATTTACTCTGGGCATTACAACAAAATACATAGACCGCCATCCAACTGCATCTATGACTAATAATCCACTCGCGGGAATATCGTCCGAACACCCCTCGAGTATTAAGTTGCGAATAACAGATAACTGCATTAAGCAAAGTGTGTAATATAAACAAAACGAATGTCCTTGGACACAAGAATGTTGTTTTCTCCCTAGTGGCAATAACACATCTACAACCTTAGAGGTTTCTATCACTCCCTCAGATTAAATAGAGGCATGAACCCAACTATCGAGCATAAATACCCCCTCTTGGAGTCACTAGTATCTACTTGACCAAGATAGCTACTAACAACGGAGAGCATGCAAGATTATAAACAACATAGAGATAACATAAGATAATATTCAGCATATCAACTTAATCATAACACCAATATTCATCGGATCCCAACAAACACAACATGTAGAATTACATAACGGTGATCTTGATCATGTAAGACGGCGCACGAGATCTAAACATGAAGCACATGGTGGAGAAGACAACCATCTAGCTACTGCTATGGACCCATAGTCCAAGGTAGACTACTCACTCATCGTGCCGGAGGCAAGCATGGCGATGAAGAAGACCTCCGGTGGCGATTCCCCTCTCCGGCAGGGTGCCTGGAAGAGCTTCTGGACCCTCCCGATCTTGGGTCGATGACGGCGGCGGATCATGATGTGTTTCTATAAAATTGATCGGGTGTTAAGTTTTTCCCGTCTGGGGGTCTTTATAGGCGAAGGGGCAGCGTCAGAAGTGGACCAGGGCGGTCTCGCGCATAGGGTGCACGGGCCAGGGGCTGGCCGTGCCACCCTACTGTGTGGCCGGCCCGTGGCCCCCCTCTGTCTCCTCTTCGGTCTTCTAGAAGCTTCGTTAAATAATAGGAGGTTCGGCTTTTGTTTCGTCCAATTCTGAGAATATTTCCTGTGTAACTTTTCTGAAACACAAAAACAGCAGAAAACAGGGAACTGGCACTGTGACATTTTGTTAATAGGTTAGTTCCGGAAAATGCATAAAAATGCTACGAAGTGTAGCAAAGCACTAAGCAAATGGTGTAAGAACAAGCATGGAGCATCAAAAATTATAGATACGTTTGAGACGTATCAAGCATCCCGAAGCTTAACTCCTGCTCATCCTCGAGTAGGTAAGTGATAACAAATAAATAATTTTTGAGGTGACATGCACCTACACAATCTTGATCATCTATGTAAGCATTGAGTGCTGGGATCAAAAGAACTTAAAACATGGGCATGAAAGACATAATCTTGATAGAAGAAACTTAGCAACCATGTTATAACATGAAAAAGAACACTAATGAAGGATCATGAAAATAAAATAATGAAATTTAAACGTGTTATCAAATCATAAGGAAAAACATAGCAAATGGTTTTCAGCTTGTCCTTCATAGAATAGCAAAACATAAATGCATAGGACACCTTCAAGTTTAAGAGGGCGACTGGATACAAATAATTTAAGAACAAGTGAAACCAAAATCATGAATCAATCAATGATAACTTTGGGACAATGCATATTATATTAAGAATGACAACTATGCTCTCTTAGACGGTGCATAAAGATAGAAGGTGGAGACTCAACATAAAAGTAAAAGAAAGGCCCTTCGCAGAGGGAAGCAGTGATTGCAAGTTTTATAAACCTTCAAAAATTATGTTACGTACTAACTTTGAGCTCTCGTTGCCCCCATCATAGGCATCTTGAATGATTAAAGTTAATGCGAGTACAATTATGAAGCATATGCTTGACAAATCATAAGTTGAAAACCTCGTGTCCCGTGAAGTACGAATACCCAAACCTCATGCTACTCGACTTAGAGTCCCAAGCAAGCTCTTGTCATTGTAAATTTATGCGTATCATTGAGAACCGCCAATGGGGTACCTCCTGCCTGATGACATGGAACAAGCCCACATCACAATGACAAGACAAACAGATAATGAACACCTCGACATCTCTTTTATTTACCATCGGTATAGCTTTTTATTTTGAGATGCGTCATCGAATGTCCACTATGGGAATGCTGTAAATTTCCACTATGAATTATGCATGGCTTAGATTAGCGGCCCAGGCATTTCTCTAACACATATAAGAACTCCATGATCCCGTAAGATTCCCAACTTGTTTCACATTGCGAGTATCCATAAACAAAATATCACGATATCAACTCAAATAAGAAGTGCAATGTTGAAAGATTACCCCATGACGGCATGGTTTGGTTAATTTCCAACTTACAACTTGCAAGCATAACAACTCAACATAAGAGAGCCACAATGTCAAAATTTTGAGAACGAGAAAAGTAAAGTGTGCCATCAGGTTCGTGAGAGCTTTACTGACCAATTTTCGCATAACACCAAAAAGAGTTTAATTTGAAGGATAGATAAAAGCAAGTCAAATGTACTTTGGAATAGCAAATTGCTAATAGGTATGTATGGTGGACATATTGGAACAACTTGGTTTTTAGGAGTTGGATGCACGAGTAGAGCTCATACTTAGTACAATATGAGGGCTAGCAAAAGACTGGGAGCGACCAACTAAGAGAGCAACAACGGCCATAATCATGCAAAGCGACAAAGCAATATTAAGAGAAGCATAAGATGGCATCAAAGGTCAAAAACTAAATGATCATGGAGGCTTATGGCGACTTTGTATGATTCTAACATGTGTAAGCATGCGCCAAGTCAACCCAAATAAAGCATCAAGGAGAAAACCAAATTAATGCTTCCAAATAATAAAAACAACGCATGATTTTTTCAAAGGCTCATTAAGCAATTTCATTCATTTGAGACAAGTCATGCTACAGCAAAAATCACTAAGCATACTATCAAAATGATATCAAGCACGACATGCAAAAGCCTAAGCCACAGTCTACATAAGCTCCTTTTTGTACCACTTTTTTGCATGAAACTTTTTCTCTTTTCAAACACCATTCGAACCTTTTTAAAACAACTCTTTTGATGAATACCAACATGGACCAGAGGTCAAAATACACCTTGATTCAAAGATATAACAAGATCTGAACAAAAATCAAGGCAAAAAACGAAAACTAAACGCAGTAGCAGAAAAAGAGAACACTCGTTGAATGATAAGAGTGAAAAACGGAGTGTTCTTGGCAAATGAAAAGCAAGGCAACTTCTCCAAAAAAAAATTGTTAGGGTCCAACCATTTATTGCAGCAAACAGAACTAAACAAAACTGAAAACTAAAGCAACCGACGCTCCAAGAAAAACGCATAGTGTATGAAGCAATAAAAACATAGTGTGTTGAAAGGTGACCTGATTTTTGCCGATGAAGAAGGGGTGCCTCGGGGGCATCCCCAAGCTTTGATGCTTGTACCTCTTGGATATTTCTTGGGGTGCGTGGGCATACCCAAGCTTGAGCTTTTGTCCATTCTTCAAATCATCTCATCATTCTCCAATCCCTACACTTGAAAACTCCCTTCATACAAAACTCAACACAATTCTATTAGCAACATTAGTGTAAGAATAATATTGAATCAACCCCTTTTGCTTCAGATTTCAACTCAAAACCACCACATATAAAGCATATACTACTGTAGCAACTTCCCCAAAAGTTCCGTGATCAAAAGAACTCAAAAAGAAAGCGATCGAGAGGCAAACACAAATAGTGGCAGAAATCTATCAAAACAGAACAGCTGACAAAGGTCGATTTTTTAGAGGGTTTTCTGTTGCTCAAATCAAAAAGTGTTAAACTAATGAAAGTTTGGAAATAACCTGGGGCATATGCACAAGAAATCGCAGGTCAAAAAGATATTCTGAGAATTTTCACAAATATTTATGGTGCAGCACCGAAATCTGTTTCAGGACAGTAACATCTCCAAATCTTACCTCACTCAAATTAGAGGCTTCTCTTGGCACAACAACGAAATAAAAATGATAAGGAGTGGTTATTACAGTAGTAATAACTTCCAAGACTCAAATAAAAGAAAAAGAACTGAAAGTAAAACAATGGGTTATCTCTCAAGAGTGCTTTTTTAACGCCTTTGAGCTAGGCGCAGAAAGTGCGAATCAAGTAATATCAAGCGATGAAGCATTAGGGTCAACGGGTGCATTACGCCTTCCTCTCTTACCTTTGCTCTTAACTTTAGGCAACACATGATTATTGCAAGGTGGAGAGATGAATCTTATGGTGCCTATTCCCACATCTATAATGGCGCCCAGGAGCTTCAGTAGAGACCTTCCAAGCGTGATTTATCCTTTTCCTACACATTCAATAACAAGATAATCAGTAGATACCATTTTTCCTAGGACTTTTGTATAAACTCCTTCAGCTATTCCAACGGGAAATATAGTGACATTATTAGTAAGAGAAATTTCTTCTCCTCCCTCAGAAAGTTTCCAAAGACGCGAAGATTCATAAACATCCTTTGGCATAAGACAAAATTCAGACATAATATCACAACGAGCATGAAAAGTTTCACCACCAATGGTGATTTTTACCGTAGGATACCAACTTGATGGTTCAGAATTTGTTGGCACATAATCAAAATGCTGGCGCAAAGTACTATAGCAATTATTTAAACAAGCAGTGTGAGTCTCAAGAGTATTAAGTCTATTAAAAATGCTCACAAGAGAGGAATCAAAATCAGTTGGCATGCTATAATTTGTAATCAACTTTTTTATAATATTGAAGGCTTGATCTCCATCACAATGAAGGAAATCTCCTTCTGCAGTAGCATCCAAAGCATATCTATAACGAAGAGCAAGTCCAAAGTAAAAGCAACTAAGAAGCAAACTCAAGGTCATTTTTTGTTCAGTTTTTCCATGCCAATCATAAATTCTAGACCAAGCTTCTTTAAAACTTTCCTCACTCTTTTGTTTGACAGTGAAGATCATTTCCTCGGGCGACATAGTAGTAGCAACTAAACTAGACATGATAAACAACTATAAGGGATGATGCAAGCAAAAATAAAGTAAAGAAAAACTAAAACAAAGTAAAGGATGTGCGCGCGAAACTCCCCTTGCAAAAGTCTTATTTTTCCCCGGCAACAGCGCCAGAAAATTAGCTTGATGCGGCACGGTGTTGATGTAGATCACCGTCCAGTTGGGAACCCCAAGAGGAAGGTATGATGAGCACAGTAGCAAATTTTCCCTCCATAAGAAACCAAGGTTTGTCAGTCCAGTAGGAAAAAGCCAGACTCCAGAAGGTGATGCCTGCTAGCTTTGTGACACTCCAACAAGGGCGCCGTTAACGATACTTGTTAGCACGTCTTTAACTAGTAGCAACATGGAACCTGCACGCAACATAACCGAGAACTTTGCTCCCAACTTACGATGAGGTTGTCAATCTCACCGGTTTGCTGTAAACAAAGGAATGAGCGTATCGAGTGGAAATCAATAGTAGTATGCAAGAAAATAAACAGTGCGAGTAAAGTAAACAGGTGATAGCAATGTAAAGGAAATTGGACCGGGGTCCACAGTTCACTAGTGGTGTCTCTCCATAAGATAAATAACAATATGCTGGGTAAACAAATTACAGTTGTGCAATTGATAGAATAAAGATAATGTGCATATGTTAATAGGATCACTATGAGATTTACTCTGGGCATTACAACAAAATACATAGATTGCCATCCAACTGCATCTATGACTAATAATCCACTCGCAAGGATATCATCCGAACACCCCTCGAGTATTAAGTTGCGAACAATAGATAACTGCATAAAGCAAAGTGTGTAGTGTAAACAAAATGAATGTCCTTGGACACAAGAATGTTGTTTTCTCCCCAGTGGCAACAGCACATCTACAACCTTAGAGATTTCTGTCACTCCCCCTGACAAGGGTATAGATAATAGAGCCCATCAATTGAGTACCCTAAGGCCCGTTAAGATAGGCCCAATTGTAATACTAGTCAAAATACGAGTTCATGTCGTATGTCGATATTGTAATCTGTATCGGATCCCACCCGATCCTCGAGACCTGGCCACCTATATATAGGGGCCATGAGGGGACAGTGTGGGACAGATTGAAAGCAAGCCAGGTTCTACACCCACGTTCACTTTCGATACACACCTTGTTTGACTGACTTTACCTTCGAGTTCATCCGACGCCCTATGTCCCTGATCCCAAGTCCTTCATCTTGGACATTTGTCGAGTTAACCCTCGTCAATTGGTGCCGACCATGGGGACTCTGGGCGTTGGAATCATGAATTCGACGGCTTTTTCGCTTTCAGCCAACAACAATCCAGAAGTCGACAAAATTGAGATACACTTCGGAACCGTCGATTTTCAACCTCACCAATCAAGTTTCACGCAAGTATTCGAGAGCATGGATCAGGATATGGATTTGACGATCGGAAGCCTAAACTTTCGTGTCAGATCACTAGGTTCGATTCGCCTTTCAGATCCGATGAAACCGGGTCCGTCGACAAGTGAACCCAAGACAGTAGCAATGTCAGAATCATCAGAAGGCCCTTCCAATGAGGTAAACTCGCCGGTCAGCTTGGCAGAAGCAGAAGAAGGAAAAATCACAGGAGGCAACGAAACCATGGAGAATTTCGACTTAGAAGTGCAACTCAAAAATCTCATGATCTGCCACGACAACACTTCAGATCAATCAACAGACACCTGGAAGACAGGATTAGAGCTTTCTGAAGATGACAATTCGATCTTCTCAAGTTCCAACATCAAACTCGACAATCGATACTAGATACTCGCCATCATAGGAGACAACTCAGAAGAACTCGACGAAAACAACAATCTAGTGCTCAATCTAGCAAACATAAATAGAGGAGAGAATCACTTAGCAGAAGGAGAAACCGCAGACTCTCTAACAACTAGGGAGAAAGTTCGACTATCAGTCGACGAGTGGAGAATAATCAAGACAGTCGTGAAGCACGGCACGCCAATACCAACAAACTCTAGCAAAAATATGCTTTTGGGGTATCATTACGCCCTAAGGCAGTAGGCGAAGCAACTAGCAAAGGAGAGGATTGAAATACAGAAGAGGAAAGACTCAGCCATTGCATCAAGTGACGCTTCTCGCAGAGCACATAGCGATGTGTCATATACAAATAGAAGGCATCATCGACATGGATCAAGATATGAAAACCTTGAGTACTCAGAAAGGCGAAGCATCTCCAAAAACCTCGACTCGTCCTTCCTATCAGTCGATGAGTAAGGAAACATTATACCAAAAACTCCTGAAGCAGCACTGGTGGCAGCTCAAGCATACCTATATACAACACGGCCAAATCCAGGGGACCCAAGGGAACATATGCACTGTGCAGCACTAAATGGATTAAAGATGGTAGGCAACAAACTATCAACAAAAGAAGAGGAGGCATATCGGGCCAAAGGAACCCATAAGTCAAGATCACCACGCCGTCACAATAGTCCTCAGCACAGGAGCGACAATTGATGATCTAGAATACCATCACCAGGGCGACACAAAAACCCAAAGCACGGAGGAACTCGAAGATCCAGATCTCCAAACAAGAGGCACGACTACGAAGACGACGAAAAGGAGATGGGGGCATCATGCTTTACCCATAGGGTTCGCACCACGCTAGTACCCAAAGGTTTCAAATTACCTCATGATCAGCAAAAATATGATGGATCCCAGGAACCACAGTCATGGCTCTCGGATTATTTACAAGCAGTAAAAATATTAGGAGGAACAAAGGAAACAGCTATGCAAAGTTTGCAATTACACCTCACCGGCGTGGCAAGGTCATGGTTAAGCAAATTAAAAAAGAAACAATTGGAAGCTGGGAAGAGCTCACAAAGCAGTTCACGAATAACTTCAAGTCGACATATAAGCGGCCAGCATCCATAGAAGAAGTGAAAGCCTGCGTACAACAACACGGTGAAACATTAAGGGCGTATATCCAAAGATGGAGCATCATCAAAAATTCGGCAGTCGAAGTTTCAGACAAGAGAGCAATAGATGCATTCATAGTTGGGTTAAGGCGAGGAGATCTAGTCGAAGAGATGGGCAGAATCAAGCCGAAAACAGTATCAGATTTAATGGACATAGCAAACAGATTTGCAGATGGAGAAGATGCATGCCAGAGGATGATAAAGGAAATAGATATGGAGGCCAAAGGAGAAGATCTCGCAATTACGACAACTACGGCCCTCACAACCAAGTAGCCGTAGGGTACAAGGACAACAGCTACCAAGGGAATGACCACAGAAGTTCAGGATATCGTAGCTATGGGAAAGAAGACTACAAAAAGTTTCAAACAAGAGAATCCAGAGAGTACAACCCATCACCGGAAGATATGCTAAACGGACCATGTCATATACACTCTGCTTTTGTTGATGGGAAAAGAGTATCCAGACATGCAATGAAAGATTGCACAATGTTTTTGAAACTGCAGGAAGCAGTGCTAAACAAGCAAGCCAAAGCAAAACGACAGGGATACGAAGGAAACACAAGCAGTGCGCCTGCAAGTCAGCCAGGAAACAATGGAGTTCCTCAAAATCAAGACTAGCCAAACTAGGGACGCGATGACGACGGAGGATATGTTCCATCTAAAGGGCACATCACAACAATGATACAGCCTGTGCCAAAGTTGAACAAAGAGGAAAAAAGCATAACTCGCCAAGTTAACCTGGCAGTAACTTCGCCTCTAGCAACAACGGAATATCTACACTGGTGGGAGCAACCCATAGAATTCAGTAGAGATGATCACCCAATAACAATACCTCGGCCAGGAAACGCGCCTTTGGTACTCAAAGCCCAAATTGGGACTTATGATGTCGACAGAATATTCATGGACGCAGGAAGTGGCATAAATCTTATATATGCAAAGACCCTATGAGCAATGCACATCTCATTGGAATTCCTGAAACCAACTGATTGTTCCTTCCACGGAATAGTTCCATGAAGTGCTAACTATCCAATTGGTCGAATAGCACTCAATGTCTGCTTCAGAAATCGGCAAAACTACAGAAGAGAGAAGCTAGACTTCGAAGTCATGGACTGGCCATCACAATATCACGCGATCCTCGAGCGACCCGCGTTTTCGCGATTTATGGCAGTACCTCACTATACATACCTAGTACTCAAAATGCCAGGACCCAAAGGAATCATTACAGTCAAAGGAAGCTTCGAACTCTCAGATCAATGCGACAAGGAGTTCCACAAGATGGCTCAAAACTTCGGCATGATGGCAAGCTACGGGGAACCTAAAAACAAAACAAAAAGCTCAACCGCAGGAGCCGCACAACAACTCGATAAGCACCCAATAGAGCCAGAGGTGAAAAAGCCACGGGTACAGCCATCAGAACAAGACAAGTCGATAGGAGAAGAAGAGAAAACCACGGCGGCATAGGCGACACAGTATTCCAAAGAATAGAGTAGAAATAATAAGGCTATAAAAGCCACAAGTTGTTCCAGGGCAATGCCCTCTAGATCCAGAACACAGGTCATTGGCCGGATCTCTTGGGTCACCTCATGTATCTTACATTACAAGCATAAATAAAGACAAAGTTCCTCTTATTCGAGTTTATGTGTCTTTACAAAAAAACTACGGCAAACACACCAAAATAATAAAAAATGCTCTAAGAATAAAATTTATGACAAAAAAGTTAGAAAATACAAACTCTCGCATTCTGTACAGAAAATGCATAAGCATCATAACATCGGGTCATCAGAATCGTCCACCCCCAGGGGGTCTAAGTAATGATGCTCATAGAAAAACGCGGCATCCTCTCGCAACAACCTAGCTATAATCCTTCTGGCAGGTTGCAGGGTGTTCTCCAGATGAACTCGCAAACTAGCTCCACCTAGAGGATAACTCAGTGACATGGAACTATAGTTGAGCCTTGGATGCCACCTACGTACCCACCCAAGGGCAAAATTGGCTCTAGCCACCAAGTTAAGTTCTATCAGCCGATGAATTTGCTGACTAGCCCGAAAAGTGTCGAGTAGCAGCGAAAAGCTTCCAGGCAGGGGATTGCGAGGAAGCATGACAGAATGCATGGTCGTCAGAGATCTTCGACAACCATCAACTGCCTCTCCAATATGCTGGGCACAATCTTGAAGCAGCATAATAGCACGACGGCGTCGGGGATCAAACCACAAACTGTCAATCCCCTCCGATGCTTTCTCCAGAGCTGTATTTTGCTTAGCAACCCGACGTTCTTCAGCAGCAAAGTCCAGACAAGTGCCTAAGATAACAAAGATATTAGACAATAGCAGTGGAATAAGAGGAAACAATAAAGGCTGCAAGGAACCTCACATCAAAACATCTCGCAGGCAGACTCGACAATACCAATGAGAAAGGAGTCGCATTCTTCGAGATGCATGATTTTTGCCATCAGACCCAACAACTTATCCTCAAGAACGGATATCTGTTTCATAAAGCCACAAGATTTGCTCACCTTGTCCAAAGCAATCTATGCCTGGCGCTTCAGCAAAGATAGCCGGCTCTCAAGATCCAAAATTCTCAACGTATATTCCTCGCATCGACAAGCAGAGCGAGGAGGCGAAGCAATTTTGGAGTCAAACACATCGACAGGAGATGGAACCTGATCATGACCCGACGATCCATCAGCGTGCATAGGCTGGAGGCCAAAAGAAAGAAAAAAGAGCATCTCAGAAACACGACATCTCATAAAGAAGGAATATTTACACAAAAGCACAAGTCCTCTGACTAGTTCTCGGGCTCAATACGGCAAAAGGTTCACTACATCAGAATAAACTAAGATTACAAGGGGAGGCTAAGTCTATGCCACCTCAGCCTCAGGATCCGCAGCAGCAGTAGGCGTGGCAGAGGTATATTACAATAGTAATAACTTCCAAGACTCAAGTACAAGAAAAAGAACTGAAAGTAAAACAATGGGTTATCTCCCAAGAGTGCTTTTCTTTAACGCCTTTGAGATAGGCGCAGAAAGTACGAATCAAGGGATATCAAGTGATGAAGCATCAAGCTCATAATTTGCTCTAAGAATAGAGTCAAAAAGTAATTTCTTCCTCTTTCTAGGGAAGTGTTCCATACCTTTCTTGAGTGGAAATTGATATTTGATAGTGCCTTCCCTCATATCAATGATGGCACCTACAGTTCAAAGAAAGGGTCTTCCCAAAATAATAGGACATGAAGCATTGCATTCAATATCCATAACAAGAAAATAAATGGGAACAAGGTTATTGTTAACCATAATAAGAACATCATTAATCCTTCCCAAAGGTTTCTTCTTAGCAACATCAGCAATAGGAACATCATAATAACACTTTTCAAGCGGTGGTAAATCAAGCATATCATAAATCTTTCTAGGCATAATAGAAATACTAGCACCTAGATCACATAAAGCATGGCAATCAAAACCATTAACATGCATATCAATGATGGGTTCCCAACCATCTTCTAACTTCTTGGGAATAGAAGCTTTTTGCTTCAACTTTTCATCCCTAATTTTCATGAGAGCATTGGTAATATGCATAGTAAAAGCAACATTTAAAGAACTAGCATTAGGGGTCAAAGCAAGCTTTTGCAAGAACAAAATAACTTCAGATATATTGCAGCCATCTACATCAAAATCATTAAAGGAAATAGAGCTATCATCTCCTACACTCTGAAAAATTTCAGCACTCTTTTGAGAAAAAGTTTTAGCAGTTTTAGGCTTTTTAACACAAGGAGTGGGAGTTTTCTCTACACCAATCAAAGTAAGAGGATTGCTAGCATTTGGAACAACATCATTAGAGGTAGTAATGGTACATACCTTCATCTTTCTAGCTATCTCATCTTCTCTTTCCCACCTGGCATGCAATTCTGCTAGCATCCTAACATTTTCATCGATTCTAACTTGGATAGCATTAGCAGTGGCAAAAGTATTGTTCTCTTTCACATCATTAGGCAACACTTTTAATTTCAGAAGTTCAACATCATGAGCAAGGCTATCAACTTTAGAAGCAAGAATATCAATTTTGCCTAACGTTTCCTCAACAGACCTGTTAAAAGCAGTTTGCTTACCGCTGAAGTCCTTGAGCATTACCTCAAGATCGGAGGGCGCGGCCCTAGTGTTGTTGGAGGAATTACCATAAGAGTTACCGTAACCATTGCCATTGGTAGAAGGATACGGCCTATAATTGTTACTAGCAAAATTGTTCCTATAAGCATTATTGTTAAAATTATTATTTCTAATGAAGTTTACATCAACATGCTCTTCTTGAGCAACCAAAGAGGCTAAAGGAACATTATTAGGATCAACATGAGTTCTATCATTCGAAAGCATAAGCATTATAGCATCAATCTTATCACTCAAGGAAGAGGTTTCCTCAACAGAATTTACCTTCGTACCTTGTGGAGCTCTCTCGGTGTGCCATTCATAGTAATTTACCATCATATTATCGAGAAGCTTTGTTGCGGCGCCCAAGGTAAGGGACATAAAAGTGCCTCCAGCAGCTAAATCCAATAGGTTCCTCAAAGAAAAATTCAGTCCTGCATAAAAAGTTTGGACAATCATCCAAGTAGTCAGTCCATGAGTGGGACAATTCTTTATCATAGATTTCATTCTTTCCCAAGCCTGAGCAACATGTTCATTATCAAACTGACTAAACTTCATAATATTGCTACGCAAAGCTATAATCTTAGCATGAGGATAGTATCTACCAATAAAAGCATCCTTACACTTAGCCCATGAATCAATACTATTTTTAGGCAAAGATAGCAACCAATCCTTAGCTTTTCCTCTCAAAGAAAAAGGAAACAACTTGCGCTTAATAATATCACTCTCTACATCCTTATATTTCTGCATCTCACATAGCTCAACAAAATTGTTGAGATGAGCTGCAGCATCATCAGTACTAGCACCAGAGAATTGCTCTTTCATAACAAGGTTCAACAAAGTAGGCTTAATCTCATAAAAATTTGCAGCAGGAGCAGGTGACGCAATAGGAGTGCTGATAAAATCACTATTATTAGTGCTAGTAAAATCACACAACTTGGTATTTACAGGAGTAGCCATCCTAGCAAAACTAAAAGCAGACAAGTAGAAACAACTATAGGGAAACTAATTTTTGTGTGTTTTTGATAAAACAAAACAAGTAAAAATAAAGTAAAGCAAAACTTAAACAAAGTAAAGGATGTGCGTGTGAAACTTCCCTTGCAGAAGTCTTCTTTTTCCCCGGCAACGGCACCAGAAAATTAGCTTGATGCGGCACAGTGTTGATGTAATTTCACCGTCCAGTTGGGAACCCCAAGAGGAAGTATGATGAGCACAGTAGCAAATTTTCCCTCAGTAAGAAACCAAGATTTAATCGTATCCAGGAAAAAGCCAAACTCAAGAAGGTGATGCTTGCTAGCCTAGTGACACTCCAACAAGGGCGCCGTTTACGACACTTGTTGACACGCCTTCAACTAGTAGCAACACGGAACCTGCACATAACACAACCAAGTACTTTGTTCTCAACTTACGATGAGGTTGTCAATCTCACTGGTTTGCTGTAAACAAAGGAATGAGCGTATCGAGTGGAAAGCAATAGTAGTATGCGAGTAAAGTAAACAATGCGAGTAAAGTAAACAGGTGATAGCAATATAAAGGAAATAGGACCGGGGTCCACAGTTCACTAGCGATGTCACTCCATAAGAAAAATAAAGACATGCTGGGTAAACAAATTACAATTGGGCAATTGATAGAATAAAGATAACGTGATATGTCAAGAGGATCACTATGAGATTTACTCTGGGCATTACAACAAGATACATAGACCGCCATCCAACTGCATCTATGACTAATAATCCACTTGTGGCGAATCAATCCGAGAACTCCACAAGTATTAAGTTGCGAACAACAGATAACTGCATTAAGCAAAGTGTGTAATGTAAACAAAGCATATGCCCTTGGACATATGAATGTTGTTTTCTCCCTAGTGGCAACAACACATCTACAACCTTAGAGGTTTCTGTCACTCCCCCAGATTAAATAGAGGCATGAACCCACTATCGAGCATAAATACCCCCTCTTGGAGTCACTAGTATCTACTTGGCCAAGATAGCTACTAACAACAGAGAGCATGCAAGATCATAAACAACATAGAGATAACATACGATAATATTTAGCACATCAACTCAATCATAACACAAATATTCATCGGATCCCAACAAACACAACATGTAGAATTACATAACGGTGATCTCGATCATGTAAGGCAGCTCACGAGATCTAAACATGAAGCACATCGTGGAGAAGACAACCATCAAGCTATTGCTATGGACCCATAGTCCAAGGTAGACTACTCACTCATCGTGCTGGAGGCAAGCATGGTGATGAAGAAGACCTCCGGTGGCGATTCCCCTCTCCGGCAGGGTGTCGGGAAGAGCTTCTGGACCCTCCCAATCTCGTGTTTCTGGAAAAGTGATCGGGTGCTTAGGTTTTTCCCATCGGGGGGTCTTTATAGATGAAGGGGCATCGTCAGAAGTGGACCGAGGCGTCCTCACACATAGGGGGCGCGGCCAGGGCCTGGGCCACGCCGCCCTACTGTGTGGCCGGCCTATGGCCCCTCTCTGTCTCCTCTTCGGTTCTCTGGAAGCTTCGGTAAATTTCTGGATGTTTGGCTTTTGTTTCGTCCAATTCCGAGAATATTTCCTGTGTAACTTTTCTGAAACATAAAAATAGCAGAAAACAGGGAACTGGCACTGTGGCATCTTGTTAATAGGTTAGTTCCAGAAAATGCATAAAAACGCCATGAAGTGTAACGAAACACTAAGCAAATGGTGTAAAAACAAGCATGGAGCATCAAAAATTATATATACGTTTGAGACGTATCAGTGATATTATTAAGCTTAAGTTGTTTCCTTTCTCTTTAAGAGGAAGAGCTAAGGATTGGTTGCTATCTTTGCCTAAAAATAGTATTGATTCTTGGGTTAAGTGTAAGGATGCTTTTATTGGAAAATATTATCCTCCTACTAATATTATAGCTTTGCGAAGTGATATTATGAAGTTTAGACAGTTTGATAATGAACATATTGCTCAAGCTTGGGAAAGAATGAAATCTATGATAAAGAATTGTCCCACTCATGGACTGACTACTTGGATGATTATCCAAAGCTTTTATGCATGACTAAATTTTTCTTCAAGAAATCTATTGGATTCAGCTGTTGGAGGTACTTTTATGTCCATCACCTTGGGCGCCGCAACAAAGCTTCTTGATAATATGATGGTAACTTATTCTGAGTGGCACACCGAGAGAGCTCCACAAGGTAAGAAGGTAAATTCTGTTGAGGAAACCTCTTCCTTAAGTGATAAGATTTATACTATTATGCTTATGCTTGCTGATGATAGAGCTCATGTTGATCCTAATAATATTCCTTTAGCCTCTTTGGTTGCTCAAGAAGAGCATGTTGATGTAAACTTCATTAGAAATAATAATTTCAACAACAGTGTTTATAGGAACAATTTTGCTAGCAACAATTATAGGCTGTATCCTTCTACCAATGGTAATGGTTATGGCAACTCTTATGGTAATTCCTCCAACGACACTAGGGGGGCGCCCTCTGAGCTTGAAGTCATGCTCAAGGACTTCATCGGTAAGCAAACTGCTTTTAATAACTCTGTTGAGGAAAAGTTGGGTAAAATTGTTGTTCTTGCTTCTAAAGTTGATAGCCTTGCTCTTGATGTTGAACTTCTAAAACTAAAAGTTTTGCCTAATGAGGTAAAAGAAAGCAAGACTTTGAATGCCATCCAGGTTAGAATTGATGAAAATGTTAGGATGTTAGCGGAATTGCATGCCAGGTGGGAAAGAGACGATGAGATGGCTAGAAATATGAAGGTATGTACTATTACCACCTCTAGTAATGTTTTTTCAAGTGCTAGCAATCCTCTTACTTTGATTGGTGTAGAGAAAACTCATACTCCTTGTGTGAAAAAGCCTAAAACTGCGAAAACTTTTTCTACAAAAAGTGCTGAAATTTTTTGGAGTATGGGAGATGATAGCTCTACTTCTTTTAATGATTTTGATGTTGATGGTTTAAATATCTCTGAAGTTATTTTGTTCTTGCAAAAGCTTGCTTTAAGTCCTAATGCTAGTTCTATGAATGTTGCTTTTGCAAAGCATATTATAAATGATCTCATGAAAATTAGGGAAGAAAAGTTGAAACAAAAGGTTTCTATTCCCAAGAAGTTAGAAGATGGTTGGGAGCCCATCATTGATATGAATGTGAATGATTTTGATTTCCATGCTTTATGTGATCTTGGTGCAAGCATTTATATTATGCCTAGAAAGATTTATGATATGCTTGGTTTACCGACGCTTGAAAATTGTTACTTCGATATTCCTCTTGCTGATGTTGCTAAGAAGAAACCTTTGGGAAGGATTAATGATGTTCTTATTATGGTTAACAATAACCTTGTTCCCGTTGATTTTCTTGTTATGGATGTTGAATGCAATGCTTCATGTCCTATTTTTTGGGAAGACATTTTCTTAGAACTGTTGGTGCCATCATTGATATGAAGGAAGGCGCCATTAAATATCAATTCCCACTCAAGAAAGGTATGGAACAGTTCCCTAGGAACAAAAAGAAATTACTTTTTGACTCTATTATTAGAGCAAATTATGAACTTGATGCTTCATCGCTTGATATTTCTTGATTTCCACTTTCTGCGCCTAGCTCAAAGGCGTTAAAGAAAAGCACTCTTGGAAGATAACCCAATATTTTATTTTCAGTACTTTTTATTTTATTTGAGTCTTGGAAGTTATTACTACTATAATGACCTCTCCTTATCATTTTTATTTCGTTTTTGTGCCAAGAATAACCTCTAATTTGACAAAGGTAAGATTTGGGAAAGTTGCTGTCCCAAAACAGATTTCTGCGCTGCACCGTAAAAATTCGTGAAAATTCTCAGAATATCTTTTTGATCTCATATTTATTGTGAGCATGCCCCAGGTTATTTCCAAACTTTTATTAGTTTTGCACTTTTTAATTTGAGCAACAGAAGGTCCTCCGAAAAATCGATCTTTGTCAGCTGTTCTATTTTGACAGATTTCTGCCACTATTTATGTTTGCCTCTCGATCGCTTTCTTTTTGAGTTCTTTTGATCACGGAACTTTTGAGGAAGTTGCTACAGTATCTTATGCTTTAATGGATGGTATATTTGAGTTTGAAACTGAACCAAAAGAGTAGATTTATTATCATGCTTATACTAATGTTGCTAATAGAATTGTGTGAAGTTTTGTATGAAGGAAGTTTCAAGTGTAGGGAAAGGAGAGTGATGAGATGAGATGAAGTATGGACAAAAGCTCAAGCTTGGGGATGCCCATGTTACCCCCAAGAAATATCCAAGAGGTACAAGCATCAAAGCTTGGGGATGCCCCGAGGCACCCCTTCTTCATCGGCAAAAATCAGGTCACCTTTCAAGACACTATATTTTTATTGCTTCGTATTCTATGCGTTTTTCTTGGAGCTTATTTACTTTCGCTTTCAGTTTTATTTTGTTTTGTTTGATGCAATAAATGGTTGGACCCCAACAAATTTCTTTTGGAGAAGACACACTCCATTTTTCATTGCCAAGAACACTCTAGTTTTCACTCTTATCGTTCAATGAGTGTTCTTTTTTTTTCGTCTTTCGCCTGAATTTTGTTCAGATCTTGTTATATATTTGTATAAAGGTGCATTTAGACCACTGGTCTATGTTGGTTTTCATCAAAAGAGTTGTTTCAAAGAAGATTTGAATGGTGTTGGAAAAGAGAAAAAGTTTCATGACTATAGTGGCACAAATGGGAGCTTGTTTAGACTGTGGCTTAGACTTTTGCATGTCATGCTTGATATCATTTTGATAGTATGCTTAGTAGTTTTTGCTGTAGCATGACTAGTCTCAAATGACTGAGATTGCTTAATGAGCCTTTGAAAAAAATCATGTGTTGTTTTTGTTATATGGGAGCATGTTATTGTTGTTTTCTCCTTTGATGCTTTATTTGGGTTGACTTGGCGCATGCTTACAACATGTTTGACTCTAACAAGTCGCCATATAGCCTCTATGATCATTTGGTTTTTGACTTGTGATACCACTTTATGCTTCGATTAATGATGTTTTGTCGCTATGCATGATTATGGCCGTTATTGCTCTCTTAGTTGGTCGCTCCCAGTCTTTTGCTAGCCTTCATTTTGTACTGAGAGGGAATACTTCTCATGCATCCAACTCCCAAAAACCAAGTTTATTCCAATGTGTCCACCATACATACCTATTAGCAATTTGCTATTCCAAGTACATTCGACTTGCTTTTATCTATCCTTCAAATTAAACTTTTTGGTGTTATATGAAAATTAGTCAGTAAAGCTCTCACAAACCCGATGGTCACACTTTACTTTTCTTGCTTTTAATAAATTTGACATTGTGGCTCTCTTATGTTGACGTTATGCTTGCAAGTTGTAAGTTGGAAATTAGCCCAGCCATGCCGTCATGGGGCAAGCTTTCAACATTGCACTTTCTCTCATTTAGTTGATATCATGATCTTTTGTTTATGGATACTCGCGATGTGAAATAAGTTGGAAACTTATGAGCTCATGGAGTTTGTATATGTGTTAGGGAAACGCCTGGGCCACTAATCTAAGCCATGCATCGTTCATGGTGGAAATTTACAGCATGCCCATAGTGGATATTTGACAACGCATCTCACAATAAAAAGCTATACCAATGGTAAATAAAAGAGATGCCGAGGAGTTCATTATCTGTTTGTCTTGTCATTTTGATGTGGGCTTGTTCCATGTCATCGGGCAAGAGGTACCCCGTTGGCGTTCTCGATGATACGTGTATGCTTACAATGACAAGAACTTGCTTGGGACCTAAGTCGATGTCGGTGTTCTGGATACCAGGGTGTCCCGGTCCACCTGCTCCTGGGCCCCTTCAACGGCCCAGCTTCGGCCCAGGGGTAAAACAATGACCGAAGCCCAGCGGAGAAGACCCTCATGAGGAGGCGCCTCATGAGGAGAACGACGGCTAAAAATGCTAAGGACTAGAAGACCTCCTCACGAGTTGTTTCTCGTGAGGGGAGGGACCATGTCCATGTCAGCTCGGTACGTTTCCGTGCTGAGCAAGAAGATAAGGGCAGAAGACTGTGTACCGTCCATGCTACCCCGACAGGGAGGAGACCAGCTTTCGTCGTGTCTGCATAAATCGGCACAGTGGTTGTTGGCCACCCCCCTAAAAATAGGGTGGACGGTGCAGGGTGCCAGAGGAGGACGTCAGCCTCCTCCACCCACTCCTGTGGACCGGCACCACTACCCTACGAAGACTATGTCTACCGAAGACTCAAGCCAATAGCTGTCCTCCCTCCTTGGCCGTTTGTGGCAACCCCTTCCCCAAGATTATAAGGGGAAGGAGGACCTCGGCACTATAAAAGGAGGGGAGGCCACCCCTTAGAGGGGATCCGATCTTCATCTCCGGGCTCCTTGCTAGGCTAAGTTGGTTCTTCTACCTTCGGCCAGTTAGAGCTCTGTAACCAAGACCTTGTACTCCTCGCGAGGTATCGCATCGTAATACAAGAAGGCAGGAAGTAGGGGTTTTACCTCACCACGAGGGCCCTAAACCTGGGTAAGGCTCAGTGTCTCTCTCTACAGTGCGCTGTGCATTCCGACGTCTCGAGGCTTCCGTCACCATGTTTCGTTGCGATCCAAGAACTCACGCGTACAACCCCTGCATTCGAATCTTTGGGTCCGTCGTGTGGTACCCTGTGTTCTTGTGACACGAAATCAATCGACATTTGGCGCGCCAGGTAGGGGGCTGTGGTGTGTTTTTCTTCTAGATCTGCTTTGACATGGCCGATGCCAACGCAAGGCTCGAGAGTCTCCGCCGCCGCAACACCGTTCGGGGACAAACCGAGCCCATCTTTCATCGTCAGCACGTCTCGGCCGAGGAGGAAGAGGAGGAAGATCTGGAGTCCTCCTACCTCTCGTCTGGGCGTACAGAGCCTTCACTCTCCTTCACCGCCACCGCTACTTCTCGCGCTCGTTCCGGGAGTCAGCTGGCCCCTGCGCAGGCTCTCGCCATGGCGCAGGAGCTGCTGTGCTATCAGCCCACCGCAGACAGGCATGAGGGGTGGCGTGCTCGAATCGCCGAGCTCGTCGCCATCGCCAACGAAGACCCGACCTTGGGAGGAGCCCAGGGCACGGGAGAGCCAGATCCGGCGGCGGGGCACCACTCCCCAGGTGCCGAAAATGGGAAGGCCGCTCAGGCCAAGAAGGTGGTTTCCCGCGCCGCATCTTCGCCGCGCAGGGAGCCCAGCTGCCAAATCGTCCAACGCGCTCTGGAAGACGCACGCGTCTCCCTTGAGCGCCGCCGCAAAAATCATGACCGCGCCATCGACGACATTGGTGAAGCTGGCAAGAACGTCAAGGTCACCGGGGACCCTGTCTACAACCCCGGGTGCCTTGCTCTTACTCGCCAACAACGCTACGTGGTCTGGCCCGACAAGTTCATGCCAGATATCGGCGCGCGTTATGATGGAACCTCCAACCCCGTCGAATTTCTCCAGCTCTACGTCGTCGCCATCCAGGCCGCGTGTGGAGACTAGCGTGTGATGCCTAATTGGTTTCCCATGGCCCTCAAAGACGCTCCGCAGACTTGGCTCATGAATCTTCTGCATGAATCCGTAACTTCGTGGAAGGACTTGTGCCGTCAGTTTGTCACCAACTTCATGCCTACGTATGAGCGTCCCGCCACCAAGAATGATCTCAAGGCGGTGCGTCAGTACAAGGGCGAAACGCTTCATCAGTACATCCAGCATTTCAGCCAGATGAGGAACGAGATTCCTCGGATCTCCAACGAGGAGGTCATCTCTGCGTTCTCCACGGGCGTTGATGACATCAAGATGAAGGAGAAGCTGTCTGTGAATGATGAGTTGACTTTCATCGTCAGGCTCTGCTACTTGGTGATGGCGCCAGAAAAGAGGCTGCTGGCGTGAAGCAGTAAGTCCTTGTGCGTGGTGAATGACCAGCCCGTTGGGAACCCCAAGAGGAAGGTATGATGAGTGTAGCGGCTAGTTTTCCCTCAGTTAAGAAACCAAGGTTTATCAATCAGGAGAGGAGAGACGGCGACGACTGAAGGTGATGTGGAACCTGCACACACACAACCAAGTACTTTGTTCCCAACTTGCGATGAGGTTGTCAATCTCACCGGTTTGCTTGAAACAAAGATTATGAGCGTATCGAGTGGAAAACAATATAGTATGCGAGTAAAGTAAACAGTGCGAGTAAAGTAAACAGGTGATAGCAATATGATGGAAATAGGACCGGGGTCCACAGTTCACTAGTGGTGTCTCTCCATAGATAAAATAACACATGCTGGGTAAACAAATTACAGTTGGGCAATTGATAGAATAAAGATAACGTGATATGTCAAGAAGATCACTATGAGATTTACTCTGGGCATTACAACAAAATACATAGACCGCCATCCAACTGCATCTATAACTAATAATCCACTCCCGGGGATATCAATCCGAATACCCCAGTAGTATTAAGTTGCGAACAACAGATAATTGCATTAAGCAAAGTGTGTAATGTAAACAAAGCATATGCCCTTGAGCATATGAATGTTGTTTTCTCCCTAGTAGCAACAGCACATCTACCACCTTAGAGGTTTCTGTCACTCCCCCAGGTGAAATAGAGACATGAACCCACTATCGAGCATAAATACCCCCTCTTGGAGTCACTAGCAACTACTCGGCCAAGATAGCTACTAACAACGGAGAGCATGCAAGATCATAAACAACATAGAGATAACAAAAGATATAATTCAGTACAGCAACTTAATCATAAACACCAATATTCATCGGATCCCAACAAACCAAACATGTAGAATTACATAACGGTGATCTCAATCATGTAGGGCAGCTCATGAGATCTAAACATGAAGCAAATGGTGGAGAAGACAACCATCTAGCTACTGCTATGGACCCATAGTCCAAGGTAGACTACTCAGTCATCGCTCCGGAGGCAAGCATGGCGATGAAGAAGACCTTCGGTGGCGATTCCCCTCTCCGGCAGGGTGCCGGGAAGAGCTTCTGGACCCTCCCGATCTTCGGGTCGACGGTGACGGCGGATCGCGATGTGTTCTGGAAATCTGATCGGGTACTTAGGTTTTTTCCGTCGGGGGGTCTTTATAGGCGAAGGGGCGATGTCAGAGGTGGAGCCAGGCTCCCTCACACATGGGTGGCACGGCCAGGGGCCTGGCCGCGCCAGCCCTATGTGTGGGGCCCTGGTGGCCCCTCTCCATCTCTCCTTCGGATCTCTGGAAGCTTCCGGGAAAAATAGGACTTCAGGAACTTGTTTCGTCCAATTCCGAGAATATTTCCTGTGTATCACTTCTGAAACACAAAAACAGCAGAAAACAGGAAACTGGCACTGTGGCACTTGTTAATAGGTTAGTTCTGGAAAATGCATAAAAGTGCCACTAAGTGTAATGAAACAATAGGCAAATGGTGTAAAAACAAGCATGGAGCATCAAAAATTATAGATACGTTTGAGACGTATCAAGCATCCCCAAGCTTAACTCCTGCTCGTCCTTGCTACTCGGTGATGGCGCCAGAAAAGATGGTGGCGTGTAGTTGGCGAGGGAGCAGTAAGTCCTTGTGCGTGGTGAATGACCAGCCCGTTGGGAACCCCAAGAGGAAGGTATGATGAGTATAGCAGCGAGTTTTCCCTCAGTTAAGATACCAAGGTTTATCGATCAGGAGAGGAGAGACGGCGACGACTGAAGGTGATATGGAACCTGCACACACACAACCAAGTACTTTGTTCCCAACTTGCGATGAGGTTGTCAATCTCACCGGTTTGCTTGAAACAAAGATTATGAGCGTATCGAGTGGAAAACAATATAGTATGCGAGTAAAGTAAACAGTGCGAGTAAAGTAAACAGGTGATAGCAATATGATGGAAATAGGACCGGGGTCCACAGTTCACTAGTGGTGTCTCTCCATAGATAAAATAACACATGCTGGGTAAACAAATTACAGTTGGCCAATTGATAGAATAAAGATAACGTGATATGTCAAGAAGATCACAATGAGATTTACTCTGGGCATTACAACAAAATACATAGACCGCCATCCAACTGCATCTATAACTAATAATCCACTCCCGGGGATATCAATCCGAACACCCCAGTAGTATTAAGTTGCGAACAACAGATAATTGCATTAAGCAAAGTGTGTAATGTAAACAAAGCATATGCCCTTGAGCATATGAATGTTGTTTTCTCCCTAGTAGCAACAACACATCTACCACCTTAGAGGTTTCTGTCACTCCCCCAGGTGAAATAGAGACATGAACCCACTATCGAGCATAAATACCCCATCTTGGAGTCACTAGCAACTACTCGGCCAAGATAGCTACTAACAACAGAGAGCATGCAAGATCATAAACAACATAGAGATAACAAAAGATATAATTCAGTACAGCAACTTAATCATAAACACCAATATTCATCGGATCCCAACAAACCAAACATGTAGAATTACATAACGGTGATCTCAATCATGTAGGGCAGCTCATGAGATCTAAACATGAAGCACATGGTGGAGAAGACAACCATCTAGCTACTGCTATGGACCCATAGTCCAAGGTAGACTACTCACTCATCGCTCCGGAGGCAAGCATGGCGATGAAGAAGACCTTCGGTGGCGATTCCCCTCTCCGGCAGGGTGCCGGGAAGAGCTTCTGGACCCTCCCGATCTTCGGGTCGACGGTGGTGGCGGATCGCGATGTGTTCTGGAAATCTGATCGGGTACTTAGGTTTTTTCCGTCGGGGGGTCTTTATAGGCGAAGGGGCGATGTCAGAGGTGGAGCCAGGCTCCCTCACACATGGGTGGCACGGCCAGGGGCCTGGCCGCGCCAGCCCTATGTGTGGGGCCCTGGTGGCCCCTCTCCATCTCTCCTTCGGATCTCTGGAAGCTTCCGGGAAAAATAGGACTTCAGGAACTTGTTTCGTCCAATTCCGAGAATATTTCCTGTGTATCACTTCTAAAACACAAAAACAGCAGAAAACAGGAAACTGGCACTGTGGCACTTGTTAATAGGTTAGTTCCGGAAAATGCATAAAAGTGCCACAAAGTGTAACGAAACAATAGGCAAATGGTGTAAAAACAAGCATGGAGCATCAAAAATTATAGATACGTTTGAGACGTATCAAGCATCCCCAAGCTTAACTCCTGCTCGTCCTTGCTACTCGGTGATGGCGCCAGAAAAGATGGTGGCGTGTAGTTGGCGAGGGAGCAGTAAGTCCTTGTGCGTGGTGAATGACCAGCCCGTTGGGAACCCCAAGAGGAAGGTATGATGAGTATAGCAGCGAGTTTTCCCTCAGTTAAGATACCAAGGTTTATCGATCAGGAGAGGAGAGACGGCGACGACTGAAGCTGATATGGAACCTGCACACACACAACCAAGTACTTTGTTCCCAACTTGCGATGAGGTTGTCAATCTCACCGGTTTGCTTGAAACAAAGATTATGAGTGTATCGAGTGGAAAATAATATAGTATGCGAGTAAAGTAAACAGTGCGGGAAAAGTAAACAGGTGATAGCAATATGATGGAAATAGGACCGGGGTCCACAGTTCACTAGTGGTGTCTCTCCATAGATAAAATAACATGCTGGGTAAACAAATTATAGTTGGGCAATTGATAGAATAAAGATAACGTGATATGTCAAGAAGATCACTATGAGATTTACTCTGGGCATTACAACAAAATTCATAGACCGCCATCCAACTGCATCTATAACTAATAATCCACTCCCGGGGATATCAATCCGAACACCCCAGTAGTATTAAGTTGCGAACAACAGATAATTGCATTAAGCAAAGTGTGTAATGTAAACAAAGCATATGCCCTTGAGCATATGAATGTTGTTTTCTCCCTAGTAGCAACAACACATCTACCACCTTAGAGGTTTCTGTCACTCCCCCAGGTGAAATAGAGACATGAACCCACTATCGAGCATAAATACCCCATCTTGGAGTCACTAGCAACACGTGGGCCCGGCGCGGCCAGGGGCCTGGCCGCGCCACCCCCTTGTGTGGGGCCCTGGTGGCCCCCCTCCGACACTTCTCCGGATCCATGGAAGCTTCCGGGAAAAATAAGACTTCAGGAACTTGTTTCGTCCAATTCCGAGAATATTTCCTGTGTATCACTCTGAAACACAAAAACAGCAGAAAACAGGAAACTGGCACTGTGGCGCTTGTTAATAGGTTAGTTCCGGAAAATGCATAAAAGTGCCACTAAGTGTAACGAAACAATATGCAAATGGTGTAAAAACAACCATGGAGCATCAAAAATTATAGATACGTTTGAGACGTACCAAGCATCCCCAAGCTTAACTCCTGCTCGTCCTCGAGTAGGTAAGTGATAACAAAGGAATAATTTTTTAGGTGACATGCACCTACATAATCTTGATCATATATGTAAGCATTGTGAGCTGGGATCATAAGAACTTAAAACAAGGGCATGAAAGATATAATCATGACAATAAGAACTTAGCAACCATGTTGTAAACATGCAAATGAACACAAACAAAAGATCCTGATTATGAAACAATGAAAGTCAAACGTGTGTTCAAATCATAAGGAAAAACATACAAATGGTTTTCAGCTTGTCCTTCAAAGAGAGCAAAACATAAATGCATAGGACACCTTCAAGTTTAAGAGGGCGACTAGAAACAAATAATTTTAGAACAAGTGAAACCAACAATATGAGTCAATCAATGAACTTTGGGACAATGCATATCACACTAAGAATGACAACTATGCTCTCTTAATGGTGCATAAAGAAAGAAGGTGGTGACTCAACATAAAAGTAGAAGAAAGGCCCTTCGCAGAGGGAAGCAGTGATTGAGCATGTGCTAGAGCTTTTCATTTGTAAAACAGAGAGATAAAAATTGGTTTTGAGAGGTGGTTGTCTTTGTCAACGACTGGCAATGGGGTTCTTACTATCTTCCATACAAAAATGAAGCAAGTTTTTGAGAGAGAGATTGGCACTTCGTGCTCTTTTTATAAAGCTTGGCACTCCTCCCCACCTTTTTCCTTTCACATACCATGGCTAACCGATTCCATCGGGTGCCCACCAACATTCACATTCTTTGGAGGAGTGCCTTTTTTTCTTTCTTTTTTTCTCTTTTTTTCTTTTTGGAATAAGCAATATGGAAGATAGCAAATCCGACCACTACGTCCCCATGAGCTGAAAACAGTGTCACAAAACGAGAAGTGTTTTGAAGGTTTTTGAAAGGTAGCACATGAGAATTTACTTTGGAATGGCTTACAAATACCATGCATAGGAGTTTATAGTGGACACAATGGAAAACTTTGGCTTTTAGGAGTTGGATGCACGAGTAGAGCTCATACTCAGTACAAGGCGAGGGCTAGCAAAAGACTGGGAGCGACCAACTAAGAGAGCAATAATGGCCATAATCATGCAAAGCGACAAAGCGACATTAAAAGAAGCATAAGATGGCATCAAAAGTCAAAAACTAAATGATCATGAAGGCTATTGGCGACTTTGTATGAGTCTAACATGTGTGAGCATGCGCCAAGTCAACCCAAATAAAGCATCAAGGAGAAAACCAAAATAATGCTTCCATACAATAAAAACAACGCATGATTTTTTCAAAGGCTCATTAAGCAATCTCAGTTATTTGAGACAAGTCATGCTACAGCAAAACCACTAAGCATACTATCAAAAAGACATCAAGCATGACATGAAAAAGCCTAAGCCGCAGTCTACACAAGCTCCTTCTTGTACCACTATTTTGCACAAAGCTTTTTCTCTTTTCCAACACCATTTGAAATTTTTATAAACACCTCTTTTGATGAAAACCAATAAAGATCAGAGGCAAAAATACACCTTGATAAAAATATATGACAAGGTCTGAACGCAAATCAAGGCGAAAACGAAAACCAAAAGCAGTAGCAGAAAAAGTAGAACGCTCGATTTTTAATAAGAGTGAAAACTAGAGCATTCTTTGCAAATGAAAACGAGTACATCTCCTCCAAAGGAAATTTGTTGGGGTCCAACCATTTATTGCAGCAAACAAACAAACTAAACCAACTAAGAAAACTAAAACAACTGACGCTCCAAGAAAAACACATAGTGCATGAAGCAATAAAAATATAGTGTTTTGAAAGGTGACCTGATTTTTGCCGATGAAAAAGGGGTGCCTCGGGGGCATCCCCAAGCTTTGACGCTTGTACTTCTTGGATATTTCTTGGGGTGATGCATGGGCATCCCCAAGCTTGAGCTTTTGTCCATTCTTCAACTCATCTCATCATTCTCCAATCCCTACACTTGAAAACTTCCTTCATACAAAACTAAACACAATTCTATTAGCAACATTAGTGTAAGCATAAAATATAATCAATCATCTATTTGTTTCAGGTTTCAACTCAAAACCACGACATATATAGCAAATACTACTGTAGTGACCTCCCCAAAAGTTCCATGATCAAAAGAACTCAAAAGAAAGCGATAAAGTGGCAAACATAAGTATTGGCAGAAATCTGTCAAAACTGAACAGCTGACAAAGGTCGAATTTTTGAGGGATTTTCTGTTGCTCAAATCAAAAAGTGTTCAACTAACAAAAGTTTGGATATAACCTGGGGCATATGCACAAGAAATCGCCGGTCCAAAAGATAAACAGAGAATTTTCACGAATTTTTACGGTGCAGCACTGAAAACAGTTTCAGGACAGCAACATCCCCAAATCTTTACCTCACTCAAATTAGAGGCTTCTCTTGGCACAAAAACGAAATAAACAAGATAAGGAGCAATAGTTATAGTAGTAATGACTTCCAAGACTCAAATAAAAGAAAAAGTACTGAAAATAAAACATTGGGTTATCTCCCAAGAGTGCTTTTCTTTAACGCCTTTGAGCTAGGCGCAGAAAATTGCGAATCAAGTAATATCAAGTGATGAAGCATCAAGCTCATAATTTGCTCTAAGAATAGAGTCAAAAAGTAATTTCTTTCTTTTCCTAGGGAAGTGTTCCATACCTTTCTTTAGTGGGAATTGATACTTGATAGTGCCTTCCCTCATATCAATGATAGCATCTACAGTTCGAAGAAAGGGTCTTCCCAAAATAATAGGACATGAAGCATGGCATTCAACGTCCATAACAAGAAAATCAACGGGAACAAGGTTATTGTTAACCACAATAAGAACATCATTAATCCTTCCCAAAGGTTTCTTCTTAGCAACATCAGCAATAGGAACATCAAAATAACACTTTTCTAGCGGTGGTAAATCAAGCATGTCATAAATCTTTCTAGGCATGATAGAAATACTAGCACCTAGATCACATAAAGCATGGCAATCATAACCATTAACATGCATATCAATGATGGGTTCCCAACCATCTTCTAACTTCTTGGGAACAGAGGCTTTTTGCTTCAACTTTTCATCCCTAATTTTTATGAGAGCATTGGTAATATGCTTAGTAAAAGCAACATTTAAAGAACTAGCATTGGGAGTCAAAGCAAGCTTTTGCAAGAACAAAATAACTTCAGATATATTGCAGCCATCAACATCAAAATCATTAAAAGAAGTAGAGCTATCATCTCCCACACTTCGAAAAATTTTAGCACTCTTTTGAGAAAAAGTTTTGGCAATTTTTGGCTTTTTAACACAAGGAGTGGGAGTTTTCTCTACACCAATCAAAGTAAGAGGGTTGCTATCAGTAGGAGCAACATCATTAGAGGTAGTAATGGTACATACCTTAATCTCTCTAGCCATCTCATCTTCTCTTTCCCACCTGGCATGGAATTCCGCTAACAATCTAATATTTTCATCAATTCCAACTTGGATAGCATTAGCGGTAGTAACAACATTGCTCACTTTCACATCATTAGGAAACACTTTTAATTTCAGAAGTTCAACATCATGAGCAAGGCTATCAACTTTAGAAGCAAGAATATCAATTTTGCCTAACTTTTCCTCAACAGACTTATTAAAAGCAGTTTGCTTACCGATGAAGTCCTTGAGCATTACCTCAAGCTCGGAGGGCGCGACCCTAGTGTTGTTGTAGGAGTTACCGTAAGAATTACCATAACCATTACCATTGGTAGAAGGATACGACCTATAATTGTTACTAGCAAAATTGTTCCTATAAGCATTGTTGTTAAAATTATTGTTCCTAATGAAATTCACATCAACTTGCTCTTCTTGAGCAACCAGAGAGGCCAAAGGAACATTATTAGGATCAACATGAGTCCTATCATTAGCAAGCATAGCCATAATTGTATCAATCTTATCATTCAAGGAAGAGATTTCCTCAATAGAATTTACCTTCTTACCTTGTAGAGCTCTCTCGGTGTGCCATTCGGAATAATTTACCATCATGTTGTCGAGTAACTTTGATGCGGCGCCCAAGGTAAGGGTCATAAAAGTGCCTCTAGCAGCTGAATCAAGTAGGTTCCTTGAAGAAAAATTCAGTCCCGCATAAAAAGTTTGGATAATCATCCAAGTAGTCAGTCCATGAGTGGGGCAATTCTTTATCATAGATTTCATTCTTTCCCAAGCTTGAGCAACATGTTCATTATCAAACTGAGTAAACTTCATAATATTGCTGCGCAAAGCTATAATCTTAGCAGGAGGGTAGTATCTACCAATAAAAGCATCCTTACACTTAGCCCATGAATCAATACTATTCTTAGTCAAAGACAGCAACCAATCTTTAGCCTTTCCTCTCAAAGAAAAAGGAAACAGCTTGAGCTTAATAATATCACTATCAACATCCTTATATTTCTGCATCTCACATAGCTCAACAAAGTTGTTGAGATGAGCTGCAGCATCTTCAGTACTAGCACCAGAAAATTGCTCTTTCATAACAAGGTTTAATAAAGCAGGCTTAATCTCATAAAAGTTTGCAGCAGTAGCAGGTGGTGCAATAGGAGTGCAGATAAAAATCACCATTGTTTGTGCTAGTAAAGTCACACAACTTAGTGTTTTCAGGATTGGCCATTTCAGCAAAACAAAAGTAAACAAGTAAAAACAGCTACCAAGGATTCTAATTTTTTTGGGTTTTTGATATAAAGCAATGCAGGTAAAAATAAAGTAAAGCAAAACAATAACAAAGTAAAGGATGTGTGTGCGAAAAACTCCCCTCGCAGAAGTCTTCTCTTCCTCCCCGGCAACGGCGCCAGAAAAGAGGCTGCTACTCGGTGATGGCGCCAGAAAAGATGGTGGCGTGTAGTTGGCGAGGGAGCAGTAAGTCCTTGTGCGTGGTGAATGACCAGCCCGTTGGGAACCCCAAGAGGAAGGTATGATGAGTATAGCAGCGAGTTTTCCCTCAGTTAAGATACCAAGGTTTATCGATCAGGAGAGGAGAGACGGCGACGACTGAAGGTGATATGGAACCTGCACACACACAACCAAGTACTTTGTTCCCAACTTGCGATGAGGTTGTCAATCTCACCGGTTTGCTTGAAACAAAGATTATGAGTGTATCGAGTGGAAAACAATATAGTATGCGAGTAAAGTAAACAGTGCGGGAAAAGTAAACAGGTGATAGCAATATGATGGAAATAGGACCGGGGTCCACAGTTCACTAGTGGTGTCTCTCCATAGATAAAATAACATGCTGGGTAAACAAATTATAGTTGGGCAATTGATAGAATAAAGATAACGTGATATGTCAAGAAGATCACTATGAGATTTACTCTGGGCATTACAACAAAATACATAGACCGCCATCCAACTGCATCTATGACTAATAATCCACTCCCGGGGATATCAATCCGAACACCCCAGTAGTGTTAAGTTGTGAACAATAGATAATTGCATTAAGCAAAGTGTGTAATGTAAACAAAGCATATGCCCTTTAGCATATGAATGTTGTTTTCTCCCTAGTAGCAACAGCACATCTACCACCTTAGAGGTTTCTGTCACTCCCCCAGGTGAAATAGAGGCATGAACCCACTATCGAGCATAAATACCCCCTCTTGGAGTCACTAGCAACTACTCGGCCAAGATAGCTACTAACAACGGAGAGCATGCAAGATCATAAACAACATAGAGATAACAAAAGATATAATTCAGTACAGCAACTTAATCATAAACACCAATATCCATCGGATCCCAACAAACCAACATCATAGAATTACATAACGGTGATCTCAATCATGTAGGGCAGCTCATGAGATCTAAACATGAAGCACATGGTGGAGAAGACAACCATCTAGTTACTGCTATGGACCCATAGTCCAAGGTAGACTACTCACTCATCGCTCCGGAGGCAAGCATGGCGATGAAGAAGACCTCCGGTGGCGATTCCCCTCTCCGGCAGGGTGCCGGGAAGAGCTTCTAGACCCTCCCGATCTTCGGGTCGACGACGGCGGCGGATCGCGATGTGTTCTGGAAATCTGATCGGGTACTTAGGTTTTTTCCGTCGGGGGGTCTTTATAGGCGAAGGGGCGATGTCAGAGGAGGAGCCAGGGGCTCTCACGTGGGCCCGGCGCGGCCAGGGGCCTGGCCGCGCCACCCCTTGTGTGGGGCCCTGGTGGCCCCCCTCCGACACTTCTTCGGATCCCTAGAAGCTTCCGGGAAAAATAAGATTTCAGGAACTTGTTTCGTCCAATTCCGAGAATATTTCCTGTGTATCACTCTGAAACACAAAAACAGCAGAAAACAGGAAACTGGCACTGTGGCGCTTGTTAATAGGTTAGTTCCGGAAAATGCATAAAAGTGCCACTAAGTGTAACGAAACAATATGCAAATGGTGTAAAAACAAGCATGGAGCATCAAAAATTATAGATACGTTTGAGACGTATCAGTCCTCGAGTAGGTAAGTGATAACAAAAGAATAATTTTTGAGGTGACATGCACCTACACAATCTTGATCATATATGTAAGCATTGGTGAGCTGGGATCATAAGAACTTAAGACATGGGCATGAAGATATAATCATGACAATAAGAACTTAGCAACCATGTTGTAAACATGCAAATGAACACAAACAAAAGATCATGATAATGAAACAATGAAAGTCAAACATGTGTTCAAATTATAAGGGAAAACATACAAATGGTTTTCAGCTTGTCCTTCAAAGAGAGCAAAACATAAATGCATAGGACACCTTCAAGTTTAAGAGGGCGACTAGATACAAATAATTTAAGAACAAGTGAAACCAATCATCATGAATCAATCAATGAACTTTGGGACAATGCATATCACACTAAGAATGACAACTATGCTCTCTTAATGGTGCATAAAGAAAGAAGGTGGTGATTCAACATAAAAGTAAAAGAAATGCCCTTCGCAGAGGGAAGCAGTGATTGAGCATGTGCTAGAGCTTTTCATTTGTAAAACAGGGAGATAAAAATTGGTTTTGAGAGGTGGTTGTCTTTGTCAATGACTAGCAATGGGGTTCTTACTATCTTCCATACAAAAATGAAGCAAGTTTTTGAGAGAGAGATTGGCACTTTTGTGCTCTTTTATAAAGCTTGGCACTCCTCCCCACCTTTTTTCCTTTCACAAACCATGGCTAACCGATTCCATCGGGTGCCCACCAACATTCACTTTCCATGGAGGAGTGACTTTTTTTTCTTTCTTTTTTCTCTTTTTTTTTGGAATAAGCAATATGGAAGATAGCAAATCCGACCACTACGTCCCCATGAGCTGAAAATAGTGTCACAAAACGAGAAGTGTTTTGAAGATTTTTGAAAGGTAGCACATGAAAATTTACTTTGGAATGGCTTACAAATACCATGCATAGGAGTTTATAGTGGACACAATGGCAAACTTTGGCTTTTAGGTGTTGGATGCACGAGTAGAGCTCATACTCAGTACAAGGTGAGGGCTAGCAAAAGACTGGGAGCGACCAACTAAGAGAGCAATAATGGCCATAATCATGCAAAGCGACAAAGCGACATTAAAAGAAGCATAAGATGGCATCAAAAGTCAAAAACTAAATGATCATGAAGGCTATTGGTGACTTTGTAAGAGTCTAACATGTGTGAGCATGCGCCAAGTCAACCCAAATAAAGCATCAAGGAGAAAACCAAAATAATGCTTCCATACAATAAAAAACAACACATGATTTTTTTCAAAGGCTCATTAAGCAATCTCAGTTATTTGAGACAAGTCATGCTACAGCAAAACCACTAAGCATACTATCAAAAAGACATCAAGCATGACATGAAAAAGCCTAAGCCGCAGTCTACACAAGCTCCTTCTTGTACCACTATTTTGCACAAAGCTTTTTCTCTTTTCCAACACCATTTGAAATTTTTATAAACACCTCTTTTGATGAAAACCAATAAAGATCAGAGGCAAAAATACACCTTGATGAAAAGATATGACAAGATCTGAACGCAAATCAAGGCGAAAATGAAAACCAAAAGCAGTAGCAGAAAAAGTAGAACGCTCGATTTTTAATAAGAGTGAAAACTAGAGCGTTCTTTGCAAATGAAAACGAGTACAACTTCTCCAAAGGAAATTTGTTGGGGTCCAACCATTTATTGCAGCAAACAAACAAACTAAACCAACTAAGAAAACTAAAACAACTGACGCTCCAAGAAAAACACATAGTGCATGAAGCAATAAAAATATAGTGTTTTGAAAGGTGACCTATTTTTTGCCGATGAAGAAGGGGTGCCTCGGGGGCATCCCCAAGCTTTGACGCTTGTACTTCTTGGATATTTCTTGGGGTGATGCGTGGGCATCCCCAAGCTTGAGCTTTTGTCCATTCTTCAACTCATCTCATCATTCTCCAATCCCTACACTTGAAAACTTCCTTCATACAAAACTAAACACAATTCTATTAGCAACATTAGTGCACGCATAACATATAATCAACCCTCTATTTGCTTCAGGTTTCAACTCAAAACCACCACATATATAGCAAATACTACTGTAGCAACCTCCCCAAAAGTTCCATGATCAAAAGAACTCAAAAGAAAGCGATAAAGTGGCAAACACAAATATTGGCAGAAATCTGTCAAAACTGAACAGCTGACAAAGGTCGAATTTTTGAGGGATTTTCTGTTGCTCAAATCAAAAAAGTTTTCAACTAACAAAAGTTTGGATATAACCTGGGGCATATGCACAAGAAATCGCAGGTCCAAAAGATAAATAGAGAATGTTCATGAATTTTTACGGTGCAGCACCAAAAACAGTTTCAGGACAGCAACATCCCCAAATCTTTACCTCACTCAAATTAGAGGCTTCTCTTGGCACAAAAACGAAATAAACAAGATAAGGAGCGGTCATTACAGTACTAATGACTTCCAAGACTCAAATAAAAGAAAAAAGTACTAAAAAGAAAACATTGGGTTATCTCCCAAGAGTGCTTTTCTTTAACGCCTTTGAGCTAGGCGCAGAAAATTGCGAATCAAGTAATATCAAGTGATGAAGCATCAGGCTCATAATTTGCTCTAAGAATAGAGTCAAAATATAATTTCTTTCTTTTCCTAGGGAAGTGTTCCATACCTTTCTTTAGTGGAAATTGATATTTGATAGTGCCTTCCCTCATATCAATGATAGCACCTACAGTTCAGAGAAAGGGTCTTCCCAAAATAATAGGACATGAAGCATGGCATTCAACGTCCATAACAAGAAAATCAACGGGAACAAGGTTATTGTTAACCACAATAAGAACATCATTAATCCTTCCCAAAGGTTTCTTCTTAGCAACATCAGCAATAGGAACATCAAAATAACATTTTTCTAGCGGTGGTAAATCAAGCATGTCATAAATCTTTCTAGGCATGATAGAAATACTAGCACCTAGATCACATAAAGCATGGAAATCATAACCATTAACATGCATATCAATGATGGGTTCCCAACCATCTTCTAACTTCTTGGGAACAGAGGCTTTTTGCTTCAACTTTTCATCCCTAATCTTTATGAGAGCATTGGTAATATGCTTAGTAAAAGCAATATTTAAAGAACTAGCATTGGGAGTCAAAGCAAGATTTTGCAAGAACAAAATTACTTCAGATATATTGCAGCCATCAACATCAAAATCATTAAAAGAAGTAGAGCTAACATCTCCCACACTCCGAAAAATTTCAGCACTCTTTTGAGAAAAAGTTTTGGCAGTTTTAGGCTTTTTAATACAAGGAGTGGGAGTTTTCTCTATACCAATCAAAGTAAGAGGGTTGCTATCAGTAGGAGCAACATCATTAGAGGTAGTAATGGTACATACCTTCATCTCTCTAGCCATCTCATCTTCTCTTTCCCACCTAGCATGCAATTCCGCTAACAATCTAATATTTTCATCAATTCCAACTTGAATAGCATTAGCGGTAGCAAAAACATTGTTCTCTTTCACATCATTAGGCAACACTTTTAATTTCAGAAGTTCAACATCATGAGCAAGGCTATCAACTTTAGAAGCAAGAATATCAATTTTGCCTAACTTTTCCTCAACAGACTTGTTAAAAGCAGTTTGCTTACCGATGATGTCCTTGAGCATTACCTCAAGCTCGGAGGGCGCGGCCCTAGTGTTGTTATAGGAATTACCATAAGAGTTACCATAACCATTACCATTGGTAGAAGGATACGGCCTATAATTGTTACTAGCAAAATTGTTCCTATAAGCATTGTTGTTAAAATTATTGTTTGTAATGAAATTCACATCAACTTGCTCTTCTTGAGCAACCAAAGAGGCCAAAGGAACATTATTAGGATCAACATGAGTCCTATCATTAGCAAGCATAGCCATAATGGTATCAATCTTATCATTCAAGGAAGAGGTTTCCTCAACAGAATTTACCTTCTTACCTTGTGGAGCTCTCTCGGTGTGCCATTCAGAATAATTTACCATCATGTTGTCGAGTAGCTTTGATGCGGCACCCAAGGTAAGGGTCATAAAAGTGCCTCCAGCAGCCGAATCAAGTAGATTCCTCGAAGAAAAATTCAGTCCTGCATAAAAAGTTTGGATAATCATCCAAGTAGTCAGTCCATGAGTGGGGCAATTCTTTATCATAGATTTCATTCTTTCCCAAGCTTGAGCAACATGTTCATTATCAAACTGAGTAAACTTCATAATATTGCTACGCAGAGATATAATCTTAGCAGGAGGATAGTATCTACCAATAAAAGCATCCTTACACTTAGCCCATGAATCAATACTATTCTTAGTCAAAGACAGCAACCAATCTTTAGCTTTTCCTCTCAAAGAAAAAGGAAACACCTTGAGCTTAATAATATCACTATCAACATCCTTATATTTCTGCATCTCACATAGCTCAACAAAATTGTTGAGATGAGCTGCAGCATCTTCAGTACTAGCACCAGAAAATTGCTCTTTCATAACAAGGTTCAATAAAGCAGGCTTAATCTCATAAAAGTTTGCAGCAGTAGCAGGTGGTGCAATAGGAGTGCAGATAAAATCACTATTGTTTGTGCTAGTAAAGTCACACAACTTGGTGTTTTCAGGATTGGCCATTTCAGCAAAACTAAAGTAAACAAGTAAAAACAGCTACCAAGGATTCTATTTTTTTTGGGTTTTTGATAAAAAGCAATGCAAGTAAAATAAATAAAGCAAAGCAAAACAATAACAAAGTAAAGGATGTGTGTGCGAAAAACTCCCCTCGCAGAAGTCTTCTCTTCCTCCCCGGCAACGGCGCCAGAAAAGAAGCTGCTACTTGGTGATGGCGCCAGAAAAGAGGCTGCTGGCGTGAAGCAGTAAGTCCTTGTGCGTGGTGAATGACCAGCCCGTTGGGAACCCCAAGAGGAAGGTATGATGAGTGTAGCGGCTAGTTTTCCCTCAGTTAAGAAACCAAGGTTTATCGATCAGGAGAGGAGAGACGGCGATGACTGAAGGTGATGTGGAACCTGCACACACACAACCAAGTACTTTGTTCCCAACTTGCGATGAGGTTGTCAATCTCACCGGTTTGCTTGAAACAAAGATTATGAGCGTATCGAGTGGAAAACAATATAGTATGTGAGTAAAGTAAACAGTGCGAGTAAAGTAAACAGGTGATAGCAATATGATGGAAATAGGACCGGGGTCCACAGTTCACTAGTGGTGTCTCTCCATAGATAAAATAACACATGCTGGGTAAACAAATTACAGTTGGGCAATTGATAGAATAAAGATAAACGTGATATGTCAAGAAGATCACTATGAGATTTACTCTGGGCATTACAACAAAATACATAGACCGCCATCCAACTGCATCTATGACTAATAATCCACTCCTGGGGATATCAATCTGAACACTCTAGTAGTATTAAGTTGCGAACAACACATAATTGCATTAAGCAAAGTGTGTAATGTAAACAAAGCATATGCCCTTGAGCATATGAATGTTGTTTTCTCCCTAGTAGCAACAGCACATCTACCACCTTAGAGGTTTCTGTCACCCCCCCAGGTGAAATAGAGACATGAACCCACTATCGAGCATAAATACCCCCTCTTGGAGTCACTAGCAACTACTCGGCCAAGATAGCTACTAACAACGGAGAGCATGCAAGATCATAAACAACATAGAGATAACAAAATATATAATTCAGTACAGCAACTTAATCATAAACACCAATATTCATCGGATCCCAACAAACCAAACATGTAGAATTACATAACGGTGATCTCAATCATGTAGGGCAGCTCATGAGATCTAAACATGAAGCACATGGTGGAGAAGACAACCATCTAGCTACTGCTATGGACCCATAGTCCAAGGTAGACTACTCACTCATCGCTCCGGAGGCAAGCATGGCGATGAAGAAGACCTCCGGTGGCGATTCCCCTCTCCGGCAGGGTGCCGGGAAGAGCTTCTGGACCCTCCCGATCTTTGGGTCGACGGTGGCGGCGGATCGCGATGTGTTCTGGAAATCTGATCGGGTACTTAGGTTTTTTCCGTCGGGGGGTCTTTATAGGCGAAGGGGCGATGTCAGAGGTGGAGCCAGGCTCCCTTACACATGGGTGGCGCGGCCAGGGGCCTGGCCGCGCCAGCCCTATGTGTGGGGCCCTGGTGGCCCCTCTCCGTCTCTCCTTCGGATCTCTGGAAGCTTCCGGGAAAAATAGGACTTCAGGAACTTGTTTCGTCCAATTCTGAGAATATTTCCTGTGTATCACTTCTGAAACACAAAAACAGCAGAAAACAGGAAACTGGCACTGTGGCACTTGTTAATAGGTTAGTTCCGGAAAATGCATAAAAGTGCCACTAAGTGTAACGAAACAATAGGCAAATGGTGGAAAAACAAGCATGGAGCATCAAAAATTATAGATACGTTTGAGACATATCAGGCTCTTCGAGATCGCCGACCGGTGCACCAAGGCCGAGGAGGGGAGGCTCTTCGTGCACAACCTGACGGAGGCGCTTCCCCCCAAAGCCGAAGTCTAAGGACCCCAAGCGCAAGGAGGTTGCTGCCCTCACGGTGGAACCTGATCATAAACAGCACCGCAGGGATCGCTCCGAGCGTGACAAGGGTGGACGTCATCGCTACTGCATCCTTCACAAAAAGGAGACCCACAATACCGACGATTGTTGGATAGTCTGGAAATTTCATGAAGAAAATGGGGTCACCAAGCGCCGTGGGGGTGGCCGTAGCTACGGCAAGGGTGGATCCCGGGGCGATCGCCGCGATGATGACCAGGACGAAGGTCGCCGCCGCGATGGTCTGTCACGTGCTGATCCCGAGCCGCTACCGTTGCCTCCACCAGCGAACGATCATCGTGAAGAGAACCAGGGGGCTATCAAGAGCCGCGAGGCTTCGCCGCTTGCCTCCTGGGTGGAGCCCAAGCTCCTTTGTCTAATCGTCACTTCAAGCAGCTGTCGCAGGAGATCGCGACAACACAGCCCAGCATCAACGGCCACAGGTTGAAGTGGTCTACTAGCAAGATCGTCTTTGACGAGGAAGATCATCCAGTCTCTGCCAAGGCTGTGGGCACAATTCCCCTCTTGTGCATGCCTACGATCAATAACATCACCGTCAACCGCACTCTCATCGATGGAGGGGCGGGCCTTAACATCATCTCCATCGAGGTCTTCGGGAAAATGCAGGTGCCGTACCATCGGCTCATGCCAACCCGGCCGTTCTTCGGGGTGACTGAGGGTTCTACAATGCCTATCGGGCAGGTTCGCTTGCCCGTTACCTTCGGCACCCGGGACAACTACAGGACAGAAAGCCTCGACTTTGACGTTGTCTACATCGCGCTGCCTTACGACGCCATCCTCGGCTACCTAGCCTTGGCAAGATTCATGGCGGCAATGCATCAGGGCTTCAACGTCCTCAAGATTCCCAGCGCCAACGGCACGATCACCGTGCGCTGCAATGAAAAGGATGCTCTCCACTCTGTGGAGCACGTCTACCGTGAGGCCGCCGCCATGTTCCCCACTGATGAAGATCTGCTGGAACACTCAGGTGACCTCACGAGGAAGAAGCAGCTCGTATCACAAGAGCGAGCTGCTGCCAAGAAGGCCTCTCTCGAGCCCCTCCTGCCAGGCTTGTCAGGGAAGAAATTTGCCGCTTCTGCATCGTCTACGCCAAGCGAGGATCTGGTCCATCCAATGCTAGACATGAGCATTGGGGAAGCTGCGGTACCCTCAGGAAGGAGGCCCCAGTTTACCCAAAAGCGCTCTACAACAAAGAAGATCCCGCTCCAAGCTGGGGGCTGCGAAAATTTCATCACCATTGGGGCAGGGCTTTCCCCCAAATAGGAAAGCACGCTCGTCATCTTCCTGCGGGCAAACTCTGACATGTTCGCTTGGACTCCGTCAGATATGCCCAGCGTTTCCAGGAAGGTGATTGAGCACCACTTAGCAGTGTGCCCTCAGGCACACCCCGTGAAGCAAAAGACCAGGAAACAAGCGCAAGAGAAACAAGACTTCATCGTTCAAGAGATAGAGAAGCTAAAGAAGGCTAAGTTGATACGCGAGGTGCCCCACCCCACCTGGATTGCCAATCCGGTGGTTGTCCCAAAGGCTAATGGCAGTGGGATCCTCTGCATGGACTTTACAAGTCTCAACAAAGCCTGTCCCAAGGATCCTTATCCGCTCCCAAGGATAGATCAAATCGTCGACTCCACCGCCGGCTGCGACCTCCTTTGCTTCTTGGATGCCTTCTCCGGCTATCATCAAATCAAGATGGCAAGGGAGGACGAAGAGAAGACTGCCTTCATTACACCCCGTGATGTGTACTGCTACGTTTGCATGCCCTTCGGTCTAAAGAACATAGGGGCCACATTCTAAAGGCTCATGCGTAAGGCCTTGGGGGATCAGATGGGAAGAAATGCGGAAGCCTACATCGACGACATCGTCGTCAAGACTCGCGAGAGTCGCTCCTTCATTGAAGATCTGGAGGAAACCTTCGCTAACCTGAGAAAGGTAAACATCAAGCTCAACCCTGCCAAGTGCGCCTTCGGCGTACCGTCGGGAAAGTTGTTGGGGTTCCTCGTGTCTCATCGCGAGATAGAGGCAAACCCTGACAAGGTCAAGGCCATCAAAGAAATGCGTCCTCCGTGCAATCTTAAGGAGATGCAATGCCTTGCGGGATGCATGGCAGCCCTAGGGCGCTTCATCGCGAGGAGCAGAGAGAAGGCCCTGCCTTTCTTCAAGCTCATGAAGCGCACTGGGAAGTTCGAGTGGACTGTGGAAGCTAACAAGGCCTTCGCCGAGCTGAAGAGGTATCTCACGAGCCCACCGATCATGGTTGCCCCAACATTCCGCGAGCCCTTGTTGCTCTACATTGTGGCGACCCCAAGAACTGCAAGCGCCATCCTCGTCGCGGAGCAGGACGCTAAGGTAATCGCCAGAGAGGAAGTCGATCCTTCGGGCCCGGGGGCTCCTCCTGAGGGTGAGGTCGCAGATCCCTCTGCCCCTCGTGAGGAGCTGCCCATTGAGACTTCGCCGACCGAGCCCTCTTGCAGAGCGACGCTCCTAATCTGCATGAGGAGAAAGCTCCTGAAGACACCGCTAAGGTGCAGAAGCCTATGTACTTCGTCAGCACGGTACTGCACGACGCGTGGGAGCGCTACACCATGCAGCAGAAGGTTCTCTACACCCTGCTGATCGCTTCAAGGAAACTACATCACTACTTCCAGGGCCACCCGATCAAGGTGGTCACTGACCGGCCCCTGGAGACAATCCTTCGCAACCCAAACGTCATCGGGGGGGGGGGGTGGCAGAATGGGCAGTGGAGCTTCAGCCCTTTGAGATCTCCTTTGAAACCACTAAGGTAATCAAGAGCAAAGCTTTAGCTGAGTTCACTACCGAATGGACTGATCCATTCGCCGACAAGCCTTCGGAGGCAGAGTCCACGCTTCTGGGAGAGGAAGCCCCAGGTCTCTGGGTCATGCACTTTGACGGCGCCTTCAACCTTCCCGGCGCGGGGGCTGGGGCCGTCCTCACCTCTCCCTCTGGGGACAAGCTCTTATACGCCGTCCAGCTCTATTTCAAACCACAACACAAGGTCTCCAACAACATCGCGGAATATGAAGGACTGCTCGCCGGCCTAAGGGCGGCGAATGCATTGGGCATCAAGCGCCTCATCGTCAAGGGAGATTCGCAGCTGGTTGTGAACTTCTCTAACAAGAGCTACACTCCGAAGGATGAGCACATGGCAGCTTATCTCGAGGAGCATCGAAAGATGGAAAAACGCTTCCAAGGGCTGGAACTGAAGCACATTCCGCGGGGAGAGAATGTGGAAGCGGATGAAATCGCCAAGCGCGCCTCTCAGCGCCTGGCACAGCCGGCTGGTGTCTTCGAGGAGCGCCTCTTCAAGACATCCGCTTCTCCATCAACGACGGCATCCGACCTTCCATCTGCCTTGCCACTGCCACCGGAGTAGGGGGCTCCGGATTGCGGGCCTCCTTCGGGTGACCGCGTCCTTCTGGCATTGGCAAGGCAGGATGGAGTGGATTGGATCATCAAGCTCAAGGCCTTCCTCATCAGCAGCAAGCTTCCTGAGGATGAATCAGAGGCCGAAAGGATAGTACGCCAAGCCTCGGGATACTGCGTCAAAGATGGTGACTTGTACCGGCATCGCCCAAACGGCGTCGCTCTAAAGTGCATATCTACTCACCAGGGCCAAGAGCTTCTCAGGGACATCCACGCCGGTGAGTGTGGGCATCATGCCTCTGCTTCAACCCTCGCCGTAAAGGCATACCGCAGCGGTTTCTACTGGCCTTCGGCGCTCTGGGATGCAGCGGAAATGGTCAAGAGGTGGGAGGCATGCCAATTCCATGCCAAGCAGATTCATCAGCTAGCGCAGGAGCTACAAACCATCCCACTCACTTGGCCCTTTGCAGTTTGGGGGCTGGACATCCTCGGTCCATTCCCTCGAGCGCAAGGGGCTACCGCTACCTCTACGTCACCATCGATAAGTTTACCAAGTGGGTGGAGGTGGAGCCGGTGTGCACCATCCTGGCCCGGTCCGTAGTCAAGTTCATCTGTGGCCTGGTCTGCCGCTTGGGTGTTCCTAACCGCATAATCACCGATAACGGCAGCCAGTTCACCAGCGGGCTGTTCCGAGAGTACTGCGCATCGGCCGGCATCAAGATCTGCTTCGCCTCCGTCGCCTACCCCAGGAGCAATGGCTAGGCCGAGCGTGCCAATGCCGAAGTCCTCAAAGGACTCAAAATGAGAAGCTTCAATGCCAAGCTCGAAGCCTACGACAAAAAATGGTTAGACAACCTCCAATCCATCTTATGGTCCATTCGGACTACCGCCACCAAGCCCACCGGGGAGACTCCTTTCTTCTTGGTCTACGGGGCGGAGGCTATCCTTCCCACCGACGTCAAGTTCGGGTCGCCAAGAGTGCTCGCCTTCAACGAGATACATCAAGAGGACCTTATCAAGGATCGCCTCCTCTAGCTTGAAGAAGTTCGGTGCCAAGCGGCACTTTGCGCCGCGAGGTACCAGCAGGGACTACGTCGCTACCTTAGCCGCCATGTTTGAGCAAGAACTCTGGAGGTCGACAATCTCGTGCTGAGCAGGATACTCTCTCGCGAGGGCCTGCACAAGCTGTCTCCAATGTGGGAAGGCCCCTTCAAGGTGACGCACATCGCCAGGCCAGGCTCGGCGTGGCTGGAAACCGCATAAGGCGTGCCAGTGGGGAACCCGTGGAACATAGCTCATCTGCGAAAGTTCTACCCGTAGGTTCCTCACGAGGAGATAAGACCGTTATCACGGTATTTTGTATCGACTTAAACTGCTCTTCAGCACTGAGATTAAGTTAAAGCGCATGTAGCACCTCTGCTTCGGCATGATATTGAAATGGCATGGAGTCCATTTATTTTCTGTTGTACTCCACGCGGAAGAGGGCTAGGCACGGTGTCTATGCTGGGGCCTTCGCCTGAAAAACAACAAGCCTGAAAAACCCGAAGGGACTGAGCTCTGATCAGGGGCGACGGCCCCATTATCGATCACCTCCACGTGCCCGTGGTGCTTAGTTCCTCGCGAAGTACAACGGAAAATAAGAAATCTTCGGAAAAATTCCGAGGTGTGCCCAAGGCACCCGCTAAGGACCAGCGCCTTGTGAGCAACCCTCACGAGGGCGCACGGACGCGTCGATGCACTTAGCATCCGCAGGAGTCAAGATTCCCCTCGCTCGAGGAAGGCCAAACACGGCAGGATTATCGAAAACAAAGGCCGCTCCGATCATCTTGCGAAGGAGACGCAGATCCGGAGGTCCGCGCTAGGCCCTTCACCTCGTGAGCAACCCTCAACGAGGTGTCGACGGCCTCTAGGCTCTCTTAAGCGTCGACGCTTTCGCGTCCGTGAGAGTCCAGCTTCCCTCACAACGAGGAAGGCCCCGTGAATTGCCACGTACGGCAATTTGCTCTTAGCTGCTGGCATAGATAGTGTCGCGCTCCCTCATGACGAGGAAGGTCCCTGTGCCGGTCACAGGGGCATCTTATTCGCCTTTCTTTTTTCGTTTGTCTTATCGATTTCTTTTTTCTTTTTGGGGATTTGGGGTTTTTTGTTTTCCGACTCTTTTTCAACTACTTGTCTCAGGAATCGTCCATCGTCATCGCTGGCGCCGACCCCGTCATGAGCTCTGAGGCGCAGGGAGGCCTCCCTCAAGCATGAACAACTCGCTAGGGCTCTCGAGCGTGCGGATGACCAGGACAGCAATAAGCGTCAAGGAGCGGAAGAAATGGATAGTTAACAAGGAAATTTCATTAAATAACCCCCTAGCGGGGGGAGGAACAAAGGCACGGCGGGGCATACCCCGTCGGCGGGAACTACTTCGCAAAAGGGGGGAGGAGACTAGCTCTCCTCCCCAGAAGACCTCCGCAGCAAGGCTGCCCCTTTACTTCGCCGCGGGCTGGGGGAAGGTGCGGCGGACGCCGGCGGCGGAGAAGATCCGCACCGAGGCCTCCAGCGTCCCCAGCTTGAAGCGAAATATGAGGTGGTCGCCGACGCGGAGAGGATGGCCCAGGGCGAATGCCCTCCAACGCCCGGAGAGGGCGGCCATGCCGCCCACTCCAAGGATGACGTCAACAGGCCAGAGGAGCTCTGGCCTGCTCTGCTCCACCAGCATGACCTCTCCGGAGGAGGAGCCGGGGGCATAGATCACCCTCCAAACTGCGTCGGGCAGCCAGAGGGAGATGAAGCTCCAAGCCTCGACGACGACAAGGAGCTCCAAGAAGCGGGACCCCGGCGCGATGAGGGGTCCCAGCATCTCCGCCGCCAGGCTGCGGGGAGTCGCGACCACTCCGGTCGTGGGAGGGGCCACCTCCTGTGGCCCCAGATCGTCCGTGGCCGGGAGGAGGGGCCCAGGGCAGCCTCCACCTCCCGCAGCGCCCAATCGATGCTCCCCTCGGGGCGGGGAGCCAGCATCGCCGCCGCCTCTGGCGACGGCATATTCAGAGCACCTCCTGGTGCGGGACCCCGAAGGGTCAAGGCGATGGAGGTCCCTGGGGCGGCGTAGTTCGCCGCCCTGGGCGGTGGTGCTCCAATGCGCAGGGGACCTCCGGCGCCAAGTGCCCACCGGGCGGGGACCTTTGGCTTGTTCCGGCTGCCCGTAGGGCACCCACGGTGTATAGCCCCCGAGCTCGCGGATCCAGCGGCGGCGGAGGAGGCAGAAGGGTCCATTGCTCAGGGAAGGGCCAGAGGAAGAAGTAGTACTGCGAGAAGTGGGTGAAGTGCCGAGGGTGTCGAGGAGGCTACATTTAAAGGGTGCGGCCAGCGTCGAAACGTCAAATCCTAGCGCGGGAATCGGAGCGTCGACACAGCGCGCTGCAGTGAAGTGACGCGCCATCATGACGATTTGACGCCTCGGGGACTGCTGCGTCGCCCACCGCTTCGTCTCACCAGCTGTGGTTGTGCCACGCGTCCGTGGCCTCTGCATCTTCACATGGTCCTCTGACCGCGCGCGTTGACGCGTGCCATTGGAGGGCCCAGCAGCTTCTGGGGGCCCCTGACCCTTCGCTCCCTCGAGAGGGTGCGTTTGCGGGCTAGGCTCCCGGGGGCTACAGTCGATGTTCTGGATACCGGGGTATCCCGGTCCACCTGCTCTTGGGCCCCTTCAACGGCCCAGCTTTGGCCCAGGGGTAAAACGACGACCGAAGCCCAGCGGAGAAGACCCTCATGAGGAGGCGCCTCATGAGGAGAACGACGACTAAAACTGCTAAGGACTAGAAGACCTCCTCACGAGCTGTTTCTCGTGAGGGGAGGGACCATGTCCATGTTAGCTCTATACGTTTCCGTGCTGAGCAAGAAGATAAGGGCAGAAGACTGCGTAATGTCCACGCTACCCCGACAGGGAGGAGACCAGCTTTCGCCGTGCCTGCATAAAGCGGCACAGTGGTTGTTGGCCACCCCCCTAAAAATAGGGTGGACGGTGCAGGGCGCCAGAGGAGGACGTCAGCCTCCTCCACCCACTCCTGTGGACCAGTGCCACTACCCTACAAAAACTACGTCTACCGAAGACTCAAGCCAACAGTTGTCCTACCTCCTAGGCCATTTGTGGCAACCCCTTCCCCAAGATGATAAGGGGAAGGAGGACCTCGGCGCTATAAAAGGGGGGGAGGCCACCCCTTAGAGGGGATCCGATCTTCATCTCCGGGCTCCTAGCTAGGCTAAGTTGGTTCTTCTACCTCCGGCCAGTTAGAGCTCTGTAACCAAGACCTTGTACTCCTCGCGAGGTATCGCGTTGTAATACAAGAAGGCAGGAAGTAGGGGTTTTACGTCACCACGAGGGCCCTGAACCTAGGTAAGGCTCAGTGTCTCTCTCTGCAGTGCGCTGTGCGTTTCGACGTCTCGAGGCTTCCGTCACCGTGTTTCATTGCAATCCAAGAACTCACGCGTATAGCCCCCTGCGTTCGAATCTTTGGGTCCGTCGTGTGGTACCCCATGTTCTTGCGACACGAAATCCATCGACAGTCGAGTAGCATGAGATTTGGGTATTCGTACTTCACGAGACACGAGATTTTCAACTTATGATTTGTTAAACATATGCTTCATAATTGTACTCGCATTAACCTTAACCACTCAAGATGCCTATGATGGGGGCAATGAGAGCTCAAAGCTAGTAAGTATCATAATTTTTGGAGGTTTATAAAACTTGCAATCACTACTTCCCTCTGTGAAGGGCCTTTCTTTTACTTTTATGTTGAGTCTCCACCTTCTACCTTTATGCACGGTCTAAGAGAGCATAGTTGTCATTCTGAGTTTAATGTGCATAGTCCCCAAATTTATTATTGATTGATTCATGATTATGGTTTTGCTTGTTCTTAAATTATTTGTATCTAGTCGCCCTCTTAAACTTGAAGATGTCCTATGCATTTATGTTTTGCTATTCCATGAAGGACAAGCTGGAAACCACTTTACTATGTTTTTCTATATGGTTGAAACACACACTTGACTTCTGATGCTTCATTAATCATGATCTTTTTTTGTGTGTTACTTTTCATGTTATAACATAGTTGCTAAGTGACAAGGGTATAGCTAATAGAGCCCACTAGTTGAGTACCCCTGAGGCCCATTAAGCTAGGCCCAATTGTAATGATAGTCGAATACGAGTTCTTATCGTATATTGATATTGTAATCTGTATCGGACCCTACCCGATCCTCGAGACCTGGCCACCTATATATAGGGGCCAGGAGGGGATGGTGTAGGGCAGATTGAAAGCAAGCCAGGTTGAACACCCAAGTTTACTTTCGATACACACCTATTTCGACTAACTTTACCTTCGAGTTCATCCGACGCCCTATCTCCCCGATCCTAAGTCCTTCATCTAGGACATTTGTCGAGTTAACCCTCGTCAATTGGCACCGACCGTGGGGACTCTGGGCATTGGAATCATGAATTCGATGGCTTTTTTGCTTTTAGCTAACAGTAGTGTAGAAGTCGACGAAAATCAAGAGATGGAGTTGACAATTGGAAGTTTAAACATCCTCATCGGACCTTCGGGCTCGACCCGGCTCTCGGACTCGACAAAACCAGATCCGTCGGCGAGTAAGACAGAGAAAAAAGCAACATTGGAATCATCGGAAGGCTCTTCTAGCGAGGTAAACTCGCCGGTCAGCGTAGGAGAAGCACAAATCGCAGAACGTGATGAAATTCAGGAAAAAATTGACACAGAAGAGAAAGCGTTTAAAGCACGCAACAATGTGAGGGATTTCACCGCCGAAAGCAGTGGCGTCTCCAACAGGGTGCATCAGCTATGCGTCATTATCACTGAAGCAGAAGAAGAAAGTAATCATGAGGGAAGTGCAAGGGTCGACAAACAAGTCGACAGAGTAAGGGACTACAATCAAAAAGAAAAGGAAAAAATTAATGTCTCAGCCGGAGAGTGGAGGATCATCATGTCAGCTATCAATCATGGCACAGAAGTACCCGAAGGCTCAAGAAGAGAAGTTCTAATGGGGTACCAATACGCATTGCACCAGCATAAGAAGAAGTTAAGAGAGGAAAGAGATATGTTTGCGACAAATCGAGATAACAACAGTATGTCAAAAGGAGAATATTGGGACGACTACAGTGATGATTCAGAATACAGCAGGGAAAGGCGCGGAGATCCAAAGCACAACAGAGGAACAACAACACAGAGTAGAGAGGATAGTTACTCAAGAAACACGATTCCTCAGCTAGAGGAAGAGGAAGAAGGTTTTGTGCAAGAAATGCCGGAAGCAGCACTGGTAGCAGCGCAGGCATACCTACTAACCACGCGACCAAAACCCAGAGATCCGCGAGAAGACATGCACCAAGCCGCAATACGAAGCCTCGGGGATAGTAGAAGATAGAATCAGGGGAAAAGGTCTAGAGGCAAAGTCGACAAGCTGCAAGGAAGGGCGGAAGAAGGAGTTCAAGCTTACACAAAACGAGTCTAGTGAATCATCAGAGGAAGAAAGGGGACAGAAAAGGAAGGAGGACGCAAGGAATATAATAGCACAAGCTCGAGTAAACAAGTCGCGCCACGCTTGGAGGGAAGAAAATTACGAGGATGACGAGAAAGAGATGGGCGCATCATGCTTTACCCGCAGGGTTTGCAAAACGCGGGTACCCAAAGGATTCAGGTTACCACACGACCAGCAAAAATATGATGGGTCGCAGGAACCTACCTTGTGGCTATCAGACTACCTACAGGCAGTGCAGATATTAGGGGGCACAAAAGCGACAGCAATGCAAAGTTTGCAATTACACCTCACCGGTGCAGCACGGTCCTGGTTGAACACCCTACCCAATGAATCCATCGGAAGTTGGGGAGAACTCAAAAGCCAATTCGTAAGAGATTTCCGCTCAACATATAAACGCCCAGCGTCACTGGAGGAAGTCAAGGCGTGCGTGCAAAAGAAAGGCGAAACTCTACGTTCTTATATACAGCGATGGAGCGTAATCAAAAATTCAGCAGAGGACGTCTTCGACGAAAGAGCAATAGACGCTTTTTCGGCTGGACTTCATCGTGCAGACCTCGTGGAAGAGATAAGAAGAACGAGGCCAACAACAGTTGCCGAGTTAATGGAAGAAGCCAATAGATTTGCCGACAGAGAGGATGCATACAACAACAAAAGAGGACGTTCACCAGAAGTTGACAAAACAAGTCGACAAAGAAGACGACACCGCAGCAGAGATAACCAAGGAAGGCGAGGTCAGGTAGCCACAGGGTACGATGTAAGGGAAGAGGAAGATTATGAAAGTCGGAAATTCCAAGCAAAAGGAGCAGAGAAGCCGAGATATTCCGGCCCTTCAGCCGAAGAGATGCTATATGGACCTTGTCGAATCCACTATGCATATCTCGATGGAAAGAGAGTTTCGAACTACCAGATGAAGGATTGTAGAACTTTCCTGAGGTTACAAAATGCCATGGGTTCAAATCAAGGGGGATGGCAAGGAGAGAAGCGCGCAAGTCAGGGATATCAAGTACAAAGGCTAGCAAGGCACTTAGAGTCTAAAGTCTACATATCCGCAATGATTCAGCCAGTACCCAAGTCGAAAAAAGAGCAAAAGAGCATATCTAGGCAAGTAAACCTGGCAATATCATCGCCGCCAGCCACTATGGAATATTTGCAGTGGTCAGATACCAGTTAAATTCAGCAGGGCAGACCACCCAAGGAAAGTTCCCAGGTCAGGCCACTCGCCAATGGTACTAAAAGCGCAAATAGGAGGATACGATATTGGAAGAGTGTTCATGGATGCAGGAAGCGGCATAAATCTAATATATGCCAGAACTCTGAAGGCAATGTGCATCTCGCTGACAAGCTTGAAGCCAACAGATTGTTCTTTCCATAGAATAGTACCAGGAGCTGCAAATTACCCTCTAGGGAAGATAGAACTCGACGTCTGCTTTGGCAGCAGCAGCAATTATCGCAGAGAGAAGCTGGAATTTGAAGTTATGGACTGGCCCTCGCAGTACCACGCAATTCTAGGGCGCCCAGCGTTCACAAAGTTCATGGCGGTACCACACTATGCGTATTTAACGCTGAAAATCCCAGGGCCCAAAGGAACAATCACAGTGCAAGGGAGCTTTGAGGTAGCCAACACTTGCGACAAAGAATTCAACAGAATGGCGCAAACTTTCGGCATGACAGCGGAATATGAGAGGCTAAAAGGAGAAACTAATCATAATGTGCTACCCGACGTTGGACGATCCCTGCTAGATCAGGCTTTCGACACAACGCAGGACTCGAAGAAAATCCAGGTCCACCCCACGGACCCAAACAAGACGACATCGATTGCAGTAAACTTGGATCCCGCATAGGAAAGCGCACTCATCGAGTTCCTCCATGAGCGCTGGGAAATCTTCGCCTGGTGTCCTTCAGACATGCCAGGGGTTCCCAGGGAACTCGTTGAGCATGCACTAAATGTGGATCCTAAAGCAAAGCTAGTCAAGCAACCATTGTAACGATTCGATGAACCCAAAAGAAAGGCGATAGCATCAGAACTGCATAGGCTAGAAAAAGCTGGATTTATCAGAGAAATCAAAACTTTGAGTTGGGTATCCAACCCAGTCATCGTACCCAAGAAAAACACAGACGTACAAAGAGTGTGTGTCGACTACACATCTCTCAATAAGCATTGTCCAAAGTATCCCTTCCCCTTACCCCGCATTGATCAAATAATTGATTAAACAGCGGGATGCGCAAGGCTTTCCTTTCTGGACGCGTATTCTGGTTATAACCAGATCAAGTTGAAGAAATAAGATGAAGAAAAGATAGCTTTCATCACGCCATATGGGGTGTTTTGTTATCAGGTGATGCCTTTCGGCTTAAAAAATGCAGGAGCAACCTACCAACGGATGATGCAAAGTTGCCTCGGGAGTCAAATAGGATGCAACATACAAGTCTATATCGATGATGTGGTCATTACAACAAGAAAGGAGGAATCCCTAATCAACGACTTGGCAGAAACCTTCGACAACCTGAACAGGTACAAGCTTAAGCTTAATCCAACAAAGTGTTCGTTTGGCGTATCAGCAGGACAGCTATTAGGGTTCCTGGTGTCGGCACGGGGCATTGAGGCAAACCCAGAGAAGATCCAAGCGATTCTAACAATGGGGAAACCCACAAAGCTACACGACATGCAGAAACTCGCAGGGCGCGTCGTGGCACTAAGTCAATTTGTTGCCCGGTTGGGAGAAAAAGCACTTCCTTTTTATGCATTAATGAAGAAGTCAGATGATAAGTTTGAGTGGACAGAAGAAGCAGACGTAGCGTTCGCACAGCTGAAAAAAGTGCTATCCACGCCACCAGTGCTGGTCGCACCAAAAGAAAGAGAGCCACTCCTACTCTACATCGCTGCAACTCATCAGCTGGTGAGTACGGTGTTAGTAGTCGAAAGAAGCGAAGAAGGGAAAGCCCACGGCGTCCAGAGGCCGGTGTATTTCATCAGTGAAGTTCTCTCTCCAACAAGACAGAGGTATCCACATTATCAAAAACTCGCATATAGTGTCTTTACAATGGCACGAAAATTGCGGCAGTACTTCGCGGTGCACCCAATTATAGTGGTCAATGAAGCACCACTATCGAACATATTGAACAATCCTTCAGCAACAGGACATGTATCTTTATGGGAATCGAGTTATCTCCAATGGACATCACGTACGAAAAAAGAAAGGCGATCAAGTCAGAAATCTTGCCAGATTTCACAGTAGAGTGGTTAGAGCTACAGAGCACAGGACCGCCAGATTTGTCAAGTGTATGGACAATGTACTTCGATGGTTCTAAGAGAATCCAAGGCGCATGCGCAGGAGTAGTACTGATATCACCACAAGGCGACAAACTGAAATATGTCTTAAGGATGAGCTTTCCGCAGGCCTCTAACAACGAAGCAGAATACAAGGCCTTACTGCACGGGATGAAGATGGCCAAGGCATGTGGAGCAACTCGACTAAAAATATTTGGGGACTCGAACCTCGTCGTCCAGCAGGTTATGAACAGATGCGACACAATCAACGACAATATGATGGCGTACAAAAATTTATATCACTATCTCGAAGGAACGTTTGACGGATGCGAAGTCTCGCATGTTAGCAGAAATAGCAATGAAGAAGCCGACAATCTCGCAAATATCGGGTCTCAATGATTGCCCGTACCAACCGGTGTTTTCTAGGAAGAAATAGTTGAAAGATCGATAAAGAGCGATAAAACTTCGACTACCAAGGTAGGCTCGGGGGCTGGTGCAAACAAGAAAACACCGGAACCCGAAGAAGTCATGATGATAGAAGAAGCATGGATGCAGCCATATCTAGCATACATGATGAATAAAAAGTTGCCAGAAGATGTAGTGGAAGCCAAGAGAATAACTCGACGATCCAAGGCGTTTGTCGTGTTACAGGGCAAATTGTACAAAAGGAGCATAACCGGTGTTCTACAGCACTGCGTAACGCCTCAAGAAGGACAAGTAATATTAAAGGATATACACGCCGGAGTCTGTGGCCATCATGCCAGCAGCAGGGCAATAGCTGCAAAAGCATTTCGAGCAGGATTCTATTGGTTAACCGCCATCGAAGACGCGAAAGATATAGTTCGGAAATGCGAAGCATGTCAAAGATTTGCATCTCGGCCACACGCGCCAGCAGCAGAACTACAGCCGATACCATTGTCCTAGCTTTTTGTACAGTGGGGTCTCGACATGGTAGGGAAATTACACAAATCTTGGCCAGGAGGGCATGTCTACATGTTAGTGGCAGTCGACAAATTTACCAAGTGGATAGAAGCGGCCCCGGTAACAACACAAGATTCGATAGCAGCAATCAATTTCATCAAGTCACTAGTTTTTAGCTTCGGAGTACCATACAACATCATCACAGATAACGGAACAAACTTCACTTCAAAAGAGTTCAAGAATTATTGCGAAGGATTGGGAATCAAACTCAAGTTTGCATCTGTAGCACACCAGAAGACAAACGGGCAAGTCAAAAAAGCCAATGGCCTAATATGCAATGGAATAAAAAAGAGGCTTTTAGCAGCTCTAGAGAAAGCAAAGAGTGCTTGGATAGAAGAGTTGCCCTCCGTGCTTTGGAGTCTAAGAACTACACCTAATGCAGCTACTCAAGAAACACCCTTTTTCCTGGTCCATGGCGCAGAAGCCGTGCTTCCAGTCGAGATCACACACAAAGCTCCAAGAGTAACAGCATATGATGAGGTGACCTCAATAGAAGCACTACAAGACGATGTCGATGCTCTAGATGAAGCAAGGGATAAAGCACTAGAGAGAGCCACACAGTATCAACAAAGCCTACGGAACTACCATAGTAGTCGATTTCGTCCATGATCCTTTGTGGTGGGAGATCTAGTCTTACGACTCAAACAGGATAGTCACGGAAAGTTAGAGTCCCCTTGGGTTGGACCTTATATCGTCACAGAAGTAATACCAGGAGGAGCTTATCGACTACAAGACAAGAAGACAGGAAAAGATGAAAGCAACCCATGGAATACAGAGTAGCTACGGCGTTTTTACGCATAGAAGAAATTTAGCGATATCAGTAACTTCGAGTTGACCCTCTGAATCTAGAACACGAGGCCATAGGTCGGATTCCTTGGGTTTAATTCAACAAATTGTAAAAACATTATAATTCCACTCGGGGGCTCCATCCCTCGGGTCGTACGAAAGAAAGTTGTATCACGATATGAAGATCTTTTACATTAACTAGGTTGTGCTGACAACCCGATATTATTCAAAGTAATATAATTGGTTCACAAGAACCCAATAAATATATAGCATGCCTCGGAACAAAGATTTGTTCCCATGGTCTATTAAGAACATCAAAGCAAAGTACGAGTGTTCATTACAGATAGCACGACAGAAAGGCAACTCGAAAAAGAGATTACAGCAAGAAGATTTTAATGGAAGTGAACTTCAGCTTCATACTCCTTCTGGCACTGGGTGCCGTCATAGATTTTCACGTCGAACTTTGATGTACCAATGTGGTAGTCGAAAGTCATGAAGAAGCCTTGGTGGAGGTCATGGTATTCTGCAAATTGCGACCAGCCGCCCTTGAAGCACTGCTCGCCGGTGCCGTCGTACCAAACTTCCACTTCATATGAAGTTCCTCCACCAGATTGTTCACGAAGAACCGCTTCTCGCAGTTCTCGCCCATCCATGAACTTGGTAAAATTTAGCGGCAAACGCTAAATCTCGCGGCACTGCGCATGGGTGATGCAAAAGAAAGAAAATATCCTAGGAGAAGTAGGAGCAGCAATAGGAGTTGAAGCGCTTGGACCTGGGGCGGTGCTAGTCACCTTTGGTTTATTCTTACTGCCAGGCGGGCGGCCGGGATGATGCTTCGCCGGAGCGGACGATGATGATCCTGCAGCAGCTGGAGTTGTCTTGTTTTTGCTGCCACGGGGGCGGCCACGACCCCGCGGCACCGTCGGAGAACCAAGGTCAAGACGGGACCCATCTGCGCTAGCCATGCGGAAAAGTGGGAAGAAAAGAAACCCTAGATGGAAAAGAAGACGATGCGGCAGAGGAGGAATGTGTTTAGGGTTTGTTACCCTCATCAAAGGTGCTTTATTTATAAGCACATATTAACAGGCCTCCGGCGTAGCAAGGCCCATAAACATATTTACAAAGGAGTTAAAATTCTGCACGTGGCAGACGATAATACCAAAGAGGAAAAAAAGTATCATAGAAGGTATGACATAACCTCGCCTTCGGCTTGGGGGCTTGTCAACAGAGAAAAGAAGGAAGAAGAAGAAATAAATTTGAGCCTATGATTGACTATAAGTATCCAACCATAGCCTCGGGGGCTACTCCGATCAGGAGCGCTGAGCGCGCACCCGATAGAGAATCAGATCATCAGTAATAAGGATGAAGAAAGCTACAAGCCGCTCAACATTTTGACAACCATGAAACTTCGGCTGCCTAGTCGATGAAATATATAGCGACTACTCCCATCGGGAGATATTCGTGAGAAGTTAATATAACTCGAATCTTTTGAATATTCTATCAGTCAAACAAGACTGCGACATATGATTCTCGAGTTGCGTTATCACAACGAAACTCGAATGCCATGATTTGTCACGAAGGTAAGACCCCGGGATCCATCCTGTGTGGCCTGGTATACGCACATAGATGCACTCTGCTGGTATGTATCCGTGTCTACGACGTGAAGAAAATCCTAGTGGACGCACTGGGTACCCTGAGAACCACTGGGATTCATTCTTTGTAAGACCTAAATGCGGCAAAAGAATGGGTTTGACCGATATCCCGAATTCAAATCCAAGGGGATTGAATTTGAAGTAGGTGGCAAGTGTCTGTTCCGGCAGTTAACTGACCTCTTGATCCGTCAGAGTTGTCAGGCTTGTTCATCAAAACCCCTTGTGAAATGTTATCATGAAAATACGTCGAAAGACCAAGTCGAAGATTTGAAGATATGAAGAAGTCGAAGAATTGATCAAGTCGAAGATTTAAATATTAGAGATTCAACCCGAATCTGCAATTCTGGTAGAATCTCAGGGGCTACTGACAAGGGTATAGCTAATAGTGCCTGCTAGTTGAGTACCTCTGAGGCCCGTTAAGCTAGGCCCAATTGTAATGATAGTCAAATACGAGTTCTTATCGTATGTCGATGTTGTAATCTGTATCGAACCCTACCCGATCCTCGAGACCTGGCCACCTATATATAGGGGCCAGGAGGGGACGGTGTAGGGCAGATTGAAAGCAAGCCAGGTTGAACACCCTAGTTTACTTTCGATACACACCTATTTCGACTAACTTTACCTTCGAGTTCATCCGACGCCCTATCTCCCCGATCCTAAGTCCTTCATCTAGGACATTTGTCGAGTTAACCCTCGTCACTAAGTTTTATTGCCAAGATTATGTCTTTTATGCCCATGTTTAGAGTACTTTGATCTCAGCACTCAATGCTTTACATCGTTGATCAAGATTGTGATGGTGGATGTCACCTAAAAAATTATTGTTTTGTTATCACTTACCTACTCGAGGACGAGAAGGAGTTAAGCTTGGGGATGCTTGACACGTCTCAAACGTATCTATAATTTTTGATGCTCCATGCTTGTTTATACACCATTTTCTTTGTGTTTTGTTACACTTCGTGGCATTTTTATGCATTTTCTAGAACTAATCTACTAACGAGATGCCATAGTGCCAGTTCCCTGTTTCTACTATTTTTGTGTTTCAGAAAAGCTATACAGGAAATATTCTCGGAATTGGACGAAACAAAAGCCAAAGTTCCTATTTTTCCTCAAAGCGTGATGAAGTCCAAAGATGAGATGGAAGGGAGCCAGGAGGCGGACGCACCACCCCATGACACGGGCCACCCCCAGGCCGTGCCAGGGGCAGGTGTGGGCCCCTGGTCCACTTCCTGACACCGCCCTTCTGCCTATATATTCCCCTCGATGGGAAAACCTAAACAACCCGATCAATTTTCCTTGAAACATACTATAAGCCGCCGCCGTCGTCGATGCGAGATCGGGAGGGTCCAGAAGCTCTTCCCGGCACCCTGCCAGAGGAGGGAATCACCACCGGAGGCCTTCTTCATCACCATGTCTGCCTTTGAAGTGATGTGTGAGTAGTCTACCTTGGACTACGGGACCATAGCAGTAGCTAGATGGTTGTCATCTCCTCCATGTGCTTCATGTTTAGATCTTGTGAGCTGCCCAACATGATCAAGATCATCGTTGTGTAATTCTCCATGTTATGTTTGTTGGGATCCGATGAATATTGATACTATGTCAATTTGATTTGCTGAATTATTATCTTTATGTTATCTCTATGCTGTTTATGATCTTGCATGCTCTCCGTTGCTAGTAGATATCTTGGCCGAGTAGATGCTAGTGACTCCAAGAGGGAGTATTTATGCTCGATAGTGGGTTCATGCCTCTAGTAATCTGGGGGAGTGACAGAAACCTCTAAGGTTGTAGATGTGCTGTTGCTACTAGGGAGAAAACAACAATCTTGTGTTCAAGGACATTTGTATTGTTTACATTACGCACTTTGCTTAAGGCGATAATCTGTTGCTTGCAACTTAATACCCAATGGTTGCTCGGATGACATTCGAATGGTGGATTATTAGTCATAGATGCAGTTGGATTATGGTCTATGTATTATGTTGTAATGCCCAAGTGAATCTCATAGTGATCCTCATGATATTTGTATGCTTGCTTTATTCTATCAATTGCCCAACTGTAATTTGTTTACCAGCATGTTATTTATCTTATGGAGAGACACCACTAGTGAACTATGGACCCCGGTCCATTCTTTTACATTGTTATTACTGTTTACCATTTACTCGTTTTATTTACATTCTTGCAAACTACTATCTTTTACCACTCGATACGCTTAATCCTTTGTTTACAGCAAACCGGTGAGATTGACAACCTCACTGTAAGTTGGGACAAAGTACTTGATTGTGTTGTGTGTAGGTTTCACGTTGCTGCTGGTGCAAAGCTACGCCCTGGACAAGGCCCCATACATACGTTGTTCGGAGTTGTCGCGAAGCTAGTGAGCATCAACCTTCAGAAGTTGGTTCTTTCTCCTACTAGTTCGATAAACCTCGGTCTCATATTGAGGGAAGACTTGTCGCTGTGCTCATCATGACCTTCTCTTGGGGTCTCCAACTGGGCAATCATCTACAAAACTCCTACATCAACACCGCACCATCAGTGTCAAGAGGCAGCTCGAAAGGATGTAGAGCGGGCATTTGGTGTGCTTTAGGCGCGTTTTGCCATTGTCAGGTACCAGCTCTTACTTGGTCGAAATCTCAGATGTGGGAGGTGATAAACTGTTGTGTGATCTTGCACAACATGATTATTGAGAGTGAGTGGGTTGAACTAGATAATGATCATGCATACGACTACATAGGTCCTCTTGCACAACTTGATGATCAGGTGCCCGCTCAGTTTTCTCCTTTCCTCGCCATGTATATGGAAATCCGCAACGCCCATGAATATCATCGATTTCAGGCTGATCTAGTCGACCACCTTTGGTCGCTCAAAAGAAACGTGTGATTTCCTATTTATATTTTATTTTGGAATTTCCAATTTGATTAAGGTTTGTAATAAACTATTTGTTTGTGTAAACTATGTTATATTTGCACTTCATAAACTTATATGTATTGCTATTTGAATTATATTTATGTTGTTGGGGTCAGCGTTTTGGGGCCGCCGGTGTGGGAGCCAGGCCCCAAAATTTTGAGAGGACATGCCGACGCTCCCAAAATAGACTTGTCGGCGCCCTACCGACCACCATTTTGGGAGAGTCGGTGGAGATGCTTTAAGAGAAACGTCCATTTAGGGCGCGACTGATAGCCTACAAGGAGTCCAACTAGGCCCTGGGAGCAAAAATCCCATTGATTGGATTCGCAGGATGCATCTAAATCGAGGCTCGCACGCTGCCTGATGTGCCCACAAGTATATGGGGTGTATCGTAGTACTTTCGATAAATAAGAGTGTCGAACCCATTAAGGAGCAGAAGGTGTTGACAAGCAGTTTTGATCAAGGATTCGCTGTAAATACTAGCAAATGGGTTTTCAGGGGTATTTGATAATGCAAGTAAATAAAGTACAAGTAAATAAAAGTCAATAATAATAATTGCTGCGAGCGGTCCAATCCTTTTTAGAGCAAAGGACAAGCCGGTTGTATAACTTATGATTACCAAACGTTCCTGGGGACACATGGGAGTTTCTGTCAAGTGCTTTCGCTTCATACAGCTAAGTAATCTTCATTGGTTTGATAGGTGTTATGGGGGTGAACCTATGCTAATGCACTACCCCAACTTGGACTAATACACACTTGTGATTATACCCCTTGCAAGCATCTGCAACTACAAGAAAGTAATTAAGATAAATCTAACCACAACCTTAAACTCTGAGATCCTACACTCCCTGGTGCACTGGTTTCCTAACGGAGGTTTAGGTTTTTGTCGCTCCGGCAACCCGACAATTAGTAGCCAAATACACAATGTATTCCACTAGGCCCATAAAGGTGAAGTATCATGTAGTCAATGTTCACATGACACCACTAGTAGAATAGCACCACAGCATAAATATCAAACCATTAAATATTACTCAACATAGTTTCACTACTAACATCTTGACTTCTCCCATGTCCTCAAGAACTAAACGAACTACTCACAAGACATCATATGGATCATGACCAGAGGTGAAATAATGGTAAATAACAATCTGAACATAAACCTTAATTCAACGGTTCCACTCAATAGCATCAACTACAAGAGTAATCAACACCAGGAAAGTTTCCCCTATAAACTGGACAAGATTCAACCCAAGATGTTACAGCGGGATGGTGTGGTGATGATGGTGATGAAGGTGTTGGTGATGATGGTGGTGATGATGATGATCCCGATGAAGCCCAGCTCAATGGCGATGTCGATGGCGATGATCTCCCCTCTCCAGGAAGGAATTTCCCTGGCAGATTTCTGCCTGTCGGAGAGCTTTCTCTCGCTGTGTGTTTTCCACCCCGCAGAGGCGGTGGAGTATATCTCTGATCCCCCCTGGGTCTTAGGTTTTTGGGGAGATGATATACGCAAGGGGGTGCTAGCAGAGGTGGGCTAGGGCGGCCACACCACAGGGTGGTGCGGCCTAGGGTTGGCCCGCGCCACCTGGTGGTGTGGGCCCTGGTGGCTCACCTCGCCCTCTCCTTCTGGCTACTTCTGTCTTCCGATGAAATATGAATTTCTGGGTATTTTCCTGGAATTGCTAGTCTTCAAAAATATGGTGCCTTGACGGTCCTTTTTCCAGCATAATCCTGACTCCGGCAGAGCAGCAAGCTCTCCAATAATCATCAAACATGCGAAAACCGAGAAAACAACATAAGTATCATCTCTAAATATGAAATATATCAATGAATAACAACAAATTATGATATAAAATAGTGATGCAAAATGGACATATCAACCCCCCCAAGCTTAGACCTCGCTTGTCCCCAATTGAAAACTGAACTCGGTAAACATGACCACAGGTTAATGGAGTGAAATATCGATAAACAAAATATGGACAAGAAGCATCACACTTACCAAGGCACAAGTCATAATAGACAGCAACTTCCCTTTATATAACTTGACTTGCAATAAGCTAAGGGAATCACAATAAAGATGCACAAGGTAACTCATGATTGGTGATGGCAAACCTTTGTTCTTGGTCAGAGAACAATGAACAGATTGTACTTATATTTTGATCGGAGCCTTTTATATCAGAGCTTATATAGAAAAAATCACATGCTCAATCATAACAATCTCTTTACAGTCATATATAGCTTTCAAAGGTATATTGTTTCAGATAAAAGTATCATACTAAACAAAGGAATACAGGAAACAAGATTGAATAAATTAACATATGGATGGTTGAAACACAACAACTCAAATGCTTGCTTGAGATAGAGGGGAATAGGTTGACTCAACATAAAAGTAAAATATAGGCCCTTCGCAGAGGGAAGCAGGGATTAAACATGTGCTAGAGCTTTTCATTTGTAAAACAGAGATAATTTTTTTTGAGAGGTGGTTGTTCCTGTCAACGACTAGCAACGGAGTTCTTGCTATCTTCCATACTAAACAAGTGAGAGCGGTTCCGAATTGTTGTAAGAGGCATTTATATGCTCTTTTATAGTTTGGCACTCCTCCCCACTTTTCCTTTCACAAACCATGGCTAACCGATTCCATTGGGTGCCCACCAACTTTCACAAACCATGGAGGAGTGCCTTTTTCTTTTCTTTTTCTCTTTTTTGTTATAATGGTCTGACCAGCTCCCTTGCAAAATTAGTGATGAGCAGATGAAGCATGCAAGTCGAGGGGTACTCAATTTAGTATGGAAGATAACAAACTCAACCACTACGTCCTCATGAGCTAAAAATAGTGTCACAAAAAGGAGAAGTATTGGAAGGTTTTTGAAAGGTAGCACATGAAAATTTACTTGGAATGGCTTGAAATACCATGCATAGGAATTTATAGTGGACTCTTTGGAAGTAACTTGGTTTTTGGGAATTGGATGCACGAGAAGTATTCCCTCTCAGTACAGGTTTTTGGCTAACAAGGCTGGGTAGCAAGCATAAGAGTTGAATGAAACAAACAAACATACATGTGATAGAAACAATCATGCAAACTTCCTTGAAAGTACAAATGATCTTAACTTGAGAATACTAATGCTTATGAGCCAATCATGAAGGAAAGCTGAAATGATATATCTAAATGTATTTCCCTCTTTTCTACTCAAGCCTCAAAGTATTGTTGCTACTGACCATTGCTAAGTTTGCCAAAACCAGCTAGATTTACTCAAGCTTCCAAAGTGATACCAATGCTAATCAACAAGACTAATCGTATAGGAAAAATTGCAAACTAAAATAAAGTGTGCAGAAAGTAAATGATAAGACTTCTCATTAATATTTCATAACCGCAACTCACACCAAGGGATACATAGATAACCAACTAAAGGAGGATACTTCCACACAGCAAACCATCCTATATGATAACTTCTCTATTCATGATATGACTCTACTTGAAAAGTAAATGGGTAAAAGGTAATGATGTGATATCTCGGCACTCCCCCAAGCTTGGAAAAAGCCAAGGGGATGCCAATACCAATGACAAGTTACTCCTTCGGTGGTGGTGGCGAGTCTTTATCATCGTGACTTCCAAGGCAAAGGTTCCCCATCAAGAAAGGATGACTTGGTCTCCAATATCCTGAAACTGGCAGCAGCACTCATTTGTTTAAACCTAGCCTCATACTCACAATTTTGATTTTGCAAGTCGTAGAGTTGTGCTTATAATTTGTTGGTGGTCTCATGGAGTGACAAGATGTCATCCCAGAGCTCTGCAGTCTCCTTCTTGTTCTTGGCGATGAGTTCTTGATTTATCCTATGGATAATATCCACCTCGCATTCCGCCATCTTCTTGTATCTAAAGACTTCTTGCAACAGCTCTTCCATCATAGCTTCAAGACTTCCTTCTCCTTTAGGGCCCTGAACATCTTCTATATGTACCTTCCCATCTTTGAGTGACTTCTCCTTTGGATGCATCTTCAGTTCCCTCATGTACGGATTAATGATGTCCACAATGGAGTTCTCCTCGGATGAACCAGAAGAAGACATGGTTGCTCTAAAACTGAGAACAGCTCCTGACAGAAACAGATCAAAACAAAAATAGGACAAGAACACAATATATAGACCTCGGGCAATCCGGGGGGTTATATAGGCAAAAGTTTAACAACGAAACGAAAGCACAGGAGGAAACCGGGACGGAAACGAGCTCTGAGGCGACCTCACCACTAGGTGGCATGGCCAGCAGGGGGCCCATGCCACGAGGCGGTGTGGAGCCTTCGAGCTCTGTTTCCAACTTGTTTTCGTCTCGTGATTTTTCATATTTAATAAAAATGACAAAAGTATGAGTAGAAAAGTTTAACGCGAACCTTTTGGTACTGGAACTGTTACCTATTCAAAAATGGACTCTGCAGTTTCCTGCATATGATCTTTGATGAATTCTTCCGGAGTCACCACTTGAATAATATCGATATATTCATTATAAGAATCTCCAGTAATATAATGCTTGAGTCTTTGCCCATTCACCACTTGCGTAGTGTTATCTCTAAGCGAAGCAATCTTTATCGCACCTGAACGATACACCTCTTCAATAATAAAGGGTCCTTCCCATTTTGAGAGTAATTTTCCTGCAAAAAACTGAGACGAGACCTATACAATAGAACTTTCTCACCAACATAAAATTATCTCTTAAGAATTCTCCTATCATGCCATTGCTTGACTTTCTCTTTAAAAAGTCTGGCATTGTCATAAGCTTCACTTCTCCACTCATCTAAGGAACTCAAATCAAGCAACCTTTTCTTACCAACAAGTTTAAAATCCCTATTAAGCTCTTTCACTGCTCAAAAAGCTTTGTGTTCTAATTCTAAAGGCAGGTGACATGCTTTTTTGTAAACCATTTTGTAAGGAGACATGCCCATGGGGTTCTTATAAGCAGTTCTATAAGCCCATCAAGCATTGTTCAACTTGCTAGCCCAACTTTTCCTAGATCTATTAACAGTCTTCTGCAAGATAGACTTGATCTCTATATTCGATTGCTCTACTTGCCCACTAGTTTGGGGATGATAAGAAGAAGCAATTCTATGATTAACGTCATATCTAGCAAGAGTCTTCCTAAAACCGCCATGAATAAAATGAGAACCTCCATCAGTCATAAGATGTCTAGGCACACCAAACCTAGGAAAAATAACATCCTTAAGCATCTTTAACGAGGTCTCACCATCGGCACTCTTCGTAGGTATAACTTCTACCCACTTAGTAACATAATCAACAGCAACATGTATATGAGTATAACCTTCTGAAGGAGGAAAAGGACCCATAAAGTCAAATCCCCAATAGTCAAATGGTTCAATAACAAGAGAATAATTCATAGGCATTTCATTGCGTCTAGAAATATTACCAACTCATTGGCATTCATGAGAAGATAAAATAAAATTTCTTGCATCTTTAAAAAGAGTAGGCCAATAAAAACCTGATTGTAGAACTTTTTGTGCAGTTCTATCTCCAGCATGATGTCCTCCATAAGCACTACCATGGCATTTCCTCAATATCTCTTGTTGTTCATATTCTGGAACACTTGTTTGCATAATACCATCCACTCCTTCTTTATATAAGTGTGGGTCATCCCAAAAATAATGCCCCAAGTCATAAAAGAATTTCCTTCTTTGCTAAGCTGTAAAGGTTGGAGGCAAATACTTGGAAACAAGAAAGTTAGCATAATAAGCATACTAAGGACTCTCTCACGAGGTTACCTTTATTGCAGCCAACTGTTCATTTTGGAAAACTATCATTAACAAAATAGGATCAAAAGAAATGTTTTCCAATCTAGACAAATTATCAGCAACAAGATTTTCAGCACCCTTCCTATCTACAATATGCAAATCAAACTCTTGTAAAAGCAACACCCATCTAATAAGCCTAGGCCTAGCATCTTTCTTTGCCATAAGATACCTAATAGCAGCGTGATCAGTGATACGTCTCTAACGTATCTATAATTTTTGATGCTCCATGCTTGTTTTTAAACCATTTGCCTAATGTTTCGTTACACTTCGTGGCACTTTTATGCATTTTCCGGAACTAATCTATTAACAAGTCGCCATAGTGCCACTTCCCTGTTTTCTGCTGTTTTTGTGTTTCAGAAAAGCTACACAGGAAATATTCTCAGAATTGGATGAAACAAGTTCCTGGAGTCTTATTTTTCCCAGAAGCTTCCAGAGATCCGAAGAGGAGATAGAGTGGGGCCACGAGGGGCCCTCACACTAGGGCGGCGCGGCCTGGCCCCTGGCCGCGCCCCCTATGTGTGAGGCCGCCTTGGTCCACTTCTGACGCTGCCCCTTCGCCTATAAAGACCCCCCGACGGGAAAAACCTAAGTACCCGATCAATTTTCCAGAAACACATCGCGATCCGCCGCCGTCGTCGACCCGAGATCGGGAGGGTCCAGAAGCTCTTCCCGGCACCTTGCCAGAGAGGGGAATCGCCACCGGAGGTCTTCTTCATCGCCATGCTTGCCTCCGGAGCGATGAGTGAGTAGTCTACCTTGGACTATGGGTCCATAGCAGTAGCTAGATGGTTGTCTCCTCCACCATGTGCTTCATGTTTAGATCTCATGAGCTGCCCTACATGATTGAGATCACCGTTATGTAATTCTACATGTTTGGTTTGTTGGGATCCGATGAATATTGGTGTTATGATTGAGTTGCTATACTAAAATATATCTTATGTTATCTCTATGTTGTTTATGATCTTGCATGCTCTCCATTGTTAGTAGCTATCTTGGCCGAGTAGTTGCTAGTGACTCCAAGAGGGGGTATTTATGCTCGATAGTGGGTTCATGCCTCTATTTAAACTGGGAGAGTGACAGAAACCCCTAAGGTTGTAGATGTGCTGTTGCTACTAGGGAGAAAACAACATTCATATGCTCGAGGGTATATGCTTTGTTTACATTACACAATTTGCTTAATGCAATTATCTGTTGTTCGCAACTTAATACTCATGGGGTGTTCGGATTGATATCCCCGGGAGTGGATTATTAGTCATAGATGCAGTTGGATGGCGGTCTATGTATTTTGTTGTAATGCACAGAGTAAATCACATAGTGATTTTCTTGACATATCACATAGTGATCATAAGTTGGGAACAAAGTACTTGGTTGTGTTGTGTGCAGGTTCCACGTTGCTACTAGTTGAAGACGCACTAACAAGAATCGTAAACGGCACCCTCGTTGGAAGTCACTAGGCTAGCAAGCATCACCTTCTGGAGTATTGACTTTTTCCTGGATTCGATAAACCTTGATTTCTTTCTGAGGGAAAATCTTGCTGCTGTATTCATCACACCTTCCTCTTGGGGTTCCCAACGGGTTGGTCATTCAACTACACGCCACCAACTCTTTTCTGGCGCCATCAACCAGCAATCAAGCTCTTTTCTGGCGCCGTTGCCGGGGAAGAAGTAGAAGACCTCTGGAAGGGGAGTTTTTCACACACACATCCTTTACTTTGTTATTTGTTTTGCTTTACTTTATTTATTTTTACTTGCATCATTATATCAAAAACCCAAAAAAAATTAGAATCCTTGTTAGTTGTTTTTACATGTCTACTTTTAGTTTTACTGAAATGGCTACTCCTGAAAATACCAAGCTGTGTGATTTTACTAGTACAAACAATAGTGATTTTATGTGCACTCCTATTGCGCCACCTGCTCCTGCTGCAAACTTTTATGAAATTAAGCCTGCTTTATTGAACCTTGTTATGAAAGAGCAATTTTCTGGTGCTAGTACTGAAGATGCTGCAGCTCATCTCAACAATTTTGTTGAGTTATGTGAGATGCAGAAATATAAGGATGTAGAAAGTGATATTATTAAGCTCAAGTTGTTTCCTTTTTCTTTGAGAGGAAAAGCTAAATATTGGTTGCTATCTTTGACTAAGAATAGTATTGATTCATGGACTAAGTGTAAGGATGCTTTCATTGGTAGATATTATCCTCCTGCTAAAATTATATCTTTGCGTAGCAATATTATGAAGTTTAGTCAATTTGATAATGAACATGTTCCTCAAGCGTGGGAAAGAATGAAATCTATGATAAAGAATTGTCCCACTCATGGACTGACTACTTGGATGATTGTCCAAACTTTTTATGCGGGACTGAATTTTTGTTCGAGGAACCTATTGGATTCAGCTGCTGGAGGCACTTTTATGACCCTTACCTTGGGCGCCGCAACAAAGCTACTTGATAACATGATGGTAAATTATTCCGAATGGCACACCGAGAGAGCTCCACAAGGTAAGAAGGTAAATTCTGTTGAGGAAACCTCTTCCTTGAGTGATAAGATTGATACAATTATGGCTATTCTTGCTAATGAGAGGACTCATGTTGATCCTAATAATGTTCCTTTAGCCTCTTTGGTTGCTCAAGAAGAGCATGTTGATGTGAATTTCATTAGAAACAATAATTTTAACAACAATGCTTATAGGAACAATTTTGCTAGTAACAATTATAGGCCGTATCCTTCTACCAATGGTAATGGTTATGGTAATTCTTATGGTAATTCCTCCAACAACACTAGGGCCGCACCCTCTGAACTTGAAGTCATGCTCAAAGACTTCATCGGTAAACAAACTGCTTTTAATAAGTCTATTGAGGAAAAGTTAGGCAAAATTGATATTCTTGCTTCTAAAGTTGATAGCATTGCTCATGATGTTGAACTTCTGAAAATAAAAGTGTTGCCTAATGATGTTAAAGAGAACAATGTTTTTGCTACTGCTAATGCTATTCAAGTAGGAATTGATGAAAATATTAGATTGTTAGCAGAATTGCATGCTAGATGGGAAAGAGAGGATGAGATTGCTAGGAATATGAAAGTTTGTACTATTACTACCTCTAATGATGGTGTTCCTAATGCTAGCAATCCTCTTACTTTGATTGGTGTAGAGAAAACTCCCACTCCTTGTGTTAAAAAGCCTAAAACTGTCAAAACTTTTTCTCAAAAGAGTGCTGAAATTTTTCGGAGTGTAGGAGATGATAACTCTATTTCCTTTAATGATTTTGATGTTGATGGCTGCAATATATCTAAAGTAATTTTGTTCTTGCAAAAGCTTGCTTTGACTCCCAATGCTAGTTCTTTAAATGTTGCTTTTACTAAGCATATTACCAATGCTCTCATAAAAATTAGGGATGAAAAGTTGAAGCAAAAAGCCTCTGTTCCCAAGAAGTTAGAAGATGGTTGGGAACCCATCATTGATATGCATGTTAATGGTTTTGATTGCCATGCTTTATGTGATCTAGGTGCTAGTATATCTATCATGCCTAGAAAAATTTATGATATGCTTGATTTACCACCGCTTGAAAAATGTTATTTTGATGTTCCTATTGCTGATGTTGCTAAGAAGAAACCTTTGGGAAGGATTAATGATGTTCTTATTATGGTTAATAATAACCTTGTTCCCGTTGATTTTCTTGTTATGGATGTTGAATGCCATGCTTCATGTCCTATTATTTTGGGAAGACCCTTTCTTCGAACTGTAGGTGCCATCATTGATATGAGAGAAGGCACCATCAAATATCAATTTCCACTAAAGGAAGGTATGGAACACTTCCCTAGGAAAAGGAAGAAATTACTTTTTGACTATATTCTTAGAGCAAATTATGATCTTGATGCTTCATCTCTTGATGTTACTTGATTCGCAATTTTCTGCGCCTAGCTCAAAGGAGTTAAAGAAAAGCACTCTTGGGAGATAACCCAATGTTTTATTTTTAGTACTTTTTCTTTTATTTGAGTCTTGGAAGTCATTACTACTATAATTACTGCTCCTTATCATTTTTATTTCATTGTTGTGCCAAGAGAAGCCTCTAATTTGGGTGAGGTAAAGATTTGGGGATGTTGCTGTCCTGAAACTGTTTTTGGTGCTGCACCATAAAAATTCGTATAAATTATCTGTATATCTTTTGGACCTGCGAAATCTTGTGCATATGCCCCAGGTTATATCCAAACTTTAATTATTTGAACATTTTTTGATTTGAGCAACAGAAAACCCCTTAAAAATTCGACCTTTATCAGCTGTTCTGTTTTGACAGATTTCTGCCAATATTTGTGTTTGCCGCTTTATCGCTTTCTTTGCGAGTTCTTTTGATCACGGAACTTTTGGGGAAGTTGCTACAGTAGTATATACTTTATATGTGGTGGTTTTAGGTTGAAACCTGAAGAAAAAAGAGGTTGATTATATGTTATGCCTACACTAATGTTGCTAATAGATTTGTGTTTAGTTTTGTATGAAGGAAGTTTTCAAGTATAGGGATTGGAGAATGATGATATGAGTTGAAGAATGGACAAAAGCTCAAGCTTGGGGATGCCCATGCATCACCCCAAGAAATATCCAAGAAGTACAAGCGTCAAAGCTTGGGGATGCCCCCGAGGCACCCCTTCTTCATCGGCAAAAATCAGGTCACCTTTCAAAATACTATATTTTTATTGCTTTATGCACTATGTGTTTTTCTTGGAGCGTCAGTTGTTTTAGTTTTCATTATTAGTTTGTTTTGTTTTCTGCAATAAATGGTTGGACCCCAACAAATTTATTTTGTAGGAGATGTACTCGTTTTCATTTGCCAAGAACGCTCTAGTTTTCACTCTTATCAAAAACTGGGTGTTCTTGTTTTTCTGCTACTGCTTTTGGTTTTTGTTTTTGCCTTGATTTGCATTCAGATCTTCATATATTTATTTATCAAGGTGTATTTTTGCCTCTGATCTTTATTGGTTTTCATCAAAAGAGGTGTTTAAACAAGGTTGAATGGTGTTGGAAAAGAGAAAAAGCTTTATGCAAAAAAGTGGTACAAGAAGGAGCTTGTGTAGACTGCGGCTTAGGCTTTTTCATGTCATGCTTGTTATCTTTTTGATAGTATGCTTAGTGGTTTTGCTGTAGCATGACTTGTCTCAAATAACTGAGATTGCTTAATGAGCCTTTGAAAAAATCATGCGTTGTTTTTAATTATTTGGAAGCATTATTTTAGTTTTCTCCTTGATGCTTTATTTGGGTTGACTTGGCGCATGCTCACACATGTTAGACTCTTACAAAGTCGCCAATAGCCTCTATGATCATTTAGTTTTTGACTTTTGATGCCATCTTATGCTTCTTTTAATGTCGCTTTGTCGCTTTGCATGATTATGGCCATTATTGCTCTCTTAGTTGGTCGCTCCCAGTCTTTTGCTAGCCCTCGCCTTGTACTGAGTATGAGCTCTACTCGTGCATCCAACTCCTAAAAACCAAGTTTACCAAAGTGTCCACCATACATACCTACTAGCAATTTGCTATTCCAAGTACATTTGACTTGCTTTTATTTTCTCTTCAAATTAAACTCTTACCAGTGTTATGCGAAAATTGGTCAGTAAAGCTCTCACGAACCGGAAGGCACACTTTACTTTTTCCTGTTCTTAAAAATTTGACATTGTGGTCTCTTATGTTGAGTTGTTATGCTTGCAAGTTGTAAGTTGGAGACTAGCCCAGCCATGCAGTCATGGGCAAGCTTTCAACATTGCACTTCTTATTTGAGTTGATATCGTGATCTTTTGTTTATGGATGCCCGCGGTGTGAAATGAATTGGGAATCTTGTGGGGATCATAGAGTTTGTATATGTGTTAGGGAAACGCCTGGGCCGCCAATCTAAGCCATGCATAATTCATGGTGGAAATTTACAGCATACCCATGGTGGACATTCGACGACGCATCTCAAAATAAAAAGCTATACAAATGGTAAATAAAAGAGATGTCAAGGTGTTCATTGTCTGCTTGTCCTGTCATTTTGATGTGGGCTTGTTCCATGTCATCGGGCACGGAGGTACCTTGTTGGCGGTTCTCGATGATACGTGTATACTTACAATGACAAGAGCCTTGCTTGGGACTCTAAGTAAAGTAGCATGAGGTTTAGGTACTCGTATTCACGGGACACGAGGTTTTCAACTTATGATTTGTCAAGCATATGCATCATAATTGTTCTCGCATTAACTTTAACCATTCAAGATGCTTATGATGGGGGCAATGAGAGCTCAAAGCCGGTAAGTAACATAATTATTGGAGGTTATAAAACTTGCAATCACTGCTTCCCTCCGCGAAGGGCCTTTCTTTTACTTTTATGTTGAGTCACCACCTTCTATCTTTATGCACCATTAAGAGAGCATAGTTGTCATTCTTAGTATAATGTGCATTGTCCCAAAGTTTTCATTGATTGATTCATATTATTGGTTTCACTTGTTCTCAAATTATTTGTATCTAGTCGCCCTCTTAAACTTGAAGGTGTCCTATGCATTTATGTTTTGCTCTCCATGAAGGACAAGCTGAAAACCATTTGTATGTTTTTCCTTATGATTTGAACACACGTTTGACTTTCATTGTTTCATTTTCATGATCTTTTGTTTGTGTTCATCTTCATGTTTATAACATGGTTGCTAAGTTCTTATTGTCAAGATTATATCTTTCATGCCCATGTTTTAAGTTCTTATGATCCCAGCTCACAAATGCTTACATTTATGATCAAGATTGTGTAGGTGCATGTCACCTCAAAAATTATTCTTTTGTTATCACTTACCTACTCGAGGACGAGCAGGAGTTAAGCTTGGGGATGCTGATACATCTCCAACGTATCTATAATTTTTGATGCTCCATGCTTGTTTTTACACTATTTGCCTAATGTTTCGTTACACTTCGTGGCACTTTTATGCATTTTCCGGAACTAACCTATTAACAAGTCGCCACAGTGCCAGTTCCCTGTTTTCTGCTATTTTTGTGTTTCAGAAAAGCTACACAGGAAATATTCTCGGAATTGGACAAAACAAGTTCCTGAAGTCTTATTTTTCCCGGAAGCTTCCAGAGATCCAAAGAGGAGACAGAGTGGGGCCACAAGGGGCCCTCACACCAGGGCGGCGTGGCCTGGCCCCTGGCTGCGCCCCCTATGTGTGAGGCCGCCTCGGTCCACTTCTGACGCTGCCCCTTTGCCTATAAAGACCCCCCGACGGGAAAAACCTAAGTACCCGATCAATTTTCTAGAAACACATCGCGATCCGCTGCCGTCGTTGACCCGAGATTGGGAGGGTCCAGAAGCTCTTCCTGGCACCCTGCCAGAGAGGGGAATCGCCACCGGAGGTCTTCTTCATCGCCATGCTTGCCTCCGGAGCGATGAGTGAGTAGTCTACCTTGGACTATGGGTCTATAGCAGTAGCTAGATGGTTGTCTCCTCCACCATGTGCTTCATGTTTAGATCTCATGAGCTGCCCTACATGATTGTGATCACTGTTATGTAATTCTACATGTTTGGTTTGTTGGGATCAATATTGGTGTTATGATTGAGTTGCTATACTGAAATATATCTTATGTTATCTCTATGTTGTTTATGATCTTGCATGCTCTCCGTTGTTAGTAGCTATCTTGGCCGAGTAGTTGCTAGTGACTCCAAGAGGGGGTATTTATGCTCGATAGTGGGTTCATTCCTCTATTTAATCTGGGGGAGTGACAGAAACCCCTAAGGTTGTAGATGTGCTATTGCTACTAGGGAGAAAACAACATTCATATGCTCGAGGGCATATGCTTTGTTTACATTACACACTTTGCTTAATGCAATTATCTGTTTTTCGCAACTTAATACTCATGGGGTGTTCGGATTGATATCACCGGGAGTGGATTATTAGTCATAGATGCAGTTGGATGGCGGTCTATGTATTTTGTTGTAATGCCCAGAGTAAATCGCATAGTGATCTTCTTGACATATCACGTTTATCTTTATTCTATCAATTGCCCAACTGTAATTTGTTTACCCAGCATATGTTATTTATCTTATGGAGAGACACCACTAGTTAACTGTGGACCCCGGTCCTATTTCCATCATATTGCTATCACATGTTTACTTTACTTGCACTGTTTACTTTACTTGCATACTTTCACTGTTTTCCACTCGATACGCTTATACCCTTTGTTTCAAGCAAACCGGTGAGATTGACAACCTCATCGCAAGTTGGGAACAAAGTATTTGGTTGTGTTGTGTGCAGGTTCCACGTTGCTACTAGCTGAAGACACGCTAACTCGTTTTGTTGTGAAACGGCGCCCTTGTTGGAGTGTCACTAGGCTACCAAGCATCACCTTCAGTCGTTTGTCTGCTCTTCTCCTGATCGATAAACCTTGGTTTCTTAATTGATTGAAAATCTTGCTGCTGTATTCATCACACCTTCCTCTTGGGGTTCCCAATGGGCTGGTCCTTCAACTACACGCCAACAACTCTTTTCTGGTGCCATCAACCAGCAATCAATCAGTGTTAGAGATATATTGCGGCTACGTATTAGGATAGGTTAGGTAGGATATTACTTGTACCCTACTCCAAGTCTACCTCCTGTACGCCTATATATACTCGCCCCCGAGGCTCAATAATACATCCACCATATTCCGCCAGTCTCTCTCCATCTATATCGTTCTACATGGTATCAACCTAAACCCTAAACCGATCCTACCCTAGCCGCTGCCGCCCCTTGGCCACCGCGGCCTGCGCTTCTGCTCGCGCCGCCCCCGGGGAGATCGATCTCCATGATCTCCGCCGGGGGCTGCGGGACCCGACCTAGGGTTCGTCCGCCGATCCGTTGATCGGCTGCCCTACAGTATTTTTCTCGCCGGTCGCTTGACCGGCATTTTCTTTTTTGGTTTACCGATCTTAGATCGGATTGAGTCGTCCGCCGCCGTCGTCAACCTGCGCCTCTACTCCGACAACGGCATCGACCTGCACCGGCCATCTCCATCAACCGCTCGGCACGACCGCATGCACCGCACACGGAGCGCCCCTACGTGCGTTGCAACAGGCTGTTCTCGTCCGTGCGGTCTCCTTCGCCGGTCCGTCTTTGTCGTCATCGCCCGGGACTTCACCGACAATGTTGCCATCAACTCCGATCTGCACATCGTCGTACTCACCATGGCGTATCCTACGCCTTCGTCGGTCTGATCAACTGATCTAGCACACGTCTACGCCGAGCATGTCCCTGAGCACGCGCCTACCGCCGACAGAGCATCAGGTTGCCGCTGCGTCGCCTCTTCGGGCCGCAGCGCCGCCACCTATGGTCCAAGCCGTCGGCTTCCAACATGCCTTCCAAGGCATGTACATAGCTGGTGGTCACGCCGCTCCATCGACTCGTGCCCTGCAGCTACGCTGCCCCTTTGGGGTGTAGCGTCCTGCGAGCGGTCATCTTCGCCATCCCCATGCACCGACGTCCCAGGCTGTTGCCGCGCCGCCTCACACAGCTCAGGACGCCACGTTCGTGCAAGGTCTTCATCAACCGCCGGGTTCTTCCTCGCCTACTTCGACTACCGCCACCGCGCCTCCTCACATAACCTGCACGGCCTCCGCCGTAGCTGGTTTCGCCGCCTCCACCTTCGTCCTCATCCAGTACGACTTTGCCGCCAGCATCATCGCCTCGTCCTCGACAAGTCTACTCCTACAACCGCTAATGGCTTCGGCCCCTCTTCGTCACTCTGCGTCTCGCAACCGCTCTGGAGCCTTGTCAGCTAGTCCCTCGACATGGCGCGAAGTTCATACTGGTCCCTCTCTATGCATGCTCGGTGCTGGCAACACCGCCGCGTGCTTTTGTCCCCAACGCGTCCCCGTGCCTGGCAAGCTCGGATCGGCGCTTTGTCTTCATCGGCCTCGACAACGTCTTCTTCGGCATCAACTCCTACGACTGCCTCGACCGCGTCACCGATGATTCTTCTTGCGTACTCGGTTCTGGCAAAACCGTAGTATGCCTACGCCCCGAACATGCGCCTAGTTCTGGCAAAACTATGGCCACACCTCATCCTCGATGACTCGAACTGCATTGACTTCGACATCATCATCTTCGATGACTGCCATCGATGCGTCTCTGTCATCATCACCATGGCGCCTTCTTCACGCCTGCGGCATCAAGTGCGGCTACATCGACACCGGCAACTCCGACCACGACATCGACCAAAGCATCCTCTCGCACGGCTACCACGACCAAGGTTGCAGCACCCACCGCTCTCGGCTACCTTGACATCGGCATAAGGGCTACCACCTCGCCTGAGCACTCGTCAGCTTCCTCTCCAGTCCAAGCATCCACGCCACGACATCGACCGCGACGCTCCCGCTCTGACTGTGGGTGCGGGGGGTGTCAGCCTTCTGGGTCTACTTCGGTTTATCTCCAGTCTGACCGTCCACGTCGTTCATGTTGTTCACGACGCTCCCGCTATGACTGCGGGGGGCGTTAGAGATATATTGCGGCTACTGATACATCCAAAACGTATCCACTTTCCCGAACACTTTTGCTGTTGTTTCTCCTCTAATTTATGTGTTTTCAATACAACTAACACGGACTAACGCTGTTTTCAGCAGAATTGCTCTCGTGTCGCGTTTTTGTGCAGAAATCCAACTTTCAGTAAAAATTCGGGAAAAATCGGCAAAAATCCTATTTCACCAGAAGACCCACGGAGCCAGAAGGCGAGACGGAGGGGAGGCACGAGGCCTCCACACACAGGGGGTGCGGCCCAGTCCTGGCCGCGCCCACCTGTTGTGAGGATGGCTCGGCCGTCTCCTCGACCCCTCCTTCCGCCTACATATACCCTCTGACCTGAAAATATCGGGGGGTACGGTGTTTTTCCCAGAAATACTTCTGTAGCGCCGCCACCATCAGAAACCGCGATTCGGAACCAGAAACTCCATTCTGGCACCCTGCCGGGACGGGGATTTGGAGGAGATCTTCATCACCATCATCACCGACGTCCCTCCATCGACCATCCATGACTCCCCCATCCATGTGTGAGTAATTCCCCCGCTATAGGTGAGGGGATGATAGGGATTGGATGAGATCATTCATGTAATTTGCTATGAGATTGTTAGGGCATAGTGCCTAGTATCTTTATTTAGTGCCTATGACATTGTTGCAACTTGTTATGCTTAATGCTTGTCACTTTGGGCCCGAGTGCCATGATTTCAGATCTGAACATGTTATTATTTCTATGATGATACTTGTTGTTTATGGTCTTATCTACAAGTTGTATACACATATTGTTGTCCGAAACCCGAGGCCCCAAAGTGACAGAAATTGGGATAATCGGAGGGGATGGCTACGATGTGAGGATCACATGTGTTCACCGAGTGTTAATGCTTTGCTCTGGTACTTTATTAAAAGGAGTACCTTAATTACCAGTAGTTTCCCTTGAGGCCCTGCTGCAACAGGCTGGTAGGACAAAAGATGTCGTGCAAGTTTCTCCTTGTGAGCACGTACGACTATATACGGAACACATGCCTATGATTGTTAGTACTAGGATGCTTTATCATTATTTATCTGCAATGCCCATGTCTCACTGATTTCATGAATTATCTTATCCATGCAATGCCCGTACATCCATCCCTATGCCTACAGTATTTGTTCCTACTGTTTACTATTGCTATTATTACTGCCGTTATTTTACTACTGCTGTTACTGTTTCACTACTATCACCACTATAAAACTATTGCTACTGATAAACCACTGCGAGTAAGATTGTTTCCAGGTGCAGCTGAATTGACAACTCATCTGTTAAGGCTTATAAATATTCTTTGGCTTCCCTTGTGTCGAATCAATAAATTTGGGTTTTACTTCCCTCGAAGACTGTTGCGATCCCCTATACTTGTGGGTCATCAAGACTATTTTCTGGCGCCATTGCCGGGGAGCATAGCTTTATTTGTAAGTTCACTTGGGATTCATATTGTTCGCTGCAATCCTTTCATCATGGGTAAACCTCGTGATGGAAAAGTTCATATATTGCCATCCACTACAAGAAGAGGTACAACTCTCAATACTTCTATTGCTCTTGATTCGCCATCTGTTATGAGTAAGTTGCTTACACGACCACATGCACACGCTACTGCTACTACTTCTGCTGAGTTTGAAAATGCCACTGATAATTTAGATGATGCTTCTACTGTGCTTGATGAGAGTGGTTCACTAGGTTCCTTTTTAGATGCTACTATTGCTAGAGCTAAGTTGGGAAACACCATTGTTACACCTGTTAGTTCACCTGAGTCTAGGGAATGCCCTAGTGATGATTTTGATGATGCTTATATTGAGCTTAATGATGATTTTATTGCTGAAGCACGTGCTACTCGTAATGTTGTTGATGTTAAAGAACTTCTTGCAAGACGTACTGTTAGATATAAATTGTCTCCTGATCCTAAGTTTGCTGCTTCTCCCATAAATATTAGAGACAAGGATTATGATTTCTCTCTGGATTTATCTTACATATCTATTGTTGAGAAAACTCCTTTTTGTGGTACTAAAGATGAGAGTGCTATGGAGCATATGAATGAGCTTTCTACTTTGAGTAATTTGTTTTTTGATGATATTAAGCTCCGCACTTACTTTGTTGCTAAGATTTTTCCTTTCTCGTTTAAAGATGTAGCTAAAACTTGGTTTAATAACTTGTCTCCTGGATCCATTAATAGTCCTATTGCTTTGGTTAATGCTTTCTTTCAGAAATATTTTCCTGCTAGTGCTCAACATGATGCTGTGCAGAAAATCTTTGATTTTGAACAGGGAAAAGGAGAGATATTGTCTGAATCTTGGACAAGGTTTTGTTCTTTAATTAGAGCTTTGCCTAAAGAGCCATTGCCTAAAAATGAACTCCTTGATATATTTTATAATGGACTAACTGATGAATCCAAGACATATTTGGATAGTTGTGTTGGTTGTGTTTTCAGGGAAAGAACTCTGGCTGAAGCTAAAGAATTAATGGCTAAAATATGCCGGAATCATGATGATTGGACTCTATTTGAGCCAACACCAGCACCTATACCAGCGCCAGTCCCAGAGCCTACGCCGAAGAAGAGAGGGATAATTGAATTAAATGATGAAGTTATGAAGGAAGCTAAGAAATCTCTTAAGGAGAAAGGTATTAAATCTGAAGATGTGAAGAATTTACCTCCTATAGAAGAATTATGTAAACCAATCCCTCGCTCATCCACTATTGAGGTACACTCTCTCCAACGTTTTGATGATAGAGATATTCCTTATTCTAAACCTCCTGATCAATGCTTAGATGAATTTGATAATTTTATTGTTAAGCAAGAAAATTTTAATAGAATGGTGCAGAATCATTTGTTGGAAAATTCTAGAGCTATTAACAAGTTGCAGGATATTGTAGAGAGAACCTCTAATGATGTGAAGATACTTGTTAAACATTTTCAAATGGTTCAAACACAAATTGATCAGCTTACCAAGGTGCAAAAAGACTTGCTAGTTAATGCCGCAAGAGAAAAGCAAGCGTGTGAAATACGCACAAGAGGAGGGGATACCACTCAAGACCCCTTATATCCTGAAGGACATCCTAAGAGGATCGAGCAAGATTCTCAACGCATTTCAAGTGATGATATTCCTTCCAAGAAGAAGAAGAAGAAGAAGCATAAAACAACCGCAGAATCCTCTGAAGCAGGTAAAGATCCTAATAGTGTTTCTATTTCAGATGCTGAAACTGAACCAGGTGATGCTTCCGATAAAGAAGAAGTTGAAGAGGAACCATAAAAGATTAATAAGAATGCAAAGTACACCAAAGAATACTTCATTGCCAACAAGCATGGTAAAGAGAGAGAACCTTGGGTGCAGAAACCAATGCCTTTTCCTGGTAAGAAACACAAGTCTAAGGAAGAAGAACACTGCAACAGGTTTTGTGAATGGATAAAACCTTTTTTTTTGCAATTCCTTTGACTGATGCTATTAGAATGCCTCCTTATGCAAAGTATATGAAAGATATTGTTACTAACAAAAGAAAGATTCCTAATGAGGAAATTTCCACTTTACTTCCTAATTATTCTTTTGATGGTAAAGTTCTGGAGAAGCTTGGAGATCCAGGGATACCAACTATTCCTTGCTCCATTAAAAATAACTATGTTAGAACTGCTTTGTGTGATTTGGGAGCTGGAGTTAGTGTCATGCCTTTTTCTCTTTATAAGAGACTTGATCTAGAAAAATTGGTATCAACTAATATATCTTTGCAAATGGCTGATAAGTCTACTACTATTCCTATTGGTATATGTGAAAATGTTCCCGTTCAAGTTGCTAACAGTTGTTTGATATTAACTGATTTTGTTGTGTTGGAAATGCCTGAAGATGATAATATGTCTATTATTCTTGGGAGACCTTTTCTAAACACTGCAGGAGCTGTTATTAATTGCAATCAAGGAAAAGTAACTTTTAATGTCAATGACAAAGAGTATAGGGTTTATTTTCCAAAGAAGATTGATAGAAAGAATGCTCTAAATTCCGTCAAGAATGTTTAGACCATCAGAGTTGGTCAAATTATTTGTTCAGAGCAAAAGCCCAAAGAAGAATATAAAATTGTTATGATTGGGACTATGCCTATCAAAGTTGAGGTAACATAAGCATTTAGTGAAATGCAGAGTTTTGCCTCATATAAAGTTAGTTTGGTAACAAGACTTGATCAACCTTGTTAACAAAGTGATTTTATATGAACGAAACTTCGTTTTCATCGCATCCACTCTACCTCACCCATTTTTACTTTCACCGATTTTATTCCTTTAGTTTAGTTACGTGATTAAGAGTATCTCAGAGCTTCTGCATACTTGAGTTTGATTTGCTTGCAATCAGTCCACCGTTGTTTTCCCGAGTTTTATCCTTTTATCGCTTTTCTGAAAAATCCTCGAAAATAAAGTTCTCGAAAAATTCCAGAAAAATCTTTATAAATTTTTATGTCAAAAGTGGGACAGAGAGGCACCTGGGAGACACCACGAGGGGCTGCCACGCTACCACACACACAGGGGGCACGGCCCAGCCCTAGCCGCGCCCACCTGTTGTGAGGAGGGCCCACCTGGCCTCTCACTTATCTCTTCCTCCCCAGCTCTTTCTCTCTCCCGAAAACAATGACACACCAGCTCAAACTCGAGTTCTTGCTGTTCTTCATCGCGATTTTTCGATCTCCTTGCTCAGCCCATCACTTCTGCTAAGATTTGGAGCAATTGTTCTCCGATATGTGACTCCTTCGCTTGTCCAAGTAGAATTTCTTTTGGTGAAGTATTCCTTGAGTATTTTAGCATTGTAGGTGGCAGGATAAATGAGTATGCATGCTTGTTATATTGCCTAGAAATGTTATTTTGATGCATGTTAGCTCTCTAGTAACTCACTATAGTAGTTTCCTACATTTGCTTGTCTCAAAATCACTTTTTATGAGGTTTGTTAAAAATTTCAGAGAAGGAAATGGACAACTTCACATATGGAGAAGTGTTTGAAAGTGATGCACCAAGGTCATCAAGGCCTTCAAGATCCACTGCTCAATATAGGATGTCCTATAATGAAGATCTCATGTCACCAAGCCTTGAGGGGGACGATGGAGATGCGCATCCATCCACCTTCCCCTGTGTTAATTTCTTGAGTGATGCAGGGATTCTTGATGATTTCTTGCTCCTTATTAACAGGGTTGGATTGACTACATACATGGTGGATGAGAGTAATCAATATGCTATTCTCACAAAGATTTTCGTTGAACGCTTTAAATTCACTAACTCTTATTTCAACCCTTCCATTGCATTTAAGATTTATGACAAGTCTATCACCATGTCTTTGGAGAGGTTTGTTGACCGAGGAGTAACTAATGATGATGACCGCACCGCACAGCGTGGCAAGATAAGAAACGTTCAACTTCCAGCTATTAGATATTTCACTTATTATCTTGCTACTAGTGTTCTTGGTAGAGGTAACACTAGCAATATCTCTAACTATCATTTAGCTTTTCTTGCTACCGCTCTTGATGTTAGTAGAAAGTACAACCTCGGTGCTCTCATTGCTCGTCGCCTTGCTGCTAGGGGACCTATTTATAGAGGCATTATTGCTGCGCGCATTGTTGCTGATCTAGAACTTTCTATTGCTCCTAATGATGTATTGTTGGCTCCACAGAGGCTTGATCTTGCTGCCATGAAGCTCCATCATTTTGTTACTGCTAACTCATGTGCAGGGAAATAAGTTTATAGGATGTTATTCACTGATGGAGGAGAAAGGGAAATTCCCTTGCCTCAGCCTAACTTATTCAGTATTCACGTGAGGCCATGGTCGCGCATGAAGGAGGAGTTGGACGAGCAGCTTAGGTTGCTTGGTTTCAACATCCAGCATGGCGCGGTGGTCCAGGAGGAAGAGGAGGCGCCCGCTTACGACTACACCACATACCACACCGGGGCGTCCTCGAGCTCATATCAGGACGATGGTGCTTCTTCGTCACACTACGGAGCCACCTCGTGGCCGAGTTGGTCGAGCTGGGATTGATCTCCACTTCGGCCAAAAGCCTAAGCTTGGGGGGAGGTACGCCAACGGTTCACTCATCTACATATCATATTTTGTCGGTCCTTTGTATATCCATGTTTCGCTTTCTTTATTGTTCTCGTTCTTATTTCTTCTTTCCAAAACACAAAAAGACCAAAAATATTTCCGTTGTTTCTCTCTATTTGTTTCTTTAGCTTTCTACCTTTGATTTGCTTTACTTGCTATTTTCGGTTCGGTATTTGAAAAATCCAAAAATATTTTGCTTTGTTCGCTATTTCCTTTCGCTCTTGTTTCAAAAATCGAAAACCCAAAAATATTTGTTGTTCTTCTTCGGTTTTGTAAAGTTTGTTGCAGAGTTCAGTCTCTCGTTACTCCATTGGAGCTTGGTATTCACTTCATATTATTCAAGCCACACAAGTGAAAAGGCAATAATGACGACATATGACAATCCGAGATGTGGTAAGAGGCTGGTATGAACTCTATTTGTTTTCATTTTTGTACATATACTCATCTATGTGGACATGCTTAGTCGGTTCATGTAAGGTATATGTTATCTAATGGATGCTTTGTAGTTCTATGTGGACATGCTTAGTCGGTTTTGGATACCGGGGTATCCCGGTCCACCTGCTCCTGGGCCTCTTCAACGGCCCAGGGGTGAAACGACGACCGAAGCTATTAGAGAAGACCCTCATGAGGAGGCACCTCGTGAGGAGAATGACGACCAAAACTACTAAGGATCAGAAGACCTCCTCACCAGCTTCCGCTGGTGAGGGGAGGGACCACGTCCATGTCAGCTCGGCACGTTTGCGTGCAGAGCAAGAAGACAAGGGCAGAAGACCGCGTACCGCCCACGCTACCCCCAACAGGGAGGAGACCAACTTTCACCATGCCTGCATAAAGCGGCACAATGGTTGTTGGTCACCCCCCTAAAAATAGCGTGGACGGTGCAGGGCGCCAGAGGAAGACATTAGCTTCCTCCACCCACTCCGGTGGACCGGCGCCACTACTCTATGAAGACTACGTCCACAGAAGAATAAAGTCTACGGCTGTCCTCCCTCCTTGGCCGTGTGTGGCAACCCCTTCCCCAAGAATATAAGGGGAAGGAGGACCTTGGCGCTATAAAAGGAGGGGAGGCCACCCCTTAGAGGGGATCGAATCTTCATCTTCGGGCTCCTAGCTAGGCTAAGTAGGTTCTTCTACCTCCGACCAGTTAGAGCTCTGTAACCAAGACCTTGTACTCCTCACGAGGTATCGCGTCGTAATACAAGAAGGCAAGAAGTAGGGGTTTTACCTCACCACGAGGGCCCTGAACCTGGGTAAAGCTCGGCGTCCCTCTCTGCAGTGTGTTGTGCGTTCGATGACTCGAGGCTTCCGTCACCGTGTTTCATTGCGATCCAACATCTCCCACGTTCAGCCCCCTGCGTTCGAATCTTTGGGTCCATCACGTGGTACTCCGTGTTCTTGCGACACGAAATCCATCCACATTTGGCGCGCCAGGTAGGGGGCTGTGGTGTGTTTTCTTCTAGATCTGCTTCGACATGGGTGACGATCGTCATCACCATCTTCGCCGTCATGCTGTCTACGCGAGTAGTCGCCGAGCACGTCTTCAAGTTCTCGATGGCCTAGAGGCCATTGGCCAAGTCGGCGAGCCAGAGGTCGGCGACCTCGGCTTCGGGGGCTTCGTGGCGCTCGCCGGACCCCTTCGCCGTGTGGCCTGGCCGCCGCGCTTCAAGCCAGACCTCGGTGCGCGTTACGATGGGACCTCCAATCCAGTGGAGTTCCTGCAGCGGTACGTGACCGATGTTCATGCGGCCGGAGGCGATGGGCGAGTCATGGCCAACAGGTTTCCGATGGCTACAAAGGGAGAACCTCGCCGGTGGCTTGGCGGGTTGCCTCCGAGGTCCATCTTGTCCTGGAGGGATCTCTGCGAGTGCTTCCTCGACAGATACGCATCCTTGGGACCCAAGCCAGAGGGTGCGTAGGCGTACGTCGCCCTTGATGGCCTCGTCTCCTGATGCGTGAAGACCAGGCTGGGGGCTTGGGGGGCTCCGCCTCCCCACCCTAGGCTAAGGAGAAGAAACCCTGAGTTCTTCAAGGAATAAAGTGTAACAGCAAACCTCACTTGTCCTCAATCTTCTTGATTTGAATAACCATTGGAGTTTGGGTGTTCGACTTCGTTCGAGCCCGCAAGTTCGGCTGATTGCGGCCTAACGCGAACATGAGTTTTTGCTCATCTGCCTTTCGAGAAAGAGCCAAAGCACGGTGTCGGCGCTGCGGCCTTCGCCCGGAAAACAGCAGGCCCGCAAAACCCAGAACGGATCGAGCTCTGACTAGGGAAGGGACCCGCTACAGTCACCTCAAACGGTCCATGGTGCTCTCTCCTCTCGAGCGACACTCGAATGAAGGCATGTGAGCACGCGAGGGTCGCACAACTCGAGCAAATTTACCAAGTCCTTTACTGTTCTTATCTGCGGCCTTGTGTTTGTTCTCCTGGAATCGCCTTTGTTGTGTTTGGACGCCAGGGGGGCTGCAGGGAGATAGTCATGTATGCCATCACAGTCACCTCTAGAGCGCCAGCGCCCGCTAGCCTTGCACCATGAGCTGCATACTAAGCGTCAGGCTGCTGTCCCACTCGGAGGCTAGCCCCCGGACAGCGTAGAACACTTCCCAGACAAAGGCGGGGCAAGGAAAAATGCGCAAGGGTGCAAATAAAGATAATTTGGCGAACAAACGCCTTAAGTGCAATTACAACTTAAAAGGGCCCAGCAGGGCAATGTCTGACAGCTGCCAAGTGTGCAGCTAGTACATTTCTTCAGGAGGAGGTCTGGGAAGAGCTTACTGGGCGGCCTCCACGTCGTCCTCGTCATCGCCGGTGCCTTGGCTGGAGCCTGAGGCTGCCTTTTCGCTGGACTCCGTCGCTCCATCGTCGTCCTCCTCGGCTTCTTCGCTGCCGGACTCCCCAGAGCTCGAGGTGTCGCTGCTGGAGGAGCTCTTCCGGTCCGCGGCGGCAGGTATTCTGGGGCAGGCGTAAATGGCCTGCAGCCGTTGCAGGGCGATGTCCAGTCGTGCCGCCTTAGCCTGCGCCGTGCGGTCGGGAGTGCCGGGCGGTGGAGGCGCCCTCCTCTACAGGACTTCCTCCAGGTCAAGGTCGGGGCGGAGGCGCTGGAGGTTGGAGAAGATCCACGTTCCCGCGAGCCCCAGGAGCTCCCGACACTCGGCGTCGATGAGCTCCAAGACCTTGGCCGATGCGCCATCCAGCTGTTCAGCCAGCTGGCTGAAGAAGAGCATGATCGACCCGTCGTCCTTGGGGCGGTGGGTAGATTCAGCCCGTGGATGCCCAGGCGGTGCGCCGCCGCCATGACGCGGGCCAAGAACCTGCAGAACATCTACACGCACTGCCTGCGCAGCATGCGTGCTTCAGCTTCGGAGTCTCTGTCCTCCTGGAGCTCTCGAGAGGTCTCCACGACCTCCTGGACCATCACCGAGTTCTCCTCCTCAAGCCTCTGCACGTCGCGCCGGAGCGAGTTGATGGTGGCATCAGCTTCAGCCAAGGCGCGCTCGGCGCCCCGGCCCACCTCGTGCACCCCCTTCAGTTCCGCCTCCAGGTCCCGGACCTAGTGCTCCAGAGCTTTGCGCCCCGGCTTGTACCTCACCAGGGCGGCATCGGTTTTGGAGCAGAAGTCCGCGCGGCACGCCTCGGTGGTCTCGATGCGTCTCCGCTCGAACTCCTGCTCCATGCTGACCCATCGCTGGTTCAGCATGTGATCCATCCTTCCCTGGAGGGAAGCCTCGTGCTGGTTCAGCGCCTCCTAGTGCCAGGCCAGCTCGGTGGTGGACTGGCTGACCATTTCCTCCTGGCTCTCGAGGGCCTCCCGCTCCCTGTTGAGCCGGTCTTCGAGGGCGTGGAGCTGCTCCTCTCAGAGGCGGAGTTCCCGCTCGCGTTCACGAGCCTCTGCTTCTCGAACGGTGAGCCCGGCCTCTTGCAGGCTCAGGCTCTCCGTGCGGGAATCAACGCTCTCCTCACGGGCGTGGAGGAGGGCCTCTCGGTCCTCGACTTCGTCCAGCCTCTGCTGGGCGTTGGCAAGGAGGCCGTCGGTGTTGGTCCTGGCCTGGTCTAGGAGGTTCTGAGCCGCCCGCTTAGCCTCCTCCCCGGCCAGGGCTAGGTTGGCAGGCCCAATGGTGGAGGGGATCCTCCGGCGCGCTTCGGAGATGATCTCCATGGCCTCCTGGTGCACCCTGGCAAGGATCTCCCTCGCCGACTCCCTAGCGTTCGCCAGAGCTTCTTCGGCCTCCTCGGCTGCGCTGGCGCGGATCTCCTCCGCCTCCTTCCTCGCCTGCTCGCGGCGTTCGGCTGTGCGCTGGTCCAGAAGGTGGCACCTCTCCGTGGCCTGGTGAAGGAGGACCCAACCCTCGTTGATGCGCACCTCATCGGCGACGCGCGCCTTGGCAACCTCGTTTCGAAGGGCGCCGGTCATGGCCGCGAGCACCCCCGCCCATGGTTCGTCGGTGTGGGGCTCTGCGGCGATCCTCGCTGGCCTCCCCATTATCTCCGGCAGGGGAGGCGATCGGGCTCTGGAGGGCCCTGGCTCGGTGGAGGTCATCCCCTTCTCACCGCATGGCTCGGGGGCTGCCCTCGTGCCAGATGGCGCGACCATTGTGGCCGAAGGCGCCTCTCGGGTGGTGGTGGTGCTGGCTACTGTGGGGGCAGTAGGCGCTGCCCCCGTGGTCTCTGGTGTTCCCCCTGCGCTAGGGGGCTCGGTCGTGCCGGGAGCTGTGCTCACTCCCGGAACGGACGGTGCATCTGTGGACGCGTGGTCCTTTTCTTCTCCGGCGGCACGCGGCGGCGTCGCCGGTGTGGCAGTGGATGCCGGGTCAGGGCCCGGCATGGTCTGGCCGGTCTTCCTCTTCTTCCTCCTCTTCTTCTCTTCCTTCTTCTCCTCGGCGTCCCTGGAGGGGAGAGGGGAGAAGAGGTTAGGGGAAAGGTAAGTCAAGGAGTAAGGATTTTGTGCAGGAACACTCACGAGGCATCACGCTCCACCCATCCTCTCTTGCCCGGAAGGGCAGAGGGCGGCGGTGGAGGCGCGGAGGATTCTCCGGCCGGCTTCTTGCCGTGGGAGGCCCCAGCCTCAGGTCGCCGGCTGGCGCGTTCGTCGTTGAACTTGGAGCGGCGCTCCGCCTCCAGGCGGGCTTGGCGCCCCTCCTCCTCTAGGTCTCGCGAGGAGGACGCGTCGACGTCTCCTCTGGTGGGCTGGTCCGGCAGGGCGGAGTCGTTGTCAGAGGAGTCTGAGAGCACCACGGTGCCCTTGAGGCGCCTCCGGCGCGCCAGCCGCTCGTCAGATTCCGCATCGTCGTCGTCAAGATCTCCAGAGGCCATGGGCCCCGCTCCCCTGGCAGCCGAGTCCTGCTCTGAGCTGGCCACCGGTGCACTCGGGAGGGGACCGGGCATGACACCGTCGGCAAGGAGCGGGCCCTAGGCATTGAACTTCAAGATCCCCGCCGTGATGCGGCTGGTTTCCCAAGCGCCCAAATTGTAGATCGGCAGGGCGGCACGCGGGATGGTGGGGACGGCGGTGGAAGAGAAGAAGGCTCTTATTACCTCCTCCCGAGCGTCGGCGTTGAGCTCGCTGACGTGAAGCCTGAGGTCGTCTCCAGCCCTGTGCCTCTAGATCTCCCGGTGGTGGTCCTAAAGGGGGGCGATGCGTCGGGTGACGAACTCCACCTCGACCATGGTCCCCGTGACGCTGGCCTTCTGGAGCTCTCGGATTCGCGGGCGGAGCATCTTCAGGGCTTCCTCAGGAAGGGCCTCGCTGGCCCAGGTGGTGAGCTTGACGGGGGGCACCCCAGTGACGAGGAAGAGCTTCGATTCTTCGAGGATGTCGACGAAGAACAAGCGGCTCCGAAAGTCTTCAACTTTCTTCATCCACTTCAAGTCAATGAAGTTGCCCTCCATCCCGGCGGTGGCGATGAAGGAGACGCAGCCGGAACTCTGGTTCAGCCTTGAGGACCGGAGAGAGAAGAGGTGGCGGAAGTACGCCACCAATGGCTTGATGCCGATCCATGCCTCGCAGGCATAGGCGAAGACCACCAGCAAGGTGATGGACTTGGGGTGCAGGTGGATGGCCTGGATCCCGTAGGTCTCCAGGATCACCAGGAAGAAGAGGGAGAACGGTGGCACCAGGCCAGCAAAGACAGAGAAGAGGAAGAAAGGCTGCGCCGTCACGGGCAGAGTGTCCCGCGGCGCGCGGCCGTGTCAGATGCGGGTAGCACCCCACTCGTTGTTCTTGCTCCCGACCATCTCTCGGACGGTCTGGAGCTCGCGGCTGCTCTTGATGCGGGAATCAAGCAGGGGCGCCGCCGGCTGCGGCGCCGCTTCAGAAGACCTCACTACTCCGGTGGCCCTGCGCGGTGCCATGGCTCTAGGCGGGGATGAGTTGCAGCGAGAGGATCGAAGGCTAGGAGGATTTGGGTGCGCAAGATCTTCGGAAGGGAGGTGGCGGCGGTGATGTGCTGTGGAAGAGGGGAAGGAGCCTTCTCTGCCAAGCTTTAAAGGGGGCAGGGAGGGCACGGTATCCGAAATGTCGCCCTTGATGCGACGGTTTGAAAATGCCCGTTACTCCACCCACTACGTACGATCTCCATGTCGCTTCGCTTCGGCAACTGCAAGGGCGCCACGTGCTCACGACCTCTGCATCTTCACATGGTCGTCTGACCGCACGGTTGACGCGTGCCGTTGGAGGGCCCAGCAACTTCTGGGGCCCCCTGGCCCTTCGCCCCCTCGAGAGGGTGCGTTTGTGGGCCGGGCTCCCGGGGGCTACTGTCGGTGTTCTGGATACCGGGGTATCCCGGTCCACTTGCTCCTGGGCCTCTTCAACGGCCTAGCTTCGGCCCAGGGGTGAAACAACGACCGAAGCTATTAGAGAAGACCCTCATGAGGAGAACGACGACCAAAACTACTAAGGATCAGAAGACCTCCTCACAAGCTTCCGCTGGTGAGGAGAGGGACCACGTCCACATCAGCTCAGCACGTTTGCGTGCAGAGCAAGAAGACACGGGCAGAAGACCGCGTACCGCCCACACTACCCCCGACAGGGAGGAGACCAACTTTTGCCATGCCTGCATAAAGCGGCACAGTGGTTGTTGGCCACCCCCCTAAAAATAGCGTGGACGGTGCAGGGCGCCAGAGGAAGACGTCAGCTTCCTCCACCCACTCCGGTGGACCGGCGCCACTACTCTACGAAGACTACATCCACGGAAGAATAAAGTTTATAGCTGTCCTCCCTCCTTGGCCGTGTGTGGCAACCCCTTCTCCAAGAAGATAAGGGGAAGGCGGACCTTGGCGCTATAAAAGGAGGGGAGGCCACCCCTTAGAGGGGATCGAATCTTCATCTCCGGGCTCCTAGCTAGGCTAAGTAGGTTCTTCTACCTCCGGCCAGTTAGAGCTCTGTAACCAAGACCTTGTACTCCTCGCGAGGTATCGCGTCGTAATACAAGAAGGCAAGAAGTAGGGGTTTTAACTCACCACGAGGGCCCTGAACCTGGGTACAGCTCGGCGTCCCTCTCTGCAGTGTGTTGTGCGTTCGACGACTCGAGGCTTCCATCACCGTGTTTTGTTGCGATCCAAGATCTCCCACATTCAGCCTCCTGCATTCGAATCTTTGGGTCCATCGCATGGTACCCCGTGTTCTTGCGACACGAAATCCATCAACATTCTTGCTTTCATATGATTAGTTCCAATTTACTAATAGTTTGTAGCATGTCATGTAGACGCTTGCATGCATTGTTTTACTCATAATATGGTATGTCATTGTGGTATCCACCTCTGAAAGCTTCATTTGAATCGACTTGGCACATGCTCAAGCATGCACATGACTGAACAAAAAGTCAATTAAGCCTCTATGATTTACTTTGCCTCAGAGTTCTTGTATCATTTTTATGCCTAATTTTGTTTTGTCGCAAGCATGATTATAACAGTTATTGCTCTCTCGATTGTCGCTTCCCCGTCTTTTGCTAGCCTTCACTTGTACTAAGTATGAGCTCTACTCGTGCATCAAATTACCAAAAACCAATTTTTTCCAAAGAGTCCACTATAAATTCCTATGTATGGTATTTCAAAGCCATTCCAAGTAAATTTTCATGTGCTACCTTTCAAAACTTTTAAATACTTCTCATTTTGTGCCACTGTTTTTAGCTCATGAGGACGTAGTGGTCGGAATTGCTATCTTCCATATTAAATTGAGTACCCCTCGACTAGGCAGCTTCATCTGCTCGTCATTAATTTTGCAAGGGAGCTGGTCAGACCATTATAATCTAATCTCAAAACAAAAGAAAAAAAGAGCACTCATCCATGGTATGTGAAAGTTGGTGGGCACCCGATGGAATCGGTTAGCCATGGTTGAGAAAGGAAAAATGGTGGGGAGGAGTGCCATAGTTTTATAAAAAGAGCACAATTGTGCCAAAATTTCAAGAACTCGGAACCGCTCTCACTTGTTTATTATGGAAGATAGCAAGTCCCCATTGCCAGTCGTTGACATAGAACAACCACCTCTCAAAATAAATTTGTATCTCTGTTTTACAAATGAAAAGCTCTAGCACATGTTAAATCACTGCTTCCCTCTGCGAAGGGCCATTCTTTTACTTTTATGTTGAGTCATCATCTTCTAACTTTAAAGCACCTTCTTGAGAGCATAGCTGTTATTCTAAGTGTAATGTGATTGTCCCAGAACACGGTTAATTGTGGTATAACTTTGATGCTTGTATCTTTGATATTTTTACTACTAGTCTTCTCTTGAACTTCAGAGGTGCTTCAGCATTTATGTTTTGCTCCACAAATAAAGGCAAGAGGGATACCACTCTTTCATATCATTTATGAGCATTACAATCTTGCAACTTCTTATGTTTCATGCTACTTGTTATTAGTATGTTGGCGCTCTTTCATAGCTTGCTTGACTATGAGGTAGCATTAGTTGCATATTTCTTATTATGAATTGCCTGAGTACTTGATCATATAGTTAGTATATATACATCTATGAAGCAAATGTGTTTGTGAAAGTTTCTTTTATCGCTCTCAGTTGTTAACTGAATTGCTTGAGGACAAGCAAATAGCTAAGCTTGGGGGGAGTTGATACGTCCAAAACGTATCCACTTTCCTGAACACTTTTGCTGTTGTTTCTCCTCTAATTTGTGTGTTTTGAGTACAACTAACACGGACTAACGCTGTTTTCAGCAGAATTGCTCTGCTGTCTCGTTTTTGTGCAGAAATCCAATTTTCAGTAAAAATTCGGGAAAAATCGACAAAAATCCTATTTCACCAGAAGACCCACGAAGCCAGAAGACGAGACGGAGGGGAGGCACGAGGCCTCCACACACACAGGGGGCGTGGCCCAGCCCTGGCCGCGCCCACCTGTTGTGAGGATGGCTCGGCCGTCTCCTCGACCCCTCCTTCCGCCTACATATACCCTCTGACCTGAAAATATCGGGGGGTACGGCGTTTTTCCTAGAAAGACTTCCGTTGCGCCGCCACCATCAGAAACCACGATTCGGAACCAGAAACTCTGTTCTAGCACCCTGCCGGGATGGAGATTTGGAGGAGATCTTCATCACCATCATCACCGACGTTCCTCCATCGACCATCCATGACTCCCCCATCCACGTGTGAGTAATTCCCCCGCTATAGGTGAGGGGATGGTAGGGATTGGATGAGATCATTCATGTAATTTGCTATGAGATTGTTAGGGCATAGTGCCTAGTATCTTTATTTAGTGCCTATGACATTGTTGCAACTTGTGATGCTTAATGCTTGTCACTTTGGGCCCGAGTGCCATGATTTTAGATCTGAACATGTTATTATTTCTATGATGATACTTGTTGTTTATGGTCTTATCTACAAGTTGTATTCACATATTGTTATCCGGAACCCGAGGCCCCAAAGTGACAGAAATTGGGATAACCGGAGGGGATGGCTACGATGTGAGGATCACATGTGTTCACCGAGTGTTAATGCTTTGCTCTCGTACTTTATTAAAAGGAGTACCTTAATTACCAGTAGTTTCCCTTGAGGCCCTGCTGCAACAGGCTGGTAGGATAAAAGATGTCGTGCAAGTTTCTCCTTGTGAGCACGTACGACTATATACGGAACACATGCCTATGATTGTTAGTACTAGGATGCTTTATCATTATTTATCTGCAATGCCCATGTCTTACTGATTTCATGAATTATCTTATCCATACAATGCCCGTACATCCATCCCTATGCCTACAGTATTCATTTCTACTGTTTACTATTGCTATTATTACCGCCGTTATTTTACTACTGTTGTTACTGTTTCACTACTATCACCACTATAAAACTGTTGCTACTAATAAACCACTGCGAGTAAGATTGTTTCCAGGTGCAGCTGAATTGACAACTCATCTGTTAAGGCTTATAAATATTCTTTGGCTCCCCTTGTGTCGAATTAATAAATTTGGGTTTTACTTTCCTCGAAGACTGTTGTGATCCCCTATACTTGTGGGTCATCAGCTACGTATTATGATAGGTTAGGTAGGATATTACTTGTACCCTACTCCAAGTATACCCCTTGTAAGCCTATATATACTCGCCCCCGAGGCTCAATAATACATCCACCATATTCCGCCAATCACTCTCCCTCTATATCGTTCTACAATCAGTATGAATACTAACTTTCGAATCAACAATATAAGATCTAAACTTATTACAAGCAAAGACAAATGCAAGAAACTCTTTCTCAGTAGTAGCATAATTCTTTTGAGCAGCATCAAGAGTCTTACTAGTATAACGAATAACATTCAACTTCTTATCTACACGCTGTCCAAGAACAACACCTACAGCAAAATCACTGGCATCACACATAATTTCAAAAGGTAAATTCCAATCAGGTGGTTGGATAATAGGAGCATTAGTTAAAGCCTTCTTAAGAGTTTTGAAAGCTTCCTTACAATCATCATAAAAAACAAATGGCACATCCTTTTGAAGAAGATTAGTAAGAGGCTTTGAAATCTTAGAGAAATCTTTAATAAACCTCCTATAAAAACCAGCATGACCAAGAATACTACTAATACCTTTAACATCCCTAGGAAAGGGCATTTTCTCAATTGCTTCAACTTTTGCTCTGTCATCTTCAATACCTCTTTCAGAAATTTTATGTCCAAGAACAATTCCTTCATTCACCATAAAGTGGCATTTCTCCCAGTTAAGAACAAGATTAGTTTCTTCATATCTCTGCAAAACTTTATCAAGATTGTGCAAACAATTATCAAAAGAAGTTCCATAGGTGGAGAAATCGTCCATGAATACCTCCACAATTTCTTCACAGAATCCATGAAAAATAGCAGTCATGCATCTTTGAAACATAGCAGGAGCATTGCACAAACCAAAAGGCATACGTCTATAAGCATAAGTTTCATAAGGACAAGTAAAAGTGGTTTTCTCTTGATCTTGGTTTTTAACAGCAATTTGAGAGAAACCAGAATAACCATCAAGAAAATAAAAAATGAGTTCTCTTAGATAACCTCTCTAACATCTGATCTATAAACGGTAAAGGATAATGATCTTTCTTAGTAACTTTGTTGACCTTTCTAAAGTCAATGCACATCCTATAACCAACTACTACCCTTTGAGGAATAAGCTCGTTATTCTCATTAGGCACAACAATAATTCCTCCTTTCTTAGGAACACAATGAACAGGACTAACCCATCTACTATCAGTAATAGGATAAATAATACCAGCACCAAGGAGTTTCAATACCTCATTTCTTACCACTTCCTTCATCTTAGGAATTAAACGGCGTTGATGTTCAACAACTAGCTTTGCATCTGGCTCCATATTAATAGCATGCTGACATATAGTAGGGGAAATCCCTTTTAAATCATCAAGATTATATCCCATAGCTCCTCGGTGTTTCCTCAATATTTCCAATAACCTTTCTTCTTCCTTCCCTCAAAGTTTAGCACTAATAATAACATGATATATTTTCTTATCATCAATATAAGCATATTTAAGATCATTAGGTAAAGGTTTTAAATCAAAAACATGATCTTCCTTAGGTGGCAAAGTGGTACCCAAATCCTCCACAGGTAAATTGTGTTTAAGCATCTCAGGCTGACGAAGAAGAATCTCGTCAATTTCATTTCTTTATTCCCTGAAGATCTCACTTTTGTGGTCCTCCATATATTGCTGCAAAGCATCGTTAGGAGCAAGAGCAATAGAGGCAAGCTGTTCAACTCTAAAATCTTCATTAGGCAAATCAGTTTCATAAGGAGCTCTAGTAAACTTAGAAAAATTAAACTCATAAGATTCTCCATCAAACTTAGTCAAAATTTTCTTCTTCTTACAATCTATAACAGCACCACAAGTATTAAAGAAAGGTCTACCAAAAATAATAGGCCAAGTTTTACTAGCAGCTGAACCAAGTACTTGAAAATCAGCAGGATATTTAGTCTTACCGCATAAAACTTCCACATCTCTAACAATACCAATTGGAGAGATAGTTTCTCTGTTAGCGAGCTGAATAACCACATCAATATCTTCCAGTTCACAAGAACCAATTTTATGCATGATTTCTCTGTAAAGCTCATAGGGAATAGCACTTAAACTTGCACCAATGTCGCATAAACCATAATAGCAATGATCACCAATTCTGACAGAAAGCACAGGAACACTTGTTTTCCTAGATCTACTAGGATGTGAAACAATATTAGAAGCATCTTCACAAAAGATAATGTGTCCGTCTTCTACATTCTTAGTAACAATATCCTTTACTATTGCTACTGCAGGTTTAACAATTATTTGCTCATAAGGTTCTAAAGCTTTCTTTGCACTTTTATTAAGCACACTAGTTAACACTAGTCATCAACCCGTGCGCCGGCACGTGCTAGCTTTCCCGTGGGACATATAAATATTGATGTCTATAATTATTCTTTGCATCATCTTAGTATTTCACAACCTGAAGATAAAGAAAATTTGTGGGTACTGTTTTGAATAACTACTACTGACAGATACAGTGTAAAGCAGCATCTGAAATGCACATAGCGGGTTGGATATCAATATATACCAATAGATACATTTTGTAGACACGAATGCAAATACTCCATGTATCCTCAACACATCGAATGGGGAAGCCCCGGTTGTAGAAGCTAGCAAGCATGGAGTACTTCAGATTTACTCATGAAATATATAGGTATGTAAATCAACCACTTTATTCATCCCTCCGTACTTGTTGATCTTTCATGCCTAAAGTCTAGTTTACATTATCATTGACGCATATTAAAAAAAGATAACATTGGATATATTTCTATTATGTTGTGAATTTATAATTATTTAGTAAATAAGAAACAACATGGTCATATTGCAGTTAGACAAATCATTGGTTAAGCAACATATAAATAATTTATATAAAGCCAAACTGGTAACATGGACAACCATATGTGCTAGTATTAGTGCTCGGTTCACTACTCGATCAAATCACTTACTCAGGCGAACTCAAACCGAAGTCAGCAGAAGCCAAACCTCTACTTTTTTGTATGTGTGTCGACCAATACAGTTATACAGACATTGGGAGGTGGGGTGGCATAAAGCTCTTCCATCATCCAAGAAACGGTTATCTGGTAACCATAAGGCCTAGTAAGAAATTAACAGAATAATCATTTCAAAACCACATATAAGAGCATGTGCATTAGTAGACACAAAACTGTACAACAACATGATTTCTTCAATAGTATTCTGAAAACACAGTGTCCTTAAAGAACACATAATTTATACTGAGATTGGACAAAATTTTCTTACATTTTTGTGCAACAGCAACAACGGAGCATGTGTGGAGATAATACAGTGGCATACCTAGAGGAATGCAGACTCGAGCTGAATCTGTAAAAGAAGACAACTTCCATTGGTATCAGCACATAGATCGTAGAGCCAATTGGTGGTTAATAAGTTACTATGCAAAACGTAGGTATATGGCATGTATCCTGTGACGATAACCATTCGGGTCCTGTAGAAATCTCTCTCCCTATCTTTCTGATCAAAGTGGGTTGCGATGAAATGTGTGCTTATGAAAAATAAAAATATACTGAGTAGCACAACTGAACTCATATTCTACTCAGTTAGCACAATCAAGTTCAGAGACCTCATTTTGTGTAAGAATATTAGCACTGGATATGTAGACCATTACCAGTTCATACATTAGGAAAAGCATGTAAAGGGGAACTTTGGAACATCGTAACTGAAGATGCATTGGTATGTTTTCCATAAACCATGGTATATATTCTAGATACTCCAGGCCATTAAAAATCAATGGATAAAAATAGTACTACCTCTTATCCAAATTAGTTGTCGCAGCTTCAAATGAACCTAGAAATATTTAAGGCAAACATTTTGCCTAAATCTAGGATAGTTAATTTGGATCGTATGAAGTAGATTACATAGTTACACTGGACGTAGAGCATCATCTAGACCTTATGATGGAGACGATGAAGACAATAAAAGGCAACCGTCATATGCTCCCTGCAGTTCATAATTAGTCATGAGCACAAATAAACTTACCAAAACGTTACGTCTGTTCCTAGGAGACTCCAGGCAATGGCGATTGGATCTCGTTGCCTCCCACGGCGCCGCCGCAGGTCGCCGATCTTTGTGGCCTTTGGGCCATGGAGACACGGTCGATCTCGGTCCTCGTCGGTGGGAGGGCTCCGCTCCCTGTTTTGAGGGCTTCGTTCTCAGTTTTTAGGATTAAGGTTTGCAGAGGCGGCATTCAGGTGGTGGTGGCGGCGCCTCGTGCAATAAGGTCTCCCCGACTTCAACCCCATCTCGGCGATAATGTCGAGAGGCTTGTGGGAGTGGTCTGATCTTCGAGGTTTTCGTCTGGCTATGGGGATCTTTGGATCGTCAAGGAGCTTCATCGGCAGTTCTTCCTTCTTCTTCGTCTCCAGGACGGATGTGGTCTTCTTGACCCGTTCGGCGACTTCCCGTCCGCAACCAACAACGTCAGGCCGACTCAGGGAGGAGCGGCAGCGGCGGCACGCCGTCGACACGGTCTGGAGGTTGAAGATGAAGGGCTTCTCAAGGATTTCGTTGTAATTTTCGTTTTTCTTGGGGTGCTTTGTACTGTTCGTTGTTTCTTTTAATGCCAGTGTCTTATTCGCAAAAAAAAAGTCATGAGCACAAATATACACGTCCAAGCATTATTATTTAGTGATTCTATATAGGAAGCAAGCCGATATGGTCCTGGATATAGTCTGAGATGATAAGGGAGGAAGATCGGATGAAAAATATCAGTTGTTTTCGCATGTTGGCAATGGGCATGACACTTCAACAGGAGCTACGGAACCCTTCCTTTAGTCTCTCCCTGCAAATCTGTCTTGACAGATCGTTACTTCTAAATTTATAGGATGAGCTGAGCATATTAGTCGAGACAATGTAGAGAACTGATTGTTGAGCATAACAAATTAGCTAGTTCTGTAATGGGATTAAAGCGAGCCTTACCATCATGTTTACTATGCAGACATGTTTGCAGAGTAGATTTGAGTGCAAAATCAATCATCGATGACCTCCCCTATGCAACTGGATCGCCGACAGCTGTTGATGTGAGCACCAAATTTACCGAGCAGCTGCTAGATATCTGGCGCATTGATTAGTAACACTGTAAGATAGATCAGCGAGTCTACTCTCAGATCCGTCGCCCGGGTGCCTGGCCGTGATCCACGCACTTGCGGATGCTGAGGATGTCCAAGTTCGGCCGCTGCCGCCGTGCGCGGTGCGCATAAGCGGATTATCACGGGAAGACTGGAAGAGATGGCTTATGCCCCGGCTAATCAATTTGAGGAAGGAGACGAACGATTAGGTGAGATGTGTTTTGTTCGTTTTTATTTTATGAAAGAGACTATCTTTGAGCTCTCGTTGCCCCCATTATAGGTATCTTGAATGGTTAAAGTTAATGCGAGTACAATTATAAAGCATATGCTTGGCAAATCATAAGTTGAAAACCTCGTGTCCCGTGAAGTACGAATACCCAAATCTCATGCTACTCGACTTAGAGTCCCAAGCAAGCTCTTGTCATTATAAGTATACACGTATCATTGAGAACCGCCAATGGGGTACCTCCGTGCCCGATGACATGGAACAAGCCCACATCAAAATAACAGGACAAACAGACAATAAATACCTCGATATCTCTTTTATTTACCATTGGTATAGCTTTTTATTTTAAGATATGTCGTCGAATGTTCACTATGGGCATGCTGTAAATTTCCACCATGAATTATGCATGGCTTAGATTAGCGTCCCAGACGTTTCTCTAACACGTATACAAACTCTATGATCCCGCAAGATTCCCAATTTATTTCACATCGCGAGTATCCATAAACAAAAGATCACGATATCAACTCAAATAAGAAGTGTAATATTGAAAGCTTGCCCCATGACGGCATAGCTGGTGACGAGGGTTAACTCGGCAAATGTCCTAAATGAAGGACTTAGGATCGGGGGAATAGGGCGTCGGATGAACTCGAAGGTAAAGTTAGTCGAAATAGGTGTATGTCGAAAGTAAACTTGGGTGTTCAACCTGGCTTGTTTTCAATCTGGCCTACACCGTCCCCTCCTGGCCCCTATATATAGGTGGCCATGTCTCGAGGATCGGGTAGGGTCCGATACAAATTACAATATCGACATACGGTAAGAACTCGTATTCGACTATCATTACAATTGGGCCTAGCTATACGGGCCTCAGGGGTACTCAACTAACGGGATCTATTAACTATACCCTTGTCAGTTGGGCTAATTTCTAACTTACAACTTGCAAGCATAACAACTCAACATAAGAGAGCCACAATGTCAAATTTTTAAGAACGAGAAAAATAAAGTGTGCCATCAGGTTCGTGAGAGCTTTAGTGACCAATTTTCGCATAACATCAAAAGAGTTTAATTTGAAGGATAGATAAAAGCAAGTCAAATGTACTTTGAAATAACAAATTGCTAATAGGTATGTATAATGGACACATTGGAATAACTTGGTTTTTGAGAGTTGGATGCACGAGCAGAGCTCATACTCAGTACAAAATGAGGGCTAGCAAAAGACTGGGAGCGACCAACTAAGAGAGCAATAACGGCCATAATCATACATAGCGACAAAACATCATTAAAAGAAGCATAAGATGACATCAAAAGTTAAAAACTAAATGATCATAGAGGCTTATGGCGACTTTTGTATGAGTCAAATATGTGTAAGCATGCGCCAAGTCAACCCAAATAAAGCATCAAGGAAAAAACCAAATTAATGCTTCCAAATAATAAAAACAACGCATGATTCTTTTCAATGGCTCATTAAGCAATCTCAGTCATTTAAGAAAAGTCATGCTACAGCAAAACCACTAAGCACGACATGCAAAAGTCTAAGCCGTAGTCTAAGCAAGCTCCTTTTTGTACCACTTTTTTGCATGAAATTTTTTCTTTTTTCCAACACCATTTGAACCTTTTTGAAACAACTCTTTTGATCAAAACCAACATGGACCAGTGGTCAAAATACACGTTGATATAAAGATATAAGAAGATCTGAACAAAAATCAAGACGAAAAACAAAAGCTAAGTGCAGTTCTAGAAAAAGATAATACTCATTGAACGATAAGAGTGAAAAACGGAGTATTCTTGGCAAATAAAAAGGAAGGCAACTTCTCCAAAATAAATTTGTTGGGGTCCAACCATTTATTGCAGCAAACAAAACTAAATAAAACTTAAAACTAAAGACAAGACGCTCCAAGAAAAATGCATAGTGCATGAAGCAATAAAAATATAGTGTGTTGAAAGGTGACCTGATTTTTGCCGATGAAGAAGGGGTGCCTCGGGGACATCCCCAAGCTTTGATGCTTGTACCTCTTGGATATTTCTTAGGGTGCGTGGGCATCCCCAAGCTTGAGCTTTTGTCCATTCTTCAACTCATCTCATCATTCTCCAATCCCTATATTTGAAAACTTCCTTCATACAAAACTCAACACAATTTTATTAGCAACATTAGTGTAAGTATAACAATGAATCAACCCCTTTTTGATTCAGATTTCAACTCAAAACCACCACATATAAAGCATATACTACTATAACAACTTCCCCAAAAGTTCCGTGATCAAAAGAACTAAAAAAGGAAGCGATCGAGAGGCAAACACAAATAGTGGCAGAATCTGTCAAAACAGAATAGCTGACAAAGATCGATTTTTTCGAGGGTTTTCTGTTGCTCAAATCAAAAAGTGTATAACTAATGAAAGTTTTGATATAATCTGGGGCATATTCACAAGAAATCTCAGGTCAAAAAGATATTCTGAGAATTTTCACGAATTTTTACGGTGCAGCACCGAAATCTGTTTCAGGATAGCAACATCCCCAAATCTTACCTCACTCAAATTAAAGGTTTCTCTTGGCACAAAAACGAAATAAAAAGAATAAGGAGCGGTTATTACAGTAGTAATAACTTCCAAGACTCAAATACAAGAAAAAGTACTGAAAGTAAAACAATGGGTTATCTCCCAAGAGTGCTTTTCTTTAACGCCTTTGAGCTTGGCGCAGAAAGTGCGAATCAAGTAATATCGAAAGAAGCATTAAGATCCATTGCAGAAGTCTTTTCAACAATAAATTGAATTGTGTACAAATGAGTTTTTGAGGATCCCTTGTGATCACGCTTTGGTACACTACTTTCATCAAAAAGATTTTCAGGACAAATCCAATTAAAATTCTTTTCCAAAGCTTCATGCATTCCTACAAGTTTGCAAGGTATTGGTACTTTGAAATCTTCTTTGGTTGTACCAACAACACTAATAGGCGAACCAAGCATATTTAAAACGCTTAAAAACTTTCCTAGCTTCAATAACAATATCTCTAAATTCTCTATGCAAAGTCTCCAAAATAAAATCTTTCTTTTCGGAGTCTTCAATATCATGAAGCTTAAGAAACATGTATTGCATAAAAGGATTAAGGCTAGCAAATCTAGCTTCCAACATGTGAAATAAATAAGCAGATGCAACTTCATAACTTGGAGCAAGCTCAGCCAAAGATTTATCCTCAACATCTTTATGCATGCTAATATGATTAAAGAACTCATCAATATTACTTTTCCCAATAATAGAACCACTACCTACTGAGAGGTCCTCTAAAACATACTTAGGGAACAACATAATGAACTAAGAGAAATAAAGTAACAACTATAAAAGATACTATTTTTTTGTATTTTTGATAAAAAGATGCAAGCAAAAATTAAGTAAAGCAAAACTAAAACAAAGTAAAGGATGTGCATGCGAAACTCCCCTTGCATAAGTCTTCTTTTTCCCCGGCAACGGCGCCAGAAAATTAGCTTGATGCGGGCAGGGTGACCACCCAGTTGGAAACCCCAAGAGGAAGGTATGATGAGCACAGTAGCAAGTTTTCCCTCAGTAAGAAACCGAGGTTTATCGATCTAGTAGGAAAAAACCAAACTTAAGAAGGTGATGCTTGCTAGCTTCGTGACACTCCAGCAAGGGCGCTGTTTATGATACTTGTTGGTGTGTCTTCAACTAGTAGCAACGTGGAACCTGCACACAACACAACCAAGTACTTTGCTCCCAACTTACAATGATGTTGTTAATCTCACCGGTTTGCTGTAAACAAAGGTATGAGCGTATCGAGTGGAAAACAGTAGTAGTATGCGAGAAAGTAAACAGTGCGAGTAATAGTAAAATGGTGTAACAATGTAAAGGAAATTAGACCGGGGTCCACAGTTCACTAGTGGTGTCTCTCCATAAGATAAACAACAACATGCTGGGTAAACAAATTACAGTTGGGCAATTGATAGAATAAAGATAACGTGCATATGTCACGAGGATCACTATGAGATTTACTCTAGGCATGACAACAAAATACATAGACCGCCATCCAACTGCATCTATGACTAATAATCCACCCACGGGGATATCGTCCGAACACCCCACGAGTATTAAGTTGCGAACAACAGAAAATTGCATTAAGCAAAGTGTATAATGTAAAAAAAATGAATGTCCTTAGACACAAGAATGTTGTTTTCTCCCTAGTGGCAACAGCACATCTACAACCTTAGAGGTTTTTGTCACTCCCCCAGATTAAATAAAGGCATGAACCCAACTACCGAGCATAAATACCCCCTCTTGGAGTCACTAGTATCTACTTGGCCAAGATAGCTACTAACAACGGAGAGCATGCAAGATCATAAACAACATAGAGATAACATAAGATAATATTCAGCACATCAACTTAACATAACACCAATATTCATCGGATTCTAACAAACACAACATGTAGAATTACACAAAGATGATCTCGATCATGTAAGGCAGCTCACGAGATCTAAATATGAAGCACATGGTGGAGAAGACAACCATCTAGCTACTGCTATGGACCCATAGTCCAAGGTAGACTACTCACTCATCACGCCGGAGGCAAGCATGGCGATGAAGAAGACCTCTGGTGGCGATTCCCCTCTCCGGCAGGGTGCCGGAAAGAGCTTCTGGACCCTCCTGATCTTGGGTCGACGACGGCGGCGGATCGCGATGTGTTTCTGGAAAATTGATCAGGTCTTTACGTTTTTCCTGTCGGGGGGTCTTTATAGGCGAAGGGGCGACGCCAGAGGTGAGCCAGCGGGCCCTCACCACAGGGCGGCGCGGGCCAGGGGCAGGCCGCACCCCCTAGTGGTGTGGCCGCCCAGTGGCCCCCCTCCGTCTCCTCTCGGACTTCTGGAAGCTTCGGTAAATATCTAGATGTTCGGCTTTTGTTTCGTCCAATTCCGAGAATATTTCCCGTGTAACTTTTCTGAAACACAAAAACAGCGAAAAACAGGGAACTGGCACTGTGGCGTCTTGTTAATAGGTTAGTTCCGGAAAATGCATAAAAACGCCACGAAGTGTAACAAAACACTAAGCAAATGGTATAAGAACAAGCATGGAGCATCAAAAATTATAGATACGTTTGAGACGTATCATTGTCAAGTTCGTCGACGATGTTCCTTTTTCTTTCCGTCGATTTGGTGCTGACCGACGAGTTTACCTCACTGGAAGAGCCGGTTGAAATTCCGTCGATTTGCCTGCGGTTTTATTTGCTGATGGATACGAATAAATCGAACCTGAAAGGCGAAGAGAGCCTAGAGACCTGACATGAAAGCTGAGACTTTTGACCGTCAGATCCATCTCCTGGTCGAGGCTTGCGAAGACCGGAGCTAGGGTGGGTGGGTGGGTGTGTTTGAAAATTTACGGTGCCAAAAGTGATATGGTTTCCTTCGATCTTCGAGTTTCTCTTTGATGAAAGCGAAAAAGTCGTCTAATCCATGCTTCCAATGCCCAAAGTCCCCACGATCAGTGCCAATTAACGAGGATTAATCTCGATAATGTCCTAGATGAAGTACTTAGGATCGAGGAAAGAGGGCGTCAGAGAAAGAAAAGATCAGACAAACAAGCGTCTTCAGAGTTCTCTTTATTCCTGAGCAAACCAACATGATACAGGGCACAGTCCAATGAGTTGGCATCGTGCCTCACAAGCAACCATGCGCAAAAAACACAATGTACAGCATGCATGCGATCATGAGTGATTGACCGACCAAGTGTCACGCACCTCCACCTTCCCATTCGGGTCGGTGATCTGCTGCGCGTTACTATCTTGGAACCGCGGCTGGAAGTCCACTGAGCCTGCCGCGATGTGGTCGTCGTGGGAGAGGGAGTCCTTGTCCCACAGGTCGACCTCAAATCTGAGGGGCGAGCCCAGCACCGCGGCGACGACCCTTCTCCCCAGTGGTATGTTGGTCTTGGCGGGCACAGGGACCGACTTGCTCGCGGGTCTGTGGTTGAAAACATCGTACTTGAGCGGTCTACCAGGTGCCATCTCGGTTAGTCGGTGGTGGCGGTGATGGTGCCATAAACGTCGGGGACGCTCTCGCCGTCGCCGTCGATGAGTAGCACCTCTATGGTGGCCACCACTGCATTGGTGAGCACCGCGTAGGAGACCTCCGCCGAGCCGTGCTTGCCTGGGACAAGGGTGCTCCTTACCACGTTGCAATTGCTGCTAGAGGCCTCGCGGGCGATCCAGACCACCTGCCCACGGCTCACCTCGTCGTCCGATGACAGAGTGTCCTTGTCCATGAGATCGAGGTCGATAACCAAGTCATCAGCGGCCGAGATGGCCCGAACCGGCCAGTCAAGCTCGGCCTTGCCGCCGGGCTTGACTGACTGGGTGTTGCCCGGGAGAAGACTGACGGACGCAGTTTTTCCACAACACTATGGACGTCTTGGGCTTATCTCCACCATACAGTGGTCTATTCGAGATTCGTGCAGTACATTTAGCAATTTAACCCTGGATTTGTACATCTCCCACGCCCTATAGGACCGAAAGTGTCCCAGTACATCTTGTTTTGGCTGTCTCCCACGCCCGAGAAATCCGCCCTCGCGCCTCCCACCTTCCTCAACGAGCGCCGCCGCCAGCTCCTCCTCGAGAAGCGCCGCCGCCACCTTCTCGATGCAGGCCTCCGCCGCCACGGCCAGCCACGGCCCCGCACCGCCCCCAGGACGGACGACTCGAATAGCAAATCTCGAGGCGATCTCCGGATCCGCCATGACGGTAAACCAGATGGAGGCAGCGGCGGCGGCGGCCGCGGCGCCGTATCCCACCTTCGAGATCCCGACGCTCCAGCCTGGAAGGTGAGACCTTTTGCCCCAAACCTGTTCTTCTAGTATTAGGTTTTGCTTCTGTTTTGGGGCGGTCAAAATTAATAGTGGACATGGTCCCGGGAGTGTTCAATGCATCGATGGTTGAGCGGATTCGGCTTCTTGAGTTGGGGATCCCTTGGATTCGATGGCCAGATCAGTGGGACTTATAATCTGGGGTTCCTTTCTCTAAGGAAATGGTGATGAGTACACAATTGGGAATTTTTCGAAATTGTTGATGAGTCTACAATAGGGAGAAAACTGACAGTACAGCTTACTGAACAGAGGAACAACTGACGTTACTACCAAATAAAACAGTATCACGGACTATTTTTAGATCGAATCCTAGTTCAGAATTGTTAGCTTACTCTGTTTCAAAGCATTGAAGCCCTTTCTGTACATTTCCCTTCGTAGGAGATGTATACACCGATGATGTGTTCCTCATGCCCGCACAATCTGATGCATCCAGCCTCTGAATCTTTCCACTAATGTGGGGCAGAGAAGAGGAGTGAAGATGAGGAGGCGGCAGCCCCATACGATTCAGGCGTCCAAGATGGAAGTTGCGGCACCGACTGCGGCGGTGTCATTGATTCGGCTGGGCACAAGAAAAGGTATGATGCAAAATTTCCCTGGCAATGGCTCTGTGCTCTCTTTGAATATATGAAACATAAAATGGGTTCCGCTGAATATATGAAAGAACTAGCGCGCCACTGGCCCTGCAGTCTGAGTGTGTTTGCTTAATTTTCGAATCATTGCCTGTGGATCATGTAGGATTTTGCAAGCTATAGCAACGGGCAAGTCTTGTTCTTCATACCTTGCATTCATTTATGTATGGCAGGATTTTGCATTTTCAAAGACAGTCTTGAAGGTAAGACACTGATGCCTCTTGTTTCATCTCTGTTTCAGACCCACCATGGTGAGTCGGGATATGAAGTAGACGACGGGGTGAATATTGGTTTCAATGGGGGTGGATTACAGGACTAGGACGACCCTGATGGCGGACGGGCACTGGGGGATGCCTCTATTTCAGCTTGTCGGAGGTGAATTTGGTTTGTTTTATGATCTGTGAAACGTGAAGCGAAGCAGATGTTCAATTTGAGTACAGCTTTTCATCCAAAAAAATCAGGCTGGTGACGATGATGGCGGTGCGCTTCAGGTAGGGGAGACATGATCGACGACACTGACAAATTAGCATCCTGTGAGGTGCCGCTCGAGGACAGCAACTCTTCTTACCTTGGTAACCAAGCTGTCACATGGCGACAACGACGATGTACTGAGTCGCCGGTGGCATTTTTGGCGACGATGGGCGAAACGTCATGCAACAGGGGTCCACGCTCGACGAGTGTACTGGAGTGGAAGCCAAGATTTTTGTACTGGGGAAGATGTTATTATTTGTTTCAGTCTTAGTTAGTAGTTAGCTATGCAGCAGTTGGCAGATAGTTTTGGAACACTCACATGTAATGTATCAAAGGTTTACTGCCGCGTAAGCCGTTCCATGAACTAATAGGCAGATAGTTTTGGAACACTCATGTTTCATGTATCGATATTAATGGATGATATGTACTGTGACGTTTTGTTCCAAGGGTTATTGTCGCCTAAGCTGTTCTGTTATATGTTTTGCGAACTGCTGTTTTTGTCAGGTCTCAGGTGTGCTCTCCTTCAACCCATCTGAACCTCCTCGAAAAAACATGTTTGGTGTGCGCTGACCTGACGCATCAGGCCTTGTGTTCGTGTGCCACTTCATGTGTTCGTGTGAAAAGAGGAAACTGGCAGGCCTGAGATCGAGAGACGAATCGGTTTGGACAGAGAGACGAATCGGTTTGGACGAGAGACGATGCAGGGCTTGGTCCATGCCGGGCTGCCTTCTAGGAGGAAGGCATGGGCACCCGCGAAGGTGAGCGCCTTCTCCGCCGATGCGCCGGCGGGCAGCCGCCCACCACGGCCACGCGCAGCGGGCGCGCAGGCGCAGAGGAGATGGAGGTGCAAGCTGGACAACGGCATGAGGAGGCGCTCGGGGGAGAGGACGGCAATGGCGAGATCAACGTCTCAGCGCGGTGGGGAGGAGAAGGCTATGGCATAGCCGCGTAGCTGGCTCAAGCTCAGACTATAATCTGTAGAAAAGGAGGGACCGACTGATTGCAAACTGAAGTAACATAAGGTGTTATCTGCAATGCGCAGAAGTGTTTGCAGGAACCAAGATGCCGACTTGGACGACCAGGATAAGACCCAGACGTCCATAGGTATGTGGTTTTACTTTTTCGTAGACTGACGGAGTCAAATGAGTCGCGGACGCGGACCGTACCGTAGAGATCGCCGGGGTCTTCGTCGTCGATATTGACGATCACCACCGATACGACCTCGAGAAGGGTCATCCCGAGGGCAACAGCGTCGTCGTTGTCATGCACCATGATCCTCCCAGCCCTTTTCCTCGACGAGGCCTTGCTTACGAGTAGTACCAGTCCGAGCGCCGCGGCAGCTTGTTGGGCGGTTCTTATGAAGCCGAATTCCCGGAAGATGTTGCTGTCGGGGTTCACGACGACGTTGTTGGCGGCCTGAACCACGGCCGTGGAGAGGCTGCCCCAGTTGCGGATCAGCGAGATGTGATTGTCGCTGAGCTCTATTTGTCCTATGCCTGGGATGCGGATGGCTTCAGCGACGGCGGCACCGACCGCGGTGAGCCTGCTGGACTCGACGAAGCTCACGATGAGCGTGCGCAGCCACCTGCTGAGGAGGTCCTCCTGCCGCGGCGGCCGGCGGGCTTCGTCGTAGCTAGCCAGACTCTGGGGGATGGCATCCTCGATAGTATCGGCCGATAAGTTTGGGGGTTTGTGCGATTGAGCTGCACATGCATTAATTCCGTATAAATCTTTGCTCAATGTTTGTTTGTTGTTTCACGAAAGGGAATATCAACGTCTACTTACTGGGCCTATGCCGTCGCTAGCCACGTAGCTCGAGGAAACGGGCAGTACACGCGAACCAATCGGAGCTGTGGGTGGGGGTGCGGCGCCTTCTTCTGGCCGGAAATGGAACCACTGGCCGGCTGTGTTGCGGAAGGCAACGACGTACAAGTTGTCCGTCCGCAGCCGGAGGGTGACGACGACGGTGCCCGTGTCCCCTCCGGCGTACAGATCCAGGTCCTGGAACCTCAGATTCGCGTCATCCGGCACCGGGAGCCTGCGGGCGTCCTGCATCACGAACCCACCAAACCCCAGGCTGATTCGAACGAACTCGAGGAACGCCGAGAAGCTCTGCCGATGAACCGCGATGTTCACATCAAACATCCATCCGTTCGTCCAGACCATCCTGTCCGAACACAATCAATAATTCAAATGGGACTATGAGAGAGAGAGAGAGAGAGAGAGAGAGAGAGAGAGAGAGAGAGAGAGAACCTCAGATTCGCGTCATCCGGCACCGGGAGCCTGCGGGCGTCCTGCATCACGAACCCACCAAACCCCAGGCTGATTCGAACGAACTCGAGGAACGCCGAGAAGCTCTGCCGATGAACCGCGATGTTCACATCAAACATCCATCCGTTCGTCCAGACCATCCTGTCCGAACACAATCAATAATTCAAATGGGACTATGAGAGAGAGAGAGAGAGAGAGAGAGAGAGAGAGAGAGAGAGAGAGAGAGAGAGAGAACCTCAGATTCGCGTCATCCGGCACCGGGAGCCTGCGGGCGTCCTGCATCACGAACCCACCAAACCCCAGGCTGATTCGAACGAACTCGAGGAACGCCGAGAAGCTCTGCCGATGAACCGCGATGTTCACATCAAACATCCATCCGTTCGTCCAGACCATCCTGTCCGAACACAATCAATAATTCAAATGGGACTATGAGAGAGAGAGAGAGAGAGAGAGAGAGAGAGAACCTCAGATTCGCGTCATCCGGCACCGGGAGCCTGCGGGCGTCCTGCATCACGAACCCACCAAACCCCAGGCTGATTCGAACGAACTCGAGGAACGCCGAGAAGCTCTGCCGATGAACCGCGATGTTCACATCAAACATCCATCCGTTCGTCCAGACCATCCTGTCCGAACACAATCAATAATTCAAATGGGACTATGAGAGAGAGAGAGAGAGAGAGAGAGAGAGAGAGAGAGAGAGAGAGAGAGAGAGAGAGAGCTCGTGATGGTAGTGTACAAATATATGGTATTGGTTATAGATGGATATGAGGCATAGGCTATGGTTGGATGCTCTAAGGGGATTGAATTACACATTTGTTTTACAAAACTAAAATATCTTATATTTTTTCAAACGGAGGGAGGGAGTATATTATATTTAAGTTGTTTTTTAGTGGAAATTTTATATTTTTTTTTGGAGAATTTTATGATTTTGTTGAAAGGGTGTTATTTGATAAGATACAATGGATAGAGTAGTTTTGATATGAACTGCGGACAACGTATGGTCTGATGTTTTTTTTTTAGTATATTCTGACAGAGTTGTCTCTTTGTTTTCCTTCTGAACGTGCTAGAAGCAAAAAGAAGAGGACAGAACAGAGTTGTGACTGAGGCGAGCGATCCAGTGCGGCAGAGTAGCCGCGGCTGCCGCGCTGGAGCTGGGAGCCGAGCAAGTCATCCACCAGAGCTGCGAGGGTTGATGTTTGATACCTGGAGGTCGTGGGCGTTAGGGAAGAGGACCAGCGGGCTCGCGTGCGACTGATAACGGAGTTCGTGACCTGAGTTCAAGGGCTGCGGAGCTCCGCTGCCATCCGAGATCTGGTCGCTCGGCATCACTGATCTCGTGGGCAAGCACCTGAGCAAGAACGAATGGCTTGCCAATAGCGAAGGGGCAACGGATAAACGTAATCAACAGGACTACTTAAGAGAATGCTTCTGCCAGTGACTGGTATGTCATTCTTCCTTGTGTAGTCACCCTAGAATATTGTATGCTGGAATTTGGATTCGAGGTACCCAAGGCAAGCATCGCCTTGTTGGACCCATGTTTTTCTAATTTCTCTCCCGAAGTCATCGATACGGCTATACTGATCCCCTTTGTTCTAGCTCAAGCACCTCTCGATCTAGAAAAATCCTCTCCAAATCAACTTTCTTTTCCTAGAACTACGAAATCATCTCCCGAACGGCATACCAAATTCACTATTCCTATCTCTTTCTTCCCCAATCAGAAATGGCAGCCTCGATAGCCAAGGCCAAGGATTTCCTGTTCTCAATCCCACACTCCACAAGCTATTACCACTATTTATTACTCAATCTCTCACCCAAAGCACGCCCGCTTAATCAGTCTGGTGTATTCCGCTCGCTTTGATTTGGTAGCTGTGGACTGTGGACCAGATCGAGGTAGTCCGTCCGCCAGGCTCGAGCCATACGACACGCCATTGCTGCTGCTCGCCTCGCCGTTCTCCTCCCTTTCCATCACCTTTCCTTTCCAGCGAAGCGCCCGCCTCCTCTGCAAGCGGTCCTCGGGCACTGCATGCATAATTTTTTTTTCTCTTTGGCCAGTAAACCATGACAACTTGAAATGATAGGGGATGAGGTTGGATGGGGATCGCCGGCATGCCGCGGAGCAAAAGTCGGGTTCGCTAGAGATGGTGGTCTGCGTGCGTTGATCGAAGCCACAACGCAGACGCGCTGAAGCTGACCCGACGGTGGTCGGTCTTCACCTCTTCATCACTCGTCCATATCGCCATTCACCCAAAGGTAAATTAACCTTCCAACTATAACTGTTATGTGAAAAAATACTGGTGCGATGACAAACTATTTAAGGGAATCGTATAAAACTGAAACTGAAGCACAAACAGGCAAACAACACAGTGTCGTCCTAATCCCTTCGGGCTGCAATTTGATCACCTGGCTTAGAGCGTTTTGTCTCTAAGGGAGGAAATAATCGCACTGGATAATTTTTTACAAAATTAAACAAAACGAACAGAGAGGGCTTCCAATCCTAATTTTCGAGATACAGAATCGCCGAATGTGGTAGCAGTATAGAAAGTAGGTTGTCATTCTGATTTATCTCAACCACACAAACATAGAGAAGCATTCCTGCATATGGAACGGCAAGAAGGACCGTAGATCAACAGTACAGCTACACCATTCGCTAGAAAAATTAACCACAAGTTTCCAAGCATGCATAACAGTGATTGTTATAACAAAAAAATAATGAGTAGAGGGTACATGCCACCTGAACATCTCAAAGCAAGTATTATGAAACAAACAGGCAGTAAGATCGCAGATCAACCATGGGCATCACAAAAAAGTCAACACACGGCCAGCAAGATCAACCATGAGAATAACAAAAAAAATCAGTGCATGGTACACACCATCCATATGTTTCAAAGCACATTCTACCAAGAGTCCATAGCAAAAATATTACAGTAACCATCTGACGTCCCTGCTGAAATGCCTGAAAACCAAAAGAACAGCAAACAATATTAACTGTCTAAGTACACAAAAAAGTACAAACAGTCAAGTACTTCCTGGTATATAATCATTTTTGTCTCCATGGTCGCTGAACCATCTCTTGTATTGCAAGTATTTTCAAACCTTTTCTTTATGTTACTCTTGAGATAGCAACATATAACTGTCCATCCGTTGAATCACGCTGTACTATGTGTTATACTCTAGAGAACACCAAAACCAAACCCAGACCACTCAGCCAAATCAGAACAACATTGCTTGGTTCACATTGATCAATAAATCACCATATACACGGAGCTTCAATTTTGCTCAATTTACAGGTAATTAGGAAACAGATGTCCCAACTTTTATGCCTAAGATTAGAAATTTGACACCTTAGCATACATCTAGCCTTGTAGCCTCAAAAAATAATCAAGTATAGAATAATTGCACCACTAAATGGAACAGTTCTAATATTGGCTACTTCGGTTCAACCTTTCTCTTAAAAAACCCAGATAACTACCAGCCTGTAAATGACAGGAAGCTAACTCATGAAAAAAACATCTACACATACTCTGCAACCCTGCACCTTAATAAGGTCAGGTGCATCCAATCTCAAAACTTTCTATTGTACCATATATGTTTCTCTATTATCTCAGTAAGCAATTCCTTTTTTCTATAACAGTATTATGTGATAACTTTCTAGGTATATTATCCTGATACACTTTTTCCTATGGTTAGAAAATAGAAGCATTTTTTCATGAACCACGAAGGGCAAAGAAAAGGTCTTTATCCTTGTACCGCGGAATCCGGTATTGCTGATCGAACCCCTCTCCAACTAATGTGTATTAAAGTTCCGGTCCATCTTATGAGGAAATATTGATACCACCAGTTTCTCTGTGCAACGTTTTTATTACATACATCTTAATAGAAATGCTAATTTGAAAAGTTAAGCTGAAGCTTGTTCCATTTAGCTTCATGTTTGTATACACCCTCTTTTTGAAGGAGATCAAATAGCTACAGAAATGTGTAACACAAATGTTGATTAAAATAACCTTATAAATTCTAGAGTACAAAACTAATACGGCAATAGCATAAATTGTGTTTGGTATATGCAATAGACAATGGTAGTGTGAGAAACCTAATAAGTATCTAATGTTGATTAATACATTATAAACCTAAGAAGCAAGAGCATGCCATGGTTTGTATATCATCAACCAACGAATTATTTGCTGCGTGAGAAATCAGAGCTAGAGGTGACAAACAAACATAAATATTTTGATTAAGCATGTTTGATACGAAATCCCATCTATTTGAATAGTAAAATTAGGTAAAATGTGAAAAAACAAAGAAGGATTTAATGCACCAATATAAAAGCTTATCAATTCTATCAGCAAAAGAGGAAAAACTGTGAGAGTTCTTAGCAAAACATGAGTAAACAATTTGCATACTGTCGGGGCCTCCCCTACAGTTTTTGGTTCAAAAAAAAGTAAACAATTTGCATCCCTCATCTAATAGCAATAAGAGCAACTCGAACAGTGATATCACAGCCAAAAGAGTAGTGGGAATTTTGCATAGAGAAGACATCAACACGTGGAAATATAGAGATAAAAAGGATAGGTATGTACAAATATTATGGCCTGTTAATGACAAACTGATCAACCAAAGCGCAGTTGGGTGCATCCCCTTGAGCACTGCAAGAATTTTCAAAAAGTGACAAAAATATATCCCTAGCCTTCCTATACTATTTAAAAATTATTTACCACTGTTTCTTTTCATGTTTCCACGAAAGAAGTAGATGAAAGTACAATTAAACAACAACGTAGATGTCTAATCGTAAAGTGCAAAAGGCCAAAGTTGAGCAAGTTGTGAGAAAATATTGGCTTGTTTAGAAATGTATCTTCATAGTTCAATTATTCAGTAGTATATAAATTCATTGTTCTGGTGATACCATGATAACAACAAACTTCAGGAGTATCCCTAGCTTGACATGGCCTATTCAACTTGAAACATCTAACTAACCTCAAGTTACTCTTTGATGTCATTTGAGACCAATAACCTCCTGTATCGCCATGCATATTTGTAATGTTATCAACATGTTGATTGCATATTGCTTCTTCATACCTAATGATCCTAAATCCAACAGGGTAATCGTTTCCTTGTGGACCTTGTTCTTTCCGCAACTCAGAACCTGAGGTCACCAAAAAGAAGGATCAGCTGATAGGTGAGCCATTGGATTGCAAAAAATATCTATGATCAATGTACGTGAGCTTGCAGCTTACTGTAAACTGGTGCAGTGCTAGAGGTAAGGATGGAACTGGTGGTGTCCATCTACAGAAGGGCCGCAAAGGAGAGGAGGTCGAGGTTCTAGAGCAGCTTGCCGGCGTTCCAACGGTCGGACCGACGCCGAGCCTGTATTACTCCGGTGGTGAACTCCTGGATGCTATTATCATCATTGCGCTCGTCTCCTCGTCCTCTCCAAGGTACAATGACTTGTGGATGCTATTATCATCGTTGCGCTCGTCTCTCCAAGGAACAATGAGAATGGAACAAAATGCACCTGCAGGTATAAGGTGTTCTGTGTTTAAGTCAAAAAAACTACAAAAGCCTTCAAATTGTCATACGAAAATAAAGCAAAATGCACCTGCAAGTATGATTCATGTTAAATATGAGGTTCTCCGTGTGTAAATAAGATAAACTATAGTAGTATATAAGAATAAGGGAAATATATGCAGTATTCTGGCATTTTCTTCTTACTTCAGAGATACAGAGATATAGTGCAAATTCAGGTTTCAATTCAGAGCCCAGAACATGGTAGATAACTACCAATGAACCTAATTTTTTTATAGTACTTATAAACGAATGCTACAATAAACAGTTACCTTAGGACACCTAGTCCTTCCAAATGATTTTCTGTGTTTTGGAAACTCTCCTGTAAACCAAAACTTCATTACGTTAATGATCGTGAAAAGAACAAATCAAATGTCTGTATTCCACTGAACCAAATCAACTAACCAGACTGATTGCAGGCAAACGTTTCTACAATATGATTAGGAGAAGTTGGGGAGGGGAAAGCAGCGGCAATCATGGACTCAACCACGTCCCTCATACCTTGCACAGGCAGGCATGGCCATAAATCTGCTACGACACCTCCTGCCGCCAGCCCATGACCGCCGGCTGCCCATGGTCGAGCTCATCGGTCATCGATCGGCTCCCAAAGCGACGTCCCTCGACAGCCAACCTCACATCCTCGCAACCTGGGGAAGATGACGTCGAGGATCATTGCAGGGAGAGGGAGGGCTGTAGCCTTAGAATAAAAGGAATCTGAAATGGCCCCGTGAGTCCGCATGACGACAGAGCCGGACGGCCGGTGAGAAAGAGGGAAACTTGAGCACCTTCCATGGAGAGACTGCCCCGTCTTCTGCTCCTGTAGGCCATGGAGGAGATGGACTGGTTAAGATGCAGGGCTTTCCCTGCTCGGCGTCCCGCCTCCACGCGGACGGCGTCGCCGCCGCCCCAATTGGCTTTTGAGGACCTATAACCGGTGGCAAGCCACCACGACCAGAGGCGATGGAGGAACTCGGCCTAGGGCAGATTCTTCGATGCACGTACGGCGGCCTGGGAGGAAGAAGAGGCCGCCGCCCCTGGTCGGAGCATGTGGATGACATCGATAGAGATTTTTTGACCTGGCCAATGGGGACTGGGGGAAGAGGAACTGGGAAGCTATGAGGAAGATGCTTAGGTTTCTCGGTGGTAGACCCCGCACCGCTTTGACTAAAAAAGTGAAACGGTAGCAGGACACGTACCTGATTAAGAGAGGACGTGGCTACACAATGCATTGGGCCGGCCTAATACATGACAGGAAGGAAAAAGTCTATTTTAAATCTTAAACTCGTAGAGGTTTGCCGAAATAAACCCCAAATTTCGAATCCCTGTCGTTTGTACCTTGAACTATTGAATCCCGGTCTAAATTGAACCCTAAAGCTGTTTGGCGCACCGGGAAAAGGAAAAATCCCGGGCAGGAATACGTAATTTTCTATGGCTAGGAATTTTTTTCTCGGAAATCTCGGCAAAAATCGTATTTTTTGCTGCCCACCGAAAAAGTGTGCTACCGCTCAAAAAAATTCAGATGCATTTGAAATGAAATTCAAAACAGGACTAAATAGGATACATGTATTAGCGTAATAGTGTAACGTTGCTTGCTGTCGTGGCTAGGCGCCCTATATTAAGCTCATAGGTCGCGAGTTCGAATTCATCTGGCGTCGTGCACGAGCACCTTTGCGCATGCACGAGCATGTTTTATTTTCTACTAGTAAGTAGTACTAGTATGGAGTTGTGCTGTAAGAAAAAAGAAAGTTTAGTTTGGTGCTAGGTACGTACGTTTCCGTTTCGATATGGCGAGGGGCGGAGATTTTCGTCGGTGTGCACAGCTCGTGTTATACGTACTAAACGGAAACCGTAGTATGGAGCGAGCGAGCAAGACGCCATAAGTTCAGTTGCGTAGCGTAGAACCGGACGCCTCTCGTGACAAAACGACCCGATGGACGGGCCAAGAAGCGAGTCGGGATGATGCGCGTTCAAGTAAAAGGAAAAAAAGAAAGAAAATATAGTTATGTAGGGGGGTTTTGTAAATTTTTGCCTACATGGTGTTGGTCAACTTGGTCAAACCGCTTCAGGGTTTAATTTAGACCGGGATTCAATAGTTCAGGGTACAAACGACAGGGATTCGAAGTTCGGGGTTTATTTCGACGAACCTCTACGAGTTTAAGGTTTAAAATAGACTTTTTCCTGACAGGAAGCAGCGAACTCCCGTGGAAGCGTTGGGAAAAAGTAACGTGTCAACAGTAAAACGTGGCAATGTATTAAAGATATAAGATAGAATGCTCTTTTACCTTAGCAGGGAAAGGCGTTTTCTCAAAATAAGGCTCCCGCCGAGGGTGGGGGAAGCCCGTCTCACGGCGTGTATTCATGGTAGGGCTTGGCAGGTGTCCGGCCGGCGGCGCTTCGGAGGCGGAGGTGCTGTTGGTTCGTCCGTTGTCCGCGCAGATCCCCTCCGGCGATGGAGTTCTCTGGGGCTTCACCGACCTGCGTGCGACTTTCCCTGCACCACGGCCAGATCCAGGTATGCGGTGGATCTGGATGCAGTTCAATAAGAGGATGATACAAAGGTTCTTCGCGGCGGCGCCGGCGTTCCCGGCAGTAGTCTCTTCGGAGGCGGTGCTCGGTGACTTCCCGTCTGCGGTGTGGTGGGCTCCGGCGATCCAATGTTTGGGGAGCTTCAGCAGCGGCGCGCCATCGTCAGCTCCGGCTCGTCGTCGTCGTCGGGACCCAGAGGGCTTCCTTGTAATTTTTCCTTTGTTTCTGGACCTTTCTGTAAGTTCGGAGAATTAATATATCATCCCTTTCGCAAAATAAAAAATAAAAAATAAGGCTCAGGTAAAATGCGATCAACAGTACAAACTTCAGTAATTCTAGCAAGAACACAACTAATAGTATCTTTATAAGGTGCATGGTAATTGCTCAAATCCTTCTTTGGAACATCAAGATAAGAGGCAAAAGCCTTAAAACAGTTAGCAAGTATTTGAAAATCAAGACCATAAATAGCACTAACATTATGAAAGTCATCGGTTCCCATAAAAGATTTAATGCATTCATAATCATAATTTATACCTGACCTTCAGTATTTTCCTGAATACGGTCAAGAAGATCTCATTTAGCTTCTTCTTTCACACGTGTAAATGATCCAGAGCAAGAAGCATCCAATAAATCTTTATTGTGAAGAGAAAGCCTTGCATAGAAGTTCTTAATAGCAATATTACTGGGGAGCTCATGAATGGGACATTTGAGCATTAGTGACTTCAATCTCCCCCACGCTTGGGCAATACTCTCTCCATTATGAGGCCAAAAATTATATATTCGATTTGATAGAATTTGGAATAAAAGAGAGGTACAATTTCCTCTCAGCCAATAGATCGGCCATCCTTTAGCAGCCTATACCATTCTGCAGCTCTGCCCTTCAGTGATAAAAATAATAACTTTCTCTTAACCTGGCTTGATGAAATACCTACACACTTGAACAACTTGCATAATTCATGTATAAAGAGTAAATGATCACCCGGATGGACAGTTCTATCTCTTGAATAGCAGTTATTTATAACACGTTAAACAATTTTCATCGGTATTTTAAAAGGATCCAATCGAGCAGGCGGTGGTTCATCCACTACCGTAGCAGCGGCAGTAGTATTCCCAAATAGGGAACCAAATGGAGACTTCTCCATAATAAAATAATAAAATAAAAGACAGAAATAAAAACAATACTCACAGCAAAATTTCTTTTGCCAATTCCACTCATCAATAGCGCTTCACTCCCCGGCAACAGCGCCCGAAAATAGTCTTGATGACCCACAAGTATAGGGGTGTATCGTAGTACTTTCGATAAATAAGAGTGTCAAACCCAACGAGGAGCAGAAGGTGTTGACAAGCAGTTTTGATCAAGGATTCGCTGTAAATACTAGCAAATGGGTTTTCATGGGTGATACGTCTCAAACGTATCTATAATTTTTGATACTCTATGCTTGTTTTTACACCATTTGCTTAGTGTTTTATTACACTTCGTGGTGTTTTTATGCACTTTCCAGGACTAACCTATTAACGAGATGTTTTCTGCTGTTATAGTGTTTCAGAAATATTACACAGGAAATATTCTCGGAATTGGACGAAACAAAAGCCAAACATCCAGAAATTCACCAAAGCTTCCAGAGAACCGAAGAGGAGACGGAGTGGGGCCACAAGGGGCCCACACAACAGGGCGGCGCGGCCCAGGGGTAGGCCACGCCCCCTATGTGTGAGACCACCTCGGTCCACTTCCGACGATGCCCCTTCGCCTATAAAGACCCCCCGACGGGAAAAACCTAAAGACCCGATCACTTTTCCAGAAACACATCGCGATCCGCCGCCGTCGTCGACCCGAGATCGGGAGGGTGCGGAAGCTCTTTCCGGCACCCTGCCGGAGAGGGGAATCGCTGAAACATCTCAACCGTATCTATAATTTTTGATGCTCCATGCTTATTTTTACACTATTTGCTTAGTGTTTCGTTACACTTCATCGTATTTTTATGCATTTTCCGGAACTAACCTATTAACGAGATGCCACAGTGCCAGTTCCCTGTTTTCTGCTGTTTTTGTGTTTCCGAAAAGTTACACAGGAAATATTCTCGGAATTGGACGAAACAAGTTTCAGAAGTCTTACTTTTCCCGGAAGAGGACCGAAGACCGAACGAGAGCCGGAGGGGGGCCAGAGGCTGCCCACACCATGAGGGGGCACGGGCCAGGCCCTGGCCGCACCCACCTATGGTGAGCCCCCCTGGTCGCCTCCTTACGATGCCCCTTCGCCTATAAGAAGCCTCCCGGCGGAAAACCCTAAAACAATCGGCGTTTTTCCCAGAACAGCTCCGCAGCGCCGCCGCCATCGAAGACAAATTTCGGGGGACATAAGTCTCTGTTCTGGCACTCTGTCGGGATGAGGAAGTGCCCCCAGAGCCATCTCCATCGGTCTCCATCGCCGTCTCTGCCGTCTCCATCGACCTCACCGCCATCTCCATCAACCTTGCTGCCTCCTATGATGATGAGGGAGTAGTTCTCCCCCGAGACTGAGGGCTCTACCGGTAGCTATGTGGTTCACCTCTCTCTCCCATGATATGATCTTTATGTGATCGTGAGCTTTGTATCTAGTTGAATTGGTAGATGTTATTATTCAGATATTATGCTACTCCTATGCTTTATTATTATACTCTTCGGAGATACCTTGTATCATGATGTAAAGGTGACTAGTGTGTGCATCATGTGTATCTTTTTGGTTAATGTCTCTATGAATTGTTGGTGTTTGTTGGAACCATCTAGTGCGTTCACGGTGATAGTGTGGGACAATCTAGTTTGGGTACATACGGACTTTGAGGAGTGCTTCGTAGCCCTACGCATGATTAGTGTTCGTTTTCCATTGGAGAATTGTTTTGAGTTGCATATTGATGATAGTATCTATTGGTTCAATTATGTTATATTTGTTGGGAGTGTGTCCACTAGTGAAAGTATGATCCCTAGGCCTTGTTTCCAAGCTTTGCACACCATTTCCTTTCAGTTTTGTTACATGTTTGCTCACAGCGATATTTATTTCACATTACGTTTGCTACTTATAATCATCATTACTAATTGTATTTCACTATCTCTTTGCCGAACTAGTGCACCTATACATCTGACAAGTGTATTGGGTGTGTTGGGGACACAAGAGACTTTCTGTATCGTAATTGCAGGGTTGCTTGAGAGGGATAGCTTTGACCTCTTCCTCCCTGAGTTCGATAAACCTTGGGTGATCCACTTAAGGGAAACTTGCTGTTATTCTACAAACCTCTGCACTTGGAGGCCCAACACTGTCTACGAGAACAGACGCGTGCGTAGACATCAAGCTCTTTTCTGGCACCGTTGCCGGGGAGGTAAGGTAAAAGGTACTCGCATCCTCCTGTGTGAGTGCTCGGAGTTATTTCCTTTAGATTCTGCAATTATATCTTTTTGTTTCTTATTTTTATTTTCACTAGTTAGGCTTAATGGAAAATAAAGAGTTTTTTAGTATTTTTCCTATGTTTGGTTATGGAGTATTTGAAGAGAAAATTGAAAAACCTTTGGAGCTTAATTTGCATGCTAATAGTGTTGTTAGTATGAATGCTTTGAACACCGTTATAGAAAAGTCTAAGCTTGGGGAAGCTGGTTTTGTTAAGCATGATATTTTTAGTTTCCCAGCTTTAGTGGAGAAAGTTTGCTCTGATGATATTTTATCTCCCATATGTGATGTTTCTAATGATGCTTGTGCTCCTCATCCTTTTAAAATACCTATGAAGATTGTTAAATGTGCTATGGATAACTGCTATTTAGGAGATGGAACTGTCCATCCGGGTGATCATTTGCTCTTTATACATGAATTATGCGAGTTATTCAAGTGTGCAGGTATTTCGATGAACCAAGTTGAGAGGACGCTATTTTCTTTATCACTGAAAGGCAGAGCCGCGGAATGGTATAAAACACTGAAGGATGGTCGACCTGTTGAGTGGGAGGAAATTGTACCTCTCTTTTATTCTAAATTCTATCCTTCTAGTGAGGTTTATAAAGATAGGAATTACATTTATAATTTTCATCCGCATGAGGGAGAAAGCATTTCCCAAGCATGGAGAAGGTTGAAGTTACTAATGCACATATGTCCTATTCATGATCTTCCCCGTAATATTATTAATTATAATTTTTATGCAAGGCTTTCAGGATATTACAAGGACTATCTAGATGCATGCTTTGATGGGTCTTTCACAAGCAAGGATATTGACACCAAGTGGGATCTGCTTGAAACTATTCAAAACAATATTGAAGGTTGGGATAGCGACAAAGGTAAAGGATCAGGTATGAATTACGAGTTTGATTGCACTAAGTCTTTCGCTGAAACTGCTAATTTTGAAGAGCTTAGTGCTAAGTATGGTCTTGATCCTCAAATTATGATTGATTGCTTTAAAACCTTTGCTTCCCATATTAATGTTCCTAAAGGAAATGGGGACGTGTATCATGAACCTTTTAAGGACACTTGCATAGAAAATGATATTGTTGTTGATGATCCCAATAAACATGCTCGAACCTCTGAAAGTCCTATTTCCTATAAGCATGTTAATTTTTGTGGAGTACATAGACCTTGTGAACAGAGTTACAACAAGGAAGATTATTGTGTCCACCACGCAAATGAAGAAACCCGAATGTGGCTCAGGGATCTAAATGAGCTTGGTGAAAAGGTTTGTGAGCTTTATCCCTTTCTTTGTGAACTTTGCGATAAAACGGGTCACTTAAATTTTCAATGCCCATTTAATCGAACGAGTACTGCAGATTTGTATTATGATGACAAGATTACTCTCAATCAGCATGATGAGCTTACTTTGTTCTTGGCGTGTGAAGAGATATCTAGAAAGATTTATTTGGTTGATATGAGAGATGTTGATATTAATAGCACCTTTCGTGGTTGTCGTCTCTATTATGCTAAAGATTGCCTCGCAAATTCTTACATACAAAATCTTATAAAGCATGATGTTTTGCCAAGCTATGACAGGACCCATAGATGTTTCTATCTTATTAATAGAGAGGAGGAATCCTCCAAAGTTTCTTCTGTTGTTTCTGTCAGTAAACCAGATTATGTGGAGAAGATGCCTTTCCCTCCTAAAGGATATGTGGAGAAGATGCCCTTCAAGTCTCTCCCTCCTAAAGGAGAGAGAAAGAAGAGTATGAAGAAGAAGAAGAGAAGCAAAAGGCGAGAGGACACGGTATCTTTCCCTAAGTGTTATGATCCTGCTATAGATTATGATAATTCTGATTGGGATGATGTTCCTATGCCTGTTACTTATGTTAGTGATCATGATTGGGAAAAGCACTCTACTTTTGATATTGAAAATATTTTTGGTACCAATTCTAAGGTTAATAATTGTTGTACCATTAGTACTATCCATGTTCCTTCTTATGATGATATGTTTGATGAATATGCTTTGCGAAATAGTTGTTCTCTAGCTTGTGATGACACTAAACCTCTAGTTTATGATGGTTATGATGATTAGTATAATATTTTCAGTTCACCTACTTTTGAGGAGAAGAATAGTTATGATTACAATATGCCTCCTGTTTTTGATGATTACGGTGATGAGAATAATTATTATGTTGAATCTGCTCCTACTATGATTGTTCATGTAGGGAGTATTAATTCTTTTATGATGTGGCTCATGATAGGGATGCTTTATGTGATAGTTATATTGTTCGATCTATTCATGATGCTACTGAAAGTTATTATGAGAGAGGGAAACATGGTTTGATGGATCTCAATAATATTGAGTTTCCCCTCTTTATGTTGCAATTTTTGAAGTTGTACTTGTTTTGCCTTCCTATGCTTTTTGGACTATTTTTCATAGGAAGTGGTTTAGATTTAAATGTGTTTCATATTTCCTTTTTTATGATCTCTCTTGCTTCAAGTTCTTATATAGCGCCTTTGCCTTAAGCTCTTTTATGGCGCCTACATGAGCATCTTTGCGAATTATTGTGCCTAGCTCAAAGACGTTAAAGAAAAGCACTCTTGGGAGATAACCCATTGTTTTATTTTTAGTACTTTTTCTTTTATTTGAGTCTTGGAAGTTATTAATACTGTAATAACCGCTCCTTATCCTTTTTATTTCGTTTTTGTGCCAAGAGAAGCCTCTAATTTAAGTGAGGTAAGATTTGGGGATGTTGCTGTCCTGAAACAGATTTCGGTGCTGCATCGTAAAAATTCGTGAAAATTCTCTGTATATCTTTTGGACCTGAAATTTCTTGTGCATATGCCCCAGGTTATATCCAAACTTCCATTAGTTTAACACTTGTTGATTTGAGCAACAGAAAATCCTCTAAAAAATCGACCTTTGTCAGCTATTTTGTTTTGACAGATTTCTGCCACTATTTGTGTTTGCCTCTCGATCGCTTTCTTTTTTAGTTCTTTTAATCACAGACTTTTGAGGAAGTTGCTACAGTAGTATATGCGATATATATGTGGTGGTTTTGTGTTGAAATCTAAACTGAAAAGGGTTGATTCATTATTATGTTTATGCTAACGTTGCTAATAGAATTGTGTTGAGTTTTGTATGAAGGAAATTTTCAAGTGTAGGGATTGGAGAATGACGAGATGAGATGAAGAATGGACAAAAGCTCAAGCTTGGGGATGCCCATGCGGCCCCCAAGAAATATCCAAGAGGTACAAGCGTCAAAGCTTGGGGATGCCCCCTAGGCACCCCTTCTTCATCGGCAAAAAATAGGTCACCTTTTAAGACACTATATTTTTATTGCTTCATGCACTATGCGTTTTTCTTGGAGCATCAGTTGTTTTTGTTTTCAGTTTTCTTTTTGTTTTGTTTGCTGCAATAAATGGTTAGATCACATCATGTTTCTTTTGGAGGAGATGAACTCGTTTTTCATTGCTAAGAACACTCTATTTTTCACTCTTATCGTTCAACGAGTGTTCTCTTTTTCTGCTACTGCGTTTAGCTTTTTTTTGCCTTGATTTTTGTTCAGATCTTGTTATATCTTTGCATCAAGGTGTATTAGGACCTCTGGTATATGATTGTTTTCATCAAAAGAGTTGTTTTGAAAAGGTTTGAATGGTGTTGGAAAAGAGAAAAAGTTTCATGCAAAAAAGTGGTACAAAAAGGAGCTTGTTTATACTGCGGCTTAGACTTTTGCATGCCATGCTTGATTGCGTTTTGATAGTATGCTTAGTGATTTTTGCTGTGGCATGACTTGTCTCAAATGACTGATATTGCTTAATGAGCCTTTGAAAAAATCATGCGTTGTTTTTATTATTTGGAAGCATTAATTTGGTTTTCTCCTTTGATGCTTTATTTGGGTTGACTTGGCACATGCTTACACCATGTTGACTACAAAATAAGTCACCTATAGCCTCTATGATCATTTGGTTTTTGACTTGTGATATCACTTTATGCTTCTTTCAATGATGTTTTGTCGCTATGCATGATTATGGCCGTTATTGCTCTCTTAGTTGGTCGCTCCCAGTCTTTTGCTAGCCCTCACTTTGTACTGAGTATGAGCTCTACTCGTGCATCCAACTCCTAAAAACCAAGTTTGCCATTGTGTCCACTATAAATTCCTATGCATGGTATTTGTAAGCCATTCCAAGTAAATTTTCATATGCTACCTTTCAAAACTTTCAAATACTTCTCATTTTGTGCCACTGTTTTTAGCTCATGGGGACGTAGTGGTCGGAATTGCTATATTAAATTGAGTACCCTTCGACTAGGCAGCTTCATCTGCTCGTCATTAATTTTGCAAGGGAGCTGGTCAGACCATTGTAATCTAATTTAAAAAAAACACTCCTCCATGGTATGTGAAAGTTGGTGGGCACCCGATGGAATCGGTTAGCCATGGTTTGAGAAAGAAAAAAGGTGGGGAGGAGTGCCAAAGCTTTATAAAAGAGCACCAATGTGCCAAATTTTCAAAGAACTCAGAACCGCTCTCACTTGTTTATTATGGAAGATAGCAAGTCCCCATTGCCAGTCGTTGACATGAAACAACCACCTCTCAAAATAAATTTTTATCTCTGTTTTACAAATGAAAAGCTCTAGCACATGATAAATCACTGCTTCCCTCTGCGAAGGGCCTTTCTTTTACTTTTATGTTGAGTCTCCATCTTCTATCTTTATGCACCATTTAAAAGAGCATAGTTGTCATTCTGAGTATAATGTGCATAGTCCCAAAGTTTATTATTGATTGATTCATGATTATGGTTTTGCTTGTTCTTAAATTACTTGTATCTAGTCACCCTCTTAAAATTGAAGGTGTCCTATGCATTTATGTTTTGCTACTCCATGAGGGACAAGCTGAAAACCATTTGCTATGTTTTCCATATGGTTGAAACACACACGTGACTTTCATTGTTTCATTTTCATGATCTTTCATTTGTGTTCTTTTTCATGTTATAACATGGTTGCTAAGTTTCTATTATCAAGATTATGTCTTTCATGCCCATGTTTTAAGTTCTTTGATCTCAACACTCAATGCTCTACCTCGTTGATCAAATTGTGATGGTGCATGTCACCTCAAAAATTATTTCTTTTGTTATCACTTACCTACTCGAGGACGAGCAGGATTTAAGCTTGGGGATGCTTGATACGTCTCAAACCTCTCTATAATTTTTGATGCTCCATGTTTGTTTTTACACCATTTGCTTAGTGTTTTGTTACACTTCGTAGCATTTTTATGCATTTTCCGGAACTAACCTATTAACGAGATGTCACAGTGCCAGTTCCCTGTTTTCTGCTATTTTTGTGTTTCAGAAAAGTTACACAAGAAATATTCTTGGAATTGGACGAAACAAGTTCCAGAAGTCTTACTTTTCCCGAAGAGGACCGAAGACCGAACGAGAGCCGGAGGGGGGCCAGAGGCTGCCCACACCATGAGGGGGCGCGGCCCAGGCCCTGGCCGCGCCCACCTATGGTGAGGCCCCCTGGTCGCCTCCTGACGACGCCCCTTCGCCTATAAGAAGCCTCCCGATGAAAAACCCTAAAACAATCGGCGTTTTTCCCAAAACAGTTCCGCAGCGCCATTGCCGTCGAAGATAAATTTCGGGGGACAGAAGTCTCTATTCCGACACCCTGCCGGGACGGGGAAGTGCCCCCGGAGCAATCTCCATCGGTCTTCATCGCCGTCTCCGCCGTCTCCATCAACCTCACCGCCATTTCCATCAACCTTGTTGTCTCCTATGATGAGGAGGAAGTAGTTCTCCCCCGGGGCTGAGGGCTCTACCGGTAGCTATGTCGTTCACCTCTCTCTCCCATGATGTGATCTTTATGTGATCGTGAGCTTTGTATCTAGTTGAATTGGTAGATGTTATTATTCAGATATTATGCTACTCCTATGCTTTATTATTATACTCTTCGGAGATACCTTGTATCATGGTGTAAAGGTGACTAGTGTGTGCATCATGTGTATCTTAGTTTGGGTACATACAGACTTTGAGGAGTGCTTCGTAGCCCTACGCATGATTAGTGTTCGTTTTCCATTGGAGAATTGTTTTGAGTTGCCTATTGATGATAGTATCTATTGGTTTAATTATGTTATATTTGTTGGGAGTGCGTCCACTAGTGAAAGTATGATCCCTAGGCCTTGTTTCCAAGCTTTGCACACTATTTCCTTTCAGTTTTGTTACATGTTTGCTCGCAACGATATTTATTTCAGATTACGTTTGCTACTTATAATCATCACTACTACTTGTATTTCACTATCTCTTTGCCGAACTAGTGCACCTATATATCTGACAAGTGTATTGGGTGTGTTGGGGACACAAGAGACTTTCTGTGTCGTAATTGCAGGATAACTTGAGAGGGATAGATTTGACCTCTTCCTCCCTGAGTTCGATAAACCTTGGGTGATCCACTTAAGGGAAACTTGCTGCTATTCTACAAACCTCTGCACTTGGAGACCCAACACTGTCTACGAGAACAGACACGTGCGTAGACATCAATCGCCACCGGAGGTCTTCTTCATCGCCATGCTTGCCTCCGGCGCGATGAGTGGGTAGTCTAGCTTGGACTATGGGTCCATAGCAGTAGCTAGATGGTTGTCTTCTCCACCATGTGCTTCATGTTTAGATCTCGTGAGCTGCCTTACATGATCGAGATCACCGTTATGTAATTCTACATGTTGTGTTTGTTGGGATCCGATGAATATTGGTGTTATGATTGAGTTGATGTGCTGAATATTATCTTATGTTATCTCTATGTTGTTTATGATCTTGCATGTCTTCTCCGTTGTTAGTAGCTATCTTGGCTGAGTAGTTGCTAGTGACTCCAAGAGGGGGTATTTATGCTCGATAGTGGGTTCATGCCTCTATTTAATCTGGGGGAGTGACAGAAACCTCTAAGGTTGTAGATGTGTTGTTGCTATTAGGGGGAAACAACATTCATATGCTCAAGGGCATATGCTTTGTTTACATTACACACTTTGCTTAATGCAGTTATCTGTTGTTCACAACTTAATACTTGTGGAGTTCTCGGATTGATTCGCCACAAGTGGATTATTAGTCATAGATGCAGTTGGATGGCGGTCTATGTATCTTGTTGTAATGCCCAGAGTAAATCTCATAGTGATCCTCTTGACATATCACGTTGTCTTTATTCTATCAATTGCCCAACTGTAATTTGTTTACCCAGTATGTGTTATTTTATCTTATGGAGAGACACCACTAGTGAACTATGGATCTCGGTCCTATTTCCATTATATTGCTATCACCTGTTTACTTTACTCGCACTGTTTACTTTACTCGCATACTACTATTGCTTTCCACTCGATACGCTCATACCCTTTGTTTCAAGCAAACCGGTGAGATTGACAACCTCATCGTAAGTTGGGAACAAAGTACTTGGTTGTGTTGTGTACAGGTTCAACGGTGCTACTAGTTGAAGACGCACTAATAAGAATCGTAAACGGCGTCCTTGTTGGAAGTCACTAGGCTAGCAAGCATCACCTTCTGGAGTATTGACTTTTTCCTGGATTCGATAAACCTTGGTTTCTTTCTGAGGGAAAAACTTGCTGCTGTGCTCATCATACCTTCCTCTTGGGGTTCCCAACTGGCCGATGAAAAATCATCAACACCGCGTCGCATCAAGACATTTTTCTGGCATCGTTGCCAGGGAAAAAGAAGACTTCTGTAAGGGGAGTTTCGCACGCACATCCTTTACTTTGTTTTAAGTTTTGCTTTACTTTATTTTTACTTGCATCATTTTATCAAAAACACAAAAAAAAATTAGTTTCCTTTATAGTTGTTTTTACTTGTCTGCTTTTAGTTTTGCTAGAATGGCTACTCCTGCAAACACCAAATTGTGTGATTTTACTAGCACTAATAATAGTGATTTTATATGCACTCCTATTGTGCCACCTGCTCCTGCTGCAAAAATTTTATGAGATTAAGCCTGCTTTATTGAACCTTGTTATGACAATTTTCTGGTGCTAGTACTGATGATGCTGCAGCTCATCTCAATAATTTTGTTGAGCTATATGAGATGCAGAAATATAAGGATGTAGAGAGTGATATTATTAAGCTTAAGTTGTTTCCTTTTTCTTTGAGAAGAAAAGCTAAGGATTGGTTGCTGTCTTTGCCTAAAAATAGTATTGATTCATGGGCTAAGTGTAAGGATGCTTTTATTGGTAGATACTATCCTCCTGCTTAGATTATAGCTTTGCGTAGCAATATTATGAAGTTTAGTCAGTTTGATAATGAACATGTTGCTCAAGCTTGGGAAAGAATGAAATCTATGATAAAGAATTGCTCCACTCATGGACTGACTACTTGGATGATTGTCCAAACTTTTTATGCAGGTCTGAATTTTTCTTCAAGAAACCTATTGGATTCAGCTGCTAGAGGCACCTTTATGTCCCTTACCTTGGGCGCCGCAACAAAACTTCTCGACAATATGATGGTAAATTACTCTGAACGGCACACCGAGAGAGCTCCACAAGGTAAGAAGGTAAATTCTGTTGAGGAAACCTCTTCCTTAAGTGATAAGATTGATGCTATAATGCTTATGCTTTCTAATGATAGGACTCATGTTGATCCTAATAATGTTCCTTTGGCCTCTTTGGTTGCTCAAGAAGAGCATGTTGATGTAAACTTCATTAGAAATAATTATTTTAACAACAATGCTTATAGGAACAATTTTGCTAGTAACAATTATAGGCCGTATCCTTCTACTAATGGTAATGCTTATGGTAACTCTTATGGTAATTCCTCCAACAACACTAGGGCCGCGCCCTCCGATCTTGAGGTAATGCTCAAGGACTTCATCGGTAAGCAAACTGCTTTTAACAGGTCTGTTGAGGAAAAATTAGGCAAAATTGATAATCTTGCTTCTAAAGTTGATAGCCTTGCTCATGATGTTGAACTTCTGAAATTAAAAGTGTTGCCTAATGATGTGAAAGAGAACAATACTGTTGCCACTGCTAATGCTATCCAAGTTAGAATTGATGAAAATGTTAGTATGTTAGCATAATTGCATGCTAGGTGGGAAAGAGAAGATGAGATGGCTAGAAAGATGAAGGTATGTACCATTACTACCTCTAATGATATTATTCCAAATGCTAGCAATCCTCTTACTTTGATTGGTGTAGAGAAAACTCCCACTCCTTGTGTTAAAAAGCCGAAAACTGCTAAAACTTTTTCTCAAAAGAGTGATGAAATTTTTCGGAGTGCAGGAGATGATAGCTCTATTTCCTTTAATGATTTTGATGTTGATGGCTGCAATATATCTGAAGTTATTTTGTTCTTGCAAAAGCTTGCTTTGACTCCTAATGCTATTTCTTTAAATGTTGCTTTTACTAAGCATATTACCAATGCTCTCATGAAAATTAGGGATGAAAGTTGAAGAAAAAGCTTCTATTCCCAAAAAGTTAGAAGATGGTTGGGAACCCATCATTGATATGCATGTTAATGGTTTTGATTGCCATGCTTTATGTGATCTAGGAGCTAGTATTTCTATCATGCCTAGAAAAATTTATGATATGCTTGATTTACCACCGCTTGAAAAGTGTTATTATGATTTTCCTATTGCTGATGTTGCTAAGAAGAAACCTTTGGGAAGGATTAATGATGTTCTTATTATGGTTAACAATAACCTTGTTCCCGTTGATTTTCTTGTCATGGATGTTGAATGCAATGCTTCATGTCCTATTATTTTGGGAAGACCCTTTCTTCGAACTGTAGGTGCCATCATTGATATGAGGGAAGGCACCATCAAATATCAATTCCCACTCAATAAAGGTATGGAACACTTCCCTAGAACGAGGAAGAAATTACTTTTTGACTCTATTCTTAGAGCAAATTATGAACTTGATGCTTCATAACTCGATATTACTTGATTCGCACTTTCTGCGCCTAGCTCAAAGGCATTAAAGAAAAGCACTCTTGGGAGATAACCCAATGTTTTTACTTTCAGTTCTTTTTATTTTATTTGAGTCTTGGAAGTTATTACTACTGTAATAACCTCTCCTTATCCTTTTTATTTCGTTTTTGTGCCAAGAGAAGCCTCTAATTTGAGCGAGGTAAGATTTGGGGATGTTGCTGTCCTGAAACAGTTTTCAGTGCTACACCAAAAAAAATCGTGAACATTCTCTGTATATCTTTTGGACCTGCAATTTCTTGTGCATATGCCCCAGGTTATATCCAAACTTTCATTAGTTTAACACTTTTTGATTTGAGTAAAAAAAACTCTCTAAAAATTCGACCTTTGTCAGCTGTTCTGTTTTGACAGATTTTTGCTAATATTTGTGTTTGCAGCTTTATCGCTTTCTTTTTGAGTTCTTTTGATCACGGAACTTTTGGGGAATTTGCTACAGTAGTATATACTTTATATGTGGTGGTTTTGAGTTGAAACCTGAAGCAAAAGGGGTTGATTCAATGTTATGCTTACACTAATGTTGCTAATAGATTTGTGTTTAGTTTTGTATGAAGGAAGTTTTCAAGTGTAGGGATTGGAGAATGATGAGATGAGTTGAAGAATGGACAAAAGCTCAAGCTTGGGGATTCCCAAGCCACCCCAAGAAATATCCAAGATGTACAAGCGTCAAAGCCTGGGGATGCCCCCGAGGCACCCCATCTTCATCGGCAAAAATCAGGTCACCTTTCAACACACTATATTTTTATTGCTTCATGCATTATGCGTTTTTCTTGGAGCGTCGGTTATTTTAGTTTTCAGTTTTGTTTAGTTTTGTTTGCTGCAATAAATGGTTGGACCCCAACAAATTTCTTTTGGAGAAGTTCTTGATTTTCATTTGCCAAGAACACTCCATTTTCCACTCTTATCGTTTCAACGAGTGTTCTCTTTTTCTAGAACTCCGTTTAGCTTTCGATTTTCGCCTTGATTTGTGTTCAGATCTTGTTTTATCTTTGCATCAAGGTGTATTATGACCTCTGGTCCATGTTGGTTTTCATCAAAAGAGTTGTTTATAAAAAGTTTGAATGGTGTTAGAAAAGAGAAAAAGCTTTATGCAAAAAAGTGGTACAAGAAGGAGCTTGTGTAGACTGCGGCCTAGGCTTTTGCATGTCGTGCTCGATGTCTTTTTGATAGTATGCTTAGTGGTTTTGCTGTAGCATGACTTGTCTCAAATAACTAAGATTGCTTAATGAGCCTTTGAAAAAAATCATGCGTTGTTTTTATTATTTGGAAGCATTATTTTGGTTTTCTCTTTGATGCTTTATTTGGGTTGACTTGGCGCATGCTCACACATGTTAGACTCATACAAAGTCGCCATAAGCCTCTATGATCATTTAGTTTTTGACTTTTGACGCCATCTTATGCTTCTTTTAATGTCGCTTTGTCGCTTTGCATGATTATGGCCATTATTGCTCTCTTAGTTGGTCGCTCCCAGTCGTTTGCTAGCCCTCATTTTGTACTGAGTATGAGATCTACTTGTGCATCCAACTCCTAAAAACCAAGTTGTTCCAAAGTGTCCACTATACATACCTATTAGCAATTTGCTATTCCAAAATACATTTGACTTGCTTTTATCTATCCTTCAAATTCAACTCTTTTTTGGTGTTATGCAAAAATTGGTCAGTAAAGCTCTCACGAACCTGATGGCACACTTTACTTTTCTCGCTTTAAAATATTGACATTGTGGCTCTCTTATGTTGAGTTGTTATGCTTGCAAGTTGTAAGTCATAAATTAGCCCAGCCATGCCGTCATGGGGCAAGCTTTCAACATTGCACTATCTTTCATTTGAGTTGATATCGTGATCTTTTGTTTATGGATACTCGCGATATGAAATAAGTTGGGAATCTTGCGGGATCATAGAGTTTTTATATGTGTTAGGGAAATGCCCGGGCCACCAATCTAAGCCATGCATCATTCATGGTGAAAATTTACAGCATGTCCATAGTGAACATTCGACGACGCATCTCAAAATAAAAAGCTATACCAATGGTAAATAAAAGAGATGTCGAGGTGTTCATTGTCTGTTTGTCTTATCATTTTGATATGTGCTTGTTCCATGTCATCGGGCAGGAGGTACCCCGTTGGCGGTTCTCGATGATACACATATATTACAATGACAAGAGCCTGCTTGGGACTTTAAGCAAAGTAGCATGAGGTTTGGGTATTCGTACTTCACGGGACATGAGGTTTTCAACTTATGATTTGTCAAGCATATGCTTCATAATTGTACTCGCATTAACCTTAACCATTCAAGATGCTTATGATGGGGGCAATGAGAGCTCAAAGCTAGTAAGTACCATAATTTTGGAAGGTTTATAAAACTCGCAATCACTGCTTCCCTCCGCGAAGAGCCTTTCTTTTACTTTTATGTTGAGTCACCACCTTCTATCTTTATGCACCGTCTAAGAGAGCATAGTTGTCATTCTGAGTATAATGTGCATTGTTCCAAAGTTTTCATTGATTGATTCATGATGTTGGTTTCACTTGTTCTTAAATTATTTGTATCTAGTTGCCCTCTTAAACTTGAAGGTGTCCTATGCATTTACGTTTTGTTATTCCATGAAGGACAAGCTGAAAACCATTTGCTATGTTTTTCCATATGATTTGAATACACGTTTGACTTTCATTGTTTCATTTTCATGATCTTTCGTTTGTGTTCTTTTTCATGTTATAACATGGTTGCTAAGTTTCTTCTATCAAGATTATATCTTTTATGCCCATGTTTTAAGTTCTTTTGATCCCAGCGCACAACGCTTACATATATGATCAAGATTATGTAGGTGCATGTCACCTCAAAAATTATTTCTTTTGTTATCACTTACCTACTCGAGGACGAGCAGGAGTTAAGCTTGGGGATGGTGATACGTCTCAAACGTATCTATAATTTTTGATGATCCATGCTTGTTTTTACACCATTTGCTTAGTGTTTCATTACACTTTGTGGCGTTTTTATGCATTTTCCGGGACTAACCTATTAACGAGATGCCACAGTGCCAGTTCTCTGTTTTCTGCTATTTTTGTGTTTCAGAAATGTTACACAGGAATTATTCTCGGAATTGGACGAAACAAAAGCCAAACATCCAAAAATTCACCGAAGCTTCCAGAGAACCAAAGAGGAGACGGAGTGGGGCCACGAGGGGCCCACACAACAGGGCGGCGCGGCCCAGGGGTAGGCCGCGCCCCCTATGTGTGAGACCACCTCGGTCCACTTCTAACGATGCCCCTTCGCCTATAAAGACCCCCCGACGGGAAAAACCTAAAGACCCGATCACTTTTCCAGAAACTCATCGCGATCCGCCGCCATCGTCGACCCGAGATTGGGAGGGTCCAGAAGCTCTTCCCAGCATCCTACCGGAGAGGGGAATCGCCACCGGAGGTCTTCTTCATCGCCATGCTTGCCTCCGGTGCGATGAGTGAGTAGTCTACCTTGGACTATGGGTCCATAGCAGTAGCTAGATGGTTGTCTTCTCCACCATGTGCTTCATGTTTAGATCTCGTGAGCTGCCTTACATGATCGAGATCACCGTTATGTAATTCTACATGTTGTGTTTGTTGGGATCCGATGAATATTGGTGTTATGATTGAGTTGATGTGCTGAATATTATCTTATGTTATCTCTATGTTGTTTATGATCTTACATGCTCTCCGTTGTTAGTAGCTATCTTGGCCGAGTAGTTGCTAGTGACTCCAAGAGGGGGTATTTATGCTCGATAGTGGATTCATGCCTTTATTTAATATGGGGGAGTGACAGAAACCTCTAAGGTTGTAGATGTGTTGTTGCTACTAGGGGGAAAACAACATTCATATGCTCAAGGGCATTTGCTTTGTTTACATTACACACTTTGCTTAATGCAGTTATCTGTTGTTCGCAACTTAATACTTGTGGAGTTCTCGGATTGATTCGCCACAAGTGGATTATTAGTCATAGATGCAGTTGGATGGCGGTCTATGTATCTTGTTGTAATGCCCAGAGTAAATCTCATAGTGATCCTCTTGACATATCACATTGTCTTTATTCTATCAATTGCCCAACTGTAATTTGTTTACCCAGCATGTGTTATTTTATCTTATGGAGAGACACCACTAGTGAACTGTGGACCCCGGTCCTATTTCCATTATATTGCTATCACCTGTTTACTTTACTCACACTGTTTACTTTACTCGCATACTACTATTGCTTTCCACTCGATACGCTCATACCCTTTGTTTCAAGCAAACCGGTGAGATTGACAACCTCATCGTAAGTTGGGAACAAAGTACTTGGTTGTGTTGTGTGCAGGTTCCACGTTGCTACTAGTTGAAGACGCACTAACAAGAATCGTAAACGGCACCCTTGTTGGAAGTCACTAGGCTAGCAAGCATCACCTTCTGGAGTATTGACTTTTTCCTGGATTCGATAAACCTTGATTTCTTTCTGAGGGAAAAACTTGCTGATGTGCTCATCATACCTTCCTCTTGGGGTTCCCAACTGGACGGTGAAAAATGATCAACACCGCACCGCATCAATGGGTATTTGATAATGCAAGTAAATAAAGTACAAGTAAATAAAAGTCAATAATAATAATTACTGCAAGCGGCCCAATCTTTTTTAGAGCAAAGGACAAGCCGGTTGTGTAACTTATGATTACCAAACGTTCCTGAGCACACGGGGGTTTCTGTCAAGTGCTTTTGCTTCATACAGCTAAGTAATCTTCATTGGTTTGATAGGTGTTATGGGGGTGAACCTATGCTAATGCACTACCCCAACTTGGACTAATACACACTTGTGATTATACCCCTTGCAAGCATCCGCAACTACAAGAAAGTAATTAAGATAAATCTAACCACAACCTTAAACTCTGAGATCCTACACTCCCTGGTGCACTGGTTTCCTAACGGAGGTTTAGGTTTCTGTCGCTCCGGCAACCCCACAATTAGTAGGTAAATACACAATGTATTCCACTAGGCCCATAAAGGTGAAGTATCATGTAGTCGACGTTCATATCATTCATGCAGATTCTGCCCATCTCTTCGACTAAGTCTCCTCGTCGCAACCCGAGCTAGAGTTCCAGCCAAAGAAATTAGCAGAAGACTTGGCGGATTGCTAGCTTTGTCGAGGGACTCCTAATGGCGCCCTCCACCTCCACCTCCTCCACCTTCTCCTCCTTCTTCGGCAGCCATGGACTCTAGCTCGCCATGGAGGGCTTGCTTCACTGGGATTTCTCTCCCGGTCTCGCTGTTGAAGATCAGGTGAGTAGGCGTTTTGGCTCTTCGGTTCATTTCTCTCCCTCTTCGGGGCACCGGGAATTCTTTCTGGTGGTCTCTTTCTCCTCGGCTTCTTTTTCCCTCTCGGAAGATTCAGTGGGTTGGGCTCTTCAGTCTTGCATCGGTGGTGATCATGCTGGTTTCAAGGTGTATCAATTGAGTGATAGGCGTTTCTATTTTTCTGTGGCTTCTAACAAAGTTGGGCATTTCATCTATGGTTTGAAAGATCGGGTTTGGCCGGATTTTGTTTGCCACTTTACGTTGTTCCGTGGGGAACATCCGTCCATTATTGGCTTTCATCATGATATTACGCACTGGAGTGCTGATTCCCAAATTCTTGAAGTGGCGCATAGATCGCCGATGAATTTCCGCCCTAATTTAGACGTGCTCAAAGCAAGTGCTCAAAATGACAACTCCTCCCACTCGGAGCTGGCCAAGTTTTTTTTTTTTTGACAATCAACACCATATATATTTATAAGAGTAAATAGTACATGGTAGAGATACATAAGCTGTCCTCAACAATTACAAAATAAAGTCTAAAAGAAACGACTAAATCTTTAAGGGCCAAGTTGGTTTTCATAGTGCCCGGACAGTTTTCTCGAAACCATCTGTTTCTCAGTCTCTTCAGTTTGGTTCTTTCGAGATAGCGGCTAGACCGCTGGATTTCTCACCGCCGGTTAACTCAGTGATTTTTGGCTCCTTCTCTGATCCGGTGTTCTTGGACATTCATGGTGTTAATGGCGTTAATGGTATTAAATTCTATAACGGAAATTTCGTCCGTAATTTTTGTGGTTCACTCCCTAGTGATACTCTGGAAAATTTGGAATTGCTGCGTCTTGCCAATTATACCGATGAAGACATTATGAGGCAGCTTAATATCCCTCTAATCCCGCCTAAGGAGTTGGTTTTTGAATTTCTTGGTCGTTGCTCTAATTGTAATCACGCTGGGCACTTAGCTTCAAATTGTCCGGGCGTCTGCCTTGATTGTCGGCTTTTGGGATTTAATTGTGCCTCTTGTTCGGCAAAACATTCTGCTATTACTGCTGTGGGCCATCCTGAAGGTGTCAAATTTCTTAATTCTGTTTCTGAAGTTGGCTCTACGAGTAACCAAGATCCTAAGTGCTCTCCTGGGAAGGTTTTTGCACACGACAATACTTGTTCAAGGGACCATCTTAATTTAATTGCTGATGTTAACCTGCCTGGATCCTTACAATGTTGCTTTCGATGTCCGGACCTGGGCCATTTTCAGCGTGATTGTGTTAATGAGATCAAATGTCTGGGCTGCTTTGGGCTAGGCCATAAAGTCAAAACTTGCCCTCTACGTCAATTCTGTAACTTCTGTCGCAGGATTGGTCATTGCACGGATTCTTGCCCAAAAATCAGGTGCCGAAATTGTGGTATTATGGGACATTCATTGCAATTCTGCTCTACTAGGAAACTCTGGGTCAAAAAAGGGCATAATCAGGCGGCTAAAAAAGAAACCAATCAGGTGATTACTGATTCAATCGTCGTTAACGATTCGTCTCCCGCTAAACCTCTTGAATCAGGGTTGCCCCTGCCCTCTCTGTCCATTGTGCCTCGTCAGTTTCATTCACCTCTCGCGACTGCGCCTCCTTCACCCCATTCAGATCATACGCCTCCTGCTGCTTCTCCGTTGGGGAAGATGGCAAACTTCCCCGTGAACCCCTTCCCATTCATCACTGCTCATGCTGTCATTGAGGAGGGCCCGGCTGATCGGATCCAGCGTAGTCTCCTGGTGGTGGGCGATCCGCCGCTTTCTCATGAGGAGTGTGCTATTGTGACGGTAAATCCTCCGATTCCTGACTCTCTGCGTCGCAACACTCTGAATAGAATTGTGAGTATCATAGTAGAAGACTTCAATCCGCCGCCACAACAACACCAGCCCCTTCCCGCCGCCGCCGCCGGTGGCGCCACCGGGCAAAGCCCCGGGGGCGTGGCGGCGGCGGGGGACTTTCTCCTGCTGCGCTGGGTAGCGGTTCGGCATGGATCCTAGTAGAGCTTTGGGAGACGTCGTCAAGATGGTGGGGGCGGCGTTGCGTCAGAATAAGAGAGCCAGAGCTCGATCCCCGTCTCGGCAAGGCCACTTGTGGCGGCGCCGGCGAGTTGCTGGTCTGGTTTCCTCTCAGATCTGCGGATTTGGGGAGGGTGGGTTCTCCAGGCGCGTTCGTCTATCGACGTGGCCGTGGAGTTTCTGGAGTCTGTTCGGGTGTCGGAGGGCTGCTGATGTTGTTGCCTTTCCCTTGGCCGGCCGTGGTGGTGAGGGAGTGGAAGGGGACGGCACCACCGTCTTTCTCTTTAGGGTTGTTTATGGTCTTTTTTTGAGATGCGACTGTCACGGCAAGAAGCTTCTTCTGGCCGGCCATGGTGGCGAGGGGAGGATGCGGCTCGACGTGACGTCGGTGGTTGGGACCTACTGCTCGGGGATCTTGGATTGGAGGTACTGCTTGGTCTTCCCCATCTCCTGCCTGCCTGATGTTCTGGAAAAGGATCTTAGCTCTCACCCCTCGGGGTGGGCACTCTTGCGGTGTTCAAAGCCCATTGTGGCGATAGTGGCGGCGGTGATTCGATGGTGTCTGAAGATGAGTTACTTCTGGGTCCGGTACCTGTACTTGGTTGGTGACGATGAGGACGATGGGCTTGATAGAGCTTTGGAAGTACGGTGTGAGATCGTTCTTGCAAAAGTCTGGGACCATATTGTATTTTCCTTTTTTTTGTGAATTCGTTTGTAATCGGTTTCGCCATTGTTGAAATACCATCAGTTGTTATCTCAAAAAAAAAGCATGTGGTAGAAGCAGAGATTAATGCTCTTGGGGTTGGTCTGATTACTTTTGCTTCCCCTGAGATTCGTGATCTGTTAGTCCGTGAAAGCCCCCACCCTCTAGATGAAGATTCCACTTTTTCTCTGGTTAATCATGATGAAGGAATAAATCTGAGATTACCTGTCTTTGAGTATGAGGCCTGGGTGATGTTCTTAGCTTTTCCAGTGGATTATTTAACTGATCATTACATCAACAAAGCTGTGTCTCTTTTTGGAAAACTTCTGCTCTGGCACCGTCCAACTGAAAGCAAGTCTAGGGTGCTTGTTAGAGTTTTATTGAAGCAGGTTCGTCTTGTACCACACAGTCAGCTGGTTACGAGAGTGGCCTCTATGCCTGGCAATGGCATGTCCTGGTCTGTGCCAGTTTATGTTCTCAACGGCCGTCACACTCGTCATGGCCTCATTAGCACAGAAGATCCTGCTCCTCCACTCAATGCCTCGCCACGCCCTTTCAGTCTGACTCCTTTAACTGGTATGCAAGAGCATCAGCTTGCGGTTCAGCAATTCAATCAGCAACAGGCGGATCATCATGGAGAGCAAGGCTCTTCTCAGGTGATTGAGGGCGGCTGGGGTAATTGGCCTAGGATTCCAGAACCTTTTCAGGGGACTAATATGAGGGAACTATATGATTATGAGGGTCCCTCAATGATGGATGGTATTGTTCCTAACTACAATGTCAGCGATGATGCTATGGAAGCCTGGAATAAGCATGTTTTGGAGGTAGAAAGGGCGGCTGATGCTGTGGTCACGGGTGAGACATCCTCTCTGATTTTCATTCGTGCTGCAGGATACGAGCTCAATCTGTCAGTTCCCACTTTACCCAGCTTTCAAGACTTCCTGAGTTGGATGGCCAGACAAGTCCGCACTCGATCCATCTTGCCTGCTGATCCTGCTGTTCTTCTTGCTGAAGCCTCTGCTTATTTCCATTCTCTGATCGCGAATCTGGTGGAGGTTGTTAGAGCGGCAGACTTGGACACCCTGGTGTACTCTAGGCAACTTTCCCTGTCTGATCTTGCTAGACTGCAGCTGTTTGCAGAATCCAGGGAGGCTGCGACTTATTCTGCTAGCTCAGTTTTCATCTCTGAAATTGGCACCAATGATAATGCTTCTGAAGTATCTGAAGAGGATGAGGTCAATGATGCTCTGCTCACTCCTGAAAGTACTGAGGGGTCCAATGCTCTGGACTTCATCCAGCATGATTCTATGTTGGTCGATGCTTCCTCTGATTCTAGTCTTAACTCTTTCAATGGGTCCTCTGATGTGCATGTCTCTCCTCTTGATTTGGAGGGAAATAGCTTGGATACTATGCAGGTGATGCCTTCTCTGGCTTCTGCTATGGATGGGCCTGGCCCATCTACTCGAGCGCGTCGCACCCGCAAGAATTTAGGCCCTAAAGTGATGACTGAAGTCCGCCGCTCTCCTAGACTGAACAATGAAGGTAGACGCCCTGAAGCTCCTGAACCCTCTTCTCGGCGCCGTGCTTCTTCAGTTCCAAGAGCCGCTCCACCTGAAACTCTCCAAATCGCTGAGATGCAGCGTATGGGCACGGAAGAGTGTCTTATCGATCCGACGGAGCTCACGGAGGAACGCCTTCTGCAGGAGCGCAAGAACTAGTGCTGTCTACGCTACCTTTAATAAATTAATATTCCTCTGTTGGAATTGCTTAGCAGACTTTCTATTATGAATCGTGTATTGCAAACCTCTTATGTTAATCGTACTTGGTGTATCCTGGATTGGAATATTCGTGGTGTTAATTCTGCTCAGAAATGGCCTTTGGTGCACTCAAAAATTGAAGAAAGCTTGGCTTCCATTGTTTGTCTTCAGGAAACCAAAAAGGAAGATTTTGATATTTCGTTTATTAAGAGTTTTGCCCCCAGAAGATTAGATCATTTTGCTTTTGTCCCTTCGGAAGGTGCTTCTGGTGGCCTGTTTGTGCTCTGGGCTAGTAATCAGTTTAAAGGCCAGGTTATTCTCCAGGAAAAATTTGGCCTTGTTATTAATTTTGAGTCCACTGTTTCGGATGATAAATTTACATTGGTAAATATCTATGGCCCTTGTGCTGGTATTGATAGAGAAAACTTTATTGCATGGCTTTTCCATCTAGACATCCCCATTGATTCTCTCTGGCTTATGGTGGGCGACTTCAACTTTTATAGATACTCTCATAATCGCAATAGACCAGGAGCAAATAGATCAGACATGGACACTTTCAATGAGCTGATTGATTATCTTGGTCTGGTTGAGCTTCCGATCAAGGGTCGTGCATTCACATGGAGCAACATGCAAGCTGATCCACTACTTGAACAAATAGACTGGTTTTTCACATCTGCGGCTTGGACCCTTAAATATCCAAAAACAATGGTAAACCCTCTTGCCAGACCGACCTCAGACCACGTGCCCTGTGTCATTTCCATCGGTTCTTCGATCCCTAAGGCAAAAATATTTCGGTTCGAAAATCATTGGATTTCTATGCCTGGCTTTATGGATGTAGTGACTAGAATTTGGGAGATTAATTGTGTTGGGGATAGTGCTAAAGTCATCTCCAGCAAATTCAAACTTTTGAGAAAGGCTTTAAAAAATTGGAGCACAAGCATATCAGTTATTAATAAAGTCATTGAAAACTGCAACAGAATTATTCTTTTACTGGATGGTTTGGAGGAGCAACGTGTCTTACACATTTCGGAATGGAACTTCAGAAATATTGTTAAAGACAGATTGGCTCATTTAGTTTCTTGTAAAAGAGACTACTGGAAAAAACGCTGTACAGCACGTTGGGCAAAATTTGGCAATGAAAATACGGCATATTTTCACTCTATGGCTACAATCCGATTCAGGCACAACTCAATTGCTTCTCTGACCAGACCTGATGGATCGATTGCTACTGATCATAATGAAAAAGCTGGAATCCTTTGGCAGGCCTTCAAGGATAGACTTGGATTCTCTACTGTAATTGACACCTCTTTTGATTTCTCTGAATACATTCAACCTCTGGTTAGTCTGGACGAACTCTCTGCTCCTTTCTCTACTGAAGAGATTGATAAAATTATTGATGATCTTCCGACTGATAAAGCACCGGGTCCTGATGGTTTCTCTGGTCTCTTCATCAAAAAGTGTTGGCCAATTATAAAATTTGACTTTTACAAATTGTGCCATGATTTTTGGGAGGGTACAGTCAATCTACAAAGTATAAATGATGCTTTCATTACTCTGATACCAAAAGTAAACTCTCCTGAAACTCCTTCGGACTACAGGCCTATCTCACTTCTGAATATTAGTCTGAAAATCAATACTAAGCTTTTAGCGAACAGGCTCCAGTCCAAAATCCTAGACTTGGTGCATATTAATCAGTACGGTTTTTTGAAGTCTAGGACAATCCAAGATTGTGTGGCGTGGGCTTATGAGTATATTCACCAGTGCAAACAAACTCGCAAAGAGGTGGTTATTTTGAAATTGGATTTTTCCAAAGCTTTTGATACAATTGAGCACCAGGCTATTATCAATATTCTGCGCTGCTGGGGTTTTGATGAGAGTTGGATTAATTGGGTGCAAATGATTTTTAACTCAGCTTTTTCCTTAGTGCTCCTCAATGGTGTTCCGGGGAAAAAATTCCCCTGCAGACGTGGAGTAAGGCAAGGAGACCCATTTTCTCCTATCTTATTTCTGGCAGGGGCAGATCTGCTGCAATCCATGGTAAACAAGCTTACAGATGTGGGGATTCTGGTTCCCCCTCTTCCAATTCCAAACACTAAATTCCCTATAGTTCAGTACGCAGATGACACGCTTCTAATCCTTGAAGCATTGATGTCTACGCACGCGTATGTTCTTGTAGACAGTGTTGGGCCTCCAAGTGCAGAGGTTTGTAGAGCAGCAGCAAGTTTCCCTTAAGTGGATCACCCAAGGTTTATCGAACTCAGGGAGGAAGAGGTCAAAGCTATCCCTCTCAAGCAACCCTGCAATTACGATACAGAAAGTCTCTTGTGTCCCCAACACACCCAATACACTTGTCAGATGTATAGGTGCACTAGTTCGGCGAAGAGATAGTGAAATACAAGTGGTATGGATGATTATAAGTAGTGAATACAATCTGGAATAAAAATGGCAGCAAGCAAACAAGTAACAAAACAGCAAGTAAACGGTGTGCAAAGCTTGGAAACAAGGCCTAGGGATCATACTTTCACTAGTGGACACACTCTCAACAAATATAACATAATTGAACAAATAAATAACTTCTCTTCACTATGGTACTCTAAATTACTCTCCTATTGAACAACACTAATCATTGCGTAGGGCTACGAAGCACTCCTTAAAGTTCATCAAGTACTTGACAAACACCACTCATAGAGATATCCAAATCAAATCACAACTCAAGATAAATATTATTGCAACATAGACCAAGTACTAACACGGTGCACACACTGTCAACATTACACCATGAAAGGAGGAATATATCACTTCAATACTATCATAGTGATAATTATTCTCATAATCCATAAGAGATCACAATCGTAGCCTAGACCAAGTACCACCACGATGCACGCACTGTCACCGTTACACTATGGCACGAGGAATAGATTACTTTAATAACACACTAGAGTACACATAATGAAGAAGAGTAACATTTACTTATTCAACATGATACAAAGCTCACAATCATATAAAGATCACATCATGGGAGAGAGAGGTGAACCACATAGCTACCGGTAGAGCCCTCAACCCCGGGGATGAACTACTCCCTCCTCATCATAGGAGACAGCAAGGTTGATGGAGATGGCGGTGAGGTCGATGGAGACGGCGGAGACGGCAATGGAGACCGATGGAGATGGCTCCGGGGGCACTTCCCCATCCCGGCAGGGTGCCGGAACAGAGACTTCTGTCCCCCGAAATTCGTCAACGGCAGCGGCGGAGCTACGAAACTGTTCTAGAAATTTCGTCGACTCCCCTAGGGTTTTCCGTCCCGAGGCTTTTTATAGGCGAAGGGGCGTCGTCAGGAGGCAGCCAGGGGCTCCTCACACCCGGGTGGCACGGCCAGGGCCTGGGCCGCACCACCTATGTGTGAGGGCGGCCTCTGGCCCTCCTTCGGCTCTCTTTTGGTCTTCGGGAAGCTTCCGGGAAAAATAAGATTTTTGGAACTTGTTTCGTCCAATTCCGAGAATATTTCCTATGTAGCTTTTCTGAAACACAAAAACAGCAAAAAACAGGGAACTGGCACTATGGCATCTTGTCAATAGGTTAGTTCCGGAAATCACATAAAAACGCCACGAAGTGTAACGAAACACAAGGCAAATGGTGTAAAAACAAGCATGGTGCATCAAAAATTATAGATACGTTTGAGACGTATCAGCATCCCCAAGCTTAACTCCTGCTCGTCCTCGAGTAGGTAAGTGATAACAAAAGAAATAATTTTTTAGGTGACATGCACCATCACAATCTTGATCATATATGTAAGCGTTGTGAGCTGAGATCAAAGAACTTAAAACATGGGCATGAAAGACATAATCTTGATAATAGAAACTTAGCAACCATGTTATAACATGAAAAAGAACACAAACAAAAGATCATGAAAATGAAACAATGAAAGTCAAACGTGTGTTCAAATCATAAGGAAAAACATACAAATGGTTTTCAGCTTGTCCTTCATGGAGAGCAAAACATAAATGCATAGGACACCTTCAAGTTTAAGAGGGCGACTAGATACAAATAATTTGAGAACAAGTGAAACCAATAAGATGAATCAATCAATGAAAACTTTGGGACAATGCACATTGTCGTGGTTTCGTCAACAGATCTGCCATAGAGGTAGGGGTATGGCGGTTTGTGGAAGGGGGTGAACACGGAGGAGCGATCCAGGACGGTGGTAGCACGAGTTTACCCAGCTTCAGATCCCGCGACGGTGGCGAGATCCTACGTGCTGCTATAATTCACTATATGGCAACAAGTGCTCGGTTACAATGATGAGGTTGGCTGTTTCGCTATGCGATTGGCCGTAAGATTGGTCTTCTGCCTCAAGGGCTGCTCCACACCGGGCTTATAAAGGCGCCTGGCGTGGGCTACACGTTGGTACCAGAGCGGATACAACTTGGAGTCCTAGACTAAGTCCTACACGTGCGCTACAAGGCCACCCGCCATGGGCCGTCTTCCGGATCCGCCATAGGCTCGCCGCTAGTAGCCCGCCATGAACCCATCTTTGGATCCGCCATAAGCGCCTGTGTCTAGTACCGCCGTGCCAATTTTAGCAACTAGGCCGCCCGGTATGGCGAATCCGCCATACCACCCCTGATGGGCCACCCTGGCTTGCTGATTTAGGACTACGTCGCTGGTATACCTATTGGGTATATCCCCAACAGTAGCCCCCAGGGAACTTCAAGATTGCCATCTACATCCGCCATGCTTGTCCTCGATAGGTCATTTCCGCCATAGCTCTTCTTTGCTGGGATGGCGGTCATCTTGATGTTCCTTCTTCCATCTATCAATCCGCCGTAAATAACGGATCAAGCGACGTAGTAATCTTAGCGAGATTTTCGGGATCCAGTGGATCATACCGTTGAAATCCGCCGTAAATTTCGGCACACAGTTCCTTCTAGGGCAAGATTTACAGTGCACGCACTGTTTTCACCAAGTTACTTTTTTACCCTTGGACACGTGTCACCAGATTAGGGTTTCTACGATCAGGATGAGCGGTGGTGATGGCGGGCACGAATCTCGAGGCCCGGGGTCTATATATACCCCGGCCTCTCACCCCCGGCCGGTCACCCCTCATTCACCCCCGTCGCACTCTCTCTCCTTAGCGCCGCCACGAGAGCTTCGCTATCTCCGGTGAGCCACCGCGGAAAACCTCGCCGCCGGTAGCATTTTCCGCCACAAGCTGGCATCGTCTTCCTCGTCCTCGCTCGAAGTTTTAGAAGTCATCACCGCCACGCCACTAGCCGCCATGGAGCCTGAATCACCTCGCCAAACCTCAAAGTCTGAAGCTGCTGAGGGCTCTACGCGATCCTCTGATACAGAGTCCGCCATGCCCGAAACCTCAGGAGGAGATTGGGACTCTTGTAATCTGAACGAGGAAATCTTATCTTCCTTGGAGCGGGAAGGCTGCATAGCTGCTAAGGAAGCCTCCAGATGGCGGGTTGAGCCTGGTGAAGCAATGCCGGCTCCTTTGGATGAAGAGGTCGTTATGCTGAAGTCCCATATTTATCGTGGCCTCAGCCTTCCGCCATCCTACTTCCTGAAAGGCGTTCTCCGTCATTACAGGTTACAGCTACACCACATTGCTCCGAATAGCTTCACCGCTTTAGCGGGATTCGTCGCGCTATGCGAAGGATATCTGGGCATCAGCCCACGCGGAGATTTATTTCGCTTATATTTTAATATCCGCCATAACCGGGACATGAACGGAGATCCTCGCAATTGCGGATCGATCTCCTTTGTTCCTCGGCACGGGAAATCCTACCCCTACATTGTCCCTCACGACTCTGCTAAGGGATGGCGGGGTTCCTTCTTTTATCTGGCTGACTAGGCCCCTCCTGAAAGGAAGTTCGGCCTACGGTCTTTTACTGATGGCCCCGCCAAGGAGCAGGATAGCTGGGGTGTCATGGATGACTTCACAATGGATGATGAATGCCAATTATGCTCACGGCGGATTTCGAAACTTGTCTTCTCTAGACTGACAGGTGCTGACACCATTTACTGCTGGATCTCACGGCGGATTCAGCCTCTTCAATACCGCCCAACCTTGATGTGCGAGTATAGCGGAATAGACGATCCCCATCGCTATTCCAAGGAGGAACTGTCCGCTGAAGAGATCGAGCTTCGGATCCGCAACATCATTAAGGTGGGGCGAGACGAGCCTCTGAAGCTAAAAATCCCTATGTATGAGAATGGCAGTTGTCCAAAGGTAAGTGTTTCTCCTTATTCCGCCATAACAGCTAATTTTCCTTGAATAACTTCACATTTCTCCGCAGCTCTCTTCCCTGCCACCCTCTGAGCTGAGCGGTCTCGTCCGCTATCCTCAGACGAAGGATCTTACTGACGATGAGGACGAGACATCCTCGTCTCCCAAAAGACAGAAGGTGGCAGAGGAAGAGGTAGTGGCGGATGAACCTGTAGTGGCGGTTCCTCGTGGCGTTCGCGGTGCTGGCGGGCGCATTCGTGGGATGGGCAAAAGAGTCATCTCTCGCCATTCGTCCCCTGCCCTTCGCGGCCATCTGGACACCGTGCCCGAACATTCCGCCACTATAAATCTACCAGAGCGGAAGTAAGTACAGTCATAACTTGCCTTCATACCATGTATAACTTGACTACTTAATCTCTCTTCTGCGTACAGAAGAAAAGTTTCTGGCCAGAAACCTCCAAAGGCCAAGCCATCTCCTGCTGCCATTCCATCCACACCAGATGCTCCTGCTCGCCCAACTGGGACTTCTACTTCTTCTCAGCATGCTAGCAAGGTGGCGGATGCTCCAGAAAAAAGTGCTGGACCATCAGATCGCCCCGTTAAAGGTGCCAAGAAGGTGAGTTTTAGCGGAAAATCAATCCAGATGGATACAGGAGCTGGGGAGGCCTCAAAGTGGAAGAAGAAAGCAGAAGCTCTTTTCCGCCTTGACAATATGCAAGAGGAGGCCAGTAACCATGTGTCATCTGCGATGGCGGCGTTCGTTCAGAGAACCAGTCTTGTTAAAGAGGTATGTACTCCCAGTAGCCCCCGAGCACCATGGCAGATTGCAGACTCGATCCGCTATGGGGCTTCAAGATTGACTTCTGTAAGTTTTTGAATAGCTTAGCCCTCGAGCGCTGGTAGTTCACACAGTGCTCTATAGAGAACTTAATTTTCATACTGAGTAGCCCCCGAGCGTTATGGCGGATAATTATCCAGCATAAAGCTCTTAGAAGACAAAAAAATCAGCATAAGTAGCCCTCGAGCATCATGGCGGATGCTATCCATCGTGATGCTCTAAGAGTGACTAAAAAATAATCAGTGAGTAGCCCCCGAGCGTTATGGCGGATTCGCATCCGGCATAAAGCTCTAAGATTGACTAACACTTCAAATTTTGTCAGAACTACAAGAAGGTGGTGGAGGACCTGGTCCAGGTCGTCAGCTCCCAAGAAAAGGAGCTGGCAGCCAAAAGCGCTCTTGTGGCGGATTTGCAGCAGCAGCTTGAGAATAGCGGTACTTAACCTTAAGTTTCTTTTCCTTTATGCTTATTCAATCAAACGCTGAGCTGACAAAATTCCGCCATGCAGATGCTGCCAAGCTCAAGTCCACACTTGAGGGGATGAAGAAAGGCCACGCCATTGCGATGGATGGGCTGAATGAACAGCTCCGGAAATCGTTGGCTGAAAACGCCACCCTCGAGAGACAGCTGAAGGACCAGGAGAACCAGGGCAAGAAGAAGGACAAGGAAATAGCGGATCTCCGCAAAGCTGCCGCCGATTTTGAGAAGCGGCGTGAAGGCTTTAACGAGCTCCTCCACCACTTCCAGGACAACTTGCTAGGTACCATTTTCTCTTATAGCGTAAAGTTTTGCAATTTCCGCTATGACGTACATGATGTATCTTCTTTTTCCGCTATGCAGTCGATTTGGGGCAGGGGGAGATGGACACCGCTGAGGGCTTGCACATGGCTACCGACGCAGCGAGGAAGGAGCTTGATGGCCTTCTCAGCGCTGGTCGCCAAGCGTGCGGGAGCCTACAGATAGCGGGTTCTTCCAACCTCTCCGCCATCGCGCTAACACAGAAGCTTCTGCTGGTGCCAGGGCTGGTGGCGGACTGGAAGCTGTCCTCTGCTCGGGGTGGTGCCAGGACAGCGTTGACCTTGGCGAAGGCCCACTATCCCGAGATGGACCTGGACCAGTGTTGCCTGTCAAAACCCACCGGCGAGCAGCGACGAGCAACACGAAGAGCCGGGAGGCTCCCAGAGCTGCTGGTGGGCCCTGGTCCCTCGGTCAACGGCCCGCAAAACTCCGGCACACGTCCTGGCTGGTGCGAGGGCGTGCCACCTGATCTATACCTGATCAGGAAGGTGATGGTTTGCTTCGATTAGTTTCCTGCATGGCAGACACGCAAACATTAAATACGAGCCTCGATCGGCTCTCAGGTTTCCCTGCAAATCGGCTCAGGTAGCCGATTGTCCCATGGATCTGCATTGGATCTACGATAACATGGGGTTTTGCTTTATCAATACAAGTCAAATCGATCTACGACAGTTTAACGCTCTCACCACATAACTGGAACATCCCACGCGTAATTGAGCCTGGCAGATACGAAAGATAACAGAAAACTAACCCTAGAGGAGGCCAAAAAATCAACGTAGAGTCAATTCCCGGAACAACTCCTCTCGAATCGGCAAACCGTATCCTTACGTACTACTGGATCGTTCAACCCGTTTGTGAGGCCTAACCATGCGGATATTAAACTAATCCTTGGAGAACAAGGAACAACTATGACAGATTGAATCGACTGAATAAAGATCAAGCAAGGTGCTGCCCTTACACCCAAAATAGGTGCAAAGGCAGCGAGATCTCCAAGGGCAGCATGACTAAGCAAACATGAACAAAAAGCACCGATGCTAGCCCAAACAGATCTATGATAACAGTATTACTCGCCATCAACAAGGCTTCAGTACGAGCAACACCAAATAACGCATAAGCATATGCTGCCTAGATCGCGAGATGCGATCTAGGCAGCACGACGCTTACCTGAAAGAAAACCCTCGAAACAAGGGGTGGCGATGCGCCGAGATTGTGTTTGTTGTGAACGTGGTCGTCCTCCTTTCTCAATAACCCTAGGTACATATTTATAGTCCGGAGACTCTCTATCTTTGGAATAAACCTAAACGTAATCTAACTCTTGTTTAAACCGAAACGTACTCTATCATAATTATACAGATACACGGGCCATTAGCCCAAATCTACGCGCAAGGCCGATCCAGCCTCCAAGCCCATCTTGATTACGGCCCGCTTCCTTATCTGGCCAAAATATGGCGATAACACATGCCCCCCTGGTTTTGGCAATAATAATTCCAAAACCACTCTGTTTTTTCTTCATCGGGTCACGCGTTGCAGAGCAGAACCGTCATATCGTCTCCTCATCATGATGCCTTGCCTTCTCAACTTCTCCGCAGTGCACGATTTGACAACTCTGGCACCACATCCTCGGAAACCGCTATGGCATTGAACCACCTTCCACTATTCCCTTTATTTAAATCCATCCGAACCATTTGCATCCTCATTCTTCTCCAATAGCCAAAAAATCCTCTTTCCTCTGCCATGGAATCCTCTTCTTCCTCCAACACATCCGGCCTTTCCTATCAATCATCCGACTCCGTCCACCGGGAGCCGACGCCGGAGCACCCGCCGATGGTGGCGTACGAAGCTCTCGCCCCACAATGGTGGGACGAGAGAGACTGGGACTTCGCCGCCCAGTCAGAGGACGACGAGTCCATGACCGACGGCGAGGAAGACCTCCAACTCCTCGTCGACGGGGAACTGGAGGCGGAGAGCGCCGACGACGCCGTGTCCTGGGGCGAGGACATCAGCTCCTCCGATGAGGAGGAAGAAGCAGAGGAGGACACCTCCTCCGACGAGTACCCGCCGGTGAAACGCTTCCGCGCCGGGTCCAGCGAGGACACCAACGACGACGAGGAGGACGAAGAGGCCCCCGCTGCCAACTTTAGCAGCAGCGGTGAAGACTACGCCGGCAGCAGCGCCGATGACAGCGAAGACGGCGGCGGCAATGGCAACGGCGACGACGACGACGCCGCTTTTTAGATTAGGAAGTAGTAGTACTAGTAGTAGATCTCTATTTTGTAAGCAATCGGCTCCATTGTAAACAACCATCTTCTGAATCAACAAAGATTGCTTTTCCCAATTTGGTTTTGCCGATAGTCAAATAGGTCAACGCTCCAAAAGCCGATAGTAACGAATCGGCTTTTCACCATACCACGCTTGATATGGTCAACCAAGTCAAAACCTAAAGAGCCGATGGCAACACATCGGCTTTTTCCCACAAACGTTGGCAAGGTCAAAACTCGGTCGCTTATTTAGACAAGTCTGAGCGGTCACTTTCCAATTTCAACGGTAACCTGCAACCATCTTCAAAAAGGCTAACTCAGACCTCCAATTGCCCCATTGAACAAATCGAGCTCACGGCGACACGAACCCTAGATTCCCCACCGCATAGATCCATCTTCGCCGGCAAATTAGATGGCTGAATCGTCCAGCGCCAACACAGCGGTCTCCGGTCTGAAGGTAATCCTTAACTGTTCCTCGCAATCCGAGCACGGTGCTAGAGTTAACAGCAAACACCTGAATTAATGCTTTATCCCATCATTGAAATTTTAGGTTTCAGACATTCTGCTGCCGCATCCTTCTATCTCAAATTCTCTCTGCCTTGGCCCCCGTGCAGAATCCAGTCCTGCCCATTTAATCTCTTGCGAGGCAAACAGAATCCCCTTCGTAAGCCAAAACTTAAATTTGGATTCTTGGGCCGACTGCTTACGAGCCTGGCCTAATCCTCCCGAATATTGGGTTTCTTGGTACAGTAGGGTAGCCAAAACTTACCAACCCCAATGGGAAACCACGGGAATAGCCGATGCCTTGTCTTTGTCATTGTCTCCCCTTGAGAAGCATGAAAATCTTCTAAAAACCATCGGCTATTTCTGGTCTGATGCTCTGAACTGCTTCATGTTCGGCCACGACCCCATGACACCAACTCTGTTAGACGTGGTGATGATTACTGGTCTGGACATCACATCACCCAGCCCCTCTGCTTTTATGCTGCCAAAAGTCCCCTTCAAGCTTTCTTCCAAAACAGATTGCACAAACTGGGGTGCTTATCTTCGAAGCCACATGAAAACTAAGGGCCCTGTCACAGAGAAGGAACACACGGCCTTCCTCAATTTCTGGCTGGAACATTTCATATTCTGTGGCCCTTCCCTTGCTCCAACCAAGAATTATCTTCCCTTGGCCTATGAACTTGCCAGAGGCACTCAACTTGGCATCGGCAAACTGTTCCTTGGAGAAGTCTATCGATATCTCCAGTTGATGTCTGTCAAACTATTCTCCCACATAGCAGTCAAAACAGGAGGTCCTTGGTGGTTTATTCAACTATGGGCTCAGCTGTACTTTCAAAACCATATCCCAAACTTCCCCCTTTTGGCAAGTTGCACCTTTCCAGATGTCAAAGGGAAGCAGATCCGATGCACCAGCTATGGCCAAGCTCTGTATAGCCTGCCAGGTAGTAAACTGATCCCTCATGAAGCATCCAAGTGGTTCAGCATTTTCTTCCAAGGCCTGGACAATCCTATCTTCTTTCCTTACACGGAGGAATCAGAAAATTTTGAGAATCCAATCTCCTTCAGGCTGGACAACTTTGCCGATGACACTAGCACTCGGCAGTTATTCTCCACCGTGATCCGTCCCTGCTTCCTCCCAGTTGGCATGAGCACATCCAACAGAATAATCAAGCCTGGATACGAGTTCTACCAGCCAGTCATAGCAGCTCGGCAATTTGGCCTTGGGCAAGTACCTCCTCATTTCTTTCTCCACCACCTCACAGAGAGCAGAGCTGACCTGCCCGATCCTATCACCAGTCAGAGGTGTTATTCTTTCTTCGATGCTCTGACCATCCCAATTCCTAACAACCTCATTTTCGCCTCATCAACCGATGGTTTTGAGGACTGGTGGTCGACGTGGAAGACTCATGCCTTCAGGAGAGCTCTGGGACCATTGCTGGAACAGCTCGATGCTGAATATGACACCCCCGTAGAACAGGTACTGCTACTTGTAAATTTCCTTAATGCAGCTCACGACGATCCTTTTAATATCCTGTTCTGTCTCCTTGCAGCAACAAGATGGTCCAGAACCTACCAACGAGGATGGCTCCCCCTTCGAATTCCTCCCACCAGCTCCTGTGGTCCTTTTCTGCAAGAACTCGCCACCTTTGAAACAGGTCGTGATGCAGAACCAGCCGATATCACCAAAATCGGCTTCCAAGAGCCAAGCAACTTCCGGGTCAGCTGCCCCCCGAGTTCCAACTAAAACAAGAACGGCGGTGAGGAAGATAGTGGCCAAGAAAACTTTGAGGCGCCGGAGCCCTTCTCCAGAGAGCTCGCACGTACGCTGATCCATGCCTTGGTTGATCTCATTTATCTTCGTAAACATGCTCGTGCTTAACAACTCTCCCTTTCTTACAGGTCTCCATCGAAGACACCTCCAGCGAGGAAACACCATCCAACCGAGGAACTTCAAGCTCAGCAGATTCTGAGAGAACCACCACACCGAGCCAGCCAGATGTGCCACCATCGGCTTCCAGGAAAAGGCCTGTTCCTGAACCTGTTGCCCCCCGAGCATCAGTCGAGGCGGGGCAAGCTGTGAGCCTCAAGAGGGCTCGCAAAGGACTGCAAACTTCTTCTCCGAGCCAGGAGGCTTCGCAAGTAATTGTCCTCCATACTCTTACCACTCCTTTTTATGCCGATTCATTGCTATTCACATCGGCTAAACACCTTTCATGCAGACGAAGGACACTCCTAGTGGGAAAGTCGGGGGAGTGTCGATGCCTTCCGCAAGCCTGGAGCTAGTAATCCCTGAAGGTGTAGATGAAACGGTTGCCAATCTGGCCAAGCCCTCAGCAACAACACACGAGCCGATTGTCTCGCCATCGGCCTTCCCCCTGATCTCAGGAGAGGTATGTTCGCTTCTTTCGACTCATCCTTCCCTGTTTGACGCATACTGACGCCACTTCTGCCTGCCAGGGTTGTGATATCTCAGGCTTGCTGACGTTCGACCCTGAATCCATCGAACCAGCTCCCTCTGTCGCCAACGATGAACCACGAGCAAGCGCTGTTCTACCTCAGTTCCAGCGTCTCAAAGCCTTGCTTTCCTCCCCAATCGAGAAGTTGGTCGAGGGTTCTGAAGAGGTGAAGAGTGTTCTTGACGAAATCAAGGACCAACTCCCGGTAGCATTGCAGGTGAAGCTTTGGCCAGTTGTGACTCTGTCTTTCTACGGGTCAAGGGTGAAGTTGGCTCGTGAGAGGATCAATTTACGCCACGCCCAACTCCCACTGAAGGCCGATATTGCAGCCAAATGTCAGCAGCTCAATGAAAACAAGGCATCTCTGGATGCCAAAACTGACACCTCTGTCAGCACCGCCGAGCTTGCATCCTTAAAAAAGGAACTGGAAGATCTCGAAGAGAAGGTCCGGGCGACTAAAAAGCTCGTTCATGACAAGGAAGCATTCATCGCCCGCTCCCAAGACGAAGCAGAAGGCCTCAAAGCTCAACTGAAGACTGATCTGGCAGAAATACGTGCCCTGAGCAAGCAGCTAGTGACGGGCAAGGACGATGATGACGTAGCCGAGATCGCCGAGGTGGATCGTGTCCGTGCTGACGCCCTCCGTGCCTTCGAGGCATTCCTTCAGTAGACACCTGCTTGTAACAGTCTGAACCTCGAGAGTCGATGGTTGTGCATTGTTTTTTTTTTTTGGCCGATTTCATGTATCGGCCCCCATGTTTCACTGGATATACCTTCCTACCGGCCGATTTCATGTATCAGCCCCCATATTTCACTGGATATATTTTTTTTACTGGCCGATTTCGTGTATCGGCCCCCATATTTCACTGTCCATCATCCCACATGCTTGGAAAATATTTCTTGAGATGCTGACCGTTAACAGCCACTGGGAATTTCGCACCGTCCAGCTCCTCAAGCATATACGCGTTGCCCCTTAAAACTTGGTCAACCCTGTATGGCCCGTGCCAATTTGGAGACCATTTACCGTATGCTGCATCCTTAGTTCCCAATGGCAATACAGCTTCCCATACCAGATCACCAACGTGGAACTCCTTTGGTCTCACCTTCTTATTATATGCACGAGCTACCTTGGCCTTGTTCTCTTTAATTTTCTCGAGCGACCACAGCCTAAGTTCAGTTAAATCCTCAACACTGTCACTCATCAGGGCTGCATATTCTTCAGTTGTTAGATCGTTCTGAAAAGTGACACGTCTCGATCCAGCCGTAATCTCCCATGGCAATACGGCTTCTTGTCCATAGACTAGATGGTATGGCGAGGTCTTTATTGCTCCATGACATGACATGCGATAAGCCCACAAAGCTTCTGACAAAACCTCGTGCCAACGCCTAGGGTGCTCGTCGATTTTTCTCTTGATCAGCTTGATAAGGCTCTGATTGGACGCTTCAGCTTGCCCATTTGCTTGAGCATAGTATGGAGATGATCGGATCAGCTTAATTCCCGTGTCCTCGCAGAACTCTCTAAACTCGTGAGAAATGAAGACCGAACCTCCATCGGTCGTGATAGTTTGGGGAATCCCGAATCTATGAATGACATGTTCTTTCACGAAATTGATAACATCCTTCGAGTTCACTGACTTCATAGGGACGGCTTCGACCCATTTAGTGAAATAATCCGTAATGGCCAAAATCCACATGTGGCCTTTGCTTGATGGAGGATTGATCTTGCCAATCATATCCATGCCCCAACCTCGGAATGGCCAAGGCTTGATAATGGGGTTCATCGCTGACGCAGGTACCATCTGAATCTTCCCGAATTTCTGACATGCTTGACACCCTTTATAGTACTTAAAACAGTCCTCAAGCATGGTGGGCCAATAAAACCCTGATCGCCTGATCAACCATTTCATCTTGTGAGCCGATTGGTGTGTTCCACAGGCACCTTCGTGTACCTCGTGTAGAAGCCGATTTGCCTCGGCTGGCCCCAGACATTTGAGCAGTAACCCTTCCAAAGTCCTGTAGAACATGTCATCCCCAATAAGCACATACTTCATGGCCTTGTACCTTATCCGTTTAGGTGCCCCCCGAGCCGAATCTTTCAAGTAATTGAAGATATCGGCTCTCCAGTCGTCCGCCTCCAGGAACTGTACCTGAACATCAGTTCCATCTGCTATGTCTTTGTAGCCTGAAGCCATCTATGCAAGATCATTCGCCTCGGTATTCTGCGATCGCGGGATCCAGTTAAAGTTTAAGTACCTGAACTGTGCCATCAGCTCACGGCATTGCAACCATAATGGGAAGAGTGACTCGCTCTCACACTTGTATTCGTCCGTGAGTTGGGAAATCACCAATTTGGAGTCTCCAAAAAGTTCCACTGCTTCTGCTCCGGCTTCAATGAGCAACTCCATTCCTTTGCGTATTGCCTCATACTCAGCGACATTGTTGGTGCAAGGGGTAGATAGCCTGATGGAGAAGGAATATGTTGCCCCCCGGGGCAACACGAGTAGAATGCCGATGCCGCAACCATCATCACAAGCCGATCCATCGAAAAACATAGCCCATGCACGTAAAGACAGTGCTGCTATATCAGTGTTGATTCGTTCAGCAATAAGATCGGCCAACGCTTGTCCCTTAACCGCTTTGGCGGGTTGATACCGGATATCAAATTCCGATAGTGCAAACATCCATTTGCCGAGTCGGCCTTTCAACACAGGAGCCGACAGCATATGTTTTATGACATCTGATTTGCATATGATGATAATCTCTGCTGACAGCAAGATGTGTCGCAGCTTGGTGCAGGTGAAAAATAGGCAGAGGCATAACTTCTCGATCTCAGGATATCTCGTCTCTGCATCCAGCATCCTTCTGCTGATGTAAAACACAACTCGCTCTAGACCATCATAAACTTGCACCACCACCGAGGCGATGGACGTGTCAGCCACCGACAAGTAAATGTAGAACGGCCTATCCTGCTGCGGTGGAACCAACACTGGTGGCTTCGTTAGATATTCTTTGATCTCGTCGAAGGCTCGTTGTTGTTCTGCCCCCCAGCGGAACTCCTCATCAGATTTAATTTTCACCAGTCCCATGAACGGCTCTATTCTTCCTGACAGATTGGAGATGAACCTTCTGACGAAGTTGATTTTGCCGATGAGACACTGCAGTTCTTTCTTCGTGGTAGGTGGCTTCATTGTTCGCACTGCCTCCTGACTTTTCAGGCCGATCTCAATTCCGCGTTCATGGACCAAGAAACCCAAGAACTGACCGGCCGTAACACCGAAGGCACACTTCTTTGGATTCATCCGTAGCCCGAATTTTCGGGTTCGGTCCAGGACGCGTCGCAGATCGTCCAAGTGTCCTTGTACTGAAGCAGACTTGACTACCACGTCATCGATATAAATCTCCACCAACTTGCCGATCAGATCATGGAAAATGTAATTCATGGCTCTTTGGTATGTGGCGCCGGCATTCTTCAGTCCAAATGTCATGACTACATATTCAAACAACCCCACCGAACCTGGGACTCTGAATGCAGTCTTGTGTATATCTTCTGGAGCCATAAAAATTTGATTGTAACCGGCATTGCCATCCATAAAGCTCAAGACCTTATGACCAGCAGCTGCGTTGATCAATGTCTCTGCTACCGGCATCGGATATTCATCCTTTGGAGTGGCTCTATTGAGATCCCGAAAATCTATGGCAACACGCCATCGGCCATCCTTTTTCTCTACAGGTACGATACTAGAAATCCACTCAGCATACCTGCATGGCCTGATGAACCCAGCTTTCAACATTTTCTCGATCTCTTTCTTGACTTCCTCTAAAATTTCGGCCTTCATCTGTCGTGCTCGCTGCTGGAATGGCCGAAATCCTTTTTTAAGCGGGAGCCGATGCTCAATGATGCTTCTGTCTAACCCGGGCATCTCCGTATAGTCCCAGGCAAAGCAATCTAGATATTCTTTAAGCAAAGCTATCATCGGACCCCGCAGATTCGGATCTAACTTTTTGCTGATAAATGTCGGTCGTGGCTTATCCCCAGGACCGATGTCAATCTCTTCTAGCTCATCAGCGGATGTAAACCCATACCCCAGCTTTCCGTCACCTGCCAAATCGATGTTGAACACAGGCCAAAAGTTTGGTGAGGATAACAAAAATAATTTGGGCCGATTGCCGGAATCGGCCCCCTTTTTGATTGCATCACTCAAGGAAGGTTTACAACTTGTTTGTGCTCTACAATGGTAGGGAACCTCCCCACTACGACTACACGACATGCTTGTCGTAAGATCACTGCTTTTTATTTTTTGTGGCCGATCGCAGGGATCGGCCTTACCACGCACAATCGTGGGCTTTGCTACTCTGTCAGGCCAGTGGATAAGACCAGCCTCACCCCGTTTTTTGTAGCTTCAATGCGCTCACAGCCGTCTAGACTTACTCCAGAGATCGGCTCTTGGTCTTTTGCGTCCCAAATGTTCATGCCAGCTATTGAGATCTCGATCGAATCATCTGCATGAATGACCTCCACTTCATCTCCATCCCACTGTATCAGGCACTGGTGCATCGTGGATGGAATGCAGCAGTTAGCGTGAATCCAATCCCTTCCCAACAAGACAGCGTAGGTGCTTTTGCTGTCAACAATGAAGAACGACGTAGGGATGGTTTTTCTACCCACGGTCAGATCCACGTTCAGAACGCCTTGCGTTTCTGAAGCTTGGCCGTTGAAGTCGCTTAGCGTGACGTTGGTTTTGATCAGATCTGCAGTGGAGTGTCCCAAACGCCGCAGCATGGAGTATGGCATTATATTGACTGCTGCTCCGGTGTCAACTAACATCTTGCGGACGGGCTGCCCATTGATATAACCTCTCAGGTACAGGGCTTTCAGATGTTTGTAGCTTTTCTCCCGTGGCTTTTCAAAGATGACCGGCCGTGGGCCGCAGTCAAACTGTGCCACTGGTAATTCTTCGGTTCTTGGAGCGCAAAACTCTGACGGAAGCATGAACACCATGTTTGTGTCAGCCGATGTCTTCGCATCGGCTTTTACTGGTTTGGGGCGCCACTCTTTCTTTTTTGGACGGGCCTCCGTCTCCAAGGTTCGCTGAATTTTCACGGCCAGATCAGGCTGGGCTTTCCTTAAAGTGTGGAGGTACTGCGCTTCGGCTTCCTCCAAGCTACGTAGCCTCTGAACTCTACGCTTTTGGGAGTGTCTGAGTCCATCGGGACACCACCTTGGCCGGTGATATCTATCCTCTTCTTCATCCTCTGACTCCTCGAGATCTTTTGCTCGAGATGACTCCTCTTGTCCGTTTTGAGGCTGGAGAGGCCCTAGACGCTTGAACACTGAAACTGGACTTGTGTCATCCTTCTGCTGTCCACATTCCGGGCAGTTGTCGACTGTAGGCAATCGGCTCATTCCAGCATCCCAGCAGTACTTGAAGAAAGGACAATCCCAATGTTTATCCACGCCTTCCTTTTCCTTTGACCTTCCCCTAGCGCGGTGCTCATATCCTTCATCATACCTGTCATGCCGACGGTATCTCTCATCGTATGCGTCGGTCCGACGATCTCTTTCATCATCTCTGTCGTACTGCCGACGTCGGTCATACTGACGCTCATACTTGTTAAGGAGATGCGTGGAGTGTGGTTTCTGATATCGCACGCTTTTCACTTGTTCCTCGGTTATATACCGCCTATCATCATAACGGGGCCGGTCGCGTGGACCGGCCTCTTCCTTTCCTTTGCCCCGGAAGTGGCCGCTTTCCTCCTTATACTTGCCATGGTGGTACATAGGCCCTGCCATGTTAATATCGAACGAGAAATCAAGCTGACGCCTCGTGGAGTGGCTGTGCTCTACCATGTTGATGCCAGGAAACGGGTTTGTGTCCACTTTCATGGCGAACTGCCCAAGGATCAGACGGCCCTGTTCTATCGCCATTTGGATCTGCCGACGTAGCTCTTTGCAATCATTGGTGGTGTGGGTGAACGAGTGATGCCACTTGCAGTATGATCTCCCGTTTATCTCTTGTGCCGTAGGGATTTTATGGCCTTCGGGTAACTTCAGCTGTTTTTCCTTCAGCAGTAAATCGAATATCTGCTCAGCTTTGCTTACATCGAAGTCGAACCCTTTTGCAGGCCCTTGCTGTTTCACCCATTTGCAGGACACAGGATCTGCCCCCCGAGCCCATTCAGCCACGGCTATCTCCTGGTCTTCTACAAGATCCTCTTCTTCTGCATCGACCAGGCTTATCGGACGTTTGAACTTGTCTTGGTACAACTCAGGGTGGCGCTGTTCATACATTGTCAGTTTCTGGACCATGTGCGCCAATGAATTGTATTCTACTTGGAAGGCCAGATCCTTGATCGGTGCTAAGAGACCCAACACGGCCAGCTCGACCGCTTCTTTCTCAGTTAAACGAGCCGAATAACATCGGTTCTTGACAGTCCTGAAACGCTGAATATACTCAGCTACCGTTTCTCCCCGCTTCTGCCGCACCTGCGCTAGATCGGCAATGCCAGCCTCGGTAGCTTCGGAATGATACTGAATATGGAACTGTTCTTCCAGCTGCTTCCAGGTCCGGATCGAATCTGGTGGTAACGAGGTGTACCACCCAAAAGCTGGTCCCGTCAGAGATTGCGCAAAGAACCTTACGCGTAACTGATCTGATGCTGAGATCATGCCTAACTGTGCCACATATCGGCTCACGTGCTCGATCGAGCTAGACCCTTCTGAACCATTAAATTTTGAGAATTCAGGGAGCCGATACTTGGGTGGAAGCGGAATCAGATCATACTCGTTGGGGTACGGCTTGGAATAGCCGATTGTTCTCCTTTTCGGCACGAAGCCGAACTGGTCTCTCAAGATGGTACTGATTTGCTCCACCGTTTGAGCTGCAGGGGCTAAATTCTCATGACTCGTTCCGGTGGCATACTTAGCTAGCCACGCCTGTTTATCAGCGTCCATCCCGGACGTCCCTGCTCCCGAAATCCCTACTCCAGAAACACCTGCCCCAGAAATCCCTGCGGTTGCAATCTGGTTCGTGCACGTCAGGCTGTTGCAGTCCGGCACGTATGTGCACACATATCCATGTGGGACTTCCTTAGGTGGTTCAAACAGGAATTGGTAATCACCAGGATCACCTCCAATCTTGTAGACGACGTACGCAGGTGACCCCGGTGGCTCCGGAGCCGCAAGGGTGAATGGTAGCTGTGGCCTGGACTGGAGCGGTCTTTCTCCCTGGTGAGTCCCTAGGGTAGGCCCCGACGGAGAGTACTGATGTTTCATGATCTCCTGAACCACGCGAACCGCGACGCGCTCGAAAGCATTCACCAGACTCTCAGAATGGCGGTGAAGGGAATGAGCCACCATGTAATTGACTTCCTGTCGCAGAGCTCTGGTGCGATCCTCTGAAGGAACAGACAGATCCACCTCATCGAGAGCGCCTTCGGGTGAGAACCCTTTCCACCTGATGCCATGCTTACGGGTCCTCTCAAAAGAGCCGAGGAGATCGGCTTCGAAGAGAGCTTTGATATCATCATACCTCTTCTTGTGCTCATCAGGCAGATCGTCGTACGTGACTGGTCCGTCCCCCATCGCAGCGTCAGATGTTGATGCAGTTGTTGTTGAAGGTCCCACCGGGCGTGCCAGAATGTGTTGCCTGTCAAAACCCACCGGCGAGCAGCGACGAGCAACACGAAGAGCCGGGAGGCTCCCAGAGCTGCTGGTGGGCCCTGGTCCCTCGGTCAACGGCCCGCAAAACTCCGGCACACGTCCTGGCTGGTGCGAGGGCGTGCCACCTGATCTATACCTGATCAGGAAGGTGATGGTTTGCTTCGATTAGTTTCCTGCATGGCAGACACGCAAACATTAAATACGAGCCTCGATCGGCTCTCAGGTTTCCCTGCAAATCGGCTCAGGTAGCCGATTGTCCCATGGATCTGCATTGGATCTACGATAACATGGGGTTTTGCTTTATCAATACAAGTCAAATCGATCTACGACAGTTTAACGCTCTCACCACATAACTGGAACATCCCACGCGTAATTGAGCCTGGCAGATACGAAAGATAACAGAAAACTAACCCTAGAGGAGGCCAAAAAATCAACGTAGAGTCAATTCCCGGAACAACTCCTCTCGAATCGGCAAACCGTATCCTTACGTACTACTGGATCGTTCAACCCGTTTGTGAGGCCTAACCATGCGGATATTAAACTAATCCTTGGAGAACAAGGAACAACTATGACAGATTGAATCGACTGAATAAAGATCAAGCAAGGTGCTGCCCTTACACCCAAAATAGGTGCAAAGGCAGCGAGATCTCCAAGGGCAGCATGACTAAGCAAACATGAACAAAAAGCACCGATGCTAGCCCAAACAGATCTATGATAACAGTATTACTCGCCATCAACAAGGCTTCAGTACGAGCAACACCAAATAACGCATAAGCATATGCTGCCTAGATCGCGAGATGCGATCTAGGCAGCACGACGCTTACCTGAAAGAAAACCCTCGAAACAAGGGGTGGCGATGCGCCGAGATTGTGTTTGTTGTGAACGTGGTCGTCCTCCTTTCTCAATAACCCTAGGTACATATTTATAGTCCGGAGACTCTCTATCTTTGGAATAAACCTAAACATAATCTAACTCTTGTTTAAACCGAAACGTACTCTATCATAATTATACAGATACACGGGCCATTAGCCCAAATCTACGCGCAAGGCCGATCCAGCCTCCAAGCCCATCTTGATTACGGCCCGCTTCCTTATCTGGCCAAAATATGGCGATAACAACCAGCTCACCTCCGGCATCCCTGAGAGCGGCGAGGACGGCGCGCCAGTGGACGAGGCCGCCATCCGGCAGAGCGTGCTTGGATACGATCAACTGTGTGAAGCATACGAGCTGCCAGGGTCGCCAAGCCAAGCTTCGGCATCCGCCTCCGCGGCAACTGCAGGTGGTGATGGCGGTGACGAGGTGTCCTCCAAGGTTCCGCCATCTTCTTGAGATGTGCCCTGCGATATGGCAGGAAAAAATACTTTGCATTAATTCAGCCCCTGAGTGGGTCTGTAATCTTAAACTTAAACTGCGTGTGATGTGTCTGCACTGTGACTGATCTGCTTGTGGCAGATCAGTGGAATGCTTGTGAACTTTTGCAGTTTGTTTTTTATGAAGTGGTGTGACTGCGCGAAGAAACTGCCAGGCCTAGTTTTATGCAACTTGCAGTTTTTGCCATGCCCAAAAAACAACACTTTGAAAAAATTTCACGCGTAGGATTATGCGATCCGCCATCCGGCTCTCTGTGCTTGACTTTTCGTGAGATGGCGAAATCTTCGCACGAACAATCCGCTAGGGCGACGATACTTAATAGCAACCGTCCAAAACCCTGAGCAGATGGTGGCTTAGATCGTCAAAAAGTCACTACTCGGGAATCCACACAGAAAACATCGAATGAAGATCAAAACATAAAAAAGCTGCGCGGACCGCTTATGGCGGATTTAAAAGATACGCAAGTGCAGAGCACAATTGCGCAAAAGGTTCTATACGATCTAAATGAACAATAAAGGAGGTAAAAGACTCAGAAGAAATCAAGAGTGAAACAAATGCTTTATTTCATTGATCATATAGAGGTGCCTTATTACATAGCTAGAGAAGTGCTAAGTGTAGAAAGGACGTAGCTGTGCGATGTTCCATGGACGATCTGTCTCGTCGTAGATATCGTCAGGGTCTCTTCGTTCGCGCTTCTTGCTTGGTCGCTTATCTAGCTCACGAATATCAACGAGGTAGTAGGAACCATTCAGTAGAGCTTTGCTGATGACGAAGGGTCCTTCCCAAGGCGGGGATAGCTTGTGGGACTTCTGCTGTTTCAGACGTAGCACCAGGTCACCTTCTTTGAACGAGCGTTGGCGAACTCGCCTGCTGTGATAGCGGCGGAGATTCTGCTGGTAGATGGCGGATCGCTGGGCTGCTAGGTCTCGTTCTTCTTCCAGCAGGTCCACAGATAGTTGTCTGGACGCTTCTGCATCTTCTTCCTTGTAGGCCTCTACTCTTGGAGAATCGTACTGAACATCACTTGGCAAGATTGCCTCTGCTCCGTAGACTAAGAAGAAAGGGGTAAGGCCAGTTGATCTGTTTGGCGTGGTCCGTAGACTCCACAGCACAGATGGCAACTCCTCTGCCCAGGCTCCAGCTGCTCTGTGCAACGGTGCTTCCAGGCGTGGCTTGATCCCTGACATGATTAGTCCGTTGGTCCGCTCAACTTGGCCATTAGACTGTGGGTGTGCCACAGATGCTAGGTCAAGGCGGATTCCATTGTGATGGCAGTATTCTTCAACTTCTCCCTGAGACAGGTTAGTGCCATTGTCGGTGATGATGCTATGTGGGATGCCGAATCTGACCACAATATCCTTGACAAATTTGAGGGCAGTTTTGCCATCAAGTTTTCTGATGGGCTTAGCTTCCACCCACTTCGTGAATTTGTCTACCGCTACCAGAAGGTGCGTAAATCCCGAAGGTGCTGTTTTTAGCGGACCCACCATGTCTAGCCCCCAGACTGCAAAAGGCCAAGTTATGGGGATCGTATGCAGTGCTGTGGCGGGCATATGGGTTTGCTTGGAGTACATCTGGCAACCGTGGCAGAGCTCCACAATGCGGTCTGCATCTGCCTTGGCTGTTGGCCAGTAGAATCCATGGCGGAATGCCTTAGCTACTAGGGATCTTGCGGCGGCATGATGCCCACATTCGCCTTCATGGATCTCTCTTAGTATTTCGATTCCGTCCACTTGGGATATGCACTTCATGAAAACTCCTGAAGTGCTTCGTTTGTAGAGTTGGCCATCTATGATGATGTACGCTTTGACTCTACGCTCGATCTGTCTTTTCTGGACTTCGTCTTCAGGAAGCTTCTTGGTCGTCAGAAATTCCAGGTAGGGCTCTTCCCATGGCGGATTGCTTGGCAAAACCGCCATAACAGGGGAGCTCGCTAGCTCCGGATTTTCTGGATCCACCATCTTAACTGATGGTACGCGCAGATGCTCGAGGAATACGCCTGGCGGAACTGCCCTGCGGCTGGATCCCAGTTTGGACAAGGTATCGGCCACCATGTTATCTTCTCGCCGTACATGTTTTATGTCATAGCTGAGGAAACTTTTGGCCATCTCGTCTACTTCATCTCTGTATGCCGCCATGACTTCGTTCCGAGCTTTATATGTGCCAGCCACCTGCTGAGCCACAAGGTCAGAGTCTCCACAACACATGATGTGTTGTACGCCGATCTCCTTTGCGACACGTAGCCCGTGTAGCAGTGCTTCATATTCCGCGATGTTGTTGGTGGTGGGGAAGTGAATCTGGAGAACGTAGCTTAGCTCATCTCCCTTGGGAGATTTGAGTGTCACTCCAGCCCCCGAGCCGTGTAGCAACTTTGAGCCATCAAAGTGCATCACCCAATGCTCTGGCTCTGGGACGGGCGTAGTTTCCTGTGCTTCCCAATCCGCCATAAACTCCGCCAAAGCCTGAGACTTGATGGCGGTGTGAGGCTTGTAGTCGATGTCGAAAGAGGCCAATTCAATGCCCCACTTCGCAACTCGTCTTGTTGCGTCGCTGCTGTTGATGATGTCCTTCAGTGGGGCTTTGCTCACTACTGTGATCTTATGGTCATAGAAGTAATGCCTTAACTTGCGAGAAGCTAGGAAAACTCCGTATGCCAATTTTGGTAGTGGGGGTAGCGCTGCTTGGATTCCGTCAGGACCTCGCTGACATAGTAGACTGGTCGCTGTACGCCATACTCCTGCGCTTCTTCCTTACGCTCTACCACCATGACGATGCTGACCACCCTATTGGTTGCCGCCATGTATAGTAACATGGGTTCCTGGTCTTTGGGAGCCGCTAGGACTGGCGCAGTGGATAATACTCTCTTCAGATCCTTAAGTGCAGCGTCTGCCTCGTCGGTCCAGACGAATTCGTCTGATTTCTTCATCAGCTTGTAGAGTGGCAAAGCCTTCTCGCCAAGATGACTGATGAATCTGCTCACTGCTGCCACGCAGCCTGTGAGTCGATGTACGTCTTTTAGGTCGATGGGCCGGGAGATGTCGAGGATTGCCTTGATCTTCTCCCGGTTAACCTCAATTCCGCGGTGGGAGACGATGAATCCTAGGAGTTGTCCAGCTGGGACCCCGAAGACGCACTTCGTTGGGTTAAGCATCATGTTGTACTTCCTGAGATTGTCAAATGTCTCTTTCAAATCCGCTATAAGGCCATCTTGCTTCTTGGACATGACTGCGATGTCGTCCACGTATGCGTGGATATTTCGTCCGATGTGATCCGCCAGACACTTTTGCATGGTGCACTGATACGTTGCTCCTGCGTTTTTCAGACCGAATGGCATTGTGACATAGCAATATGTGCCATAAGGTGTTACGAACGACGTAGCGAGCTGATCGGACTTTTTCATCTTGATCTGGTGGTATCCGGAGTAGGCATCTAAGAAACACAGTAGCTCCGATCCCGCCGTTGAGTCAATGACTTGGTCAATGCGAGGCAAGGGAAAAGGGTCTTTTGGACATGCTTTGTTCAGGCCAGTGTAATCTACACACATGCGCAGAACTTTGGTGTTTTTCTTAGGAACTAGCACCGGATTCGCCACCCACTTAGTATGTATCACTTCCTTGATGAAGCCTGCTTTCAACAGCTTGGAGATTTCCTTTGCTATGGCGCGGCGCTTTTCATCTCCGAAGCGTCTCATGGCTTGTCTTACTGGCTTTGAGCCAGGAATTATCTGCAGAGCGTGCTCGGTGAGTTCCCTGGGTACACCCGTCATGTCAGATGGCTGCCATGCGAAGATGTCCCGGTTCTCACGGAGGAACTCGACGAGCGCGCTTTCCTATTTGGGGGACAAATTTGTCCCAATGGCGGTGGTCTTGGCGGCATCGCCAGTGACAAGTTCCACCTGTTTTGTGTCGACTGTAGGCTTGAAGGTGGGCGGGGAGGCGGAAACCTCCTGCTTGGATGCCGGCATCTCCGCGGGGTCCGTAGCGGCGTGGATTTCTTTGAACTCCTCACCGAAGAACACTGCTTCCGCGAAGGCCGCTTCTCCTTCCTCGCACTCCTTTGCCTTTCGGAAGCTGCCATAAATGGTGATTATGCCATCCGGTCCCGGCATCTTCAGCTGATTGTAGATGTAGCATGGCCTCGCATGAAAGCTGTGGAAGGCTGGGCGCCCGAAGATCACGTGGTAAGTGCTTTTGAACGGGACAACCTCAAAGGTTATGGGCTCTTCTCTGTAGTTTTCCTCACTACCGAAGGCAACCTTGAGTGTGATGGACCCGAGAGACTTGGCTTGGCGACCAGGAACCACCCCGTAAAAGGTGACCGCGCTATGGCGGAGTTGGGTCTTGGTGAGGCCAAGCTTTGTCAAAGTTTCCACGTACATGATGTTCAGGCTGCTGCCGCCATCCATTGAGCATTTGGAGAACTCATAGCCATGGATTACAGGGCATACCACCATGGCGTAATAGCCATCTGGGATGTGCTCTGGATGATCTTCGCGGCTCCAGTGCACCGGTACTTCGGACCATCTGACGTACTGGCGGATTTTTGGCACGGTGGCATTAAGTGAGCGCATAGCAGCTCTCTGTGCCTTAGCCGTGGGGGGTCCAAGGAATGTGTGAAAGGCACCTTTTTGTCCTTGATTGGGTTACCCTTTTCGGCGGGTTTGGGCGCAGGGTCTTCATCCATATCGCTGCCATCCCTAGACTCCTTGTCTTTATCCGCTTTTCCTTTGCCACGAGGCCGTTGTCGCCGGCTGCGTTTGAAGCCAGCTTCTTGATCCGCCTTGAGGTCGTTGACAAATTTGTAGTTCCGGTTGGTGTGGTTGCACTTTCCTGAAGCGTCGCGATGGGCAAAACATGGCATATCGCGGTATTCATCGTAAGACACAGGAGCGGATGGCACCGAAGCGGGAGTTGCGGAACTCCGCGGCTGGCCGCCGCTACCTCCGCGTCCTCGGCCGCGCTGGCTGTTTTGACCCTTGTCAGCAAAGGTTGTAGCGACCATATCCGGAGCCTGAGGCTCTTCTGGCGGATTCTTCCGTTTGTTACTGCTATTCCGCTTTCCAGTGTTCTGGATGGCGGAAGCCTTCAGAGATTCGTGGGCGTCGTCGGTGGCGGCCGCGTAGTTGCTTGCGATGGTGATCATGGAATTTAGGGTCAATTTCCCTTCGTTCCTTTCCCACAACAGGCGATGGCGGAGCAGTTGGCCTCTCTCCAAACTATCAATAAACGCGAGGATGGCGGATTCGTCAGTAACCCCTTCACAGGAGTTCTTCATATCCAGCCATCGCGCGAGGAAGGTTTGGGAGGTCTCGTCGTCGGCTCGTCGGCACCGTTGGAGGTCACCAATGTTGCGGGGTCTCTTGTAAGTCCCCTCGAAATTTTCGGTGAACGCAGTTTGCATATCGAACCAGGTTTGGATGGAGTTTTCTACTAAGTCGTTGATCCATTGCCTCGCAGTGCCGGATAGCATCAGGGGCAGATAGCGGACAACAACATTGGGAGATCCCCCGGCGAATTATACTGCGTTGAAGTAATCTTGTAGCCAAGTCAAAGGCCTATCGACTCCATTGTACTGGCGGATATTTTTCTCGATTTTGAACCCATACGGGATGGGCTCATCACGAATCCATTGTCCAAAGCACTTTGGGCCGAGGAAGAAGGCCGTTTGAGACTTGGCAATCTCATTTAGATGGGTACGGGCGTCGTAGGGCTTCTGGTCCGGCGGATCCTTGCGAGAGTTGCGCGACCTTGCTGGCCCGCCGCCACCGCCGCCATGGGGGCTCCCTGGTGGGGATGGTGAAGGGTCATGTCGTCTTTTACTCTCGCCGTCCTGCGACTGATCTTTGCAGCTACGACGGCTTCCTTCTGTTCTTCGTGAAGATGGATCGTCGTCATGGCGCCGGGAGCCTTGCCCTTTGTTATTGTGACGGCGAGTGGAGCGATTCTTGTCTTTGTCACCGTCACGGTGCGTGCCGTCGTCATGGCGAGATCGGTCCCTTCTCTTGGATCTGCCATCCCTGCTGTTTTCCCGTCGTGGCGGATCGTCTCTGCGTCCAGCGTCACGGCTTCATCCTCGTTTGCCATCATTGTCGCGTATGACGATTCCTCCCTTGGGGACTTCGAACGTCTTATGCTTTGGTAGCGGCATGTTGGTCTTATGGCGAGGAGCAGCAGTGGCTTGTTGGTATCCGTAAGCTGGGTAATTCTTGCGGGGTGGCGATGGGTTTCTCTGCGGGCCTTTGCCATGTGGCTTGTCATCGGAGGATATTGGGATGGCGTGTCTCTGATTGCGAGCTTCTCTTCTTTGGATTTCTGAGGATCCGGTATGAGATTCGTTGTCAGGACGTCCACCATAGTTGCCAGCCCCCTGAGCTTTAGAGGCAGTACTAGACCTGCATAGCGCAGGATCGGATTCGAGCCGCCGTGACGACGTAGCCTTCTCCTGCTGCACTAATGCTTTGGTCATCAGTTTAACCGCCGTCTCTAGGGCTGCTGGGCTCTTGTTATGTTCCAATAGCTCCTTTGCAGCCACGATGTTCTCGATGGGCGTAGCCCTAACTTCATCGCGGTTTTTGTCCACGTATGGTGGATTCTTGATGTACATCTTGGCCAGAGTTTCCGCTGTTGGTACGGTGAACTCAAGGTTTCGTACCAGCTGCGGGTCGCCCCCCTCGTTGATCTGGTTCTGGATGAGAGTAACATACTTCTCCTCCATGTTCCTTGCGCGCTTCAGCGTGTCCTGAGCTTTAGCAATGTCGTCATCAACCTGCTTGCCCATCTTCTCGACTCGCTTTGCTTCCTTGAGGAGTGCTCGCCTTTTCTTCTCGAGATCGTTCACATCTCTGACATAGTCAGGGGTGATTGGATCTGCTAGAGTTCCGTAGACGACCTTATCCAGCGGGGTCGTAAAGTCTTCTTGGTGCTGGTCCTCGGGGATGGCGGGTAGCGGCCTGGGTCCGCCATGAATCTCGGGAAGTTGCTCCGCGGCGGGATCAGCGGCTGGTGGCGGGTTACCCTGCTCATTGCCGGCATCTCCGTCGTGGACTGCTTGAGATGGCGGATCACCGGTTGTCTGCCCAGCATCATCTCCTTTGTTGGTGACAAACACCTGCTTGGCCGCTGCTTGTTGCTCTTCAAGTGCCTGCTGCGCCAATTCTGCCTCGAGTTTTCTCATGGCGGCATCGTAATGGTCAGAATCATAGCCTTTGCTGTCCCAGTCATCCGATTCACCACTTTCGTTAAGTGCCTCTAGGATGGATTCACCTGGGCTATCTTCTCCATTGGAGGTAGATCCCGAAGTGATACCTGCGAACGCAACAAGGCAGTACCGCGGTGTCTCTAACGCCAGGTTACTCATGGCGGATTCACTGCGGTCTTCCACCACTTCCTCTACCTCTAGGGCGGGCTGGGTGGGATTACTTTTCAGATCCGATCTGGGCAACTTGGAAAGTTCCAGATCAGATGAGTCCTTGATGTCTACGCACTTCTATTCTTGTAGACACTTGTTGGGCCTCCAAGTGCAGAGGTTTGTAGAACAGCAGCAAGTTTCCCTTAAGTGGATCACCCAAGGTTTATCGAACTCAGGGAGGTTAGAGGTCAAAGCTATCCCTATCAAGCAACCCTGCAATTACGATACAGAAAGTCTCTTGTGTCCCCAACACACCCAATACACTTGTCAGATGTATAGGTGCACTAGTTCGGCGAAGAGATAGTGAAATACAAGTGGTATAGATGATTATAAGTAGCAAACGTGATGTGAAATAAATATCGCTGCGAGCAAACAAGTAACAAAACAGCAAGTAAACGATATGCAAAGCTTGGAAACAAGGCCTAGGGATCATACTTTCACTAGTGGACACACTCCCAACAATGTAACATGAATGAACAAGTAACTTCTCTTGCTAAGGTACTCTAAATTACTCTCCTATTGAATAACACTAATCACTGTGTAGTGGTACAGAAGCACCCCTTAAAGTTCATCAAGTACTTGACAAACACCACTCATAGAGATATCCAAATCAGATCACAATTCAAGATAGAAATCATTGCAACTTAGACCAAGTACTAACACGGTGCACACACTCACACCTTTACACCATGAAAGGAGGAATAAATCACTCAAACTATCATAGCAATAATTATTCTCATAATCCACAAGGGATCACAATCGTAGCCTAAACCAAGTACCACCATGATGCACGCACTGTCACCGTTACACCATAACAGGAGGAATAGATTACTTTAATAATATCACTAGAGTACACAAAATATCTGAATAATAACATGTACTTGTTCAACATGATACAAAGCTCACGATCACATAAAGATCACATCATGGGAGAGAGAGGTGAACCACATAGCTACCGGTAGAGCCCTCAGCCCCGGGGATGAACTACTCCCTCCTCATCATAGGAGACAGTAAGGTTGATGGAGATGGCAGCAAGGTCGATGGAGACGGCGGAGACGGCGATGGAGACCGATGGAGATGGCTCCGGGGGCACTTCCCCGTCCCGGCAGGGTGCCGGAACAGAGACTTCTGTCCCCCGAAATTCGTCGGCGACGGCGGCGGAGCTGCGGAACTGTTTCTGGAAAATTGCCGAATCCCCTAGGGTTTTCCGTCCCGAGGCTTTATATAGGCGAACGGGCGATGTCAGAGGGCTGCCAGGGCTTCCTCACACAGGGGTGGCGCGGCCAGGGCTGGGCCGCGCCAGCCCCTTGTGAGGGAGGCCTCTGGCCCCTCTCCTTCCTCTCTTCGGATGTTTGGATGCTCCCGGGAAAAATAAGACTTCTGGCTTTTGTTTCGTCCAATTCCGAGAATATTTCCTGTGTATCACTTCTGAAACCAAAAACAGCAGAAAACAGGGAACTGGCACTGTGGCACTTCGTTAATAGGTTAGTTCCGGAAAGCGTATAAAAATGCCACTAAGTGTAACGAAACAATAGGCAAATGGTGTAAAAACAAGCATGGAGCATCAAAAATTATAGATACGTTTGAGACGTATCAAGCATCCCCAAGCTTAACTCCTGCTCGTCCTCGAGTAGGTAAGTGATAACAAAAGAATAATTTTTGAGGTGACATGCACCTACACAATCTTGATCATATATGTAAGCATTGTGAGCTGGGATCATAAGAACTTAAAACATGGGCATGAAAGATATAATCTTGACAATAAGAACTTAGCAACCATGTTGTAAACATGCAAATGAACACAAACAAAAGATCATGGTAATGAAACAGTGAAAGTCAAACGTGTGTTCTAATCATAAGGAAAAACATACAAGTGGTTTTCAGCTTGTCCTTCTAAGAGAGCAAAACATAAATGCATAGGACACCTCAAAGTTTAAGAGGGCGACTAGATACAAATAATTTAAGAACAAGTGAAACCAACAATATGAGTCAATCAATGAACTTTGGGACAATGCATATCACACTAAGAATGACAACTATGCTCTCTTAATGGTGCATAAAGAAAGAAGGTGGTGACTCAACATAAAAGTAGAAGAAAGGCCCTCCGCAGAGGGAAGCAGTGATTTAAACATGTGCTAGAGCTTTTCATTTGTAAAACAGAGATAAAACTTGATTTTGAGAGGTGGTTGTCTTTGTCAACGACTGGCAATGGGGTTCTTACTATCTTCCATACAAAAATAAAGCAAGTTTTTGAGAGAGAGAGATTGGCACTTCGTGCTCTTTTTATAAAACTTGTCACTCCTCCCCACCTTTTCCTTTCACATACCATGGCTAACCGATTCCATCGGGTGCCCACCAACATTCACATTCTTTGGAGGAGTGCCTTTTTTCTTTCTTTTTTCCTTTTTTTTTCTTTTTGGAATAAACAATATGGAAGATAGCAAATCCGACCACTACGTCCCCATGAGCTGAAAACAGTGTCACAAAACGAGAAGTATTTTGAAGGTTTTTGAAAGGTAGCACACGAAAATTTTACTTTGGAATGGCTAACAAATACCATGCATAGGAATTTATAGTGGACACAATGGAAAACTTGGCTTTTAGGAGTTGGATGCACAAGTAGAGCTCATACTCAGTACAAGGTGAGGGCTAGCAAAAGACTGGGAGCGACCAACTAAGAGAGCAATAATGGCCATAATCATGCAAAGCGACAAAGCGACATTAAAAGAAGCATACGATGGCATCAAAAGTCAAAAACTAAATGATCATGAAGGCTAATGGCGACTTTGGAAGAGTCTAACATGTGTGAGCATGCGCCAAGTCAACCCAAATAAAGCATCAAGGAGAAAACCAAAATAAATGCTTCCATATAATAAAAACAACGCATGATTTTTTCAAAGGCTCATTAAGCAATCTCAGTTATTCGAGACAAGTCATGCTACAGCAAAACCACTAAGCATACTATCAAAAAGACATCAAGCATGACATGCAAAAGCCTAAGCCGCAGTCTACACAAGCTCCTTCTTGTACCACTTTTTTTTTGCATAAAGCTTTTTCTCTTTTCCAACACCATTCAAACTTTTTTTAAAAACACCTCTTTTGATAAAAACCAATAAAGACCAGAGGCAAAAATACACCTTGATGAAAAGATATGACAAGATCTGAACGCAAATCAAGGCGAAAACGAAAACCAAAAGCAGTAGCAGAAAAAGAAGAACACTCGGTGAACGATAAGAGTGAAAAACTGAGTGTTCTTAGCAAATGAAAACGAGTTCATCTCCTCCAAAGGAGACATGATGTGATCTAACCATTTATTGCAGCAAACAAAACTAAACTAACTAAGAAAACTAAAACAACTGACGCTCCAAGAAAAACACATAGTGCATGAAGCAATAAAAATATAGTGTCTTGAAAGGTGACCTGATTTTTGCCGATGAAGAAGGGGTGCCTCGGGGGCATCCCCAAGCTTTGACGCTTGTACTTCTTGGATATTTCTTGGGATGATGCATGGGCATCCCCAAGCTTGAGATTTTGTCCATTCTTCAACTCATCTCATCATTCTCCAATCCCTACACTTGAAAACTTCCTTCATACAAAACTAAACACAATTCTATTAGCAACATTAGTGTAAGCATAAAATATATTCAACCTCTTTTAGCTTCAGGTTTCAACCTAAAACCACCACATATATAGCATATACTACTGTAGCAACTTCCCTAAAAGTTCCATAATCAAAAGAACTCAAAAAGAAAGCGATAAAGCGGCAAACACAAATATTGGCAGAAATCTGTCAAAACTGAACAGCTGACAAAGGTCGAATTTTTGAGGGATTTTCTGTTGCTCAAATCAAAAAGTGTTCAACTAATGAAAGTTTGGATATAACCTGGGGCATATGCACAAGAAATCGCAGGTCCAAAAGATAAACAGAGAATTTTCACGAATTTTTACGGTGCAGCACCGAAAACTGTTTCAGGACAGCAACATCCCCAAATCTTACCTCACTCAAATTAGAGGCTTCCCTTGGCACAACAACGAAATAAAAAGGATAAGGAGCGGTTATTACAGTAGTAATAACTTCCAAGACTCAAATAAAAGAAAAGGTACTGAAAATAAACAATGGGTTATCTCCCAAGAGTGCTTTTCTTTAACGCCTTTGAGCTAGGCGCAGTAATTTGCAAAGATGCTCATATGGGCGCCATATAAGAGCTTGAGGCAAAGGCGCCATATAGGAATTTAAAGCAATAGAGAGCATCAAAAAGCAAGTATGGAACACATTTAAATCTAAACCACTTCCTATGAAAAATAGTCTTGTAAAGAGACAAATCATGAAAGCGCAAAGCAAAAAGCATAGGAAGGCAAAACAAGTATAACTTCAAGAATTGCAATATAAAGAGGGGAAACTCAATATTGTTGAGATCCATCAAACCATGTTTCCCTCTCTCATAGTAACTTTCAGTAGCATCATGAATAGAACTAACAATATAACTGTCATTTAAAGCATCCCTATCATGAGCCACATGCATAAAAGGATTAATACTCCCTACTTGAACAATAGTAGTAGGAGCAGATTCAACAGAATAATTATTCTCATCACCATAATCATCAAAGACAGGAGGCATATTGTAATCATAACTAATTCTATCCTCAATAGTAGGTGAACTGAAAATATTATACTCATCATCATAAACTAGAGAACTACTATGTCGCAAAGCATACTCGTCAAACATATCATCATAAGAAGGAACATGGATAGCACTGATGGTACAACAATTATTAACCTTAGAATTGGTACCAAAAATATTTTCAATATCAAAAGTAGAGTGCTTTTCCCAATCATGATCACTAACATAGGTAACAGGCATAGGAATATCATCCCAATCAGAATTATCATAATCTATAGCAGGATCATAAAGCTTAAGGGAAGATACCGTGTCCTCTCGCCTTTTACTCCTCTTCTTCTTCTTCTTCTTACTCTTCTTACTCTCTCCTTTAGGAGGAAGAGACTTGAAGGACATCTTCTCCACATATTCTTTAGGAGGGAAAGGCATCTTCTCCACATAATCTGGTTTGCTGACAGAAACAACAGAAGAAACTTTGGAGGATTCCTCCTCTCTATTAATAATATCGAAACATCTATTAGTCCTGTCATAGCTTGGCAAAACATCATGTTTAATAAGATCTTGTAAGTAAGTATTTGCGAGGCAATCTTTAGCACAATAGAGATGACAACCAACAAGGGTGCTATTAATATCAACATCATTCATGTCTATCAAAGCAAGCTTTCTAGATATCTCTTCACAATTCAAAAACAAAGTAAGCTCATCATGCTCATTGAGAGTAATCTTATCATCACAATACAAATCTGCGGTACTTGTTCGATTAATTGGGCATTGAAAATTAAAGTGACCTTTTTCACCGCAAAATTCACAAAGAAAAGGATAAAGCTCACAAACCCATTCGCCAAGCACATCTAGATCCTTGAGCCACATGCTGGTTTCTTCATTTGCGTGGGTGATGCAATAATCTTCCTTGTTGTAACTCTGTTCACAAGGTCTATGTACTCCACAAAAATTAACATGCTTATAAGAAATAGGACTTTTAGAAGTTTGAGCATGTTTATTGCAATCATTAATAACAATATCACTTTCTATGCAAGTGTCCTTAAAAGGTTCATGATACACGTCCCCATTTCCTTTAGGAACATTCATATGGGAAGCAAAGGCTTTAAAGCAATCAACCATAATTTGAGGATCAAGACCATATTTAGCACTAAGCTCTTGAAAAGTAGCAGTTTCAGCGAAAGACTTAATGCAATCAAACTCATAATTCATACCTGATCCTTTACCTTTGTCGTTTTCCCATCCTTCAGCATTCTCTTGTATACGGTCAAGAAGTTTCCACTTAGCATCTTCCTTCATATGAGTGAATGATCCAAAGCAAGAAGCATCCAAATAATCCTTATCAGGAAGAGTAAGCCGTGCATAAAAATTATCAATAACAATATTACGGGGAAGATCATGAATAGGACATTTATGCATTAGTAACTTCAATCTTCCCCACGCTTGGGCAATGCTTTCTCCCTCATGAGGCCAAAAATTATATATCTGATTACGATCTTTATGAATCTCACTTGGAGGATAGAATTTAGAATAAAAGAGAGGTACAATTTCCTCCCAGCCAATAGATGGACCATCTTCAAGCAGCCGATACCATTCCTCAGCTCTGCCTTTCAGTGACAAAGAGAATAACTTCTTCTTAACTTGGTTCATTGAAATACCTGCACACTGGAACAACTCGCATAATTCATGTATAAAAAGCAAATGATCACCAGGATGGACAGTTCCATCTCCAAAATAGCAGTTATCCATAACACGCCTAACAATTTTCATAGGTATTTCAAAAGGATGAGGAGCACAAGCATCATTAGAAACGTCACATATGGGAGATAAAATATCATCAGAGCAAACTTTCTCCACTAAAGCTAGGGGATTAAAAATATCATACTCAACAAAACCAGCTTCCCCAAGCTTAGACTTTTCTATAGCATTAGCAACAACAGTATTCAAAGCATTCGTACTAATAACATTGCTATGCGAAATAAGCTCCAAAGGATTTTCAATTTTCTCTTCAAATCTAAAATCAGGAAAAAGACTAAAGAACTCTTTGTTTTCCATTAAGCCTAACTAGTGAAAATAAAAACAAGAAACAAAAAGATATAATTGCAGAATCTAAAGGAAATAACTCCGAGCACTCACACAGGAGGATGCGAGTACCTTTTACCTTACCTCCCCGGCAACGGCGCCAGAAAAGAGCTTGATGTCTACGCACTTCTATTCTTGTAGACACTTGTTGGGCCTCCAAGTGCAGAGGTTTGTAGAACAGCAGCAAGTTTCCCTTAAGTGGATCACCCAAGGTTTATCGAACTCAGGGAGGTTAGAGGTCAAAGCTATCCCTCTCAAGCAACCCTGCAATTACGATACAGAAAGTCTCTTGTGTCCCCAACACACCCAATACACTTGTCAGATGTATAGGTGCACTAGTTCGGCGAAGAGATAGTGAAATACAAGTGGTATAGATGATTATAAGTAGCAAACGTGATGTGAAATAAATATCGCTGCGAGCAAACAAGTAACAAAACAGCAAGTAAACGATATGCAAAGCTTGGAAACAAGGCCTAGGGATCATACTTTCACTAGTGGACACACTCCCAACAATGTAACATGAATGAACAAGTAACTTCTCTTGCTAAGGTACTCTAAATTACTCTCCTATTGAATAACACTAATCACTGTGTAGTGGCTACAGAAGCACCCCTTAAAGTTCATCAAGTACTTGACAAACACCACTCATAGAGATATCCAAATCAGATCACAATTCAAGATAGAAATCATTGCAACTTAGACCAAGTACTAACACGGTGCACACACTCACACCTTTACACCATGAAAGGAGGAATAAATCACTCAAACTATCATAGCAATAATTATTCTCATAATCCACAAGGGATCACAATCGTAGCCTAAACCAAGTACCACCATGATGCACGCACTGTCACCGTTACACCATAACAGGAGGAATAGATTACTTTAATAATATCACTAGAGTACACAAAATATCTGAATAATAACATGTACTTGTTCAACATGATACATAGCTCACGATCACATAAAGATCACATCATGGGAGAGAGAGGTGAACCACATAGCTACCGGTAGAGCCCTCAGCCCCGGGGATGAACTACTCCCTCCTCATCATAGGAGACAGCAAGGTTGATGGAGATGGCAGCAAGGTCGATGGAGACGGCGGAGACGGCGATGGAGACCGATGGAGATGGCTCCGGGGGCACTTCCCCGTCCCGGCAGGGTGCCGGAACAGAGACTTCTGTCCCCCGAAATTCGTCGGCGACGGCGGCGGAGCTGCGGAACTGTTTCTGGAAAATTACCGAATCCCCTAGGGTTTTCCGTCCCGAGGCTTTATATAGGCGAAGGGGCGATGTCAGAGGGCTGCCAGGGCTTCCTCACACAGGGGTGGCGCGGCCAGGGCCTGGGCCGCGCCAGCCCCTTGTGAGGGAGGCCTCTGGCCCCTCTCCTTCCTATCTTCGGATGTTTGGATGCTCCCGGGAAAAATAAGACTTCTGGCTTTTGTTTCGTCCAATTCCGAGAATATTTCCTGTGTATCACTTCTGAAACCAAAAACAGCAGAAAACAGGGAACTGGCACTGTGGCACTTCGTTAATAGGTTAGTTCCGGAAAGCGTATAAAAATGCCACTAAGTGTAACGAAACAATAGGCAAATGGTGTAAAAACAAGCATGGAGCATCAAAAATTATAGATACGTTTGAGACGTATCAGTCCTCCGTATCCAGCTCGAAAGCGGTCCGTTTGGGGATTTCAGCCATACCAATCCGCCGGAAATTGGTTTCCGTAGCGGGGGTAGGGTTTGTCTCTCCAATGAAGATATGGATATCTCCAATCGGGATGACGGTGAATCGAGCAGGGTCTTCTCTAGCCGGCACCCAGAGGTTATCCGCTGGGACGATGGGGAAGCCGGAATCGTAGAGGATGCGCCCGATGGCGACGGTGTCGCCGATGCCTGCAAAGGCGGATCCCGCCTGGATCCGCGCTCTAGACGTGCTATGCCCCACGGTGGGCGCCAACTGTCGTGGTTTCGTCAACAGATCTGCCATAGAGGTAGGGGTATGGCGGTTTGTGGAAGGGGGTGAACATGGAGGAGCGATCCAGGATGGTGGTAGCACGAGTTTACCCAGCTTCAGATCCCGCGACGGTGGCGTGATCCTACGTGCTGCTATAATTCACTATATGGCAACAAGTGCTCGGTTACAATGATGAGGTTGGCTGTTTCGCTATGCGATTGGCCGTAAGATTGGTCTTCTGCCTCAAGGGCTGCTCCACGCCGGGCTTATAAAGGCGCCTGGCGTGGGCTACACGTTGGTACCAGAGCGGATACAACTTGGAGTCCTAGACTAAGTCCTACACGTGCGCTACAAGGCCACCCGCCATAGGCCGTCTTCCGGATCCGCCATAGGCTCGCCGCTAGTAGCCCGCCATGAACCCGTCTTTGGATCCGCCATAAGCGCCTGCGTCTAGTACCGCCATGCCAATTTCAGCAACTAGGCCGCCCGGTATGGCGAATCCGCCATACCACCCCTGATGGGCCACCCTGGCTTGCTGATTTAGGACTACGTCGCTGGTATACCTATTGGGTATATCCCCAACACACATTATACTCAGAATGACAACTATGCTCTCTTAATGGTGCATAAAGATAGAAGGTGGTGACTCAACATAAAAGTAAAAGAAAGGCCCTTCGCAGAGGGAAGCAGTGATTAAACATGTGCTAGAGCTTTTCATTTGTAAAGCAGAGAGATAAAAATTGGTTTTGAGAGGTGGTTGTCTTTGTCAACGACTAGCAATAGGGTTCTTACTATCTTCCATACAAAAATAAAGCAAGTTTTTGAGAGAGAGATTGGCGCTTTTTGTGCTCTTTTATAAAGCTTGGCACTCCTCCCCACCTTTTTTCCTTTCTCAAACCATGGCTAACCGATTCCATCGGGTGCCCACCAACATTCACATACCATGGAGGAGTGCCTTTTTCTTTTTCTTTTTTTTTCTTTTTTTCTTTCTTTTTGGAATAAGCAATATGGAAGATAGCAAATCCGACCACTACGTCCCCATCTTTCTTTTTGGAATAAGCAATATGGAAGTTCATCACACGTGCATATATTGTGGGGGAGTTTGCTCTATATATTTTGGTTGCACTCACATCAACCATATTTGTTGTAGTTTATGTGAGTACAATTGATTTTGATATGCGGTAGTAGCTTCGTGTTACTTAACCATATCAAATACAACCTCTTGTATGCAATTTATTCTCGGATAAGTTGCATATTAGTTTCTATCATTCATTATATAAACCCTCTTGTTGAGATTGTCATCAATTACCAAAATGGGGGAGATTGTAAGGGTCAATTGCCCCTAAGTGTGTTTTTGGTAATTAATGACAATCCCTATGGACTAATGTTTTCATTGAGATTTTTATGAAGGAATTGTTCATAGGAATTGCTTGAAGTCCTTGTGTTGGATTCAAGGCTTGGATGCCATGAAGATAAAGATATATCTTAAGTATTGGCATCAAGATCATTGAATAGAAGAGATGAATCCAATATGATCAAGAAGAAGAAATAAAGATGTTGTTCTTGTGTAGAACTCAAGTATTCCATGCTCTAGCTTATGTGCTAAGCCAAGGAGTCTCAAGATCTTGAGAGTTTGGTTACATGAGAAGAATTCAAGTTATGGCTCTATGTCGAGGTCACGATGGTCTCATGAGTTGAGCCATGGTTGACCAAGACTTAGAGCATGCAATCAAATGAAGAATTCCCTATGCATCTTAAGAGAGATTCGATAGAGCATGAGTAGATACAAGGTTGACCAAGATGAAGAGAGAATAGTGGAATCAAGTATCTTCCCATGGGCTTACATCAAAAGAAGGATTCAATATGGCCCATGGGAGAATGAAATCAAATGAAGCATCATCATCAAGATCAAGCGGGATGCTCAAGGCAAAGGTATGTCCTTGCTAGGTTTTCCTTTTACCGGTCTCAAGGTGTTTGTTGGGAGACCGGGTTATAGGATAGATAGCCGCACTATCAAGAGGGGCTTTCGGTTGGGTAACTTGATCACATCGTCATAGGGAGCTCAATCCTTTGCATACTTTGCATCTTCTTAGTTTGTTGCTTCTTGGTGTTTCTCCATGTGAGGTTCTTGTGCTTGTTGCTAGCTTTCCAACAAGCCCAAGTTCATCGAAAACGGAATCCAAATGCATCGTCTTTTGCGTTTTCGAGTTGAGAGGTTTTACCGGTTCTTCACTTTGGAAGGTTTCACACCTCTCCATATTTCGTATTTTTCCTCTTGACTTTTCTTGGTGTTTCTCTGCATAAAGTTGTAGTACTTTTTCTAAGCTTTTCAAAAAGTCCAAGTTTGCTAAAAACGGAGTTCGGATGCAAAAGTTATCGCGTTTTCCGTATGAGTGTTTTTGCAGTTTTGCAAATCCGGAGTGAAATCCGGAGCTGCTCCGGGCTGCTCCGGGCTGAGCAGTGGCCGGGCACTCGCTCCGGAGTATCGGCCGGAGCTGCTCCGGGCTCTGCTCCGGGCTGCTCCGGAGCTGCTCCGGGCTGCTCCGGGCTGCTCCGGGATGACCGAAAATCTCCCTAACGGGCAGTTTTCTTGCCCTATAAAAGGGGGCTTCTTCCCCAACGGTTTAGTAAGGGTTCTAAAGTGTTCTTGAGCTTTTCTCTCACCTCCATTGTTGCCTCTCTTGAGCTTGCTCCCTCTCTCTTCCCTCCAATGATTCTTGCATATTTTTGAGGGATTTGGAAGAGGAGATCTAGATCTACAATCTCCACCAACTCATTCCTCCTCTAAGTGAGGGGAACCTTTGGGATCTTGATCTTGGAGTCATTGGTTGACCTCCACCCTTGTTCTTCCTCTCTAGCTCCTCCATAGCATTTGTTGCTTTGGTGGGATTTGAGAGAGAAGGATTTGAGCACTTTCCCTTGTGTTCTTGCTTTGCATCCTTGCATAGTGTTGAGCTCTCCATTACGATTTGTTCGAGTGAGAGACCGTGAGCTTGTTACTCTTGGAGGGTGACCTCCTAGTTGGCTTGGCGGTTGGTGCCTCGGTGACCTCTTCGTGGAAGATTGTGAAGAGGCCCGGGATTCCCCTTCGTGGGAGTAGTGAAGTGGTTGTGGAGCTTGCCATCTCCGGAGTGGAGGAAAAGCTAACCATAAGAAGGGGTCCCTAGCTTCGTGGGGGACTCGGAGAAGAAGGTGAGCCTTCGTGGCGTTCGGGGGCCTTCGTGGTTACCCGCATCTCTCCAACGGTGATTAGCTTACTTTATGTAAGTGAACATCGGGATACATCTTCGTCTCCGCGTGCCTCGGTTATCTCTATACCCGAGTTTATTTCCTTGTGATAGCCATCGTGCTTGAAGTACTTATATCTTGTTTATCACTTGTGAATTATATCTTGTGCTATCTTGCTTATATCTAGTTGTTGTTGTTGCACTTAGTTGAGCCTAGCATATTTAGGTCTTGTGCTTGAAGAAAATAAACGTTAGTTTAATTCCGCATTCCTTCAAGCCAATTCCGTAATTGTTTTTTAAAACGCCTATTCACCCCCCCTCTAGGCGACATCTCGTCCTTTCAATTGGTATCAGAGCAAGGTCTCTCCTTGTTTAGGCTTCACCGCCTTGAGAGTAAAGATGTCGGCTAGTTATTTAGTGCACAATGACACAATTATTTTTGATGGCACAAATTATAACTTATGGAGATTTCGCATGCTTTGCAATCTTCGGACTTTGTGTCCAAATATAGAGCGATTTCTAGATGTAGGCTTTTCTCCTCCGATGGATCCTCAAAGTCTATCTATAGAGGATGAGAAAAATTTACATCTAGAAGCTCAAGTATTTAATGAAATTTTATTGTCTGTAAGCTCTATAGTTTATGTTTGCTTGATGGGTTCAAAGTGCAAGACGTCTCATGAGATATGGACCAAGCTAGAAGAGTCATTTGGTGGGTCCATTTCACTTGAGGTTGAAAGTGAACCCAAGGAGCTCTCTTCACCTTCACATCATGAAGAGCTCCAAGTTGCTTCCACATCCGGTCGTGATGATTGTTCAAGTTCTTCCACTTCACCAACATATGACTTGTCACAAGGTAATGATACGGTGAGTGAAGAAATCATATGTGATGTTGGTAGTCTTGTTCTTTGCACCAATGATTCTATTTCTATAAATCCTAATGGTGTAGAGAGTTTGGACCTAAACACTTCTTGCAAGAAATTCTTTACTCATTCTTGTGTTAAAGGTCCTTGCATATCTCCTAAAATTTGCTTGATTAAATTTTGTGATGATATGCTTGTTTCTAGTTGTGACCATACTCAAAATGATTCTATTTCCCCTAGTTGTTGTATGACTAACCATGTAGAGGAAATTAAAGAAAAATTGGGTCACATAATTAAAGAAGAAATCAATAGAGGAACCAAGAAGGTTTCTATCAAGAGAAGGCAATGCTATGAATGCCACGAGTATGGACATCTCGCAAGAGCTTGTCCTACACTCGAAAATGAAGAATGTGCTTCTATTGAAGTTCCATCATCATCTACGCAAGTTCACATGTGCCTTATGGCAAGCGGTTCAAAGGTAACTCCTACTTTGAATCCCGACACATCTCCTTATGATGAGAGTGATGATGATGATGATAATGATGATGATAATGAAGCTTTCTTGCATGAGATGGGAATTGTGTATGCCTCTCTTCGTGGTAATAATGATGCTCGTGCTAAAGTCGAACACTTAATGGAAACCTTGTTTGACCACAAGGAGACCATTAAGGAATTGAACTCCCTTGTTAATAAGGGGAAACGGAGATTCAATCTCCTCAAGCAAGAGCTATCCGAAGAGAAGCATACTAATTCTTGCCTATCTCAATCTATTAAATCTTATGAGCTTACAAATGCTAAATCTATTAATGATGCTTGTGCTACTAACTCTATTTCTTGTGAAGCATCTATATTAAAGGAGAATGTTGAGCTAAGGGCTCAACTTGAGTTGCTAACAAGCAATTATAAGAAATTGGAGGAAAGCCATGAAAAGCTCTCGGGCTCTCATGGGGATCTCTTAATCTCTTATAATGGGCTAAAGTTAGCTCATGAGGCAAGTATCTCTAAGAAAACATCTTGTGAGCCTCATTTGGACATTAGCACTACTTTGAACCAAAATGCTATATTATCTTGTGCTAGTCCAAGTAATTTGTCTAGGCATAATATTGCTACATCTTGTGATGAATTACTTGCTATGCCTTGTTGCTCTAATAATGAAGCTTCTACCTCCTCTAGTACTTGTATTACTACTAACCTTGTAGAGGAAATCAAAGAGCTCAAGGCCCAAGTCACTAGTTTGGAGAAAGACTTGGATAAGCGTCATGAAGGGAAATCCACACTCGATAATATTTTGAGTGTGCAAAAATCCCCTAATGACAAGAGTGGACTTGGATTCAACTCCAATAACAAGAACAAGTCCAAGAGCAACAAGAAGAAGAAGGGCCAAGACCAAGTCAAGAATTTGGCCAAGATTGTTTGCTTCAAGTGCAAGATTGAAGGGCATCATGTGAGATCTTGCCCATTGAAGAAGAAGCACTTGAGTGAGAAGCAACAAGGGAAGCGGGCACAAGGTCAAGCTCAAGTTCGACCTCAAGTTGAAGATAGGCCACTTCCCAAGAAGAAACAAGATGAAGCTTCCCAAATCAAGAAATCAATGAAGAAGAGAAAGGGAAGCACTTGTTGCTATATTTGCCGTGAGAAGGGGCACTTTGCTTCTTCATGCTTAAGCGGTACCTTATCTAATCCTATCATTGTTGATGATGATTATTCTATTAGGAAAGATAAGGATGGCAATGTGTTTGCCAAGTTTGTTGGAACTCAAAGTGGTGTCAAGAAAAGAACCATTTGGGTTGCCAAGCCTATTGTTACTAACCTCTTAGGACCCAACTTGGTTGGGTACCAACAAGCTAAAACTTGATCAATAGGTGTTTATGGAGGGCATTGGAGACTTGGCTACCTCATGAAGAATTAAGGGATCTTCATTAATTTTATTTTCATCAAGCCAAGTCATTGACACTATCATTTTATATCCAATGTGCCTCTTTGCGGTAACTTGTACTTAACCTCTTTACATTGTAAGTTACTTGCCCCTTTGCATGTTTTGGTTTTGTACCAAGTATGTGTTTGTATATGTTGTTCCTTATACCTACTTATCTTGTGTATTCAAGTAGGTGTTGGGTGTTTGGCACATCATATACTTGTGTGTTTGCTTCGAGCCTCTAATGTATATTTATGGTATCTTATTTGGCTCTTATCGAGTGATTAATGGAACATCCCATTTTGGGGGAGTGATTTGCCATTGGCACCTCACAATCCTATAAATGTGTGCACATGAGTAATACCACTTAGTATTGATATTGCAAGATTATCTAGTCACTATGTGGTATGCCATGCTCATGAGAAATTCAAATTCTATATCTCCATTAATTATCTCTAGTTGGATTTTGTTTGCCTTTTGTTGAAAAGAATTTAATATCACATTATGGGGGAGTAATATGCCTTATGCATATCACAAGCCTAGGAAATGTGAACATTTGAGGTATTGCCACTTAGAGTTGATATTGTTAATTATCTTATTCCTAGGTGGCATGTTTGCTCAAACAAGCTCCGTTATTTCTTAAATGATTTTATTGATCATTTCTTTGCTCTTGGTTTGAGTAAGAATTCTTGGTGCGGTTTTACTCAAATGTATTTCTCTATATCATAAGTAGGAAACCGTTTGCTTCTAGTTACTCTAATCATTGCTTTGCATGATTGTTTGACTATTTTTGGAGCTACCAAGAATCCTTTTTCGTGCATGGTGCTTAAATTGAATATTTAACCATATGCCTTTTATTGTGAAGTTGATCTTGAATATCGTTGCAATACACCACCAAAAAATAATTCCAATATGAACCTCGTGTCTCTGACAATTGGTATTCATATATATATATATGTGGTAATTCTTCTAGATCATCTTCACCTTGAAATTTGCCTCTTATTGCCCTTATTTCTTTCCAAGAAATTATTTTGACTCCCATTGTCTTATTGCCTTCTTGAGGATCTTTTTGCTTGACTTTATCTCATCTCTTGATCCCCATCAAGTCTGTGTTGTTGTAAGACAAACCTTTTCTTTTCGGTACTTGTGCCATTGTGAAAAGTGTAGAGGGTTTGGTTTATTTGTTGGAACCTTGCTCTTTTGGGAGTTAGTTATCTCATTCCTTCTTCTATGATTTATTTGCTCGAATGAGATAAATTGTTGAGCATGCTTTTATTTATTTATTCTTTCATGCTCAATAAGTTGTTAGGTTCATTTGTTGAATTTTATGAATAAATCATTTGTTGATTTGTTCCCTTGATGTCATTTGGACAAATAATGTGTTTTGCCACACCTTTTATACCTCCTTGTATTCTTGGTGTTTTTGTCTAAATCGTATCTTCTTTGGATCTTGAAAGATAGGTGCATGCATATTCTCTTTATGCTTATTTTTGTATCTTAGTTGCTTTCTTTGATCCAATATATATGTTATACTCCGTCAAATCCTAAATGGCTAAGATGTGCATGAAATTCAAATTTCATCTCTAACTATGCACATATTTTTATGGAGTCTATCATATGTATTGTGGTTAGTCTAACCACTTTGGACCCAATAAGTTTGGGGACCAAGATGTACTTAAATGTTGTCTTAGGTACATTGAAGATGCAATGGATGCTTGTCTCATTTATAAGGAAGGTGTTGTCACCATATGATTATTGGAGCCAAGCTAGGATGATCGGCGAACTCTTATCTACTACATCACACCATTGCTATCTCGGTAACAAGTATAACCTTCATGCATACTTTTCTCGCATCCCAACTCTTGTAGGTTGGTTCTTGGCATGATAATATTTATTTGCAAATGTTGCGGTTCTTGCAAAGGTCTTATAAAGAAATATCTTTATTTCATATGTGAGCAAGTTGAGATGATTGCATATGACGGGAAGTATATAAAATCATGTTTATGATTCACCAATCCCAAATATGCCAGTTTAGCAATTTATTGCATATTAATTCCTCAACGCTCTCTCATGTGCAATATAGATAATGTTGCAAGTTGTACCCTTCTTTATTATGCTTGTTGCCTTTCAAAGCATCCCGACTATCTTTTGATCCCTTATTGCTAGTTGTGATGGCTTTGATGATTTTGCGTGGGGAGTTTATTAATATACCATAATGGAAAATGGAGCCTTGGGCTATATATGCTTTCTAGCAAAGCTATTTGGTATATTCTATGACTCTCTCTTGGATATCATGTCTTCCTTAATTTCAACTAACCTCTTGTGTATACATGTTTCTTTGTGGATTGTTCATCATGATTTTTTGTCCACTTAGAAATGTATATGCATAAGAGTGTTAATTTCTTCCCTTGATATCCTCGTTCTTGGCCGACCATCTTTCTTATCCATTTTGTTCTTGATGGTGTTGGTAAGAACTTGATTTATGAGTGCTTGTTTATTCTTTATTGCTTCTTCTCGCACTCATATCTCGTGAATCTTTTTGGACTAAAGTTCACTTTGATAAGCGTATTGATCCTTTTGTATTCTTTCGTGCTCATGTTTTGTTTTAAATGATATATAGGGAGTGAGGATTCCATGTTTGTGCATATTGTATTCAAATGCAACAAAAATTTAAATTTATGCATGGACCTTGGGGAGCTTCCTTATTTCATTTAAAGCACCTACTAGCTCTTATCATCACATCTCCTTGTGTCCAATTGGTTCTTTGGGTCTCTTGATTGCTTGCTTGCTTCATTCGTTGAAGTTTCCTTCACTATGTCATCTTTTTGCAATCTTTGATCCTCAATATGGTTTGACTTCCTCCAAATATTATTAATTTGATAAGTGCATATGATTTCACTCATTTTTATGAGAAATGCACATCTTGGGGAGGAACTCATACTATATTGGCCTTCTAAATTCCTTCATCCATTTTGGCAATCGTTGCCAATGGGGGAGAAGTTTAGAGGGTTTAAGGGAAATGGTTTTTATACTTAAGTTTGGTTTGTGCTTAAGTGTTTTACCTTTCATGCATCTCTTCTTTGTTAGATGTTTTGCATGGTTGAATATATAGTGTAAACTCCATCAAAGGTTTATCTTGACAATGTATGCAATGAAATTCAAGTTCATCACACGTGCATATATTGTGGGGGAGTTTGCTCTATATATTTTGGTTGCACTCACATCAACCATATTTGTTGTAGTTTATGTGAGTACAATTGATTTTGATATGCGGTAGTAGCTTCGTGTTACTTAACCATATCAAATACAACCTCTTGTATGCAATTTATTCTCGGATAAGTTGCATATTAGTTTCTATCATTCATTATATAAACCCTCTTGTTGAGATTGTCATCAATTACCAAAATGGGGGAGATTGTAAGGGTCAATTGCCCCTAAGTGTGTTTTTGGTAATTAATGACAATCCCTATGGACTAATGTTTTCATTGAGATTTTTATGAAGGAATTGTTCATAGGAATTGCTTGAAGTCCTTGTGTTGGATTCAAGGCTTGGATGCCATGAAGATAAAGATATATCTTAAGTATTGGCATCAAGATCATTGAATAGAAGAGATGAATCCAATATGATCAAGAAGAAGAAATAAAGATGTTGTTCTTGTGTAGAACTCAAGTATTCCATGCTCTAGCTTATGTGCTAAGCCAAGGAGTCTCAAGATCTTGAGAGTTTGGTTACATGAGAAGAATTCAAGTTATGGCTCTATGTCGAGGTCACGATGGTCTCATGAGTTGAGCCATGGTTGACCAAGACTTAGAGCATGCAATCAAATGAAGAATTCCCTATGCATCTTAAGAGAGATTCGATAGAGCATGAGTAGATACAAGGTTGACCAAGATGAAGAGAGAATAGTGGAATCAAGTATCTTCCCATGGGCTTACATCAAAAGAAGGATTCAATATGGCCCATGGGAGAATGAAATCAAATGAAGCATCATCATCAAGATCAAGCGGGATGCTCAAGGCAAAGGTATGTCCTTGCTAGGTTTTCCTTTTACCGGTCTCAAGGTGTTTGTTGGGAGACCGGGTTATAGGATAGATAGCCGCACTATCAAGAGGGGCTTTCGGTTGGGTAACTTGATCACATCGTCATAGGGAGCTCAATCCTTTGCATACTTTGCATCTTCCTAGTTTGTTGCTTCTTGGTGTTTCTCCATGTGAGGTTCTTGTGCTTGTTGCTAGCTTTCCAACAAGCCCAAGTTCATCGAAAACGGAATCCAAATGCATCGTCTTTTGCGTTTTCGAGTTGAGAGGTTTTACCGGTTCTTCACTTTGGAAGGTTTCACACCTCTCCACATTTCGTATTTTTCCTCTTGACTTTTCTTGGTGTTTCTCTGCATAAAGTTGTAGTACTTTTTCTAAGCTTTTCAAAAAGTCCAAGTTTGCTAAAAACGGAGTTCGGATGCAAAAGTTATCGCGTTTTCCGTATGAGTGTTTTTGCAGTTTTGCAAATCCGGAGTGAAATCCGGAGCTGCTCCGGGCTGCTCCGGGCTGAGCAGTGGCCGGGCACTCGCTCCGGAGTATCGGCCGGAGCTGCTCCGGGCTCTGCTCCGGGCTGCTCCGGAGCTGCTCCGGGCTGCTCCGGGATGACCGAAAATCTCCCTAACGGGCAGTTTTCTTGCCCTATAAAAGGGGGCTTCTTCCCCAACGGTTTAGTAAGGGTTCTAAAGTGTTCTTGAGCTTTTCTCTCACCTCCATTGTTGCCTCTCTTGAGCTTGCTCCCTCTCTCTTCCCTCCAATGATTCTTGCATATTTTTGAGGGATTTGGAAGAGGAGATCTAGATCTACAATCTCCACCAACTCATTCCTCCTCTAAGTGAGGGGAACCTTTGGGATCTTGATCTTGGAGTCATTGGTTGACCTCCACCCTTGTTCTTCCTCTCTAGCTCCTCCATAGCATTTGTTGCTTTGGTGGGATTTGAGAGAGAAGGATTTGAGCACTTTCCCTTGTGTTCTTGCTTTGCATCCTTGCATAGTGTTGAGCTCTCCATTACGATTTGTTCGAGTGAGAGACCGTGAGCTTGTTACTCTTGGAGGGTGACCTCCTAGTTGGCTTGGCGGTTGGTGCCTCGGTGACCTCTTCGTGGAAGATTGTGAAGAGGCCCGGGATTCCCCTTCGTGGGAGTAGTGAAGTGGTTGTGGAGCTTGCCATCTCCGGAGTGGAGGAAAAGCTAACCATAAGAAGGGGTCCCTAGCTTCGTGGGGGACTCGGAGAAGAAGGTGAGCCTTCGTGGCGTTCGGGGGCCTTCGTGGTTACCCGCATCTCTCCAACGGTGATTAGCTTACTTTATGTAAGTGAACATCGGGATACATCTTCGTCTCCGCGTGCCTCGGTTATCTCTATACCCGAGTTTATTTCCTTGTGATAGCCATCGTGCTTGAAGTACTTATATCTTGTTTATCACTTGTGAATTATATCTTGTGCTATCTTGCTTATATCTAGTTGTTGTTGTTGCACTTAGTTGAGCCTAGCATATTTAGGTCTTGTGCTTGAAGAAAATAAACGTTAGTTTAATTCCGCATTCCTTCAAGCCAATTCCGTAATTGTTTTTAAAACGCCTATTCACCCCCCCCTCTAGGCGACATCTCGTCCTTTCAATTGGTATCAGAGCAAGGTCTCTCCTTGTTTAGGCTTCACCGCCTTGAGAGTAAAGATGTCGGCTAGTTATTTAGTGCACAATGACACAATTATTTTTGATGGCACAAATTATAACTTATGGAGATTCGCATGCTTTGCAATCTTCGGACTTTGTGTCCAAATATAGAGCGATTTCTAGATGTAGGCTTTTCTCCTCCGATGGATCCTCAAAGTCTATCTATAGAGGATGAGAAAAATTTACATCTAGAAGCTCAAGTATTTAATGAAATTTTATTGTCTGTAAGCTCTATAGTTTATGTTTGCTTGATGGGTTCAAAGTGCAAGACGTCTCATGAGATATGGACCAAGCTAGAAGAGTCATTTGGTGGGTTCATTTCACTTGAGGTTGAAAGTGAACCCAAGGAGCTCTCTTCACCTTCACATCATGAAGAGCTCCAAGTTGCTTCCACATCCGGTCGTGATGATTGTTCAAGTTCTTCCACTTCACCAACATATGACTTGTCACAAGGTAATGATACGGTGAGTGAAGAAATCATATGTGATGTTGGTAGTCTTGTTCTTTGCACCAATGATTCTATTTCTATAAATCCTAATGGTGTAGAGAGTTTGGACCTAAACACTTCTTGCAAGAAATTCTTTACTCATTCTTGTGTTAAAGGTCCTTGCATATCTCCTAAAATTTGCTTGATTAAATTTTGTGATGATATGCTTGTTTCTAGTTGTGACCATACTCAAAATGATTCTATTTCCCCTAGTTGTTGTATGACTAACCATGTAGAGGAAATTAAAGAAAAATTGGGTCACATAATTAAAGAAGAAATCAATAGAGGAACCAAGAAGGTTTCTATCAAGAGAAGGCAATGCTATGAATGCCACGAGTATGGACATCTCGCAAGAGCTTGTCCTACACTCGAAAATGAAGAATGTGCTTCTATTGAAGTTCCATCATCATCTACGCAAGTTCACATGTGCCTTATGGCAAGCGGTTCAAAGGTAACTCCTACTTTGAATCCCGACACATCTCCTTATGATGAGAGTGATGATGATGATGATAATGATGATGATAATGAAGCTTTCTTGCATGAGATGGGAATTGTGTATGCCTCTCTTCGTGGTAATAATGATGCTCGTGCTAAAGTCGAACACTTAATGGAAACCTTGTTTGACCACAAGGAGACCATTAAGGAATTGAACTCCCTTGTTAATAAGGGGAAACGGAGATTCAATCTCCTCAAGCAAGAGCTATCCGAAGAGAAGCATACTAATTCTTGCCTATCTCAATCTATTAAATCTTATGAGCTTACAAATGCTAAATCTATTAATGATGCTTGTGCTACTAACTCTATTTCTTGTGAAGCATCTATATTAAAGGAGAATGTTGAGCTAAGGGCTCAACTTGAGTTGCTAACAAGCAATTATAAGAAATTGGAGGAAAGCCATGAAAAGCTCTCGGGCTCTCATGGGGATCTCTTAATCTCTTATAATGGGCTAAAGTTAGCTCATGAGGCAAGTATCTCTAAGAAAACATCTTGTGAGCCTCATTTGGACATTAGCACTACTTTGAACCAAAATGCTATATTATCTTGTGCTAGTCCAAGTAATTTGTCTAGGCATAATATTGCTACATCTTGTGATGAATTACTTGCTATGCCTTGTTGCTCTAATAATGAAGCTTCTACCTCCTCTAGTACTTGTATTACTACTAACCTTGTAGAGGAAATCAAAGAGCTCAAGGCCCAAGTCACTAGTTTGGAGAAAGACTTGGATAAGCGTCATGAAGGGAAATCCACACTCGATAATATTTTGAGTGTGCAAAAATCCCCTAATGACAAGAGTGGACTTGGATTCAACTCCAATAACAAGAACAAGTCCAAGAGCAACAAGAAGAAGAAGGGCCAAGACCAAGTCAAGAATTTGGCCAAGATTGTTTGCTTCAAGTGCAAGATTGAAGGGCATCATGTGAGATCTTGCCCATTGAAGAAGAAGCACTTGAGTGAGAAGCAACAAGGGAAGCGGGCACAAGGTCAAGCTCAAGTTCGACCTCAAGTTGAAGATAGGCCACTTCCCAAGAAGAAACAAGATGAAGCTTCCCAAATCAAGAAATCAATGAAGAAGAGAAAGGGAAGCACTTGTTGCTATATTTGCCGTGAGAAGGGGCACTTTGCTTCTTCATGCTTAAGCGGTACCTTATCTAATCCTATCATTGTTGATGATGATTATTCTATTAGGAAAGATAAGGATGGCAATGTGTTTGCCAAGTTTGTTGGAACTCAAAGTGGTGTCAAGAAAAGAACCATTTGGGTTGCCAAGCCTATTGTTACTAACCTCTTAGGACCCAACTTGGTTGGGTACCAACAAGCTAAAACTTGATCAATAGGTGTTTATGGAGGGCATTGGAGACTTGGCTACCTCATGAAGAATTAAGGGATCTTCATTAATTTTATTTTCATCAAGCCAAGTCATTGACACTATCATTTTATATCCAATGTGCCTCTTTGCGGTAACTTGTACTTAACCTCTTTACATTGTAAGTTACTTGCCCCTTTGCATGTTTTGGTTTTGTACCAAGTATGTGTTTGTATATGTTGTTCCTTATACCTACTTATCTTGTGTATTCAAGTAGGTGTTGGGTGTTTGGCACATCATATACTTGTGTGTTTGCTTCGAGCCTCTAATGTATATTTATGGTATCTTATTTGGCTCTTATCGAGTGATTAATGGAACATCCCATTTTGGGGGAGTGATTTGCCATTGGCACCTCACACTCCTATAAATGTGTGCACATGAGTAATACCACTTAGTATTGATATTGCAAGATTATCTAGTCACTATGTGGTATGCCATGCTCATGAGAAATTCAAATTCTATATCTCCATTAATTATCTCTAGTTGGATTTTGTTTGCCTTTTGTTGAAAAGAATTTAATATCACATTATGGGGGAGTAATATGCCTTATGCATATCACAAGCCTAGGAAATGTGAACATTTGAGGTATTGCCACTTAGAGTTGATATTGTTAATTATCTTATTCCTAGGTGGCATGTTTGCTCAAACAAGCTCCGTTATTTCTTAAATGATTTTATTGATCATTTCTTTGCTCTTGGTTTGAGTAAGAATTCTTGGTGCGGTTTTACTCAAATATATTTCTCTATATCATAAGTAGGAAACCGTTTGCTTCTAGTTACTCTAATCATTGCTTTGCATGATTGTTTGACTATTTTTGGAGCTACCAAGAATCCTTTTTCGTGCATGGTGCTTAAATTGAATATTTAACCATATGCCTTTTATTGTGAAGTTGATCTTGAATATCGTTGCAATACACCACCAAAAAATAATTCCAATATGAACCTCGTGTCTCTGACAATTGGTATTCATATATATATATGTGGTAATTCTTCTAGATCATCTTCACCTTGAAATTTGCCTCTTATTGCCCTTATTTCTTTCCAAGAAATTATTTTGACTCCCATTGTCTTATTGCCTTCTTGAGGATCTTTTTGCTTGACTTTATCTCATCTCTTGATCCCCATCAAGTCTGTGTTGTTGTAAGACAAACCTTTTCTTTTCGGTACTTGTGCCATTGTGAAAAGTGTAGAGGGTTTGGTTTATTTGTTGGAACCTTGCTCTTTTGGGAGTTAGTTATCTTATTCCTTCTTCTATGATTTATTTGCTCGAATGAGATAAATTGTTGAGCATGCTTTTATTTATTTATTCTTTCATGCTCAATAAGTTGTTAGGTTCATTTGTTGAATTTTATGAATAAATCATTTGTTGATTTGTTCCCTTGATGTCATTTGGACAAATAATGTGTTTTGCCACACCTTTTATACCTCCTTGTATTCTTGGTGTTTTTGTCTAAATCGTATCTTCTTTGGATCTTGAAAGATAGGTGCATGCATATTCTCTTTATGCTTATTTTTGTATCTTAGTTGCTTTCTTTGATCCAATATATATGTTATACTCTGTCAAATCCTAAATGGCTAAGATGTGCATGAAATTCAAATTTCATCTCTAACTATGCACATATTTTTATGGAGTCTATCATATGTATTGTGGTTGGTCTAACCACTTTGGACCCAATAAGTTTGGGGACCAAGATGTACTTAAATGTTGTCTTAGGTACATTGAAGATGCAATGGATGCTTGTCTCATTTATAAGGAAGGTGTTGTCACCATATGATTATTGGAGCCAAGCTAGGATGATCGGCGAACTCTTATCTACTACATCACACCATTGCTATCTCGGTAACAAGTATAACCTTCATGCATACTTTTCTCGCATCCCAACTCTTGTAGGTTGGTTCTTGGCATGATAATATTTATTTGCAAATGTTGCGGTTCTTGCAAAGGTCTTATAAAGAAATATCTTTATTTCATATGTGATCAAGTTGAGATGATTGCATATGACGGGAAGTATATAAAATCATGTTTATGATTCACCAATCCCAAATATGCCAGTTTAGCAATTTATTGCATATTAATTCCTCAACGCTCTCTCATGTGCAATATAGATAATGTTGCAAGTTGTACCCTTCTTTATTATGCTTGTTGCCTTTCAAAGCATCCCGACTATCTTTTGATCCCTTATTGCTAGCAAATTAAGCTCTAAAGGTTTTTCAATTTTCTCTTCAAACACTTCATATATAAACTCAGGAAAAAGACTAAAGAACTCTTTATTTTCCATTAAGCAAAACAAGAAATAAAAAGATGTAATTGCAGAATCTAAAGGAAATAACTTCGACCACTCACCAGCAACTAAAAGACTTAGTAGCCAAAGAATGTGAGTACCTTTTACCTTACCTCCCCGGCAACGGCACTAGAAAAGAGCTTGATGTCTACGCACGCGTCTGTTCTTGTAGACAGTATTGGGCCTCCAAGTGCAGAGGTTTGTAGAGCAGCAGCAAGTTTCCCTTAAGTGGATCACCCAATGTTTATCGAACTCAGGGAGGAAGAGGTTAAAGCTATCCCTCTCAAGCAACCCTGCAATTACGATACAGAAAGTCTCTTGTGTCCCCAACACACCCAATACACTTGTCAGATGTATAGGTGCACTAGTTCGGCGAAGAGATAGTGAAATACAAGTGGTATGGATGATTATAAGTAGTGAATACAATCTGGAATAAAAATGGCAGCAAGCAAACAAGTAACAAAACAGCAAGTAAACGGTGTGCAAAGCTTGGAAACAAGGCCTAGGGATCATACTTTCACAAGTGGACACACTCCCAACAAATATAACATAATTGAACAAATAAATAACTTCTCTTCACTATGGTACTCTGAATTACTCTCCTATTGAACAACACTAATCATTGCGTAGGGCTATGAAGCACTCCTTAAAGTTCATCAAGTACTTGACAAACACCACTCATAGAGATATCCAAATCAAATCACAACTCAAGATAAATATTATTGCAACATAGACCAAGTACTAACACGGTGCACACACTGTCAACATTACACCATAAAAGGAGGAATAGATCACTTCAATACTATCATAGTGATAATTATTCTCATAATCCATAAGAGATCACAATCGTAGTCTAGACCAAATACCACCATGATGCACGCACTGTCACCGTTACACCATGGCAGGAGGAATAGATTACTTTAATAACACACTAGAGTACACATAATGAAGAAGAGTAACATTTACTTATTCAACATGATACAAAGCTCACGATCACATAAAGATCACATCATGGGAGAGAGAGGTGAACCACATAGCTACCGGTAGAGCCCTCAGCCCCGGGGATGAACTACTCCCTCCTCATCATAGGAGACAGCAAGGTTGATGGAGATGGCGGTGAGGTCGATGGAGACGGCGGAGACGGCGATGGAGACCGATGGAGATGGCTCCGGGGGCACTTCCCCGTCCCGGCAGGGTGCCAGAACAGAGACTTCTGTCCCCCGAAATTCGTCGACGGCGGCGGCGGAGCTACGGAACTGTTCTGGAAATTTTGTCGACTCCCCTAGGGTTTTCCGTCCTGAGGCTTTTTATAGGCGAAGGGGCATCGTCAGGAGGCAGCCAGGGGCTCCTCACACCAGGGTGGCACGGCCAGGGCCTGGGCCGCGCCACCTATGTGTGAGGGCGGCCTCTGGCCCTCCTCCGGCTCTCTTTCGGTCTTCGGGAAGCTTCCAGAAAAAATAAGACTTCTGGAACTTGTTTCGTCCAATTCCGAGAATATTTCCTGTGTAGCTTTTCTGAAACACAAAAATAGCAGAAAATAGGGAACTGGCACTGTGGCATCTTGTCAATAGGTTAGTTCCAGAAATCGCATAAAAATGCCACGAAGTGTAACGAAACACAAGGCAAATGGTGTAAAAACAAGCATGGAGCATCAAAAATTATAGATACGTTTGAGACGTATCAAGCATGCCCAATTCAACTTACTGCTCTTAAAAATCTGCTGCGAACTTTTGCTGCTGCCACTGGCTTAAAGGTGAATTACTCAAAGTCTTGCCTAGTTCCGATTAATGTGCCTCATCATACATTATCCTCTTTGGCCAATACTTTTGGGTGTGCTACTGGTACTCTACCCTTTACCTATCTGGGGCTGCCACTTGGAGATTCTAGGCCTTCGATTGATGATCTATCGCCTATAGCTGACCAAATGGAAAGAAGGCTAAATGCAAGTGCTCGATTTCTGGATTATGGGGGCAGACTTCAACTAGTGAATTCAGTTCTTTCCACGCTCCCTAATCACTATCTATGCTCACTGAAGGTTCACAAGACAATAATCAAGATTGCAGATCATTCAAGGAGACATTGTCTTTGGGCTAAAGAGGAAGGTGCTACCTCTGTCCAATCATTAGCTGCATGGGATATGGTTTGCAGACCTAAAAATCGTGGAGGCTTGGGTATTATCAATCTTGAGATTCAGAACAAGGGCCTCCTAATGAAACAGCTTCATAAATTCTATTGCAAGGCTGATATTCCTTGGGTGAAACTTGTGTGGTCTTTATATTCTCCTGATACTCCTCCTCATGCGCAATCTAGAAGAGGATCTTTTTGGCGGAGGGATGTCTTCAGCCTTGTTGACTCATATAGAAGTATCACAAATGCACAGGTTGGAGATGGCAGTTCTGTTCTGTTCTATTCTGGAAGGACCACTGGCATGAAAATTAGAATATATGTGACAAATTCCCGAGGCTATTCTCCTTTGTCCTTGATGAAGATACCTCGGTTCTCACCATGTTAGCCTCGCCAGATCCATTTGTGCACTTCGCAACTCCCATTTCAGCTCAAGCTTTCGAGGAACTTACTGATCTTCAAGCTATTATGGCTCAAACCCATATTGTTCCTGAGACTATTGATCCTAGACGATTTCCTTGGGGATCTTCATCATATACCTCTGCCAAATTCTATGATTTCATGTTTCAAGCTCTTCCAAGTTTCCTCTCTCTTAATGCTATTTGGAAATCAAAATGTTTGCCCAAGCTTAAAGTGTTCGCGTGGCTCTTATTAATGGACAGGCTAAATACAAAAGACTTGATGCTTAGGAAACATTGGCATATTGAAGATGGCATTTCTTGTGTCCTGTGTGACTCTCATACTCTTGAGACCAGAGATCATTTATTCTTTCAGTGTCCATTTGCTACGAGATGTTGGGAACGCATTGGGATTGATTGGCACAACCGGCCGGTTCTGGAAAATTTCCTTCGGCCAAGAGACAGTTTTGCTAGACCATGCTATGTTGAAGTAGTGGTTTTTGCTCTTTGGAATATCTGGAAAGAAAGGAATGGATTCATTTTTGAACACATAAATTATTCTCAGGCGCGGTGGGGTGTTATGTTTCGAAGAGATCTTCAACTTCATCAATACAAAGTCAAGCAATGCCTAGTGCATCCTCTCCTAGAGTGGAGTCGGTCTACTTTTTCTTAGTCCTTATGTATTGGCTAGTCTCATTTGTATTTGACCCTCCTTGAGCGTCCTCTTTATTTTATTTTCTCCCCCACCTCCCCTTCCCCCCCTCTATTTTTGGCTATGTTCCTATGTTTGGTGTAACATCTTGTAACACCATGAACCTTGTACTTCCCTTATAATTGAAAATCTTTACCGTAGGGGCTTCCCCTACGGTCCCACAGTCAAAAAAAAAAATCAAACCATTAAATATTACTCAACATAGTTTCACTACTAACATCTTGACTTCTCCCATGTCCTCAAGAACTAAATGAACTACTCACAAGACATCATATGGATCATGACCATAGGTGAAATAATGGTAAATAACAATATAAACATAAACCTTAATTCAACGGTTCCACTCAATAGTATCAACTACAAGAGTAATCAACACCGAGAAAGTTTACCCTATAAACTGGACAAGATTCAACCCAAGATGTTACAACGGGATGGCATGGTGATGATGGTGATGAAGGTGCTGGTGATGATGGTGGTGATGATGATGATCCCGATAAAGCCCAGCTCGATGGCGATGACGATGACGACGATCTCTCCTCTCCGGAAAGGAATTTCCCCTGTAGATTTCTGCCTGCCGAAGAGCTTTATCTCTCTGTGTGTTTTCCACCCCACAGAGGCGGCGGAGTCTATCTCTGATCCCCCCTGGGTCTTAGGTTTTCAGAGAGACGATATACGCGAGGGGGTGCTAGCAGAGGTGGGCCAGGGCAGCCACACCACAGGGTGGCGCGGCGTAGGGCTGGCCTGCACCACCTGGTGGTGTGGGCCCCTGGTGGCTCACCTCGCTCTCTCCTTCTAGCTACTTCCGTCTTCCGATGAAATATGAATTTCTGGGTATTTTCCTGGAATTGCTGGTCTTCAGAAATATGGTGCCTTGATGGTCCTTTTTCCAGCAGAATCCTGACTCCGGCAGCAAGCTCTCCAATAATCATCAAACATGCGAAACAGAGAAAACAACATAAGTATCACCTCTAAATATGAAATATATCAATGAGCAACAGCAAATTATGATATAAAATTGTGATGCAAAATGGACGTATCACTGCCTAAAGCACCCTCCACACAGGCCCCGTGGAAACACTCGAATCGAGCGTATCCCTAGAGCCACCCTCGTCTCTGGCTCCCGTGAGCTAAAAGTAGTCAACGCGTGCAGGTAGACTCGCTTTCCCTCACCCTTATTTAACTTTCTCTCTCCTTCCTTTAAACAGCTCCCTCATAAGCCCTTCATATTACCACAAACATGGATCGTTGAAACATGTGTCCTACATGAAAAAGATGCACCTCGACGAGGTGAATCCATTCTGACTATCCGTTTCGAGTTTCGTTTGGTGTAAGCTTCAATTTCGTTTGAAACCGATTTGACCACATTTTGTTAAATTTGTCGCACACGAGCCGTTGTTTAAAATTTTCTTTGGCGAGTAGCTTCACCACACGGTTCCACACAACTTTTGTGTTGTAAGTTTTTTGTTTTGATGATCATAGAAAACATGATCTGCATCTCTATTGTATACTGCAATGGTGTATGTATGTGTGTTCATCCTCTCTATACAGAAGATGTTCATGCTTGTCGTTGTAGCATAGATTGTCAGAGTGCGGCGCAATAGACTTGTCGCTTTCAGTGGCTATCGGCGATGAGCACCGACGCGGCGGGACAGACTCGCCGGCTACAGCGTCACGACGGGGTCGACCTGGCCTCTTCACAGTGCCCATATATTGTTCTCGTTAGCATAACCATAGATCGTTTAATCGTGTGCTCTACACGAAAAAGATGCACCTCGACGAGATAAATCTATTTTGGCTATCGATTTTGAGTTTCGTTTGGTATACATCTTCAATTTCGTTTAAAAGCGTTTTGAATAAATTTGTCAAATTCATCGCACATGGTCCGTCGTTTAAAATTTCCTTTTATGAGTAGCTTCAGCGCATCGTTTCACACAACTTTCGTGTTGTAAGTTTTTTGTTTCGGTGATCATAGATAATTCCGTCTCCATCTCTCTAAAAGGAGTACGTATGTATGTTTCTCTGTCTTCCTGCTAGTCGTTGTCGCCTAAATCAACTGGGCATGGCGCAAGGCTACTGACTTACCGTCTTTGGCGGCTATAAGCGATGAGCGGCGATGCTGCGCGATGGACTCGCCAGCTTTGACGGTTACCGACGGTGACATGATGGTTACGCCTAGCTTTTGTCTGGCAGTGACGAGAAAAGGAAGAAGTACCTATAGTGGTGTGTAGTAAGCACATCATAGTGAGACTACAAATGAGTCTACAACCATCCAAACAAATGGATCAAAGTGGCTCCAGAAATGCAGCTAAATTCATTGTCGGTAACTAAACAAAACGCCCAAATTAATTTTTATATTGTACGGTGCAACATAGACCCTCAGCTCGCATACCCCTAGAAAACTAAAAAAGAGCTACATGCTACCAATGGAGCCCTTAAATACCCATGTTCGCTCATAGTGAATGCAAATGTAGCGCGAGCTAGGGCAGGCGTGCTTACAAAAGTGGAAGTGAATTGTTGCGCCGTTTCTAGAGATGGGCCAGGCCAACCGGAAGCCGAACGAGCCACAGCCACCCTGAAGCCATTGGAGTCTATTGGGAGGCCTGCTTTTAAGTTGGCCCCGAGCCCCCGACCCATGTAAAAGCCCCAATTGCCATGACCTAGGGCCAGGCCCAGGCCCAGGCCCATGTGTTGTGGTGATGATATAAAACGAGCCAGCCACTGCACGCGCACCTTTGTTTGTACCTAGACTAGAAGAGGCTAGGGTTTGCACAGCCGCCGCCTCTCCTGCTGCCACCATCCCATCCAGATGCCGACCGATCTGAAGCGCGTGGCGGCGGCGGCGGATGGTGGTGGTTCCTCCACTTCCCCCAGAGTAAAACGCCGGAGAATCGACCACCCCGACAACCCCTCCTCCTCGTACCTGGTGGTGGAGCACAAGCGCGCGAAGAAGAAGGCCGCCAAGCACTCCATCCTCACCGCCGGCGCAACCACGCCTAAGGAGGAGGTCCCCCTGCACCTCACCCAACGCGGCATGTCCTTCGCCGCGGTATCGTCGCCGCACGGGTCCTGGATCGTCGGCGTGGGCGGGAACAAGCACCTTTACACCGCCATCTACGATGTCGCGGCCTCCAAGGAGTATCATGGCCCTAACCTCAGGATCAATAAGATGGATCCCGTCTTGATACCGTTCCGCGGCCAACTCTACGTGCTCTCCCGCCGCCCCTCCATCAAGTGGGGGGCGATGGGCCTCGACTTTCCTCCCTGGTTCGAGCGGATCTGCTTCAAGGATGGCCGACCTAAGTGCAGCCTTCTCAGCGAAGATCTCGAGCCGCCGCCCGTCTTTCCGTGCCGCATCAACCCAATCGAGTACAACAGCAACCCGCCGGAGGTTCGCGTCGCCTCATACGCCACAGTTGGCTCCCATATCTTGCTCTCCGTGCAGCTGGACAACGCCGGCAGGGTTAAGAGGAAATACAAGGGGACCTGCGGGTACGACGTCGACAGGGATGTGTGGGAGATGGTGCACGACATGAATCTTCCTTTCCTCGGCGAGGCTGTGCCACTGGGCGACCACCTCTTTCTCGCCCGCTCCAAGGTGAGAGACGGTGCTGCTGTTGTCTACTCCATGGAGGTCGGTCAGTCAAGTTCTGGCTCTGGGAGGAACGAGCTGTCCATTAGAGAGGTTAAGGTGGTGGCGCCAAAGGGCCCCGTTGTTCTGGGGGAACTTCTCTTCCCTTTGGAAAGGGAAAGATTCTCTTCTGTCTTTGTTCGATCTGCTGATACTGATCCTGGGTCCAAGCTTGGCAGAGTATCTCTTCTTCATCACAACTACGCTATGGTGGGGTATAATTCTACTGAGAACAATGTTATAATAGCCAAGCAGGAGGGGCAAGTTTATGAACTGGTTGATGGATCTCGTCCTTTGGCTCATCCTTCCCCGGTGGTTGCTGCTTTCACAATGTAAGTGCCAGAGTTTATCCGCTTGTTCCTGTTCCCTCTACATGATCCTCCCATTTTTCATGTTACCACAGATCATCTGTATACTCGTGACATCACTGTTGGGTCTATATGATAGGACAAACTACCGGACCTATCGCTAGACAATTAGACAGTGCAAATTGTGCATTATCGTGAGCTCGGCTTGTGACTTGTCGGTGAGAATACCATCACTTAGATCTGGTGCTTCGTGCGATTCAAGTCAAAATAGGTGATTTGCGCTCAGTTTGTCCTATGCTTTAACCACATTGATCATGCTGAGGCTATGTTTGGGGATAGGCTTTGAGAAACCAGAGCAGGTTTTCTTTAGACGGGGGGTACTTTTGCTTGTGCATGGAGCTTTTGTTTCATTTGTAAAATACGACATCGTCTACCGAGTAGTGCATAAAGCTTTTGTTGCATTTGTAAAATACGACATGGTCTACCGAGTAGTGCTACTTTATGTTGTTAATTTGTTAATATTTTGTTAAGGTAACACACGTCGGGTTTTTATCATGTACTAATAGCCTGGGACGAGTTCATATTCTTTCATGGTCTATCTCAGACTCGCCCAGGCCTAGCCATGTATACTTAACAGTTAATCCACATCGCAGTACTTTTATCATAGAAGTACTACCCCCTTGTTTTTACTAATGTTGTGAGCTTGGGACTGTTTTACTTCTAGTTATGACTTATGAATTAGCTTGGCCGTCCAACTCTGACCTGACGTCTCTCAGTTTAAGTTGGATCACTAGAAATTACCTTCTGTTTCCATACTTTTGGCGCAGTTGGTCATGTAATTGACCCCACTTAATTACTACTATTTGGAAATGTGGCCCATGATATAATGTATGTTCCATATTATAGCTTTATATACTGCTGAGTTGGTAGGATAAATATATAAACTCGAATATGGTCTCTGTTTCAAAATATGTCGTTATGTACTTAATCAAGATATATACTCTAAAAAATACACTGCACATGTTGCACAGATTAATTTAATTGGAAATAGCTATGTCAGAATTAATGTTGTTTGTCAACAGTAGATGTAATTATATGCTGGTAATCAATTTTATGCTTGAAAGCCATAGGCACTGCCACGGATCCCAGGTCGTGCAGAATTCACGACGCCGTACACCATCTCCCACACATCCCTGTCGACGTGCATTCTGCACGATGTCGACAGGGATGCGTGAGAGTTGGTGTCTCCCACACATCCCTGTCGACAGTTATGGGTGGGCGTTCAGTTCCCCTGACCTTCTCGGGGTGGTTCTTTGGTCTTCGAGAATTTTTAGTCCTTGGAAAATGACCTCCTATTGGTGTATTAAGTTAACTGGAATCGAGCAGTTCTTGGTTAAATTGTTGGGCTTACCCATGACCGTAGTCACTGAAACTAATTCGGTTTTCCATATGTACTAACCAAGAGCAACACCAAAGATATTGGTTTTGGTCACTTCTGCTTCATTCTTGGTTAAATCTGTTGGGTATTTCGGTTTTCGGGTTATATGCCCACCCTTAGATATAGTTACCAATGCCATGGGTAGCTCGGAAGTTTCCGTCAGTTGCTAATTTTCGTCTACCCAGTCATAGGGTAGACGTGCACACAGTTCTGTTTACTGTAGTGTTGCGTCACCTCAAACTGAAGTAATTTGCCATCGTTGCAGAGCATAATAAAGTCTTGGGTTGCTGATGTTTAGCGCATATCTTAAACATGCTATGCTTTGGATTATGATGGTTTCCTTAATTTCATGGCACAGAAAAGCAGGATGAGGTTTCACTACAACAAGGCGTTGGCAAGCTGTGTTGTGTTGGAGTTATCTGCTACAGTGGTGCATTAAAATAGACATTGTGTAACAGCCACCAAGCAGCTTTTGATCGTGCCGTCTTGGTTCCATGTTATCTAATGGTGTATATTTAGACAATATTTTATATTTGGCTGTTGACTATGTCTTGTTTGACATCTGTTTAGTCTAAATAGTTGCTTGTTTGGGTTGTTCTGTAATTTATGATTTATGATGGCACCCGCTAGATGAAGTGCATTATGGACATACAGAAGCATCTAAGAATTGACTCTTTCTAAGGAGATGATATGCTGTATGGATGGTTGTCCATAAGGATGCTGTTCGGACCTTTGACAAATAGTGGTGTTATTATGGTATTTTTTCGTACAACTTCCTTCTCTCCAGTTAGTTTTTTTTGGTACTACTTAAGATATATCAATTCAGGGCATTAATTATAAAGCCTGAGAAACCATCATTGCAACTATACATCAATTCACGGCAAATACTGCAAACTTGGGTGCATTACTCCCTTTGTTTTTATTTAGTTTGGGTTCTAGGTTTAGTCAAAGTCAAATTTGTAAACTTTGACTAAGAATTGAGAAAAAAATATCAATTTTTATAGAACAAAGTCTGCTTTTCCCCCTGTACTTTTCACATGGTTCATGTTTGCCCCTCAAACTTTTCTTGGATCACTAAACCCCCCTAAACTACCACTAATGATCTATGTTACCTCCTTAATTTAGGATTTTACTCAGCCAAACAGTGAGCTTATGACCGTATCTTCGCAAATCTGCAATTAGTCGCATACAAATACATGACCATGACAAATATGAGCCAAATTTAATGGGTTTTATTTGTTGTTTAGGGGGGTTTATTGAGCCAAGTAAAACTTTAGGGGAGAAATATGAGCCAAGTGAAAAGTTTAGGGGGCAAAAACAGACTTTGTTCATTTTTATAATGCCAAATAAATATAATATAAAAATATGCTTTGAGAAATTCTAATGCAATAGTTTTTATATTTTAAATATTTGTATTTTTTTATAGATACTAGGAAAAATGCTCGTGCGTTGCACCATGAGAGAAAAACTTAGCTGATATTTACTCTAGCTTTGATGTGCGTTAAGTGTGTAATCCTACGGGTTTGAGAATATGCATACATGATCTTCTATCAATAATAAACAACAAGATCTAGAAATCGATATTGACTCCCCTATATTTAGCGATGATCTTGGATAAACCACGATTCCAGGATTCAATTAATTTCGTATAAGTATTCCCTTCGTCTCGCGATATTTTAGTTGCCCAAGATTCTATTATTAGTATCAACATACTTAGTTCAATCTCATTCACAACAAGTACTTTACTCGTTCTGTAATTCAATATTAATACAATTCTAGCATAGAATATAAACATTATCATAAATAAGAATTATAATAATATCTTTATTGTTGCTTCTAGGGCATAATTCTAACAGTAGGAGCTCTGCCTGAGAGAGGCGTGTTACCATGGAGAAGCTCGGGTGGTGCAGGCAGCCGGAGGTGTAGGATTGTGGAGGGAAAGAAGCTAGAGTGGTCGCTCCTGCATGAAAGAGGCTTGCTGTTGCTACTGCCGATCTCTAATTTAGAGATGATGTGAGAGAGATTTGACTGCATGGTTGATTGCAACTTTGTACCTGATTGAGAAAAGCGAATGGTGAGAGAGACGTGTTGCCGCTGGTCGCTAATTTAGAGAGGCACGAAGTGAGAGAGATTGAGAGTTTCAGATAATGCTTGTTTGTTGTTGCTGGAGTGTGTTCAGGACATCACTATTTGCACATATGCATATGAAACGATCAAGAGACTAACATGTATTTGCGATGATCAACACATCACTTTTGTTTCTGTTATATATGTATAGTCCAATCACGAGATGTCTCGTCGTCCGTGGTTGACTCCCCTGACTGGCTACGGGGTTGTTGCTTCCGATGCCTCTCCAGAGGCCATCACACCCACGAGTGCCGGGTGCATGTGCTGCGTGCGGTTCGGACATGTCGCTCGTTTCTGTCGTGCAGATCACTGCACCCGCACCGATTGGACTACGACACCTCGACGAGCTGCTTCACCACCTCCCTCACTGGTGCCTATGCATAATGTCCTCACGGAAGATGCCAAGCTGATTCGCGTTGATCTACATGACTGCATATCACGTGTTTGGAGTGTTTTGGCGAGAGCAGAGGATGCTCTTCGCAAGCTCCAGGTTGTGTCAGTTATGCCTTTACTGCACGAGCTTCAGGTTGGTTCTGTTGATGAGACAGAAGAGCGTCTATGGAGATTTCTCACTGCGTGCTAGATCATGCTCGTCGCCACTCGAGGAAGTGTCGTCTATCTCTAGGAGTGAAGGCATCACCGAGGTTGTGGCTACAGATCAACAGAGATGAAGGAGCGATGTGGGGAACCATTAGTGGTGCTCCCGGCGAAGATGTCCTCACTAGATGCTTTGCCAGTGCCCATGACGTCGTAACCGCTGCTGGCGGAGCGCTACCAGCTGCCCGCCTCTATGGATTGCGGAGGTTTGGATGGTGCATTGGCACCTACTTCGGAGGCTCTCTTTACAAAAGAGTTTTGCGGTTTGCTTGTTAGTTTGGAGACGGCTTACCCGGGTTCTAGCAAAGAAATTGCTTGCATCCTATCAGAGAAGGCTATTGGGGGAGAAAATCAAGAAAGTGAAGGAATATCCGAGGAGCAAAAGTAAGAAGAGTGCCGCCTCAAGCAAGGTGTCAGCAACAACTTGATTGATAATTTTCATCTTTTTAGGTGGTCATGTTGAGATCGTTATGTGGAATTCCCTTTTCGATGTGGTGTTCTATGTGTAAGGGGCTTGCCGTGGTTGCAAGTGGGTTGAGTCTTGGGGAGTTGCATGTTTTAGGGGGTTCGTTTTGGTCCGTTGTAACTGTTTTTATCCTTTTTTTTATAATTAATTGAGTAATTCTCTTCTTCTTATTTAATAATTGAGACAAAGACTTTACCTCTGTTAAAAAAAAATATGTACAGTATTGAGGAAGTTTGCACGCTGTTACTACTTCGAGAGCAAAAGTCGATGGCTGAGCCCGCGAGTGGTGAAGCACTGGTGTCAGTTGTCAGAGCGGGAAGCAGGGGGGACTTGGCATCTGCGCTGCCGACGCGCGTTTCCGGCGTAGCATTTTCTCTTTTACCGTACATACATACACGAGCTCTTCGCCCCTTCCCCGAAACCTGGTCCGTTACCAAATAAGGTGTAAACAGAAAAGGAGTACCCATACATTTACCAAAAAAGTAGGGCTGCGTCCCGTCGATTCCCCTCTCATCTGTCCCATCCCCATACCCATCCCCATCTCCACCACCGCTCGCGAGTCGCGAGCGTTCCTCGCCGGCCCGGGGACGGGGAGGCATGGATGGAGCGGCGCGTTGCGACGCCTGTACGCAGATCTGCTACTGCGGTTGCAAGCACATACTAGGTACCAGCGGGGCTGCCGCAGGTCCAAGCTGTATACACGCCGTAATTCGCATGCAAGATCTGCTAGCACCAGCCGCAGGAACAATGCATGGTGAGGAGAGCTCGATCGATCTAGGGTACGTTATTGTATGTTTCAGCATCATTCTTTGATTGTGCTTCCGACCTTAATCAGGATTTGTTTGGTTGGTTGCAGAGATCTATTTTGATTACCAAGTCCGGGGCCGTGGTCGTTTCACAACGAAATACCTGCACAAGAACATCACGTGCATACACCATGATGTTACAAAGTTCCAGATCCAAATTCAGTTCAGGCAACGAGATGCATAAAACGTAGCAGCTCATGCTTACTTTTCGGTCCATCATTTGGATTTGGTATTATTCACAGCGGACAGGCTGTCATGTTTGTTTCAGGATGAGTGAATCGATTTTAGGTTTCGAATTGTTGTGACACATGATGGATGCATATTTCACCGATGTTGGTAACTTCTCTTTGAATTGTAAAGCATTAGAAATACTAATAATTTTGGACTTCGTACCCTTAGGTCGGTGTGCACCCACGCGTGCACTGATCTTTGTACTATTGTTGACGATGAATAATATAGATCAGATTTTTCCGCAGAAAAAAGTTACAAATATACATGATATCTAAACCAAATGTGGTGCTAACACTGGCTTAATGGTGCTAGTTACATAGGCATTTCATGTTTGTAACCTTGAAACATGAGACATACTCGGTGTAGTGCAGCAGCCTGGCCGGTGCTACAGCACCGGTAGCACCAGGCGCAGCTCCACCACTGATCCAAACCGACAAGGGATAAAGGTAACTCAATAGTTCAAGCCCGCTGTCTCCTGTTCAACAAATTTCTTAGCTGCTGCGAGAAGACATCTCCTACTCTGTTTTATTAGAATCAACCAAGCACAAACCTCTTATTGTTTTCACAAGGTATGACTCTAAGTATGCAGGTTTTGATGGAGTAGCTTATGGGGTTGACCTCATGCTCTTGGGATGGTCTAGCTGTTTCAGTGAATCTCCATTTTCCACGTTTTCTGGAGAAGAATAGGTAACCTGACATGGAGCTCATTATTTTTTAGATTCGAATGTTGAGTGCCATGACACCATTGTAGATTACTTTCCGCAATTAGATGGATTTCTGTTCTTTGTTGCAACTAGCATAGATTTTCTGCTTTGTGTTTCTTAACACATCTCAGGATTCTCTCTTATCACACACGAGGACGTGTATCCCTCTGTAAGATTTCATTTCACATAACAGTTCAAGTGTCTGCACTACTCATTTTCGTACAGTGCTACTGCTATCGGGATCACATTTGACATACCAATTTCCAGTCTCTGCAAGAAAATCGAGATGTTTTGTAATATCTACATGTGTTAAATCTGATGGAATTTGTTATTATTTTCTATGGACTATCTTTATGACTTGATATCGCTCATCATGTACTTAACTTCCATTGTATTTTCAACTCAGGATAGATGAATGGTTCTTATTACTCAATGTGCCTGCCCTACAACAGTGGGAGATGTCTTTGCAACAAGCCGAGACCCTTTCCTTGTTCGGTGTACAGATGGTCAATGGTCAACATTACACAACTTTTGTTCATGAATTTCGTACTTATTTATGTTTTTGGCTTGTGTTGCTCTTTTTTTTTTCTCTTCACGAAGTTTCTTTACTCCTGCAATATCGGAATGCAAATTGGTGTTGAAAGGAATTCTGAACTCTTCCGTTTCTTGTTAGTTAACAGCTGTTTTTGAGCTGTTTCGATGAGCTAAGATCTCACTGCGTGTTATCCATCAATGATCTGGTTTGCCTAAAGGTCTAAGGTTTCAGCTGACTGACCATGACTTGCGTTGATGTACTGCTGACAAAACATGGCTTATGCGCCATGAAATATTCTTTCCCCGATGAGTATATTCCAACAAATCCAGGAAGATGATGATGTCCAACTCTCATTCGCAGGGACTTGAAGGTACCGGCTCTTAGTTTAAAACTTGCAAGTACCCAACCTAGATGTTTCTTCTTACATAAGTAGATGTCCTTAATATGGTCAGGGAGTATATGTTTTTCTTTCTTTTACCTTGCCAGACTTTGCAAAGCCCTCTGTCCAGAAATACATGGTGCACATGTTTTTGTAGCTTCAATTTTGACTATCATGTTGGTCAACAGAACATGGGTTATGTGATGTAAAAATTATAGAGTTGAATTCATATTCGAATAATGTTTCAGATTGTATAACTTTTATGACATTTTTCTCATAGATTAATGGTCAAAGTTATATCATGCAAAATTAGGATGCCATGTGTTTGGGGATGGAGGGAGTAATAATGTTTTAAAGATGAGTAAAAACATGTTCTCTGTAGTAGCTTTTGTGAGATGCTTATTTATGCTTTTCTATTTTACCGTTTGGTATAACTAAGCACACCCGACCAGCAACTTTTGTCACTTAGTTGACTCAATGATCCACAAGTTTCATTAGCGAGCTTTTGGTGAAAATTAGAATTAGACTAGTACTCCACGATATGTTGTGTGCATTGTGATCTTCCACTAGGTGGGTAACACAAGAACGCTCAACTACTTAATGTATGCACCTGAACTAGTGCTAGGGATAGCAGCAGTTAGTACACATACTTTAATTAGTATATTTACATACTTTTCTTCTTGTTTTTGTACTCCCTCCGATCGGAATTAAATGTCAGTGATTTTGTACTAACTTAGTACAAAATTTGTACTAAGCCACTGACACTTATTTACGATCGGAGGGCGTACTTAAATACTTTATATACTCCCTCCGACCCATAATACTTTTCGCTAATACGGATGTATCTACCATTAAAATGTGTCTAGATACATCTATATTAGCGAAGAGTATTATGGGTCGGAGGGAGTAATAAATGATCTCAGGGGCTGCTTCTTTTGTATGTCCATCAAAATTCTTAAATGCAACAAAAGTATGGACTACTTGTCTTCCCATACCAGATGGACTCGTATGTTGCACAATATATGAGTAGAACAAGGGCTTTAGTGAAGAATGGCCACAACCACAATGTGTGTCATGAGATTTGGATCGAAGGGCGGGGGAGGATAGGATGCACAAGTTTGCACTTAGCCCCGGAATACCTAGCTTCATTACCAAATTGCCCAACCTTATTACCCACGGGCTCATCCTTGCCCTCCAGTATCCAAGGCCAAACCCTAAGTCACAGCCCGAAACCAGCTAGCCGGCGGCGGCAGAGAAATCAGGTTCCCCGGAAATGAAGCCGTCGGCACAGGACGGGGCCAGCTCCTCCTCGGGCTCGGCCCTTCACCCCCCCAACCTAGTCCCGCCCAGCAAGGAAGGGTATGGCATCGCATTACTCCTCCCCCAGACCTCCCATTTACTCCTCCCCCAGACCTCATGTTTATGTTCCTTGTGCTAAATTTGTAGCATGCTCCTCCTTGCACTCGAGTGCGACTTGTAATCGGTTCTTGCTTCATTATTTCATTTTCTGTAATTTGGGGAATAAATAGTAATTAGGCCTATCAGTGCTAACAAGGTGTATAAACGAGAATTTGATGTAGTTCCATTTCGTAAAATATTTGCAATTATATTTGATATAATTCCCTTTATGTTTGATGTAGTTAAATTTAGTAAAATATTTTGTTGAGCTTTTTTTGCTATGATTTAATAAAGTGCTGCTGATTTATTAATGCCGCGTGACCTTTGCTTTATGGGAGTAGATGGCCAAGAGTTTGAGACATCAAAATAGGTTGGCATGCTATTTTTTGTTGGTGTGTGGAGCAAAGCCCAGGGAAGGTTTCTCTTGTATGGTGCCAAGTGTCTTGACGCAGTGATGAGGGTAAATGACATAAATTTTGATCTGTTTAGGCTATTGAGTGGGCTATCCCGATCGCATAGTTTGCTATTATCTGTGACACCCTAGTAATTGCTGTTCAATCTTTGAAGCTGCTTGCTACAAATTTAAACCATCTCTTTGTTATTTCACTTCGCGCTGCTCTAATGGCTAATTCAGGTGCACTCTTTTTACAATTTTTCAGCCTACGACTCTGTGAGCATGCTTTAATTGAACACTATCTTGTTCTGCCACTCTTTGTTACTTTTCCATCAAATATCTAAGGTTTCTAGGCTTCTATTGGTCTATAGAAGGTTAACATATTGTTAAATTATAGGAAAGTCACAGCTGTGAAGAAATCAACCATGCGTGCTGACCATTTTGAGTTGGGCACCATCAAGGATGACCAGCTCCATCTTGACATCATTTCTGGACTTTGTCTGGATTTCCACAGGGCACCTGAATGCAAAACAGGTTCGTGGTTCTACTTAATAAGTTTAATTAAATATACTTTCTCCAGTTGTGTTGCTTTAAAAAGGTGTGAACTTTTTTTCTTACTATCTGTAATATGTTGTTTTTAGGAATATGTGTCCATCCGAAGGAGACATTTGTGTACAAACCAAAAGAAGATCATGTTGTCTACATTTTTGAGGTTAATCTTTGATTTTTTTTCTCATTTTCATGAACTATCTTCAATCAGTTATGCACACACTCGTCTTATATGAACTTGCGAACGTTGTAGGTTGGTATGCCTAAGCAGCAAGCTGAGGCAGTCAAAAACAAGATACAAGTTTATGTGAAAACATCAGTTACTGTGATGAAGCGTGATGAAATTGCAAATTCACAAGTTGGTGAAATTGCAAATTCACAAGTTGGTGGAAGTGAAAATTCACAAGATGCTGAAAGTGAAAATTCACAAGATGGTGACAGTGAAAATTCACAAGATGGTGAAAGTGAAGATTCACAAGATGGTGAAAGTGAAGATTCACAAGATGGTGAAAGTGAAGATTCACAAGATGGTGAAAGTGAAGATTCACAAGATGGTGAAAGTGAAGATTCACAAGATGGTGAAAGTGTAGATTCACAAGATGGTGAAAGTGAAGATTCACAAGATGGTAAAAGTAAACAGGTCATTAGAAGCATCTTAATCGCCAATTTGTCTCGAGAACATCCATCATTCAGGCTTGGCGTGGTGCTAAAAACTGAGTTTGAATTATCACACTTCTGAGAGGAAGAACGTCTACTTCAATGCTTTTGAGCTCAAGTGTCGACCTCTAATTCATAAATCACTTGCTCATTTACTGGCCAACAAAGAGAAAGAGCTGTGGGGTAATTGATTTTCTGTCATATAGTATTGAGCCAAAATATATTTTAGTTTACCTTAAAACTGTGTTGTTAGTAGATTATAATTTATTTGCATATTTGCAGTTGCAAAGGTTGGACCATCTCAAACGATTACGTTCAGGCCTACAGCTGAGGGAAAAAGATACAACCTTTTGAAGGTATAATCTATCTCTTGTCATCTTTGTACTATTTCTCAGGTTGAATATTTCTTACATCTAATCCGTTTGTTTTTGTGTTGCAGGTTTTCTCAAAAACAGCTTCTAAATGTGACATTCAGTTGTTTGTGGACTCCAAAGGCACTACAAAGTTGCTGGGCACCATCTCAGTTGAAAAGCCATCGACCGTTTGCAAGTTCCAGTTTGATGAATCTTTTCAGTTGTCCCATTCTTCGAGGGTTGCAACTGTATTCTTCTGGGGTTATACCACTGCATACAATTTATCTACATTTGTCAAACTTGAAGGTAGATGTTTCCGTTGTACCTAACATATGCCCTATGCACAAATGTCTAACCTTCTAAATTTTGTATTTGTTAGATCTGACCAGTGATCCTTCTCCGCACACTGAACTACAGCCACCTAAGAAAATTGGTATAGTCTCTTTAAGCAACTTTTTTAAGTTTATATATCTTACACTATAGGCAGCAAAAAACTAAAGTTTCCACTTGTCCTTCAAAATTTTTCTGGATTACACTGAAAAATAAAAATCATACATGTTTTTAGAATACAATTTTTCACAATGTTCTCTTCCGATGTGTTGCAAATGTAAACATAATCAGTCTCTCCAGAACCCAGTTCATTGCTTTCTTTATGAGTATATGATATGTGTATATTTTGTTAATACAGTTGATAGGGAATATCACACTTATCGGGCACTGATGTCAAAAAAAACCAGTGGGGAAAACATCAAACGGGTGAATTTTGTCCCAATGCTTGCTCCAGTCATCCGACCCCCCACGGTCGCTCCGGCCCAGTCTTCAGGTTTGATTTAATCAATTCTTAAGAATTTTTTTCATGCTGTTAGTTTATTCATGTGCTACAATTTATTTCATTCATTACTTTCTAGATTAAATTGTTGTTAGCATTGGCATGCCAAATTCTTTTGTGAAGATTGTTTCTGATTGTTTCTGTTTCGGTCTGAGCTGTCGGGCTGGGGCACGTGTCAATGGGTGGTGTTGCATGTAGTTGGTCAGTTCGGATACAGCTGGTTCCTGTTGCCAAATGGGTGTAAAGGGGAGAGGTTGGTTCGCTCTGTTTTGCCTTCACTCTTTTCTTTCGGTTGGTTGTTGAGGCAGCGGGGTTCTGGCGTGTGAGGCGGCGGCGGGTATGCGGGGGACAGGTTTCGGTCTCTTTCAGGGCGTCCTTGTTGGGGGACGCATGCGGTGGGGCGCCGCCCTTGGCGTGCTTTTGCGCTTGGCGGAGGTTTTTCTTTTCCTCTCTTTTATGCGCGCTCTGTTCTTTTGCTGTGGTTTTGGTCGGATTGCGATTAGTGACTGCCGTTTAATGTGGGTCTGTCAAGAGGTAGACTACAGGGGCGATCTGGTAGGTGATGCGGGGATGGGTGATTGAGGATTTTGGAGGGTGGTTTTTGCGGGCGTGTGGATTTAGCTCTTTTGTGTACTTGATTCGGCTTTGGGTTGGTGCTGCTGTCCTCCGTCGCGGGCATGGGCATAAGCAGATCTGATAAGCAATTTCTCTGCGAATTGTGTGTTTTGTTTGGTTCGTTCTTGTTTTGGGTTGCTGATGGCCCTGCTTCTTCTGTTTTGAATTGTGTCTTCTGGCTTGTCTGCTGTGTCGGCCATGAGTTCAGTGCCTTCTCCCGCTGCAGGGGATGTTGGGGTTCAGCTGTTGTTCGGTTTGCTGGTGGTGGCTCGCCTTCTGGCCGTGTGTCTCCTTCTGTTGCTAGGGAAATCAACTGAAGTGGGGTGTTTTGCATAGGCCGCATCTGTTCAGTGATTTCTTCTCTTTCCTTCTCCCCTTCTCTTGTTTCGCTCTTAGCATTTGGGATGTATTTAGCTTATTTGGTGGTTTAATGGCTTGGTTCTTTTCTCGGTTGGTTCTAGGTCTGGGTCTGTGTGTTGTTCCTGGAGGCGATTCAGTTAGCCTGTTCAAGGAACATATTGCTTTTCTTAAAGGATTGCTTTCTGGTTTGCTTCGTGTTTTGGATTTATTTTTGGCTTTCCTTTCCATGGAGCTGAATTCAGTGTGTTCGTTGTGAAAGTGAGCTTTGAAGGCCGATCAGATCGTATGGATTGTGAGTGTGCTCACCGCGGAGCTCTTTTTTGGGTTTCTGAGAGGAGTGTGCCTGCGAGCGGGGGAGTTGGTCAGCGCACGGTTTATATATAATCGGTGTTACCGGGTTGGTCGAATTGTTCTTCCTAAGTTTAGGAGTTGGCCCGCTCCTCTGAACGAGCTTGTTGTGTTTGGTGGTGGTGCTCGTGCAATGGAGTTTATGCGATTGATTAGGTCTTACAACGTGCTCTTCGCTTTCACTTCCCTTGGGGCGAAGGTTCACCATTAATACAGGGAATGCTCTTTTTTAAGATTAACGGCATGGCTTATCATTGTATGGGTTCTCTTGTGCCTTCTTGTGGCAAGACACCTCACTTTGCGCAGTTTTATGTTCATGATACTGCAAATGAGCTTCGTAACTGGCTTCAAATTATTGGGTCCGTTGGAGAGAGGTGCCCTGGTTCAGATCCTGCCGCTGTTGATGAGCTGCGTGTATGCTTAAAGAGCATAACAACCTTGTCAAGATGTTTAGGGAGGCAGTTAGGCGTTTGCTGTCTCCTGATTGTCCAGATCTGGCAGTTTGGACTTGTTGGGTCCAGTTCGATGGAACAGAAGGTGTAGTCCTACAGCCCTGAGTTGGCTGCTCCTATTGTTGGGGATCTCACTGTTGATAGGTGCAAGTTTGATCTTGTTCAGTCTGTTGATGTACCGTTACGCAGAGTTTCGCCCTTGCATCCAGTGTTAATGGCTCTGCAGTACCCTTTGTTGTTTTTGTACGGCAAGGGTTTTCATCTTGGGATCAAATTTGTTCCTGTTAATGGGCAGCTGATAGCTGGAAGGGCCTTTGTTGTTTTTGTACGGCAAGGGTTTTCATCTTGGGATCAAATTTGTTCCTGTTATTGGGCAGCTGATAGCTGGAAGGGACGAGATACCATGCTGGAGTATTACTGTTATTACTGTCATTATAGGAATTATCAGCCTAATCCTTATACTTTGTGTGGGTCGGCTTTCCGAGTAGGCCAAGGTCGATGCTTACTCTAATGTTGAGTGTCAAAACCTTGCTTATATATCTTAGAAACCAGGATAAGCTTCGGGGTGATACATATCAGGGTATATCGGACGCCATCGGCCAGGATTCGTCTATGGGTAGAAGTGTTGGCGTGCGGGTTCTTCTTCCTTCTGGCACAATTGATGCACTAAATTACTGGACTGCTGGCTTGCCCTGTCATAGGCTTTTTTTGATCTACCAGTCCGGTTTCTGTGAAATCACATCCATGTTGCTGATGTTTTTTACACATTTCCTGTTCAGAATCTTTTCATATGATTCACTTTAACTGTTTCTGTTATGGTCTACTGATCCAAGATTGACAAACTTGTGATTGCCAGGTAGGCGCATTGGACAATAACTTTTCCAGCAGATGATGTAACAAAAGAGGAAAAAAAATGCTCCTGATGAATTCTCATTTTGTAGACTGAACCATGATCTTAGCTCTGTTTTGTGTATATGTTGGCGACCCCTCACTTGAAACTAGAAATAGAGTACTGTCGATATCCTGGAGCGAAGAGATGTTTTGTTTTTTTTTCATGTATTTATGTTTCCTTTGTGCACAAATCTCTGTGGCTGAAAGAGCTGAAATTAGCTTTGTGTTTCCATGCAAACATTATTCAGTTGCATCTCGTGTTTTTGGGAAGTGTTGGCCTATTATTTGTAAGAGAAAATATCTGGAAAAGGCTTACTGTGTAATCTTTATTGTTATTCTTGTTGGTAGTTGAGTGTTGATTCTCTTTCTTCACGCGCAGTGCAACTAGAGCATCTCAAGTGGATGGTCTAAATTTGGACGTCTATATGTCAATATGTATGATCGTCTAAAAAGATTCTCCTTTAGACACACTCAGTTTTTCCCTCGATTCTGGTCCGTCGGATGGAGCGAGGCGTGACGATCCACATCACTGGTCTGGACCGCTTTCTTCTCTCCCTCTCTCCTAATCCAAACGCCACCATCAGTCCATCCGCCGCCGGCCTCCAGGCTCCAGCTACGCCGCCGCTGGTCCGTCTCCCCAAACTCCAGCACGTCCTCCCTCCACCTCGGGCCTTCCACACCTGCAGCCCCCAACTGTCGCGAGCCTCTCTCCCCGACGCCTCCAACCCAACCGCAGGCCGCAGCCGATCCGCTCTCTCTTCCCCTCGATCTCCCCCGTCCCCGTGCCGCCACACCAGCCTCGCCGGCTAGCCCTTTCACCGGAGTCATTCCTCCCCTCCATCAGACCCTCCACCCCTCTGCGGTCCCTCCTCTCCTCCACCGGTCATTCATCCCCTCCACTGCATCGGCGACACCAGCGAGTATGGCCACTCCGGCGTGCTGCCCGAGCACAACCACCACCACCTGGCATCTGTTCATCCTCATTGCGTACGCGCTGCAGCTCTCGGGCTAGCTAGCGCCATGATTTTGGTATTCTTTTCGACTCTTCAAAGCTCGGCAGTTGTCTGTTAGTTGTCTTCATGTGCTGGTATAGCGGTAGGAAGAGATAGAGAACGAGTTAGCCGTGCTACTTTAGCGATATTGGATCCTACTACTAATTTACTACTCCAGCATAGTTGAGCTGATGGATTTGGAGAAATACGTACCTGTAGGTCGTCGTTTGCTCATATGTACAGGTAGTAGTACATCATGCACGAGCTAGATTTGCTAGATCGATCATACTTGCTGGACTAGTATACCCGCTAGTGGTACACTGTGAATGATTGTTGCCTCCGTCGCAAAGCACTTTCAACTGGTCCTCTCCGTGTAATGCCGCCGGTTCAACTGCATGTGCATTGAGGTTCTTCGCATTCATTGACACCTCACATTTCCTTTCGGCTACCTTTGTACTGCCTCGATGCAGTTTGCTGCCTATTTCCTCGAGTCCTGGCAACCATGGCAACACCTACATGTACCAGAATAATCACTCCAAACATCATATCATATAGGCGTGCCTTGGTAACTTTTGTTCCCCATTTTCGTTGGTAGAAAAGCGAAAAGACTAGTAAAAGGCATCAGTGAACTTAAGACTTTGTGAATTCTATCAGCATGACCCACCTGTCACAGTGAATTAGAATTAGTAGAACGGAGCAAAAGAAATGAGGCATTCTTCATCTGTAATAGCAGAGACAAGATGAAAGAACTCAAGCCTTTTATTTTACAAAATTCTTTAGCTTACATGCTCTGTGTAGTTTCAGAGTGTCGCCTTCAGTTTTAGTTCCCAACCAGTCACAGTTTTTAAGTGGTCTTAATCTAGATGTCCACTAGCAACGAACAATAAGAAGCATGTTTTAGCGAATTCTTAGTGGAAGCCATTTTAGCAACACGGCTAAGTTGTCCACTGGTTTAATTAGTTGCCTTGTCAACCTGCGTAAGGTGCATAGGCTTAAAAAAATGCTTAAGTGCTTATTTGTTTGAGCAACATGCATAAGTGGGATTATTGTTTACTTATGTTGTCTTATTAACATCCTTCAGTTGGGAACACAAACTAATTAAGTTGGTTCTGCCAACATGTTCAAGTTGTTCTTTACAATCTAGCTAGGCTTTTTTCCTTGAACAACATGCATAAGTTGGCCACTGGTTTAATTAAGTTGGCTACTGAAATTAATTAAGTTGCTTTCAGTTCAACATGTTCAAATTGCTAGCTGGTCAGTCTAGCTAGGTTTCTTTTTCCTTGAACAACATGCATAAGTTGGCTACTAGTTTAATTAAGTTGGCTACTAGTTTATTTATGTTGGCTACTGAAAGTAATTAAGTTGCTTTCTGTTCAACATGTCCAAATTTCTAGCTGGTCAGTCTAGCTAGGTTTCTTTTTCGAACAACATGCATAAGTTGGCTGCTGGTTTAATTAAAATGGCTACTGAAAGTAACTAAGTTGCTTTGTGTTCAACGTGTTTAAATTGCTAAATAGCTAGTTTTATTTTTCCTTGAACAACATGCATAAGTTGTCTACTGGTTTAATTAAGTTGGCTACTGAAAGTAACTAAGTTGCTTTCTGTTCAACATGTTCAAATTGCTAGCTGGTCATTCTAGATAGGTTTCTTTTTCCTTAGACCATGCATATTATCCACTTTAGCTTATGTTGTTTGTCCATGGGGGTTTTGTCCCCCATATCTGTTATTTTTGTGGCATATGTTGTCCTACAATGAAACTAAGTTGCTTATCATGTTTCATCAAGTTGATTATCCACTTTAGCTTAAGTTGTTTTAAACTTTCTCCTAAGTTGCTTATCATGTTTCATTAAGTTGATGAACGACTTTAGCTTAAGTTTTTTTACAAGCAGTCTCTTGAGTTTGCTTAGTGATTTTATTAAGATGCTTTTAGCCTAACCAAGTTGTTGTACCAGCAATGTTGAGCTTGTATAGTGATTAATTAAGTTGCTATTTATCAACTTGTAAGTTGTTTTCCACCATCTAACTAAGTTTGTTTTATTACCTAACCAAGTTGCTTACAAGCAATGTCTTGAGTTTGTATAGTGATGAATTAAGTTGCTTCTATCAACATGCTTAATTTGTTTCCACCATCTAACTAAGGTGTGATTTACCACATATATTACAAGCCAAGCAATGTCCTAAGTTGCATAGCAATTTTAATTAAGTTGCATATATAAATTGTTTCCACCGTCTAAGTAAGTTGTTTTTATCACCTAACAAAGTTGTTTTACATGCAATGTCTTAAGTTGCATAGCAATTTTAATTAAGTTGCTTCTATTAACATGCTTAAGTTGTTTCCACCATCTAACTAAGTTGTTCTTATCATCTAACCAAGTTGTTTTTAAAGGAATGTTCTGAGTTTGCATAGTGATCTACTAAGTTGTTGTTATCACCTAACCTAGTTGTTTTATCAGCAATCTTCGCGTGTATATTGCTGAAGCGAGCCAACTTGTCGCCACCCTCATGCTTTGTGAGACATGGAGTAGTAACATTGCAAGATGGTTTAGTAAGCTTAACGAGCAGTCCAAATGCTTTGTCTCAGTTCTATGTACTTCTCAGTTTAATTCTTGTGTGAAATTCTGTGGCTCAAAGTCTATTTTGTTTTATTTTTTCTCAGCTTTGCTCTTTTTTGGTACGGCTGGCAGCGGCCCCGGAGGGTGCCTCTTCTGTGATGATTGTTGGCAGCTGCAGGATCACTGGCAACTGGAACTTGTCATTTTTTGCCCATGCTTTTAGCCAGTAGAACAAGAAGAGTGATCGGCGACGGCCGGAGCTGGTCTTTTTCTTTTGCCCCTATTTTGTCGTAGAACAATGAAAGAAGTCTGCATGTAGTCAGATTGAAACATGATTGCATGTTGTCTGCTGGAACCTAGAAGGATTTGTTGTGTCTGTTGGACGATTTTCTAGAGTAAGATAAAACAGATATACAGGCTTATGGCAGTTTTAGAGGATCCGCGTTGTGTGTTCCTACTTCCTAGATGCCGAGGAAAATGGTGGTGGACCAGGTATATTCAATTTATTTGGCTGACAGTTTCTGTATACAGCTAGCGCGGCCGCGCAGGGCAAAACTTTCCATTTTAGGCGAGGGCTGATTTGGACAAACGAGCCCCGATAGCTCGCTGGCCGCGTCCTATTTTGTACTCCCTCTGATCGGAAATAACTGTCGGTGACTTAGTACAAATTTTGTACTAAGTTAGTATAAAATAACCGACACTTATTTCCGATCGGAGGGAGTAATATCATAGCAGCGGTGCAAAATTCAGTATAAATATTGCAGCAGCGGGAGCAACATTCAGTACATCAGTGGCAGCCAGCAAACAGCAGCAGCATTCAGTGTACACGTCAACTTTAGGATCGATGTATGTCTAAACAGCAGCAACATTTAGTGGAAACGATAAATCAGTACATCAGTAGGAGTGAACCGATTCAGTTTACACGATAAGCTATAGTCAGGAAATGCATTGTAACTGGCTTGTTTCAAGAATCCAATTCAGTAATAGCAGCGCCAAGCACGAAAAATGCTTTTAGCTCCCGGGCTACCTGGAGCCTTATATTTAAAACTTCAAAAAAATTCAAATTTCAAAGCTTCAAAAAAATAAAAATAAAATACTAGGTGTAGCTAAAAAAATATATATATAGCCTAGCTATTCTACAACCGGTTGTAGATTAAGGATCTACAACCGATTCTGAACTTTCTTGTACACACGCTTGAACTTCTCGGTGTAGTACATGCTAAACAGTCTTGAACTTCTCGCTATTGTACATGCAATCTACGTGTTTTGATTATAGTTTTTAAACCATTTATCGGATTTATGCAAATGATATACCGTTGGAAAGCTTATCAAATTTCAAAACTTTCTGTTTTGGAAGTTTTCCGAAATTATGTACATTTTTAAAGTAATTTCAAAAATTAATATTCAGATTTTCGCGTCTATTTGTATTTTCGGAGAGTATTTTTATCGCGGTTTTCATATCGTTCATCGGAATGATGCATATGATATACTGTTGGATTCATAAGGAAATTGCGAAACTTATTCATTTTCAGTATTTTTCGAAATTCTGGATTATATAAAAGTAATTTTAGATATGGTAAACAACTATTTCACGAATTTTTCATTTTCGGACACTATTTTGCTTGGCATTTTCAAACCGTTTATCCGATTGATGCAAATGATATGGCATTAGAAAGCTATAGATTAGGCGCAACTTTTTCATGTTGATCATTTTTGCGGATTTCTTACCATTTAAGAGCAGTTTTGAATATAGATGATTTGGATTTCCAGATTTCTCAATTTTGTATGCACTGTTTTTGTAATTATTTTTAAATGATCAATCGGAATTAAGTAAATGATATACCATTTGAAATATATTCAAATTTCACAACTTTTTTGTCAAAGTGGTGTTTTCAAATTTTATACGGTTTAAGAATCATTTTCAAGAATAATAAATAATAGGAACAATGCCCATATACGAGCGATTTGAATTTGGCATTGCTATGGTGCTTCAGTGGGGGCATGACACCATATACAAGTGAAAGTGGACTCATATCATTGTATATTAAGTATTTTTTTGGTTTACTTGTGCAACCGAAACATATAGAAATGATTTTAATGGGTAAGATTTCCGCTCAGAAAAAAATAGAGTACTTGAACTGCTTCTCAGATGTAGCTGAACTGCTCTGGATGTGTAACTGAACTTATTTTATGATCAAATTGAATGTTGACAAAATTTAACTTTTTAATTTCTTATAATTGAACTTTCCTCTTGTTCAAAGTAAACTTTCGCTTAGTATAAACAAAAATTTCCATAGTGGTAAAAAAGAAATCCGACAAAAGTGAAAATTCTAGCGTGTTCAAGGTGAATTGATGCGTTTAGTGCATCCGAACTTCTCAGAGTTGCGTTCCTGAACTGTCTCGTCTGTGCGCCTGAACTGCCCTGAGTCATGCCTATAGGTCACTTTCTCTAAACTGCCGCGTTAGTTCACTTGAACTGCCAAGTCAAGTTACTGAACTGCATCATTGGTGCGCCTGAACTTCTTGAAGTTTCGCTAGCCTGTACTTCCCTTGTTTGTGCGCATGAACTTCCCGGAGTTGTGGTCCTGAACTTTTCGAGCTAGTGCAACTGAACTGCTTGGAGTCACATACCGCGGTCGAGTTTTCTAAACTCCCTCGTTAGTGCACTTGAACTTCCCGATGTTCCGCCCACCTGTACTTCCCTCGCTAATGCGCCTGAACTTCCCACAGTAGCATTCCTGAACTTACCGCGCTAGTGCACCTGAACTGCTTTGAGTCGCATATCGTTGTTGAGTTTTCTAAAATGCCTTGTTAGTACACCTGAACTACCTGTAGCCACCACCTGTACTTCCCTTGTAAGCCCACCTGAACTGCCTCGAGTAGTGCACTTGAACTGCTTTGGTTAGCACACACTCCCCTCGTAAGCGCATATGACTGCCTGTGCACTTCCCGAACTGCCGCGTAAGTGCACCCGAACTGCCCCGTACACTTTCTGAACTCCGTGTAAGTGCACCTGAACTTCCCACACACTTGTCTCATAAGTCCAACTTAAATGTATGTGCACTTACTAAACTGCCGCATAAGCGCACATTGAACTGCCCATGCACTTCTTGAACTTCTGCATAACCTAACATGATCTGTCTAAACGTGTTAGTGTTCCTAAACTGCCCGGAGTGACGTAAGCCTGTACTTCCCTCATTAGCACACATGAACTGCCCAATGTACTATGCATGAACTTTCCCTCGTAAATGCACCTGAAGTGCTAAGATTTTTAGTTTTTTGTCTGATTTTTTACAAACATAAAAAAGAAATTTCGCGGCTGAACTGCAGTTGGTCGAGCGGTTGTACTTCTGAGCCGTAAGAAACTGTATTGTCGTGTACTCGCACATGCAGATGAAGATTTTTTTATTTTGAAATTTTAATAGCTCATCTGCCAACAGAAATAGGTGACAGAGCATCAACGGACAGCCTGGGAGCGATAATTGCAAAAGAAATTACAGCAAGAGAGGAGCAACAGATTGTAGCTAAAACGATGGGGAGAGAGCGGATGTAGCTAGCACGAGCGAGAGAGCGGCAGGAGCAGCGATGAGTATTAGTTCTTTTGAGCATAACATGGAATAGGGAATGACATACCGTTTATTTTCCTAACTCAATATCAATCTTAAGATCGTATCGCAGGCATGCACAAGGGTCCAGGGAGCGGCTGAAGTGCAAAATGCAGCTATTGGGGATGTGCATACATATCGCTAGATGCAGTATACTTCAACAAAATACTTGAGTTCTTTACAGTAAAACAAATCTGCATGTTCGAGATGAACTGTCGCGTTTGATGCGCCTGAACTTTCTGAAGTTGCGTTGTTGAACTTCCCGGAGTTGAGTTGTTGAACTTCCTACTCTAGTGCAACTAAACTGCTCAGAGACACTGACTGTACTGTTCGGAGTCCCTGCCTGAACTGCAGTCAGGTAGCGTATCGGCTGAACTTCTCCAAACATCTTAGTGGTTTAAATGATTTAATAATTATTTTCAGTTGGTTGCAAATATTTAGAAAAAATATCTCGAATTGATCAAATGAATTTGCACGATTCATCAAATTAATCAAGTGAAATACTAAATAAAAATAAAAATCAACTCCCAGAGACATAACAACAAACAGGTGGAGTGCACTTAGTCAGAACATCATAGGATTTATTTTTGTAACTTGCCTACTCTTTCCTTCAGCGATCTAGCACATGACACCGATAAGTAGACTGGATACAAATTCCCACTATATCGATCAGCTCACACACATTAAGCTGTAGGTGAGCCGTGACAATCAAGGCGCAGTGAGCACGCGTGCATGCTAGGAGGACCAGAGCAGGTGCAGCCGCGCTCGCCCATCTCTGCTCCTGCGTGATCTCTGTCCGGTGCTCACCCAGCTCGCAATCTGGATGAAGGTCAGCAGCGCACAGGGGGAGTGAGAGGAGCGGCAGCAGCATGTCATGATTCTCTAGCGAGAAAGACAGAGGAACATGGAGGTAGGAGAAATAAAAAAAAGAATGGGCGGCGCGAGCGGAGAAATAGACCGCTCGGCTGAAGCGGCGGCGGGGCGGCCTAACACGCAGCAGTGGAGGAACATCGGGGGATTGGGACGGCGGCGTCCCCCCACACTTGCCTGGGCGTACAGTTGTTTCAACGGTTTGGGCGGGGTTCATGTCGGCCGCGGTAGACGAGGGCCACGGCGAGGAACGGGTCCGCGGCTGGCCTATAGCAGCGCGCGAGCTTGGTCGGGACGGCGGTAGCCCGGGGATTCACCGGCAACCTGCAGCAGTTCAGGAAGTGGGCCTGGTGCCTCGCAGGCGACAGGGCAAGATGTCGGGGATGGGGCAAGAGGTCGGGGACGGGAGGGGATCGGTACTGCCGGTGGCGGGCGGGCACGGGGCAGCCGGCGGCCCGGCGGAGAGAGGCGCACAGGCTGCCGCCGGCCGGAAAGAAGGCGGGCGGGATTTGGGACACGCACGGCCGGGAAGAAGGTGGGCAGTATTTGGGAACTTTTCATCCCACATCACGTCTATATAGCGCGATACCAGTTGTAGTTTTTTAATTTACAACCGGTTTTAGAATAGATGGACCCTATATATATATATATGCAAAATAGCCTGCTACCACCGGTGGTAGCTATGCACCCACCATCCACCATTAGATTCTCTATAGGGAGCATGTGATTTGTTACCAGGAGCACAAGAGTTAACAGACAGAAGCGACGGTGTTTGCATGCATATTCCTATCTCTCACCACCTCAACACACCACCTCAACACACCACACCAACACACCACACCATGCAACCTTTTGGATTATCCACCCCAACTAACCACACACACACTCCTACTACACCATCCACTCAACCTATCCATCCAAAGCCACCACACCGTGGAACCATGCAAACAAATCATCTCATCTCACCACTCACATTGTGTACTCATAGCTGCCGTATCCTTTTCTATTTAGCATTTCCCTGATACATAATCGGATTCATACCATAGCTCATTAGGACGAACACCTTGATCCATAAAAATTAGCGGTTAATTGATTTGTTGATTTTGAGAGTGCCGCTACTTAATCAAGTAGAGCTCATTTCATGAATGTCTTTTTTCTCTCGATAGGATTTATGAACTTATTTTAATTAGTTCTTACCCGCCGTCGCATTTTTGTTTGTTATTTGAGCTTCTTCACTGTTAGAGTTTTTTCCCGAATGATTAGGGTCCGCGCATTTTTATTTGTTCTTTGAGTTTTTTCACTGTTAGAATTTTTTCCTTCCGAATCATTTTTCTTCCAGCTAATTTTAAAAAAACCCTACCCGGCCTGTGGGTTATCACCATCCATTGCTACAGCTCGCCAAAAAAGGAGAGATTATAGCCGAACAATATAGTGATGAGCAGGCGGAGCTGGGCAATGCAAGTTAGGATTTCTGTCCAGCCTTCCGCTGCTCCACTCTAGCATTGTCATCTATATATGTAGTGGCAGCAGTGAGATAATGGAGGGAAAAGGAAGACCATAACATTCGCGCCAACAAAAAAATCCTGCCAAAACCACACGTATGGCTAGGCAAGACGGCTACATCACATGGCATGTCTAGGTGGTTAGTGTGTTTGGAGAGTGTGCATGGCAACTGTGGATGGCTAGTGCATGTGGTGATTTTAGACATACCATGCCTAGTTGCCATGCGTAGTTGCCATGCACACTTTACTAATCAAGTAACCTGCAGAGTTGCCTTGTATGATTTCCTAACCGATCGAGGTGGTGATTTTGAGAATACCACACCTAGTTGCCATGCACACTATCCAAACACACTAACCACCTAGACATGCCATGTGATGTACCATGTGCATCATGGTAGCCATTCAAGATTACCATGTGCATGCAACAGACGGAGGAATTTCATCCGTTAACACACGTCATCTCCTGCTCTCTACATCGCATGCGGAGGAATACCATGCTCACATAATCCAAGGACTATGCATGCATGCATAGCTACCACCGGTGGTAGCAGGCTATTTTGCATTATAGTATATATATATAGGAAGCTGATATTTTACCATATATATATATATATATATATATATATATATATATATCAACGCGGATTTGCTACCACCGGTGGTAGCTATGCACCCATCATCCACCATTAGATTCTCTATAGGGAGCATGTGATTTTCTACCAGGAGCACAAGAGTTAACAGACGGAAGCGACGGTGTTTGCATGCATATTCCTATCTCTCACCACCTCAACACACCACCTCAACACACCACACCAACACACCACACCATGCAACCTATTGGATTATCCACCCCAACTAACCACACACACACACTTACTACACCATCCACTCAACCTATCTATCCAAAGCCACCACACCGTGGAACCATGCAAACAAATCATCTCATCTCACCACTCACATTGTGTACTCATAGCTGCCGTATCCTTTTCTATTTAGCATTTCCCTGATACATAATCGGATTCATACCATAGCTCACTAGGACGAACACCTTGATCCATAAAAATCAGCGGTTAATTGATTTGTTGATTTTGAGAGTGCCGCTACTTAATCAAGTAGAGCTCATTTCATAAATATCTTTTTTCTCTCTTAATCAAGTGGCAGCAGTGAGATAATGGAGGGAAAAGGAAGACCATAACATTCACGCCAACAAAAAAATCCTGCCAAAACCACACATATGGCTAGGCAAGACGGCTACATCACATGGCATGTCTAGGTGGTTAGTGTGTTTGGAGAGTGTGCATGGCAACTAGGTGTGGCATTCCCAAAATCACCACCTTGATCGGTTAGGAAATCATACAAGGCAACTCTGCAGGTTACTTGGTTAGTAAAGTGTGCATGGCAACTAGGAATGGCATGTCTTAAATCACCACCTCCTCTAGCCATACACGGTTGCCATCCTAGGTAGATATTCAAGAGTGTGCATGGCAACTAGGCATGGCATGTCTAAAATTACCACATGCTCTAGCCATCCACAGTTGCCATGCTAGGTAGCCATTCAAGAGTACCATGTGCATGCAACAAACGGAGGAATTTCATCCGTTATCACCGTCATCTCCTGCTCTCTACATCGCATGCGGAGGAATAACATGCTCACATAATCCAAGGACTATGCATGCATGCATAGCTACCACCGGTGGTAGCAAATCCGCGTTGATAATGTACTATAATCTTGCAAATATTTGATATGAAATACCTTGTAGTGTAGGCTTAGGAAAAAGACAAATTGGAGAAATTTTGGAAGAAAAAAAACAACACTGTTTATGCTTTCAGATCTGGATTTTTGTTATTTTTGCCGAGAATAAAATACAAGGTATTTCGTATTGCAATTTTGCACGATGGTAGTGTATACAATTGGCTCAATCTATGTATTTTTTATGAATTTTTTCAAAGCTTTAAAATTTGATTTTTTTAAGGTTTAAATAAAGGGCTTCATGGAGTTCATATTCCAAAACGACGCACTCCGCCAAGCACCCCTTTCTCATAAAGGGCTTCATGGAGTTTAAAATTTGATTTTTTTATGAATTGCATCGGTGCAGTTCAGCAAACTTCAGTGTCTTCCCAAAGACGACACCACCCAGTGGGGCTTCTCCCGTTCAAAAAAAAAACCCAGTGTCTGAGTCCACCCACCTACCCTCCCCAGCGGCCAGCGCCGTCGACCTCCAGTGTCCGAGTGCCACGCGCGAGCGCAAATCCATTCCCCTGCTCCTCTTCGTCCGCACCCAGGCGCGCGTGCCTACCACCACCGCGTCCGCGTTTCCTCCAAATCTGGCCAAAATAGAGCACCTGCGGCCGAATCTGGCACCTGCCAAGGTTCCAGAGTCGAGCACCTGCCAATCTTTCTCTCTCTCTCTCCCTCCCTCTCTCCATCTCTCTCTCCCTCCCTCTCTCCCTCTCTCTCTCCCTCCCTCTCTCCCTCTCTCTCTCCCTCCCTCTCCCCCCTCTCCCTCTCCCTCTCCCTCTCTCCCTCTCAACCAAATTGGGGTAGCTGGCAGTAAGCCAAAAACCTCTCCATGGAAAAGACCCGATGTCCTCCATGCCTCCGATTCCGGCCTAATCCACTATGACAACCTGAGCTGAAAGCCTCTCGGCCTTGAATACCACGTTGTTGCGATGCCGCTAGAGAGACCATAAGACTAGGGTTATCATCGTCCGTAGGTCGCGCTTCTCCATCATGGTCAACCCGACATTGCATCAAAGGGGAGTCCACCTCCAGCGTCCACTCCGGTTTTCCATTGAATGCAAGGATTCGATCCCACACCTCGCGGGTGATCACGTAGTCCCTCTGATTATGTTCCTCGTCCCTTGGAACGGTTGAAGTACTTATCAAGGGTCTATGTTTTGAATTCGCAATGGTGGTGGCTCTGGAAAACGCCACCCAATCCGTCCTGCTTCGTAGGTTAGGGTAGTATAATTTTTTTTACTCCCTCCGGCCCATATTACTGTTCGCAAATACGAATGTATCTACCACTAAAATATGTCTAGATACATCCGTATTAGCGAAGAGTATTATGGGTCAGAAGGAGTAGCACATTAGTATGAGTTAATTTGAACTATATTCTACTTTCGCTGCTTATGGGGATTGCCACTCTCTATTGGTGGCTTTCGTGCACGTGAACCTACGCCCATCTCGCTAAGAGTAAGGCCCTGTTTGGAACGCGGGATAGGATTGATGTAGGAAAAGGAAAAACAAAGGAAATGAGATGTCATACCTCACCAATCCTATAGGAATCTAAAATATGGGAGTTTATAGAAGTAGCCATTTGGATTGCAGGATAGGAAAAACATAGGATTATACAAAGCCAGAGTTATTCTTTGATGTTGTGATGTGTTGTGTCTTACATAGGAAAAATTCCAAGAGGTTTGAGCAGATGTTTTTTTTTCCTATGAAATGTGAAGCATAGGAATCAAATCCTGTAGTGTTCCTTTCCCCTTTCCTATGTTCCAAAAGGTGCAAAGGAAAAAAATTCCTTTGAAAATCCTATCCGGTGAAATTCCTACAAAAATCTTATGTTCCAAACGGGGCCTAAACTATACTACAGTACCGCAGTTTGTTTGTGATTTATAGCTACTACCTCCGGTCCTAAATATGTATCGCAGATTCAACGAATCGAGATATATTTTAGTCTACATTTTAATTAAATCTGCGACAAGTATTTAGGGCTGGAGGGACCAAGGGAGTATTTAATCTTATGGCATTATATGGGCGATAGTACAGCTACTGTACATTGACGGATGGATCATGATGTGAGTTGGGAAGATGGCCGGCTGTGATCCATCGGCGCCGCGACAATCGGAGGCCAAACGCATGTGTGGTTGCACTCGCTCGCTAATCATCACCGACACACAGGACTAGCGACACAGCAAACGATCGAGGTATTATCAGTTTCATTCGTATGGCTATGAATGACATTGGTGCCGGTGAACTCCTCTAATCCAAGAAAGGAGGAACGAAAGAGAGAGGAAAAGGGTGGCGCCGCCGCTGGCATATCCGGGACGTTTAGCTGATCAGAGATGCGGAGGTCGCATTGCGTTTGCTCTTTGCCTGCTTGTATCTATTTTGAGGAATTTTCTGTATACTATAATATCTATCTATATAATGCCTAACTCTTTCAGCCATTGATGGAAGCCTCCACGTCATGGTTACACTGTAGATGTGCATCTACAGTGCCCATCTACAGTACCCACCTGCAGCACTCGCACCACAGTACGCAGCTACAGTACTCATGCTACAGTAGCACCTATAATTTAATTAAGTGCAATCTGGATATCTAGATGGTTCTTAAAGTATGTTGTCAAAGCGATGCAAAGTTGTCCACTATCTTCCTTTCTTTGATACAATACACCCGATAAACAATACTGACAAATAGTGAACTGTTGTAGTTTGTGTTGTAATTTTTTGCTGTAAATTTTTCTTATAAATTTTTTAACACTAATTCAACCCAATTGTAATTTCGATGATAACTACCTAATAATAATTTTTGACAATCAATTCTTGCAGTAAATTTGAATTTTCAACCCCAAGTGTAATTCATTCTGACGGTAATTCCAATGGTAACTATCTAATAGTTATTTTCAGCTGCAATTCTTCTCTCATAAGAGTTTCCTACATACCTATTCAACCGCAGTAATTTTTCAACGACTCTTAATTCTTTGAAGCCAATTTTTTTACCAGTATTTCTTCAATGCTGTAGGAATATTTTTTTGACAAAATTATTCAGTCCCAACTATAATTCACCTGTTATTTTTCCATCGGTACAAGAGTGGTAATTATTTTTTTGAACTTAGAGCAGTAATTGCTTGACATGAATTTTTCTCATAACTATTCAACAGTAACTGCCTTCTTATGTAGTACTCCCTCCAATCGGAAATAAGTGTCGATAATTTTATACTAACTTAATTCTTCGACAAAATTTTCACCCCAACAATAATCTAACTACAGTAATTACCCGACAGTAATTTCAGCGATAGTTATCTAACAGTAAGTTCTCAATGGTGCGCAATTTCTTGATGGTAATTTATTAATATTATTTTTCTATCGATATAAGAGTGGTAAGTATTTAACATAATTTCTCACACAACTATTCAATGGTAACTTTAGTACAAGTTTTCCTGCGGTTACTTTGAGATAGCTTTTTTTTTAACCTTCACCATTTAAATGGTAAATATGCAACAACCACAAAACAAATTCTAAACACTAACTACTTCTACTATAAGATTGGCATAACGGGCACGAAATTTTCGTTTGGGCTTCACCAGTTAAAAGGTAGATATGAAATTGGTCAAAATACGCACTCAAAAGAATATCGGGATTCTCCTACGATAACTTTGAGAAGACTTTTGTTTTAAGCTTCAATTTTTAAAAGATAGGTACGCAGAGGCCCAAAAAAGAACACTTTAAATAAGTAAATACTTCAACCCGTGTAATTCACTCCCCCAGTAATTTTGGTTATAACTATCTGATAGTATTTTTCAACGGGACGTCAACAAAAACACTCTAAATAAATAATAAACTACTAAAAATAACACCACGGGCGCGGCGGCAAATTTCGTTGTACTATATATAAAGCTATATATAAAGGAGATGAGGCTTGCGGTTTTCCTTCATCTCTCTTCTTTCCATCTCTTCTCACCAAAAACGCATAGCCACCGTCGCCGATAAAGATTGAGCCGCCGCGCGAAGTCTGCTATGCCGGAGCGGCCGAGCCCCTCCTGCCCAGATCTCCTCCATGTCTGATAGACTTGATCAGGATCGGGTTCTTCTCTGGTGCGACGACTGTCGCTGACGTGCTTCAACTTTCAGCTAATGTTTCTTTTTTTGACAATGGGGCTTAATTTGCTCTGTTTGTAGGATGATATGGCGGTGGCGGCGCCGGGCCTTGATGGGGCGGCGAAGCAAAGCATGGCGGCGGCGAAGAGCATAGATGTTCACCTCTTCTCCTCATCCGCCTTCCTCTTCCTCTCCTGGATTCGTGGAAGGAGAGGAAGCCTCCGATTTTTTCGGATCGAAGCAACCATCTCGACCTCCATCCGCGGGAGCCTCTGGGAGGTCCTTTGGACCGCCAGCTTCGCCTTCCCGCCTAAGCGGTGCGGCGGCGGCGGCACCGCGACCACCACCTCATGCCCACTTCCCCTGCCCCATCTGAGACAAATCGTCGCCGCTCAAGGAGGGGAAGAAGAGAGGGTGGATGAGAGCAATCGCGTGAGGAAGATGAGGTCCCACCAGCTCGGCCTCTCTTCCAACCGCAGGAGAGGACGCGCCGACAATGGGGACGGTGGGATTTCGCGACGGCCACCACCACGCGCGCGCGCGTGACGCGAACGGCCTAGCACACACGTCCTCTCTCTCTTGATTTTCGATTTTCCCTGTGCGAGTTTGGTCATGAATCATGATTAAAATTCGATTGCAGCAGCAGGACAAAAAGGGAGGAAGAGAGCAAAATTCACTGTCGGCATCTCTCTCACCTCCGTTCGCGGCGAGCAGGAAGACGCCAACTTCGAGTACGGGTCCGCGGCCTGGTCCTCCTCTGGCACGGTCTCCATGCCGATGCGCTCCGTCGCCTCTCCGCGTCGCGGTTCCTTGCATGGACAACAGGCCCCGATGCTACCCGTGCCGCCGCCTATTTCGGATTTCCGAGCGCGTCGCCGGCAGGTGAGCCTCGGCAGCGGCTCATAGCCGCACTGTGCTGCCACATGCGCCACCCGCGCGCATGCCCGTCGCTTCTCCTCGATATCGCTATGGCAACCGCCACTCGGGTGCGCGAGAAGCAGCCGCTTCCATCTTGCAGGCCAGGGTTTGGTTCCTCGGTCTGCCTCTGAGGAGGAGTGGTGCTGCTGACGTGTAGGTGTAGGACTGTAGGAGTGCTGCTTGTGGTCTACGACCGCCTCCACCCTCAGGGCCGCGGGCGCCTTTCTGGTGAACTCGATCTCCAGCCATGAGAACGAGGGAGCCACACGACCAGGTCGATTTATATATCATCCTGTTGCCTAAAAGGCAAAGCAGGTAGTCCGTGTTATTTTCTTCTTCCACTCACATATGAATCCTTGCAAAATTAAATCTGCAAGAAATGTTATTTCTGACGCTTCTACTTCATGTATATGCCTCTGCAGGTACACGTATTGTGTTGATTGTTAGCTCAGTTCTTGCTCCACAGACAGTAAAATTCTGCGGTTTAGTTAAGTTTAGTTTTGTTTATACATAAAAAGGTTAAAAACGGTTGTGATTAGGTGTTCATAATATATGGGTTTCTGGATTTTTTTGGTCTGTATTTGTTTCCCAGCCTAGCCATTTGACGCTACAGGATGCTTACATCTGGCAGGTCTTCTTCCAAATTTGTTAAGAAGTTCCTCTTTACCGACTCACTGACCTATTTTTTTTGCACATTGAACTGATTTCAGCTTTGTGACCATGTTTCAATGCTTCTAGGTATGACTCCTGCAATTCTCCCAGGTGCCGGAACTTCGCACCATCAGACGCAGGTCCCTCCAGTCACTTGGTTCTCTGCCTCTCAGATACAGAGGTCTGCACCGTTGATGACGAGCTACGAGGTCATGTCTGGTTGCAGCACCGAAGCATGGAGTAGTTAATGGAGCGATTGGCTTCTTTTTTTTCCTCGATAATGATTGCTAACACAGGCTTATGGAATTCTGATTAAACAAGGTGAATCAATCCCCTTCCTTAATTATACTCACTTCTCTTTTCCATGTAGCAAATTCTAAACACAGAAGTATTTCCAGTGTGCAGATAGTTTGTATTCTTTCCTCATTCACCGTTTGTATTATTTATAGGTTCACGAAGTGATGCATTCTTCTAGCTTACACTGATTGTTGCTACTTATCGTTTCCACAAGAAGTGTCATCTTCTAACTCTTCTACTACATCTATATGCCTGCAGCAGCCTGCAGTTGGACGAAAGTTAGCTCATTCATTTATGGCTTTACAACAAACTTCTCTATTAATGTATTTTAGCTTTCAGTATTGATGATGCATTTTTATAATGCGATCAAATGGTTAAAGTACATGGGAGTCCATAGTGAACATGAAAAATATTAGAAAGGCCTTACTTTTTTGTCAATTCGGTGCTCCCTGCTTGGTATTTAACCTTTTATAAATCTATACAGCTACATATCTATAACATGCAATTTATATTTGGTGTTTTATGCAGTGCAAACTGCTATATATTTCTGGAAACAAATAAGAATAGCATAGGCCATTGAGAAAATGGAATGTCAAGTAAGCTCCCTCATTGTTAAGCTCATTTACTTAAACTTTATTTTTCTATTAAAGGATGTAGAAGATAGCTATATGAGATATCTTCCTGGACACTCCATGTTCCAGTACCGACACATACAGTTACTGAGATATTGTGCACGCTGTGATTGCTGGGTTTGAATGGAAATTATAAACATTGGACAGTTAGAGAAGTTGTTATTCATTTTCACATTTTCTTGAAAAGAAGGTTAGCAACTTACAATATCTATTTTCTGAAGAAAGCTTCAAGAATTCTCCTTTTCATGCTATATTGTTCTTGTGTTCAGTTTGCTTGCCATCACAAAAAGGCGAATTCTCATTCCGTAGTTTACCTACATCAACTTTGATTACAAAAATATTATCAGCTTGCATGCTTACGACCTTTCCAGTCCTTTCCTACATGTTTTATTTCGGTCTTTTGTACACCTAAACAGAAGAAAAGAGAAGTGGGTCTCATTATTTTTCTCATGTGCTCATATTATTTGATCAGTACCTCCATTCTTAATTTCAACCTTTGGTACAATTAACCATTCTATTATGTTTTTTCTAGCACCAATACCCAGGTATAAACTCCACCTCACGATTACATAATATGTACGTGAATTCTCTTATTATCCATAATATGCATAAACTGTTTCAGGCCTGCTTGCATTCAACACTACACAAGCCAGCTGGTACCGTACTATCGCTATCCGAAAGATGAGAGCCACCTGGCAGAGGTATAGTGTACTTCTTGATGAAATTACACAATACTAAATGTATATGTTACTTCTTCCTGCACGAAGGTCATGCTCTCGGGCACGTACAACCAAAAGTAAGATACCTTTTACTTATATGTTACTAAAGCTTCTTCTCTACTCCAATTGAATTTTAGAAGCCTCCCTGGTAGCAACGTCCTCTTCGTCTCACTATAGTTATATGGCTCAAGGTGACCAAGCCTGAAAGGTTCAGGGAAAATTTTGTTGTCTTCTCTGTACCTTTAGCGGCTGCCACGCCTTTTACAATTGAGAGTAGTGCTGATGGAAGCCACCAGAGACCTATATCCATGCACGAGCATGTAACTTATTGTTTGGTTGAATTTTTGTGTAATTCGCTGATTTCTTGCATGTAGTTTTGTGTCTTGCATGCCGGCCCATGAATGTTCAGTTGCCATTGTGTCTAGAATTTTTGTGTGATTTCAAATGTAAGCATAGTTTGCTTTGTTCTCTGTTTTCCTTGAGTCTTTTACTCAAGTGCTTTGCTCTGATGTTTGCTTTGGTCTTGCAGGTCAGCCCATGAATGTTCACTTCGGCTGGCAAATCATATTATGGTAGTCCCTATCATCTCTACAGACATTGTAATTCACTTTTCTGGTATCAACGGCGGTGTAGGCGTACAAGTAAGACGCATATGAAGACAGCATAGAGCTCGGCACAACCATCGCCGTCCCCCCATCGCCTTCTGCAGAAATCAATGACAAGCTCATCGCTGATCCCTTGCTTGCCCTTCCAGCACCAACCTGACACACTCATGGCAAGAACAGTGACATTGTTGACTCGGTTCTCCCAGCTGCGCTGCCAGCGAAGGAGACTATCATCCTTCTTTCATCTGATGACCAAGGTGACAATGCAAGGCATCGGTAAACTCAAGATCAGTTGTCGTTAGCAAAACAAGCAAATTTTGGCCATCAGCAGTACCGTCTGAATTTACGGATTGATGTCCACATAGCAGCTACTTATACTGGATAACTTAGCTACAGAATGTACAGGCATCCAAGAAGCACTAAGCTAGAGTCACCTAGATTACATGTACACCCCTTTTTTCATCAGTTTGCATCGGTGCAAATAAAGAAATTTTTTATTAAAAAGTTAAAGCATGGTGATGATTGGGTGGAGGGAACGAGTGCTCTCAAACCAATTATATTCGACTACTTTTCTTCTTTATTCACTTCTGAAGTACGAGAGGTTGACCTAGAGGTTATGAAAAAATCAGCAAAAGGTAACCCCAGAGATAAATGAGAAGCTACTAGCCCCTTTTACAGCCGAGGAGGTGAAGAAAGCAGCTTTCAGCATTGGTGATCTTAAGACCCCGGGTCCTGATGGGTTGCATGCTATTTTTTATTAGCGGTTTTGGGGTTTATCTGGTGATGATAAAACTAATGAAATTTTGCAAGCTATGAATACAAGGATTATTCTTCTGGAAGGATGGAACGATACTACGGTGGTGTTGATTCCTAAAATTTATTGCCCAGAGTCGATTACTCAATACCGCCCAATCAGCCTCCGTAACATGATATATAAGATAATATCGAAGATGTTAGCTCAAAGGTTGAAAGTTATACTTCCTGAGGTTATTTCTCCAATGCAGAGTGCTTTTGTTCCTGGGCGCCTTATAACGGATAATGTTCTTCTGGCCTATGAGTGTCCATGCTATCAAAAATAAAAGAGTCTACAAGTGCTTGTGCAGTTAAACTTGATATGCATAAGGCTTATGATAGAGTGGAATGGGTCTTTCTGGAGAACCTGATGAGTTGCCTGGGCTTCGAGGAGAGATGGATTTCGTTGATGATGGTATGTGTTAGTTTAGTAAAATATAAAGTAAGGTTCAATTCTGACAAAACGGATATGTTCATTCCGACGAGAGGTCTTTGTCAAGGGGATCCCCTCTTCCCTTATTTGTTCCTTCTTTGTGCTGAGAATTTATCCAGTCTATTGTTATTCGAAGAAGAAGTTGGTGGCATTGCTGGGGTAAGAGTGTGCAGAAATGCACTATCAGTCTCGCATCTACTTTTTTATTATTTTGATATTCTCATGAAGGCGGATACAAATAATGCAATCTCACTAGAGCAAAAATCGTGAAGCTCTCCATATTACTACAAAAGTTGCATCGAAGCTTGCTATCCATATGCCAGAACCATGAGTTGGTTGCGAGATTTTATGGGTTTCACATTTAGCCTACTCCAACTTCTTTGGGACTAAATGCTTTGTTGTTGTGTTGTTGTTGTTGTTGTTGTTGTTTTAATTCATTGCAAGATTTGCTGCATAACTCCATATGACTAAGACATAAGAGACAATATTACTAATGAATAATCAAGTTTTATTTCCTTTTAGATTAACAGATTCATACCTTCATCAGATGCACATGAATATAATTTGCTAGTATAACCGATGAGAAAGAAAAAAATGTGAATCCAAATAACATGCATTAAACTATTCTTTTGCATGAATGTATGTATGCACAAGCACAGAGCTAACAATGCCTATCTAAAACTCATTTTCATGCTTTTCTAAAATACCTCCTTCCCTGCATACAAAGATATATTTAGGCAGTTCAACAATGCCCATCTCCATTTTACACGTTCAACATTATGCAACAGTGCTAACAAAATATAAGAATGCATACCTACAACCAGGTTTAAGAGCCTTTTTAGGAGAAATTTCCATTCTCCATTAGTAGCAGCTAGAAAAGTCATATTTCCTTAGTTTCTCTTTTTTTCAGATCTAAGGTTCAAACCAACTCACTCCGGCTCAAAATAGCATGTTCTGGTGGTGGAAAAATGACCGTTGGGAACAGCTCTCGCCCCCGCGTGGGCGATTCGGAGGCGACGAAGCCTGGAGCCGCCGCCCTGCCCGGGGATCCCTCCTCGCCGAGGTCGCCACTGCCCGAGAGCTGGGCGGGTGGCGGGTCGAGGTTCTGGGCTCTGGCCGGAGAGAGCTCTGACGAGGAGTGCGACGGCGACAGATCTGAGGAGCTGGTGACGGTGGAGCGCCGTTCGCCCAGATCTGGTCCGTCGGCGGTCAATCTGGGGGATTTCTTGTCCCCGGCCTGGCAGAAGGTGGAGGCTCACAAGCTTGGGGCGGCAGGGCGCCGCCGCAGGAAGTTTGCTCCGGGTGGCCATGGGGCTTGTCGCCTGCGGGAGATTCGTCAAAGTGGTCCCAGATCTGTGGGTGGTCTGGAGCCCGCTTCGGTGGTGTTTCCAGTGGGGGAAGAGTTCCCGCCGCTGGTGCCGTTGCGGCCGCCGGTCGGGGCGGTGCCGACAGCGTCGATGGCGCCGCCTCCTGATCCTGCGGTTGGCTCGCCGGCGAGCGCTGGGGAGGACGCGGTGGGGGCGGGCCAGGGTGCTCAGTGTCGGGCGCCCCTAGCCGCTGACAAGGGGGCCCCAGTGCCAGTGTCTCTGCCTAGGGTTGGTGAGACGGTGAGTGTGGCTGATGGGCCTGTTCGTCAAGCCCATGTGGAGACGCAGCCCACGAAACAACCAAGATCCAGAGGCTGGGCGAGTGCGGACCCGCATAAGGGGGGGATATTTAGCTGGGAGTGGATCCTGGTCGGAACCCTAAATCTAGATCTTTCCCACCCAGCCTCTCTCGCCGATGTTTGCTTCTGGCTGCGGCGCACCAGTTCCACCAGATCCATCCCTCGTTTCCTGTCTCCACAGATCCCGTCCATGGAGCGAGGCAGGGGCGAGGCCAGAGCGGGCAGCAAGCGCCAGTTCGACGACTACGACTCAGATGCGGGTCGGAGGTTGGAGAAGCAGCTCCGGAGCCGTCTGGAGTATGCAGAGGATCGCCGTCAGAGGGAGTGGGCGGCGTCGCGTGACTGGGACCGCAACCGCTCGCCAGAGTGGCGACGGAGCGAGGACCGGCGCAGGGATGATGACCGCCGCGCGCAAGGGGAGCCATCCAGGCCCCAAGATCCAGTCAAGAGAAGGAAAGTGGGGGTCAAGAAGTATTCAGCGAAGTCCAGAGCGTCAACAATGGCCACTATCACTCCTACCCCGACTCCTCCACCGCCTCCGAAGCAGGTTCCTCCCCCTCCTCCGCCCTCCAGTGATGGATCTACCCCCTCGGAGGTGCAGAAGCTGGGAGGCAAGAAGCAGGGCATCAAGTGCTTTAATTGCGGCAGGGATGGCCATTTCCAATCTGGCTGTCAGTTCAAGGCACATTGCAGTCTGTGTGATACAGAGGGTCACACGACGGGCATGTGTCCGAGGGCGATCAAGCTTCCAGCGCTGCAGTGGTACGGTTATGCGGTGGATGGCGTGGGGTTTCACTGTCTTGAGGTGGAGGACGCGATGCTGGCCCCGGAGCCTGCAGCCCCAGAGCATGAAGCAGTGGTGATAGCTGGGGAAAACAGACTCACGTGTGAGTTACTTTCGCAAGATCTAAAGGCCTTGGTGGAGGACAACTGGGATTGGCAGGTCAAGCGCCTCAGTGACACCGATTTTTCGGTTGTCTGTCCTACAAAAGCTAGCCTGACGTTGTGCAAGAACCTCTGTAGAAATGTGGGTGGGATTGCTCTCCCAATCAGCAAGGTGTCTATTTTGCTTGCCGATCCCCAACCCCACCCTCGTGCCTCGGCCATTCTGTCTAAGATATGGGTGTTGTTATCTGAAGTGCCGCCCTGCCTGCGGAAAGCTGATTTGTTACTGGAAGGCACAAAGATGCTCGGGCGCCCGCGGATGGTGGACGAGGACTCTCTGGCAGATAGTGCTGGCCCGGTTCGGATGCTGTTCCATTCTCATGCGCCAGATCGCCTACCAAAATCAGTGCTACTGTTTGCCAATCTTAGGGGGTTTTGCATTGGGGTGTCAGTGGAGTTTGCTAAGGAGGTAGCGGCTGTTCAGACGGGCGAGCCCTCGAAGAAGAATGATGGAGATCGCAATGACGAGGACAAGGCCCAGACAGAGGACCAAAGCCAATCGGACTGCCATTGGAAGCGGAGAAGTGGAAAGGATAAAGAGAAGGTGGGAGACACGGGGGCCTCTGGGATGCCAGTGGGTTCTACACGCGCGGCGGATCCGGTGGAGGCCTCCACTCCTCCTCGCCCAGTGGCAGCCATGGCTACACCACCTCCAACTCTTCCTAAGCAGGATCTTCACAAGGTGTACCAGAAGAAGACCATGAAGAAGCCCGGCACCAAATCGTCAGTGGGCAGCAGCAGTGTCCCCTTGCCCTCTGCCAAGGATGAATCAGCTTCCAAGCCTGCATCAGCTCCTGCAAAGGCCCAGGTCCAACCGATCCCGTTCAACCAGTATGGCACTAATCTGGAAGGAGAAGGTCTTTTCTCCAGCGAACCCATTCTGCAGCCGGAGGCCATCTCCATGACTATCATCCTTGATGATGATTCCCCACCAGAATCCCAAGCACCACTAGACCCCAGTATCCTCAAGCGTTCCAAGATGTCAGCAGCTGACAGAGCAGAAGTAGGGTGGGAAAGTCCGGAGAACTGGGACTATGACTCTGAAACCCTGGCCGAGAAGATTGCAAAGCTGAAGAGGAAACAGGATGGGGAGGTCGATAATCCACCGGCCTCGGCTTCCAAGATTAATCTGGCTAAGGAGGTGGCGGCGTCCTCCCAGGTGTCCAAGGCCAAGCGATCGGTGGCGGTTGTGTCCCCGATCTCGGGGTCGCGCAGCAGCGCCCGTGCCAGAGGTTCTGAGGCTGAGCCCATTCTTCAGAAAGCAATCAAGAGAGCTGCGGCGAAATCAGGTATGAGCCCCCCTCCTAACTCCCAGTTCCTTGCGTTTTCTTCCACGCCGTACTTGCATTTTATGGGAGTGGTCGAAGATTGTGGTTTGGCTTTAGGGGAGGGTTTTGCTTCTCCTTCCCCTTCTACTTTTCTCTCTGTTATTCGTGCAAAAGAGATTGCTCAAGCGAAACTTGCGGAGGCCATTGAGGTGGCTGCTCAGCAGGCGAGACAGCAAGTGTCAGATAATGGAGCGACCACGCTCACTGAGGAACCTACTAGTGTAGTAGGCACCTCGGTGCCTCTGTCGCAGGAAGTGCCACCTGCTGAGGAAATCGGGAACCCAGACGACATTCTGGTGGCATCGTTGAAGAGACAGAAATCAAAGAAGGTGCCTAGGGTGGCCCTTCCCCCACGCACCAATCTGAGAGTCACCCCCGCTCGACAAGCACGAGCGTTAGCAAGGGAGTCCTGATGAAAGCGGCAGGCTAGAACTTGAGGGGTTTTGGCCGGAGTGGCCGGAAAACCCAGTTAAGAGACTTTATCAGCAAGGAACAACTAGACATTATCTTCTTGCAGGAAACCATGCGTCAGGATTTCACAGATCAGGAGCTTAGGAGTTTGGTTAACGGGGAGCTTTTTCATTGGCACTGGCGTTCTGCGGTGGGGCGTTCGGGTGGCATGTTGCTGGGTATTAGAGATGATTCCCTGGAAGTGGGTGGTATTGATCAGGGCCCTTTTTTCCTTAGTGCAACAATTTTGCATAGAATTTCAGGATTTAAATTTGTCTTCATTGGGGTGTATGGCCCAGCTGATCATGGCAGATCCTCTCATTTCTTGGGAGACCTGGAGGCTAAAGTGCTTAGCTCATCCTTCCCAGTAGTTGTCCTGGGCGATTTCAATTTGATCAGAGGTCCCCAGGACAAGAACAATGCTAATGTAAACTGGCCGCTGGTGAATGTGTTCAATGACTCCATTGCGCGTATGGCACTTAGAGAAGTTGCACGCTCAGGGGCTCGCTTCACCTGGTCAAATAGGCAAAGAGCTCCGGTGCGGTGTGTCCTGGATAGAGCACTGGTGGCCCCAGAGTGGGAAACCCAGTTTCCATGCCTATCTTTGCGAGCTTCAACGTGCTTGGGCTCGGATCACACGCCCCTGGTGCTGGACACTGGCAGCAGTTTGCCTAGAAGATCTTCCAGGTTCTTCTTCGAGTCGAGCTGGTTTGACACTCCTGGCTTTGTGGAGTTGGTTTCGGCCAGATGGTTAGATCATGCAGCTGGAATTCATAGATGTCGCGGCCCCATTGATTGGTGGCATAGACAATCTACAGAGCTCAGACAGTTTCTGAAAGGGTGGGGAGCTAACTTGGGCAAAGAGGCTAGAGTGGCAAAAGCCAACCTTCTTGCTCGTATCCAGGAGCTGGATATAAAGGCTGATTCCGACGGGCTGGATGAAGATGGCTGGGCCCTTATATATCACTTAGAAGGTCAAATGATGGATGTGTTGAGTGCAGAGGAGGACTACTGGAGACAGAGGGGTCGTCAGCAGTGGCTCCTTAAAGGGGATGCGAACACGAAACTTTTTCATGCCTTTGCCAATGGCAGGAAACGCAAGTGTGCGATTCTCTCGCTGGAAGGTGAGAATGGGCAAGTGTCAGACCCCAGGGGTATCCAAGACATTATTTATGCTTTCTACAGGGGCCTGATGGGCTCAGAGGAACCTAAGTCCCTGTCTCTACAACAAAACATCTGGAGCCCCAATATGCAAGTAAATGATCAGGAAAATGAGGATCTGCTGCGATCCTTTACCATGGAGGAGCTTGAGGCTGTGCTCAAGGATACCAAGACTGACACAGCTCCTGGGCCTGATGGCTTGCCTGTGCTGTTTTACAAAAAGTTCTGGGGACTGTTTAAGAATGAGGTGCTGCACATTCTGAATGGATTTGCCCTGGGAACGGTGGAGATTGCTAGACTAAATTTTGGTATCCTCTCTCTCATTCCTAAAGTCCCGGGGGCTGTGAACATCAAACAGTTTCGGCCAATTGCCTTGATAAACATCATTTTCAAGCTGATCTCTAAGTCTTATGCTATGCGTTTGTCCCCAGTAGCGCATCGAGTGATCTCGCACTCTCAGACAGCCTTCATCAAAGGTAGATTCATCCAGGATGGCCCCTTGGCTTTTCACGAGATTATTCATGAGCTGGAGTCAAAGAATTTTCCTGCTGTGCTGCTTAAATTAGATTTTGAAAAGGCATATGACAGGGTTAACTGGCATTTTCTGAAGGAAGTGCTCCTCAGGAAAGGTTTTGACCCTGCTTATGTGCATAGGATCATGCAGTTGGTTAGTGGAGGCCAAACTGCTATCTCTATCAATGGAGAAGTGGGTCCTTATTTCAGAAACAAAAGGGGAGTGAGGCAAGGGGATCCTCTTTCCCCCCTCTTGTTTGATTTTGTGGCAGATGCCCTAGATATTATTCTGACCCGTGCTAGGGCAGCAGGGCACATTCAGGGAGTTGTTTCTCACCTGATTCCAGAAGGGGTTTCTCACCTGCAGTATGCAGATGATACTATGATTATGATCCAGAATAATGACCTGAGCCTGATTAACCTGAAGTTCATTCTACTTTGTTTTGAGCTCTTGTCTGGGATGAAAATCAATTTTCACAAGAGTGAGGTGATTGTTATGGGGTGTGATTGTGAGGAGCAGGCTAGAGTGGCCAGACTTCTCAATTGTAAGCAGGACAGGTTCCCCTTCACTTATCTTGGCTTCACCATGAGTGACAAAAAACTGACCATTGCTGATTTGGAACCTTTGGTGGCTGCAGTTGCTAAGAGAGCTGCCCCCTGGCAAGGAAGATTTATGTCCTCTGCGGCAAGGTTAACACTGGTGAATGCGTGCTTGTCCAATATGCCCCTTCATACGCTGGGTCTCTTTCTGTTGGCCGATGGGACCCATGCTGGTTTTGATAAACACATAAACAGGTTTTCTGGGAAGGGCAGGGCACCAAAAAGAAGTACCATATGGTTAAGTGGGAGGATGTCTGCCAACCCAAATGCCAGGGTGGCTTGGGGGTTATTAACTCTAAGCTAATGAACGTTGCTCTCATGGCTAAGTGGATCTGGCGTATCCTGAGTGGCTTAGATTCTAGTCTGCTTTGGCTAAGACTGCTCAAAGCAAAGTACAATGTCAAGGACTTTTTCTCCTCCAGACCGGCTGCCTGCTCCCCTTTCTGGCATAGTTTGCACAAAATCAAGCACCATTTCAAGAAAGGGGTCAGGTTCTCTCCTGGAGCTCAATCATCCATCAGTTTCTGGAACGATTTGTGGATTGGCGATACACCTTTGAGGGTGAGATTCCCAAGCCTCTTTCAGAAGAGCTCTGAGAGTGACATCTCGATTGCTTAAGCCTATTCTGAGGAGGGCTGGTGGATTCCATTTCGTAGGAACCTAGACCAGGATGACATCCAAGCGTGGGGTGAGTTATCCAGTTTGGTGGAGAATATCGAGCTGGAGGACCGTGAGGACTCTATTTCCTGGGTTCTGGATCAAACTGGCTGTTATTCTTCTAAATCCTTATACAGAGAGCTCTGCAAGAGACCAGAAGTTCAGATAACAAAGTACATTTGGAATTATGAGGTCCCTCCAAAAATCAAGATCTTCACGTGGCAGTTAGCCCGAGGTCGTTTGCCGTCCAATGATCAGATTCTCAATAAGCATGGCCCGTCTGATGGCCTTTGCGTTTTGTGTGGGGCGGTAGAATCTGCAGATCATATTTTCTTCCAATGCCCTTTGGCTCAATTCATGTGGAGTGGGGTTCGAGAAATGCTTAGTGTAAGCTGGAACCCTAACTCAAGAATGGAGTGGTTTAGCATTTTGGACTCTCTAGGGGAGAGGTCCAAAAGGCTGATGTGGATCTTTTTCGCTGCCCAATGCTGGGCTCTCTGGACTACCCGTAATAAATTTACCATAGAGCGAAAATTCCCGCGGCAGCCAGCTGACATTATTTTCAAACTCATGCTTTCTTTGCAGCTGTGGCGTCCGCTTCAAAAGCCTAAGGACCGGGGAGCGCTGGATGAGTTGATCAGGCTGTCCAAGAACTTCTTTGCTCGCACCTCTTCTCCTCCAGTGGCTCCAGTCAGGAATCACCAGACGCATAATTCTACCGGCCTGCGCGCTGTGTAGTGCCATCTTAATGGCTGTACCGTACTTAACTTAATTTCTATGTTCGTCCCCTAACTTCCTGGTGGCTCGACCAGTGTGGTCTTGCTATGGCTAGTTCCTGCTCATGCCCTGCCTGATCTCTTTGGGCAGGTGTTGCTGTAGTGTCTTAACTATTGTAAAACTCTGCTGTGGTGGCTTTATTAATTTAAAGTCGGGCACAGGCTGCCTTCTATCTAAAAAAATAGCATGTTCTCATTAAAGAAACAAGTCCCAGTATTCTCCGGGATTTCTGGTCCTGAGCAGTAACAGTTGTTACCGTCATGACTTGGAAATCCAAACCTTACCCATAATGCATAAATTGTAGAATAAATACGCAATCATTTTGCATATAGTCAAATAGATACTTTTTCAAAAAAATCAAAAAAAAAAGTTTAGAAATTCAAAATTTTGAAAAAAAAATCTAGAAGTGTAGATAATGATTTATTCTACCGGTGTGAAAAAAAATCAGTTTGAAATATTATCTATTCTAGTATGTGCAAAATTGATAAAATTGTAGATCTAAAGTAGTGAGCAGTGCAACTTTTTAATCTCCAAAATCTGTCATATTTTTCATTTTTGTGTAGCCTAGATTACTAGGTTTTTTCGTTCGAAATTTTGCAGATTCGTAGAACTAGTCATTGACTATACCTAGGATTTTTTACAGAATTTTTTGAAACTTCGAATTGTCGTTTTCGAATTTTGAAAAGTACCAGGCTACATGTAGCCCGGGCACCATTTGTGGTTTCCGGATAGATACGTCTGTAAGAAATTTTGCTGCTAAGTCTTCTGATAATATGAAATCCAAATGGCTTAGTAGTGGAACAAAACTACATCTGCGACACTTCTACAAATGGCTAGTTATGGCCAAGCTGGATTGGGCTACCAAAACGTTTGAACTGATATTCACTGAACCTCGTCAACTTTCTGTACCAATCTACATGTCACGTACCTGTGATTCAAAAATCTTATCTAAAATGGCAAAGAAATTGCCCTGAACAAACTGAATCAGACGAAACAACAATTCCAGAAACATGCAGATTGGAGTATTTCTAATTTAGATCAGCAAGGATGGACATGTTTTTCTAGTTCAGATAAAACTAAACTCAGGTCAACAGGGTCGGACTATGTCGTCAAGGAGCAGGAAGACGTCCAGCTAAGAATGGGACGTGACGGCGGCCGACTGGTGCAACTTGTGCAAGCAGCGAGCAAGGGCGCAGGTCACAGCGCAGGCAGGCAGGCAGGCTCACATGCAGCAGTGCGGCTTCGGCGAGTAGGCAGCGGTTGGAGCAAAGCCGCTCGAAGCGGACGTCGACACAAACTGGGACAGAGAGCAGAGCTCTGGCACCGGACGCGGCGATAGCTTGAGGTCTCGTGTGGCTCCGCATGCTGTGGGCTGTGGCCGCAGACTGGAGCGCGTGGAGTAGATGGCGGCCGCGTACCTGCCGGAGGGAGGGGAATTTGTGGCGTCCGCCTGCTTTGCTGGATGAGTTCCGAGGAGTGGAGTGGTGCCCGTGCAGGGAAGTTTGGGACTGCAACTTCTGATTTAACCGCCTGATTTAGTGGAAATTGTTGTGAGCTTTGTGCAGAGGAACTTCGAGACATTTGGTTAATCTTGAAATATTCTGTGAATTTAACACGTACTCCCTCCGTTTGGAAATATAAGATGTTTTAGCTTTGTGAACCTAATGTATCTAGACATGAGCGAATCTATACACTAAAAGATATCTAAATACGTTTGCTTGGCAAAACTAAAATATCTTATATTTCTAAACGGAGGGAGTACATCAACACCGGCGGTGGACCTCATGTTCTCGACGAAGGGTCGACGGATGCGTTGGCGTTGGGAGCATGAAAGCAGGGCAGCGCCGCGGCAGAAGGTGAGGGCGCCTCCCCGAAAATTTTATAAAAAAAACCACCTGACCAAATGATTTACTACAAATAACCATCTTAAAAAATTGATAAAAAAGATCACCTCTATATGGGGGCAAGGCCCGCCAGACGACATGTGGCACATGCCGCCACGACGTGAGAAGGCATGTGCCACATGTCGCCCTGCCGCCACGGAGAGGTGGTCTTTTCTGTCAAATTTTTAAAAAGTGGTCTTTTTTGGCAAATTACTAAAGCAGGTCCTTTATGTCAAAAAATTCACCTCCCCGGGTGCGGACAGCGACGGCGGCAATTTTTCCAGGCGTGCAGCAACGGTGGAGTATGCAGAGGTGGAGGGGATTAGTTGAGCGATTAGCGCTAAAGTGCTCATCATTGGTTCAAGCTGGATCAACGTGAATTGACAGATGAGATTTATTGTCCCTACCTAGTTTGCTCTTTTATAAGTTGTGTAGATGTAGATAAATATATGTGGTGTTGGTCCAATCAGAAAAAAAAAGCTATTGAGATAAAAAAAAAAACAATTGACCAGACCTGGTGAAGCACGATCTGTTGACAATGAACAAGCAGAAGTAGGTTCAAGCTTGCACTGAATAAATGATCAAACAAGATGAGAACAAAGATTGGTCATTTAACCTCAATGCGGGTTCAAGTTTGTCACTGTACCGCAGATAAGCGCCCATCACTGAATTAGAATAATTATTGAACAGTGTTTTCCCCCATATGAGGGCAAGTCTGGCCCAAAATGTTTCTGGTTACTATTACATTTGGGTCAGTAATATACATACATGACAGAACAAATGATCTATTGTACATATGCACCATCTAGCTAGGCCCTAAGTCATACCTTAGTAGATCACCCTGCTTATCAACCCCTGCCATCAGCTAGACACTCGACGTCCCTAAGAAAAAAGGGAGAAGCTAGACACTCAACACTACAAGAGAAAAATCAGACTACTGATATGGCCTCAAGGGTCAGTCTGCTATTCAGTAAGTTCTTGGTGCCGCTCCAAGTTGAGTGGCTGCACCAGTTGAGCAGACCTTCGCCTCCGCTTTCCTTCGGGAGTCAGTCTGACTGTCGCCTTGACCGATACCTTGCCATTCTTGCCATTTTTATGTGGCTGCTTCTTAGAGGACTCTGGCTGTGCCAGAGAGGGCTCGCCATCTTCACCACAACTTCGCTGAGGTGACTTGACTCTCTTTCTTGCGAAACGTGCCTCCATTTCTGGTCTTCGGTTCAAACCAATGAGCTTTACGTGGAAAGGATTAGCAGCTGTGTAACAGACTAATTCATTCGTAACTTGTCCTTTGTTCAGATCAACACTTCTGCCATTCACCTGAAACAAAAGCGAAGCTCAGTAAGTGCTTGGTGCCGCTCCATTACGCAACTGCGAAGATAAAGGGGGTTACCAGCTGGAGAAGGGCAGAGAACGTTCTTGCAACCTCATACTTTGGTTTGCCACTAACAATCTCACTGAATGATGCAGTCCCTGTATCAGTTCTTGATGAGAGCTTGTCAATGATTCGCTCACCATATAATCCAATATCAAAAGGTGGATTTTTATCCTGAAAAGGCATGCATTGTACAAGGGGTGAGTATGACGTAAATTCATATATGCAGACAAGCTAGCAACTCAATCCTGAAACCAAACCTGCACTTCCAGTGCATCCTCTATTCGTTCTTTCCATGTTGAAACTCGTGCATCCAGGTCGGTTTGTAGTTCAGCCTCAGCTATGCTAGCAAGGAGAATATCCTGTGAGAGCTATCCATGTTAGTTTGGGAAGTTGAAGAGCTAAGCAGAAAAAAATCAAGACACGATTCAAAATTAGCCATTATCGTTTGGAATTCTTTCTCAAAAACTACTTCCTTTACAAAATATATGCTTTAATGATTTTGTAAAAATCATGGAAATTTATCCATTACCAGAAGCACAAACATAGCACCATATATGAAAAGTGAAGACACATGAAATCAGCAATATAGCATTTTCTTGAACAAGCTTAGCACCAACATAGCACCATATTTACGAATAGCAATTTATGAATCATTTTTTTATTTCAGATACATCATTCACGGACTCTAACAATGAAACAAGCGAAATGGTTTGATGATATGTCAGCTAACCCCTAACAAGCTATTCCAGAAGCTTCAGACTAGCATACTTTACCACCTAACATGTTTTGCTAAATTGCATGACACTTAGTTGCTTTCAAACATATGACAAGAAAAGAGAGAACGAGAAGTTCACATATGTCAGGAAACTTCAAAGATAACAGAGCTATTAGTGGTACTTAAGATTACCAGATGCGACCGGCACAAATCGGCAAGGCTTTCAGGTTCGCCCATGATATCATGTGGGTCCGGAACCTCACCAATTGGCACCTCCCCATTCTAGACAGAGGTAAGATAAGCATGTCATATTAACAAATTGTTTGCTGAATGAACACAGTGGCCAACTAACAGAGAACTAAAGATAAACCTTATATGAGGGTGTTTGAATGTCCGGATCCATGTCCCAGTTTGGCTCTGGATCGTCATCATCAAAATCAGGTTCATCAATATTAGGCTGATTGTCATCCTTCAGATCTCCGAAAGCATGACAATTCTCTTCACCAGTTTCAAATGACATCCTAAGCTGCAATTTGGATGGGTCGCGGCAAGTTTAATAAAATGAAATATTTGACATGCCTAATGGGAGTGGCACATTTTTGCAATAATGTAGAGCACCTTTTCATAAAGAGCTACTGACTGAGAAGCATTGGACTTTTCCTGCTGAGACGTGTGTATTTCAAAATACTTTGTTAGTTGAGGACTAACAACACCGTCCATCTTTGCAAGGGGAAATATAGATGCAAGTGTTTTCTTCTTTTGAGTGCCAATAGCTTGCCTTGCAGAACCCTTTACTGTTCCAAACAAAAATCAGAAACGAAGATATAAGTAGTGAATATAATATAAATGGAAATAAATCAGCCTAGTCTGGAAAATAATAATTTTCCAATACCTCTCTTATAAGGCTTGATCTTTAGGTTGCTAGGTTCATGCGGATCCAATGACTTATATGGATCCTCGTCATCAGAATCATCGCAAGGGTCTGGGCACCCAGGATCTACATCATCTGGCGGGGACATGTATGCACCAGGACTACCAGGGTCAACAGGAATATCCTGGGAATCATCAGGCTGTATCTCATCAGTTGGATCCGGAAAGTCTTGGACTTTCCCAGGGGTTCGTCTACGAGCAGTACCCCCTGATCTTACATTTGGGGAAGCAAAGACATTGTTTCCCCCTGATCTTATATTTGGGGAAGCAAAGACATTGTTTCGCATTTTAGAAGGTGCTGAGCCACCTCTATGAGCCAGAATATCTTCTTTGCCTGATTTTTTTCCTTGCAAAAAGTCGAAAACAGCTGGTGCATCACATGGATCCAGAAGCAGGAAATCGCCATAGAAACCACATGTTGCTAACTGCAATAAAGAAACAACTAGACTAGTTCAGTATATCAGCACACATTATCAGTCCCAATTGGAAGTAAAGGAATATAAGATTACCAAATAGGAATCCAGCTCGCTAGCATCGCTATCAACACCGTCTCCTTCAAACACCAACAGATTTGCTGGTGGCCTCACAATTTTTCTTCGCAAATCATCTCGGTCAAGATTGTTATCCAAAGTGATCCTTGATTCCGCTGGTAGTTTAGAAGGGACAATATAAGTTTAGCTTTGTGCCATTAAAAGTAACAATCTGACTGGTATAATCTTAGATAGTGCACTTACCTGGGACATCATCTAACCCCACAAACATATCATCTTCTTTGTTGGCAGTAGTGCTAGGATCATTTTCATTAGTTTCAGCACAACCTTTTTCTTGTTGATCTTGCCTGGTACAGTTCAAATGTTTTAGACTATTTGCAGCTGAACTGAGAAAATGCACTAGGGTGACCAAAGGGGCACGTGCAAGGCAATAACTTAGCCACTGTCCAAACTAAGGCCAATATTTTTAGTCATGACCAAGAAATTGGTATGGTTCATATGCACAAACAAAACATACCAGAAATAAGCGAAAACTAACAAATTCTAGTAGGGAATGAGCGGGCACCAATAGTTGTTTCTACACTCTTCAACATGATTGACTAGTTCACAGATTCGATGGTTCCCCTAAATAAGCACTACTTGTTAATCTGACATGTCATGCTCCAAAATAAGATCTGCAAGCATATGTATTACTGTCTGGCAGTTTGATGCCCATTTGAAGGAAGATATGCAATAATCAAGTCTCAGCAAGGTAGCATACATCAAACAGAACTGATTTATCCTTACTTATTTTGCGAGAGAAATTCCAGCGCATGTAGCACCAGTGAGTACAGGTACTCCACCTTGCGGCTGTAAACTTGAACTGATCCTTGGAGCAATAGCGCCGCTGCACACGAAAGTGACCATCAATAAACAGCGCACGCAGATGGTTTACACAAAGAAAGTACTAACTCTTTTAGTGAAAAAATAAACTATTTTAGTTTTAGTCTCAAGAAACCTTGGGAAAGAAAGAAAGGAGAAACCACTCATAATTAAATTCCAGGCTTTCAAACTGCCTTAGGAAAAATCATAAGCCTATCTAAACTACTAATAAAAGGGCAAACATGAATTCTCCTGAAACCACCCAACAAACTGTACACGGGATAACCAGAATCATTGGATCTAATCAACTAAAACAGATCGTAGTGCCCATATTGCTCTGACGGTCTGCCGCTCAGATCAACGATTTAGATCGAATGCTCTGCCGGGCGGACTACTTCTCGATGACATCTCGCGTCCCAAATCACGGCTGTCCTTCCAAAATTTATGGGCCTTTTCATAGTGCTTCCATTAATCTCCCCAATCCACTCTCCACACCGAAGCCGGCAGCCAAGGCACAGGCTCCTCCTTCTCACCCCCGCCACCAGCTCCTACGCGGGCGTCTCCAGAAGCTAAACTGGACCAGGAGGCGGATGTACCGGACGGCGAATCAGAGAACATAACAACAAACCTTACTCTAACCCAACCTGAAGAAGTGACATCGCCGATGCCGTAGGTGGTCTTGGCTGAATCCCCGCCCCGGCCAGATCGCCGCAGAAGGGTCGGCCTTGACCATAGCGAAGCTCCTTTCGGGCGAGGACCCCTCGGCAAATGCAAAGGAGACGAAGATGGCGGCCAATAAGGTAGCACCTGTGGTCACCGGGTCAGTCGCCAGCACCGACGGCGGGGGCGAAGGGAGAAGCAGAGTGGGTTCAAGAGATGGCTCGCACGCCGTCATATCTGCTGGTACTACATCGGGCTGGGCTAGTGACTCCTTCCGCCGTTACAGCGAGTACAGGTTGTGCTCTGAACTCTGGAGCACAAGATCAAAATTTCCCTATTTTAGTAGTACAATATCTCTTGCGCTTGCTTGGTGTAGACGTAGATTGATGTCTTCTGTGCAAATACAGGTACACGCTTGCTGCGAGAGTGATGGCTTTACATACTCGGAGCTCCAATTAGTTGCAGAAGTGCACTACCTTGTCACAGGAAGGCGCTTAATTGGAGCTCCCTGCGGCGACTACTTCAATCCATATCTCACCATGGTCAGGCAAGAATGAACAGGTATTTGTTAGACAGATGCATATCAAACCCATTAACATAATGCTGCAAGTTTGGGTCCCTGACAATTTAGAGACTGATTGCGGCGAAATCAGGAACAAAATTATGGGAATTAAAACAAGTCGCATAGTAGTGGTAACCATTAATTTAGGTGAATTGCATGCGTTCATATCTTAAATTTTATCGCTCCTTTTCATGATAAAAAAAATCCTCCAAATTTAATCAGCTGTAAATTGTCATCGTAAGAGAACCTTTTGAAAAATGGGTGGCACGCCAACGCCTCGGACTAATCAAGATGTTATTTGTGAAGTGTAAAAAATTCAGGCCTCTGCACTAGATTATTTTGTATTACCTCTTCTGTTTATAAAAAGTTCAGATATCTGCTTACTTCCAATTTACGTGAATTGTATGCGTTCATATCTTAAATTTTATCGCTCCTTTTCATGATAAAAAAATCCTCCAAATTGAATCAGCTGTAAATTGTCATCGTAGGAGAACCTTTTGAAAAATGCGTGACACGCCAACGCCTCAACTAATCAAGATGTTATTTGTGAAGTGTAAAAGATTCAAGCCTCTGCACTAGATTATTTTGTATTACCTCTTCTGTTCATAAAAAGTTCAGATATTTGCTTACCTGCACTAGGATGTGGTTGAATGACTCTCCTAATTGCATATATTTGCTTACCTGCTGCTCTCAGCGTCTTCAGCAGCTCTTTCTCGCATGGTGTTTGGGTGTCTAGATTTGGCATGGGTCAATTGATCAATTTGACAAACTTATCAACTCCTCAGCCTCGATGGTGTCCCTTGCTTTTATTGCTCTTGGTCTCAGTTCCATCTGTTCTGCTTATCGTGTCTTCAGCTTAGTCAATTAAAACCTTATGATATATGATATGCATTATCTAATGAAATATTATGGTCCAGATGTATGTAGGGCATGCTAGCCTTGATTTTTGTTTCTTTGTGGGTTTTCACTTGTGGAGCTCTTATTCTCTGCAACTTGTATTCCTGGTTGTGTTGTGACAGTTCTCAAGACATGCTTTTGAAACACCGGCGGATGTACCAATTATACAAGATGGTTATTTTAGAATGGACAATAGCAACTTGAGGACCTAAGATTATGTAATAACACTGTTATAAAGGCATATGAGAGATTAAAAAAATGCATTTTGGGGTGGCAATTGGGTGCCAATGATATGTTCCTGCATGTGGAGAAATTGTCCATGTGAATATCTATGTTCAGTAAGCTGCAGCTCAGGTTGGTGTGTAGGCTGCTGTACAAAAGATGGAATTAAAGCAAGCATTGTGGTCTTTGCTGAAGTTTCTTTAGTTAGGGTAAGAGGAACAATAGAATGCAACACTATCAAGAAACTTAAATCTCCTGAGCTTTAGAGCCTGTTTGGAAGCGGAGTGTTATATGATAAAGTTCTGTACATAGTAGTTCATCAAATACCAAAACTTTACCAAGAAACATCATTTTTCAAAATTAGGTTTTTATATGCAAGAATTTAATGGCTAGGGCGTGGGTAGATTTGTGGATTAATTGTTTAGGATATTACGGTATGACTAGTGTGAAAAAAGCTGTTTTCATCAAAGATTATTCGAGCAAAATACTTAAACCACCAAGAAATCACACAGTTCCACAGGTTTCAACCTCCATCCACAAGCAAACAAGCCAAAAAAAAAAAAGAACTTTCTACCCTCCCAATTTCCAACCTTTTCCCAAAACCCGGCAGCTTGCACAATTAAAGAAAGCGAACTCGTTCGACGCAAGAAATCCACACCAGCGTACCTTCGGCGAAGTTGAAGCTGTAGGCCCCGTCTTCGCCGGAGATCTCGCCTGAGCAGATCTTGAGGAGATACTCCTCGAGGCTCTTGGCGACGTCCACCTCCCAGTTGGACTCGGGGTCCCGGTTCGCCTGCAGTATCGGGAACCTCCCCGCGCTCGTGCTCCCCTCCCCGCCGCCGCTGTCGACTTGTAGTCCAATTTCCTCAGTTGCTATTTGAGCGTCTGCGCCTTCATTGGTCTTGGACTTAGGCATCGCAAACCAGAAGGCACACGAATCAAGGCCGTCGCAGGAATTTTACCACCGAGGGGAAAGATCCTCGGCAACCTCGACAGTTACTCGATTTGTGCCCGAGCTATGCCGCCGCCGCCAAGCGGCCGCCGTCGACAGCGTCAAGGAAAACGCCACCGCCTCCTTCGCCGCCGTCGACAAACGCCCCGCCGCCGCGAAAAGGGTGGGGAGGGTGGGATTTTACGAGAGAACCCAACCACCTTCCTCACTCCGATTCGATTCGCCGCCTGGATCTTGGAGTACGAATTCCAAATCCTATTGCTGGGGAAGAATTTCGTGGGTCAGTGGGGATAAGCTAACCCTAGAACTGAAAGATAAATGGGGAAAGTGATTTTGTTTTTGAAAGAAGCCCAGATGCCCGCCCACGAGTTTTAGAAAAAAGACGCTCTACCCACACTTAGCCCACTCAGCTTTGTAAAACCGGTTAATTAACTCCCTAAGGGCATGTACAGTAGTCTAGATAGCCCCTGTACATGTCACGAATAGACGGCAGTATAGACATCCTGTACAATGCATGGTCTATTAACCTGTCTGTATAAGCCCTATAATTACGGGATAAATTGGATCTGTCACCATGGAAAAAACGCCCGCATGCAAACGCCCCTCCATACAACAGGAACAATGTCGTCGGTAAGAGCATCTCCAGCCATGGTCCCGGCGAGGCCACCGGCAGCCCTTTTTTTCATTCGGACGGTGAAAAACGGTTTAGTCGTGCCCCCGGTTCCTCGTTTTCCCTTGGATTTGGGCCTTCATCCATCCGACGAGCCCAGGTCATCCCTAGTCCCCCGGGACGCGCTCGGGGACTCCGGACGAGAGAAAAGCGAGGACAGGCCCGCTCTGTCGGCGAGAGAACACGCAAACCCTACTATCTGGTCGCAAATCCCCCTCTCCCTCCCCTCGTTGCTCTGTCGTCGTCGGCACCACCCCTCGCCAATCCGCCGGCCGGTTGCCTGAACTCTGCCGTCCCTCCTCCCACCATCCCCCACCAGCCTATATTCCGCCATCCGGCGTGTCGTCTGGCTATATTCCGTCGTCGGGCAACTCCTCCCGTCGCGCCTCGTCGACACGCCCGGCAGGTGTTCGTCCATTTGCCTGGCCGGACATGGACTCGGATGACGAGGAGGAACAGATGTTCGCCGAGATTTTTGAAGAAGAGATAGCAGCCGCCGCCCAAGACGAGGAGCATATGTTGATCCTAGCTTGCCTGTCGGGCTTGTACGCGGAGACGGCCATTGGTCGCCGTGGTGGGTCGGCACCAGGTCGCCGGAAGTGCAAGCTGAGGCAGCGAATGGAGGGCTACTGCATACTCTACGCCGACTACTTCGCCGACAATCCATTGCACGGTGAGGCTATTTTAAGGCGTCGTTTCAGGATGAGCCGGAAGCTTTTTCTGAAAATTATGTATGCCCTTCGAGACTACGACTCCTATTTCAGATGCAAGTTAAATTGCACCGACATGGCAGGGTTTTCCGCCCTCCAAAAATGCACGGTGGCTATGCGGATGCTAGCATATGGAGCTCCTGGTGATTCTACCGATGACTATCTTCCAATGGCGGAGTCCATCGCCTTTGATTGTTTCTACCGGTTCTGCAGGGCGGTGATAGCAGTGTTTGGGGACACCTACTTGAGATCACCCACTGTCCAAAACACTGCTCAGATCCTCGCTTTCAATGAAGCTCGAGGATTTCCGGGGATGCTTGGAAGCATTGACTACATGCATTGGAAATGGAAGAACTGTTCGTTTTCCTGACAGGGAATGTACAAGGGTCACAAAAAAGACTGCACTGTGATACTTGAGGCAGTGGCTACCCATGATCTCTGGATTTGGCACTCCTTCTTTGGTATGCCGGGATCCAACAACGACATCAACATCTTGCAGTGCTCGCTGATCTTCTCCAAGCTTGTTGAGGGTCATGCTCCCCCGGTTGACTTTGTGATCAATGGCCAGCACTACAACAAGGGATACTATCTTGCAGACGATATCTATCCAAAGTGATCAACATTTGTGAAGACTATGTCGAGCCCCATCCTCCCGAAGGAGATGGAGTTTGTGAAGGCGCAAGAAGGTTGTCAAAAGGACGTCGCGCGTGCATTTGGTGTCCTCCAGCAGAGATTTGCTGAAGTCCGGTTCCCCTCTTTGAGTTGGTCTAAAGATCAGATGTGGGAGGTGATGAACTGTTGTGTGTGCTTACACAACATGATTATTGAGAATGAGCGAAATTATCTGATTCTCTGAGCGAACAAGCTGCACCATAAGAGAGAGAGAGGGTCCTCTTGCACAACCTAATCACCAGGTGCCGGCATCGTGGGTTGCATTCATCGCTATGCGTCAGGAGATTCGAGACTCCACTATGCATCAACTACTGCAGGATGATCTGGTGGAGCACATATGGAGGTTTCGAGGCAACACCAACTAGTTTCCATTTGATTTGTTTGAAAACTTGTCAAATTATTTGCTTGTTTTGTTAAACTGTAACGTTTATTTGTAAAAATAAGCCAAATATTAGCAAACTGTATGAAATTCGCCGAACTGTAACATTTATTTGTAAAAATAAGCCAAAAATGCCGATCTTCGGGCGTCTTCCTGGGGTGCCGGCTAGAAGTTCGGCGCTCCCCACGCCAAAGTTTCGTCCAGCGCCAACGGCTGGAGATGCTCTAAGCTGCGTTTTTCACAGGATTAGACCGTCTATTAAATTTTGCTTTCTCTCTCTCTCCCACGTCATCTAACTTCCTACTTAGTGCGTGTTGCAGACCGCTGATTAGACAGCATTGTAAATGCCCTAAGCCCGTTGTAAGATGTTTTGGCTGGTGGTTTTGCACACGTGGCAAAGTAAAACTAGTCAACGGCCGACACGTTGGACTCTCCTCTAGTAATCATCTCATGGTCGCGGCGGAGCACGCCGACGACTAGCGCAACAACAAGCCTTAGGTCATCCGGTGGTCCACAAGCCTAGGCTCATGACTGCACAGAGGCGAGGGCGTCCTCTTGACGCACAAGCACTACGTCGTCTTTGAAGAGGAAGCATATCGGTGCTTCGATCTAGCGAAGAAGTAGTTGTTGGCATGGCGGCGAGCAGTCAAGCAGCTTAGCATGGACACCCTGATCCTCCTCCACTGCCGTGTGTCTAGTGCCCTCTACATTTGTACCACCACGATTCTTCTCAACATCACCCTCTTGCCGTCCAATCTCATTGTCGCCGCCCCATGCGTCGGTAACCTCCCGAACAGGTCATGGCGCACTTTTGGCCATGGCAGCGCGAAGCTCTGCGTGCGCAGCGTCAGAGCACAAGCACGGCCAACGGAGAAACAACGTGAGGTCTCCTGCTCCCTCCCAATCTTCGACCGAACCACTCGCCGTGTCCGGAATAGCAACCCCATGGCAACGAGCAGCTTCTCCCAGTAGCCCGGCGGTGGAGACACAGCCAAGAACGGCCAGAAGACGCAGCTGAATCTAGATCTGTAGTAGACAAGTAGCACCAAGCCAGTAGCTCAACCAGCTCCATCCGCTCCGAGCGCCGCCCTAATAAGGAAACATGAGCGTCGAGCACACTGTCTAGTAGGGCGGACATGATACGTTGCAAACATATCTATAATTTTTTATGCTCCATGCTTATTTTACACCAATTGCTTTATGTTTTGTTTACACTTTGTGGCATTTTTATGTATTTTCTAGAACTAACCTATTAACAAGATGCCACAGTGCCAGTTCTTGTTTTCTGCTATTTTTCTATTCCAGATTTTACTGAAGGAAATATTCTCGGAATGGGACGAAACAAAAGCCAAAGTTCCTATTTTTTCGACATGTTCACAGAGTCTGAAGGGGAGACGAAGTAGGGCAACGAGGCGGCCACACCTGGTGGTGGTGCGGGCCCCCTAGCCATGCCGCCCCATGGTATGGGCCCCTTGGGCGCCCACCAACCTCGCCCTTCTGCCTATATATTCACATCCTCGGGAAAACCCTAAAGACCCGAGCCTCCATCCATGAAAAGTTTCGTAGCCGCCGCCGTCGTCGACCCTAGTTCGGGAGGGTTCTGAAGCTCTTCCTGTCACCCTGCCAGAGAGGGGAATCATCACCGGAGGCCTTCTTCATCACCATGCCTGCCTTCGGAGTGATGTGTGAGTAGTTCATCTTTGAACCACGGGTCCATAGCAGTAGCTAGATGGTTGTCTTCTCCTATTTTGTGCCACCATGTTTAGATCTTGTGAGCTGCCTAACATGATCAAGATCATCTCATTGTAATGCTACATGTTGTGTTTGCTGGGATCCGGTGAATATTGAGTACTATGTCAAGTTGATTATTGATCTATCATGTCTATGTTATTTGTGATCTTGCATGCTCTCCGTTGCTAGTAGATGCTCTGGCCAAGTAGATGTTTGTGACTCCAAGAGGGAGTATTTATGCTCGATAGTGGGTTCATGCCTCTAGTAATCTGGGAGAGTGACAATAACTTCTAAGATTGTAGATGTGATGTTGCTACTAGGGAGAAAACAACAATCCTTTGTCCAAGGATAATTGTATTGTTTACATTACACACTTTGCTTAATGCAATAATCTGTTGCTTGCAACTTAATACCCAAAGGTTGTTCGGATGATATCCTGAAGGTGGATTATTAGTCGTAGATGCAGTTGGATTACGGTCTATGTATCATGTTGTAATGCCCAAATGAATCTCATAGTGATCTTCATGTCATGTACATGCATTGTTATGCATTCTCTATTTGTCAATTGCACAGCTGTAATTTGTTCACCCAACACGTTATTTATCTTTATGGAGAGACACCTCTAGTGAACTGTGGACCCTGGTCCATTCTTTTACACGGATAATACCATCTACTGCAAACACTATTTTCTTTCTGCAAGTACTATTTTATTTCATTCACTGCAAACAAACATCTCTTTCCACACTATATGTCTAATCCTTTATTTTCAGCAAAACCAGTGAGATTGACAACCTCACTTTAAGTTGGGGCAAAGTAGTTTGGTTGTGTTGTGTGCAGGTTCCACGTTGTTGCTGACACCGGTAGTGCGCCCTGATACGTCTCAAACGTATCTATAATTTTTGATGCTCCATGCTTGTTTTTACACCATTTGCCTATTGTTTCGTTACACTTAGTGGCACTTTTATGCATTTTCCGGAACTAACCTATTAACAAGTGCCACAGTGCCAGTTTCCTGTTTTCTGCTGTTTTTGTGTTTCAGAAGTGATACACAGGAAATATTCTCGGAATTGGACGAAACAAGTTCCTGAAGTCTTATTTTACCCGGAAGCTTCCAGAAATCCGAAGAGGAGTAGGAGGTGGGCCACCAGGGGCCCACACACAGGGGTGGCGTGGCCAGCCCCTGGCCCGCGCCACCACCGTGTGAGGGAGCCTGGCTCCACCTCTGACATCGCCCCTTCGCCTATAAAGACCCCCCGACGGAAAAACTGGCCCGCGCCACCACCGTGTGAGGGAGCCTGGCTCCACCTCTGACATCGCCCCTTCGCCTATAAAGACCCCCCGACGGAAAAAACCTAAGTACCCGATCAGATTTCCAGAACACATCGCGATCCGCCGCCGCCGTCGACCCGAAGATCGGGAGGGTCCAGAAGCTCTTCCCGGCACCCTGCCGGAGAGGGGAATCGCCACCGGAGGTCTTCTTCATCGCCATGCTTGCCTCCGGAGCGATGAGTGAGTAGTCTACCTTAGACTATGGGTCCATAGCAGTAGCTAGATGGTTGTCTCCTCCACCATGTGCTTCATGTTTAGATCTCATGAGCTGCCCTACATGATTGAGATCACCGTTATGTAATTCTACATGTTTGGTTTGTTGGGATCCGATGAATATTGGTGTTTATGATTAAGTTGCTGTACTGAATTATATCTTTTGTTATCTCTATGTTGTTTATGATCTTGCATGCTCTCCGTTGTTAGTGGCTATCTTGGCCGAGTAGTTGCTAGTGACTCCAAGAGGGGGTATTTATGCTCGATAGTGGGTTCATGCCTCTATTTCACCTGGGGGAGTGACAGAAACCTCTAAGGTGGTAGATGTGTTGTTGCTACTAGGGAGAAAACAACATTCATATGCTCAAGGGCATATGCTTTGTTTACATTACACACTTTGCTTAATGCAATTATCTGTTGTTCGCAACTTAATACTTTTGGGGTGTTCGGATTGATATCCCCGGGGGTGGATTATTAGTCATAGATGCAGTTGGATGGCGGTCTATGTATTTTGTTGTAATGCCCAGACTAAATCTCATAGTGATCTTCTTGACATATCACGTTATCTCTATTCTATCAATTGCCCAACTGTAATTTGTTTACCCAGCATGTGTTATTTTATCTATGGAGAGACACCACTAGTGAACTGTGGACCCCGGTCCTATTTCCATCATATTGCTATCACCTGTTTACTTTACTCGCACTGTTTATTTTACTCGCATACTATATTGTTTTCCACTCGATACACTCATAACCTTTGTTTTAAGCAAACCGGTGAGATTGACAACCTCATCGTAAGTTGGGAGCAAAGTATTTGTTTGTGTGTGTGCAGGTTCCACGTTGCAGCTAGCAAGCAAAGCTTGGATGAGGCGCCATATATAAATTGTCCGCTGCTGTCGCAAACTAGCAAGCATCACCTTCAGTCGTCATTGTCTCTCCTCTCCTGACCGATATTAAACCTTGGTTTCTTAACTGAGGGAAAACCAGCTGCTATACTCATCATACCTTCCTCTTGGGGTTCCCAACGGGCTGGCCATTCACCACGCACAAGGATTGCTGCTGGGGGACGAAGAAGAATAATCTCCTTCATCAACTAGCCATCAGCTGTTTTTCTGGCGCCGTTGCCGGGGAGGAAGAGAAGACTTCTGCGAGGGGAGTTTTTCGCACACACATCCTTTACTTTGTTATTATTTTGCTTTACTTTATTTATTTTACCTGAATCGTTTTATATCAAAAACCCAAAAAAATTAGAATCCTTGGTAGTTGTTTTTACTTGTTTACTTTTGTTTTGCTGAAATGGCCAATCCTGAAAACACCAAGTTGTGTGACTTTACTAGCACAAACAATGGTGATTTTATCTGCACTCCTATTGCACCACCTGCTACTGCTGCAAACTTTTATGAGATTAAGCCTGCTTTATTGAACCTTGTTATGAAAGAGCAATTTTCTGGTGCTAGTACTGAAGATGCTGCAGCTCATCTCAACAATTTTGTTGAGCTATGTGAGATGCAGAAATATAAGGATGTTGATAGTGATATTATTAAGCTCAAGTTGTTTCCTTTTTCTTTGAGAGGAAAAGCTAAAGATTGGTTGCTGTCTTTGACTAAGAATAGTATTGATTCATGGGCTAAGTGTAAGGATGCTTTTATTGGTAAATACTATCCTCCTGCTAAGATTATAACTTTGCGTAGCAATATTATGAAGTTTACTCAGTTTGATAATGAACATGTTGCTCAAGCTTGGGAAAGAATGAAATCTATGATAAAGAATTGCCCCACTCATGGATTGACTACTTGGATGATTATCCAAACTTTTTATGCAGGACTGAATTTTTCTTCAAGGAACCTACTTGATTCAGCTGCTGGAGGCACTTTTATGACCCTCACCTTGGGCGCCGCATCGAAGCTACTCGACAACATGATGGTAAATTATTCTGAATGGCACACTGAGAGAGCTCCACAAGGTAAGAAGGTAAATTCTGTTGAGGAAACCTCTTCCTTAAATGATAAGATTGATACCATTATGGCTATGCTTGCTAATGATAGGACTCATGTTGATCCTAATAATGTTCCTTTGGCCTCTCTGGTTGCTCAAGAAGAGCAAGTTGATGTGAATTTCATTAGAAACAATAATTTTAACAACAATGCTTATAGGAACAATTTTGCTAGTAACAATTATAGGCCGTATCCTTCTACCAATGGTAATGGTTATGGTAACTCTTATGGTAATTCCTACAACAACACTAGGGCCGCGCCCTCCGAGCTTGAGGTAATGCTCAAGGACTTCATCGGTAAACAAACTGCTTTTAACAAGTCTGTTGAGGAAAAGTTAGGCAAAATTGATATTCTTGCTTCTAAAGTTGATAGCCTTGCTCATGATGTTGAAATTCTGAAATTAAAAGTGTTGCCTAATGATGTGAAAGAGAACAATGTTTTTGCTACCGCTAATGCTATTCAAGTTGGAATTGATGAAAATATTAGATTGTTAGCGGAATTGCATGTCAGGTGGGAAAGAGAAGATGAGATGGCTAGAGAGATGATGGTATGTACCATTACTACCTCTAATGATGTTTCTCCTACTGGTAGCAATCCTCTTACTTTGATTGGTGTAGAGAAAACTCCCACTCCTTGTGTTAAAAAGCCTAAAACTGCCAAAACTTTTTCTCAAAAGAGTGCTGAAATTTTTCGGAGTGTGGGAGATGATAGCTCTATTTCTTTTAATGATTTTGATGTTGATGGCTGCAATATATCTGAAGTTATTTTGTTCTTGCAAAAGCTTGCTTTGACTCCCAATGCTAGTTCTTTAAATATTGCTTTTACTAAGCATATTACCAATGCTCTCATAAAGATTAGGGATGAAAAGTTGAAGCAGAAAGCTTCTATTCCCAAGAAGTTAGAAGATGGTTGGGAACCCATCATTGATATGCATGTTAATGGTTATGATTGCCATGCTTTATGTGATCTAGGTGCCAGTATTTCTATCATGCCTAGAAAGATTTATGACATGATTGATTTACCACCGCTTGAAAAGTGTTATTTTGATGTTCCTATTGCTGATGTTGCTAAGAAGAAACCTTTGGGAATGATTAATGATGTTCTTATTGTGGTTAACAATAACCTTGTTCCCGTTGATTTTCTTGTTATGGACGTTGAATGCCATGCTTCATGTCCTATTATTTTGGGAAGACCCTTTCTTCGAACTGTAGGTGCTATCATTGATATGAGGGAAGGCACTATCAAGTATCAATTCCCACTAAAGAAAGGTATGGAACACTTCCCTAAGAAAAGAAATAAATTACTTTTTGACTCTATTCTTAGAGCAAATTATGAGCTTGATGCTTCATCACTTGATATTACTTGATTCGCAATTTTCTGCGCCTAGCTCAAAGGCGTTAAAGAAAAGCACTCTTGGGAGATAACCCAATGTTTTCTTTTCAGTACTTTTTCTTTTATTTGAGTCTTGGAAGTCATTACTACTGTAATGACCGCTCCTTATCTTGTTTATTTCGTTTTTGTGCCAAGAGAAGCCTCTAATTTGAGTGAGGTAAAGATTTGGGGATGTTGCTGTCCTGAAACTGTTTTCGGTGCTGCACCGTAAAAATTCGTGAAAATTCTCTGTTTATCTTTTGGACCTGCGATTTCTTGTGCATATGCCCCAGGTTATATCCAAACTTTTCTTAGTTGAACACTTTTTGATTTGAGCAACAGAAAATCCCTCAAAAATTCGACCTTTGTCAGCTGTTCAGTTTTGACAGATTTCTGCCAATATCCAAACTTTATCGATTTCTTTTGAGTTCTTTTGATCATGGAACTTTTAGGGAGGTTGCTACAGTAGTATTTGCTATATATGTGGTGGTTTTGAGTTGAAACCTGAAGCAAATAGAGATTGATTATATGTTATGCTTGCACTAATGTTGCTAATAGATTTGTGTTTAGTTTTGTATGAAGGAAGTTTTCAAGTGTAGGGATTGGAGAATGATGAGATGAGTTGAAGAATTGACAAAAGCTCAAGCTTGGGGATGCCCATGCATCACCCCAAGAAATATCCAAGAAGTACAAGCGTCAAAGCTTGGGGATGCCCCCGAGGCACCCCTTCTTCATCGGCAAAAATCAGGTCACCTTTCAAAACACTATATTTTTATTGCTTCATGCACTATGTGTTTTTCTTGGAGCGTCAGTTGTTTTAGTTTTCTTAGTTGGTTTAGTTTGTTTGTTTGCTGCAATAAATGGTTGGACCCCAACAAATTTCTTTTGGAGGAGATGTACTTGTTTTCATTTGCAAAGAACGCTCAGTTTTTCACTCTTATCGTTCATCGATGCGTTCTTCTTTTTCTGCTACTGCTTTTGGTTTTCGTTTTCGCCTTGATTTGCGTTCAGATCTTGTCATATCTTTTCATCAAGGTGTATTTTTGCCTCTGATCTTTATTGGTTTTCATCAAAAGAGGTGTCTTTAAAAATTTCAAATGGTGTTAGAAAAGAGAAAAAGCTTTGTGCAAAATAGTGGTACAAGAAGGAGCTTGTGTAGACTGCGGCTTAGGCTTTTTCATGTCATGCTTGATGTCTTTTTGATAGTATACTTAGTGGTTTTGCTGTAGCATGACTTGTCTCAAATAACTGAGATTGCTTAATGAGCCTTTGAAAAAATCATGCGTTGTTTTTTATTGTATGGAAGCATTATTTTGGTTTTCTCCTTGATGCTTTATTTGGGTTGACTTGGCGCATGCTCACACATGTTAGACTCTTACAAAGTCGCCAATAGCCTTCATGATCATTTAGTTTTTGACTTTTGATGCCATCGTATGCTTCTTTTAATGTCGCTTTGTCGCTTTGCATGATTATGGCCATTATTGCTCTCTTAGTTGGTCGCTCCCAGTCTTTTGCTGGCCCTCGCCTTGTACTGAGTATGAGCTCTACTCGTGCATCCAACTCCTAAAAGCCAAAGTTTTCCATTGTGTCTACTATAAACTCCTATGCATGGTATTTGTAAGCCATTCCAAAGTAAATTTTCATGTGCTACCTTTCAAAAACCTTCAAAACACTTCTCGTTTTGTGACACTGTTTTCAGCTCATGGGGACGTAGTGGTCGGATTTGCTATCTTCCATATTGCTTATTCCAAAAAGAAAAAAAAAAGAAAAAAAAGAAGAAAAAGAGGCACTCCTCCATGGAAAGTGAATGTTGGTGGGCACCCGATGGAATCGGTTAGCCATGGTTTGTGAAAGGAAAAAGGTGGGGAGGAGTGCCAAGCTTTATAAAAGAGCACAAAAGTGCCAATCTCTCTCTCAAAAACTTGCTTCATTTTTGTATGGAAGATAGTAAGAACCCCATTGCCAGTCGTTGACAAAGACAACCACCTCTCAAAACCAATTTTTATCTCTCTGTTTTACAAATGAAAAGCTCTAGCACATGTTTAATCACTGCTTCCCTCTGCGAAGGGCCTTTCTTTTACTTTTATGTTGAGTCACCACCTTCTTTCTTTATGCACCATTAAGAGAGCATAGTTATCATTCTTAGTGTGATATGCATTGTCCCAAAGTTCATTGATTGATTCATATTGTTGGTTTCACTTGTTCTTAAATTATTTGTATCTAGTCGCCCTCTTAAACTTGAAGGTGTCCTATGCATTTATGTTTTGCTCTCTTTGAAGGACAAGCTGAAAACCTTTTGTATGTTTTTCCTTATGATTTGAACACACGTTTGACTTTCATTGTTTTATTTTCATGATCTTTTGTTTGTGTTCATTTGCATGTTTACAACATGGTTGCTAAGTTCTTATTGTCATGATTATATCTTCATGCCCATGTTTTAAGTTCTTATGATCCCAGCTCACAAATGCTTACATATATGATCAAGATTGTGTAGGTGCATGTCACCTCAAAAATTATTCTTTTGTTATCACTTACCTACTCGAGGATGAGCAGGAGTTAAGCTTGGGGATGCTTGATACGTCTCAAACGTATCTATAATTTTTGATGCTCCATGCTTGTTTTTACACCATTTGCCTATTGTTTCGTTACACTTAGTGGCACTTTTATGCATTTTCCGGAACTAACCTATTAACAAGTGCCACAGTGCCAGTTTCCTGTTTTCTGCTGTTTTTGTGTTTCAGAAGTGATACACAGGAAATATTCTCGGAATTGGACGAAACAAGTTCCTGAAGTCTTATTTTACCCGGAAGCTTCCAGAGATCCGAAGAGGAGTAGGAGGTGGGCCACCAGGGGCCCACACACAGGGGTGGCGCGGCCAGCCCCTGGCCCGTGCCACCACCGTGTGAGGGAGCCTGGCTCCACCTCTGACATCGCCCCTTCGCCTATAAAGACCCCCCGACGGAAAAAACCTAAGTACCCGATCAGATTTCCAGAACACATCGCGATCCGCCGCCGCCGTCGACCCGAAGATCGGGAGGGTCCAGAAGCTCTTCCCGGCACCCTGCCGGAGAGGGGAATCGCCACCGGAGGTCTTCTTCATCGCCATGCTTGCCTCCGGAGCGATGAGTGAGTAGTCTACCTTGGACTATGGGTCCATAGCAGTAGCTAGATGGTTGTCTCCTCCACCATGTGCTTCATGTTTAGATCTCATGAGCTGCCCTACATGATTGAGATCACCGTTATGTAATTCTACATGTTTGGTTTGTTGGGATCCGATGAATATTGGTGTTTATGATTAAGTTGCTGTACTGAATTATATCTTTTGTTATCTCTATGTTGTTTATGATCTTGCATGCTCTCCGTTGTTAGTGGCTATCTTGGCCGAGTAGTTGCTAGTGACTCCAAGAGGGGGTATTTATGCTCGATAGTGGGTTCATGCCTCTATTTCACCTGGGGGAGTGACAAAAACCTCTAAGGTGGTAGATGTGTTGTTGCTACTAGGGAGAAAACAACATTCATATGCTCAAGGGCATATGCTTTGTTTACATTACACACTTTGCTTAATGCAATTATCTGTTGTTCGCAACTTAATACTTTTGGGGTGTTCGGATTGATATCCCGGGGGGTGGATTATTAGTCATAGATGCAGTTGGATGGCGGTCTATGTATTTTGTTGTAATGCCCAGAGTAAATCTCATAGTGATCTTCTTGACATATCACGTTATCTCTATTCTATCAATTGCCCAACTGTAATTTGTTTACCCAGCATGTGTTATTTTATCTATGGAGAGACACCACTAGTGAACTGTGGACCCCGGTCCTATTTCCATCATATTGCTATCACCTGTTTACTTTACTCGCACTGTTTACTTTACTCGCATACTATATTGTTTTCCACTCGATACACTCATAACCTTTGTTTCAAGCAAACCGGTGAGATTGACAACCTCATCGTAAGTTGGGAGCAAAGTATTTGTTTGTGTGTGTGCAGGTTCCACGTTGCAGCTAGCAAGCAAAGCTTGGACGAGGCGCCATATATAAATTGTCCGCTGCTGTCGCAAACTAGCAAGCATCACCTTCAGTCGTCATTGTCTCTCCTCTCCTGACCGATATTAAACCTTGGTTTCTTAACTGAGGGAAAACCAGCTGCTATACTCATCATACCTTCCTTTTGGGGTTCCCAACGGGCTGGTCATTCACCACGCACAAGGATTGCTGCTGGGGGACGAAGAAGAATAATCTCCTTCATCAACTAGCCATCACGCCCTGCCGAAGTCAGCTAGCAACAACCTTCAGAAGTGATTTCTTTCTCCTACTGTTCGATTAAACTTTGGTTTCATACTGAGGGAAAACTTGTTGCTGTGCTCATCATACCTTCCTCTTAGGGTTTCCCAACGGGTCCTGTGAGGCATCAAGGCGCACCTTGCGCAGGTGACGCGTATCGACAAAGAAAACAAGGCGGCCCTCGCTCGTGCTCAACCACATCAAACAACCTCCTGTCGAGCCATGGTGTTCCAACGGTACGGTTCCGTGATATGTTGCAAACGTATCTATAATTTTTGATGCTCCATGCTTTTTTTACACCAACTGCTTTATGTTTTGTTTACACTTCGTGACGTTTTTATGCATTTTCTAGAACTAACCTATTAACAAGACGCCACAGTGTCAGTTCCTGTTTTCTGCTGTTTTTGTATTTTAGAAAGGTTATACAGGAAATATTCTCAGAATTGGACAAAACAAAAGCCGAAGTTCCTATTTATCTGACACGAAGACGGAGTCCAAAGGGGAGATGGAGACCAACTAGGAGGCGACCACACCATAGGGTGGCACGGCCCCACCCCTGGCCGTGCCAGGCCATGGTGTGGGCCTCTTGGGCACCCTCTGACATCGCCCTTCCGCCTATATATTCACTTCATCGGGAAAACCCTAAGGGCCCGAGCCTCCATCCACGAAAAGTACTGTAAGCCGCCGCCATCGTCGACCCTAGTTCGGGAGGGTCCAGAAGCTCTTCCCGGCACCCTGCTGGAGAGGGGAATCATCACCGGAGGCCTTCTTCATCGCCATGCCTGCCTCCGGAGTGATGCGTGAGTAGTTCACCTTTGGACTATGGGTCCATAGTAGTAGCTAGATGGTTGTCTTCTCCAATTTGTGCTTCATGTTTAGATCTTGTGAGCTGCCTATCATGGTCAAGATCATCTTTATGTAATTCTACATGTGGTGTTTGTTGGGATCTGATGAATATTGAGTACTATGTCAAGTTTATTATTGATTTATCATGTCTATGTTATTTGTGATCTTGCATGCTCTCTGTTGTTAGTAGATACTTTGGCCAAGTAGATGCTAGTGACTCCAAGAGGGAGTATTTATGCTCGATAGTGGGTTCATGCCTCTAGTAATCTGGGAGAGTGACAATAACTTCTAAGGTTGTAGATGTGATGTTGCTACTAGGGAGAAAACAACAATCTTTTGTTCAAGGATAATTGTATTGTTTACATTACACACTTTGCTTAAGGTCATAATCTGTTGCTTGCAACTTAATACCCAAAGGTTGTTCGAATGATATCCTGAGGGTGGATTATTAGTCATAGATGCAGTTGGATTACGGTCTATGTATTATGTTGTAATGCCCAAATGAATCTCATAGTGATCTTCATGACATGTACATGCATTGTTATGCATTCTTTATTTTGTCAATTGCCCAACTGTAACTTGTTCACCCACCATGTTATATCTTTATGGAGAGACACCTCTAGTGAACTGTGGACCCCAATCCATTCTTTATATTTATAATACCATCTACTGCAAACAAGGTTTACTTTCCTCAAGCATTATTTTACTTCACCGCAAACAAACATCTCTTTCCACACTATACGTCTAATCCTTTGTTTTCAGCAAACCAGTGAGATTGACAACCTCACTGCAAGTTGGGGCAAAGTAGTTTGGTTGTGTTGTGTGCAGGTTCCACGTTGCTGCTGGCGCCGACACTGCGCCATCAACTGTCTTCTGGCGCCAGCTAGCAAGAACCTTCAGAAGTGATTTGTTTCTCCTAGTGGTCGATTAAACTTTGGTTTCATACTAAGGGAAAACTTACTGTTGTGCTCATCATACCTTCCTCTTGGGGTTTCCCAACGGGTCCTGTGAGACATCAAGACTGTTTTTTGGCGCCATTGCCGGGGAGAAAGAGGATTTCTGCAAGGGGAGTCTCTCACTTCCAATCTCTTTACTTTGTTATTGTTTTGCTTAGTTTCTTTACTTTATCTTATTTACTTCTTTTTATCAAAAAAAAATAGTTTCTTTTATAGTTGTTATTTTTGTTTATCTGTTTTAATCTTGCTAAAATGAATAATCTTGAGAACACTAAGTTGTGTGACTTTACTAGCACAAACAACAATAATTTCATCTGCACACCTATTACGCCACCTGCTCCTGAAGCAACTTTCTATGAAATTAAACCTGCTCTGTTAAATCTTATTATGAAAGAGCAATTTTCTGGTGTTAGTAATGATTATGTTGCTGCTCACCTCAATAATTTTGTTGAGCTATGTGAGATGCAAAAATATAATGATGTGGACGGAGATATTATTAAGCTTAAATTGTTTCCTTTCTCTTTGAGAGGAAGAGCTAAAGATTGGTTGCTATCTTTGCCTAGAAATAGTGTTGATTATTGGGTTAAATGCAAAGATGCTTTTATTGGGAAATATTATCCTCCTGCTAAGATTATATCCTTGAGAAGTGACATAATGAAGTTTAAACAATTTGATAATGAACATGTTGCTCAAGCTTGGGAAAGAATGAAATCTTTGATAAAGAATTGTCCCACTCATGGACTGACTACTTGGATGATCATCCAAACCTTTTATTAATGACTAATTTTTTTCTTCAAGAAACCTTCTGGATTCAGCTGCTGGAGGTACCTTTATGTCCATCACCTTGGGCGCCGCAACAAAGCTCCTTGATAATATGATGACAAATTATTCTGAATGGCATACCAAGAGAGCTCCACAAGGTAAGAAGGTAAATTCTGTTGAAGAAACCTCTTCCTTGAGTGATAAGATTGATACCATTATATCTATGCTTGTTAGTGGTAAAACGCATATTGATCCAAATAATGTTCCTTTAGCCTCTTTGGTTGCTCAAGAAGAGCATGTTGATGTGAACTTCATTAGAAATAATAATTTCAACAACAATGCTTATAGGAATAATGTTGGTAGCAACAATTATAGGCCATATCCTTCTACTAATGGTAATGGTAATTCTTATTGTAATTCTTATGGTAATTCCTACTACAACAATAGGAGTGTGCCCTCTAATCTTGAAGTCATGCTTAAGGACTTCATTAGTAAACAAACTGCTTTTAATAAATTTGTTGAGGAAAAGTTTGGTAAAATTGATGTTCTTGCTTCTAAAGTTGATAGCCTTGCTCTTGATGTCGAACTTCTGAAATTAAAGGTTATGCCTCATGATGTTAAAGAAAGCAAGACTTTGAATGCCATTCAAGTTAGAATTGATGACAATGTTAGGATGTTAGCAGAATTGCATGCTAGGTGGGAAAGAGAGGATGAGATTGCTAGAAAGAATAATATGACTAAAGTTTGTACCATTACCACCACTAGTAATGTTGAAGTTTCAAATGCTAGCAAACCTCCTACTATGATTGGTGTAGGAAAAGTCCCCACTCCTTTTGCAAAATTGCCTAAAACTACTGAAACTTTTTCCAATAAAAGTGCTGAAATTTTTCGAAGTATGGGAGACAATGGTCCTACTACCTTTGATAGTAATGATTTTGATCTTGATGGTTGCAATATCTCTGAAGTAATTATGTTCTTACAAAAGCTTGCTAGAATTCCTAATGCTAGTGCTATGAATATGGCTTTTACAAAACATATTACAAATGCTCTCATGCAAATTAGAGAGAAGTTAAAAAAAGTTTATATCCCTAGAAAGTTTGAAGATGGTTGGGATCCCATCATTAAGATGAAAGTGAATGATTTTGATTGTAATGCTTTATGTGATCTTGGTGCCAGTATTCCTGTTATGCCTAGAAAAATTTATGATATGCTTGGCTTACCACCTTTAGAAAATTGTTATGTGCATGTTCATCTTTCTGATATTGCTAAGAAGAAACCTTTGGGGAGGATTAATGATGTTCTTATTATGGTTAACAATAACCTTGTCCCCATTGATTTCTTTGTTGTGGATATTGAATGCAATGCTTCTTGTCCTATTATTTTGGGAAGACCTTTTCTTAGAACTGTTGGTGCTATTATTGATATGAAAGAAGGCACTATTAGATATCAATTCCCACTCAAGAAAGGTATGGAATACTTTCCTAGAAAGAGAAAGAAGCTACCTTTTGATTCTATCATTAGAATAAATTATGATGTTGATGCTTCTTCACTTGAAAATACTTGATTCTTACTTTCTGCGCCTAGCTGAAAGGCGTTAAAGAAAAGCACTCTTGGGAGATAACCCATGTTTTCTTTTATTAATTTTTCTTTTTGTTGAGTCTTGGAAGTTGTTACTACTGTAATGACCTCTCCTTATCATTTTTATTTGTTTTTGTGCCAAGAATAGCCTCTAATCGGAGGAAGGTGAGATTTGGGGAAGTTGTTGTTACAAAACAGATTTCTGCGCTTCGCTGTAAAAATCGTGAAAAATCCCAGATTGTCGTATTGATCTGCAATTTTTGGTGCACATGCCCAAGGTTATTATCTAAATTTCATTAGTTTTGCACTTTTCGATTTGAGCAACAGAAGATTTTCGAAAAAATTGATCTTTACCTGCTGTTCTGTTTTGACAAATTTCTGCCACTATTTGCATTTGCCTCTTGATCTCTTTCTTTTTGAGTTCTTTTGATCGGAAGAGCTTTTAGAAGAAGTTGATACAGTAGCTAATGTTTTAATGTTGTACTTGAGTTAAAACTGAACCAAAAGTGGATCTACTATCTTGCATAAACTAATGTTGCTAATGAGAATTGTGCGAAGTTTTATATGAAGGAAGTTTTCAAGTGTAGGAAAAGGAGAATGATGTGATGAGATGAAGGATGGACAAAAACTCAAGCTTAAAACTTGGGGATGCCCAGGGCACCTGTGGGGACCCAGCATACCACTGCATGTGTAGTATGCAAGTCGTTGACATAACACCAATGAAACACCGTCTCACTAGTATTACGTCCATCAGAGTGGTACAACAGAAACATCGCAGGTCCACAGTATGTCTATAGGATTACAATTTTCAGCATACAGAAGAACTTCAGAACCTCCTCAACAGGTAGAGGTTTAGTCCTGGCGACTACAAACGAGAAAGAAACAAGGAAGACTAAATTAAACTACAACTAATGCAGTTGGCTTACTACTCAACTACAGAATACTCTAACTACTAGGTTCTAGGATTAGGAAACTGGTTCCTTTCTAACCCTATTCTAGTTTTTCTCCAAGCTTCACGCAATTGTTAGCTCCGCTGATAATCATGATGTTGGTAGAATGCTTCATCTTCAACTTTAATGTCTTGAGGTTGCCTCCTTGAGTTGCCTTCCATCTAACTCTTCATAGTCTAGCAAGGGTTTAAGAGATTGGGGTGAGTAACGAGCGTTACCCAGCAAGTTTCTATAGAAAGAAGTTGTGTGATATGCACTAACTACAGCCACAGACCCAAAAGAGCCGTAGGCCTATGCAAAGTTTTAACAAGGGTTTCTTGAAAGATTGTTTTTACTTTATAAAACTATGCCCAACAGCCAACACAGGTATAGTGCCTTGAGAGCACCTTTCCTGCCGCGTTCGCAGCTCCTTCCCGGAACAAGGGGTAACATGTCACATCCTTTTACACTCTGCAGAGGTGTGTCCTTCCAAAAGAGATCAAAGCCTTGTTGCTCAACCGGGCGATCGTTCCCGTCCACACTTCCTTGGTGTGGGGCCCAGTCATTGATCCAAGCCAATCACTGCCTTCTCCGCACAACGCATGCCCACCCAATTCACGCAAGCAGGTTGTGCCCCTGATATTCACCCCCAATGATGAAGTACCTAGGCGTCCCTTGCGGACCATCATAGACACCAGGGCGTGAGAACTTAGGTGTCCCACCCATATGCAAGTAGTCCCGCAAGACCTACTGCGACCGGCAGCTGGCTGTCCGTTGACATGCGAACGAGAGAAGATACAGCTGACTTTCCCGTCCCATTCCAAGTCTCTTGGATGACACGGTTTTTACGGCGCCGGACTAACTATGGCATTGGTAATTAGTCCTAGGTTTACTTTCCCGTGCAAGTGGAACCTCCACCACCACAATCTTACCGTGGTTCCACCTGCCAGCCTTCCTAGGTTATCACCACTGGTCGATAACCACTAGTCATATTACTTATGAAAATAGGTTTTCCATCCCTTTTGAAATGTTAGAGTTTGAAGTCAACACTTTGCAAGTAGTTTCAAACCAGTGCATTCAAGAGATATGAGCAAGATAAACTTGCCTTTTTGACTGCAAGATTATGCAAGTCAAGGTCTTCGATACGTAGAAAATCCAAATATTGAAATAGCACCATCATCTGGTAAAGACGATGTTAAAGGAACTGCGGCATGATATGCATCATATATGCTATGCTTCGTTCTAAGCGTAACCTAACCTCGATGGTTTATTATACAAGGTTGTGATGGTTTCTTTATAATGAGTTGCACTTTTAGATTCACTCCACAACAAGGTTGTTAAGGATTTTAGATTGACTGACAACTCTTTAAAAGCAGTAGAATAAAGCTTAAAACAAGAGTTACTGCAGAGGATAGGTATCGCAATAGGTGAAGACTTGAATGTAACACTTTTAAGTGATATTTTATTATTAGCAATCAAGTAGTTGGTTAGGGACAAGCAAAGTGGAAGTAATTCTTATTTGATAAGAATACCTAGTTGATCTTAGGGTTGACAACAATCTTAAGACACAAATATAGTTATTTATGTTGGAGCTAAATGGAAGAGTTTGGTATGAACTTTAAATGTCTCCTAAAAGAATAACATTTGAAGAACATGTTTATTATTGATTAGAAACATTACACACAAGGTTTAGTGTTCTAGGGTTTAGCATGATTCCATCATAACCAGAGAGTAGATAATAATTGAGCATACCAAGGTAACAAGCTAGGTTTCATTCACTGTTAAGAGGGTTTTAGTAAAGCATGGACATTCAAGGTAGTTTAGAATGTTGTTACCAAAAGTAGTTATTTCCATAATTGATAACAATCTAAACTAGCATAGACAATCAAATAGTTGGTCATGAGCAAGTAATGTTAAAGTAATTCATTCCTGGTTGATTCCAGGTTTGTTAATAATCTTAACATGCATAGGTCTTTGCTAAACTTAGGTCATATGAATTGAGGTGATGCTTACTTGATATGTTCTTAAAAGAATTACTTTTGAAGAACACAGTACTTAATGGATATTTTTATTACTTAGGAAAATGGTGATTAGGTGATGTCAGGGAGTAGCAGTTTTTAAGTTGCAACAAAGATGTTGCAAATAATTAGTTGACTAAAGTATTCTATGTTGAAATGGAGTTTCAAAGTATCCACTCAAAGTTGAATTAGGTAGTATGGCAAGACTAGCACACTAGGGTAGTTAATAGTTTTAGTACTAAGAAGTAATGGTATGTGATTAAGTTATATGTACTTCAAAAGAATAACTTTTGAAGAACATATACCTTAATAAGTTTTTGTATTAGAACCTCATTTTAGGTTTCAAGTTTTGTTCAGAAATAATTAGAAAGCTCGGTTATTTAAGTTCCTAGATCTTCAGGGTTGGAATTCAAATTTTAAGTGATTAAAGATTTTAATTGGGTTCTATATATTTTTCTCATAATGAAACAATTGTTGAAATAGATGTATCAAAGTTAGGGAATAATTCTTATTCAAGTTTAGGACTTCTCCCAATTTTTTTCTATTCTAAATTTATTTTTAGGAAAATCATTTTAGGGATTAAAATCCTAATAGTAAAGTATATTATTTAATTATTTCTAATAAAGAAATATTAATTGAAATAACATACTTGAGGTTGTTAAGATTTTATTTGGTATTTGAAAATTTTGTTCAAATTATTTTAGTTGGATTTAAATTCAAGGTTCAAATACTACTTAATCAAATTTTTAAATTTGGTTCAAAATAATTTCACCTAAGTATGCAAGATTAAAGTATAAATAGGTAGATAATATTTTTGTGATCATTTTGGTATCTTATTTGCATTTTTCTGATTTTATTTGAATTAGATATGAATTTGCAAAGAATTGATTATTTTCTGGAATTTTAACTAACAGGGAATAACATTTCTAACCTATACTACTGCTAACCGCTACCACTGACTGGTGGACCAGTGTCCAGATTAGATGCCACCTAGGCAGAGACCGAGTCAAAATTGTTGACTGGTCCAAGATGACGTCACCTACTCAGGAGCTCACAGATGAACTTCAAATTCGACGATTCGTTGCGAATTAGAATCCGTGGTGGTGTGGAATCGAACCAGGGGGTCAAGGTGAGCCAGGGGGTACCAGCGCCGCTGGTTTTTGGTCATCGGAACGTCGCCGGCGGCGTGTCCGAGCGGCGGCGTACAGTGACTCTCGACGCGGCGAGGCTCTGAACCGAGATGGAGGCGATGGACTATATGAGAAGGATCAGAAGCTCACCACGGAGCTGTAGAGCTCGTCGGCGAGGTCGGAGATGGTCTAGAGGAGGAGATCGACGGCGACCAATCATCGGGATGCCGAGCTCACCGGCGTCGACTGGGAGCTTCCCAGCTCGTTTGGCTTGACGAGGAGAAAGAGGAAATCACTGCGGAGCTCTGGAGCTACTCGGCGACGCTCTGGGTGGTCTCTAGCGACGGCGAGAGGTTCGGCCGGAGCTAGGGTTTCGGTACCTGCAAGAGAACTCGAGGAAAGGGGAAGAACTACAGCTCCTAGGGCTTATCCACATCGGCGGTACTCCTTTTATAGACGCCAGAGGGCGGCGGCCTTCATCTCGAGCGTTGGAGAGGCGGCGGCGGATCGAGCGCTCTCCAGTGCTCCACCGAGCTGCTTGTTGTCTCGAGGAAGAAGAAGGTCGAAACGGTATGGTGGCTTGGGCTGGCTTTGATCGTGGGCTGGGCTAACTCCTCGACCAGTGCTGGACTGCGGCCTGGTAAGTCCCTCTTCACTATTTTTTTCTTCTTTTCTTCTTTTCTTTTCTTTTATTTCCTGTTTTCTGTTTTGGAGGTTTTGACTAACATTTGATTTCTGTTTTTGCAGGAATTTGTATTTTTGACAATGCACAAAATACCCCTGATATTATACTGGTTCAAAATGTTGTATTAAAGGAATTCTCAATGTATATTGTATAGATTCTAAATTTGTAATTTTTCTTGATTTTCTTAAATAGGGTCTTAGTAGAGATGAATTCAAATGCCCTTCTATTTGAGTTTTCAAAGTACTTTGCTATGGTATTGATGACTTCCTAATGAGATATATAATACTAGTTTGTGTACTCCTTACTAAATAGATAGTGAACTAAGATTGTTACTTAGTTTTTGTGAAGAATTGAATTAGGTTTTTCTTATAACAACAATTGAAAAGATTCATGATGGAGTGTTCAAAATACCTTTGAAGGTATTTCCAAATGAATGGACACTAAGATATGGGATTAAATAGAATGTTATTACACTCATCAAGAAAATAGTGTTCTCCTCTAAGATGTGATCAATGTTGTAAGAGTTCTATAAACTAAATAGGTATCTAAGGCTTAGACTTGTGAACTCCTCCACCTATAACAAGTGGCTTTTACTATTAGGAACTTCTATATGCACCAAAGATTTTTATTTGACTTACATAAGAATGCTTCCTCCTTAGCAAGGATAAGTTTTCTTAACTCCTAGGATCATATTATGGTAGATGATATCTGCTTATCAAACTAGGTTCCATAAATAGCATAATCATATGCTTGACAAGATCATCTATTTCTTTCTTAAAGTCTCATGATATATCTCCTTATTTCCTTAATCTACTGCTCCTCCTAAATCCATGATTTGAGCTTGACACCAAAGCTTCTTACATAATGTTATTAGAGATATAATTCATATCTCTATATACTCCCCATGAACACATTGTCTAGAGGTTTTCTCATCTCAACTTCCTTCATACTCCTTCTCAAGGTTTGTGATTAAGACCATCACCAATACTCTTCCTTGAGATCTACTTAATCCAAGCAATGCATTACCCTAGAGGTTGACTTCTAGGGATAGGATACTATACTTACTTGTAATCCAATTCCATTTTGTGGTTAATCCTTGTCTTGCCTCCTACTCCTCTAAGTATCAATACTTGGTTAGATCTACCTTCAGAGATTAAGAATATAATCTCCACCATTGTGGTATTCCCATATAGGATCTATCTCCCACCACATGGGTGCTACTTCTCTTGTATCATTCTTATTGAATCACCTTTGATCCAATTACTTAACCCATATGTCACTCTCCCTCTTCAATGTGACATGATAATGATCATTTTGATCCCTTGATCATATAGCTTAGATTTCTACTAGGTTAATCATGTGTTCCACACTCAATGTGATATCATGATGATCATTACAATCCTTTGATCATATTGCTTGGGTTCCATTTGGCTAATCAAGGTCCATGATTTACTTGTGCTCAACTATTCTCTTAGAACTTCCTTGTAGCTAGGAGAATTTAATATCACTTCCTAACTCCAAGATACTACGCAATGGTTATCTTCATTAGTACTATCTTCTTGAGGTATACACCTCACCTATAATTGAGATAACTCCTCCAATCAACTAAGAGTTAGGTTAGTCTCTACGACTTCGGAGCTTCTTAATTATATCCTAAAGTTCCATCTTAAGAGATGAGAATGATACTGGATTTGATATAGAGTCTCTTCTTGTCTTGGAAGATAAATGGACTTAGATGTGAAAGAATAGGATGGACCAATATATGATGACAAGATAGGTCAAGAGCCAAGGGTAAGACTTGTGTTGTCTGCCTTTAAGCTAGAATTTGCTTCAATGATTTAGGTTTGAGAAATACCATGTGATCATGGTAGGATTGGATATAAGGTCCTAAGTAATGTGTTAACATATTAGTTCTACCTCACATTCATCTCTTCTAGTGGATGTAATTATCTCTGCCCAAAACAAGATTTTTAACAAAGGTCAAATCGAAGTTTATCGCGCTCTAGTTGATGAGCTACTTCAATTCCATCAACTCAAGTGAAACTCCAGTCACTTTGATCTGTTTTATTTAAATGCGCGAAAATTACCCGGATTTTCTATGCATGAAATGCAATGCACACATCTGTTGCCTCTATTTTATGACCTCTAATCCTGGGATATTACAGCACCCCCTTCTTCATCAACAAAAATACGAGGTCATCTTTCAAGACACTATATTTTTATTGCTTCATATGCTATGTGTTGTTCTTGGAGTGTCTTTATTTTTTTTAGTTTTCTTTTGTTTAGTTTGCTGTAATAAATGGTTGGATCCCAACATATTTCTTTTAGAGAAGACACACTCCATTTTCATTGCCTAGAACACTCTAGTTTTCACTCTTATCATTCTACAAGTGTTCTCTTTTGCTAGTACTTCGTTTAGCTTTTGTTTTTCACCCTTATTTTTGTTCAGAACTTGTTAGTTCTTTGTATTTAGGAGTGTTTAGACCTCTGGTCTTTGTTGATTTTTATCCTTGAGAGTTGTTTTAAATAGGTTGATTGGTGTTGGGAAAGAGTAAAATGTTTCATGCTTATAGTGGTGCAAAGGGAAGCTTGTTTAGACCGTGGCTTAGGCTTTAACATGTCATGCTAGATATTATTTTGATTATATGCTTAGTAGTTATTGTTGTAGCATGACTTGTCTCAAATGACTGAGAGTGCTTAATGTGTCATTGAAAGAATCATGCGTTGTTTTTATCATATAGAAGCATAATATTATGGTATTCTCCTTTGATGCTTTATTTGGGTTGACTTGGCGCATGCTTACACCATGTTATGACTATAAACCAGTCACCTCAAGCCTCTATGATCATTTAGTTTTTGACTTGTAATATCACTTTATGCTTTGATTAATAACGTTATGCATGATTATGGCCGTTATTGCTCTCTTAGTTGGTTGCTCCCAGTCTTTTGCTAGCCTTCATTTGTACTGAGTATGAGATCTACTCGTGCGTCCAACTCCCAAAAACCAAAGTTATTCCAAAGAGTCCACTATAAATTCCTATGCATGACATTTTGTAACATCCCAAGTGAGCTACCCAAAATCCCTTCCATGTTTCTTTGGTTTGTGCATCATAGTTTTTTTTCATCATGCATCATATCATGACACCTTGGTTTTATTAAGTTGCATTTAAATCTTGCTATTTCTTGCTTTGTGATCTTCTTCCTCCCTTTCTATCTCTTGTTTGTTTCAAAAATTCCTAAATCTCAATTCTCTAGCTCCCTTTAGATGTTCCAAGCAAAATCCTAAACTTGGTTTGAATAATTCTTTTATGGTTATCTAAAACATTCCTTTCTCACTCCCTCTATTTAAACTCAAACTGAATCCTTTCAAACCAATTCCAAACTTGTTTCAGTTTGTTTTCAAAACTTGCAGGTATTTGTCTAATTTATAAAAACCTCCCTCTCTCTCTCTATTCTTTTGTAGAAGGATAGAACACCTATCTAAAATATCCCAGCCCAGCCGGTCCTTTTCCCCCTCACAGCTGAACCTTACCTGTCGCTATCCCCTTTCTCCCTACAAGAGCACGAGCATGGCGAGCGTGCTCTGCTTTTTTTCCCCACCAAGAAGGCAGTCCCCGCTGAACCCTAGCCACCTCCTTTCTCTCCCATATTACCGCTGCCGCTGCGCCCCTTTTCCCCCTCCAACTTCCTCCTAGCGAAGATCACTGAACCAGCGCCGTGAGCTTGTCGTCTGTGCGCTCGCCATGGCGGCCTCTGCGTCAGGCTGAGCGGAGAAGTCGCCTCGCCGCTGTCGTCCGCATCTTTGTGGGCAGGAGCCGGACCCGGGACACCTGCTTCGACCCCGAGCACGAAGTCTTCAACTAGCTCTACTTCCTCTCCGGCGTCGCCGCCCATCCCCGAGACTGTCCGTTTACGCCAGCAGACCCGTGGTGAGCAGCTGCTGCTTTTCCCCCTATTTCCATGCTCGATTATTGCATCCAGTTTCGGATTTTCCGTGTACACCTGCTGCCGCTGCTTGCGCCTGTGCGCGCATGCACCTGCGCGAGGTTGAACACCACGATCACCCAGCTCCACCCGGTCTTGGTTGCCGTCGGCCGTTCCAGTCAGCTAGGCGCGCGCCAGGAGCCACTTCCAGTCTCACTTCAGTTTGGGCTGAGCCCTCCCAAATTGAGTCGCACCGGCCAGCTAGCTGTTTTGATTCAACCTACTAGCCTGCTTGCTTAAGCTAGCTGATTTTGCACGGTACCAATCGATCCAGTTAACTGCCATCTGTTTCAGCTAGCTAGCTCATGTCATGTAATCACCGATTAACTTGCTAGTTTAACTAGCTAATGAGTCACCTTTGCTCATCACGTTTGGCATCCTTTTGTTGATCAAAACCGATGCAGTACTCCAGCGCTTAGCACCTTGCAGCACCACCAGTTCACTGGGATTGTTTCCCCGGGACGCGCACTTGTCGAGATGTATGGACTGTCAGTTTTGCCAAAGCTTCAGTGCAATTTTGTAGCCAAATCAGCAGCCCCAGTTTCCATTTCAGACCAAGGTTCAGTTTCAGTCCGACAGTCTTCAGTCAGTTGCAGTTCAGTTCCTGTAGTAGTACTAATCCAGTAAAACCTGCCCCTTTTCAAACCTTTTGCAAACACTGCTACGAGTTTTGAAACTAAAAAAGATGACAAATTTGACTAACATCTGTTATGTTTTAAAAAACTTAAAATCTGAACTAATAATTAAATGTTCTCTTAAACAATTTAAATATGTGCTAAGTTATTATTTCGTTTCTATAACTCCAAAGTTAATAAAGTTTGTATCAATTTGTATTAGCAAAAAGCAACTAGTCTGAATGCTAAATCTCCATGCATCATAGCTCCTTGCACACTTCGGCCAAAATAGAGTTAGCAAATAAACTTAACTAAATGTGTGGGCTTTAATTGTCTGGCCTTTTAATTTAAATGCCCCACTTAATTTTGCTATGCATGGACCCTCTTGCTCTATTAACCTGCCATGCATCATACTTGATTGCGCATATCACATGCTTATGGTTGTTTACGTCCTTTTGTATACTTGGGTGTATTTGCTTCTTCCCGATAGACGCTGAGTACGAGGAGAGCGCGCAGGAGTTCTACTACCCTCCGGAGGATCACGCTAGTGCTTCTACTTCTGATCTGACAGGCGAGCCCTCTTCTCTCTACCTATTTTACATTTTGCCTTCTCCCTATATTTTAGCCTTGTGTTACAATGCTTTGTTCGAGTCGCATGACCTATCCACATGTTTATCCAAAGCTAAACCATATATCCCTACATACCTCCTATTACCATGTGCTTGTTGTTCAAGTTGGCCTTGCGAGTCGTAGGCATGCTTAGGTTCTTTAGGTTATGTTATTTTACTTGGATTGTTGGGAAATTATCACATGCTTTACTTTATCTATATATGATGTTGGAGGTATTTATGACTTACTTTAATGTTAATTACTAAATTGAATTAAGCAGAGGCATCGGTGAGTCATTTTTGCCCGTTTTACGACGGTTCACTTGTGTCCCCTAGGATCCCGAGTACTTGTTATCTGATCCAAGACTGAGCGCACTAACCACATGTGGGGACTTTGTGGGACCCCCCTCAACCTGTTATCGGATCTGCTTCCTTGTCCAAGGGCCACAAACTAGTTCGAGGTGTTTCCATTTGGTTCTTTTCGGGCGTGCAGCTTGTATCTTATGGTCCGATTTACTTTGGGGGAAACCGTGGGTGCCTTGTAACCCCTTGTTCTGCACGTCCGTATAGGTGTGGTACGAGCGTTTATCGCATGCTGAAGCGGGTCGACTACCATGGGTGGAGTCGGGCCTCCGAAGCCGTAGGCGCAAACAACTAGGTCCGTCTCAGAGATTCGGTCGGACTCTCAACTCGGGTTCAACCTAGTTAGGTGGCTTCTTGGACTTGGTCTGTAGTGAAGGGAGAGGTTGTGCTGTGAGATCTCGCAGGCATAATAATTTTAGTACCTTGCTTGAGGGGTTGACCATGCGTGTATGGGTACAGTAGTGCATCCCTGCAGGGTGAAATCTTTTCGAAAAGCCGTGTCCGCGGTTATGGACGACTTGGAGCTGTTTAACTCGATCATAGAACAACTTACACATGTTATTGACATACAAGTAATTTTGCATTGCAAGTTGGTAATACTACAACCATAACCTGCTAATAAAATTGGTCAACCGTGTGAGTGCATGTGCAATTGCTTCCTCGTTGGGTGCGAAGGAGGTGATGTATCGGCTGGGTTATGCTTGTTATATAATCTAGTTGGTTCTTTTATGCACTCTCTCACCTTCTTTAAATAGATGGAAGTTGTAGTGTGTCTCTGTAGTATAGTACTTTTGTTGCCGCTAAGTCCACCATATAGCCTGTAGGCGAGCACAGCTGAATTTTAGTCTCGCGAGTACGTGCCTTGGTACTCACCCTCGTTTTTCTCTCTTTCTCCCTCCTTGTTTGGCTACCATTGGCCCGATATTTGCAGGTTCATTTGGATGTGCAGATCCAGATTACCACGTGGATCACGTTGATGAGGAGCACGACGAGTAGCAGGGAGTTCCACTAGGGCAGCATCCTGAGGCTTGAGGGATGTGGGATCCGTTTGCTTATGTTCTTGGCCTCTTAGGCCCATTTGTATCTTGTCTGTACTCAGACGCTATTCGCTTCCGCATGATGTATTGATGATATGTTGGGACATGTGTCCTCTAAGTGCTATATTTGCTATTTTGCTCTATGAGCATTGCTATATATATTTGTTCCTCTTTTTGTGTCGTAGTGTGATGTTGTGGTGTCATATCTGTTCCAACCCGTCTTGTGCACCATGCGTGTATATTCTTTTGAAGTGCACAAGAAGGGAGGTACCTGGGTCAAGAGTACGTATGCGAAATCTCCACCTTGCGCGACTTGCTCCCACTCCCGGGGCTGGCAGACTTGGTATCAGAGCCTTACAGCCCGTAGGAGCCTCTTGCAGCTGACGTCGTTGAGTCTAGAAAATCTATTTTAATAGTTATATAGGAAAAGTATATGCGTGAGAGTAGGAATTCACTTTTACTCCTTACCCCACCCACCCACCCACCCTCTGGCAAGGAAGTGTAACGATTTTGTTCTACTCTTTCCTTAGATTTCATTAGGTTTCACGTCTTTGGGAATTCCGTAGTACCATAGGGTGTAGTTTTCGTTGTTTTGAAAAATGTTGTTTCACTCTAATCTTTGGCTACATCGTCATCCGTGTTTTGTTCAAACTCATTCTATACTCGTTTGCACGATCGTGCTAACTTGTAGTTTTGTTGATTCCAGTGCTTAATCTAAAGATTTCTTCTACGAAGTTGTCTTCGGTCATGTTTGTGTTGTTCCTTTCTAATAAGCATAACTTGGGTCATGTTGACACTTGCTAATGTTTAAATCTCCGAGCTATATACCACTATCTTGCGAGATTTGTGAAGTATTGTAATTGCTATCATCCTAAATCTTACATGTTATTATGGCTAGCTCTTGTGTACCTGAATTTTGTGCCTTGATGATATCTATGTCATGTTCATGTTATTCTATCTTGAAATTTCAAAGTTATTCCTTCAATGCACTTATGTTGGGTTATATCCTAATTTGTGCTAATTCGAAATCTTTGTCATCAGGATGCCTCCAAGGCGTGCTCCTCAACCTCCACCGCCTTTGGAGATGGGTCAAGTTCTGATGCAGATGACTCAACTTCTAGCACAGCTGGCGCAGAATCAAGCCCAGAACATGCATCAAAATGACAACAATGGAGGGAATGGTCGTGTTACTATCAGAGAGTTCCTGAGCTTGAACCCACACACTTTTGCCACTCCTTCTGAGCCACTCGACGCAGATGTCTGGTTGCGCGAGATGGACAGGGCCTTGACTGCAGCTCATGTTGCTCCTGAGGACTGGGTTACATTTGTGACTTTCTTGCTCCATGGAGAGTCCGCTGCTTGGTAGGAGAACTGCTTGCACATGAGAGCACCAGATGCAGTCACTAGTTGGGAGGAGTTTCAGCAGCTCTTCAAGCGGCACCACATTCCTGATGGTTTGATGGAGAGGAAGAGAGAGGAGTTCCGCAACTTGACTCGGGGTGCTATGATCTATATGATGTCTTGTGAGTAGTTCGTTTAGTTCTTGAGGACATGGGAGAAGTCGAGATGTTAGTAGTGAAACTATGTTGAGTAATATTTAATGGTTTGATATTTATATGTTGTGGTGCTATTTCACTAGTGGTGTCATGTGAACATCGACTACATGATACTTCACCTTTATGGGCCTAGAGGAATGCATTGTGTATTTGGCTACTAATTGTGGGGTTGCCGGAGCGACAGAAACCTAAACCCCCGTTAGGAAACCATTGCACCAGGGAGTGTAGGATCTCAGAGTTTAAGGCTGTGGTTAGATTTATCTTAATTACTTTCTTGTAGTTGCGGATGCTTGCAAGGGGTATAATCACAAGTGTGTATTAGTCCAAGTTAGGGTAGTGCACTAGCATAGGTTCACCCCCATAACACTTATCAAACCAATGAAGATTACTTAGCTGCATGAAGCGAAAGAACTCGACAGAAACTCCCGTGTGTCCTCAGGAACGTTTGGTAATCATAAGTTACACAACCGGCTTGTCCTTTGCTCTAGAAAGGATTGGGCCACTTGCAGCAATTATTATTATTGTCTTTTATTTACTCGTACTTTATTTACTTGTATTACCAAATATCTCTGAAAACCCGTTTGCTAGTATTTACAGTGAATCCTTGATTAAAACTGCTTGTCAACACCTTCTGCTCCTCGTTGGGTTCGACACTCTTATTTATCGAAAGTACTACGATACACCCCCTATACTTGTGGGTCATCAAGACTATTTTCTGGCGCCGTTGCCGGGGAGTGAAGCGCTATTGAAGAGTGGAATTGGTAAAGGTAACTTTCGCTGTGGGTATTGTTTTTATTTCTGTCTTTTATTTTATTTTATTATGGAGAAGTCTCCATTTGGTTCCCTATTTGGGAATACTACTGCCTCTGTTACGGTAGTGGATGAACCACCACCTGCTCAATTAGATCCTTTTAAAATACCTATGAAAATTGTTGAACGTGTTATGAATAACTGCTATTCAGGAGATGGAACTGTCCATCCAGGTGATCATTTACTCTTTATACATGAATTATGCGAGTTGTTCAAGTGTGCAGGTATTTCATCAAGCCAAGTTAAGAGAAAGCTATTCTCTTTATCACTGAAGGGCAGAGCTGCTGAATGGTATAGGCTACTTAAGGATGGTCCATCTATTGGCTGGGAGGAAATTGTACCTCTCTTTTATTCCAAATTCTATCCTCCAAGTGAGATTCATAAAGATCGGAATCAAATATATAATTTTTGGCCTCATGATGAAGAGAGTATTGCCCAAGCGTGGGGGAGATTGAAGTCACTAATGCTCAAATGTCCGATTCATGAGCTCCCCAGTAATATTGTTATTAATAACTTTTATGCAAGGCTTACTATTCATGACAAGGATTTATTGGATGCTTCCTGCTCTGGATCATTTACACGTATGAAAGAAGAAGTTAAATGGGATCTTCTTGACCGTATTCAAAAAAATACTAAAGGATGGCAGAACGACAAAGGTAGAAAGTCAGGTATAAATTATGATTATGAATGCATTAAAGCTTTTATGGGAACCGATGACTTTCATAATGTTAGTGCTATTTATGGTCTTGATTTTTAAATACTTGCTAACTGTTTTAAGGCTTTTGCCTCTTATCTTGATGTTCCAAAGAAGGATTGGAACAAGTACCATGCGCCTTATAAAGATACTGTTAGTTGTGTTCCTGCTAGAACTACTGAAGTTTGTACTGTTGATCGCATTTTGCCTGAGCCCTATTTTGAGAAAGCGCCTTTCCCTGCTAAGGTAAAGGAGCATTCTATTTTAACTAGTGTGCTTAATAAAAGTGCAAGGAAAGCTTTAGAACCTGATGAGCAAATAACTATTAAGTCTCCTGTAGCAATAGTGAAGGACTTTGTTACTAAAAATGTAGAAGATGGACATATTATCTTTTGTGAAGATGCTTCTAACATTGTTTCACATCCTAGTAGACCTAGGAAAATAAGTGTTCCTGTGCTTTTTGTCAGGATTGGTGATCATTGCTATTATGGTTTATGCGACATCGGTGCAGGTTCAAGTGATATTCTGTATGAGCTTTACAAAGAAATCATGCATGAAATTGGTTCTTGTGAACTGGAAGATATCGATGTGGTTATTCAGCTCGCTAACAGAGAAACTATCTTATATTTACTAATTGGAGGCACCATACGAGCCTCCACGTTCATCCTAGAGTTTAGCAGATTTAGTCCATCCGATCAAAATTTAACTCATCCATAACCATTAGATTAAGTAGCAAAACCCGTAGCCTTATTAATTCTACATGCCGGTCTCTCCACCTAACGGCGAGAGGCGTATCGTGACTCCTCTTCTCCCGGTAAAGAATATCTCCTCTTGAATGTAGTTCCGTGTTTGTATGTTCCTTCACATTAAGTAGAAAAAGTTGTAGTACATCCAATCGGTTGATCAAGAAAAAAACAGTTTAGATATACACGCCACTAACCACCGTTACCCGTGCAAAGAGTCCAAGCACCTAATAACGAATAGCTGTCTCTGATTCTTCCGTATACTATGATGATTCTCTAATACGCCATGGCTGCTCGGATGTCGCTGATCCGTGAGCCTGGAGAGAGGCAGAGGCTAGATGGAAGACGAAGCGCTGGAGAGGATCTAGGATGATACAAATGACGACTGTCTCGACGAGCTCCATCCACGCGAGTCGCCGGACACATCCCTGCATTCATCTAGCGTAGTGCCACTAGTGGAAAACAGGGCATCAGTCCCGGTTCGTTTGGGCCTTCAGTCCCGGTTGCGCAACCGGGACTAACCAACCGGAACTGATGCCCAATCTTTAGTCCCGGTTGCTATACGAACCGGGACTAAAGAGAGACCACGTGGCAGGGGCCGGGTGGTCGTGGGCGTAGGACCTTTAGTCCCGGTTCGTGTTACGAACCGGGACTAAAGTGTCCACACGTGGCAGCCTTTGCTGCTTCTTTATTTTTCTGGATTTCAATTGTTATTTCGGGGTTTAGGGTTTAGGGTATATTTGTATTTTGCTCCATTCAATTGTTTGATTCATTTCAAACAAGTTTTCTTATATACTTATTCATACAGCATTACAACATAATATATAAACCGATACATATATAATATATTTGGTTCACCGAGCATATACATGCATACAAGTATATATACAACTTGTTCACACACATAAGATCACGACTTGTGTTTAATTATACACATTGTCTAATCGAAACTGACATGAAATTCACCCTTTGGGTTAATGACATGGTCAAGCAGAAATCCGGCTATTTCCTCTTGAATTCCTACTATGCGTTCAGTCGGTGAGAGCCGATTCCGCTTTGCTTCGAACTACGAAGAAGAAGAACAATATGAATATGAATCATCATAACAAAATTGATGCCAATAAAATGAATTTGTCAGTATATTATTTACTTACTGTTTGAAAATCAATTCCTTCAGTGACCTGCGCACGAAGGTTCTCGCAAGCGTAGTATGCACATAGATTAGTCCCCGATGGCTGCCTCGCACACTTTACGAGAATAGATTTTAGTCAGTGACATATCAAGATTGATATACTTAATGGTATTTGAAACTAGAATTAAAGGGATGTGTGGACCTAGCTCGTACGACTTACCTCGATCTGATGGTAAATCAGCTCATTTTTCCATTCACCTTTAACTGTGCGTATAAACCGTTTCCAAACACTGCCGAGCAAACAAAATGAATAGATGAGTTATAGATGAACGAAAGAGACCGATATAATGCCGTAATGATTGAAATTACCTATCCATCATATCAATGATGCTTTGGTATTCATTAAGTGGTTTATTCATCGAGTCAAAGATTTGAACCTTTCCATAGTCAGGTTCAATCTTTAGCAAAATCCAGTGGTAACTGCGTGCAAGTTTAATTATATAAGTTAATAAACTCATCAATTACACTTATAACATCGAGTAAGGAAAAGTAACTGTGTATAAGATAGTCACACTCACCTGCAGTTGTACGGAAACAGTATTCTAGCTCGGTATTCCTACGTAAGTAGGAACTCTAGCAAGATATCCTCCGTCTCCTTGCGTTTCCTCTGTATCATCGCTCCGTTAACTCGATTTGGATCGATAAATCCAAGTTGGAGGTTATTCCTTTTCTTACATTCCATACTCTTCATTCTGCATAATAAACAGCGTAGTGAGGATAATTACATGCAAAAGAACGAGTTGAGGTAGAGACTTATAGAAATAATGAATCACTTACAGAACATAGGCACTGACGAGAGATTTGTCGAGCGCGTCTTGATTGAATAGCTGAAAGAATTCATCAAACTCAATATGCACCAAGTCTTCACCTAAGAAATGGTCCTTTGTGATTTTCATAAGGAGAAAATCTTGCGTGCCCTTTGCGGCTTGCAGGTACCACTTATGCAATTTTCGCATTTGTATTGGTAGATTTATTTC